>OX336392.1:353011693-354272390 GCA_946902985.2 Meconema thalassinum
GCCATGAGGCGGGCATAAGTTTCTTGATAAAGCTTGGAATCGAACCCAGACCTCAGGAGTGTTAGCAAAGAATCCTTGTCACTGCACCACAAAGTGTTCTACATGACACGTCGTACTCCTACATCTTGCCACGTGTCCAGCGTGCAGTGCGAACTCTCCTCGATAACAATTATTAGATCGTGAACCCTCGCATCCAGTTATTAAAAAGAAGTCATCACGAGGTAATTCAGTATCAACACAAGTGGTTCCAGATCCCAAGATTAGTTCTATTCAAATGAGCGTTAGCTTGTTAATAAGATACGGCGCAGTGGCCTGCAGCTACCTGAGCTTCATACAGGAACCAGTTCGCTCCTCACTCAGTTCCTCACACCAGGCAATTTTATCTCTACCAAGATTGATAAAGGAAGCAAAACCCTCGCCTCTTTCCCCACCCGAATAAAAAATACAGTTTTATTGCTGCTCTGAGCTGATGAACTTTTATTTTCTCCATCCATTAAGAATAATATGCATCCCGAAATGAGTTTCAAAAGAGGTAGCTCCGTAGAGATCTTATCCACCTACACTTATCTTAACCATTCTGCTGAATGGGTCGAATCAACCAGATTTAACTTTCATTTGCTTGTTACTCCTAGAACAGGTTGAATATATCAGGTGTATTTGTTCATCATTTCCAGGGAACGAATTTATACAGTATGTGCTAATAATAATTGAAGAGCCTGTTTTCAAAACTGAATATCTCCAAAAATTTAAAAACAGTTTTAGAGTTGATTCGGTAACATCTGCCTCAGCTGCATTGGATGGTAAAATATCTTTTGATCAAATGTTAATATTTCCCATTGATAAGGCTGTGAGAAAACGTGCTTTTCATTCAAAACTGAATAAATATATCCAATCACTTACAATATATTGAACTAAATGATTTTTTTTTCAATTTAGGTATTTAATTTCTAATTGTATATATTAATATTATGTTGAACATATATATCACGAATTTGGATAAATATTTGAGATTATGTGAAATATCCTGATTTCCATAGCTAAATACAACCACCATTTTTTTAAACGAAATATATTCATTCATTTTTATCAATCTTTTATCAATAACTGTTTATGTACCGTACTATAAATAATTTGGTGCACTTTTGGTAATACAGTAGAGTCTCGCAAACTCGGCACTCGGTAACCCGGCACTCCGGATGTCTCGGCCACCCTGACAGGACAAAAAAATTATGATTTTTGTTTTGTTTTTGTGTTTCCGCACAGAGCGTTATTAGGTTTTCTTTCGTCTTCTCCGTCTTCTCCGCTATGGACATTCTGTTTCTTCGCCGTCTTCGTGACGAGGCTTCAAGAAACGGGTTTCAAAGCGAAAAGCAAAAGAACATTACTTACTTTTTTGCAAAAAAAAAAGTAAATGGTAATTTTCATTAAGTGAAAATACTACTTGCGCACAGGAATTGTTTTGTACATATAGGCTACTGAATAGTGTACATATTATAAGAATAATTTGTAAGCCTAGTTTTTCTAAGTTTTCTTTTATAATTTAATTGTTTCCCTCGATTGTTATGCAGTATAGTAGTACAGTGCTCAACTATATATTCAAGTACTGTACTGTAATTGTAGTGGCTTAATCGTTTTAAAACTTGTGTTTTTGTTAAAAACAAGTAAATGTACTGCATTGCATTACTTATAAACCAAAACAACCAGCTTATTTCTTCTTTTTAACACATTTCCCAATAACCCGGCATTTTCGCGAACTCGGCCACCCTTCGGTCAACATTAGGCCGAGTTTGCGAGACTCTACTGTAGTACGTATCTCTTCATAGCTATCATTCAAACTATATATTACTCAATTTTGATAACCCTGTCTGAAGATATATGTTTTTCTTCTCTCCTGTAAAATTTATGAATGTGGAGACATTCAGTTTTGAAAACAATCTCCTTAATTTATGAAATATGTACACACTGTATACATTTAGTTATTTTTATAGAAATATGGAATTACAGTAGGCCTATATATGGACTTAAAATTACAAAAAATATAATTTCTATTTCAATATCCAAATTCAAAGAAGCTAAACAAAGTAGATCTACATGAAACATAACGTTGCATTCTCATTTTAATATCAATATGATCTTTGAAGAACACTGAATCGTTTATTCTCTGTTACCAAAACAATGGACTACAAAATGTTCTTTTAAGTGCTGGAAAATGAATGTTCTCCTATTGTCTCTTAAGGACTGATTTATATTGACTGAAACTGCGTTCAACATCAGATGAGGTAATAAAGGTCATATTTGAACTTTACAATGCCTGCTGGGGTTAAATCCAACGTCAACTTTACACTTAAATCTCCACACAATATTGCAGCAATCTTTCCCATTGCTTCATATACAGGCTTCTTTGAAGCACGGTGTCCATCTTCAACTTTGTCACATCAGCAACTTGACCTGTACCACGATTTAAACTTTTAAATATATTTAACTTGGTTCTCCATTATTGAAAGGACTGCTAATTTACTAGAATTTAGTACTTTCTGGCTGAAATATGGACTATATTGATTTTAATGACTAAGAATATGGAACATATGTGCTAAATTTCCAAATATGGAAAAATGTGGAAAAAAATACTCCACTTTTCAACTCCTCATGTCATGATCCGTAAAGATAAAACATAATATAATTAAGTTTATCTTCCTAAGTAGATATGTATTTACATAGAAATCCGTTTCCTGATCATTGAAAATCCACAGCCTGCTTCCAGTCTCCGACCGGGTCAGGAATGGAATGAATGAAGCCCCCATCTAGCGGCGAGGATATGAACTGTGCCGGCTATGATCATTATATATTTTAATTACACTACTGTTCTAAAGTATTGCACGCCCTTGATTTTAATTATGTTCTTTCGTTAGTTACACGTCTTCACGCAGATATGCATATATTACTTACACCTATGTACTGTATTTGTATTTATTTATCTTTGGGGTGTGCCTTGCGACAATGCCTAGCAACAATGTGATCTCATACTGCCGATTATTGCCTCAGAAAGTGTTCTGTGTTAACTGAGGTATTGCTGGATTTTTTTCTTCCTACTGTGCGTGTGTGCATTTGCCGTCATGGTGAAAACATGAAAAAAACCCTAGAAAGAAAACGTTCATCGAGGAATTACACAACGAAGGCCTAAACAACACTGAAATTGGGAAGAGATTAAACTGTTCAAGGTCAGCCGTGAGTCGAAATCTGCAGAAGCTGATGGCCAAAGGAAACATGGAGAATTTACCGCGAAGCGCGTGCCCACGCATGTTTTCGCCCCGGGAGGACAGAATATTTCGTCGACTAAACCGGAAAAACAGGAGTTCTACTTCAGTTGAACTGGCAAAAGCATGGCAAAAGTCCATGGGAGTTGATTCCAGCTCATCAGTTGTTAGGAAAAGTCTCTGTGTAATTGGAATGAAGGCTAGAGTTGCCAATAAGAAGCCATTTCTAACTGCTGCAATGAGGAAAAAGAGGCTGGCATGGGCCACACTGCACGTAAACTGAACAAGAGAGCAGTGGGGAATTGTTTTTTTTTTTTTTCAGATGAAAGCCGATTTTCCATGAAGAGTTGTAGACCACAGCTCGTCAGGTATGAACACAAAGAAGGGATGGTTACTGACTGCCTTGTGCGAACCATGAAACATGCTCCATCGGAAATGGTGTGGGGAGCAATGACATGCCAAGGTGTTGGAAGGCTGTACTTTGTTCAGGGAACAATGAACAGTGATCATTACGAAGTTGTGACTCTGCGTCCTCTGATGAACACTGCACGTGGTGCTTTCCCGGATGCGCAGTGGATTTTAAAACAGGATCAGGCTCCATGTCACACATAAAAAGGTGAGTTTTGATTATTTTATCTTTGAAATACAATTTCCAAGGTTACTGCTGTTACGTATCGTCCAAATCTATCATTTCAGACTTTTAATGTCATGACTGAATTGGGTATCAGAGAACCACCGTGGCCGGGAAACTCGCCGGACCTTAATCCAATTGAGAATTTGTGGCGACTGGATGGAAAAGGGCTTCAGAAGAGGCCTGCAACAAAACAAGAGCTGTTGGATGTGATTGTGAATGTGTGGATCTATGAAATTGAAATTGACATCAGTATCATTAGAAAATTTATCGACTCCATGCCTGACAGAGTGAATGCTGTTAAAAGGGCCAAGGGGTGGTCCAAGAAAATACTAAGATCATTTAAAGTATGACTACTGAATAATGCACTAATGATACACAATATGTTCCACTAAGACCAAATTAAATACAAATTTCATCAAAATATTCAATATTTAACTTCGATATCATCAGTGACATGGCATGTCATTGTACATATGCACGTACTGTTGACACATTTCCTTGAATTAAAGCATTAGAAACAATCTTATCGTTTATTACAATGTTCCTTTTCACTTCTAGACTATCCTTCCTTAATAAATATTTGAAATTTCAAAGACGAATGGGTTTTTAGATGTTCTGTACCACAATTCTCAAAATTCTACAGGGCGTGCAATACTTTAGAACAGTAGTGTATATCTTTCAGAGAAGGGAAGCCATCACACTTTGTACCTGTGGAGTCGTATACACCGTGGCCCACATTTTAATCGAGTGTGTTGATCTTGCTGATCTACGAAGAAACCTCGGTCTGCAGGATAAGCTCAATATTATATTAGTCGAACTGCTGATCTCGTCACTGGCTTTATAACAGAGAGCAGGTTAGAGCCAATCATTAAATTTTTAAGTATTGTATGCCTCAAAGAACTTGTTCTTTCTTTTACAGTATTTTAAATGAAAATTCTGGTACTCACAGTCAGTACTTTGTAATTATTTTTATTATTGGTGTGTAACATCTTTCCACTCGGTAGCTGGAAATATTTTGTGGGAGTGATTTTGGAAAAGGGGCGAAAATGGGACGGAAATGGGACGGAAACAATGAGTGAGCGTGGTGGCAGAGATTGGCTACACTGTGGGCCATGTGCCTATGTGGAATGTATATCGTATACGGTTTACTTCGAGGTTGGGAGGCCCCATTAAAGTTATCCTACAATAAATCATCCTCAAGTTGTCGTTCTTTGGTGTGAAAATATTATTATATCATATTTGCTGAAAACAATTATGATTTATTAAATCTTCATACTTTTGCTGTATTGTTATTTAATGTAAGCTTTCGAGGTAGGCCTGGCGGCAACATACAGCCCTGTGTGGAATGTATATCGCATACGGTTTACTTCAAGGTTTGGAGGCCCCGCTTAAGATATTCCTACAATAAAGCATCTTCAAGATGTCGTTCTTTGGTGTTAAAATATTCAGAGCCTTACAGTAGTCGCATATGATGTGTAACATGTGACATGTTATCCTACTATGTGTGTGCCGGGAGCGCAAATCCCTTGTTAACAGTGAACTCTGTTGGTCATTGAAATAACTAGACTACTTGTAAAACTCCAGTGCCAAATCTTGACCGGTTCGCGCATGTCGGCCATGTGGCTATGTGGAATGTATATCGCATACGGTTTACTGCAAGGTTTGGAGGCCCCATTAAGGATTCTTATTTAATGTAAGCATTCGAGGTACTGTCGGCCAACATACAGCCCTATGTGCAAAGTATGTAGCATATGGTTTACTTCAAGGTTTGGAGGCCCCATTAAAGATATTCCTACAAAAAATCAATGGCACTGGAATTTTACTGGTAGTTAGTTCAATGACCTACAGATTTCACTGTTAACAAGGGATTTGCGCTTCTGGCAGACACATAGTAGGATAACATGTCACATGTTACACATCATATGCGACTACTGTATGGCTCGTAATTTATTATTATTATTATTATTATTATTACTAATTTATCGCTTATCTTCCGTGCTCGACCTCACCCACCGACTCTGCGAGGAATCATTCCTCTACCGTCACAAGGACGGTGTCTTGGAGTTGAACACGCTTTGTCGGCAAATACAACTAGGGATGTAGACAGAATCGAACCCACCTCACCCCAGTTTTACCTCACGAGGCTGAGTGTACACCGTTCCAGCCCTCAACAATAATTAAATTTCTTGGCAGAGCCGGGATTTTAACCTGGATCTCCGGGGCGACAGCCAAGAATGCCAACCACTACAGCCGGGACGCTCGTTTTTGGACACTGGCGGTCACCTGCGCGGTAGAGTATAGCTGTTCCGCGAACCTATGCAAGCAGCGCACGCGCATAGCTGTTCCAGAGCCAGTAGAGACGTGTCTGTCGCCTTATGAGCTTCGCTGTTCTCGGTGTGATAACTGAAAACTCTATTGCGTGTAGTTCTTGTTCTACCGGGAAATTTATGAAAGTAGGCTACGTAGCGCTAGTGCTACAAATTAAAAGTTAATTGCATTGACTAAAGCTCGGTATAAACATTGAGCAACTGCAATGCCGCCTATTCTGTCGAAGCTTTCTTCAAAAACACTGCACAGCCAAACGCGGGAAGTGGTGTATAACATTAACACTTTCATGAAAAGTGAGGCAGTGGCTGGTACTGTGTCCATACCTTTAAAAAATGTACAAGAACGAGTGGCAAAAGCGACAGGAATATCCAAAACGACTGTTAGGAGAATCATCAAAGAAGGTTCTCGGTGCGTGGAGGAAGGTACCTCCTTTAGTACACCTGGTAAACATCACCAGGTTCCTAAAACAGTGACAGCCGTAGATGACTTTGACAGGTGTGTGATTCGGCGGACTGTGTATGATTTTTACATTAAGGAAAAGACAGTGCCTACAATTCATAAACTATTGCCGAAACTTCGGGAAAGTATTAACTTCAAGGGGGGAAGCACCAGTCTTAAATTAATATTGAAGAATATGGGATTTAGATGGAAGAAAACCCGAAACAACAGAGCCACTTTAATAGAGAGGGGAAATATTAGATCACAGCGTGTAGCGTATTTGCTTGCAGTTAAGAAATACAGGGAGGAAGGACGACCTATAATTTACGAAGATGAGACTTACATTCACAGCACTCATACAAGACCAAAGAACTGGGTTGATGATTCTCCAGCAGGTTACACAGCGCCGATTTCGAAGGGACCGAGACTAATTATAGTTCATGCAGGAGGTCGAATTGGTTTTGTTCCTGGAGCATTGCTAGTGTTCAAATCCCAACTTAAAACAGGAGACTACCACGGAGAGATGAACGCCAATAATTACCAAAACTGGCTAACTACCAGACTCATTCCAAACCTGCCTCCCAATTCAGTCCTGGTGATAGACAATGCCTCATATCACAATGTGCAGTTGAATAAAGTGCCAACCAGCAACAGCACCAAGACTGTGATGAAAGAGTGGCTGGTGCGAAATAACATTCCCTTCCGCGATGAAATGCTCAAAATCCAACTTTATAATTTAATTAAAATTAATAAACCACACCGAAGGAATTTTTTAATTGACAATATCATGGCAACACACGGTCATACTGTATTGCGCCTTCCTCCATACCATCCTGATTTAAATCCAATAGAACTTATCTGGGGAGACATTAAACAGTGGGTAGCTGGAAACAATACTACATTTCAGTTAGATGACGTTAAACGATTGTTAGAAGAGAGAGTAAGTGCGATTGGTGTTAAAGAATGGGAGAAAGTTTGCGATCACGCCGAAAAAATTGAAAGAGAATACTTCCAAAAGGAGGGAATCATAGAAGATGCTCTGGATGAATTTATAATACGTGTGTCAGAAGATAGTGACGATGCCACTAGTGAAAGTGATACTGATACCGAATCTGAAGGTGATCTGTCTGGAATCGAACCGCTGTCTGAATAACACGTAGACTAGATGGAACAGTGACTGTGTGCTTTTGTGTATTTTATTTTTATTTTTGTTAAACGTTGTAGGTTATAATTGATTAGCAATTTTGATTACACAAGAAGAGCTATCGCTTATCGGCCTACCTCTATGCAGCTGCTGACACTCAGTGTGGAGTGATTTCATTCGAATGTCTGACGAGGTAAGCAGTGGCGGCCGGTGGGAAGTATAGCTGGGTGTTGCACCAAAATTTCTGATGTCGCAATTTTATATGGGAAGTTTACACATGTAACAAAAATTAATTAACGTTAGATAAACTACAGTTCTATAAAAACTGAAATACATGGGTTTTCCAAAATAACTGTACGTTCGACAAATAGACAAATTTTAATGGCTCTTTTGGGCTTCTTCCTATAGGAATTCATAAAAAAACAGATTTATGCATTTAAGCCCTATGCCTGAGTTCATGGGAAGAATTTTAAACGCAGCAGGTTGTCTAAGGTTGGGTCTCAATCTCCGGGATAATAAACATTCTCAACATAAAAACATGGCAACCGAAAAGTTTGTACGTTAACGAAAAATGTTATTACTAACAAAGACGGGCACATATTCTGCATAAGGATAGGATTTTTATCATTTTAAATGATCTTGTCGACTTCGTAGTTACGCTAGGGTCTGGCGTTACGTTACGGTGACGGGACGAAATGTACCGAGCATGCACTGAGGTGTGTGACGTCATAATACTGCTTGAGCTTCCTCCTTTCCCCGCGCGCTCCGGTGAGCGTGACGTCATACAGCCAGCTACCTCCTTTGACCTTGGTTTGCACTTGCTAACGGACTTTGAGTTCACGGAGCATTTGTAGCATTTAAAATGATATAAACTCTAGTCTTTCAGACTGACTATCAGTCTTATTTTTTACTATAGCTTGAACCCCATCAGAGGA
This sequence comes from Meconema thalassinum, assembly GCA_946902985.2. Taxonomy (NCBI): domain Eukaryota; kingdom Metazoa; phylum Arthropoda; class Insecta; order Orthoptera; family Tettigoniidae; genus Meconema; species Meconema thalassinum. Next base: position 353,020,427 of record OX336392.1, read on the forward strand.
ACCAGCCATGAAGTGCGCTCAGTCATACGTCGGCGCAATTCATTTTTGCGGAGTTTCGTTCAATTTCTGCTTCTTTAATTCATCCAGTAAACACGCTGCTAATGTGTGTGCATCATGTTTTGTTTGCCTCTTACTACGTATCGGTGCACAACAGCCATCTGAAATATGTTTGAAATATCACTAGTTTCATCTGCTATAATGGCAAAAATTTCCGATTCCTTTATTTGCTTTGATTCTTCTTCTTGGCAAACCTCCATCATAATCTGTAAAAAATAATTTTGAATTGTTTTGGACGTTCCTTTGAAAACAGTTGCCCTTACCAAATGACCTTTAACACAGCATCCAACTCAGCGGTAAAATTAATTAGTTCTCTCAAAACACATGGATTTGTTGATGTTACACTTTCATCATGATCACGCAAGGCCAGTCCGAAAGAACCACAGAAACGAATACAGTTTATTACAATATTTAACACATATCTATTGTGCCTAACATCTTCGTTATATTCCGCAATTTACCTTCTATAGGCACTGTCCAATTGTGCATCTTCGTTAACAGTTCCAAAAAGTGTCAATTTCAAACAGCTGATGATTGGTTGGTTGGTTCCTCAGTTTAGGAGCTGCGACAAGGCAGTCATGTAGCCCCCTGTACTTTGGGTGTGTGGAGAAACTGTCTGATAACCGGTGTTACTTGTGATGGCTGTATTAGTGTGTGATATCTGTTTTTAATTCAAGTGAGGACTACAGACATTGAATTTCAAGCAGTTCCTACTTTTGCCGCAAAAGGCCACCGTAAACGACTACTAGTTCAGAACTTGGTTACTACACGCCACCGCAGTCGGCTCCTGGCGACGAACGTTGGAACCTAAGAGCGTTGTTCAAATTTTAACCTATAATTTAGCTTCACACAGGTGTAATAAGTGGAAGGTTCTTTAACATGCCATAAATCTATGACATGGGACCGCCGGCTTTACTTCCCCTCCGAAGGAATGCATACTGAGGGATTTTTAACGCTCTTAAAAAAATCCGATGACTTCGGCCGGGTTTGAACCCGCGATCTTGGGCATAGAGGCTCAGCATGCTACCAACTACGGCACCAAAGCCGCTCAGCTGAAGATTCATGTTTCTTTATTTTAGGGATTATTTTCCATAACTCCTATTTTGGTCCACTCGAATTCTCCACCAACAAACATGTAAAACAGAATAAAGCGTTTTTAATATCGCATTCACATAACCAATTATTATTGCCTTAAATATCTCTTTTAAACGCCCTCGTATACTTATATTTTGGACAATACTTATCCGGTAATGGTGCACCTAGTGTTTTTACTGTAAGTTTATCGTCATCAGGGAGCTGGAAAAACTGTCTGACTAGCAAATTACTTACTCTATTCATTTTCACTCACCCTCCACAATACAATTAATGTTTCAAACTAAACATTCCGTTAAAATAAAATACTACGGTAACTTACAAGATGCACAGATGATAAATCTGGGTGCTACATCGGAAAGTGGCGCGAAAAGCAAACTAACAAAACACTGAATTTTGCTAGCCAAGAAATTTCGTAGTGAATGCATAGGTGTACTCACAATCAACCAAACAATTATAATAATAATAATAATAATAATAATAATAATAATAATAATAATAATAATAATAATAATAAAAATGCACAGTTAAGTATCTGCCTGGAACCAAAATACTCAAATCAACTAAATACAGAACTAATCGCAACCCAAATACCGCAAGAACAAGAGTGGTAAAAGCAAACATAAACCGCTAAAGTACACCAACAATACGTCGCAAAATAGTTCAGCCACTTATCTACTGTACTTATAGCACGGTGGCGTTCTTAGGCTCGCTTCACAGAACAATTGACAAAAATATTAAATGAAGTTATGATGAGAAAACATCTAAAAATATTTGGGTGTGAACCAACTAATGTCTCCCTATGAAATTCCGATATTTGTACCTTTGTGGGTGGTATGGCATTCTCTAGTGGTGTGGGAAAGAAACTACCCTTCAAGGGCAGATGACCTCGTAGTTCCGCCCCTTAAAACAACAATAACTAACTAACTAAATAACTAACTAACTAAACTACCCTTCGCGGGGTAAGAGAAATCGAGAGTGTTGTCATTTCCAAAGAGTGGTGCAGTCTAACGGGGCCATTTGAAACTGAGTGTTGCCAGGGGGCTGGCAGCTCGTCTGCAACTCCCTGCTACCCATGCTAGTCGGCATGCTATGCACAAGCTTGGCCTCGTCCAGCCTCGTCCTGTACGCCGCGCTGTCTGCTTGGGAGTTGCCACAAGAGAGCTAACCCCCTGGAGTTTGATTTGAAGGCGGCAGCTTTTATAGGTACAGTGTGAAGCATTTGGATAAATAATATCAAAATATAGATGAATTTAACACATTTTTGAGTGCATTAGATCTATAAAACTAAAACATTAAAGGAAAAGAAACTACGAATTAGGTGTAAAATTATTGGGAGTTGTGCAACGCTGCAACAATGTCACCAGCCGCCACTGGAGGTAAGCATCCTGTTCATTACCTTAATCTATTGCTTGCCAGTAATGTTGTTGATTACTTCGCTACATCGTGGTCATGTAGCCCCGTGTACTTGGGTGTGTATAGAAGCAGTCTGATAGCCTATGTCACTGTGATGTCTGTAATAGTAAATCGAGGTAGGATTTGGGTTGGAAGCGGAAGAGGATTGGACAACGTGGTCATTCAGCCCCGTGTACTTGGGCGTGTGTATTTGGAATTGAGGTGAGGATTGGGAAGGAGACGGCCGTGGCCTTAAGTTAGGTACCATCCCTGCATTTGCCTGGAGTAGAGGTGGGGAAACCACAGAAAACCACTTCCAGGAAGGCTGAGGTAGGAATCGAACCCACCTCTTCTCACCTTTGCCTCACGAGGCTGAGTGTAGCCCGTTTCAGCCCTCAGACTAGAATTAAATTTCTTGGCAGAGCCGGGAATCGAACCCGGGCCTCCGCGGTGACCGCCAAGAATGCTAGTTACTACGCAGCGAGGCGGGCGCAAGTAATGTGATGCATAATTCTCAACATATCGTAAATTTAAATATTACCGGTATTTTACATAGTTTCATGTTTTAATAACTTGTAATGTTTTATAGCCTATTTTAAGAAAAATTATAATAAATCGTCTCTGGAAGAAAAAGAAAACATATTGATTGTACTAATTCACTAAGCTTCACCTCCCTAAACTGGTGTTTCATAACCTGTACAATTCTGTAGGAGTAGTGATATAGTCTAAGTTAATTATTTGGGATTTCATATTTGGAGAAGTGGGTATTTTACTGTGCTTTCTTGACGTTTCCGCGGAACGCAGCGTTGTTTGATTAGGAGAGTGATATGTATTAAATGCACAGAATTACGACAGCCGCTTATTCAGCAAAACATGCTCGCATTTTAGCGCAGTTCTCCTCACCATTCCATCCAACGTGCCAATCTGGCAGTGAGAGGCAGGGCGGCGCACCACCAACGCCACCTAGATAATAAGGCCTCCGTGCTGGCTGACCAGCGCTAGGTAGGTCGACCAACAGTAGTCAATCGCGTTGTTTGTGCAGCGTTACAAGTTCGGCGCATAAGTTGTACTTTTTGCTTTAGTTTTGCTCTTCAGCGTTCGAAGTGTGTTAATCAGTGTAGATAAATGTGTAATGAAGTGTGTGTATTTGTGGATATTTGTAATATTAATCACCAAAATGCCGTATAGATGTTGTGTGACAGGGTGCAGAGGGAATTATCCAACGGGACCTAAAGTCCAAGTGTTTTCTTTTCCGAAAGAAGCAGACTTGACAAACAAGTGGATACGAGCCATCCCAAGGGAAAATTTAACAGTCAGCAAAACAACAAAGGTAAGTTATACAGTACTTATACTACCCATATTAAATATAGATTAAAGACAGAAGGTCTGAACCACATGATGTACATAACCTCAAATACACCTAGGCCTACTGTACGTACATCTGTTCTATGAAAACATTTCCAATGCAGTTAAATACCGGTACTATAACATACCGTAAGTGATTTGCCCGTTTGGAATTAGTTTGTTTTGTATTATTTTCATTCTAGTGAGCAGCAGACGTATGATATAACTTAAATGCTGGTTTATTTTCTGAAAGTACCGTAGGATGTGATACAAATTAGGCTTGTAATCCACTACGACGTTTTATGTGCACTTTATGCTGTTTGATAATTTAATTTTCAGAACATTCCCTGAATTCGTAAGCCTACAATTATTTAAAATATTACTATATTACTATAGTAGTTCTAACATAACCTACACTATATTATTAAGAGAATGTAGGCTCTGTTATAATCCTGGGGTATGTTTAAGACCAAGATGTTTATTTATATGGGTTTTTCTTACATTAGAGTAAAATCATTGTACCAGTGCACGTCTGTCATTGTGCATGTTATTGTAGGCTACAGTACATATGCCTATGATAAATACCTTATTTTGAATTGATCCAATATAGGCCTACAGTAGCCCTGCATACTGCATTTATTTAGATGTAAGGTATTCATTGCCCAGTTTGTGACTAAGTTACTCCCATTTTTAACAACAGGTTTGTTTGGTTCATTAGTTATAAGTTCATAAATTCTTTTATGGTATAGAATTTAGGCTAGCATAGGCCTACCAGTATATTAAAATTAGAGTATTCTTAGAGTTCAGGTTCCAGTAAGTTGGCCTAAGGTGTTTGTCCACCTAGATACAAGATTTTCTCTAGACCTTCTTGTTTAGGTCCTATAAAGAAATATTATAAAGCGTTTTTCAGGTGTAGCAATTTATCACAAATATTTTATTTTGTGAAATAGGGCATAGCTTAAAATTATGTCTGCCTTAATATATAAGGTCTATTGTTCATTAGCTTAATTATTCCTTTGAGCTTTAATAGAAAGAACACTTCTTTGTCTGTTAGGTAGTCAGCCCGAAGGCTGGTTGGATCCTCAAATGGCACTGCCGTTAGGTTATGTGGGTAGATACCCACAAAACCCAAAGGCAGCACTATATTGTTGCACATGACCAAAGAAGTCAGGTGATTTTTAGGGCTTTTGCAAACAAGCCTTTCTAGTGGCTCTCCCAGACTATCACGTGGAATCTTAGCCTACTGTGCAAAGTTATTGTGCTTTAAATTTCTTTCTTACACCCAATACAGGTTTACAAAAGCAGAATACAGTAAGAAATGTTTACCAGTCTTATGTTTTGTTGCAAATCTGCAGTACTTATTAAACATTCGACATTTGAAAGTTACTTAGTTATGTGTTCATTATGATCCAAGTAACCCATATTGTGATATTTTAAATACTTACAAAACTAATAGTATTTTCAGCATAACATAGGGTTTCTTTAGGTCTGTTATTGAGTTCTTTTTTGTTTTTTGTTATATTTTTGGACATGGTCATAATTAAATTCTTAAGAAAGCAGGGAAGTTTAAATTACTTTGTCAAATTAGCAGCATTATTACAAAGGAAGCATTGGGCTAATAATTTTAAATACACCATAATAAATTAAACTTCATGTCCTCAATAAAAATTTTAATGAAGGATGTGAAACTACACCATTCAGAACTCCAAAGTGCACTTCTAAAATTAAATGTAATAAATCATATTCAAACCCAACTGCAACTTTGATTTCATAAACACTAATTGATTTTATAGCAGTTCTCAAGAACAAAATTCACCCTCCTCAACAGGATGTAGCCTATTTTGAATCACTGTACATTCCCAGCTGTACAGTATTTCAAAAGAATTCTCAATTAATATAGAATGTTCTCTGTTGGAGTAGGCCTTACATCTGGGCATAAATTGGAGGGTTGGTATGAAAACATGAACCAATTTCAAATTATCATACAGAATTTCTTTCAGTAATCAATCTTGCCTAGCTTTGGTGGTGATTGTTCTTTTAATGGACAGGAAATTGATGTCCATTTATGATCATCCAAGCACAAACGCCATCAAATTGATCCTGAAGGAGTACCTAGGTTTTAAGAATGGTATTTCATTCTTTCTTCACAGGTATGTGAACAACATTTTCATCCCCATGAAATTATGAGAACATCTGTGGATGCCAGAAGGAACAAAGGAGATCCTTGCAGACTTACTAGACCATCTTTACTTCCAGGGGTCGTGCCATCTATCTTCCCAAGTTGCCCTCATTACCTAAGTAAACCTGCTAGTTACAGGGAGAGCCCTGAAGCAAAGAGACAGAAACTTGAACAAAAGAATATTCAAGAAGCTGTTGAGGAGAGTTTGAAGGAAAGAGAAAGACATCTGAAAGCTCGATCTGTGAATTCACTATGCGAGTTGAAAGAAAAATTGTCACTCCTTGTATTGTCTAATTTTTGGAACATTATTGTAAATCCTATATCAGTGTTGTTTTTGAACATTCAGCAAGAACCTGCTCCTGTGATAAAATATTCTGTAGTAGTTTCTGAATCCCTTGATGTGTCAGGATTTGTGTTCAGTGAGAGCATGAAGACTTTAAATGATGGAAGGTTTCCCAAAAGTATTTCAAACTTAGATGAATTAGCAGAGGTATTAGATTCATTAGAGAATCTTCATAGGCCTAAATCTATTAATGCTCCAGGTGCTATCGAGAAAGTTTTGAGTTTTGTCCTGGATCTTCTGCAGTCACTTCAGCTATCTGAATATGGTAAAAGTAAAAACATTTACTTTATTATTGAACAACTGACATTGATATTGGCTAAGAAAATTATATACACTCCATCATTCCTGATATTTTCATGTTTGTCTTGTAGTATTTCTGCATGTTCTTATAAATTTAATAGAGAACAGGGGCTTTTTATAAGCCCTCATCCTTCTACAATCCAAAGAATATGCTCCAGTTTTGACTTGGGTCCCCAAAATGAGCAGAGTAAGGATAATTTTTTGTCCTATGTAAGAGGAAAATATAAATATTTAAAACCCCACGAGCACTTAGTCATCCTGCTAATAGATGAGGTACGCTTAAAAGAGTATTTTGATTATAAAGGTGGAAGTATTGTAGGAATGGCTAATGATACGTGTGTGGCAGCAAATTCAGCTCAGGTGTTCATGATAACCAGTATACTAAGTAGTTACAAGGATGTTGCTCATATATTAGCAGTCAAAAAATTAACAGGTGAGAATTTGCATCAATGGATCAAGAAAGTGATTATAACTCTTGAAGAAATAGGATTCAAAGTATTATATGTCATTTCAGATAATAATGCTGTTAATAGGAAGGCTATGTCATTGTTTTCAAATCCTCCAGCAGTTTCTCATGTGTATGAACATCCCAAAGATAATGAGAGACCTTTGTTTTTTGTCATTGACCCAGTCCACATCATGAAGAGTATTTGGCACAACTGGTTAAAGCAAAAGGATAATTCTTGTATGATTTATCTCACATTTCAGGATGGTGATAGTTGTGTCCATTATGCCTGTTTTAATCTCTTAATGATACTGTATGATCTTGAACATGAAAAACTAGCTAAATATTGCTATGGCTTGTCATTAAAAGCATTGCGTCCAAATAATTTTGAGAAGCAAAATGTAAAACTTGCTCTGCAAATTTTTAGTGATGTCACTGCTAGTAGCCTTCAAATGCTTGGTCCTAAACATTCCTTACTTCTTTGTTCAGAAACAGCAAATTGCATTACACTGTTTGTAAAGTGGTGGAAAATTGTCAATGTTAAAACACCTTTCAAAGGTGATAGGTTGAATGATGAACTCATGTGTCCTATAAAGCAATGTTCAGAAATTGATGTAAGGTATACATATCTAAAGGAGATGCTGGAATTTTTAGGTCGATGGGAAAAACTCAGCATAAAATATCCATGGGGTTCACTGACAAGAGAAACTCATTCTGCATTATGTCAAACAACACAGGCTCTCATCAATTTAAGTGCATATTGTTTAAAAGAACTACAATTTTCATACTTTTTGCCTGGTAAATTTCAAACAGATATGTTGGAAGATAGATTTGGAAAGTATAGGCAGCTATGTGGTGGCCAGTACAACATCAGTATCAGGCAAGTTTATGAAGTGGAAAAGAAACTTCGTTTACAATCAGTAGTTAGGCTAAATTTAAAATCAGAAGTCTTTGGTACCATCAGTATTCACTCAATAAGGGATTTTCTATCAGATATCCCAGAATCACTCCCTAAAGTTCCCCTTCAATTTGAAAAGCTTGAGGATGGTCAGTCAGAAGTTGAGAATGCCAGTGATGATTTGCCTGTGCTGACCTATATTGCAGGGTATTGTTGCTATTCAATTCTAAAGCACTCAAAATGTGAAATTTGTAAGGATCACCTAGTGCTCAATGACATTTTACAAGATCATACAATGTATACCTTGATAGAGAATGTAAGTCGAGGAAAGCTGCTCTTTCCTCAATATCATGTTATCAGTATTGTTGTCAATACTTATTTGATTGTTCAAAAATTGTGTGATCAGTTTGAACAGGAATTTCTTCATGTGCCAAACCAAAGAGAAGTAGCTACAAAGCTAGCTTTAGATTCTGTCCTAAACAATGAATTGTTGTGGGAGAGAGAATGTTCTGAGCATAGTGCACAGGACCTTTGTAGGAAGATAGTTTGGATTTCTGTGAATGTTTGCCTTAATAATTATTGTCGAAACAAAAATCAAGGAAATCTCAAGGACACTGTGCCCAGGAAGACAAACATATTTTCCCAAAGCAACTGACACTAAATCACCTATGTCCAAATCAACATATCTGCCTACTGTTCCTTTACTTATTTTCTGCTTCAGCTTTCTCATATTCAGGGCTAGGATAGTATATGTAAATACTTATTTCTCTATTACACAGATATTCATATCCTATTAACTTATCTCCATCGATTATGTTGTCCTCTTTCAAATTTATTTGACATGTTTTTCCATATTTCTGACTTCAGTACATACATGCACAATAAATAATTTTATATATTTAGTAAATTTCAATCCAATATTTATACATATTTTACTCTTATGAGTAAAAATATATAGAATTGTAGTTTTCAGTGACTGGAAATATGCCAGCACAGGACAAGTTTACAGTTATGTAATGAAAAGAAAGATTTCTGAAGTACGTAGATGTAACGATAGCAATTCTTATGAAAATAAGCTTCAAGTTTGAAAATTTAGAACATTTCATGGCATACTGTTATGGTAGGCAGGAATAACAGGAATAATCAATGAATGAAAGCAAGTGAAAAGTAAGTGAAATAAAAGAAAATTGGATAATTTGATTTATAAATCCAGTATTTTTAATGCATTTATGTGGGTTACATAAGTAACAAAATTAGAATTATGGGGATAAATTTGTCTTTTGTCCATATTTCATAAAATATATTTACATTTTGACATTTTTTACATTGTAGATATTTTTAAAAAATATATACATACATATGTACATATTTTGACACTTTTCAGTACATATAAATCCTAGCCCTGTTCATAATTTTACCTTAATGTAGCCTATATCATTAATTGAAGATTTAGCTTTGGCAGTCCTAATATACCAGATGGGTGAAGCATATTTCTTAACTTCTATACATATCAGAAAGTCAATAAGCTTATTATTGATTCCCAAGATTAATACATTTAACTTAGTCCTATTGTAATTTCAAAAACAACCCTCTCAAAATGTGAATTGAATCTATTTTGAAAATCTTTAACCCATTTAAACTAATTTTTTAACTTTCACTTACATCCTTTAAGAAATTTTCTAGTAACAAAATTTAATTTTAATGTACAATCTGTTAAAATAATAGTTAAGAAACTGAAGATATCCTATGCTCTCTCTATTCTCTTTAAGCTACAAGAAGAGTAGGCTCATAAGTTGAATTGTTGGCGAGAGTTAATTAGGCTATCTTCCTGCTGTACAATGTAGGCTCTGCAAAATATGTTTCAAGATAAAACTGTATTGTATTGTATTTCTGTCTGTGGCCAAATTGTTGATACTTTTTATGTAAATACCTGCAAAATTCAAAACTTTTAATTAAATTGATATTCTGTAATCCAACGCCAGTAAAATAATACTAAAAATTGAACGAATGAGTGGAAAAAGGGCAATATTCAAAGAAATGGGATAATATTCCAGCATATTTAATCATTAATTAGTCGCTAACTGATGACACTCCTATTATGACATTTTGAGACATAACTTCTTGCTACTAGTACTACAATTGCCTAATAATGAATTTTTCAATACGACGTCTAGTTTCGACAGATGATCGTTCTTTTTTCCTCTTGGAAATGGAATGTTATCGTTTTTCGACTCAGCTGTTCAATTATTCTTTTCAATTTTTGCCTTTCTCCCTTCATTTAAAAGTGAGGTTAATAAGTTCATAACGTTCTGAAAATCATAATAAACACCATTATCGTAATAATTACGGGCCTTTTTTGTTATTATGATGAAACTGTTTATTTATTTTTCCTCCCTCAGTATAGAAGGAGTATTTAATGGAAGGTAAGGAAGAAGGTAAATTCTACTAGGTACGGGTAATTTAGCAATACTGGCTACTCAAAGACTTGCATGCTATGCAGTGTTCATTTACAGTTGTACAGTGCAACAATATGAGCGTTTTCTTTGCGAGTGGAAACATCGTTTGGAAGGGCAGGGAGGAATGACTACTCTTGGCGCGCGTGCTACCGAGCGCGGAGGCCTTATTATTTAGGTGGCGTTGGCACCACCCTCCCCTGATGTTATTCGAGGGCTAGACTAGTTCTCATGCGCGGCCTGCCAAGGTCAGTAACCAAGAAATCCCGTCAGGCCTTTACACCACGAGGTGTAGCACTGTCCACGGTGCACCAGAAGTGGTGGGGCTACATACACCCTGCCTACTTGAGGGCCTTGTGCAGAATCACAATCACCATTACCGAAATGTGTCATTGAATATACTGTATATTAATTCTCTTTTCTGGTTGCCTGTGCTGTGCCAAATCCAACCACCAAGAAGCGGCTTCGGTGGCGTAGTCGGTAGCATGCTGAGCTTCTATGTCCAAGATAGCGGGTTCAAACCCGGCCAAAGCCATCGGATTTTTTAAGAGCGTTAAAAATTCCTCAGTATGCCTTCCTTCGGAGGGGAAGTAAAGGCGGCGGTCCCATGTCATAGATTTATGGCATGTTAAAGAACCTTTCACTAATTACACCTGTGTGAAGCTAAATTGGATAGGTAAGAATATAACGAACGCTCTTAGGTTTCTACGTTCGTTGCCAAGAGCCGACTGCGGTGGCGTCTAGTAGCTAAGTTCTGAACTTGGCCTAGTAGTCGTTGACGGAGGCGCTTGGTGGCAAAAGTAGGATCTATTTGAAAAATTCTAAGTTGCAGTCTGTACTTAAATTAAAAAACAGATAACACACACTAATACAGTCATCACAATTAACACCGGTTATCAGACAGATTCTACACACACCCAAAGTACACGGGGCTACATGGCCGCGTTGTCACAGTCCCTAAACTTTAGAACCAACCAACCAACCACCAAGACTAAGGAGTTATAACCATTTGATCCATATGTTCACGAATATATCAGTGAACGTAATTCATACATTCGGTTGATTGAAATCACGTTCTCCATCTGCGTTAAAAGGCCAAGAATTGGTTAGGATAGAGAGTTTGACGTTGCAGCTGAACGACAACAGGAGTGGAACAACGCAGCTCCGAAGGAATGGTAGTCACTACATTGTACCCAACACGCACCAGCAGGTTTTGATCTGCCACGTACAACGTGGATTGCCCTGAACAGGGTGCGAGCCAACGATGGACGGTGTGGCTCGTTGCTGTGTAAGTGGGACATGAAAACGTCAGCCAACTTTGACAGTGGTGCGCCGAGACAGACCATCCGTCATATTGTTACAGAGTATTGTAACAGGGAATATTTGGGAGCGCTGGAAGATTTTGTGCAAGCCTCTACAAAGGCTATGGAGTGCCTGGACAATCTGGATTTGAAACTTTAAATTTATCAGGCGCCCAGTTGATTGTTTTTAAGTTGTGTATTGCTTGTAATTAAGTTATATAGTGTACCCTTGCGTCATTATATGGAGCATGTGTTCGTATCCCAGCTGGCTCACGGTCATTCTAGGTATGGGGCGTTCAACCCATCGTACGACCACATGCCCAGGATATGAGTCTATCAGGTAACTACTCTACATGGAAACACAACAGATTCCTAAATACTGAGTTTAATGATACTATAATCATGACAAAACACAACACAAACACAAAAATTACAATTACATTTACACTCCAACAACGCAAATAAAATATCTGGAGTGCACAGATGATGATTCCAACCAATAAAACAAACCCTAATCTGTTTCATCTGCACTCCGCAGCTCTGTTTCACTAATACAAAGATCAGCTCCACTTAAATACACTGAGCTCCTCAGGCATGCTGCAACATCTCTTGTGAGTCTTTATTATGATTGGCGCTCTTCCGCACCCAAATATATCCTACACTTCCTAAATTTTATACTTTTGACATTGACGAATGTTCATAGTGTCTTTCTCATCACTTAATTAACATTAATTAGCATATCACGACACAAAAAATTACTACAAACACAAGTTATCACTGAATAATCATTAAATGCCATCGTTACAGATCCAAATATACTGTCCGTTCTGAATCGGAACATTTATCATTACTTATGTTTCTACAATATTAATCTCATTACATTTTCTTTGCTTAATCTTGCGTTGTTTGTGTGAACAATCGTTTTCTTCCCCATAGGTTTCAAACGCATTTATGAGTAACCTCTTCCTCCAAAATGCGCATAACTAATGACTTAGCATCACCATACAACAATCTTTTGAGTCTTATCAAGTCGTTACTACCGTTACAAATGTGTCATTCCGTGCATTACCGCTACCCGTCTGAATAAATTAGCATTAACTGGGTAATTACTCCTTACAAGTATATCTCATTATTTGGCGCAGTTAAAATGTCACCAGACACTAACTTGGCCAAATATTATCCGATTTTTACGATCCAACAACATATCCGCATGGATAAGATGCATGTAATTCATTTAATACAATAATATCAACCATTTTTCAATTATTTCAAGAGATGAGATTAGAGATTTTAGTGTTCCAGTACTTAACTTTAAAGGGCCAACTCCCCTGTTGCGAGTGCAATAGGTTCGCTAAGCCCCGCCCTTTCCAACATGACTACTTCTTCCTCCACTGTACGCCTGGTACTCCTGACCGACTTTTAAACTTTTGTAAGCAAAGCCTTGACATTTGCCTCTCTCTCACTCTGCAGGGGGCAATGATTTGGATGTGTCATTATGAACGGAATCAATCTAAATATTTAACACCTACCTTGAGGGTATTTAATTGGCTCAATATGGCTCTCAATTAATATTCTTAGCAAGGGATGGGTTTCCATTAGCTTTGCCGTCTTAAGGATGCAATCTGTGGCTCTTAGATGAGTGCCAGTTGGGTAGGTTTTTGCTAGGAATTAACCTTACCCCCAAGGGAAGATGAAGAGAAAAGGAAAGGGAAGTGGGTTTTGGAATGAAGAACAAGTGTGGGTAAATAGGACGAGAGTCCAACACTAAGAAAACAAATACATTTGAATGAGTTAGTGACAAGGGTCACTGCAAAGCACGTGAAACACCTAAAGTGGGTATGGACCTAGCCGTAGCTAACGGGAAATGCGGCTGAAGCTTGAGCGATTTACAAGTTAGCAGCGTTTGTGCTTTCCCTTCTCAGCTTAAAATTGGGTAATATGGGGAAGGGTGGTAGTCTGGCAAGACAAAGAATGACAGATTTATTGTATATCCTTTCAAAGGAGTCAGGTTTAATCGACGGTTTTGAAAGGCGCAAACAATTTAAATTCGCCGTGAATATTTTTAGTTCTTGGAATTGTAGAATTTCCAAGGAGCGACCAAATGCTTCCAGGAAGGGTAGCGATGAAGCAGTTATAGTGCTTTTTAGGAAAATTTGATTGTTTTTGAAAATTTTTGGTTTTAAATTTTGGTAAGAACACCAATGGTTGCATTCAAGAAAGGCTAAGCTTTTACCCAGCAAGGCGCCGACTAAAAGTTTAGACAAGAAGAAAAACTTAAATTTGGAAAACCAACCATAAGTTATAGAGAAAATCTCAACAAGCAGGAAGCTGGCGGAGCTAGCTATACTTGCCTTACTGGCTAGTTAGAATTAGCTAAAAAGCTAAGAACGACATTGAAAAAGTTTTTGCGGAGAGTTTTGTTCAAATGCAACAATTAGTGGAACCTTTTTTAATTTGATGCTCAATTGTCTTAACTCGGGCATGAGCTTTTGGGTAGAGTCAGGGGAAGAAGGATCCTGCCTAATCGTTATTTTATAGAAAATGATGAAGCAAAAGGAAATAGTTTGATTTATTTAACAATGCATAGGAATGCGATAAATTTAACCAATATAAATGTACAATTGGATTTTTTAAACCATTGAGGTCTCAGACCTCTTAAATTATTTAAAGTTTGCACTAGGCAATTAACAAAATTTGGTTTGGATCCTCTTGAAAGCACCAGATCTGCATAAGATTTTAAAATAGTGCTAAAAATAGCAAACTTTAAAGTTTATAACGAGGATTATGAATAATTAAAGCTATGACAAAGAATCAGGTACAATATATGCACTTTGAGAATTCCTATGTGGAAATCTTAAAGTATGAACAAATATTAAATTTGAAATTATAACAGGAAAAGTAAGAATTAAGAAGAAGTTTCTATAACTTCTTGTATTGAAGCAGGGATCACGAGAAAAATGGGGCCAGTTACCCTTTCGTGAAACCTGGAAAAAGGAAAGATAGAAAACTCACTTGTGAGTAGAAATAATTGAATTCCCTAATAAAAGAGGAAAAATAATATAATTTAAGGTGTGTACTAGACACGTATTACGCAGACATTAAGGTGATAAATAGCACAACGATGGGAGGGCACTTCCATAGAGTGACACTCCATAGGGTAGTAGATCCAAATTGTATAACTTAGTTAGAATATGTTAGTAAGGTATTTGAGAGGAGGAAAATATGAGGTTTAGGAAAGTGTCTTGGCCATGTTTATTGCTTTCGGTCGAACGCGACACGGATGTTTGTTGATGGGCACTGTTATGCACTGTAGTCCGTTGAAAAGTTCACTATTGCAACACGAAAAGTTTATTAGACGAAAAGCTATTGTAATTGTGGAGATCACTAATTGAGTTTTAGTTGGAGAAAGTTCATTTCATTAGAAATCCGTGGATTGTAGCTGAATGCAACGGAAAATCCCCCGAAGGAAGACAAATTATGTTGATTAGAGGTTGTACAACATGAATTTCTCAATGATGAAAATGTGTTCCCATATTTAAAGAAATGCCAGGCTATTTCACTTGTAGAAAGATAACTCGACGTAGAAAGTTCTAGAGCGTTGATATCGGTTGAATTGGGCAAAACAAGTCCCCCGGCGGAAATCTGAGTGCTATAGACAGTGGGTACTTTAAATTATCCCTTGGTGTGAGATAGTATCTCAGATAATCAGTACAAGAAGTACTTTTTCATTTTGAAAAGTTAGCTGAAGTAGCCACAACTAGATCAGGAAGATCTTTTGAAGGCAGATAATGCATCACATTTATCAATTTCACACTGTCTATAAAATCAAATGAAATGCTTAACATTTTTGGATGGTACTTACACTTTCTTGCGGGCTGGATTAATCCAATAGTACAACACGTTGCCCGCCATAATGGCGTTTCCTAGCACATCTTCATACTTTTCACAACTAACACTTGATGTGGTTTGAACATGTTGATTACAGCTCGTAACATATACATTTCACACTTTAAAAAATACCACATTTTCTTTCTCACAAAATTTAAAGCATTTTATATTATCACATTTTAACACCAACTTTATACACTCGATTTCTACACACGATGCATTTTTGGGCTTTTCGCTACTGCGTGATTTCAGATCTGCGATGCTGCTTTATCCTGATATCCGCTTGTCCCCAACGAAAGTCTACCTCGAGTAGGTGTGTACATCTCCCGTCTTCTACTGTGTTCCTATCTTCTCCCTTCTAGTCTGTGATCCTCAAGCATTTTATCACAAATACCTGTGATTCCTTTCTCGTTCCCATGATCTATGGTATACTGTTACTAGTTTACTGCATGATACTCTAAAGATCATTATTATCCCTGCGGATAAGTCCATTAATAATGTTAGTGGTTTTACGTCCCTATTAACTACTGTGGCTTTTAGAGACGCCGCGGTGAAGTCCATTGTCTATCACAACATAAGGCGATTTTCCTACGCTCTACTGAATGACGTTCGCGTATAATAACTGATTATATGCCTGTTGTAGACTGTTCATAATTCTAATGTAGAACTACTTTTAATAGGCTGCATAATGCACCTTTCATTGTCTATCTGTTCGATACTGACTTTAATGACTTGCGTACTCCGCGCACTTATCTCATGTCAACGGACAGCGTGACCCCTCACAAGATGAGTCAAAGAAGAACTGACTCTCCCCAGCTCCTCCGTCCATATAAGGGATTATGGCAAAATGTAGTCCCTGTTCACACCAGGAGCGACTCTTTTCTCACACATCGCATTTACCGACAAGGTAACGCGTGATTCCTAATCGTATTTTGACGGAGGTTTCAGATCTACTTGCGTGCAGGTGATTCCTTCGCTTAATTAATTAATATTAATTGTTTTTCTCCATGGCTTCCTGACGCTATCTTCAGTGAATCCCCTCTTGCTCCTTCGCTGACCACTGCTCTTCCGCGCTAGCTGTGTGAATTTTCCTTCAATCTTATATAGGCTTTAATTTAGGTGTTTCCACTTCCCTAAATTAGCTTTCTTTGATTATAAGCATATGGGTGTAAGACTCATCCCATTATAATGCTTCGTTTGCCAGCAATTAATTAATTTCTCTAGCAACTACCCCCTTCCATCTTCTTTCCCTTGTCCTTCGGGGATTTTTATGGTCATTAGTAACTGTCTTGCTCCCCCTGTGACGCTTTGGAAATAGTTCACTGGAGTCTGTCTGCTCCACCCACTTTCCAACGCAATATGTCACCTGTCAAGTCGCTTCGATTTTCTGGATCTTTGCTAGATTTTAGTATACTGGCTCCCAGTTCATACAATATTCTGTCTTAGCACTGCTTATAAAATCTGTTCCAGATATGGAATTGAGCTTTTATTGCCACATTAAATTATTATATCATTGTCCCTCGGGTTCACTGTGACTGTTCCCCCTCAGAAATCAATGGTTCGGTTCACGGGGAAATCATAGTCATGATTCTTCCTCCTCAGAGACCCAGGTTCGATGCCAGTTAACCTTCGTCCCATTGGGTACAATATATTGTGTACTTTGCCAAGAGCTTAATTGAGAATATCTCAAAACAGTTGTTTTACTCCTTGGAGAGACAGAGCAATCACTGCCCTTCTTGCGCAAGGTTTTATCATTTCAAATGATCTTGTCGACTTCATCATTATGCTTAGGTCTACCGTTATGCGTTACGGTTACGGCGTGTATGACGTAATCATGTTGTTCAGTGCATATGCACTGAGTCTGAGTTTACTCCTGGGGTCTGGCGTTATGCGATACGGAGACGGCGAGTGCGTGACGTCATGCAGCAGAGTGCACCTCCCGCTCTCCGTTCCCCGCGCGGGAAGCCTAAGTTAATGGTTAATGGTGTCTGTTGAAATAGTCCTGGGGCTTCGAGCGAAGCGAGAAGCCCTCCTTAGCCTTTCTAACATGTGTAGCATTTGTAGCATGCGTCATTTGAAATGATGTAAAGTCTAGTCTCTCAGACTGACTGTATCTCTTTAAGTTGTGTATTGCTTGTAATTAAGTTATATATATTGTGTACTTTGCCGAGAGCTTAATTAAGAATATCTCAGAACAGTTGTTTTACTCCTTGGAGAGACAAAGCAATCACTACCCTTCTTGCGCAAGGTTCTTAGGTTTCTGACTGAACCAGAATGGTGCTCCTCGATCAACGACACCATACATCTGTTTTCAGCTCACCAGCACTATGAAGACACTTTAACTGAGTCGTGCCAAAAAGTTGCCTCACCCTAGAATGATTTTGAACGACATAATCGTATTTTGAAACTCACGCGTTTAAAATGAGACCGACACTACGTCGGTATTTGGACTAGAATTTCCTACAGTCCAGGATGGTGCGTTTATATGTCAATTCTTGACTGAGCAATGAAAATGAAAATCCACAGCCTGCTTCCAGTCGACCGACCGGGTCAGAGAATGGAATGAATGAAGCCCCCATCTAGCGGCGAGGATATGAAGTATGCGGCTGACGAAGCCTGTCGCAGTCCCCTGGGGCAACGATTAAATGAATGTCAGATGAAATGAAATGATAGTGGAGAGTGTAGCCGGAATGAAATTGTGACAGGGAAACGGGACTGTAATTCAAAAGTTGCATAATATTTGTACATACTGTAAGTGTAATACAAAACCGTCGTACCTTATCTAAGCCTAAGTAAACAGGATCTGATTATGATCGCATGACTATTGAAACATGTCATTCCATTAAATAACTCCCACCCCCTTAATTTTCAGATAAAAGTGTGTTCTATTAGTGATAAATATTCGATGTAATATATCTTTCAGGTTAGGGCATTTAAATACTTGTTTCCCGCCTAATGTAATTGGGCGCAATTTGTGTTGACCGACTGAAAAGCTTTCTATAACTAAAGCTATAAAGCATCATACGTTCAACGACTGAAGCCTCATGGCTTTGTAGAGTGATGGTCACTTCCTCTGGTAACTATTCGTAGATTCGGCACCTTCGATGGCGTAGTTGGTAGCATACTGAGCTTATATGCCCAAGGCCGCAGGTTCAAACCCGGGCCAAGTAGTCACATTTTTTAAGAGCGTTAAAAATACCTCAGTTTGCCCTCCTTCGGAAGGGAAGTAAAGCCTGCGGCCCCATGTCATAGATTTATGGCATGAAAAAGAACTTTGCACTAACTACACTTGTGTCTAGCCAAAATTTGTAGTTATAATTGATAACGCTATATTATCCTAAAAGTTTGCCGCCAGGTGCTGACTGCGATGGTGTCTAGTAGCCAAGTCCGCAAGCTAGGTGTTGTGGACGGTAGCATTTGGTAGCAAAAGTAGGAACTACTTGAAATTATCGTCTGCAGTCCTTACTTGTGAAGGACACACACTAATTCAGCCTTCACAATTAACACGGGTTACCAGACAAATTTCTACACACATCCAAAGTACACGGGGCTACATGACCGCGTTGTCGCAGCCCCTAAACTGAGGAAACAACCAACCAACCAGATTCATAGAAAACACTTAATACTTTTAGGATCCTGTCACCTATTGTCACTAAAATCAATTTCACTTAGCCTATTTCCCAAACACCATGTGCTGTTGAAGTCACGTTATTTATTCCCGTTCTTATAACCAAGCCTTTCTAAATTGGATGGCGTAATCCACCGACCGAAAGGCGTGAACAATTGTGAGATAAGATCGGACCGTGAAATATAAAGATATGCTGTAGAGTGAAGGTAATATATGAGGCCACATGCCCGAAGGCTGGCAAGCACCATATCGCCTGATAACCTCTCATAAATAAACTATGGTGTTAATGTCGGACTGCCATAATGAGCCCGATAGATCACAAGCTACTGGTATATGCCTTGTTAGCCCAGAATAAATGTGTTCAACAATCTCCGTGAATGTTCCACAAATCTTAAGACTCGTGCATGTATATGGAACGCTATGGAAACAACATTTAACATGTTTAAATAACCTTTCACTTTTGTGTGACCGCTTGATGGTGATTTTCAGCGTGGAAATAATTATCTTTACCCTAGAATACTAACAATCTTCAATTGATGCTTAATACTAATAATACGTTAAATATACATGCATTATGAACTTTGTGCTAAGGCACCAATTAGTTAAATGTCTGAAATTAATATATATTTCGTATACAACACTATTTATGTACTGTAGCCTACAATGCATCCTCTGTGGTCTTTGAAGTTTAATACGCTAATAATAATAATAATATCGTATGGCCTCGGTGCCGAGTGCAAGCTTTTTAATTTGACACCCAGAGAGTAGCTTGCATGGTCGAATTTCGTTGTTCCTTGAATCACTATGAAAGTCAAGGTTAGATATCTAAGCTTCTTGAACATGATAGCGCTTTCTAGTAGAGAAGTGAGGAACATTGTATTGGCGGAAAATCCCGAGATTACTTTTGCCATTATGAACATGGCCTACTGAATTCAAATGGGTTCTTTCACAAGCGTGTCGTATTTTTACCGCCTTTCAAAAATCTCTTCCCACAACCAGGAGCGAATCTGCAATCTTGAGGTTAGTAGACCGACACGCTAACCACTCACCCACCGTGGTAAGCTTTTAATACGCTAAGTTCCATCTTAAATACAACAAATACAGAAGTCGTTTACTTTGACGTAAATAGCAGTACGCAATCTCTCCAGCCTCTTATACTGTCTCTGGTTTTTAAGAGGTTGTTTTTATAATCCCTCTGAAGTGATGTGACATATTGTGCCCGTCAGAGGAGCTATCAGGGTTGCCAACAGCCGAAACGACATCCCTAACACCTCACCTGTCGGACCCATGTGCCATGAGGATCAGGTGAATTTCTTATAGGCCATAGCGGCACGAGAATCCATGATCCAGGGGATCCGTGGTAACATGGTTGCTAAAAAGGTCATAGACAGCCCAAGAAAATACACCTCCTGAAGCTAGACTGAGAAATAAACTTCCAGGCTTAAGTAAAACTTGTAGAAATATTTATTCAAAATATTCAGACACCTAGCCTATTTCGGAGGGTTTCTATCGGCTAATCCGCAAACTAATAAATAAACAAAAATAAAAGATATATACCCTACCTGTAAACAACTGTAAACCCTCGCGAAAGATCTATCTGACAAAGTAAAGCAACAACAGCAACGCTGGGAAAATGGTACGTTAATAATCTTTAAGTCAGGTTACAAAATAAGCTAATAACGGAATTTACATTTAACAGGGTAGCAATAGCAAGTCTAAGTTAGGATGATACCATTTCCTCGTTTACATTTATTTTTAAATAATCTAGCTAATTCCTAACAATTAATACAAAATTTATGGCGAAGACGTCCCTAAAGCAAAACAGTTAGTACAAATCTACATGACAAGCCATCAAAAAAACATTAAATGCCTTCTTACAATCTAAAAAAGGGTAAACATGGGGTTATCATACACTCGAATAATTAATAACAAGACCATAAACAATATTATTCCTGCCTTCGCCCTGGGTTACTCTTTGTAAACCAGTGTCATCTACGTGCATGTTAATTACGGTGGCGATTGCGTAGTAAAAGCTACGTCTAACGTCGCATGAGGCTCACGCTCCACCAACTACTGACTAAAGGTTGAGCAAGCACTCCGTCGATAAAAATTACTGTCATCTGTCCTAGATTACTTCCACAAAAGAAGTGTGCACAAAGCAAGTGTCAGCCAGCAGGTCCAAAATGCAAGAAAATCAAGGTTAAATAGTTAATTATCATCAGTTTATAATAATGACGTTCTTGATAATTAGAATCTTTGGTTTAGATTATCGTTGGTTTATGGCGAATAGGCTGACAATCCTGAATACCTTGGGATCAGCAGTATCAGTCTCGTGCGAGATCAATCTCTGCTATAAAACACCGTCAACGAGCTCTCCCGCTCGGACATAACAATAACACAGGTTGTTAGTGGCTCACGGCTCACTTCATTTACCTCTGGGTAAGGCCTGGCATGAACATCAGTTACCTCCCTACAATAACACAGTCAACAGAATCGACGTCTGGACACACATGACTCACAAGACAATGCAGTACTTCAAGATGACCTGAACCTGGTCTATAAGTGGGCGATTGAAAATAAAATGAAAATAAACACAAGAAAATGTAGTCTAATAAAAATAGGGAAAGTGCGAAGGCAAGATTTTCAATATAACATTGGCTCGGAAATTCTTGAAGATGAAGATTCTTGCAAATATTTGGGCGTTCACGTAAGAAATGATATGAAATGGAGTAGTCATATAGGATGTGTAGTTTCTAAAGCTTACAAATCCCTGCACCTTGTAATGAGGGTATTAAAAGGAAGTAGTACCTCTGCTAAGGAATTAGGATATTTGTCACTTGTAAGACCGATTCTGGAATACGCCTCGGCGGTTTGGGATCCATATCAAGTAGGGCTCATAAATGAGTTGGAAATGGTACAAAGAAAGGCCGCTAGATTTGTGCTCAGTGACTTTAATCCCAGGAGCAGTGTGAGCCGTATGTTGAAGAAACTTGGGTGGGAATCCCCTCGATGCAAGACCAACCTGCAAAAATGGGGGATCCTTCCAGCAGACGCAGACACCTCTTGTGAATGTGGAGCTGAACAAGACCCAAGCCACCTACTTATCTGCCCCTTCCTGGACAACCCACGCACAATGGAAGATGTTTTTAGAGGAAGTAACAAGGACATAGCAGCTGCAGTTTTTTGGAAATATTGACCGGACACGGAAATGAATGACTGTTATAATTTCTTATTACAATACAAATCAATAGTCAAAATTACTTCACCTTCCTCGCCATTTAAATGTCATTAATATTCAACATCACATAATTACATTTCATTAATATTCAACTTCTCACATAATT
This sequence comes from Meconema thalassinum, assembly GCA_946902985.2. Lineage (NCBI taxonomy): Eukaryota > Metazoa > Arthropoda > Insecta > Orthoptera > Tettigoniidae > Meconema > Meconema thalassinum. The sequence continues at coordinate 353,043,094 of OX336392.1, forward strand.
AAACTTTATTAATATTCAACTTCACATAATTAAAATTCATAAATATTTATCTTTTCATAATTTCAAATCAATTACGCCTCTCTCAAGTTAGGTTTCAGGTACAATTCTTTCTCTTATACCATGTATAATTACTGTAAGTATTTACCCACTATGCACCCTTTATTTTCATTACGGAATCAACTTCCATCATTGTTAAATTTCATTAATTTTGGGTCACCCGTTTCATACTTTCGACCAGGAGCGACACTAATATCACTTGACCATCTCGCCAGTGGTCTGCACATTATTATTACTTCACCGCAGTGGCATTTTGAATCCTTTTTACAAAACGTTTCGCAGGATATCATTCCCTGCTTGAACACAAATGATTGCCACCATTATTATAATGGTATCACAAACCTATCATAGTTTATAGAAGTAGTATTTCTAGCCCATTTTATGAAAAAATAGGCTTATGAAATCACAATTTGTCCGTGTGTGTGCATGTGTGTATGTGAGTGGGTGTGTGTCCCGCCTAATAACTTCTAAACGGCTGGAGCGATTTCAATGAAACTGGGTAAGGTCATAGTACTGATTTGGCCGACTCCGTCCATGCCCTTCATTTATTTTACGTCTCACCAATCTGACATGGCGGCTGTGTGAAATATTTCACCGGCATTCCATATCTCATGAACTATTGCTGATATCACCCTAAAATTTTCTTCGATGATAAAGGGCACTACTAGAGGTTCACCTATGGAACTTTCAAAAATCTGTTAACTACAAAACGATCATGGCGGCCAAGTGAATTTGAAACTTTAAATTAGACTTGTCTTGCGATTTAACCAACCAAACTCAATGAAACGTGGTACAGCAAATGTTTAAACACATTGTAAAGCATTGGCATCTAATTTAGTCCAATTGTCAATATAACCTCAAGATGGCGGCTGGGTGAAATATTTCACCGGCATTCTGTCTCTGCGAAACTATTACTGATATCACCCTGAAATTTTGTACGGTGATAAAGGGAACTACTAGAAGTTTAGCTATGAGATTTCATTTTACTCTCACACTTGCTAATCCATATATATTCTTTCAAAATGGTATCTTTAATCTTAAAGTGTTTTAAACTGGCCCATTCTAATATTACTTTCATTGAATTAACCACTTTATTCAATTCGACGGTCCCGTCCTCTTTTAACCTCTAGTTACATGAATGATTTGTTCCTTTCTTACTCCGGGTCCCTCCTATAATCTGAATAATATGTTAATTTGAATACAAGGTGGTGCATGGTGCGGTTTATACATTTTAATACATTTTGTTGTTCTTACAGTTTCTCTGGGGAGGTCGACCCCAGTCGTGAAGCATTTCCCCCATCACGCGGCCCGTTTAAGCTTCCATCTTCATCACAATTTTACATTGTTCCCTGATCAATTCGGTCACACCGTTGGCTTCAATATAACAATATATTTGAGCCATCACAGACATATATTTTTACACTTAAATTACACACTTCTTAATACTGAACACATAATACATTAACATTAAAATATAACACTTTTGTACATTCTTCTTCTTGTTTACTCCGTCTAATCCCAACCTTGCAGGTGATTATCTACCTCCCCCCGTGATGGTGGAACGTATAGTCGCTATCCCCTCAGCTGACTCTACCTGACAAAGTTCTCCTTTATACACGACAGTCTATCTTGAAATATCATAATCATTAATTATGATCTTCCCCCCAGGGGCTCACATCTAGTGGGACGTGATTTGGCGACCACGTGGCGCCAGCTGAGTCCGGCATGGCTTCCACTTACTTGTGCCGGGCTCCTCTCCGTCTTCTTTCCTGTCGACCTCACTTGGTAAACTCTTGTTCTCTTCCGACCCTGACGGTATTAGGGAATCCGAGGCATAGGGAGTCTCTTCCTTTTCCGTCTTAATTGGCCCTTGTCTCATCTTTTCTGATACCCTCCTTCTCCTAGGGGTCAGCCTTCTTTTTCATTTCATGTTATCTCCTGCCTTCTGCTCAAGGCCCTCAAGGAGGCAGGGTGTATGTATCCCCACCACTTCTGGAGCACCCTGGATATTGCTACACCCTCAGGGGCTCACGGCTGGTGAGTTCGGGAGTTGGCGACCCCGAGGGATTCCTGAGCTGGGTCCAGCTTTCCCCCTTTTATCCGTTACCTCTGGGGCGGACCCTCTCCTCTTTCACTTTTCTATCTGCCTTTCATGGCTCTACTTCCTTCCAAGTCCCTCAATCCGTATTCTTCGAGGGTTGAGGGCATTTATTTTCCTTCTGTCCTTTATTTGTCATATTCTCCTTCTGTTTTCCATTTCTTTTTCTAGTTTATAAGTTAGTGGTTAGTTTTAGTTATAGTTTACATTTCATTTTCATCTTCACGATCACCCACATCATTAGGGGCCTATAACCTAGATGTTAGGCCCCTTAAAACAACAATTATCATCATTATCAGTAATTATGATCTTCTTCCGCAGCCTGCCTTACTGACTCGCAGCTACCAAGAGTTTATGAATTAATATCTCGTATTTTACCGTACCCTTATGGTCCTAATATTTATATTTTCCTAATAGTGGCTACTATATTCATTTCTGTCTCTTTATATACATTATAACTCACTCGTAAACTTTTATACTGCGTACAATGACTCGTTAGTCCTACTTGTGATAGTTATTCTTTACACCTTGCCACACAAAATTCAACGTGCTCGTCCGGAGTTCTGAATTACACGAATACATCCTACGGTGGTCTATTATCTTATATTTGACTGTACTTGAATACAGAACTTTTAATTCGTATAGCTATTCCGCGTTACGCGGTACTGTATACTTATTCGCTCACGCCGTCATCTGGACCACAGAGTGTCGCAGGTTCCCCGCGCGGATGTTCAGAAAACTCTGTGTAGACCTCCCTGCTGCCAGCGTATTTAGCATTGAGGCTAGAAATTAGTCCGCAGCTTCCACTCAGGAGCTCAATTTCTTAATTATTGTCACTTTTGTCTTCTTTACAGCATCTTCCTATGTGGAATTTCATGTAGATCACGACGATCTGCTTCGGAGTTCAATCCGATCAGCCAATTAAATTAATATTAAATTATTAAATCTTAGTGTGGGGACGCACTGGAGTAGGGGCTCCTTGCTAGCATCTCCGAATTCTACGCGGGCACATTACATCAGTATGCATCCATGGCGATTCTGATTTTGTCTTGAAGCTCATTTTTACGTCACGGGAGGAACTTCCCTGTATGAAAGTATTGCTCTTGGAGCCTGTCTGCTCCGCCCTCTTGAAACTGTAATTTGTAAAGCTGTCAAGTTGCCTTACTCTGTGCATTCCAAGCCTTAAACTGGACTAAACTGCATTTGATCTGCAAAGTATTAATTTATATTCTTCATTGTTACTTATTTTCAATGGTCCTTGACCTGACCTGACATCGTTAAATAGTCGATCCTTTTAATTTACATAATTTCCATGTGTCTCAGGTCTTGGTTCCTTTCCAAACAAACCTGGGTTCACATCCCATCTCGATACTTGAACGTGTATTATCCATAAGTTTCTGGTTCATATCCGAGACGGGTTCAATAGTGACGATTGACCTCCAGCCTCATCATACAGTTTAAGAATGAAGGGTCTACTACATTTCCTGTAGCGCAATTATCATATATGTTACTGATGTCCCCACGAACGTGCACAAAACTTTCATATCCAGGACAAATATGCCAAAGACTTTGAAGTTCAACTCATTACTGAGCATTATTTGTAAAGCAAACGAATGCAAGTCTTTCCCTTGCTTATGGCTACGATCAAGGAGAATAAGATCTGTGAGAATGGATTTGGTTCTTCCGGCCTCAGAAGTTACCAGATTACAGCACACTACCAGAGATATTAATTGTCCAAGATTGAAAGTTTGCCAAGCGACCGATTGTAATAAATTAACCAAATGTTCACTGTCGTAAGACAACAAAGTTATGTACATTTCCACGCAATCATCAATGAAGAGTATAAAACAATATGTGATACGTAACAGCAACTCGAATCCATAAATTGAGTTAACTAGTGATGCAGCTTCAAACAGTAAATTATAAATGATTCTTAATGTTCTTAGTGGTATAGCGACGTGTCCCACCTCTTCAATGGGTGAGACGCTAGGATGATATGTTGGCGAAGAATATCGATTGACAACTTGGAATGTTCGCTGTGGTTTGTCTTCTGAGTCACACTTATTGCACTGAATGTCTGCGAGAAGGTCGCTTACAATATTACGATGAGATGGTTGTAGGTGATAGTTAACCATCGAAAGTCTCTTCCTCAACAACAGAACTAAATTCACAAACTGAAGATGAACAACAATATTTATGTAAAAGGCAATATTAGTCGATATGTAGGTGATATCAAACCCTCTGTAAGAAAGTAAACCGAAAGTTAAAGAGACTATAATAATTTGCAGAATTAGAACTCTCCTGTATCGATAACATCCACGTTTAACTCCAGAAAATAATATGCCATCTATATTGACTATTATATAATGTAGCCTCTCAAATTTTGTTTTATGAACTGTTGCGAGAAGGAGTATTGATGATAGACATTGTCCATACGTCAACACTACAGACGTAAACAAAACCACCCATTCAATTATATCGTGTTCTCTACGTCCTTCGTGAATAAAATATTCGAACTCCACACAACCTCCGACTAGACAGAATATGAAGAATACTATTGAGTTCAATATTCCAAGTACAGTATATTTGCAAAAATATCTACCACCAGACTTTACGAACACAAATGGTAGCAAGCCTATACATTTTGATAGGTAGTATAAAGGTGCTATCTCAAATTCTAATTCATTTTCTGTTGAAGAACTGGCACACAGTTTTAAAATATTTTGCATCATTGTGAAGTAATTAAAAAAAAGAATAGCGTATGATCACTGTTTTCAATCTTTACTCTAAGCCGCTTCTTCACTCTTAAGGCCCGTGGCTCATGATCTACAGATTAACGGTCACGTTAAACTACAAGCTTCCTTGCTTTTTTCACTCTTAAGGATCTTGCATATAGAATGGGAATACGAATTTTTACCATGCGTTATTTCACGTAGCTTGTTTTATAAGAATCGTTGTTAATTTGACAAAGTCACTTGTAACTGAAAGGAATAACACTCTTTGAAAGCAGCCGTGTTACTGGGTTGACTTGTTTCTCCGAGGACTATGCGCGGCACATAGAATATTACGCAATACACTGCAGTGTGGTATACTTTACAGGAATTTGGTACTATGTGGATAATATAATAATTAATAATGTTATTGATTTTACGTCCATTTTAACTATGGCTTTTAGAGACGAGGTAGATAATGATCATGACAAGTGGATTTCTTTGAGGAAATTAATTTTGTTTGCAGCCTTCTCTAACATAACTGCCTTATCTAAGTTTAACCCTATTAAGATACGGATCTGAAGTGCTGACACTATGGAGAAAATCAATGGAAAGCTATAGTTGAAGTGAACGGCTCGAGATAAGGTTAGTACACACAGCTGAGAGCAAGACACTTGTCAAACCGGGATGTTCATTATTATTAATCTACTAGATGACCCGACAGACGGCGTTCTGCCAAAATAAATAACAATCTATTGAACTTCAATTCAGTCTGTACTTCACGCAAAAATCAGAATAATGGAGATCACTATATTATCAACATGAAATGAGCTAATTTTCTACTGCTACCAAAGTTATTAAGAAACTATGTGTTTTCAATAGCAGCAATATTAATACTGTATCTTCATAGTGACTCAGGAAATGCTCTAAACGATATGAGCATATCACTACCCAGAAATAACCCGGACTGATTGTTGCGTAGATGGAAAATGTTTGGCAGATCTTCAAATCCCTCACTGAGCCATAATTATATCCCGTTGCAAATCGAGTAATTTGATAAGTTGATGCCGTGAAGATAATGTGCCAATTCGTAATCTTCTTTCTTCGGGGCAAATAATATTATCATAGAAAACACTGATTTCAATCAACAATATGAAGATAATATTCCGTCAAGAAAACTGTCGTTTTCACTGGCGTTAGAGTGTTCGTCACATGATCCCAATTATTGGGTGTGGCTAATAATTTATTGCCACATAATTAAATACTTTTGCACATGTAATACAGTAATACTAACCTGTTCCAAAGATTTTTTCAGTTAAATGATATTTCCACTGTTAGTTATTGTTGTTTTAAGGGGTGGAACTACGATGACATCTGCCCCTATATTTCTACTGTAATGCTTTATGGTAAACGATATGTTTTGTTTGATTACCTGGCGCGTAAACAAACAAAGTTGATGGTTTTCCAACATGGGAACAGGCAACATACAATTGGCCATGAGAGAAACATGGGTTTGCAAGATTAATGCCGCAAACACTCAATGACTGCGTCTGTTGTTTATTTATGGACATAGTGAAAGCAAGCCGCGCTGGAAACTGCACTTGTTTAAATTGAAATGGTACTGTAGTCAGTGGGAATCATTGGGATGCGTGGTATGAAAACGTCTTCTCCTTCGTGCTTTTCCTTTAGAATGGTTGCTTCGATCACGTTGTTCATGAATTCTTTCACCGCTAGCCGTGTGGCGTTACAAAGACGTGGTTGGTTGACATTTCGCAACATTATGGCCACCGATCCGACCTTTAATTGAAGATTGTGAGACGGCAATCCCGGCGAATCCCTCGATTTCAAAAATTCGGGTGGATAGTTGGCGACATCATTTTGGTTGGTAGCGGAATCAACTGATTTGTATGTCTTCAAATCACCGACAATTTAATTTTGAGTTTTGAAATGTAATTCATTTACATCCGTGTATTTGGCAGCCAAAATAGATCTTTCGCTCAACCAAATATGATCTCTGTACGTTTGGGAACACTTTTTGAATGAGTTCGTTTTTGAATCAGTAAACTGACAAAAATCGTCAGGAAATGTTATGCAGACAGAGAAAACGTCTGAAGGGAATTTGCCATTTCCAATGTCGGTTGGTTGGTTCCTTAGTTTAGGGGCTGCGACAACGCGGTCATGTAGCCCCGTGTACTTTGGGTGTGTGTAGAATCTGTCTGATAACCGGTGTTAAATGTGATGGCTGTATTAGTGTGTGTATCTGTTTTTTAATTCAAGTAAAGACTGCAACTTAGAATTTTTCAAATAGTTCCTACTTTTGCCGCCAAACGCCACCGTCAACGACTACTTGGCCTAGTTCAGAACTAGACTACTAGACGCCACCGCAGTCGGCTCTTGGCAACGAACATAGAAACCTAAGAGCGTTGTTTACATTCCTAACCTATACAATTTAGCTTCACACAGGTGTAATTAGTGGAAGGTTCTTTAACATGCCATAAATCTATGACATTGGACCGACGGCTTTACTTCCCCTCCGAAGGAAGGCATACTGAGGGATTTTTAACGCTCTTCAAAAATCCGACGGCTTCGGTCGGGTTTGAACCCGCTATCTTGGGCATAGAAGCTCAGCATGTCAATGAGTTGTTTTGAAAATATATCTCCAGATGGAGCATTTTGCAATTCGACACGCATATTCTTGCTTAAATTTAGTATCTTGAACTGTTTCCACAAAATGGAGGACTTTAAACATACACTGAGTTCATCAGCTGGCGTTGAGCGTGGAATCACTGGCAATGTTTGACGAAAATCTCCTGCTAACGAAACCATCGCACCACCAAATCGGTTTTGATTGTTCTGCAGATCTTGCATGGTTCGTTCTAATACCTCCAAAGACTTTTTATGTGCCATCGTGCATTCATCGCACACTATCAATTTACATTACTGCAAATCCTTTGCCATTGCAGAGTTCTTCGAAATGTTGCAGGTTGGAGTTTCGCTGCTTTTCATATTCAACGGCAATTTTAGTGCTGAATAGAATGTTCGACCGCTTTCTAACAATGTAGCTGCAATGCACGTTGAAGCAAGTGCGAGTACAATTTCATTGTGTGAGCAAATGTTTGCTAATATCAATGAAATTAAAAAAAGTTTTCCTGTACCCCCCGGGAGCGTCCAAGAAATAATTCCCTAAAATTTCATCATTTACAACTTTCATAAGAGTATCAAATACATACTTTTGTTGTTGGTTCAACAACGGAAGGCTTTTTCGATCAGATTCTCTTAAAGCATCGAGATCGTACATGTTTTCGCGCTGCAACTCTTGATTAAAAGCGTTGTGCATCGGGCGATTGGGTGCGGCTATGCATAATTGAGATAACACTTTGTTTGACATCACCAAGAACATGTTCTCAACTGATATCAACGCCTCGTTGTACATTTATTCCCTGATTTGTAAATGTAGACTTCCTGTTGTAATGCGCATTTTATGCAAGATATCGTCACACATACCATCTTTGTATTTTATCCACAAATAAATTGGTTTTGATGGGAAGCATGTTGATATAATTATAGAAAACAGTTTGATCCCAATGAGTGTCATTTTCTAACAGTCGCAAACCTAGGCAGGCTTCTCAGTAAGAGCCACACAATACACCATTAACTGTTCGTACGGAATTTCTAGTTTTGTTCGTGTTTGCTGATTTTGTTTTATTTATACTTGTAAATGTTATTGTTAATTATTATATGATCACTAGTGGAGTCTATCTGTCTGACAATAAAGAATACATACATACATACTGAGCCCGAGTTCACATCTGCAATGTGACATCGATAGCTCATGAAGATTATAACTTCTGTGGATGAACCGAGGACTCCCAAAGAGAAAGTATGAGTGACTCTAATTTGAAGCACCTCAAGTTGCCGCACCGCCAATGTTATATTTTTAGCCTACTTTCGATTTTTGCAAAAAATGAAAGTAGACTTATGAGATCAACACATGGCGAAAAATTGTGTGTCTGTCTGTGTGTGTGTATGTGTGTGTGTGAGTCTGTGTGTGTGTGTGTGTGTGTGTGAGTGTGTGTACTCTGAATGTCTGTCCCCCCCTATCAATTCGAACACGGTGAAACCGAATTGAACGAAATTTGGTACAGAGGTAGCACTAGCAAAGGGCACCTCAGTGTCATACTTTATATCGCCGCCATCTTTACCAAAACAGAATGGCGGCCACTCAAACGTTCAAAACGTAAAATCAAATTACGGATAAACTAATCATCCAATCTCTACCAAAATTGGTGACCACATACCTCTATATAGGACGCGTCTTTCACCTAAAATTCAAGGTCATCGACCGTGCTATTTCAGGATGGCGGCCGTGTGAATTATGCAACCATTTTAATCAATAGCTTAAGACCCACCCATTCCGATTATCGAGCCTAGGGTGGTTTAAGCTATCCTGAAGGTCGTGATCCGTTATTTATTATAATTTAATATTATAATATTATACCGTATGAGTGGCATAAAAGAGATGAGCCGTCTGTGTCACTCAACAAGATGGCTGCTGTGCTCATGTGCCTGTATTATATTTCAGTAGTTTTAGTATGTTGTATTTGATATATCATACTGACACAATAATATAAACTTTGTATGAAACGATCTTTAATGAAGATGTACTGCAGTGAAGAAATCGCTTATTTAAAGTCATTATTTGCCAACAGGTTGTATGTAATATGTCAGTTAAGAACGCCATGATATTAAGGATAGGGTTAGCTCTGGGCTAGCGTGTTAGTCTGTCACGCAGGTGACTGGGGATCGAATACTACTACAGTTAACTTTTTTTTCGTGAATTCGTTTACAAATGATGTACACGAGCTCTTTCCACAGATACTGAATAAGATGTCATTTAGCTCAAAGGAGAGGCTAATGTATGCACTCGTTGATTAATAAAATCACAGCCCCAGCATCGCACATAAACAGAAGACATTAGGAAAAGGAGAATAGAAGAACTAGATACACGTTGTCATTAACCACAGCCTTCATAATGCCTCTGTACGGTGCTGTCCTCTTGTGGGTTATGTGGGTAATATTGTTCCAAACATACCGCTGTGTAAATACCTGGCCTCCTGAAGTATGGCAATTTTGTAATACTGGTAGTTCCACTATTAGCCACGATCGCGCTCCGATTACCTTTAAACACTGCCAGCTGGATCGCCTCCCTCTTGGCTACTTTAAACTGCCTACACATTCAACACCCATAGGCCACTGCCATCGTAGTACATTACGATGGCAGTGCATACGCGTACAAGATAAAGATTAATTCACTTATAGGTCGCAGCACCAACCTACTGTGATCGGCGCGGATTTTTAAAGGGGAAGATACCCAAAACGAAAGATTCTTAACTTAGAAGGCTGGCTTAATATAGAGATTAACGGACGTGAATGCATTACAATAAGTTAGTAGTTTTGTTATTCAATCATCATAAAGTATATAATATTGATTTTGACACTTACTGGCTAATTATCAATATAAAAGAAAACAAACAATACATGGTGTTAGAGGTGATTGTGTTAGGGATGAGGACAAAGAGTCATAAATATACCCATACATTTAGGAGAAAGTAGGCTATATGTTCTTTTCTGAACATCTTGTTTATATTTCATGGAGACTGAATTTATTAGAAGATGTTTGTACATATTTCGAAGCACTTGAGAATTATATGATTTTTGTTAGAAGAAGGAAATGAAGATGTAAGCCCGCAGAGTATGCGAAGAATATTTATAGTTGCACCCTTGACTGGTGACTTGAACGGAACATCCAGCATTTTGATGAGCACACTTCTATAGCAGGCGGGGTCCTGTGCAGACGTAGTCTATAATCGTTGTCTGAATCCACGAATTCCACGTTTGATAATTACCATCGAGTGCGTAATAACGTGCTAATGCACGCAGTAAAACTGCCAGAACTAGTAAGAACTGTGATTTAAAGTGAATTAATACTGTTTGTGAAATTGGTATTTTTCCGTCAACCCGGAAACGAACCTAGTTATGAGCACATGGTTGCTGATCGAGTGAAAACTGTTCAAATTGCTAAAACGTTATAATTCTTGGTGTAACACTCACCGACATTTAAGAGGAGAATTTTTCATGAGCACATCGCTCCAGTTTGAAGCAATAAGTGTGTGTTTAAATGACACAAAAGTTTTGAGTGGGTCTAGTGGCACAAGCTGCTACGTTGAGTCTGTGAGCGGATGAATACATGGCCATTCTTTACAACAACCCGCTATATGAGTGTAGAATCTGTGAATTCAATAAACTGAAGTTACAACTCATTTAAATTCAGTGAAAACGACAAATCTTTCACCATCATGGAGCTAACTTTATTGGTTCAACGCCACGTGGACACGCTGATTATTCCAACTATCAGGGAGATTACTATGGAATATAATCCCGATATGGAGAGGGATAGCGACGGATGACACTTATCGATGGAAGGACGTAGTCTTGGATACTATAACCATGCCGCAGCACTTGCCGACGAGACCAGGCAACGCATACACGCTGGAGACGTGTAAGGAAGTCAAGTGTGTCCGACTGAAAGTCGATTCTTTTATGTACGATCATGGCAGGGAGGATTAGTTATAGAAGACCTTACATAGCACATTCTTAGGTAGGGTTTATATCTTTATTTCACGTAATTATTTAGTACTACACTATACCGTATCATTTGCCAGAGCCTGGGACAAACGCTCTTGCCATTAGCATTGTAAATACATTTTGAGAGCTCGAGAACAGTGCGCCGAAGGGAGCCCATTTACGTAAAAACATCTCTATCTCTATCTCTCTCTATATATAACAAGTAGTTCCGTGAAGAACTATACAGCCTATTTTAATATATCCTACTTATGTTAACTGCCACTTTCAAAAAACAAAATTTCAGTTTGATTGCTGTGATAGATTCGTAGATATTGAAAACCGACTAAATATTTTGGATGGTCGCCATGTTGGATTTTATTTATAAAGGTCCTAGAGTTATGTACTGTTACATGAAGATTATTGTGTACATGTAGCATTCAAACTTCAATCGCATGATTAGGACACAAGAAGTAACAACGAGATTTTAAAATTTCGCACAGCTGCCATCTTGTGATTATGGAAATAAATTAGATGCCAGTGGATTAACATGCATATAAGGATTTACTGTACCAAGTTTCACTGCAATCGGATGGTTAAATTGCGAGAAACGTCCATGTGAATATTTATACTTCGCGTCGCCGCCAAGTTGGATTTGCGATCACCAGGTTATTTAAAGTCCTATAGGTGAATTTAAATTCATAGCCCCTATGAACATTAAAAATTCAGTTTGATTGCTATAATAGATTCGTAGATATTCAGAGCCGTCTAAATATTTCGGATGGTCGCCATGTTGGATTGTTAAATGTATAGGCCATAGAGCCATGTACCACTAAAGGAAAATTATTGCGTAGGTTCATTATTCAAACTTTCACTTCGATCGCATGATTATGACACGAGAAATAAAAAACTTAATTTTAAAATTCGCACAGCCGCCATCTTGAGGTTATGTAAACAATTGAACCAAATTAGATACCAGTGCACTACAATGTGTTTATACATTTCCTGTACCAGATTTCATTGCGTTTGGAACATTAAATCACGAGAAAAGTCTATTTAAAATTTTCAAATTCGCTTGGCCGCCATGTTCGTTTTGTAGTTAATCGGTTTTTGAAAGTCTTATAGATGAACTTCCATTTGTGCCCTTTATCTCCGTACAAAATTTCAGGGTGATACCGCTATTAGTTTCAGAGATACAGAATGCCGGTGAAATATTTCGCACATCCGCCATCTTGTGGTTATGTCAACAATTGATCGAAGTTAGATGTCGGTGCATTACCATGTATATAAATATATACTGTACCATGTTTTATTGCGTTTGGTTGGTTAAATCGCGAGAAATGTCTATTTAAAAGTCGCAAATTCGCGTGCCCGCCATGTTGGTTTTGTAGTTACCAGTTTTTCAAAAGTCACATAGGTGAAGATCTAGTAGTTCCCTTTATCACCGTAAAATATTCCAGGGTGATATCGGGAATAGTTTCGGAGATATTGAATGCTGGTGAAATATTTCGCACAGCCGCCATGTTGAATTGGTGAGACGTAACAAAATCTGAAGGCCACGGTCGGGGTCGCACGGAATAGTGCTATAAGTTTACCGAGTTTCATTGAAATCGCTCCAGCTGTTTAGAATTTATTAGGGGGACACACACACACACCTCTCTCTCTCTCTCTCTCACACACACACACACACACACACACGCACACACACACACACGGACAAAAGGTGATCTCATAAGCCTATTTTTTTAAATTGAAAATAGGCTAAAAATGAAAGTTTGTCTGTTTTTTTCTGAATTTCTACGGAAATTTGCGTTATTTACGCGTTTCAGACTGTTTTATACGGATGCGCGCGAAAATAAATTTTTTGCCTGTCTGTCTGTATGTATGTCTGTCTGTTTGTCTGTGGAAAAATATGTTCCCTTATAACTCGAGAACGGCTGGGTGGATCAACGTAAAATTTGGTACAGATATCCTTCTGAGGCACGACACTAATCATTGATTTAACTCTTCTTTGTAGCTCTCATAAAAGGGGGCCTACCCCCTTAAAACACTTGCTGAAATAGGCGTAGAAGTGCGAGACAAAGCTCATTATTAGCCCCTCAATGTGAGAACCGAAACTAGGGGGCCCTAAAGGGACCCCGAAAACCACCTTTTTAGTCCCTAATACCAACCGTTTTTGAGATATTCCCAGAAAACTAATATTATTTAATACAATAATGAAAGAATGCAATCCGGTAACCATGGCAACAGAACTTCACAGGTCCATCTATTGCTGTAAGACGCAATACAATTCCATTTATTACATTACTGAGATAGTTTGCAAACGGCTATAAGCTTATAACGGAACCAAATCAAGCTGTAAAATTTATCAATACACATAATGCGCTTAAGGGGGTCAAGGGGTACTCTAGATTTTTTCACGCGATTTTTACGTGCGGGTGTGGTACGGAAGGTCTATTACGTCTCTATATCTGTATTGTTATATTATTACTATAATTATTTTTATTATTATTATACTACGGCCTACAACGACGAGTCAAAGCTTATTTTCTGCCCCTTAGTGTCAGAAACAAAACTCGGGGACCCTAAATAGCCGTAAAGGGTCCCCGAAAACTACATTTTAAGGCTCTAATACCAACAGTTTCTGATATTCCCAGAAAACTAATTACATTTAAAAAACTAATGAAGGAATGCACGCCAATAGCCATGACAAAAGCATTTCAAAAGGTGACATCCAACTTTCCATTTATTTCTGCAAGAAGTAATGTCACTCCATTTTTAAATTTCTGTGAACGTTTGCAAATGGCTATAAGGTTATCACGGAACCAACTAAAACTGTAAAATTCATCAATGCGCTTAATGAGGTCAGGGGTTACCATAGATTTTTTTTCACACGACTTAAACGTGCGATATGTCGTACAGAAGGTCTATTATATCTCCAAATAGCAACATTATTTTCAAAAATTTCTGAATTGAAACAGTATTTTATTTCTTGCTTTTAGGAATTTGGGCTTTGGAGGCTAAAAACCCTGAATTTTCACGCACCACAAGCCTTTATAGTTTACTAAATGGGTCTTCCTCTGGATGGGGACTTGACACAACAGTGAGGGTCAGTTTTATGTGACGTTTATTGCGTTTCGACTACGAGGTTTTCAATTTTATTTTCACGTCAGGAAGTACACGTTAGATGAATTTAGTTTCAGAGGTTCCAAGCCTCTAACCATAGCAACAGTAGCTAAATTGATTACGTCTGGCTATTAATACCAAAGACCGTTCGAAGAATGGGTACTTCTGCTAGTATATATGAGTAGCCCAGGTGCAAAGGCCGCTAAGTGCACTTTTTGTCGATTTTGAGTTGGGCAAATCGTCACGTTCGTCTTTTAACTGGCTACACGATGGAATAAGTTTCAGGGTGCATATCCCGCTCAAAACCATTGAAAATGGCCAACAAAAATCGCATTCGTTTGCATAAACCGCTAAATGCATGTTGGCTACGGTTGCAAAGCCAGTTTAATATTCCACGTGTCCAAAGACCGCTAAGTTCCGTAAGTATGGCGCCTGCCTTGCCACATACGGCTGCAAAACACGCTAACTGGTACAAGAACTGCCAATATTCCTCCCACAGAATTCCTTTACAATAAATAATTATTTATTTCGATCGGGAAGGATAGTTTTGTGTTTCAGATTACAGTTGGCTGCACTATCGAGGAAGCGTACGCAACAATGATATGCTGCCTTGTCGAAATACACCGTGTAAAAGCACATTTGATTGACAGGTTGTTTCTTGGTTGTGGGCATTTCAAGCCAGAAAAATGAGTGATCTTGTTGATTTAAGTGAAGCAGTTATTGCATTTGTGGACTGTAATACTATTGTGGATGTTCCAAATACGGAGAGAAGAACAGAAACGGCAGAAGTAGTGGGAGAAATAGTGCAAGTTGAAGTAGTTGAACGCGTTGATATCGGGAGTTGAGAACAACTTCTTACGTCTGGTTAGAATATCATCAACATGCCAAAGCATCAAACCAAATAGCGTCGACACTTCTTCACAAACTGGCCAGCATAAATTTTTAAGATGGAAAATATTTCGGTTTTTCTCTGATGGCTGTGGGGGTTAGGACAAAAACAAGACTATGATCAGCATGCTATCTCACTGGTTACTGCTAGAAGCTCCCGCATGTCTACAGTTATGGTTCCCAATAATTGTGGGCCGCTCAGAGTTTTTGGAAATATTGAACGGCAACTTCGCAAAGTGAGTGTCTTTGAAAATCCTTCCGGATTCATCAAGCACATTGAGAAATTTGCGACAGTAGTTCGCCTGGTACAAGATGAATGTCCTGTTAGGGATTGGAAAGCGTATATGGATGGCATGGTAAAAAAAATCCGGGTAGTAAGCATTTCCAATTCCAAAAAGCGAAGAAAATCGTGTTCACAATTAGCAAAACAAAAAAATAACATGTCTGGTCTGAGGGGAGCCGTTCTACAATTTTGAGGTGGTACGAATTTTAACAAAACATCCTGGTCCCTTACCAATTCAAGAAGGTGTTGCACTCAAAGAAACTAAACTACAAGACGTCGGACGGTTTTTAGAGCTGTACTTCGGCGAAAACTGGCCAGCGAACGGCAACCTAAAATTCTTCAGTGAGGTCTTCCATGAACTAGAAACCATTAGCAACAATATCGTCCGACCTCAAGAGGAAGAAGACTAAGAACTAGCAGATTTTGAGCTGATGGACGGTGTCGAGGATGACCTGACATAACTTAAGTGCCATTTTTTCTTGTTTTGTGCACTTTCTTAATTTGTAAATTTTTATGCTGTCTAATGACGTTGCACAGTGTTTAAGATGTATTTAAAAAGGAAAAATCCTTTTATCGCACCCGACGTGGTCTATTTTTTCAAAATATATTTTTCCTGATAAACCAAATTGAAACTAAACTAGTTCTTTATTAAAAATCTCATCCAAATGACATACGGTACGTAAAACAATAAAATAGCGGGTTTTGCAACCTAAGTTTCATTAACGACTCTCATTGTCACGGGTGCAAATGTCGTTAACTGCACAAAACGGGTGCAAAAACCGGTAAGTCAATATTTTAATTTATGTTTCGGGACAGAAGATCCAACCGTAGATTTCACAGATTTTAACTGAATAATAAATGATTTTATGTTGATTTTCAGGGGTAAAAACTATGGTATTAGCTTAAATAGTTTGGTCGTAGCAGTTTTTCGTCATTTACTCGGTTTCGTTTATAATGCACTTAGCGGCCTTTGCAAACGGACTACTCATATATAAGAATGAAAGTTTGTCTGTTTTTTCTGAATTTCTACGGAAATTTGCGTTATTTACGCGTTTCAGACTGTTTTATGATCGATGCGCGCGAAAATAAATTTTTTGTCTGTCTGTCTCTATGTCTGTCTGTTTTTCTGTGGACATGTATGTTCCCTTATAACTCGAGAACGGCTGAGTCGATCAACGTAAAATTTGGTACAGGTATCCTTCAGAGGAACGACACTAATCATTGATGTAACTCTTCTCTGTAGCTCCAATAAAAGGGGGCCTACCCCCTTAAAACACTTGCTAAAATAGGCGTGGAAGGGCGAGACAAAGCTCATTTTCAGCCCCTCAATGTGAGAAATGAATGGGCCCCCGAAAACTACCTTTTTAGGCCCTAAAACCAACCGTTTTTGAGATATTCCCAGAAAACTAATTTCATTTAATACAACAATGAAAGAATGCAATCCGGTAACCATGGCAACATAAACTCACAGGTCCATCTATTGCTATAAGACGCAATACAATTCCATTATTATTATTACATTACTGAGATAGTTTGCAAACGGTTATAAGGTTATAACGGAACAAAATCAAGCTGTAAAATTCATCACTACATAGGGTATAATGCGCTTAAGGGGGTCAAGGGGTACTCTAGAATTTTTTCACGTGATTTTCACGTGCGGGTGTGATACGGAAGGACTTTTACGTCCCTATCTCTATATTGTTATATTATTATTTTTACTATTATTATTATTATTATTATACTACGGCCTACAACGACGAGACAAAGCTTATTTTCTGTCCCTTGGTGTCAGAAACAAAACTCGGGGACCCTAAATAGCCGTAAAGGGTTCCCGAAAACTACATTTTAAGCCTCTAATACCAACAGTTTCTGATATTCCAAGAAAACTAATTTCATTTAATAAACTAATGAAGGAATGCACGCCAATAGCCATGACAAAAGCATCTCAAAAGGTGACATCCAACTTTCCATCTATTTCTGCAAGAAGTAATGCCACTCCATTTATTAAATTTCTGTTAACGTTTGCAAATGGCAATAAGGTTATCACGGAACCAACTAAAACTGCAAAATTCATCAATGCACTTAAGGGAGTCAGGGGTTACCATAGATTTTTTTCACACGACTTAAACGTGCGATATGTCGTACAGAAGGTCTATTATATCTCCAAACAGTAACATGACGTGTATTGCGATTCGTCTACGAGGTTTTCAATTTTATTTTCACGTCAGAAAATACACGTTAGGTAGGCTAAATTTATTTTCTGAGCATATTTTAAGTAAACATTTATCTTTGTCGAAAAACAGGTTCCAAGCCTCTAACCATTGCAACAGTAGCTCAATTGATTACGTCTGGCTATTAATACCGAAGACCGTTCGAAGAATGGGTACTTCTGCTAGTTCTGTTATATAATCATGCCACCAATGCATTCCACTGGGCACAGTTAGTCCTTGTATCCAGATGTTTTTCTAGGCCGTAGCCCGGCAAATGTCATTTATACTGACCTACTGGTCGCGAACGCCACGCACTCTTTAATAAGTGAATGAGTTTAGAAGGCAGTGAATTGTATGCTGACGTTGCATAAACACATGGGAGTGTTTCTTTTGTTTTATTTTTATCTGTTGACACTCTGATGACTATGAACCGATGCTGTAATTATTAAAATGAGCCAAGCAGGCTATCTTGGGTTCGATGTGAGGGGTCATTTTGTAACTGTAAGGAAGACCTAGGTTTATTATAACCCATGTTTCTTGACTGCATAAGTTTCTGATACAATCGCAGTCCATGCCCACTTTAAGTACGTTTAAGGGTACAATTAAAATCGACAGCTGATTTGTACAGCAGATTAGAACCTTGTCCACAGGCTAGTGAAAACCATTGTTACATTTATTAAGCACTACAGAGGTAGGATCTGATTACCCTTAGTTGCAAGGTACGCGTTTTTGGTGCTGTTTGAGCCAGTAACGTGCACGATTTTGGTCTCGTTGACTGAGTAAATGGCCGACGGACCGAGTGTTATTGGTAAGCACTTATATGTGCACACGAAGGTTTGTAAAGAGTTTTTTTTTTCCAATTATGAGTCTGATGTTGGTTTGATTTACACCAATTTTTCACACTTTTCGAGTTTAACATGGCCACTAAACCAATACAGAGAAACTGGTAGGACTAAAAGATGACTTTAATAAATAAGATTATAATAATCAAATAGCAGGATATTTATCTAAACTGAAACCTAAATTAAGTGTTAGGAAATATTTGCAAACATGAATAAACCAACTAAACGTAATGAAACCTAGATGACCAATGCTTATATTTTGCTATTCTTCGACATCTTAAATACAATTTATAGCATTCCCTAGTATGAGACGACGATCAGTTGACTACGTGTTTAAACACGGTAGTTAATATAATAATGCGACATTAGCCATGAATTGCTCATGCTCATGCTCATGCTGTTGCCGACATAATTTTTTCTCCCATACATTCATGACCCAACTTCACAAAGAGTGGAGCTGCGAGTAGGCAGGTCAGTGGCGCCAATTGCGCAAATTTAAAGAATGATTTGTAATAAATTTGTGTTGTACACTAGGATAGCTTTTTCCGTTTAATCTGTTAGGTTCAGTGTACTTAGATGTTGCTTGGTAATAAATGTTGGATGAAACGCTTCCCATTTACATCGTTGCTACACTTAACGTACGATAGGTATTAGCTTAAATTACTGTAACATTAAATGTTAGAGATGGCACCATCATAGCATAGTTGTCAACTTATTGTGCAGTAAATGTATCGAACTATTTGCATTGTAAACAAGTAAATATATTTCTTTGTTGTAAATTCAGGCTTGTATTATTATTATTGCAATCTCCGAAGTAATTGTGTAGGGATGAATTACGTGTCATTCTCTTAGCTTTATTTGTTGATTTCTTCATTTGTAGTAGGACTTCGAGAATTTTTCGCA
Source organism: Meconema thalassinum (assembly GCA_946902985.2). Lineage (NCBI taxonomy): Eukaryota > Metazoa > Arthropoda > Insecta > Orthoptera > Tettigoniidae > Meconema > Meconema thalassinum. The sequence continues at coordinate 353,062,833 of OX336392.1, forward strand.
CGGAGACGAGTAAATGTATATTTGAACAGATTAGCACGGATTAGCCGTTTTTAACCTCTCTGAAGTACAGGGTTATTACAAATGATTGAAGCGATTTCACAGCTCTACAATAACTTTATTATTTGAGATATTGTAACAATGCTTTGAACACACGTACAAAAACTCAAAAAGTTTATTTTAGGCATTCACAAATGTTCGATATGTGCCCCTTTAGTGATTCGGCAGACATCAAGCCGATAATCAAGTTCCTCCCACACTCGGCGCAGCATGTCCCCATCAATGAGTTCGAAAGCAACGTTGATGCGAGCTCGCAGTTCTGGCACATTTCTTGGTAGAGGAGGTTTAAACACTGAATCTTTCACATAACCCCACAGAAATAAATCGCATGGGGTTAAGTCGGGAGAGCGTGGAGGCCATGACATGAATTGCTGATCATGATCTCCACCACGACCGATCCATCGGTTTTCCAATCTCCTGTTTAAAAATGCCGAACATCATCATGGAAGTGCGGTGGAGCACCATCCTTTTGAAAGATGAAGTCGGCACTGTCGGTCTCCAGTTGTGGCATGAGCCAATTTTCCAGCATGTCCAGATACACGTGTCCTGTAACGTTTTTTTTTTTTTTTTTTTTGCAGAAGAAAAATGGGCCGTAAACTTTAAACCGTGAGATTGCACAAACCACGTTAACTTTTGGTGAATTGCGAATGTGCTGCTGAGTGAGGATTCTCTACCGCCCAGATTCGCACATTGTGTCTGTTCATTTCACCATTAAGAAAAAATGTTGCTTCATCACTGAAAACAAGTTTCGCACAGAACGCATCCTCTTCCATGAGCTGTTGCAACCGCGCCGAAAATTCAAAGCGTTTGACTTTGTCATCGGGTGTCAGGGCTTGTAGCAATTGTAAACGGTAAGGCTTCTGCTTTAGCCTTTTCCGTAAGATTTTCCAAACCGTCGGCTGTGGTACGTTTAGCTCCCTGCTTGCTTTATTCGTCGACTTCCGCGGGCTACGCGTGAAACTTGCCCGCACGCGGTCAACCGTTTCTTCGCTCACTGCAGGCCGACCCGTTGATTTCCCCTTACAGAGGCATCCAGAAGCTTTAAACTGCGCATACCATCGCCGAATTGAGTTAGCAGTTGGTGGATCTTTGTTGAACTTCGTCCTGAAGTGTCGTTGCACTGTTATGACTGACTGATGTGAGTGCATTTCAAGCACGACAAACGCTTTCTCGGCTCCTGTCGCCATTTTGTCACACTGCGCTCTCGAGCGCTCTGGCGGCAGAAACCTGAAGTGCGGCTTCAGCCAAACAAAACTTTATGAGTTTTTCGACGTATCTGTAGTGAGTCGTGACCATATGTCAATGAATGGAGCTACAGTGAATTTATGAAATCGCTTCAATCATTTGTAATAGTAGGTTAGGGGTCTGCCATTTTTTAATAAATCAAGTGCGATTTAAATGTAAGCCTGGCATCTTTATTGTATTTTGTGTTTATATTCCACTGGACTGTTCGTTTTGATCTCTCATTATACCCGACGACCCCGAGTACAGTTTCCTTGTGCATTCCCTGTCCAAGAATGCATTCCTCCCGGTCCTATATGTCTTCTCGTTGGAGGAGGGTTTCGGATGGATCATTTAAGGTCTGTGGCTCGCCGAAATCCTCATCAAACGGGTACATATAAGGATTAGTTAATTGGCGCCCGAACGTGGAAGCAGCTCGAATTTGAGAGGTCGAGAGGTCACGTTTGGTTTTTAAGGGTATTATATAGCATCTGCCAGGTCAGTGACGAATTTGGGATTCGTACTGCCGAGTAGTAGCTGCATGGCACTCATGTTGAGATAGGACCATAAGGTCAGATGGCAATAATTTCAGTAAGTTGAGGTATTTTTATTTGCAGCCAATCTGATCTTAAGTAAAGTAATTGCTTTGTTTTGTGTAACTTCCGTTAGGACAGAGATACAGCAATGGTCCCTTGTTTTATGAAAAGTGCAGACTTTCCTCCGATCCTGATCTTAAGATCCAGCGTAGTCAGTAAGCATCAACGGAGCTTTTCCCCACCTATTCTCATATTGGAATTTCTTGAAATGGCGAGTGAGGGAGAATTGGGCATTATCGCAACTCTGCCGGAGTTGGTATATTGGCTTTCACGGCCGGTGAATTAAAACTCAGCAATTCTTCTAGGTTTGTGCCGTGTCTTATTTGGAGTTTCGCCTAGGACACCAAGCTGGCTCATCGGTGGGCTCTTGGTGTCGCCGCCCGGACCCCCACAGGAGTAACGAACTGCGCCCTACCTCCCAGTATATAGAGTGCAACTGCACTACTTGAATACGAGAACTAAAAGCTCAAGCAGCCTCAACCTCCCTATGAAGCCTTCCAAAAATATGGTATATTGGCTTTCACGGCCGGTGAATTAAAACTCAGCAATTCTTCTAGGTTTGTGCCGTGTCTTGTGTGGGGTTTGAGAACTCTGCATGTGTCCATAAACAATGTTCAAGTGAACATGGCTGGCATGCAAACTAATTTAAATGACATGGGGGCTAACATTCGAGCCGAAATGCAGGCTAACACAGAAAATGTTAGGGCTGATATGCAAACTAACGCTGATAATGTTAGGGCTTATATCAGGGCTGATACGCAGACTAACAGTGATAATGTTAGGGCTGATTTGAACCCTAGTATAGAAAATGTTCGGGCTGATTTGAATTAGGGCTGATATTTTGGCAAATGGTGACAACATGAACACCAATATTAATAATTTGCGTATTGAAGTCAGGGCTGATGTAGAAAACCTGAGGAAAGATATCAATGATATGCAGGCTGATCTAAACAGAGTCAGGGGCGACATACAAGCTACTTCCATTAACCTTAAGGCTGATTTCAAGAAGGAGATGAAACAACAAACCACTAAGGCTACTGATGATATCAGGGCAGAAATTGAAACCGACCGTCATAACTCTGAAATCCTCATGGAAGCAGTCAAGACGGAAATTAGGACAAATCAAACCGAGAATTCTTAGAAGTTGGAAGAGATACGTGCAGCTGCAGCTGATTTCAGGGTCGATGTTGATATTTTGAAAGGAGGCGTAAATGAGAGCCATAGAGACATCACCAACTTGGAAAAGAAGATGGGTGATATTACTACTGAGACTAACAATTCGAAAGATAAGACATGCGAATATGTGTGTAAGTTAATTGAGGAAATCTGTGGAAGAAATGGATGAGAAATATAAATATATGGATGGAATTTTCAGAGGGAAGATTGAGAGGCTGGAAATCCAGATGAATGCTATCTGTGAGAAGCAGGAGACGAAGCCAACCTCGCTTGTACCTGAACGCGAGAGGCCAACTTTGAAGAGATATTTCGAACAGAGAGATGGTGATACTACTCAAACATCGAGGGAAGAGACGCAACCGAACACCATCGAAACACCAATAAGATTCGATATCCCAATTTTTAACAGGACGCCTAATGTAATCCAGACTCCTAATTCTAATGTGGTCTTGCTGAAGAATCACGATGACCGCCCACATAAGTACACTGGAACGGGATCTCAGACACCCGTCGAATTTCTCCATAATTTGGAAAATTACATGCGCGAGACATTAGTTACGCCAGACAGAGAACTTCGTGTTGTGGAGCGCTTGCTGGACGGACCTGTTTTGGTTTGGTTCAAAGCATTCAGCTATTCATTTAGGAATTACCAAGGGTTTAAGGAAGCCTTATTGAGAACGTTTTGGTCGACAGAGATACAACAGGCAATTAGGGCAGAAATGTACAGCAAGCGATTCGCCAGTAATCCTCCTACCAAGTACGCTTCGTACTTCGCACAGCAGTTTGCTCGACTTCAATGTTTACATCCGCCTGTATCTGAGCAAGAACTCGAACAAACCATAGTTTGGCAATACCCAGGAGACGTTCAAAAGTCATTAATAGACTCAGGGGGTAAACACCTTTGTGAAATGCGACGAGATCTTACGCAGGTTAGACCGCAGTAATGAACAATTTGGTCCGGTTAGACATCGCGGGGAGACACGACAGGTTAACTTAACATCTGTGGATCGGATGGTACAAACCACCAACCGTACCGACAAAGATAAGGACAAAGAATCCCGCAACCGAAACACGACTAATCGAGAAAAGGTGTACGTGAGAAGAGATGGAACGCCATATGAACGTTATGAACAAGTTGAGGAATATAATCAGAGGCGATATCAAGCCTTAAGAAGTAATCAACCTCGCTGGAATCGTGGCTCAGACCAAAATAACTATAACAACAATCGTCATAACCGCCGAATGCAAAACAATAATGATGACCGTAATGACTATCGTCAATCGCAGAATCATAAGAATAACAATTATGTCAGGAGAGATTACCGATACAGTGGAGGCTATCGCAGAGATATGGACCCCAGGTATCAGGGTAATGACAATAACCGCAGAGATGATCGCGCAGATAGAGATTGGCAAGGCAGGGCAGAGGAGAGCCAAATATATTTGCGAGAACTCAGAGGCAGAAGAGAGTAACGGACTGAACCTCAATCGTTGCGGGATTACGACCGGATTGAAGATGTACCTGAGAATTATGACGAGGCAGGAGTGTCAAGAGGCAACTCAGGACAAAAAAAAAAAAAAAACAACGTCGAATTCCCAATAAATTCCACAGTGACTGAGTCTACCATAGTAACAGCAGATGTGTTACTTTGGCAGCCGACAGCAGGGGATTTGCTTGACGAACCACGGACTACTACTGCATGCAACTGACGCAATTGCCAGTCATTGCCGCGAGCACCAATAATATTCATGTAAATATTTTGATTGATACTGGCGCCATGGTGAGTGTGATTTCTGGCGTGTTATACAGTCAACTCAAACTTAGAGATGATGTTAACGAATTACCAGTCTCCAACATTAAAATACGCGGCATTATCCCGGACCGCACTATAAGATGCAAGGTGCAGGTATTATGTTTTCTTATGATTGGCGGGCACACTTATACGCACGATTTCCTTGTGGTAAACAATATCAAGCATGCAGGGATACTTGGAGCGGATTTCAAACGCCGATATGAAGGAGTTATTAACATGGGCACCAATACAGTACAGTTTCTTGAATCCCCGCCAGTTCACTTTGAAACCACGATGCATGGGGACGTGGCTAACCTGAACCTACTTACTAGCATACTAGACGAACTAAATGAAGTGTTAGGAAATATTTGCAAACATGAATAAACCCTGAGGGTGTAGCAATATCCAGGGTGCACCAGAATTGGTAGGGCTACATACACTCTGCCTCCTTGAGGGCCTTGAGCAGAAGGCAGGAGATAACAGGAAAAGAAAAAGAAGGCTGACCCCTCGCAGAAGGAGGGTATCAGAAAAGGACAAGGGCCAATTAAGGTGGGAAAGGAAGAGACTCCCTAGGCCTCGGATACCCTCATACCGTCGGGGTCGGAAGAGAACAAGAGTTGACCAAGTGAGGTCGACAGGAAAGAAGACGGAGAGGAGCCCGGCACAAGTAAGTGGAAGCAATGCCGGACTAAGCTGGGGCCCCGTGGTCGCCAACACACGTCCCACTAGATGTGAGCCCCTGGGGGGTCTATAAATTTAAACCTCAACACAGTGATTAGGTTGTGATGATTATGATCCAAAAATTGCCGCAGCGCATTGGTGTCTCCACTCACAGTGAACCTTTTTGATCAATGCAAATTAAGTACGCAATGTGTCCTCGGCAGTGCATGCGCATATTCAGTGGTCTCAGTGTTCTACTTGGGCTTTAAGAAGAAGTCCCACGCGCTTACGACCGGCCCTCCTATAATTAGGGTTACAAATGAAGAAGTACTAAGACGAGGAGAGATTGACGAAGCAAAGAGGGTATAAAAAGTGGGTTGGCTCAGGCAAGGAAAGCATTTCTACAGAAAAGGAATCTGTTGACATCGATTATAGATTTAGGTATTAGGAAGTCGTTTTTGAAAGCCTTTGTCTGGAGCGTGGCATTATATGGAAGTGAAACTTGGACTATTGGTGCAGCACAAAAGAGGAGAATTGAAGCGTTTGAAATGTGGTGTTACATAAGAATGATGAAGATCAGATTGGTAGATAGGGTAACAAATGAAGAGGTATTAAGACGAGTGAGAGAGGAGAGTCTGTTTCAGGCGACTGCTAATAAAGACAGGAAATGGGGTGATAGGTTACATACTAAGACACCCATGAATGGCAAAGTTAGATATGGAAGGAAGGGTCGAGGATAAGAACTGTAGGGGTAGACCAAGGTTAGAATATGTTAAACAGATTGCCTCGGATGTCGGGTGTGGTAGCTATGTTGAGATGAAACAATTAGCTCAGGATAGGGAGTCATGGAGAACTAAATCAAACCAGTCAAAAGACTGAAGACTCAAACACAACAGACATTTGCACTTTAAACCGAATTATTTATTTATTTAGCGTATGGCTTTTAGTGCCGGGAGTGTCCGAGGTTATGTTTGGCTCGCCTGAGGCTATAGCTGCTTCAATGTAGACACCAATGTGGTGAGCTACAAGTTCCGTTCAATTTCAAGTAGTACCAACTTTCGCTACCAGATGTCAATGATACCTAGTGGTGAACGTTGGAACTTTGATAGAGCGTTCCAACGAAATCTAACCTAGAAATTTAGCTTCACACAAGTTTAGTCTGTGGAAGGATCTTTTACATGCCATAAATCAGTGACATGGGACCGCCGGCTTTACTTTCCCTCCGAAGGAAGGCATACAGAAGGATTTTAACACTCTTCAAAAATCCGACAACTTCGGCCGGGTTTGAACCCGCGCCCTTGGGCATAGAAGCTCAGCAAGCTACCGACTACCCCACCGAAGTTTGAACTGGAAAGCTATCTTTGACGGAAAAAATCCGTTGAAGGCAGGGTTTACTGTATCTATGTTTCACATGACAACACTCGCTTCATTTTACATTGGAAGCAGACTGTATAAGGAATCGCTATCGATAACATTTTGCAATAAACTAAGCGTGTTAGATATTCATGACACAGAGAATGTCCATGGTTAGTAAATCGTCCAAGTACATAACTCATTCTGGTATGTAAGATGCTTGAATCCTCAGCCTTGTAGGCTGGTTTATGACCTTGCACTTGGCTGCTTGTAGAGCAGGTTCTGGCTCTGGCGGCCTCTCATTATCAGCAAAATATTTGCAACAACTTCATAAGAAGAATGCAGCAGCTGCTCTGGGAACATTGTAGTTCCCCAGACAAATCACAAGGAAGGTCACGGAGAAACAATTATTATTGTTATTATTATTCATTCAATTTCGCTAATCGGCCAACTAGGGACCACGATAAGCCTCATTTTACATTCTGGCATTTGTTCATATTTCGCTTGATCCACATTGTCTTCATGAGCTCACTGTGTTTAGCACGACGTTCGTCTGTTCATTTCGCACCAGTTGTCCGTTTTTCGTCCTGGAAAGTCACAGATGTCTTGATGTCTGCTCTATAAAGATTTCGGTCTTGTGCATCTTCTGCTCGTATCCCCATTTCTTTAAGATCTTTCTGGACGTTAACGCACCATGGCATTGTCGTTTTTCGTTTTGAGTCAAAGACACTGAAGATCCGTTTCGTGCATCGGGAATCAAACATCCGTCGTATAAGACCGTAGAAGCAAACTCTGCGTTTTCGCATTGTGTCTGTGATCTTCTCTATCATAGAGTATATTTCCTGCCTGGATTTTCTGATGTAGATGCCATTTTGGTAGTCTTTTCTCTCTATATTCGCGAGCAAACATTTCTAGGATAGGATAAGGCATTCAGATGCACATAGTGGTATTGGTTTGACAACAGTGTTGTAGTGACGCATATTTGTGTTCATAGAAAAACACTTTTTGTTTCATCCGTGGACTCTGCGAGGGATCATTCCTCTACCGTCGCAAGGACAGTGTCTGGGAGCTGAACACACTTTATGTGCAGATACAACTGGGGATGGTGACAGGCCGATCGCCAGGGTCAGGGAAGGGTTTTGTAAGGAAGTCAGCCGTGAATCTGTTGAAAGGAACCGTCCCGGTATTCGCCCGGTGGTAAAAATGGGAAACCACAAAAACCATTTTCAGGACAGCCGAGGTGGGATTCAAACCCACCCTCTCCTGGTGCCAGCGTGGCGGGCCATTGTTATTATTATTTATTTTGCGCATGCGGTTACACATTCTCAGCATATTTTCTGGAAATAAAACATTTACAATCCCAGATATACAGTACATCAAAAGGAGCAAATTAATGCTTCAACCTCTTGGTGACTGCATTCAGTAGTAGCATTACCCGTTTTCCCTCACTCCTTCAGGCTTGATTACCCAAGAACAACTTTACGTGGAAAGTATGGCTGTCTCCTGCGTAAGCTTAAAAAGGCCTTCGTCTAACTTCAAATCTGTGAGAGATTCCTAGTTGGTTGGAATCACGCCGGAGCTGTCCTGGCTTGTGTCATGTGCCATTGCTTCCTTGCCAGTTGTAAAAGCTCTGTGTATTTTGACAGCTTTTCAACATGTTTTGTTAGCATGTTGCCACTGTTTGGGATTGCCACTTCTATGAGGGGGATATGCCTCATGTATTTGTCAACAAGAACCCGTTTAGGTCTGTTGTGCAGGGCTGACTGGTCTGTCAATACAGCACAATCGCAGTTCAAGGTAAATTTGTAATTTTCCAGTAAACTTTCTGTGATATTAAAATTATTATAATTTTTTTCCCTCACCGTTATGCCCATCTACGGAGTGCGAGAGAACTCATTTATCAAATGATGTTGATCTTTTCTTCTACCAAAATATCTTCTTCTGGGCACTGAAGAGTTTCTTCCGTTCTTCAGTCCTTGGTTTCCTACTACTGGTACTGATTTTCTCCGCAAAACTATTCTGAATTTGAATCTGCCTTGTATGATTTCATCCACGAAGCCAGCTTCCTGAAGATCTTCCTCTATTTCCTTAAGCCAGTTCATCTTGACTTTCATTGAGAGAGCAATGTTGAGAATCCTCTTCGTCAGCCTGTCATCGGTCATGCGATGAATGTGGCCATAGAACTGTGATCGCCTTTTCCTGAATGTGTCGGTGATCTTTTCAGAGTGATGATATAGCTCCTGAGACTCCCGTTTCATCCAGGTTTCCTCTACGCAGACTGGACCAAAGATATTCCTCAATATTTTCCTCTCTTGCTTCTCTATGTCTATATTGAGAGATCTGCCTCTGAGGTGTAGGCTATAATACTTCAGGTTTGATGACGGTGTTATAATGTCTGTGCGAAATATTTCACCAGCATTCAATATCTCCGAAACTGTTACCTATATCACCCTGCAATTTTGTACGGTGATAAAGGAAACTACTAAACGTTCACCTATGTGACTTTTGAAAACTAACTACAGAACCAACATGGCGGCCAAGCGAAATTGCGACTTATAATAGACGTTTCTCGCGATTTAACCAACCAAACGCAATGAAACTTGGTACAGTATATGTTTATACCCATTGTAATACACCGACATCTAACATTGTTCAATTGTTTACATAATCTCAAGATGGCAGCTGTGCGAAATATTTCTCCGGCATTCTAAATCTCTGAAACTATTACCGGTATCACCCTGAAATTTTGTACGGAGATAAAGGGCACTACTGGAAGTTCATATATGAGACTTTTAAAAACCGGTTAACTACAAAACGAACATGGCGGCCAAGCAAAGTTGAAAGTTTTAAATAGACTTTTCTCGCGATTAAATAATCCAAACGCAATGAAACTTGGTACAGCAAATGTTTATATACATTGTAATGCACTGGTATCTAATTTAGTTCAATTGTTTACATAGTTTCAAGAGGGCGGCTGTGCGAATTTTAAAATTACGTTTTTATTTCTTTTGTCGTAATCATGCGATCGAAGTGAAAGTTAGAATAATGAACCTAGGCAATAATTTTCATTTAATGGTACATGACTCTATGGCCTATACATATAACAATCCAACATGATGACTATCCGAAATATTTAGATGGTTCTCAATATCTACGAATCGATTACGGCAATCAAACTGAGATGTTGTTTGTTCATAGAGGCAATTAACATGTAAGTAGGATAAATGAAAATAGGCTGTGTAGTTCTTCACTGAACAACTTGTTATATCTGTTCCAGGTGATTCTATAGGTCTTCTGTAATTTTGAAATTATCTCATTATTTGCTTCACGGTTCAATCCGTATGGCTGAATTACTTCTCCTAAATACTTGAACTTATTTACTTGATGAATTTTGCCGAATTTAGTCTTCAGAGGCTGCCCATTTAGATAATGAGAGGATCATTCTAAGTATTGAGGTTTTGCATATGATATTTGGAGTCCGGTCTTAGATGCAATTACATGCATTTTTTCAAGAGCCTCTAGTCTATTGTTAGAAAGAACAGCCAGATCATCTTCGAAAGCCATTATCATTATTATTATCATTATTCCTATTCCTTCCATCCAGGTCTCCAAGCGACTAAGTACCAATTTCAATTTCGATCCTTTGCTGTTCTCTCTCTGTTTGTAACCAGTACTCCTTCGAACTTCCCTGTATTTTTTTCTTCTCTCTAGGCCAGCTCGTGGAGCACTGTCTAATATTCTGGGCTATCACCCCTGACGTCAGGGTTCGATTCCTGCCCTCAGATCAGGTTAAATTTCTGAGCATAGCCAGGAATTGAACCCACAGCTCAGGGGTGACAGCCAAAAATGCCAGACAGTGCGCCACGAGGTGATCTATTGTTCTAGTGACACACTCCACAGTTAGTTGTTATTGTTGTTAATTCATTTAGGGGCTTTGCGACAATGTGGTCAATTAGCCCCGTGTACTTGGGTGTGTGTAGAAATTGTATGATAGCCTGTGTTATTGTGGAGTCTGTAGTAGCGTGTGTATTTGTGGTGCAAATGAGGATTGAGTAGGAGGCGGCCGTGGCCTTAAGTCACTAGCCATCCCGGCATTTGCCTGGGTAGAAGTAGGAAAGCACGGAAAACCACTTCCAGGATGGCTGAGATGGGAATCGAACGTACCTCTCCTCAGTTTTGCCTCATGAGGCTGAGTGGACCCCGTTTCAGTCCTCAGACTAGAATTTAATTTATTGGCAGAGCCGGGAATCAAACCCGGGTCTTCGTGGTGACAGCCAAGAACTCTAGCCACTACGCAACGAGGCGGTCTCCAGAGTTGATAAATGAGATTGAGTTAGATATTGTTGTTTATAGGGTCTGAACAGCGAAATGTATACATGTGGATATTAGGACTGGTAGCCTACATTTAATGGAATTATTTCAGTTGTCGACTAATCGAAATTTCGATTAATTGTTACAAATAGCGATTAAATGTTTAATCAATTAATCTGTAGTTCCAATAATAGATTAATTGTTTGGTCGATTAATCGATGTACTTCTCTCCCCTCACTTCACTCTCACAGAAGCAAAACACATTGTATAAATATTTTTAAATAATGTACTGTGCCCGTTTGACCGAAGTCGCCCGAACACACATGAATGAATTTTGAAATCAGCGATCAACACGAGAACTGGGTCTCAGGGTCTATCTGGGCAAACAAAATATATTAACTGACTAGCTGTCTGATTCCAAAATTCAAGCATCAGTAGGGAAGAAGAGGAAATAAGGAAATGTCACAAATAACACAGTTTAAAATGATATTTACAATTTATTTTACCTTCTCAGACACCCTAACTAAATAAATTCCTCCTAGGAAGAAAACGAAACTGAAGCACAAACCTGTAAAAAAGAATACCCCATCTTCCTAGGTTCCTATCATACCCTATCATATAAAAACATTTATGCAAAGACCCTATTAAAATTTAATAATATATCTACGCTAGAACTGGTGTTAAGTGAACAGAAATTAAAAGTCCATCTTTCACTTAACCATTGATGTAATATTCATCAGAGATTAGATTAGATGCCATGTTTAATACCAGTCCTAATTTGACATCTATGTAATAATTCACGTTTAGAAATAGTTCAAACACTGTCCTTCCCATTTTCACCAACGAATTTCAAAATTGTATCCAATTCATATGGTTAAGTTACTGTAATATACTTCTCAAAATAGTCGGTATAATCTAAGTTCAATATTTTGGATATGGGGAAATATTTCAAGTCAGTCTACCACAAATGCACTATCTATCCCCTAAATGCATAGGTTTTTCAAATCATCTCATGGGTGACAACTAGAAAGTGGGCCTCATGGTGTCCATTAAGTGGCTCTGATTTAACAATAACAATGCCATTGGCATAAGTTCATTCGAATATTTTGTCTATTGGAAACAATCTCATAAGGATGAAATAAAGTAATTTATCAAAATTAATAAGCAGTCTGAATCATCATGTTCATTTATGCACCATCATGGGATTTTTATAAGGCAGTTATAACAAATGTTATTTTATCAACCACCTGTTTGGTTTACTCTGAGCGTCACAAATTGTAAATGAAAAGCTGAGCCTTGAATTAAGAAATATACAGATGACAAGATGGGTTTATAAATGGGGCAATCAACTATCCCTTCTTTTCTACATAATTACATAATTACACCTGCACACATCTGCAATGGGGCGATCAACGCCTAACAATTCTTTTATTTTCATAAGTTATAGGGATCCTAATCGAGAGCCTCCGTGGCTTAGGCGGCAGCACGCCGGCCTCTCACCGCTGGGTCCGTGGTTCAAATCCCGGTCACTCCATGTGAGATCTGTGCTGGACAAAACGGAGGCAGACAGGTTTTTCTCCGGGTACTCCGGTTTTCCCTGTCACAATTTCATTCCAGCAACACTCTCCACTATCATTTCATTTCATCTGTCATTCATTTAATCATTGCCCCAGGGGAGTGCGACAGGCTTCGGCAGCCGGCACAGTTCATATCCTCGCCGCTAGATAGGGGCTTCATTCATTCCATTCCTGACCCGGTCGGAGACTGGAAGCAGGCTGTGGATTTTCATAGGGATCCTAAGCATTCACATAATTTTCACATATTTATATAACTCACAAGAGTATTATTAACTTCAACTACTGAGCCATGTCGTCACATGCTCCTCAATCTAACATTCATTATATTCATTTAAACCATCTTTCCCATTGTTATTCTATTATTATCTTATTATATAATACGCTAAAGCTAAGGTGTATGTTTCACAAAACTCAAGCTCCTAAAACAGGAGTTAGAAGGTGTGGTTAGTAGCAAAATCTTCCAAATCATCTCAATAGTACAGGAAAAATCTTGCATTTATTGAAAAGTCAACGGAAATGTATGTATTTGTTTATAAAGTGCTTTTAAACAAATAAACAAGACGATAGCCCCTGCGAAAACTCTGTGGCCTACTGCCCGCATAGCACTAGAGCCTAGCGGGTAGTCTGTACAAGTTTGATGTATGATTTTGGCCGGTGGTCGTGAAATCCGCGCATCCACTGTACTAACCGTTCAACCTCCTTCCTTCTTTCCTACGATCCTTCTGATCGTGCGTGCATGCAGTTGTTACTGTACATGCTCACTATAAGAAGGCATCCTGGCTGGTCGGAGACCTCTACGCAACAAGCAATCACCGGTCAAAAACAAACGTCAGACCTGTACACATGGGGCGCACGCAACCCATTATGCGAGAGTTATCGCATGGGCCCGCTAGTTATTATTATTGCTTCTCCCAATATTACGGCTCATGAATGGTCATCCGCTCATTAATTCTTACTCCAATTATACAAAACATGCATCCCAACTGGATTAGCCTTCCATTTATTTCATGTGTTTCATGATCATGACGTCATTAATTCAGATTATTATAAACAAATATACTGATTATTATTATTTTCCAAGATCATTCTAATCCATAAATCGTGACGTTCTTTACTAGTTATTTGAAATAATACACTCCTCATCTTATACAAAAATCATTGAAAAATTTATTATTATTATTATTATTTGGTTTCATCATAATTATTATCACACCCTTTTACCACACTCGTCATAGATCTCTTTTGTTTCATACATTTTAAACATCAATAAATAATCGCCATTAATCACCATTCTTAAGTCATTATCGTAGATTATAATTAATTAAAATTAATCACAATTAATCATGGCTAACCATCATTGAGCACCTTTAAGTCTCCATAGACCTGACATTACCATCACCACTGAATGATGCTTACCTCATGAAAAAGTTTATGAACTTATTCCACTCATCTTCGATTAACATTAATCATAGATAATATATTTTAATGATTCTCAAATTATCGTTCAACGTCTATTATTTTATATCACATAAAATAGTTATTTATCAGACCTATCATCCTAATCATGGCAAATTATTATTATTATTTACAGTCATCATTATTCCCCAGGTTATTATTATTATTATTATTCAAAATGATAAAAATTCCAGAAGTTACTATTTTTAAGTTTTTAGTATGCTGCTTTACAATTATTATTATGATTATTTCATAATTGATAATCACCAAAATTATTATTATTATGATTATCATAGAAAAGTCGTATTCGATAAACCTGATTATCTATTATTATTATTATTATTATTAATAATAATAATCTAAATTTCAACTATTCATTATTTAAACAAATAACTCAAATGCCACCACAACCAGTGTTAAAAGGTCCAAAATCCAAAACATAACAAGTAGTTCCGTGAAGAACTATACAGCCTATTTTCATATATCCTACTTATGTTAACTGCCATTATCAACATACAAAATATCAGTTTGATTGCTGTAATAGATTCGTAGATATTGAAAACCGACTAAATATTTCGGATGGTCGCCATGTTGGATTTTATATATGTAGGTCTTAGAGTTATGTACTGTTACATGAAGATTATTGTGTACGTGTAGCATTCAAATTTCAATCGCATGATTAGGACACAAGAAGTAACAAGGAGATTTTAAACTTTCACATAGCTGCCATCTTGTGGTTATGGAAACAATTGAAATAAATTAAATGCCAGTGGATTAACATTCATATCAGGATTTACTGTACCAAGTTTCACTGGACTCGGATGGTTAAATTGCGAGAAAAGTCCATGTGAATATTTATACTTCGCGTCACCGCCATGTTGGATTTGTGATCACCAGGTTATTTAAAGTCCTATAGGTGAACTTAAGTTCATAGCCCCTATGAACATAAAAACATTCAGTTTGATTGCTATAATATATTCGTAGATATTCAGAGCCGTCTAAATATTTCGGATGGTCACCATGTTGGATTGTTAAATGTATAGGCCATAGAGTCATGTACCATTAAAGGAAAATTATTACGTAGGTTCATTATTCAACCTTTCACTTCGATCCCATGATTACGACACAAGAAATAAAAACTTAATTTTAAAATTCGCACAGCCGCCATCTTAAAGTTATGTACACAATTGAACTAAATTAGATACCAGTGCATTACTAATTGTATAAACATTTCCTGTGCCAGATTTCATTGCGTTTGGAACATTAAATCGCGAGAAAGGTCTATTTAAAATTTTCATATTCACTTGGCCGCCATGTTCGTTTTGTAGTTAACCGGCTTTTGAAAGTCTTATAGATGAACTTCCGGTAGCGCCCTTTATCTCCGTACAAAATTTCAGGGTGATACCGCTAATAGTTTCAGAGAGAGAGAATGCCGGTGAAATATTTCGCACATCCGCCATCTTGTGGTTATGTAAACAATTGAACGAAGTTAGACGTTGGTGGATTACAATGTGTATAAACATATACTGTACCAAGTTTTATTGCGTTTGGTTGGTTAAATCGCGAGAAACGTCTATTTAAATGTCGCAAATTCGCGTGGCTGCCAGGTTGGTTTTGTAGTTACCAGTTTTTGAAATGTCAAATAGGTGAACTTCTAGTAGTTCCCTTTATCACCGTTTAAAACTCCAGGGTGATATCCGTAATAGTTTCGGAGATATTGAATGCTAGTGAAATATTTCGCACAGCCACCATGTTGGATTGATGAGACGTAACAAAATTTGAAGGGCACGGTCGGGGTCGTCCGAAATAGTGCTATGAACTTACTGAGTCTCATTGAAATCGCTCCAGCTGTTTAGATTTTATTAGGGACACACACACACACACACACACACACACACACACACACACACACCTCTCACACACACACACACACACGCACACACACACGGACAAAAGGTGATCTCATAAGCCTATTTTTTTCAAAATTGAAAATAGGCAAAAAATGTCTGTCTGTTAGGTAGTCAGCCCGAAGGCTGGTTGGATCCTCAAATAGTACCGCCATTAAGTACATAATAAAAATGTAGCGACTCCATAAAAGCGTCATTCAAATCAAAATCAGCAGCTGTCTTATGTCTCGTAAGTCACACATGGACTAGAATACGGTGTCCTCTACCATAATAATACAATTTAACCATCGAATTTCTTCATAAACTGAAGTCGACAAAAAAGTGGATTCTGGTCCTAATTTATGTAATTACATTGGCTGATGACACGTGCAGAAAACTTGTATTTAAAAGTGCGGAGAAAATTTGTGCCAAGAAGGGCTTGAATGAAAGGTCTTGCAAAGTTCATTACAACAGGAAAGATTAATGTAACGATCTAGCTTACATTTTCAGATGACGGTGTCCGGTTGATGTGGCGGCGATTCCATCTCCGTGCAGATGGTATAAGCACTCCTGGATAGCGATAATATGTACCCGGATAGGCACACACTATGAGCACCCCACCACACCCCTACCGGTCCGGTCTAGCGCTACTCAACATCGGCTCCCATCCTCCCCTGCTCGTTTAATGCTCCATCAGGCGATTCATATTGTTCTTCGTGGATTGAATATGTTGAAGATTAACAGATATGTCCATAATGACGAACTTCAAACACGTCACACTCATGGCTTTCGCGGTCCCGAGAACGAACTTTCCGCGTTTTCACAACAGTCACTCAGGTTTTCAAAGTGAAACAAAATAGGTCATCAATTTTACTGTGTTTTAGTATGAACTGCAGATGATAGGCACACACACTTGAGCAGCGATATCAGCTTTCATGAGCATTTCCTGTTCTGCTATCCACTGACCTATCGTCACCTTGGCCTACTGTGGACAATGAATATTGCTCTGATGCCTTTAGAAAATGGCGAGAAAGTGCACCATCAATATAAGCGATTTGCAGCTAATGTACGAGTGACTGCACCAATTACTCAAACTAAATACCATCTGTCTTTATGAAAACCAAATATCATGCTCAGCGTGTCAAGTACTCCAGACGCACTTGGTCTGAGTTGTTTACCACTCGGAATGTCACTGAGTTTGACTCATACCTCACGACTTGAGCTTACTCTGACCTCGTCTCATTGCGCTGCTCTGCACTCTGCTCCACTTTATCAAACTTCCTTATCGCGTAAAATTTACTGCACAACCAATGCTGGACTCGGCGCAAGTGACAACTCTCTCTGCAGTCTTAGCTAAAGCCCTGCGCGGATGCGGATATCCGCGGATAAACCCGCGGATATCCGCAACATTTTTCGCCATACGGATATACTTTGCATGGCTTTGCGGATAGCGGATAATCTGCGGATAATGTTTGCAGTAAATTTGCGGATAGTTTTTAGAATACAATCCGAACTTGTTGAATATCATGGGGAAAGTTGGGTGATTGTGCGTAGCGGGTAATGGTGCGCACCTATGTTTTTCGAGCTGGTAGTACAACTAGCAACTCAGTTCACTGCTACCCTCAAGCTGTCATCGTACCTATCAAATAGGGACAGTCAGCATGATGCCAGTTGCTATGTGATAACCGTGAGGCTTGGTTGAAGAAACTTAACACGTTCCATGTTATTTTCTGTAGCCAGCAAATAAGAAGGCATGCCTACAGTTGTGATTCATTATTTAAAATTAAATGTAGTTTTAAACGCCAGTGTTTACCATGGTTTTGCATGTATTTATTTTTCACAATAATAGATTAGTTTACCGGGATTCAGTGAGTTACGTTTTAAAAGCAGAGTGGGGGTAATAGGGCGCAGAACATATATGATACAAGTAAATACAACGCGACATTAATGGCAAAATATTTCGTGTTTGTTCTCCAGATCCCAAGAAATTGTACGCGGAAAACGGAGAAAAATTCCTACCCAGCAGAAAATGTGCAGAAAGCTCTACATGCAATTAGGGATGATGGGAGGAAAATAAGGGAAGTGGGGAGAAGTTTCAACATTTACCAGTCAATCCTACGAAAGCAGTCGCTGCAAAATTGTCTTGCTCCACCTCATCTAGTCCGTAAAGCTGTTTTTACCAACGAAATGGAGTCATAATTATCCGAATACCTTTTGACATTTGCAAAATTATTTTACGGCTTAACGCCCACCAAGCTTGTCAGACGGTTAGAGTTCAAGTTTGCAGAGGAGAATAAGATTTCCCATAATTTCCATAAAGTTAAGTCCTGCAGGCAAAGATTGGTTGTATGCGTTCTTGAAGAGATGTCCTGCATTAACGTTGAGACAACCTGAAAAAACAAGCGTAAACAGGATTGCCTCCTTTAATGCTGACGAAACGAAGATATTTTATTATAATATCCAAAACTGCAGAATTTTAGTATCATTGCATTGTTATGCTATTGTAAAATGCTTTGGAATATTCTAATATTAATGCTCAGTGCAAGTTTCAGCCAATTCACATCGTATTACTATGGCTTTCCAACATGCGCATGATTACCCTGCAGGGTGAGAAATTGTGCGAATTATAGTCAACAAAATTAATTTTTGAATTAAATTTGTTTCTGCACATCGAATATAGAGTTACTAAGGCTCCCTTATTCATAGCTGCAGCTGTGTTATCTATTGTGAGACCATCACGAGACCGATTCTTGCTTAAGTGCGGACAATTCCCCCACTCTTCCTTATTAGGGCCCGGATGTTTATGACATATCCTATTTTTCCGTTTTTTTTTATGACAAATGTAAGATGATGATTTACGCTTATTATGTCATTAAGCACAATCAACACTCCGAACTGAAAAGGGTTGTAATTCTGGCTGTATTACATTCATTTTATACATAGCACATGACATACCTAAGGGTTAGACTTTCTGCTCAAATGTCTAAAAGATAAAGTATAAAGCAACACATTGAAAATATTATTGTAATGCCAGTAGATTCGGATAACAAACTTGTGGGTAAAAGGCGCGTGGATGCGGGGCGGATGTGGATAAAAGTCGTGCGGATGCGGATAGCAGTCGTGCGGATACGGATAGCAGTCGTGCGGATGCGGATAACAGCCGTGCGGATGCGGGGCGGATGCGGATAACGTTTTGTCTATCCGCGCAGGGCTCTAGTCATAGCCTATCTCACCCTGGTCGGCCTTGAGCGTTGCGTCACGGACATGCACATCATATATAAAATCACATATTTTCCAAATACTTCTTCTAATTCCAAAATGTTATTTTACAGAGGTCACAGGAAAATATAAGCTTCATTCTCTTGTTGTTCTAGATGTTCTATTCTGTCTATTCTTCGTTAATATTATTCAAAATATAATGTTACGGCTGTGAGTTTGGGTCATCGCTCGCCGCATGAGTCACAACTGCCCCAGGGCTGGGCTGTGCCCTGCCTCGTGTATTGCGTGCGCCTTATGCAACAGGGCTACTAGGACAAAGGGATGGTCCAGAATATTCGTGACCCAGCCAGTGAAGGAAATCTCAAAAAGCCGTGTGTCCTGGACGATTCTAGAATTCATTGAGTCACCAGCCTGCTATATAAGCGGCCTCAAAGTGAGGGGACTGAGCTTTCCAGTGGGTGTGTGTTTCTGAGCTAGTGCGTGTTTTCCCGAGCGACAGAAGGGTGGTGACGAAGTGCCGTGCGAGTTACGAAATCCAGTGACATTGTTTCTCCCAGCTTGTGAACAGCCTGCAGCAAGTGATCGTAAATAACTGTAGTCGGTGTACATAAGTGAGAGGAGCAGGTAGTTTCTGTCAAGGCCACCGGACTCATTAGGACGGATTAACTTCTGTGGTCTGTTGACAAGTGAAAGGGCCAAAAGCGCTCAAGGAAGAGACTTGAGGAAACTGGAGTAAGGTTCCAATTGTTTGTATTTGCTGATGAGTAGTGTAATTTTCTGGCCGCAATAAAGTTAATTATTTCTTTAAAGAAACAATCTGTGTTGTGCTTCAACCCACCGTAATCCAGTTAACAAAAGTGCCACTAGGGGGGGGGGGGGGGTGGCACGTAACAATAATATAGTGTCTTGCCACTAGCCCTCCAATGTTCGCTCATGCTGCCACCTATAACACGGTCGTCTAACACGGGAAGCGCATGTTTCAAAATAGTGGATCAGCGCGGCCTTCAAAAATCGCGCACAGCTCTCGCGGACAAAATCACATAATCCACATCGAGAATTGGGTACAGTACCTTCTTCGTGAAACCTAGGCTAGAGCAATCTAAAACAAAAATGTTCCTGTCCTAAGATGTAAAAATTGAACAAGAATTCAACATCATTGCCGAAAACTCTTCCTTCCTCTTTTCGAAACACTTCCCAATTTGATTGGTGTTTGTCCTTCCACTGTCACCGACTCTTATCTGGTTATTGTTGACATCAACACTTTGTAGACTATATTTTGGGCAAACAGTAACTTTTATAAATTTCTGCACATCATTCCGAAAATAAGCGTAACTCAATTTAAGCGATGACCTCTCATTTAACTTATTTTCTTATCTCCTGTCTATAGCGGCTTCGATGGCGTAGTTGGTAGCATGCTGAACTACTGTGCCCAAGATGCGGGTTCAAACCCGGCTGAAGTCGTAGGATATTTTAAGAGCGTTAAAATTCTTCAGTATGCCTTCCTTCGGACGGGAAGTAAAGCCGGCGGGCCTATGTCATAGATTTATGGCATGTAAAAGATCCTTCCACAGACTAAACTTGTGTGAAGCTAAATTTCTAGGTTAGATTTCGTTGGAACGCTCTATCACAGTTCCAACGTTCACCACTAGGTATCATTGACATCTGGTAGCGAAAGCGAAATTGAACGGAACTTCTAGCTCACCCTATGGGTGTCCACTAGAAGCAGCTACAGACTCTGGCGAGCCGAACATGTCCCCGGACACTCACGGCACTAAAATCCATACGATAAATAAATAAATAAATAAATAAATAAGTCTCGTGTCTACTAATTAATCGATTCTTTGGTTTGCTGATTAACAAATTATTCAGTAAGTCCATTAATCGATTAATCTTTTTCAATTTATTTCAAATTATTTGATTTTAATCGCTAATGCGAGAGAAGAGTTAAATATGGAACCGTTAAATCAGAAAATACAGAAAGCAAGGTTACGTTGTTTCGGACATATAAAAGGAATGGGTAAGGAAAGAGTAGCAAGAAGGGAATTAGAAAGAGAAGTCAAGGGAAAGAGACCAGTTGGAAGACCTAGAAGAAGGTGGTTGGACCACATTTTGAAGGACATTGGAAAAGCTGGATTGGATGTGGCAGAAGTGATGGAACAGGAAAAATGGGAGGACAGAAAGGTGTGGAGGAGGCTTGTAAACCACACCCGGGTGACTGGAGTGGGACTTTGATGATGATGATGATGAATACCAGCTCTAGTGGGTATTATCTTCTGAATTCTCAGTGGACATCCGCTTGTCTGTTCCTCGGCGCACGTATGTTTCGAGGCGCCAGACTATAACGAATAATACTAAACGTGCGGGATGAGGATCGTGCTACCGTGACCGCCCAACCTCAATAGTTCATGATCAACGAGCTGTCGATTCAATTGAGGCTTGAAGAGAGACAAGTATTCTTTGTCCAGTTCAGTGATATTGTGGTAAAACAATATGAAGTTAAGACACACTTGTCTTTGTCGGCAGAGTTTAGAAGTGGAAACTGCAGAAGCAACAGTGGTTCATTACTGTAAACAGATTCAATGCTGTGAAGATATATTATTTTGTTATTGCCTTTTATATTTTACGCTCAGTTTTCTCTTCAATCTTAACAGCTTGCATCAGATTTAGTTTCCAATGTGAACATATTAATATTCTTAATCAAAAATTCGAGTGACAAAATTCAAATATCTCTGATCCAGATAGGCAGGCTCCTCTCTTGTGATTTTCTTATCGACCTCCCTTGGTCAACTCTTGTTCTCTTCCTACGACGATGGTATTAGGGTATTCAAAGGCCACCTTAAATGGCCCTGTCGTTTTCTGTGGTTTTCTTGTGGTGTTGAAGTTTGGCCTCTGTAATTGTGAAATACTTCCGTATTACAGCCTCTGATACCTATGATATTGGTAGGAATCGGTCATGGCCTTAATTTAGGTACTATCCCGGCATTCACCTGGAGAAAAGTGGGAAACAGCGGAAAATCAATTCTAAGATGGCTAAGGTAAGAATCGAACGCATCTCTTCTCAGTTCTGCCTCAGGAGGCAGACGATAATGACACTTGTTGGCAGAACCGGTTGGTTCCTTAGTTTAGGGGCTGCGACCACGCGGTCATGTAGCCCCGTGTACTTTGGGTGTGTGTAGATTTTGTCTGATAACTGGTGTTAATTTTGATGGCTGTATTAGTGTGTGTTATCTGTGATTTAGGTAGAAGGACTGCATACGATTAATTTTTTCAAGTACGTAGTTCGTACTTTGCTACCTAATTCTACCGTCAGCGACATCTAACTGTGATCTTGGGTACTAGATGCCACCGCATCTGTCACCTGGCGGCGAACGTAAGAACTAATAGAGCGTTATCAAACTAACCTACGAATTTTAGCTTCCAAAAGGGTAGTTAGTGGAAGGTTCTTTTTCATGCCATAAATCTATGACATGGGACCGCTGGCTTTACTTCCCCTCCGAAGGAAAGCATACTGAGGGATTTTTAACGCTCTTAAAAAATCCAACCACTTCGGCTGGGTTTGAACCCACGATCTTGGGCATAGAAGCTCAGCATGCCACCAACTACGCCTCCGAAACCGCTGGCAGAACCGGGAAATGAATCTGGACCTCTACGAGTGACAGCCAAGAACGCTAGTTACTACGCCAAGTGGTGAAATGGAATATAGTGGGAAGCCTTGAAAACCTACTTTTAGGATAGCTGACAGGGTAATCGAATACACCCCTCCTTGGTTTTGCTTCACGAGACTGTGTCCACCGTTCCAACTCTCAGACCAGAACTAATTATCTTGCCCAGTATCTTTGGAACTAGCGGCTTCGGTGGCGTAGCTGGTGGGATGGTGAGCTTCTATGCCAAAGATCGCGAATTCAAACCCGGCGAATTCGTCGGATTTTTTGAGAGCGCTAAAATTCCCTCAGTATGCCTTCCTTCGGAGGGGAAGTAAAGCTGGCGGTCCCATGTTATAGATTTATGGCTTGAAAAAGAACCTTCCACTAACTTCACTTGTGGAAGCTAAAATTTGTAGGATAGTTTGATAACGGTATATTAGTTCCAACATTCGCCACCAGGTGCTGACTGCGATGGTATTTAGTAGCCACGTCCACAGCTAGGTGTCGTGGACGGTAGCATTTGGTAGCAAAAGTCGGAACTACTTGAAAAATGTATCGTCTGCAGTCCTTCTACCTGAATCACAGATAACACACACTAATACAGCCTCACAATTAACAACGGTTATCAGACAAATTCTATACACACTCAAAGTACACGGGGCTACATGACCGCGTTGTCGCAGCCCCTAAGCTAAAGAACCAACCAACATCTTTAGAACTGATATCGCTTCACCTACCGCGAGGTCAAAGTGGTCTGTAGCAGTGATAGCAATAATACTCGGATGCAATGTTAGTTGCGGCTTCACTAACTGTAAAACTGACGGATGGTAGGAGCACTTCCGGTAAATCTCCTGGAATCAGGCTCATTTAATATTCTGTGACATCTGACTGTCTACCGTTAAGAGACCATTGTGATGCTCGTCAGGCTTCCTTTGTTTCGGTAACGTGCCGCATTTGTCCTGTGTGAGTAGAACAGAGTTTCAGCAAAATGTATTATTCTCATACTGTGGATGTCAGATTTGGATTTCAACAGTATGGTTCACAGTTGCTTATGTAAAGCAGAACATTTGAGAGTGTACCTGAAGTACGTACAGTACTTACTACTGTATTAATAACTGCACAGATTACAAAAGTCGGGGTATTGCGACATGTTCGTTCGCTACCTTGCCACGGTGGGAGAGTGGTTATCGTGTCGGACTACCAATCGCAAATTTGCAGGTTCGCTCCTGGCCGTGGTAAGTTATTATTTTTTAAATGGCGACACGCATATGTTGTTGGCATGTTGGTTGGTTCTTAAGTTTAGGGGCTGCGACAACGCGGTCATGTAGCCCCGTGTATTTTGGGTGTGTGTAGAATCTGTCTGATAACCGGTGTTAATTGTGATGACTGTATTAGTGTGTGTTATCTGTTTTTTAATTTATGTACTGCAACTTAGAATTTTTCAAATAGTTCCTACTTTTGCCGCCAAACACCACCGTCAACGACTACTAGGCCAAGTTCAGAACTTAGCTACTAGACGCCACCGCAGTCGGCTCTTGGCAACGAACGTAGAAATCTAAGAGCGTTGTTTACATTCTTAACCTATCCAATTTAGCTTCACATAGGTGTAATTAGTGGAAGGTTCTTTAACATGCCATAAATCTATGACATGGGACCGCCAGCTTTACTTTCCCTCCGAAGGAAGGCATACTGAGGGATTTTTAGTGCTCTTAACAAAATCCGACGGCTTCGACCGGGTTTGAACCCGCTATCTTGGGCATAGAAACTCAGCATGCTACCGACTACGCCACCGAAGCTGCTTGTTGGCATGTTAATGTACCCATTTGAATTCAGTAGTCCGTGTTCATAATGGCAAAATTAATCTCGGGATTTTCCACCAACATAAAGTTCCTCCATTCTCTACTTGAAAGCGTAGATATCTAACCACCTTGACTTTCATGGCGTTCCAAGGAACGATAAAATTCGACAAGCCAGCTGCCCTCTGGGCGTCAAATAACGAAGCTTGCGCCCAGCACTTGAGGCCATACGATATTACTAACTTATATTATTATCAGGTCTACCTTAATCAAATCAACCCAATATATCATATTGTTACGTGCCACCCCCCTAGTGACACTTTAGTTAACTGGATAACGGTGGGTTGAAGCACAACACAGATTGTTACTTTAAAGAAATAATTAATTTTATTGCGGCCAGAAAGATACACTACTCATCAGCAAATACGAGCAATTAGAACCATACTCCAGTTTCCTCAAGTCTCATCCTTATGGAGAGCTCTTGCCCCCTTTCACATGTCAAAAAACCACAGAAGTTAATTCGTCCTAATGAGTCCGGTGGCCTTGACAGAAACTACCTGCACCTCTTCCTTATGTACACAAACTACAGTTACTTACGATAACCTGCTACACGCTGCTTCGCTGTCCTCGAGCTGGGAAACAATGTCACTGGATTTCGTAACTCGCACGGCAATTCGCCACAATACCTCTGTCGCTCAGTGAAATCACACTCGCTCAAAACACAGGCAGTCCCCTGTATGCCTCTCACTCCCTCGCTGTCAAGAGAATCGGCTTCACTAGGGGTTTCGCAAGTCACCACACTTCTGTCGCTCAGTATAAACGCTCGCACTAGCTCGTAAAACACACACTCACTGCTTGACAGGTCACTCTTATATAGCAGGCCGGTGACTCAATAAATGCTTCTAGACCCGTCCAGGGTTCACGGCTTCTCGAGGTTTCCATCGCTGGCTGGGTCACGAATATTCTGGACCATCCCTTTGTCCTAGTAGTCCTGTTGCATAAGGCGCACGCAATACACTGAGGCAGAGCACAGCCCAGCCCTGGGGCAGTTGTGACTCATGCGGCGAGCGATGAAACAAACTCACAGCCGTAAGACCACCCCCTTCCTAAAAGGCTGATCGTCCCGATCAATCATTGGTCCGTCTGTGTCCCTCCGTAGGCTGCCAGGCGATCTCGATGCACGATCTTCATCTTCGCCCTCGGGCTCCACTGGATCCTGTAGACGACATCGTTGATCCGTTTCACGACTCGGTACGGGCCCTCCCAGGACTTCTGCAGTTTGGGTGACAGGCCATTATTCTGTAATGGGTTGAAGAGCCAGACCAGGTCGTCCTCGTGGAATCCGCCGGCATCCATCTGTTGGTCGTATCGGGTCTTCATTCGGTCGGTCTCGATCCGCAGTTTCCTCCTCGCGAACGCGTGCACGTCCTCCAGTTGGTCGACCAGTTCTTGACAATACTCGCTTACCGGGACCGGATCATTCCCAGGTCGGCCGAAGGCAAGATCGACAGGTAGACGAAGCTCCCTCCCAAACATGGCCCGGGCTGGTGTGCACCCGGTGGCTTCATGCACGGCGGCGCGGTAGGCCAGGAGAAATAGTGGAAGATGTTTGTCCCAATCCCTCTGGTGCTCGGAGATGGTTCTCGATGGTGCGATTGAATCGCTCTACCATCCCGTTGGACTGAGGGTGTAGCGTGGCGTTGTCCTTGTATTCCGGATTCCCAGCAGCTGGCATAGGTTCTGGAACACCTGCGACTCGAAGTTCCTACCTTGGTCGGAGTGCAGCTCCAGGGGTACTCCGTACCGGCTGACGAATTCCTTCACCAGGGTCTCTGCGATCGTCGCGGCTTCTTGGTTAGGGAGCACATACGCCTCCGGCCATTTGGTAAAGTAGTTGCTGACGACCAATATGTAGCGGTCCCTGCCTCGCTTAACGGGAATGGCCCAGCAACATCGATGGCCAATCTCTCCATGGGGCCGCCCATGTTGTAGGACTTCAGTGGACCCATTCGTCTTCGTCCTGGGCCCCTGCTGGCTGTGCAATCGTGGCACCTCGCGCAGTGATTCTCCACGTCAGTTTGGCATCCGATCCAGTAGTTCAGCTCTCTCAGCTTCTCCAGGGTCTTCTTTATCCTTAGGTGTCCACTAGATGATCCTCCATGGACTTCCTTCAGGACTTCCTCCGTCATAGCCTTTGGAACGACGACTTGTTCCCGAGATGTCTTCCCGTCGGTGCTCTCCCAGGTGCGGCAGATGAGGCCATCCCTTACAATCAGCGAGTCCCACTGCGCCCAGTAGGACTTAAACTTTGGGCTGCAGTCACTCACAATGTTCCACCCGGGTCTGTGGACACAGGCCCTCTTCCATTCGGCTATCAGTCCCAGGTCATCATCTTCTGCTTGTGCCCGCGTGAAAGATTCGCGGCTCCAGTTTCCTTGAAGTTCCACAGTAGTCCGTCGGCACTGTATCCCGGTGTTCTCCTCCCTCCTAGTACAGAAGGTGCAGTCTTCGGGGCACGGTCTTCGTGACAGGGCGTCGGCATTAGAATGCAGTTGGCCTTTCCTGTGCTGGATATCGAAGTTGTACTGTTGAAGCCTCTCTAACCAATGCGCGAGTTGACCCTAGGGCTGTTTGAAGTTCACGAGCCACCGCAGGGATGCATGGTCGGTCCTGATGAGAAATTCTTGCCCGTACAGGTACTTGTGGAAGTGTTCGATGGTCTTCACGATGGCGAGCAGTTCCTCTCTGGCTTTGACGAGGCATTGCTGAAGTAGGCCACTACTCTCTCCTCGCCGTCCACTATTTGCGACAGGATTCCCCCTATACCAAAGTCGCTGGCATCGGTATCGATGATGAACCTTGTTCCAGGTCTGGGGTAGGCCACAATAGGCGCGGTGCACAGAGCCTGCTTGAGTTGTTCGAAGGCACTGTGGCATTCTGCTGTCCAAGTGAAGAGTTGGTCCTTCTCAGTCAGTCGATGCAGTGGTTTGGCGATGTCGGCGAATCCTCTCACGAAGCGACGGTAATAAGTGCAGAGTCCCAGGAAGCTTCGTAGTTGGGACTCGTCCTTCGGATCTGGCCACTCCCTCACAGCTGCGATCTTTTCTGGGTCGGTGCGCACCCCTTCCTCGGAGACAATATGCCCAAGCTACTGGACCTGCTTCTGGAAGAGCTGACACTTCTTGGGGCTCAACTTCAGCTGGGCATCCCGTAGCTTCAAGATCTCCTTCAGGTTGCTGTAGTGCTCCTCGAGGTTTTTTCCCAGAACGATGACGTCGTCTAGGTAGACCTGGCAGGTCTTCCAGTGTAGTCCCCTCAGAATGTACTCCATTAGCCTCTCGAAGGTCGCAGGGGCGTTGCACAGACCGAATGGCATGACGGTGAACTGCCAGAGCCCGCTGCCCACAGAGAACGCCGTTTTCTCGCTGTCCTTAGGGTGGACCTCCACCTGCCAGTACACACTCTTCAAATCCAAGGTGGAGAACCATCTTGATCCTGATATGGTGTCCAGCGTGTCGTCGATCCGGGGTAGAGGGTAGCTGTCCTTCTACGTGACGTCGTTCATCCGTCTGCAGTCCACGCAGAACTTGGTGGAACCGTCCTTCTTCTTCACAAGCACGACCGGAGAACTCCAAGAACTATGTGATGGCTCGATCACCCCTTGCTCCTTCATCTCTTCTACCATCCGGTCGACTTCGGCTTGCTTGGCGAGCGGGACACGTCGGAATGGGGCCCTAATCGGTGCGCTGTCCCCAACGTCGATTCTGTGCTGGACCAAGCTTGTCCTGCCGAAGTATTTGCTCCCCACGGAGAAGACGTCCTGGAATTCGCGCAGCAGGTCCTGAAGTTGGCGTGATTGTTCCTCGTCTAAATGGTCCTGGGATCCTTCGTACAGCTTCTGTAGTTCATCTGGCAGTGCGCGTCTTCTTCGGTTGTCCGTCTGCAGGTGTCCGTCCGTCGTATCTGCGATGCGGGCAATCCAGGTAACGGGCTCGCAGACTCCTAGGTTGGTGCCCCGGTGAACCGTAATGTCTCAGTCGTTCAGGTTGGACAGGCGGACGTACGGCCGAGACGTCGTGTTGATGAGGGTCATGGCAACTAGCAATCCTTTTGTCTGGATGTCCTCTTATTTTGGCTCGATGACAGCCGCCACTCCCTCAGCAGTTCCGTCGACAATTACGGTGGCGCTGTCCTCCGTCCTGGCGGGAACGATGACGTCCTCTCTCAGCCTTGCTCGTCGTGCGGTGACGGCCTCGTGTGATGGTTGCAAAGCAAGTTCCTCACCTCCGAAGTGCAGAGAGTTGGTACTCAGGACCAAGATGATGTTGTTCTGGTCCAGGAAGTCCAGTCCGATGATCACTTCGTTTGATACGTCAGCCACAAGCACTGGATGCTTCACCGCCCGTCGACCAATGACGAACTCCAGTGATGCTTCGCCATGTACCGGTGCGGTCTCTCCGGTCGCGGTTATTAGCTGGAGGTTCCTTTGTGTGAGTTGCACTCTCCACTTCGGGATCACGGTGGCATTGACGATGGTCCTCGACGCTCCCGTGTCGATCAGCATGGGCCAGCTCACTCCGTTGACGACTCCGTCGACCATCATGCTGCTATTGTCCCTCCGTAACTTCGTCACACGCACTTGGACTGCCGGGACTTGACGACTGTCACAAGCCAACCTTTGCCCCACAAGGCTGGCTAATACTCGTTTCCCTGGGCCGCACGGTTTTCAGACGACTGATTACCCGTCGGATACCCTCGGTGGCGGCGATCACCGCAATCCTTGCTCAGGTGGCCTTTCTTACCGCAGGCCCAGCAGGTCGGTAGTCCTCTTCCGGGCCGCCTCTCCGGTTGCCTTTCGGCTGTGTCGTTGCTGGTAGTGCCGCGACTATCGAAGAAACGGCTTAGTGCCTCCATCAATTCGTCGGCCAGGGGCTTGGTCTCGTTGGTTTTTGCTGGTTCGTCGACGTCTACTTGACGCACCCGCGCGTGCATTCTAGATGCCTGTTTTGCCGTCTTGAACTCAAGTGCGTGGCTCAGCGCATCTGCCAGGGTCTTATTGCGTGCGAGTCGCAGCGCCTGTTGAGTGTCCGAGTCCCGTAGCCCGTCGGTGAAGGTCTGCGACGCAATCTGTTCCAGAAAGTCGGCCGGCGCTGTTGGATAGGCGAGCCTTACGAGGCGTGCGATGTCCATCTCGAACTCCTGCAGGGTTTCCGCGTTCTTCTGTACCCGGGTCCGGAGCTGCATCTGGTAGGCCTGCTGAAGATGGCTATCTCCATATCGGGACTCCATAAGGGCGATCAGTGAAGCGTAGTCCTGGGATCCAGTCGGGATGGCCTGAAGGACGTTAAGGGAGTCACCTCTCAGCGCTACAATAAGAGCTGTAGCCTTTTCTGTGTTTTTCCAGTTATTTATGGAACAGGCTGCCTCGAACTGACGTAAGTAGGTGCTCCACGGGACCTTTCCGTCGAAGGTTGGGGGCGTCACTCTGCTATGTCTCGTTCCTGATATTCCCGGTGTAACGGTGGGCGGACGTTGTCGCAGCTCGGCAACTTCCTCTTGTAGAGTGTTGAATCTCGCTTCCATCCCCGTCGGCGGGCGTTGGCTCAGCTCAGCAATTTCCTTTTGTAAAGCGATGAATTTCTCTTCCACCCCCGTCAGTTGGCGTTGGTGCAGCTCGGCAACTTCCTTTTGTAAGGCGTTGAATTTCTCCTCCTCCCCCATCAGCGGGCGTCGGCGCAGCTCGGCAACTTCCACTTCTAAGGCGTCGAACTTCTTTTCCACTGCCGTGACTTCCTCGCGCAGACCCTGTTCTACTTTCCTTTGGCTTTCCTCTAATTTCGTCAGCAGACACTCTTCCAGTTTTTTCTGGCCATCCAGAAATTTGGCGGTTAGGTTCTCTGCTAACTTATTCTGGCTGTGCTCCATCTTCCTCTGGCTGTCCTCTAATTTCGCAGTTAGGTCCTCGGTTAACTTATTCTGACCGTCTTCTAATTTCTTCTGGCCGTCCTCCATCTTCTTCTGGCCGTCCTCCATCTTCTTCTGGCCGTCTTCCATCTTGGCTTCCATGCCACATAACTTTTCTAGCAATAATGCAAATTGCGCTTCCATTTTAGATGTTTGTCTTGTAAAGGGCATGCACTCACAAGAAAATTAAAAAAATGACCTGCTCGGGTTTTGAAACCAGGACCGTCAGGATTTGTGCTTGTGTTTGAGTTCGTAATGCGGCTTCTGACACCAGTTGTTATGTGCCGGCGGTCCCATGTCATAGATTTATGGCATGTAAAAGATCCTTTCACAGACTAAACTTGTGTAAAGCAAAATTTGTTAGGTTAGATTTCGTCGGAACGCTCTATCAAAGTTCCAAAGTTCGCCACTAGGTATCATTGATATCTGGTGGCGAAAGTTGGAACTACTTGAAATTGAACGGAACTTGTAGCTCACCCTTTACGGTGTCCGCTGGAAGCAGCTACAGACTCAGGCGAGCCGAACATGTCCTCGGACACTCCCGGCACTAAAAGCCATACGATAAATAAACCCCCTAGTGACACTTTTGTTAACTGGATTACGGTGGGTTGAAGCACAACTCAGATTGTTCCTTTAAAGAAATAATTAACTTTATTGCGGCCAGAAATATACACTACTCATCAGCAAATACGAGCATTTAGAACCTTACTCCAGTTTCCTCAAGTCTCTTCCTTATGGAGAGCTCTTGCCCCCTTTCACTTGTCAACAAACCACAGAAGTTAATCCGTCCTAATGAGTCCGGTGGCCTTGACAGAAACTACCTGCACCTCTTCCTTATGTACACAAACTACAGTTACTTACGATAACCTGCTACACGCTGCTTCGCTGTCCACAAGCTGGGCAACAATGTCACTGGATTTCGTAACTCTCACGGCTCTTCGCCACAATACCTCTGTCGCTCAGTGAAATCACACTCGCTCAAAACACAGGCAGTCCCCTGTATGCTTCTCACTCCCTCGCTGTCAAGATAATCGGCTTCACTAGGGTTTTCGCAAGTCACCACACTTCAGTCGCTCAGGATAAACGCTCGCACTAGCTCGTAAAAACACACACTCACTGCTTGACAGATCGCTCTTATATAGCAGGCCGGTGACTCAATAAATGCTTCTAGACCCATCCAGGGTTCACGACTTCTCGAGGTTTCATCGCTGGCTGGGTCGCGAATATTCTGGACCATCCCTTTGTCCTAGTAGTCCTGTTGCATAAGGCGCACGCAATACACTGAGGCAGAGCACAGCCCAGCCCTGGGGCAGTTGTGACTCATGCGGTGAGCGATGAAACAAACTCACAGCCGTAACAATATATACATGACAAGCACTTGAAGAATCTAGTCTACCCCGAAATAGACATGGCCCTTTATCACTAATCGTCCGCCTCGTTGCGTAGTGACTAGCACTCTTGGCTGTCACGACGGAGGCCTGGGTTCGATTCCCGGCTCTGCCAAGACATTTAATTCAGGTCTGAGAGCTGGAATGCGGCACACTCAGCTTCGTGAGGCATGGCATACTGAGAAGAGACTGTTTTGATTCCTTCCTCAGCCATCCTGGAAGTGTTATTCCTTGGTTTCCCACTTCTATTCCAGGCAAATGCTGGGATGGTATCTAATTCAATTCCACGACCGCTTCCCACCCAAATCCTACCCCAATTACAAATACACACACTCTAGTACAGACATCACAGTGCCACAGGTTATCAGACAAGTTATTTCACACCCAAGTACACGGGGCTACATAACCACGATATCGCAAAGGCCCTAAAGAATCAACAACATCTGATGATGATCGGTTGACGATCGAAACTGGTCATCCTAGTGAATTTACTTATTGTGTGTATGTCTACCCCTTATTATTCCCGATTCAACGGGGTTGGGGATTAGATGTGGTGAAAGCCTATTATGTGGCGGATTGTTTTTACGGACGAATGCCCTTCCTGACACCACCCTCATGAAAGGATTTAATGAGAGATGAAATTAATGAAAATGAATGAAACTGAACAAGGATGTGGAAGGATGAGGCCGTGGTCTGTTAGAGGTAGACTCCCGTTCAAGCATTTGCCGGGAGTTGAAAATGGGAAACCACGGGAAACAATTTCAAGGACGCTGATAGTGGGATTCTAACCCACGTCTACCAAGTCCGCAGAGAGCTTGGCACCATGGCCTAGAACCGTGCGTTAGCAAGCGTAGCCACCGTTGTCGGTAAGTGAATTTATTGGTGTGTAAGATCTTTCCACTCGGTATCTGGATATTTTTGTGGCACTCGGTAGCTGGTCATTTTTAGCCTACTTTTCACATTTTGCAAAAATGAGGAAAAAGTAGACTTATGAGATCGGGCAAATGTGTGTCTGTCCTTCTGTCTGTCTGTCTGTCTGTCTGGCTGGCTGTGTGTGTGTCACCCCCCACCCTATCAACTCCTAAACGGCTGCAGCAATCGAAACAAAATTTGGTAGGAGTAAAGATCTATACCTGAATATCTCACGGCCATATTTGAAAATGATGTCAGTGCTACCAACTGCTGAAAAATCGCAATTGAAATTTGAGCTTCATGTTGGATATCTTGGAAGGTATTGTACCCGATACCTAGTTGAGGCTATCGGCTACGCCAGCAGACATTAAGCCGTAGTTGAGATTTTGGGAAGAGTTAAGAAAAGATAGCGCTCAGATCGAGTCAAGAGGAATGTCTGGATGACGTAGAAGGTCTAGGATCAAGAAGGCACTGACATCAGTCAGGCAGATGGAATTATGGATGGAATTATGAAGCTTTATTAAGATCTATATGGAACATGGTATTTAAACATCTCAGAAGAGGAGATATAACATGCATTATATATGGTAATAATTTTAAGGAAGTCAGATAACCCTTAGGTCATTGTATAACTTAATAGCCGAGATGATGGGGGTTCGAGATTATATTTGTGACGCAAGAGCACAGAGGTGGGGAGGACGTCACGTGACCGCGCCAGGCAGGTAAGGGTCATTGCAGTCCAGAGACAGTCAGTCTAGCTCAGTGAGCCATGCAGTCGAGGTCAG
Source organism: Meconema thalassinum (assembly GCA_946902985.2). Taxonomy (NCBI): domain Eukaryota; kingdom Metazoa; phylum Arthropoda; class Insecta; order Orthoptera; family Tettigoniidae; genus Meconema; species Meconema thalassinum. Next base: position 353,096,626 of record OX336392.1, read on the forward strand.
ACAGTCGAGCTCAGTAGCACACGCCAAGCGCATGGTACAGGTCGCGCAGCGAACAGTTTGTCACGGAAAGTGAAAGCGACAGTTTTAACTTCACCGAGCAGCGAACGCAAAGTAGGTCAGTGGGCCGGGCGGACATCCGCAGTAAGTAGCGTGCAGACCGGTCACCGAACCAGATGTACGGGTCGAGCGGCATGAGGAGGCCGAGGTTTCAGAACAGCATTGCAAGTAGTTGGAGAACTTTATTCCAAGCTGCATTTCAACGCAGAACAGCATAGTAGAGCGACATGGCGAGGCCAGCTTTAGGCGGAGATTATTATAGCATTGCAGTAGGACCGTGCGGGTTAATTCCAACTTTATACGCAAGCATTATAACAGAAGCTGAACTTCATTACTACATTGAGTTGGAACGTTTATTCAGCATTTGAATTATAAAGACAAATAGTTACGAGATACTGCAACTTTGAACTTCAACTGAACATAGTTTTTCAATGACATTACGACTATGCATTTCATAACACATTCCAAGTAACATTAACGATTGTAAGCAAATGAAATGTTATAAGCAAATGCACTTAGGAACATTAGAACGTGCATTAATGCAATTCTTTCTTATGCAGTGTTACAAATTACCGAGTACGAACACAGCTACAGGGTGTTTCATAAACTTAGACACTCTCATACAACAATTTTATTTTCTACAAGTGAGACTAAACCGCTGTGGAAATTGAACTTTCAACACTCAAACCGAACATTGTATGGAACAGTGGCGTAACGTAGAAGAGGAATAGGGGGTCCGCTGTTTCTATGAACTTTTTCGTGAAGATTTGGACAGTATCCGCTATGGATAACCAGAAGTTTATCATGTCGGAGTAAACGCAGACAGAGACGCGATGGCACCACAGAGCGATGGATTCGATTCCTGACGAGAAGGAGGTCCACCAGCTGATTCACTTGGGATTCGAAGGCAATCGTCATGGCATGGATGGAATGATATTCACGCCGATCTTTCGAGAAATTCATTACATAGGGAAAATTGACGATCTTTGAAATTTAATAACAGCTGATTATGAGAAGGTACTGTAAGAGTTATAACTTCCTGATACGATTATTTTCGTGAATACTGGGCACACATGTATATTTTTCTAATAGGAGTGATACGATTTTTTAGACATGGCTTTGACTTTATATGCTTCGAATTTTGCTAGAATATGGCGTGACCATATGATATGGCAGGCATCATTATACGAAATTCTCACCATTGGTTGGCTTTATTACGCAGATGTTTGGTCTTTCAGACATTTTTTCAGCAAGGATAGTTTTCATGAATAGTTTTTTGTGTAACGAGTATTTCGAACTCGTGGTCTGCAATTGATTATCTAAATTACTTCTTCAGTTCATTGCATACTAGCGAGTGTGTATTATTCATCAGTAGGGATTTTTCCATTGGATTGTTTGGAGATATTAAGATGTTATTCACTTTAGTGAATGAATATCGCTTTTATATGACAACTAGAGACTTGTTGATTCCTATCTGTTACATTCACTCATTTTAGTCGTCGAGATGGGGTATTTCGTATTTATACGATTGTATGGTGGTTACTCATCTTTCCCATCGCTCAGGGCACTATCATGTTAGTCGACGGGGCGAGGTCTTTCGTGTTTATACGATTGTACGGTGGTTACTCATCTTACTTGCCATTGAGGGACTCAATTTTATCATCCGAGTGTACATGAGATTGTAAAAGGATCAAACAAGGAACTACTAGTCACATATCAGTCGAAATTTTGTTAAATAAAGTAAAGATAAATGTTAGCAGGGTTACATTTGTAATTCTTGTTTGCCAATCCAATATTTTGTTGCTATACTCCTTTGAGAGTACTTTCAGTTTAACAGCTGGTACAGCTGATGCTTTTGATGATTTTTATAATTGTGTTTGATACCTTTGAGAAGGATTTAAAGTAATTGAATCTTGTAAGATGAATCATTAATGGTCAGATTTATTTTAAGGCAGATCAGTATTGCAGATTTTGATATGAGAGATTATAGCACATTGGTGTTTTTCTGTGATGTGAATTATGAGAATTGTAAGAGAATTTATGCTATTTGAAAGCAGATCTTGAATTACTAAGGTAATATTTTTTCCAATTGTTTAAGAAGTTGTCTAGATATGATCAGATTAATTACTGTTATTGGAGATAGTGTGCGTTGATAATTTGAAGCCAGATATATATTTTTTGTAGATCATGCAACATGGTTAAGTGAAGTTTGTGATAGGCATTTTGTAGAAGTTGCCAAGTGATAGTTGCAATATTGCTAATGTATTTTGAAGCAGACATGAGGTTGTCGAACCCAGTCTAGCGTAATTGTTGAGATTCATGCTATATGCTGAATATTTATGGAGTTTTGTGGAATAATTGTGGTATTCAAATGTGATATTTGAAGAATTGAGGATATATAATGTCGTTGTGGATAGTCAGATCCAACGTGATGTCGTGAAGGCAATAATATTTTTTGGCATGAAAATTAAATACGAGATATAACTTGGAAGTGATAAAACTGTAAGACAACGTTCTATAACCATATTAAACAATTTGTTAGGAAATTAAACAAATAAATAAAGTTGATAATACAAGATTTTCTGAGAATAATAATTAATGAAATAATAATCTGAAATTTAAGCATATTAATGATCTGACCTAATGCAATAAAAATCAGAATGACTAGATGAAATAATAAAAATCTAAATAACCAGAAGAATAAAATTTAAATAAATTGATAAATTAAATTTTGGAATAAATCAATGAATTAAATAAACGGATGAATTAAAGATTGGATAGATAAACTGATTTAAATAAATTAATAGATGATTGGATAGATGATGAATAACTGAATTAGAAGGTGATAATTAATTAAAGAAGCTGATGATTAATGAATTTATATGGAATTAAATAAATTTAATTGAGATATAATTTGAGGAATTGCAACTTGAGTTGAGGATTTAAATGATTTAATGGTGATGAGTTAATGACTCTGACAGGAATATGTTGAATTTTGAGATGAGAATTAATGTGAGAAATATTTAATTTTGATGATGATGATAATGATGACCAATGAGCCGTGAATTTTCTGTAATTCACAAACAAGCAATTTGTAATGACAATGTAAATAGTGTAAATTAATTATTCGATGTTTAGGAGCATTTTACTAACGTGTTCAACATTTAAATTATACCATGCAAGCCATAAATTACGTGATGTTTAAAATATGTGATTATAATATGTGTATGTTTAGACAGATTAATAACTTTTTCAAATCCACATTCATGATGTTAAATTAAAGAGAAATCAGGTCTCAGGTATCACAAATGTCAGTGACGAAAGACATAGTGCTACAGTGATCCTGAGAACCCAAGAGAACTTTAGAGATTTTTCTGTTTCATGTGGATGAAATATTTTTGATTAGAAAAGAGATGGTTCGATTTTTGGACAATGACAATTTAACGTTGGCATTCGACCATACTCTCAGGTAGGAGGTTTATATAAAATGTCTGTCTGACTATCAAAGTGAAATAAATTTGTTTTTATCTTAGTTGTGATCTGATGATGGTGTGATTTTCCTTTTTCTTTCCTTGTCTTGATTAAGGCTTAACCGGAAAGGAGGTGGTTTGCTAGGAGTTCAGTTGATGGCGCCCATTTATATTTGCATTATTATTATTAAACTTAAGCCCGTAACGACCCTAGAGATACTTTGTCTCGTGTTACCCTCTGCTTTTTCGATAACTCAGCTGAATTTCCGACACATTCCTTATTTGAATAGAGGTTCATTTAACTACGCTCTGTACTGGAACTCCAGGAATGCGATGTAATAGCAGATGGGTCATCGCATCCCCAGGACGAACGGGTACAGAGAGAGAGGGAGAATTGGCTTTACCCACCTGTGGGGCTTCGATTTTGTTTATTCTACGGAATCACATCAGATTTAGATTACTGAGAGATTGATCTCAAGTTCATTTAATGGTGTTATAAAATTTATTAAACTTAGTCAGACAATATACTTGTGTGCCCATTCCAGTGTTCATGTTAATCGTATTAGTATTATATCATGTTAGTTATAAGTCACATTTTTCCTATACTCAAGTGAATGCAGGAATTGAGACATTGTGATGTGTTGTTGTCTAACGTCTCTGAATAAAACGTCTATTGAAAATATAATTATGTTGCCGGAAGATTTAGCTAAGGTGTTAGGAGAGTTACAGAGGGGTATGTCTGGTATTGCAGAAACTATTTCTAAAATGGAAATGGAAGTTAAAGAACAGATAAATTGCTCAGAAGCTAGGTTAGAAGGTAGATGTAAAGAAAATGTGCAATCATTACAGACTAGTAATGAAGATAATTTAAAGTCATTAGAGACTAGATTACAGACTAGTAATGAAGAAAATTTAAAATTATTACAGTCAACTAGTGAAGAAAGTTTAAAGTCATTAGAGACTAAGTTACAGTCAAATAGTGAAGATAATTTAAAGTCATTGGAGACTAGATTACAGACTAGTACTGAAAGTCATTTGAAAGCTAGTGAAGCTAACTTGAAGGATAGTTTTAAATCATTAGAAGAAAGATTACAGTCCAATAGTGAGGATAATTTTAAATCATTGGAAGAGAAATTACAGTCTCGTAGTGAAGAAACTACCACAGAGTTAGAAAACAAGTTAACTAGGTTAGAGAATAGATTAACTTTAAAGAATAATGAAATGCTTAAGACTTTACAGTTAGATATAATTGCAGTAAATATGAAAGGAGAGGAAAATGTTCAAATATTAAGAAAGAATATTATTGAATTAGAAAGTAGAGGAGAAGAAAACATTCTTACTTTAAGAACAGACGTTATGTCTATACAGAAAGACATTAAATCGGATGTATCGAAGTTGAGATTCGACATCGATGGTTTAGTGGCAGATGTAGGCAAAATTCAAGAGTGGTCTACCGAAGTATCTTTCGAGACTAAAATCAAAGGTCTAGAGATGAATCTAGGTAATGAGATTAAAGATTTAAAGTCAGTAATTGGGACCATTAAAGAGGAAGTCTTAGGAGAGGTTAATTCTAATTTAAAATCATTAGAGAGTCAATTGCAGAAAGATATTAGGAAGATGGATGATGATATAGAGCAAAAGGTTAATGAAAACTTAGCTTTATTCAAAAATAGAGTCGGTGCAATCGTGGAAGAACGGTATAGTGAGGTCGATGCCGAAGCAAAAGAAAAACGCGCAGGATTAGATAAGAAATTAATCGCAGGTATGGCGAACTTAGAAGCGAGATTTACAGAGAACAAGGAAGCGATGAAGATAGATTCAACTCTATTTAGGACGGATGTTGATCTGTTAAAGGAACAAGTCGCGTCAGTAAAGAATACGTGCGAAGACAAGATAGACAAGTTGAAAAACGATTTAGACGAGAGTAACAAAACGCAGAATGTTACGTCGTTAGATGAGTTGAAGAATCAGGTCAAGACCGTAGAGAAACTGGCAGAAGATAGGATGACTAAACTAAAATCTATGATTAACAGTTTCACCAGTCAAAATATTACATCAGGGGAAACATCGATAAATCAGACACCGATAGACCGCAGTATGAGTAATCAAGAAGTTAGCATGGGAGAAGACCGTCAAACGCAACAGAATGTGACATTCGAAAGGGCAAGTTCAACCCCTCAGGATAATCCGAGTTCGAATAGGAGTACGTTGGGTACAAGTGAACGATACTCAGGTCCAGTTACCATTATCAGAAATCTGGATGACAAGCCGAGGAAGTTTTCTGGAAACACAGGAGTCACACCAGTCGAATTTCTGCGAGATATTCGAGACTAAATGGCGGAGCATAGAGTAGCCAAGGAAAGAGAGCTAAGGATAGTCGAACGCGCCTTAGACGGGTCTGCGCTAACTTGGTTTAGAGCATTCAGAAGCAATTTTGCGAATATGGAGCAATTTGCAATAGCATTCTTAAGGAGATTTTGGAGTGCAGAGGATCAGCTGAACGTAAGAGCAGAAATGTACTCGAAGCGTTATTCTACGTCACATCCGACGCATTATGCCAATTATTTTACGTCACAGTTGGCTAAATTACAGTTTCTGATTCCTCCATTGCCTGAAGAAGAGCTTTTGCAAGCTATAGCGAGACAGTTACCGATTGAGGTACAGCGATCACTCATAGCGTCGGGAGCAAACACACTTGAGCACTATGACGACATTTTACGGCGATTAGACTATACAAGCGCTCAAGTTACACCTAGAAATGCAAGAAACGACAATCGAAACACGCAAGAGGTGAATGCGGTAGTCGTTGATAACGCAGCTCAGACGGACAGAAGAGATTCCTGGGAAAACAGAAGGAACGAAGGAAATCGAGGAAACATCCGTAACGTTCGTGGAAATGATCGATATAGAGGACCATATGAGAGGCCATACGATCAGGAAGCAAGAGACAGCCCATATAGAAATTATAATCAGAATTCCAGATATCAAGATAGGAATCGATACGACAATAGATATCGTGGTAGAAACAACTGGAGCCAAGGTCAACAGTATAATCGAAACGACAGGCAGGATGACCGAAGAAATGAGCCAAATGAAGGACGAGATAAGCGTGAATATGAGAGATCGAGGCAAGAAAATAGACAGCCTAGTACACCACCCGAGGAGACAGTCAGAGATGTCAATCGAGCAAGCACGAGTAGTGAAGGAAGAAATAGACGCCAAAGTAATACAGACTCAAGATGCTAATCATTGGAAATCAATCATCATTGTTGAGAGTCAGAAAGTACCATCATGCTAAATAAGGGGATTGTACAGCTATCGTGTACATGTGTTATATATAGAATGCCTGAGAGTGTATTTTTTTTCTCAATCCTGATAAAAAAAGGAGATGTACGGGAGAGATGTACCCGATACCTAGTTGAGGCTATCGGCTACGCCAGCAGACATTAAGCCGTAGTTGAGATTTTGGGAAGAGTTAAGAAAAGATAGCGCTCAGATCGAGTCAAGAGGAATGTCAGGATGACGTAGAAGGTCTAGGATCAAGAAGGCACTGACATCAGTCAGGCAGATGGAATTATGGATGGAATTATGAAGCTTTATTAAGATCTATATGGAACATGGTATTTAAACATTACATGCATTATATATGGTAATAATTTTAAGGAAGTCAGATAACCCTTAGGTTTTTGTATAACTTAATAGCCGAGATGATGGGGGTTCGAGATTATATTTGTGACGCAAGAGCACAGAGGTGGGGAGGACGTCACGTGACTGCGCCAGGCAGGTAAGGGTCATTGCAGTCCAGAGACAGTCAGTCTAGCTCAGTGAGCCAAGCAGTCGAGGTCAGACAGTCGAGCTCAGTAGCACACGCCAAGCGCATGGTACAGGTCGCGCAGCGAACAGTTTGTCACGGAAAGTGAAAGCGACAGTTTTAACTTCACCGAGCAGCGAACGCAAAGTAGGTCAGTGAGCCGGGCAGACATCCGCAGTAAGTAGCGTGGAGACCGGTCACCGAACCAGATGTACGGGTCGAGCGGCATGAGGAGGCCGAGGTTTCAGAACAGCATTGCAAGTAGTTGGAGAACTTTATTCCAAGCTGCATTTCAACGCAGAACAGCATAGTAGAGCGACATGGCGAGGCCAGCTTTAGGCGGAGATTATTATAGCATTGCAGTAGGACCGTGCGGGTTAATTCCAACTTTATACGCAAGCATTATAACAGAAGCTGAACTTCATTACTACATTGAGTTGGAACGTTTATTCAGCATTTGAATTATAAAGACAAATAGTTACGAGATACTGCAACTTTGAACTTCAACTGAACATAGTTTTTCAATGACATTACGACTATGCATTTCATAACGCATTCCAAGTAACATTAACGATTGTAAGCAAATGAAATGTTATAAGCAAATGCACTTAGGAACATTAGAACGTGAATTAATGCAATTCTTTCTTATGCAGTGTTACAAATTACCGAGTACGAACACAGCTACAGGGTGTTTCATAAACTTAGACACTCTCATACAACAATTTTATTTTCTACAAGTGAGACTAAACCGCTGTGGAAATTGAACTTTCAACACTCAAACCGAACATTGTATGGAACAGTGGCGTAACGTAGAAGAGGAATAGGGGGTCCGCTGTTTCTATGAACTTTTTCGTGAAGATTTGGACAGTATCCGCTATGGATAACCAGAAGTTTATCATGTCGGAGTAAACGCAGACAGAGACGCGATGGCACCACAGAGCGATGGATTCGATTCCTGACGAGAAGGAGGTCCACCAGCTGATTCACTTGGGATTCGAAGGCAATCGTCATTGCATGGATGGAATGATATTCACGCCGATCTTTCGAGAAATTCATTACACAGGGAAAATCGACGATCTTTGAAATTTAATAACAGCTGATTATGAGAAGGTACTGTAAGAGTTATAACTTCCTGATACGATTATTTTCATGAATACTGGGCACACATGTATATTTTTCTAATAGGAGTGATACGATTTTTTAGACATGGCTTTGACTTTATATGCTTCGAATTTTGCTAGAATATGACGTGACCATATGATATGGCAGGCATCATTATACGAAATTCTCACCATTGGTTGGCTTTATTAAGCATATGTTTGGTCTTTCAGACATTTTTTCAGCAAGGATAGTTTTCATGAATAGTTTTTTGTGTAACGAGTATTTCGAACTCGTGATCTGCAATTGATTATCTAAATTACTTCGTCAGTTCATTGCATACTAGCGAGTGTGTATTATTCATCAGTAGGGATTTTTTCCATTGGATTGTTTGGAGATATTAAGATGTTATTCACTTTAGTGAATGAATATCGCTTTTATATGACAACTAGAGACTTGTTGATTCCCATCTGGTACATTCACTCATTTTATTCGTCGAGATGGGGTATTTCGTATTTATACGATTGTATGGAGGTTACTCATCTTACCCATCGCTCAGGGTACTATCATGTTAGTCGACGGGGCGAGGTCTTTCGTATTTATACGATTGTACGGTGGTTACTCATCTTACTTGCCATTGAGGGACTCATTTTTATCATCCGAGTGTACATGAGATTGTAAGAGGATCAAACAAGGAACTACTAGTCACATATCAGTCGAAATTTTGTTAAATAAAGTAAAGATAATGTTAGCAGGGTTACATTTGTAATTCTTGTTTGCCAATCCAATATTTTGTTGCTATACTCTTTTGAGAGTACTTTCAGTTTAACAGCTGGTACAGCTGATGCTTTTGATGATTTTTATAATTGTGTTTGATACCTTTGAGAAGGATTTAAAGTAATTGAATCTTGTAAGATGAATCATTAATGGTCAGATTTATTTTAAGGCAGATCAGTATTGCAGATTTTGATATGAGAGATTATAGCACATTGGTGTTTTTCTGTGATGTGAATTATGAGAATTATAAGAGAATTTATGCTATTTGAAAGCAGATCTTGAATTATTTTTTTCCAATTGTTTAAGAAGTTGTCTAGATATGATCAGATTAATTACAGTTATTGGAGATTGTGTGCGTTGATAATTTGAAGCCAGATATATATTTTTTGTAGATCATGCAACATGGTTAAGTGAAGTTTGTGATAGGCATTTTGTAGAAGTTGCCAAGTGATAGTTGCAATATTGCTAATGTATTTTGAAGCAGACATGAGGTTGTCGAACCCAGTATAGCGTAATTGTTGAGATTCATGCTATATGCTGAATATTTATGGAGTTTTGTGGAATAATTGTGGTATTCAAATGTGATATTTGAAGAATTGAGGATATATAATGTCGTTGTGGATAGTCAGATCCAACGTGATGTCGTGAAGGCAATAATATTTTTGGCATGAAAATTAAATACGAGATATAACTTGGAAGTGATAAAACTGTAAGACAACGTTCTATAACCATATTAAACAATTTGTTAGGAAATTAAACAAATAAATAAAGTTGATAATACAAGATTTTCTGAGAATAATAATTAATGAAATAATAATCTGAAATTTAAGCATATTAATGATCTGACCTAATGAAATAAAAATCAGAATGACTAGATGAAATAATAAAAATCTAAATAACCAGAAGAATAAAATTTAAATAAATTGATAAATTAAATTTTGGAATAAATCAATGAATTAAATAAACGGATGAATTAAAGATTGGATAGATAAACTGATTTAAATAAATTAATAGATGATTGGATAGATGATGAATAACTGAATTAGAAGGTGATAATTAATTAAAGAAGCTGATGATTAATGAATTTATATGGAATTAAATAAATTTAATTGAGATATAATTTGAGGAATTGCAACTTGAGTTGAGGATTTAAATGATTTAATGGTGATGAGTTAATGACTCTGACAGGAATATGTTGAATTTTGAGATGAGAATTAATGTGAGAAATATTTAATTTTGATGATGATGATAATGATGACCAATGAGCCGTGAATTTTCTGTAATTCACAAACAAGCAATTTGTAATGACAATGTAAATAGTGTAAATTAATTATTCGATGTTTAGGAGCATTTTACTAACGTGTTCAACATTTAAATTATACCATGCAAGCCATAAATTACGTGATGTTTAAAATATGTGATTATAATATGTGTATGTTTAGACAGATTAATAACTTTTTCAAATCCACATTCATGATGTTAAATTAAAGAGAAATTAGGTCTCAGGTATCACAAATGTCAGTGACGAAAGACATAGTGCTACAGTGATCCTGAGAACCCAAGAGAACTTTAGAGATTTTTCTGTTTCATGTGGATGAAATATTTTTGATTAGAAAAGAGATGGTTCGATTTTTGGACAATGACAATTTAACGTTGGCATTCGACCATACTCTCAGGTAGGAGGTTTATTTAAAATGTCTGTCTGACTATCAAAGTGAAATAAATTTGTTTTTATCTTAGTTGTGATCTGATGATGGTGTGATTTTCCTTTTTCTTTCCTTGTCTTGATTAAGGCTTAACCGGAAAGGAGGTGGTTTGCTAGGAGTTCAGTTGATGGCGCCCATTTATATTTGCATTATTTTTATTAAACTTAAGCCCGTAACGACCCTAGAGATACTTTGTCTCGTGTTACCCACTGCTTTTTCGATAACTCAGCTGAATTTCCGACACATTCCTTATTTGACTAGAGGTTCATTTAACTCCGCTCTGTCCTGGAACTCCAGGAATGCGATGTAATAGCAGATGGGTCATCGCATCCCCAGGACGAACGGGTACAGTATGAAAGGGAGCTATTTCAAAATTGACACACGTATAGATAATAATATTGTAGTTTGATTTCCAGGAGGCCATACATGGCAGTGTTGCCAAAACGATTCTAAGCCTGCTGATTGGTCCAAAATTTAAATGCATATAACGTCTATACTATCAATTGGATTTCAACCAAATTTCGTATGTGCTATGTGTACATAAACAAATATAACGGAGCGTATTCTTAAGAGCCACCAGGGCTACCAACTGTTAATAAATGCTCTCAATTTTTTTTATCCGAATACCCTTATATCAGAAAGTATGCAAGCCGACAGCTTTAAACTATGCACACGTATAGTACTTAACATTCTATATTAATTTGGAGTACCTTATATACGTCAGTGCTACCAACATGATTCTAAGCCTGCTGAGAGGTCCAACTTTAAATACATGTAACTTCTATACTATCATTTGGATTTCAAGCAAATTTCGTGTGTGCTATGTGTACCATAACAGGTATGACTAAGCATATTCTTAAGAGCAACCAGGGCTGCCAACTGTTAATAAATACTGTCTCTATTTTTGTTACCCTAATATCAATATATCCGAATGTATGCTAGCCAATAGCTCTAAACTTTGCACATGTATAGTTCCTGGTATTCTACATTAATTTGGAGTAACTAATAAACGTCAGTGCTGCCAACATGATTCTAAGCCTGCTGAATGGTCCAATTTTAAAATGCATGTAACTTCTATACTAACTAATGGATTTCATTCAAAATTGGCACAACAATAGATCGTATTATTTCAGATTATTTCTGACCAATACATGGATGACATTGTTGCCAACATGATTTTACGCGCGCTGTTAGATCCAATGTTTAACTGCATGTAACGTCCACGCTATCCATTGGACTTACCCAATTTTTGTATTATGTACCTTAAGACATGGAACTAAGAATATATTCAGTCACCAGGGCTGCCAACTGTAGTTCTCTATTAGGCTACATTATGCCAGATATACAGTATTTTGAACTAATTAGAAATGTCGATGTCTTAAATTTTAAGAAAAGTAGGCTCTTTAGTTCGTCACGGATCTTCTTGTAGTGGGAGTGATTATGGAAAAGACACGGAAGTGGATGGGACGGAAGTGCATGGGACGGAAACAATGATCGCGCGCGGTGGCGGAGATCGGTACAACGACGTACTGTAAGACATGTGACTATGTTGAATGTAAATCACATACGGTATACCTCAAGGTTTGGAGGCCCCGTTAAAGAAATTCCTACAATAAATCATCTTCAAGTTGTGGTTCTTTGGTGTGAAAATATTCATTATATCTTATTTGCTGAAAACAATTACGATTTATTAAATCGTAGAAATTCAGTATATTAACACCGACTACTAACAATAATTGAAACTTCGTTGGTCTAAAAGTATTACTGGGAGAAACGCATTTAATATACCTACTGCACACCAAATTTTTAATCGCGCCTATGCTTGGCAGTGCACTATATCGGCAATAAGAGGCCATTTTCAATAACACCGCTGGCATGGGTTCACTAACTGGCCGGTACGAAGCGCAGCTCGCATCAAGTAGGCAGTGGATTGCTCCCGCATACAGTTGCAGGTACTGTATATGTCACTACTGCAGATGCATTGGAGAATCCTTTCATTTTTGCTGGCACAAGGTCGCACTATGAGTTCATTTTTAAAAAAATGCGAGTAAGTAATATGGAGTTATTCAAATAGCATGTCAGATGTTACACACCATATGCGACTACTGTAAGGCTCGTATTTTTTTAATTAATGTAACGTAATTGTATTTTCAGGTTTAGGGAAACACCCATTACAATTGGGTACAATCGTGTTGACCAACTGAAAAAGAATTAAATTCGATTACTAAGGCATCACTGAAAACTGACCTTCAACACGATAATGATGACAATTATTTGAAAGTCTTGTGCTAGGCCAGTGGGTTGATCAAGTTTGCTTCATTTTTTATCATTTCAAATGATCTTGTCGACTTCATCGTTATGCTTGAGTCAAAAGTTATGCGTTACGGAGACGGAGACGGTGACGTCATGCAGCCGCGCGGGAAGCCTAAGTTAATGGGTAATGGACGGCGAGTGCGTGACGTCATGCAGCCACGCCGGAAGCCTAAGTTAATGGTTAATGGAGTCTGTTGAAAGAGTTCTGGGGCGTCGAGCGACCTTTGGGCTTCGAGCGAAGCGAAAAGAATACAGGGTGACTCCTAAAGAGGTGTACAAGATGCCAGATAATACAGGGTGACTCCTAATGATATATACAAGATGCCAGATAAGAATACAAAGTGACTATTAAAGAGATATACAAGATGCCGTATAAGAATACAGGGTGCCTCCTAAAGAGGTATGCAGGATGTCAGACAAGAATACAAGGTGGCTCCTTAAGAGGTGTACAAGGTGGCAGAGAAGAATACAGGGTGACTCCTAAAGAGGTGTGCAGGATGTCAGAGCAAAATACAGTACAAGATGCCAGATAAGAATACAGGGTGACTCCTAAAGAGATATACAAGATGCCAGATAAGAATACAAGGTGACTCTTAAAGAGCTGTACAAGATGGCAGAGAAGAATACAGGGTGACTCCTAAAGAGGTGCACAAGATGTCAGACAAGAATACAGGGTGACTCCTAAAGAGGTGTATAAGATGTCACACAAGAATACAGGGTGACTTCTAAAGAGATATACAAGATGCCAGATAAGAATACAGGGTGCCTCCTAAAGAAGTGTGCAGGATGTCAGAGCAGAATACAGGGTGTCAATTAACGAGGTGTGCAGTATGTTAGATTCAATTCAAATACCGGGTGACCCTTAAAGAGGTTTGCAAGATATCAGATTCAAATAATGGGTGACCCCTAAAGAGTGGTAAAAGATGTCAGACTCAAATACAAGGTGACCCTTAAAGAGGTGCCCGCGCGGGAAGCCTAAGTTAATGGGTAATGGAGTCTGTTGAAAGAGTCCTGGGGCTTCTAGCGAAGCGAGAAGCCCTCCTGAGCCTTTCAAACATGTGTAGCATTTGTAGCATGCGTCATTTGAAATTATATAACGTCTAGTCTTTCAGACTTGCTGTATTTTTTTTATTTCAGCAATGCCAATGAATTCTGTGTTTTGTTTGTAGCTAACACAGTCTGAGATTGCTGGTCTTCCGTAGTGATCCATTGTGTATTGGGACACGAGTTTCTGAGTTACTGTGTGGAATCAAGACTGCTCCTTTTTGTATTGAAACCTTAACGTAAATTTCTGTGTTACTGTGTGGAATCAAAACTGCTGTTATAATGCCCCGTAGATGTGCTAATAAACCAAACAATTTTTGGAAAATTGTAATATGTGAAGAACATAAAAGAATTAATAACTTAAAAACCCGAGCTAACCCAGATTTTTAACTAGCATTTTCAACTTCAACACACTCAAATCCATATAAATCAACTATTCTGGTGTTTGTAAAAAAAAAAAGTTAAAATGTATTGTCTAGTGTTATCATTTACATCATTTCTGTAAGAGAAGATGCTATCACAACATAATAATGGGGAACGAAAATGGCCCACACCATTTTGTTGTGATGAACCTCATCCAATTAGGCAGTAATAATCATCAAAAACCGTTAAAACAATCACGCGAGATCCATTACCGTGCTTCGTGAAGGATGTGTAAGACAGAGGTCAGCACTAACGGGATGATGATTTGTTTTGGGTAACACTGCCTAAGGAGGGACTAATTATGACACCAGAGTGCGCAGTTAAACGGGCTCGAGAGCTCTACGGTCTTAAAACACTAATCATGCCTCTTCTGGAGGCTTCGTGATGGGGCTTTTACTACATCATGCACTTGGGTGTGTATAGAATCTGCTTGCTAACCTGTGATATTGTGAACAATATTCCGGTGTATTTGCAATTGGAGGTAAGATATGGAAGCAGGTAGTCGTGGCGTTAAATTAGGTAATTTCTCGGTATTAGCCTGGAGTAGAAATGCGAAACCACTGTAAGTCACTTCTAGGAAGGATGAGATAGGGATCGAACCCACCTCCCCTCAGTTATGTTGAAGATGGTGATAATTGTTGTTTTAATGGGCCTAACATCTAGGTTATCGGCCCCTAATGGTTTGGGTGATCGTTAAGATGATAATGAAATGTAAACTATAACTAAAACTAACTACTAACTTATATACTAGAAGAAGAAATGGAAAACAATAGGAGAATAAGGCAAATAAAGGAGGGGAGGAAAAGAAACGCCCTCAACCCTCGAAGAATGAGGATTGAGGGACTTGGAAGGAAAGAGGGCCATGAAAGGCAGATAAGAAAGGGGGAAAGAGGAGAGAGCCCACCCCAAAGTCGGAGGAAAAAGGGGACAAAACGGACCCAGCTCAGGAATCCCTCGGGGTCGCCAACTCCCAAACTCACCAGCCGTGAGCCCTTTAGGGTGTAGCACTATCCAGGGTGCACCAGAAGTGGTGGGGCTACATACACCCTGCCTCCTTGAGGGCCTTGTGCAGAAGGCAGGAGAGAACATGAAAAGTTAAAGAAGGCTGGCCCCTCGAAGAATGAGGGTATCAGGAAAGATGAGACAAGGGCCAATTAAGGCGGGAAAGTGAAAGACTCCTTAGGCCACGGATACCCTAATACCGTCGGGGTCGGAAAAGAACAAGAGTTGACCAAGGAAGGTCGATAGGAAAGATGACAGAAAGGAGCCCGGCACAAGTAAGTGGAAGTAATGACGAAATCAGCTGGGGCCCCGTGGTCGCCAACCCACGTCCCACTAGTCGTGAGCCCCTTGGGGGACTCCTCAGTTATCCTCACGAGACTGTGTTAGTAATCACTAACGTTGGCTAGATATGGAATGTATATTATATAAGGAATGTCACTTACCTAAAACACTACCGACAGGGTAGCTAACGTGCAGCGCTATGCCATGAGGCCGAGCTATCTGTGGCCGCGGTAGGCGTGGGTTCGAGTCCCAACGCCAGCCGTCCTTGAAATGGCTTTCCATGGTTTCCCCCATTTTCAACCGCAGGCAAATGCTGGGACGGTACCTTCTGACAGGCCACAGCTGCTTCCTCCCACATTCTTGCCCATTTTTATTCTTCTTCAATAATCGTATCTCTCATAACCTCCTGAGGTTGGTGTCAGGAAGGGAATACGGCCGTAAAAACCACCCGCCACATAACCTTTCATCGCATCTCATCCCTGACCCCGATGAAAACGGGAATAATAAGGGATAGATATACTTGCACTTACCTAAAGCACTAACTTGCAATCTCAGGAATTTCTCGGGATTAATAGGGAAGATCAGTGGGTGCCGTAATATGAATGAGTTGAGGTTGGCACAATTAAGTGGAAGGAAATTCGAACTCCAGAGGTGGCCTCAATTTCCACCAATTGTGTAATAAAGCACTAAAGGCCCCATAGATGGGCTGAGAGGCTAAAAATCACGCTACGAGCCGGTTAGGTTTGCTTAGGCGCTGACGCTGACACCAATTGTGATTCCATGGGGATGGGGAAGTGTGATTAGACTGGTATTCTAAACAACCATTTCTCGGTCAAAAAGAAACGCAACTTTTGTATTTTTTAATAATTCTCATAATTTATTGCAGTGAAATTCTTCTTATGTAAAAATTATGCACAATTAATTGTTATTTAAACATTTGAAAACCACTTCACATACAAAAAATGCTTCAAATAAAAAATCTGTTTAAGTTTCTAAAATAAGAAAAAAGTGAAAATGTCTTAAATTTTGAGTAATCTGAGTTCCAAAATGTATAATTACAGATTTAATCCATTCCTTTGGGTACTGACACAAGAACTGAACACTTAAAACGGGTATTTCCATCCCTGGCACGGATCACCTCGCGTAAACTCTCTGCCGTACTTGCGATGATTTGTGAAATGTTTTCCTGTGGAATGCGTTCCCGTGCAGCATCACCCAAAGTTGCTGGACAGTCTCAGGAGCACGTTGTCGAACATTTCTGGCCGACATATCCCAAACATGTTCAATTGGATTGAGGTCAGGGATCCTAGCTGGCCAGTCCAGTGCGTAGATTCCAACTACATGCAGGTAGTGCTGGACATATTGGGCAGTGTGTGCTCGTGTGTTGTGCGTCAGGCGAAATTCACCACCGACAAATGGAGCAAATGGTACAACATGGTTTTCAACGACTTCCATGATGTACCAGTCAGCTGTGAGTGTCCCATTCTCAATTAGATAAAGTTCAGTCCTGGCCAGGATAGAACCCCCGTAGAATGCAGTACTGTAGGAAAATGTTACAGGAGAAAACCTTTCTCCAACCCTCCTTCACACTCATTCTTTTCCGTCAGGCGATCTGAGACCGAATCTCTTCTCGTCTGTAACAGCATGCAGCTAATACGTAATAGGCCTACGTAAGTTTTAATTTTTAAAATCAAGTGTTGCGTTTTTTTGCCAGTGAGTGTATATTGATTGTAATTAATAAGAGCCAGATGTTGATTAAATTTCAGCTGTTTACCCGTGGATTGTTATGTTAGTGCTTTTACGTCCCTTTTAACTACTGAGGCTTCTGGGTGTCGGAATTTCGCCCCGAAGGAAATCTTTAACGTGTCAGTAAATCTACTGGTCTCCCTCGCATTTTCCCAACCTCAAATGCCAACTGACTGCACCATGGTTCGATCCTGAAACCTTGGGAACAGCAGGAAAGAACGTTGCCGCTGAGCCATGTAGTCAGTCGACCCATCGATTAAAACGATGGCCGCTAGCATAGACATTTTAACCCACGTTATAGCGAAGGGGAATAATACACATTTATTTTTCAATATTTGGCTTTTTTTTGACAGTTTGGGACGCAAATCCATTATTTGATTCTTTTCAACAATTTTAATGGGGAACATACAGCTTAAGGAGCCAAAACAATAAATATTTTAATATTATAACTAGAGCTGTCGATCGATTAAAAATTTTGATTGGTTAACCGAATGCCTTTAATCGGTTAATCGGTTGATTAATCGAACTTTAGCCGGTTTCACACAGTATCGGTTCGATAAAGAGAAAACCTTTGAATATTATATTTAAACAAGCTGTACCCGGCATGCGTTGCAATGCCAATCAAAGAAAGTATTGGCGTTGAAATTTTGATTCTTGAAGTGCTTTTGGATACACAATATGTTTTTCAATTTCCGTTAACTGCCTCGAAGCTATCGTAAAATGGTTTTAGTACTTTAGAAACATTCGTGGGAGCATGCACAGCAACTCGCCAAAGTTTCACCGCAATCGGATGAATGGCATATGAACGCAAACGGGATTTTGTTCAAATGATTCGTGCGCTGTCACTCATTGGTTGAATCTACTCGTGCGCTACCTATTGTGATATTGATTTACTAAGTTAGCAACCTACATATATGTGTACACAACAACTCATCAATGTTTCATCGCAATCGATGAATGGTATATGAAAGCATATGGGACTTGGTTGAAACGCTTTGCGCGTCGTCACCCAATTGTTGCATCAACGCGTGCGCTACCAATTGTGAAATTGATTTACAAAATCGAAAACCTTTCCTGGCGTGTACACAACAACTCATCAAAGTTTCATCGCAATCGGATGAATGGCATATAAACGCTTACGTGATTTTGTTTAAATGATTCCATGTGTTGTCACACATTTGTTGAATCTACTCGTGCGCTACCTACTGTGAATTGGATTTACTAAGTTAGAAATGTTCACATACGTATACAGAACAACTCATCAAAGTTTCATCGCAATCGATGAATGGTATATGAACGCATACACAATTATGTTCAAACGCTTCGCGCGTCATCGCTCATTTGTTGCATATACGCGTACGCTACCTATTGGGAAATGGATTTACTAAGTCGCAAACATTCCCTGGCTTGTACACAACAAATCATTAACGTGTCATGGCAATCGGATGAATGGCATATGAACCAATACGGGACTTTGTTTAAACGAATCGTGCGTTGTCAAACATTTGTTGAATCTACTCGTGTGCTACCCATTGTGAAATGGATTTACTACGTTAGAAACGTTCACATGAGTGTACACAACAGCTCACCTACGTTTCTTCCCAATCGATGAATGTTCTAAGATCGCATACGGGATTATGTTGAAACGCTTCACGCGTCGTCAATCATTTGTTGCATCTACTCGTGCGCTACCTATTGTGAAATGGATTTACTAAATCAATAACCTTCTCTGGAGTGTACTCAAGATTCAACAAAGCTTCATCGCAATCGTATAATTGGTATATGAACGCATACGTGACTTAGTTTAAACAACTGTCGTGCCATCGCTCATTTGTTGAATCTAATCGTGCGCTACCTATTGTAAAATGCATGTACTAAGCCAGAAACCTTCCATGGCGTGTACACAACATCTAAACCAAGTTTCATCGCTATCGGACGAATGGTATATGATCGCATACGGGACTTTATGAAACGCTTCGCGCGTCGCCACTTCTTTGTTGAATCTACACGTGCGCTACCTATTATAAAATGGATTTACTAAGCCAGAAACCTTCCTTGGAGTGTACTCAACATCTCTCTCAAGTTTCATCGAAATCGAATAAATGGTATGTGAACGCATACGGTAATTTATTGAAACGCTTCGCGCGTCGTCACTCATTTGTTGAATCTACAGGTGTGCTACATATTGTAAAATGGAATTACTAATCCTGAAACCTTCCTTGGGGTGTACTCAATATCTCACCCACGTTTCATCGCAATCGGATGAATACTATGTGAACGCATACGGGACTTGATTGAAACGCTTAGCGCGTCGTCGCTCATTTGTTGAATCTACTCGTGCGCTACCTATTGTAAAGTGGATTTACTAAGCCAGAAACCTTCCTTGGAGTGGTGTACTCAACATCTCTCCCAAGTTTCATCGAAATCGAATGAATGGTATGTGATCGCATACAGTACTTTATTGAAACGCTTCTCGCGTTGGTTGAATCTACTCGTGCGCTGCCTATTGTAAAATGGATTTACTAAGCCAGAAACCTTCCTTGGAGTGTACTCAACATCTCACCCAAGTTTCAGCGCAATCGGATGGGTGGTGTATGAACGATGATGATGATGATAATTGTTGTTTTAAGGGGCCTAACATCTAGGTTATCGGCCCCTGATGGTTTGGGTGATAGTGAAGATGAAAATGAAAAGCGAACTTAAAACTAACTAATAACCTACATACTAGAAGAAGAAATGGAAAACTAAAGGAGAATAAGGCAAATAAAAGGACAGAAGGAAAAGAAATGCCCTCAACCCTCGGAGAAGGCGGATTGAGGGACTTGGAAGGAAGGAGAGCCATGAAAGGCATATAGGAAAGTGAAAGAGGAGAGGGTCCGCCCCAAAGGTAAGGGACAAAAGGGGAAAACGGACCCAGCTCAGGAATCCCTCGGGGTCGCCAAGTCCCGAACTCACCAGCCATGAGCCCCTGAGGGTGTAGCATTATCTAGGGTGCACCAGAAGTGGTGGGGCTACATACACCCTGCCTCCTTAAGGGCCTAGAGCACAAGGCAGGAGGTAAAAGGAAGAGAAAAAGAAGGCTGACCCCTCGCAGAAGGAGGGTATCAGAAAAGATGAGACAAGGGCCAATTAAGGCGGGAAAGGAAGTGACTCCCTAGGCCTCGGATACCCTAATACCGTCGGGGTCAGAAGAGAACAAGAGTTGACCAAGTGAGGTCGACAGGAAAGAAGACAGAGAGGAGCCCGGCACAAGTAAGTGGAAGCAATGCCGGACTCAGCTGGGGCCCCGTGGTCGCCAACCCACGCCCACAAGATGTGAGCCCCTGGGGGGGTGTATGAACGCATAGGAGACATACACACCCACACACCCACACACATACTATCACGTAACATTGATTTTTATATATATATTGTGACCTTTATGCATCTCTGATAGCATAAAGTCTACAAATTATTCCAACAAGATTTAATTCATGTCTCAAAGTCGATGTGAGAATAGAAGTTGCTTGTGGAACTGGAATGACAAAAGGATGGTTCGTACGTGACTTGAAGCAGCTTTCACCCAGCGCAGACAAAGGCAGTAGGAGAGAGAAAATCCACATCTGGACACCAAATGCGCCCAGACAACGCGCGAAGGTCGTTCAACTACGCGGGTAATTGCGAAAACCTCAACGATCACCTACCAAATAAACCCCGCCCATTTGAGAGGAATTAGAGCAGTAATTAAAATACAGAAACAGGAATTATACCATCGTATAGGGGACTATCCCAGCCTCTCAGAAATATCGTCAAAATTTAAATTGGATTATTCTGTGATTTTTGCCAGAATTAAAATGAAATCAGGGGGTGGATTTGAAACGACCAATGGCAGTGAGAGACGCTAGACGCGACCAAATCCCGCCGAAATTAAGGGACAATGAAGCAAATTACGGAGCTCATTATATAAGGATCCAACGATCGGATTTTGAATAAAAAGGAGTCATTGAGACATTGGAAATGATGACGTTCTAGGGAGCTAGTTTGCATATTCATGTGAGTGTTATTTTGGAAATAAATTCTGAAACCCCCCTACTCCACGTCTCTCTAAGAGAAATCGTATAAATAATGGATTGAAACACAACGAAGGCAGTTATTACCCGGGCGCTGTAGAGGCGAGAGCCTGCGCTTGAGGCCATAAGAATATTAACGTGATTTTTACAAGTTCTATAAGTCTACTTTGGGGCATCGCTAGAGGCGGAAGCCCTTGCCCCGAGCGTTCAGAAAGTACCGTGATTTTTACAAGTTTTTATAAGTTCTTAATACGCGCTGTAGAGGCGGAAGCCGAACCCAATAGCCGTCAGAAAAGCAACATTCTTTACAAGTTTATAAGTAGGAGCAAGTATACCTCTGAAATTTGAATATCGCTAAATATTCGCGAGTGCGAATTAGAACAGTGCATAACATAACAGTACGACGCAGTTGTAATGAGAGGTATAGCCGCCCGAGCTATTAACAGCTAAACCAGTATTTTAGGAAGCTATTGAACTGTCAGCTGAACTAAGTAAGTTGATGATAGCTATAGGAGATAGGAGCTTCATATGCGAGAACCGAGCATTGTGGTAATAGTAATAATTCACAGTGGACCTTTGCTTTGGTGAAATTTTGAAAAGAACCGTGTGTAAATTATCCTCCTATCAAGATGAACCAACTGATGAAGAAGACTGATATCAAGGACCAGAACCGCATCAGGGAATATGAGAGATAAGTAAATAATTGTATGGGGCATGATGGCCATAACGTTTCCCATCAAGGGGATCGGATAAGTTTATCTCGATCATAAGCAATTATGATAAAAATAGATATTTTAGGCATAGCGGGCATGTTTTGTGTAGATTTGTGTGTTTATCAGTAATGAGTATTTTTGTGTGTTTTATAACGTAATAAGTATATGAGCATCAAAGTGCTATTTTAAATATGATTTTGTTTGGGATGTCATTAATCTTGTTGAATGCACAGTCAAGGGAATGATTGGTTTGATAGTGCTTATGCCCGATGTGAACGTAAAAGCTAATAGGGGGAAGACCGCTCGGTATTGTGACAAGACCAGTAAGTGACACTGAAACTATGTGAATAATAAGTATGGTAAGTGATAATCACACGAAGGTAAAAATAGGTAAGACAAGAATGGCTGGAGGGTAATGTGATATATATTCAGATAAGGCTGAGAGTCGATCCTGGGTCGAGCAGAATTAAAGCGGAGGTGATATTCCCACGTTCTTCGATGATATAAATGGTAAGTGAAATTAATAGCGGAGGTGACATTCCCGCGTTCTACGACGATATAAATGGTAAGTGAAATGATTGAGTTCATTGTCTGATGAGAGTCCACTTTAGCTCCGTCGGAAAGGTATGGTACTGCTCGAGCCCCAGGTAGTTAAAAGGGAGTCCTTAAGAGGCAGGTAGAGATGTGGTAAGCCGTCTGAATTCTAAAAGTAGCCATGAAAGTTATTGCCGGCCAGCTGGTTAGTGCGGTGAGTGTGTCTGTCACAAGGTCGAGGTTGTCATTGTATTCTATGAAGGGAGGTAGCCCGACATCCCGGGGTTTCTTCTTGTGTGCCGCTTTAGGAAGCGACGTATTCTATTGTCATTTTTTTTGAGTGCATTCATTTTAGTTGTTTGTTTATTAATAATCACGGGGCACCGGCCGCCGAAGTATTTATTTGATGCTTCATGTATGATGACTTGTTTATTTTACCATAATTAACGGAGTCATGGCTCTGAGAGAAGTAATTGTTTTTAAGTTATAAATACACACATGCCTGTGGCCTAGAATAAATCTATTGCCTTCATTATCTGACTCTTGTGATGAAAGATGATGATTGTACGAGAAGACATGTCCGAGTTCCCAAAAACCAATTTTGCAAGTTATAAACATGAGTGCGCATATTTGTTGTGATAGAATGGCTGGGTTATTTAAGCCATAGTTATTTGAACTAAGTCTGTTGACGTTAACTCTTGGACTTGAAGCAGTGGACTGCAGTAAAATAGACTATTTTCTTTTCCTGGTTTCAGCCAGTGTGATACATTATTTTTGCATTTTTTTGATGTTGTTGATTAGAGTAATTTAAGGGAGTTTATTTTGTTTTTATTTGTCTATGGACGGGAGAAAAGGGAGATGATGTTTTTGTGAAATAAATTATTTTATATTAGGAGTTCTCTGACATACTGATTTTGAGTTAAGCCTCCTGTGATCCTGTGACGATATTCCTAGGATGTTTAGAATAAGTTAGAGCCACCCCGAACAGATCACTACCCGAGCAAGAGTCGGCATCCTAGAAGAACACTGAAGGGTACAATATAGATAAAAATATTTACTATTTATAATCGGTTCGATTAATAGACTAAATCACATTGATCGGTTAATCATATTTTTAGATTAATCGATATATCGGTCCGATTAATTGATTAAATCGACAGCTCTAATAAATGTGCCTGTCATAGATCTTGTATAACAATTCTATACATTACCAAGGAAACACACACATCTTGTTATCAAAAGCAACGTTTGAATTTTGAAAAGTTAAAATTTTAACTATTTTTATCATTTTTCAAAATTGGGTTCTTACTTTGTGCTTAACTTCATCGTTTCCCTCATGCCTCCTATGTTTATAGGATTTTTGGACTATTTTTTAATGGTTGTTAAACCATAAGCTACAAAATAAAACTTACTGAAACCTTTGTGGCATCAATTAGTCTTTCTATGAAACGTTAAAATTATTTTTTGAGTTTGAGCAGAATAAAAATGAAATAATAACGCGTCATTAAATAATAATATGGGCATAAGTGCAAATCATTTTGCAGCAGAAGGTTTAACACCCACTGTAAAAAAAGAAAAATCCATAAATTCCTCTAAACATGGGATGGTTGGTTGGTTCCTTAGTTTAGGGGCTGCGACAACGTGGTCATATAGCCCCGTGTACGTTGGGTGTGTGTAGAATCTGTCTGATAACCGGTGTTAATTGTGATGGCTCTATTAGTGTGCGTTATTTGTAATTCAGGTAAGGACTATAGACGATCGGTTTTCAAGTAGATCCTAATATTGCTACCATATGCTACCGTCCACGTCACCCAGCCGCGGACTTGGCTACTAGATGCCATCGCAACCAGCACCGGACGGCGAACGTTGGAACTAAGTCGTCGGATTTTAATTGCATTAAAATCCCTCGGTGTACCTTTCTTCGGTGTGGAAGTAAAGCTGGCGGGCCCATGTTATAGATTTATGGCTTGCAGAAGAACCTTGCACTAACTGCAATTATGTGAAGCTAAATTTTTAGCTTAGATTTAGTTATTGCTCTATTAAGTTTCCAACATTCCCCACAAGGTGACGGTTGTGGTGGCATCTAGTAGCCAAGTTCACAGCTAGGTGTCGTTCACGGTAGTAGGCTATTTAGTAGCAAAAGTAGGAACTACTTGAAATTGATCGTCTGCAGTCCTTACTTGAATTACAGATAACACACACTAATAACACTGGTTATCAGACAGATTGTACACACACCCAAAGTACACGGGGCTACATGACCAGGTTGTCACAGCCCCTAAACTGAGGAACCAAACAACCAACCAAGCTCATTTCTGCTCTTTTGAAATACAGAGTATTTTAATGGCTATTTGGCTGCAATCAAAAAGAAATCTTTTATTAATCCTTTATAGGGCAGAATATTATTGAAGATACAATATTTGTATTTATTTCAATTTCATATTAAATATTTTAGCCTAGTTGTAATTATTAATAATTTTAATTCTCGTTTTCTTTAATATTTTAATTTTCATATTTATTTTGATAATTTTAGTTTTTATATTAATTTTACAATCTCAAAATTAAGATTAGAAAATTACCGTATTATAATTGTAATTCTTATGAGCTTTTTTCTTATATTTTACAAGCATATTTATTTTAAAATCAAATTTCTATTGTCATTATTTTCCTTTTTTTGTGTGTGTTTGATTTTAATTGTTATTATTAAAACAAAAATTTTAAGCATATTAAGTCTAATATTTGGATTTCAGAAACATAATTATTCAAAAATCGTTGCTATATAGCTGAAAGATTGAACAATCAATATCTTTGACAATGTAAAGTGTCTTTGTACTCTAGTAGTGTAGGTGGTAAATATACAGAACATTGACCTATAAAGGGTTAATACTGTGATGTCACTTATTCTTTTTAGGATACTTTTCTATGACTTTAAGGATATTAATGGTCATCATTATCCATCTCTTAGTTGTTATTATTATCATCATCAACTGGCAGCAGTCCCCTCTACTTTTTTGTTCAGTATTTCATTCCTTTCCTGTTTTCTTGTTAGTTATTCCATATAACAGGTTTCAAGGTCAGGTGTTGTGATGGCCAAGATTCTGTCACCTGGAGCAAAATGGGTGGAGAAACAAGTTACGTAAAATAATCCGTTTCAGAGAAATGGGGATCATTGTTATAAGTCCTCGAGACTTCAGATTAATTCCAATGTTAACAACATAAGCAACCTTTCAGAAATATTGAGTGCTGTTATTTTAAGGAGGGAGATATAGGCTTAATCGTATGACTTGGTTGGTTCCTCAGTTTAGGGGCTGTGACAACGCGGTCATGAAGTCCCGTGTACTTTGGGAGTGTGTAGAATCTGTGTGATAACCGGTGTTAATTGTGATGGCTGTATTAGTGTGTGTTATCTGTAATTCAGGCAAGGAATGCAGACGATCAATTTCAAGTAGTTCCTACTTTTGCTACCAAATGCTACCGTCAACGACACTGAGCTGTGAACTTGGCTACTAGATGGCACAGCAACCGGCACCTGGCTACGAATGTTGGAATTTATAGTGTATATTAAATCTAACCTACAAATTTAGCTTCCCACAATGGTAGTTAGTGGAAGGTTCTTTTACATGTCATAAATCTATGAGATGGCCCGTCGGCCTTACTTCCCCTCCGAAGGAAGGCATACTGAGGGATTTTAACGCTCTTAAAAAATCCGACGACGTCAGCCGGGTTTCGTATGACTGTACCTTACCTGTCATAATTCTAGTACAACCATTATGTAGGCCTACATTTCCATGGAGACACACACATCTTTGGATTCCCGACCAATGCATGTGAGATTCTCGAAGTGAAATGTCATGTCCTGTGGTTTGGATTCCACGTAAGAAGGACGTCCCGTGGCTCATGATCTCAAGATTAACGGTCACGTTAAACTACAAGCATCCTTTTACACATATCTTTGTTTCAAGAAATGATACTTCTTATTTTTATAAAAGTCTATTAAATAATTTTTTATCCTCAGCAATTTTTCTAGGTGCATGCCGTCTCTTGTGTGGGGTTTCGCCCAGGAACACCAAGCTGGCTCATCAGCCAGCTCTTGGTGCTCCGCGCCTGAACCCCCACAGGAGTAGCAAACTGTGCACTACCTCCCTTCTTATGAAGCGCACGTGCGCCTCTAACTGCGAGGACTGAAAGCTCAAGCAGCCTTTCACCTACCTATAAAGGCTTCCAAAAAGAGCCGCTGATGACCCAACTTGGTGTTCCTGGGCGGAACCCCACACAAAACACGGCATAAACCTAGAAAAATTGCTGAGTTTTAATTCACGGGCCGTGAAAACCAATAGGCCTATACCATTTCTTATCCTGTTTTTCGCGGTTCCACTTGTATCTCTTCAAGTTTATGGGAATGTTTAAACGATTCTTCTCTTAAAAAATACGTGTTAAATCTCCATCTAAAATTGAGCGTCAGTAATTTACGTTTCTAAATTCCACCAATTCTTCTAGGATTTACCGCATCTATTGTGGGGTTTCACATAGGTGTACTAAGTCAGGTTCATCAGTGGGTACCTCGGAAAAAACCCACAAAAGACACGGCAAAACCCAGAAGAATTGCTGGACTTTTAATTCTTGGCCGTGAAATCAATATGTCATAATTTACGAAGGCTATGTGTTCAAACCATTCGCCTACCGGGTCCAGAATTAAGGTTCAAACCATTCGCCTACCGGGTCCAGAATTAAGGTTCAAACCATTCGCCTACCGGGTCCAGAATTAAGGTTCAAACCATTCGCCTACCGGGTCCAGAATTAACCTTTCCCCATAGTGAACCCAGCTACCACCTTCGGTGAAATTAACATCAAAATAAGAGATTGAAAACTCAGGTTGGCAATGCAGTATATAGATTATGTTAGAAAATCCGTTCTTTGGAACTAGCGTATTCATGTACGTAATGAGGTCATAATATTTGCTCACTGAGTAAAGGATTGATTATTGTTGTTCGAGATGAGTATTTTATGTTCTTTCTTTCTTTCTTTCTTTCTTTCTTTCTTTCTTTCTTTCCGTCTTTCTTTCTTTCTTTCTTTCTTTCTTTCTCTCTTTCTTCCTTCCGTTTGCTTTTATTTACTCGTATTTGTTTGTTACACATTTGTCTATTCATTTTCTTTCTGTCTTTCATTTGTAAATTCCTTACCTTTCCTTTCATTTCTCATTTCTTATCAAAATGTATATGTGTTTCAGTCAATCAACACGATTGTAGCCAATTGTAAGGGGTGTTTCCCTAATCCCGAAAAACAAGTTATATGAGATTAATGAATGCATTTGGCTGACTAGTAATGTCTTTCAGGATTGGGGAAAATCCATTACTATTGGGTACAATCGTGTTGACCGACTGAAAAATATTAAATTTCAATTACTAAGGCAACACTGATAAATGGCTTCTAAGACGATAATCTCCATTTAATTTCTTTCTTTCTTTCTTTCTTTCTTTCCTTCTTTCTTTCTTCATGCTTATTTATTTATTTATTTTTGTTTATTCTTTTTTCATTTATTCCTTTATTTATTTATTATTTATGATTTGTTTATGTATTCATTTCTTCTTTTGTTCTTTTATTCATTTATTCCTTGATTTATTTATGTATTTATTAGGCTATCTATTTTATACATTTTGATGAACAATTCGTCAAGGGTGAACTGGAAGGGCGGAGATTGGATGTTCGAAGCCTGGTGGGTGCAGACAGCAGCAAAATTGAATATGGGTACACTTAGATTATTTTCACTCACCTCCAGACAAATGACAGGCTAGTACCTTACAACGATTAGAGTTACACACACTATTACAGTCACCACAGGGGCTCACAGTTGGGCGTGTGCTGCTGACGAGTGTCCTGCAGAATCTGTCACATTTTCCAGGCTTCTCTACTTCATATTTCCTGCTGATCTCCCTTGATCAACTCTTATTCTCATTTCCTTGCCTGGATATATCTTTTCCTTTTTTCATGGTACTTAGTCTACAACCTCCTGTCAGAACTCCCTAAGGACGCAGGTTGTACTCTGGATATCACTACACCCTTAGGGGCTAATGACTAGTGAATTCGGGGGTTAGTGACATTTAGGGATTATTGAGCTGGGTCATTTTTAGCCTATTTTCAATTTTGAAAAAATAGGCTTATGAGATCACCTTTTTTTTTGTCCGTGTGTGTCTGCGTGTGTGTGTGTGTGTGTGTGCTTCCCCATAATAAATTCTAAACGGCTGGAGCGATTACAATGAAATTCGGTAAGAACATAGCACTATTTTGGCCGACCCTGACCGTGCCCTTCACATTTTAATGTGTCTCACCAATCCAACATGGCGGCTATGCGAAATATTTCACCAGCATTCAGTATCTCCGATATCACCCTGAAATTTTACATACGGTGATAAAGGAAACTACTAAAAGTTCACCTATGAGTCTTTCAAAAACCTGGTAACTACAAAACCAATATGGCGGCCAAGCGAAGTTGAGACGTTTAAATAGACTTTTCTTGCGATTTAACCCTCCAAACTTAATAAAACATGGTACAACAAATGTTTATACACATTGTAATGCACTGGCGTCTAATTTAGTTAAATTGTTTACATAACCTCAAAATGGCGGCTGTGCGAAATATTTCACTGGCATTCTATATCTCCGAAACTATTGCAGATATCACCCTGACATTTTGCACGGTGATAAAGGGCACTGCTTCAAGTTTATCTATGTAACTTTCAAAAACCTGTCATGTACAAAACAAACATGGCGGCCAAGCGAATTTGAAATATTTTAATAGACTTTTCTCGTGAATTAAGCTTCTGAGCGCAGTGAAGTGTGTAAATGATTATACATATTATAATGCACTGACATCTAATTTAGTTAAATTGTTTACATAACCTCAAAATGGCGGCTGAGCGAATTATTTCACTGGCATTCTATATCTCCGAAACTATTACAGATATCACCCTGAAATTTTGCACGGTGATAAAGGGCAGTGCTTTAAGTTTATCTATGTAACTTTCAAAAATCTGTCAAGTACAAAACGAACATGGCAGTCAAGCGAACTTGAAACATTTTAATAGACTTTTCTCGTGAATTAACCTTCTGAGCGCAGTGAAGTGTGGTACAGTAAATGATTTTACATATTATAATGCACTGACATCTGATTTAGTTCAATTTTGTACATAATATCAAGATGGCGGCTGTGCCAAATTTTAAAACTTATGTTTTTTATTTCTTGTGTTGTAATCATGAGATCGAAGTGAAAGTTTGAATAATGAAGCTACGCAATAATTTTCCTTTAATGGTACATAACTCTATGGCCTATACATATAACAATCCAAAATGGCGAGCATCCGAAATATTTTGACGGTTCTTAATATCAACGAATCTTTTACTGCAATCAAACTGAATTTTTTAATGTTCTTAGAGGCAATGAACATATGTTCACTTATATGACTTTCAGTAATCTGGTTAGCACAAATCCAACATGGCGGTGACGCGAAATATAAATATTTAAAAGGACGTTTCTTGCGATTTAACTATCAGTGTGCAGTGAAACGTTGCACGTTAAATACTTATACAAATGTTAATCCACTGGCATCTAATTTATTTCAATTGTTTTCATAACCACAAGATGGCAGCTGTGCGAAATTTTAAATTCTAAAAATCCAACCTGGCGACCATCTGAAATGTTTAGACGGTTCTCAATATCTACGAATCTATCACAACAATCAAACTGAAATTATGTATGTTGATAGAGGCAATTTATATGAGCAGGACGAAAATAGGCTGTATAGTTCTTCACGGAACTACTTGTTATTTATCTTGTTCAGTGACTTTTGTGTGGACCCTATCCTCGTTTCCTTTCGTATCTACCTTTCATCGCTCTACTCCCTTCCATAGGGGCCGATAACCTAGATGTTAGGCCCCTTAAAACAACAATTATCATCATCATCATCATCATCCCTTCCAAGTCTCTCAATCATGTTGTTTAAATTCAATCATTGAGGTGCTCTACTAATAATAATACTTTTATTGCAGCCAAATAGCCATAAAAAAAAGTAAAATACACTATAATTGCGTGCCTTCGCCTTGGTTTGCATAATCATTAATATACAGTATTTTGTTCCTTTGCTTTAGAGTTCTAAGTGGTAGCGTTCACACGTATGTCCGCATAACTGGCAATCACACGCCTCTGTTGGTTCATGGTAAGATGTATTGGTACAAATCATATGGTGAATAGTCTTGTAAGCACATGACTCATCTCGAAGTTGAATGTTGTCCTCGTCCAGTCTTATCATGGATCCAGTTCCATAGAACTCTGGAGTTATATCTTCTCTTCATTTGTTTAGTGTTGTTAGAAGTTTTTCGGAGGCTCTAGTATTGGGTAGAGGCAAGAGTATTCTAAGATATTCAATGAGGAATGATTCTCGTGAGAGAAGGTAGATGAGTCGTTGATGATGATGGTGATAATATTGTTGTTTTAAGGGGCCTAACATCTAGGTTATCGGCCCCCAATGGTTTGGGTGATAGTGAAAATGAAATATGATCAAATGAAACCTACAACTACTCTCTCACAAAATAGAAGAGGAAATGGGAAACATAAAGAAGAAGAATTTAAATAAAAGACAGGAGGATAGGATATGCCCCCAACCCTCGAAGAATGAGAATTGAAGGACTTGGAAGGAAGGAGAGTCAAGAAAGGCAGAGAGGAAAGAGGAGTGGGCCCGCCCCAAAGGCAATGAAGGAAGGAGAAAAACCGGACCCAGCTCAGGAAGCCATCGGGGTCGCCAACGCCCGAACTCACCAGACGGGAACCCTTGAGGGTGTAGTACTATCCAGGGTGCTCCATAAGTGGTGGGGCTACACACACTCTACCTCCTTGAGGGCCTTGGGCAGAAGGCGGGAGATACAATGAAAATAAAACAAGAGGTGTGACCCCTCCAAAAATAAGGGATCAGGAAAGATGAGACAAGGGCCAGTTACGGCGCGAAAGTGAAAGACTCCCTAGGCTTTGGATAGCCTAATTCTGTCGGGGTCGTAAAAGAACAAGAGTTGACCAAGGGAAGTCGAGAGGAAAAATAACAGAGAGGAGCCCGGCACAAGTAAGTGGAAGCGATGCCGGACTCGGCTGGGGTCCCGTGGTTGCCAACCCACGTCCCACAAACCCCTGGGGGGAGATGAGTCGTGATCTTGTGGTATCTTTCTAGTGCAGATAGGTTCTTTTCTGAGAGGCATGACCGTAATGATTTCTATCCCATATGTTATTATAGGTATCTAATGCAATATGGTATTGTATAAATTATCAAAGTAGAGGATCACGATTATACCAAACGTGAGGCTTAAGGGACTCAACGGCTTATCATATTCCCACACAAAAAAGATTCCTGTGCATACGACAGTCCTGTTAGCTCAGTCATTGTGTGTGTCTGAACTAGTGAGCCCCCACCATGCAAATGAAGTGAGAGATCTCCATAAATCATGGGGGCTCATTTGGTGAACCCCGTCCCATTGTTCCCGCCAGGAGTCGCTCGTAGTGCGTGCCGATCCTTGTAAGGCACACGTTGTGCGGGGGCCGCCACACGCCTTGTAGGGCAACCAACCAAAAGTGCGAGGGCCTTCACTCCGCACGTGTGATCAGCCGTGCTAATTACTTTCACGAAATGAGCAGATTTTCATTACCACTACCATTCGTTGAAACCAAACCCGTGACTGGGGCCACTTACAGAGCGTTGACATGCTCCATCCTCCAAAAGAGTGCTTTACTTGATTGAAATACGTGTTTTCTCTGTATTCAATTTGAAGAACTTTATTTATTTATGTACTAGCAGAAGTACCCGTTCTTCGAACGGTGTTCGGTGTTAACACCAGACATTATCAATTGAGCTACTGTTGCAATGGTTAGCGGTTTGAGTCTATCACAACGAAGTTAGTTTTCTGGGAATATCTCACACACTGTTAATTTAAGGGTCTTAAAATGTGGTTTTCGGACACCCTATATAGACTCCAGAATTTTGTGTCTCACATTGAGATGCGCAACATATGCTCTGGTCGTCCTTCTAGGATAATTTTTATATTTCGCCTATTTTAGCATGTATTTTGAGAAGTTTTTCCCTATATCCACCTTTCTACTGTGTGAAAAGTACGGTGAAGAATTTTATAAATGATTGGTGTATTGACCTCATGGATACCATACCTAATTTTACGATGCACCAAGCATCCGAATACGAGTTATAGGCTTACATAAAGATACACAGAAAGACAGACAGACAATTCTATTGTCTACAACATATCACCCAGATATCCAAATATGGGTATATCTACCACACAGTATCAAACAAAATCATCCTTACGATGAACCCGTATGTCGACAAAAAATAAATAAAAAATAAATGATGAGTTAAAATGTGTTCTCAAACTAAATTCAACTAACGTGTACTTTATGACGTGAAATAGAATTGAAAGCTTTGTAGACGGAACGCAATACACGTCACATAAAAACTGACCCTCTACGTTGTGTTAGGTCCCCATAAACAGAAAGACCCCTTTCATAACTTATAAAGGCTTGTGGTGCATGAAAATTCAGGTTCTTTAGCCTCAATTGGCCCAAATTCCTAAAAGCCGCAAATATGCTGATTCAATTCAGGAATTTTTGAAAATGATGTTGCTGTTTGGAGATATAATAGACCTTCTGTACTATATGTCGCACGTGAAAATTGCGTGAAAAAATTCTAGGTTACCCCTTGACCCCCTTAATTGCATTGATGAATTATACAGTCTAAGTTGGTTCCGTGATAACCTAATAGCCATTTGCAAACTTTCACAGAAATGTAATAAATGGAGTGACATTGCTTCTTACAGAAATAGATGGAAAGTTGGATGCCACCCCTTGAGATAATGTTGTCATGGTTACCGATTTGTATTCCTTCATTAGTTTGTTAAATTAAATTTAAATTAGTTTTCTGGGAATACTTCAGAAACTGATGGTTTTAGAGCCTTATAATGTAGTTTTTGAGGACCCTTTAGGGCCCCCGAGTTTTGTTTCTGGCACCGAGGGGCTTTGTCTCGTCGTTGTACGCCAGAATGTAATACTAATATAATAATATAATATAGGGATAGGAATATAATAGACCTGCCAGACCACACCCGCATGTGTAAATCGCGCGAAAAAAAAATCTAGAGTACCCCTTGACCCCCTTAAGCGCATTATACTTATTGATGAATTTTTCAGCATAATTTGATTCCGTGATATCCTTCTAGCCGTTTGCAAACTTTCACACTAATGTAATTAATGGAATTGCAATAGATGGACCTCTGAGAATCTGTTGCCATGGTTACCGGCTTGCATTCGTTTATTAGTTTATTAAATGAAATTAGTTTTCTGGGAATATCTCAAAAACTGTTGGTTTTAGGGCCTTAAAATGTGGTTTTCGTGGACCCTTTAGGGCCCCCGAGTTTTGTCTTTCACATTGAGGGGCTGAAAATGAGCTTTGTCAAGTCCATCTACGCCTATTTCAGCATGTATTTTAAGGGGCTGGGCCCCCTTTTATGAGAGGTACGGAGAAGACTTACATCAATGATTAGTGTCGTGCCTCTGATGGATATCTGTACCAAATTTTACGTTGATACACCCAGTCGTTCTCGAGTTATAAGTGAACAAAGTTGTCCACAGACAAACAAACAAACAGACAGACATACAAAAAAACAACTATTTCGCGCGCTACCATCATAAAACAGTCTGAAACGCGTAAATAACTCATATTTCCGAAGAAATTTAGAAAAAAACAGGCAAACGTTCATTTTTATATATAGAGAGAGAGACTGCACCGCTCGGTGTTGACCGTGTTTTATTGCACAAATTTAGGTTTTACTCGCTAACCGTTGGAGATACACGAAAAGTGATAAGGAATTTTCGGATAGGAAAGTAAATGTTAAAGCTCGTGTATACCATGAAAAGTTTTCTATTTCTTAGCGCTCTCTTTTTATTTGAAATGGAAATATGAAATTTTGAAACCAAAGGGTGTAGTGACGTCACTAAAATGGTCGCCATTTTTAAATAGTGCAAAATATCGAAATCAAAAGTAGCCTGTGTGTAACTCTGGTGAATCAGCTACTTCCATGCAAAATTTCATTTCAATCGGACCAGTGGTTTTTGCGTGATTGAGTAACAGTCAGGACAACAAACACCATCTCATCTTTAGCCTATTTTCATTTATGAAAAAAATAGGCTTATGAGATCACCTTTTGTCTGTGTGTCTGGCTGTGTGCGCGTGTGCGTGTGTGTGTGTGTGTGTGTGTGTGATGGTGTGTGTCCCCCCTAATAACTTCTAAACGGCTGGAGCGATTTCAATGAAACTCGGTAAATTCATAGCACTATTCCGTACCACCCCGACCGTGCCCTTCAAATTTTGTTACGTCTCACCAATCCAACATGGCGGCTGTGCTTAATATTTCACCAGCATTCGATATCTCCGAAACTATTCCCGATATCACCCTGGAATATTTTACGGTGATAAAGGGAACTACTAGAATTCCACCTTTGTGACTTTTGAAAATCTGGTAACTACAAAACCAACATGGCGGCCAAGCGAATTTGCGACGTTTATATAGACATTTTTCGCGATTTAACCAACCAAACGCAATGAAACTTGGTACAGTATATGTTTCTGCACATTATAATGCACCGACATCAAACTTCGATCAATTGTTTACATAACCTCAAGATGGCGGCTGTGCGAAATATTTCACCGGCATTCTATATCTCTGAAACTATTAGCGGTATCACCCTGAAATTTTGTACGGAGATAAAGGGCACTACTGGAAGTTCACCTATAAGACTTTCAAAAACCGGTTAACTACAAAACGAATATGGTGGCCAAGCGAATTTGAAAATTTTAAATAGACCTTTCTCGCGATTTAATGATCCAAACGCAATGAAACTTGGTACAACAAATGTTTATACACATTGTAATGCAGTGGTATCAAATTTAGTTCAATTGTTTACATAACCTCAATATGGCGGCTGTGCGAATTTTAAAATTAAGTTTTTTTATTTCTTGTGTCGTAACCATGCGATCGAAGTGAAAGTTTGAATAATGAACCAACGCAATAATTTTCCTTTAATGGTAGGCTACATGACTCTATGGCCTATACATATAACAATCCAACATGGCGACCATCCGAAATATTTAGATGGATCTCAATATCTACGAATCTATTACAGCAATGAAACTGAATTTTTTAATGTTCATAGGGGCTATGAACATAAGTTCACGTATAGGACTTTCAATATTCTTGTGATCCCAAATCCAACATGGCGGCGACGCAAAGTATAAATATTCACATGGTCGTTTCTCGCAATTTAACCATCCGAGTGCAGTGACACTTGGTACAGTAAATCCTTATACAAATGTTAATCCACTGACATCTACTTTTTTCAATTGTTTCCATTACCACAAGATGGCTGCTGTGCGAAATTTTAAAATATCGTACTACCCGTACACAATAATCTTCATGTAACAGTACATAACTCTAAGACCTACATATATAAAAATCCAGCATGGCGACCATCTGCAATATTTTGTCGTTTCTCAATATCTACGAATCTATTAGAGCAATCAAACTGAAATTTTGTATGTTGATAGTGGCAATTAACATAGTAGGATATATGAAAATAGGCTGTATAGTTCTTCACGGAACTACTTGTCATGTATTTGTATGATATGATTTATTTATATACGTATTCATTTATTCATTCATTCATCAATGCGTGTATTCATTTGTTTATTTATTTACTAGCAACCTACCCCGGCTTCGCCCGGGAACATTAGTGAATGTAAGGTGATAGGCTACTTTTAACCGTGATCTTATAAGATTTCCTAAACTGTCACCTCAGTAATTGAATGGAGATTGTTGGAAGAAATGAAAACGTAAAAACACTTATAGTGGACGATGTATTGAAGATTGAGATATATTCTCGCGGATCGTTTTGTAGAACTTTCCATGCTGAAAAATTCTCACACTCATAGTATATAGATATTTTTAACGTTTGCCCAGCGTTAGCTTAAAAAGCGCTCAGATGCCAGGTATTTCTTTAGACTTTTTCACTAAAATCGTTACTGCTTGTCTTTCTTTGATCACAAGTAAATTATTTTCTACAGACACCTCCCTCAAGATATCCTTTACAGAATGGTGAAAACCGCATCAAATTCCATCCAATGGTTCTCGAGATTACCCGTGACATCCAAGAATCGCGGACTTTATTTTATGCTAAGTAGAGATATATTCAATTAATTTATGCATTCATTCATTTATTAATTTAATTAATTATTTATTTGATTATTTATTTATTTATTGATTTATTCTTGATTCATTCATTAATTTGTTTATTGAGTCGGTCAACACGTAGTATACGGGTATTTATGCCTAATTATTCTAGCGGGAAATACTGTATAAAACTCTACCTGTAAAAATATTATATATTTATTTATTTATTTATTTATTTATTTATTTAGGGTTTTTATTTATTTATTTGTTTATTTATTTATTTCTTCTTCTTCTTGCGGTATGACCTAAAGAACACGTTACAATTTCAATTCCTCCTCCTTAGTTGTTCTTTCCTTTTCTTCCAGTTTTCCTTCATTGTTGCACTATGCTTCTTTTTCCTGTCTTCAATCCACTTTGCGCCGTTTTCTTTTCCTTCCTCCCTTGCAATCCTTCTAGTTGCAAGACTTTTGACCTGAAAACCTCTCTTTTCAATAATTCTTCTTCTCTTATGATGTTTCTTTCTAGATCTTTCATGACTTCTTGAATCCAGGTGGTGGTAGATTTATTTTCCCAAAGATATTTGAAAAATCGTTTAGTTAGTCTATTGTCACCCGGTCTGTAAACATGTCCAAGGGAGCCTCCGTGGCTTAGGAGGCAGCACATCGTCCTCTCACCGCGGGGTCCGTGGTTCAAATCCCGATCACTCCATGTGAGATTTGTGCTGGACAAAACGGAGGCAGGCAGGTTTTTCTCCGGGTACTCCGGTTTTTCCTGTCAACATTTCATTCCAGAAACACTCTCCAGTATCATTTCATTTCATCTGTCATTCATTTAATCATTACCCCAGAGGAGTGCGTCAGGCCTCGGCAGCCGGCACAGTTCATATATTCGCCGCAAGATGGGGGCTTCATTCATTCCATTCCTGACCCGGTCGGGGACTGGAAGCAGGCTGTGGATTTTCATTTTTCTGTAAATATGTCCAAGAAACATCAATTTCTTTTCCTTATTGTTTCTGATAAATTTAATTTATTTATGTATTTTATTATTTATCTTCTCTCAGTGATAAATCCTCGAGAACTGTAGATACAAATGTGTAGTAGTTGTCTACGAAAACTGCGTTACAATGCTTTGGTCTTGTTGTATTCTGCTCGTAAAATCTGCAATCTTGAGAGAAGATTGAAACAGAGATTTGCACAACTTAAGTTACTAAGGCATTATTCAAACCTGTAAACTATTAATTAATATTATTAATATGGTATGGCCTCGGGTGCCGGGTGAAAGCTTTGTTATTTGAAACCCATAGCTCCTTGAAGCACTATGGAGTCAAGGAGGTTAGAAATCTAAGCTCCTTGACTTTATAGCGCTTTCTAATAGAGAAATGAGGAACTTTGTGTTGGCGAAAAATCCCGAGATTAATTTTGCCACTATAAACATGGCCTACTAAATTCAAATGGGTTCTTTAACATGCCAACATCGTATGACATGCGTGTCGTCATTTTTTGCCGCCTTTCATAAATCACTTACCACGGCCAAGAGCGAACCAGCAAGCTTGGGGTTAGTGTTCCGACACGTTAACCACCCACCCACCGTAAAACCTGTAAAAGGAAGAATGAAAGACATTGACTGTATTGTAGTTGTATCGGTGTCGAAGAAATCAGCAATTATAAGCGTTTCTCCCGCAGCAAGGAGCCTCTTCTTTAATTAAGATATTGTGTTTAAACAGCAGTTGGCTCTAAGGTTCCTACTCTACCACGAGGGAACGACCCTGGCATCTGGTGTTGAGAGAAAGGAAGCCAACACCGAACCCTTATAATAATTTAGGCGTGACTGCAGCGGCAGGGTTATGGGGATGAAAGTGTGTCGTCGACTGCGAATGCGTTAGCCGTTGCAACTCAATGATAGAGGGATCTGGTGAGAAGAGGAAACCAAGGACGATAAATATTGGCACTCAAGGGGATCATGGGTCAATCACCTGAAACACTAAATTCTTCCATGATGTTGTTGTTGATTCTTTTAGGGGCTTTGTGATATCGTGTTCAAGTAGCCCCGTGTACTTGGGAGTGTGTAACAATTGTCTGAAAACCTGTGTCACTGTGATGTCTGTAAATGTAATTGGTATTCTGCCCGAAGGAAGGTCCGAGCCTCAGAAGAAGCTATCCTTAGCGGAGTTTACGTGCGGTAGGGTGACCAGGACGTTTCCGCTCCTCCTTTTGTTGGCCAACAGCACGCAGTACCTAGAACCGGTATACCATCCAAGTTCCAACCTCGCACAATGTCTCTTAACTGCGGAGTTCTCAAGGGATCCGGTGTTTCAACACGGCTAGACCGTTGGCCTTGTGATGTCTGTACTAGTGTATAGTGTGTATTTGTATGAGGTAGGATTTGGGTAGGAAGCGGCCGTGGTCTTCAGTTACTGCAGGTAGAAGTGGGGAAATCACGTAAAACCACGTCCAGGATGGCTGAGGTAGGAAACGAACCCGCCTCTTCTTAGTTTTTTCTCACAAGCTTGAGTGTGTCCCGTCTAGCCCTCGGACTAGCATTAAGCTTCTTGGCAGAGCGGGGAATCGAACTAGGACCTCCGCGGTGACAGACAAGATGCTTGCTACTACGCAACGATGCGGACCTAAAAGAAATCCTCAATGAGGGTGGAGCGATGTTCGGTGCGGGAGGGGGAACAATGCATGTGATAGCCAGAGCCCTGCGCGGATAAATAAAACGTTATCCGCATCCGCCCCGCATCCGCACAACTGTTTTCCGCATCCGCCTCGCATCCGCACGTTTTTTTTAATCCGAATCTACTGGCATTACAATACTATTTTTAAATAGACAAAGCATACAGTTAACATTAAGGCAGCACATTTAGACATTTGAGGAGAAAGTCGTTCCCCTTGGCTTTGTATGTCAAGTGCTATGTTTAAAATGAATGTTACACAGCCAGAATTGCGACTCTTTTCAATTCGGAGTGTTAATTATGCTTAATGACATAATTTGGATCAGATTACCATAAAACATCATCGTACATTTGTCATGAAAAAAACATAACGGAAAAATATGATATATTATAAACATCCGGGTCTTAATAATGATATTCAACAAGTTCGGACTGTATTCTAAAAACTATCCGCAAATTTACTCGAAACATTAT
This sequence comes from Meconema thalassinum, assembly GCA_946902985.2. Classification (NCBI taxonomy): domain Eukaryota; kingdom Metazoa; phylum Arthropoda; class Insecta; order Orthoptera; family Tettigoniidae; genus Meconema; species Meconema thalassinum. Next base: position 353,137,064 of record OX336392.1, read on the forward strand.
CCGCAGCTTATCCGCTATCCGCACAGCCATGCAAACTCTAACCGCATGACGAAATATTTTGCGGATATCCGTGGGTTTATTCGCTGATATCCGCAACCTCAGAGGGATTTAGTGATAGCCTATCTAAACCCTTTAAAAAGTGTCGAAGATTAAGGGGGGAATCAAGAAGAGAGATTCAGTGTAATGCATTTAGCTTTGAGCGGTGAAAATCCACAGCATGCTTCCAGTCGACCGGGTCAGGGAATGGAATGAATGAAGCCCCCATCTAGCGGCGAGGATATGAGCTGCGCACTCCTCTGAGGCAATGATCAAATGAATGACATATAAAATGAAATGATAGTGGAGAGTGTTGCTGGAATGAAAATTTCGACAGGGAAAACCGGAGTACCCGGAGAAAAACCTGTCTGCCTCCATTTTGTCCAGCACATATCTCACATGGAGTGACCGGGATTTGAACCATGGACCAAGCGGTGAGAGGCCTAAGCCACGGAGGCTGCAATTACACGGAGTATTGCTTAAATAATATGAGTCGAGTTTCGATAAGGCTTTGCGTCCTGCTGGTGAAACCAGGTCTAAATAACATTGCACTGCTTCACAATGGCTTATGTTAGAATGAATATATCACACTGTATAACGAGATATGAACATGTTCGACCTTGCATGTCAGCCGGAAGACATCAACAGCATGGCATTCATACAATATTCATAAATACAATTTTCTTATAATATTTACCCTCGAGCTAAAAGTCAAAGAGGTAGGCGCGTGGAATTCATGAATCGCATATCAAGTTCTCCGAGGTAGCTAAAAATAGGTGGCATCCTGCAGGCTAGGCTCAACGGGATGGTACTATAAGCAGTGGTGTCATGAGTAGACGACAGAACTTAAAGCTCTAAAATGTGCCTAAAATTGGTTCTCATGCAGCTCTATTTGGGTGCTATAAAATTAAGCACTATTTATTTATTTATTAATTCAGCGTATGGCATGGTTACCTTACCTTACCCCGTGGCGCTACAGTCCTTGAAGGACCTTGGCCTGTTCCAATCTTCTCTATCCTGCGTTCTCCTCCACCACGATTTAACTCCAAGATCTCGAAAATCCTTCTCCACATTGTCCTGCCATCTCCTTCTTGGTCGTCCAGGAGGCCGCCTCCCACTCGGATTTCCCGGTACACTTGTCGGGTCTGCCTGTCTTCATTCATTCTTTCTACATGTCCAATCCACCTGATTCTACTCTTTTTAATTTCTGCCACAATCGTTGGTTCCCCATATAAACTGTACACCTCCTTATTAGTTCGTATTCTCCACTCTCCGTTCTCACATACCGGGCCATAAATCTTTCTGAGTACTTTCCTTTCCCATCTACAGTGAAACCCCTCAAATCCGAACCCCAGAAATCCGAAATCCCGGGTAATCCGAACGAGTTTTCTTCGACAATTTTAAGTTTGAAAAACACACGGAAAACAGAGAAACGTATTTATTTAGTTATAAAACAATTTCATATTCTACATTATAACCTTATTTTTCAAAAATTAGTTGAAAAATTAACAAAGAAGTAGAGTTAGCATACGTAACAGAGTGTAACTGTGCCTGCATACTTATCTCATCCTGGATTGAAAATCGGAAAAGTTGGTTATTGTAATTTCTTAGGTTAATCACTTTGCAAGAACAATGAAATAACAATAGAAACACACAAAATATCACTTAATCTTTCACTTTGAATCAGTTATCTTCAATTGTCGAAGTGACGAAAACCTTCCCGCAGAGGCAATTACGCATGGACATGACATCGTTTGGCGTGGCTGCTTCGTGTTGTTCTACGAAGCGCAATGCGATGTCCAGAGCAAATGCAGCCTCAGTATAAGTCACATTGTCTGTCCAAGTTTCTTCTTCCTCACTGTCACTAGCTACATTGCTGTCATGTTGACTCACTATTTCATGTTCGGTGCATTCTTTATTGACATCAACTGTCGTCCACTACTCTAGACAACCTTCTCCAGCATCCTCACAACCTGCTTTAGGCTATGGATATTTTTTTGGCTAATCCGAACAAATTGAAATCCGAACTGACTACAGCCCCAATTAGTTCGGATTTGAGGGGTTTCACTGTATTCAAAATATCTTCACTCCTCTTTGTCAACACCCATGCTTCCCCTCCATATATTACCACTGGTCGAATCACCATCCTATATATTACCTTCTTAGACGCTCTTGAAATTGTTCTAGACTTCAGTACCTTTATTGAACCAAAAGAGCTTCTATTTCCAGCTCTTCTTCTTTCCTTTATTTATTGGTACGGCATAGTACATCTACATAATTACAAGCTAAGGAACACATTAAACATATAAATTAGCATTTACAAGAACAATCTATATATTTAAAACACTAAGCTGTTTTTTGTACACACGAGATTGAGAAAACGACTTAACCGATTGGCTTCGTAAATCATTCTAACGAAAGCTCTTGGCATGCAGATTTGCAGAGTGTCTTTAAAATAAACAAATATTTTATCATATATTTTTAAATTTATAAACAAAACTGCAAAATTATTGGCTCAAGCGCATGCGCAGAATCACCTTGGTTAATGACAGACATGGCGGATGTCCACCGCGTTTTAATGTAATAGTTATTTATAAGAATTATAATAAAGGAGGGGAATATTGAATATGAAGTTTCTACGATATAAACAGGAATAGAATATTATAAAAGACGGGAAATGTAGAAAAACTTATACTGACTGTTGAGTGTGAATGTTGCTTAAGTACCTTAATATTGCGCCACATCACCAGTGATTCGGTAGCTCAGATGGCAGCGCTGAAGTCTTAGTTTGTGCATCCCCCAATGGGAGCAGTTCGAATCCCACCTCCGACACATATTTTTATTTCCCAATTATTCTTTCTGGCTATTGGTAATACATTGTCTTAACATATTTTACTTTTATTATTCCCGTATAGTAAGGAATTCCCCACGATTTACGTTCCCATACACTTTTAAATGATTAAATAAAATATGGCCACAATCGCTTTCGCCATGAGAGACAATTGACGAACATAATTCATTTGATGGACTCAGACATCGTGGTCACTCATCCCCGTCTACTTTAGTGTGTGTGTGTGTGTCTCTCTCTCAAATTTTCTCTGATAACCTGTGTTATTGTGATGGCTGTACTGGTGTGTGCATTTGTAATTAAAGTGGGGAATGGGAAATTGACGACCGAGGCTTTAAGTTAGGAACTATCCCGGTATTTACCTGCAGTGGAAGTGGCAAACCACGGAAAAGCACATCCTAGATTGTTGAGATGGGAATCGAACCTTGCCCTTCTTAGTTTTGCCTCAAGAGTGCGCCCCGTTCCAGCCCTCAGACCTGAATTACATTTCTAGAGAAATGGCGGATAAAGGATCCTCCGTATCGTAGTGTGATCTTTGTTTTTGAGAATTAAAAAGAGGGGATTGAAGAACTTCAACAGGCGTTTGAGTTCGTTTGTTGTTTAAGTAACTTAATATTGCTTTGGAAGTCTGTTGACTGGGTGGCTCAGGGGTAACATTGCGGACCCAGGAATGAATTTAGCATAGTCGAAGGAGTTCACATCTCACCTCAGACATGTATTTCTATTTCCTAATTATTCTTTCTGGCTATTGGTAATTCATTGTCTTAACATATTTTACTTTTATTATTCCCGTACAGTAAGGAATTCTCCTCGATTTGCATTGCCATATACTTTTAAATTATTAAATAAAAGATGGCCACAATTGCTTTCGCCATGAGAGACAATTGACGAATATATTTCATTTGATGGACTCAGACATCGTGATCACTCAGGCCCGTCTACTTTGGTGTGTGTGTGTGTGTGTAAATGTTTCTATGATAACCTGTGTTATTGTGATGCCTTTACTGATGTGTGCATTTGTAATTCATGTGGGGAATGGAGAATTGACGACCGAGGCTTTAAGTTAGGAACTATCCCGGTATTTACCTTCAGTGGACGTGGCAAACCACGGAAAACCACATCCCAGATTGTTGAAATAGGAATCTAACCTTGCTCTCCTTAGTTTTGCCTCAGGAGTGCACCCCGTACCAGTCCTCAGACCAGAATTAAATTTCTTGGCAAACCAGGGTTTGAACCCGGAATCCGGGGCGATAGCTCAGAATTTAGCCTTAAGATTTGGCTTCCCTGTGTTTATACGATTTTTGACAAGCACTGAACATATAGTCTAACCCTTAAACTCTCCATTACGGTGGCTGTCGAAGTGAGTCTATGCTCATTCCAGTAGTTGGCGAAGTATGCTCCCTTGCTTAATTTACTGTCATGGAAATGCAAAGGATTGTACCTACAACAGGTGATGGAAATTGCTTATTTAAAGCAGTTTCGTACTGTTTATTCCAAAATGCAGAACGTCATCCTGAGCTGCGTCTGCAAGCAAATTGCAAAAATTGTTGTTGGCATGAATAACTATAAGGATTTTATTATTGGCGATCAGTATCATCGCATTCTCATCAGCAACAAACTTGAGAATGAAAGTATCTGAACTTCACTGTATAAATGAATATTATTGTTTAATGATTATTTGTTTAGAGTACATAACAATGACTCTAACCACGCTGTTGATTTTGGCAATGGAAGTATTATGTGCCATTTAATATTTGGCGGCTGCGTTGATGCAGGCCACTATAGTGTTATTGAATATGACGCTAATTTGGAGAAAAATGCTACAATAAATATATCCATTTGACGAAAAAGAACATTAGCCACAAAAAAGTGGGAAATCGTAGAAAAATACGAAGCCACTTTTAAAATCTAATATAAAAATGCCATTTCAGAAACAATTCCAGATATTATGCCGTACAGTGTATGGTCCTTGACGAACAAATGTAAACATTGTTCTGCACTGTATTTCTGTAGCGAGAAATCTACGCTTGGTTACTTTGACCTTTGGTGTTGTAATGGCAAAATTGATCTTACTAAATATAAAATATTTGACAGACTGCAACAATTTTTCACTGGAAATGATACCTCAAGGAATTTAGGAGAGAATAATCGGCAGTACAACAAATGCTATGTCCTTGGTTTCATTTGGTGCCAATGTCACTGTGCCACATGCATACGGTCCATATTGTTTTAAAATGTATGGAATTGCACATCATCGCATTTCTTCGTTAATGTATATTCCAAAATTATAAGCGACGGTTCTTGCGGCCAGTTGTATATATTAGACTCCTCAGAATTCTTGAATTCCTTGGAATTAAGTGATTTGCTTCCACATACTCCAAACGATTGACCCATAGTTATGCTCCTTAGAAAACCGAAGTTTCCTAAGGGCTCATAATTACTACCATATTAATTATAAGAAATGTGTACGAAAATTGCTTGAATTTGGAAATAATAAGTGCAGTTAAAATCAGGCGGATGATCTAACCCTTCGATTTGATTCCATATTAATTATAAGAAATATGCATGAAAATGCTTGGATTTGGAAATAAGTGCAGTTAAAATTAGGCAGAGAGGTCTAATCCTTCGACTTGATTTAACACCATAGGATAAACCAATCAATTTCTTTTAAGAGGCAACATTTTCCGATTAGCTTGGCATACTTTATCACAATCAATAAAGCTCAATGGGGAACTCTGGAATCTTTTGACGCTCTTTAAGTATCAATAACGCCAAAAAATAATTGTACAAAGAACGTACACTGAAGAAAACGGAAATTGCAACATCCAGAAGGAGTGGTGCTACATTGCTGCAATTGAACATGCAGGACGAGTGTTCGGTTGTGATTCCATGATTACACTTTCAGGGCAATCTGACCGCAAGTTTAGACAACAATCAATACTGGATGTGCCCACCACGAGCTGCAATACATTGATGAATTCGGCGAGGCATGGAGTCAATAAGGCCCTGGATCGCTTCCTGAGGAATTGTGGCCCATGCACGGGTCAGTTATTCCAGAGTTGTGGGTGGCTGAGGACGGTTGGCCAGTTGTCGACCCATCATGTCCCACACATGCTCAATAGGGCTGAGTCCGGGGATCTGGAGGGCCATTCTAAGGTTGTGATGTCTGGAGATGCGTGCAGTGTGAACCCGGGCATTGTCCTGCTGAAACATCCCATTACCAATGTTCGCCATCATAGGGACAACCACTGGATTGAGTACCCTATCAACATACTGTCGAGCAGTCATAGTGCCCTCAACAGGCACTAATTGTGATTTCACATTAACGCCAAGAGCTCCCCAGACCATAATGCTTGGTGTTGGTCCCGTGTGCCTCTCGACAATAAGGTCTGGGCGGCTCCTCTTCCCGGTATGTCGGTGCACACGATTCTGGCGATCACTGCGGGCAAGACAGAAGCGCGATTCATCACTAAAGACGACCCTATGCCATTCGTCGACCCACGTCGATCGTTCTCGACACCAGGCCAGCCTTACACGTCGCTGTTGTGGGGTCAATGGAACACCTTCTGCAGGGACACGGGATCGTAAGCCAGCTGCACGCAGGCGATTACCAACTGTTAGTTGTGTAACGTGGGGTGCCACAGCTGCTCGAATTTGCGCTGTTGTTGCATGGGGTTCCATCCGGGCCATCCGAATGATGCGGCGATCCTCTCTCACAGTTGTCTGTCGCTGTGGGCCTGTGCCAGGTCTACGAGTGTGGGTACCTTTATTTGACCACTGCTGCCATACACGTTGTACCGTAGATGCCTGTCGGCCAACACGTGCAGCGCCAGTGCTTAGCGATAATCCAGCCTCACACAGCCCAATTATCCGACCCTTCTCAAACGGCGACAGTTGTTGATAGCGTGCTCTTCTCTGTCGTCGAGGCATGTTTGACGGGGAACACTTCACTGCACAGACTGCAAGTCAACTACGCTACACCGGTGTCCGTATACTGGAGTTGAATCCTCCGCGACCAATCACGTGGGGAGACCTGTAGCAACAATCCAATGGGTCTGAAACTTTGATCGTTTACATACCTACAAGGCATCGTTCCATATCTTGAAAATCAACACAAACGACCAATGCCTTCATGGTGTTGCAATTTCCATTTTCTTCAGTGTATATAAGAAAATTCTTCAGTAAATATTTTCTTATTGACCGTCATGTATTGACGGGTTTCAACTAGTAACTATTAAAATGAATTTTGATGAGAAGACACATATTCAACAGTAAGCAAAATTATTATATGTTCAGGTTTATAAGTTAATATTTAAATTTGAAATCCAATCAAGAGCAGGCTGTGTTGCATCATGAAAGTCTTTCAGGTTCCCATAATAGGCTCGAAGGCTTCAGTCCTCCGCAATATGCTGGATGGTCTGTCTTTCAAATCCACAGTCGCACTGAGGTAAGGAAGCTTAATTCCGCTTGTATAAGCTGTCTGTGCAGACCCCACGTCCCGCTCGAGTGATTTCCTTGTATGGCGTGGTAGTTCCATGCCAGCTGGTTTCTTGATAGGATCAATTAAGTTTCTATATTTGTCATGGAATAGATTATTCCATACCTCAGACCACTTGTTGTCAATCTGAAAATTATTTAATTGTAGAGATTCCGCTGTTAGGATGGGTGGTCGGTGGGATATCAAGCGACTTATCTTTACCGTACGCATGTCAGAATGAATAGGAAGCTGTGGTGTGGAGATTATCTTTTGATATTCCCTCAGGAGAGAGTTTTGTCTACGTAAGTCAGGTGGTGCAATGTGACTTAGAGGTAAAAGCCAGTACAGAGGAGTGGTCCTGATCCAACCTGATATTATCCTCATCGCCGAATTGAATTGGACATAAATCTGCTCCATATGTAGACTGATAAGCCACACCGGTGCACAGTATTCAGCAGCTGAATAGACAAGTCCTAAAGAAGAATATCGTAATGTATATCGGCTGTGTACACTCGCCTGTGTCAATGAGGATAGTTCTGTGTGAGTGTGGAGACGACCCGTTGAACGTATGCACGACCAATACATCCGAGACCGATACCAACAGGGAGGAGGTGGTGCAATGTTTTGGGGTGGCATCATGTATGGTCGCCGAACCCCTCTTGTGTACATCCCAGGGTGTATGACAGGGATACGATAGAGGGATACTACCCTGGCACAAGTAATGAAAGACTATGCTGACAATTTCGGCCCAAATTTCACCTCCGTGGACGATAACGTTCGCCCGCACAGAGTTGGCTTTGTCAATGCCCTTTCTTCAGGAGAATGGTATTCACAGAATGGGATATCCTGCCCATGCTCCTGATCTCAATTGTGTCGAGCAGACGTGGACACTGCTTAATAAATAAGTCCTTCCTCACTGTGCTCGTGGAAATATGCAAAACTTTTTTGATGAGTGTAAATCAAGATAGACAGATAGTAAATAAATAATTAACAAGAATAAATTTGACCACAGAGAATAAGGAGATTTTGAGACTTGATGATCATTTGACCGGGCGAAGTCGGATACTATTGCTAGTATTCAATTAATTACTATTGTGGCACTCAACTCTCTGTAGATATAAGCTCGTAAATGAATTCCTAGAGAACAAAATTGCCATACCCTCACTTTCATGAATATCCACGACTTACGACCACTACCTTTTCAAATCCATGTCTTACCTCATCCTAATGAGAATCGATCAGAGGTCACCTGGGTCCAGACGCCTAATCGAATATCTGATCAATATTATTACAAGTTCGCCCAAAGTCCCTGCCAAAGGATGAGTCTGAGGTAAAAGACAAACATTTAAAATTGTTCTTGAATACTTGTTCATTTCTCCTTCGACTGCAAAATAAATATACAGTACATCATATTTTAAGATAACATTTAAAAAAATATTGATACACTAAATAGATTAGGAACTAAAGTGATAATGAGATCGAAATTACCGATGCGAGCTATCTAGTACTGTCACTTTGGACGCTAAATTACACCATAGATAATCCCTCGAAAATAGTATAAAGAAGGCGAAAGCATCCTTTTTAAAGAGAGTGCTTTGCCTGTCCAAATATCCTCCATCCCGCCTTGTTTACGGGCTGTCTAGAGAATTGATTTTCGTGGAGGAGTTGCGTTTGAAGCTTCTGCTTCCTGCCACTCAAGCATATAACGAACTTCTACAAGAGCTACATCAGAAGAAGTTTAGCATATGGCAGGATTTCTACCTGTGTGATGCGATGACTAACCGTGCATGGACACATGGTGGTTATCAGTTGAGGCACGTTATGATTCGAATATCGGTGTATGGTTTTCACACCTTTTGTCGGACGAAGACACTTCGCGAACCACGTCCTGAGTATAGGTGCATAAGATGTGACAACCCATGTGAACGATATCACGTACTATCATGTAAACTGAGGGTAGAATTCCTCACAAAATTTCGTACTAAAGGTGGATCGTAAGAACCACGTTCATGCACATTGTGCGCAATAAAGTATTTATTATTATAATCCAGTAACTCTCTCTCTCTCTCTCGCTCTCTCTCTCTCTCTCTCTCTCTCTTGTGCAGACGAAGCACCGGGATTTGTTTTTAGAAATAACCTTTCCTCTGAAACTAAGACTTACTTTGCTATCCATTAAGTTTGTACTGCAACTCATTATCTATCGATAAAACAGTGTTCAACTTTGGTCCTCCCTTCACAAGTATTACGTAAGGAGAAGCATTAAGAATCGAGCTTTCAGTCAGTTATCCGTTCCTGATGACCAATTATCTTTAACGAGCAAAACTAAGGTACGAGTATTAAATTATATAACATATCACAGATATTTAATAATAATAACAATAATAATAATAATAATAATAATACTATCATGTTGGAAGCCTTCTTTCAGAGTTGCCTTGAAAATTAAAATTTAACGATTGTCATGATCGACTGAAAAGCATTAAATGTCAATAATATCAAGCTATGGCATTGATTAAGTCCTAGCTGTACTTGCTTCAATATGTTGGCTATGGAATTGTGACAGTTCCATAGAATTATTTTCTACCCATACAATTTTTACTTTCAAAGGTGTAATCTTCCCTTCAAATTGTTAGACATCAATTATATCGGTGTATGCTAACCAAGACTTCACTTTTTCTTCTTTCTGCTCCACTTCTCAGCATAGCTGGGATTCGAACACAAAGCTTTAGGGACCAGAGTCTTAATACGTAACCTGAGAACACCGATGGTGGCTAGGATTATGATGATGATGCTTCTGATAATGATGATTATGATTATGGTGAAAATGATGACACTCCTGATGATGATGATGAAGCTCCTAATGAAGACGATGATGATGATGATGACCATGATCCTGTTGATGATGATGACAATGATGATGGTTCTCCTGATGTCGATGTTGATAATAATCCTGGTGATGACCATGACGATGATCATGATTCTGATGACGATGACTATCACCACGATACCCCTTATAATGATGATGCTGATGATGACCATGATGATGACCATGATTATGATACTCCTTATGATGATGATGATCCTGACGATGATGACCATGATGATGATGATGATTATAATTATGCGTTTAGATCCTTGAGGCACAGTTGCATTGGACCCAATCTGTGGGTAAATTGATTGCACTAAGCACAACAAACATCATGTGATGTAGGATTTGTTGTGCTACTGTGTGACCTAGGACCTCATGGCTTGCCGAGTGTACGTGATTTATCTATGTGAGTCCTGTGAAACTCTATCCACCACAGCGGCAAGTGGGGGACAAAACAAACAGCAGGGGATGTAGGAATGGCTCAGCTCTCTTCACCGTATTCACGGGGAGCAGGTTCCCCGTTTTGAAGTTAACTTAAATACTTTATTCACAGTCCCATTACTTCTCAATAGGTTGAGCCCTGCGCGGATGAACAAAACGTAATCCGCATCCGTACCGCATCCACACGACTGCATCCGTATCTGCACGACTTTTATCCGCCTCCGCACTTTGTTATCCGCATCCGCACGACTTCTATCCGCATCCGCACCTTTGTTATCCGAATCTAGGCCTACTAGCATTACAATAATATTCTTAATTATCAAAATATTAATATATAAATTAAAAATTCCAAACCTACATAAACTAACGTAAAATAGAACGACGAAAATGATGATGTTATTGTATTTTACGTAGGTCTGTTGGTTACTTCACAAACAACCTTCAAACTCGAGTGCACATATTATTTCGATCGTCAAGCGATCATCATCAGATCCATTACACTTAGGCTATAACATCTATGTTTGAGAATACAGGTGAAAAATATTTACAATATGTACAATTATTTAGTTGCAGTATTGGTAATGCAACTGTCGGTGTATGCTAAATGTAGTATATCTAACGTTAGGTGAAATGCTAAAATGGTGATGGAAATCCGCAGTTTGTCTGTTTGGGGTGACTATATGGTTGTAACTATGGTTATACTGTAATTATACAGGCTGCTACTTATCTGGTTGTCTTCCTGGCTGGAGCTTCAAGCAGTTTCGTGTTCACTCTAGCACCAGTTGTGGTCGACAGAAACGGGGTGTTAACTGGCCAAAACTGGTTTTTCCTTTCTCCCCCCTTTGTTCCTATGTGCTGTCTGTGGTCAGTGGAATGTGTATTTGTGTGACGGTGCCAAATCTAGATGAGAATGTATGTTATTGAATACAGGAAGGAACTATTAAAGACCGTGGAACTGTCTTTGCCACGCGTGGACTAAAAAGCCATTCGAACTAAGCGCTGCCCGGTCTTTTGAAGACGTCCCGGTACCTTTAATACTGCAGCGCATACCGGCCTAGGTTTAATGCAGAAATAAGTACATAGTACACCTGATCCAGATAACATTTACCTATTAACCACCGCTATCCTCCCCCCCCCCCCCCCCCCTTTAGGTAGATTTCATTAGAAAGCTAACTATTGCAATGGGTCCCATGCTTCGACTTCCGGAAAATGTCGACATATCTTTGCGTTTCACATCCCCCAGACCCCAAAACCACCGTCAGCTCAAAAGTTTATATATAATATATGTATGTATTGTACCCATGTGAATAATGTATTCCTTCAATCCACTAATATTCGCACTTTATCCTCGCAAATCCAAATGATTATTCATTCATTTACCATGAGATTAACATAAAATTCATTCTCAAGTGCGCTGATGCACTGGTGAATCACATATAACTTACTTACAATCTTACGTCACCTATTGTGACCACATTAGTTTCACAATCGAGTTGTTTATTCTCAACACATCCTAATTTACATTATGCGTACAATTATGTTCTGTATTTCTCTTCCCACCAAAATGCTTTACCATGCATTAACCAATTTATGGGTTGCACATCATATTTACTTGCAACTCCACTGTTACTTGTAATTATACCCCTTTCTGCAGTTCCACTGAATGCCGTCATGAGTTCAATTTCAATGATTCCGTTACCGCTGGTCGGATGGTATTTTATGCTACCCTTGCGTGGGCATAGCATATGGCAACTAGTGTCCACCTTCGGAAATAGGCGACAATGTCAGTATAAAAATGCAACTTTCAACATCTCATACGTTTGCCAAGTATTAAGTTATCAGAATGATCCTTAATTATCAATGTGTTTCAAACCACACAAATTCATTATACAATACAACAATGATTCTTTTATTACAAACAGGGTTTCAAAGTCTTTCCACTCTAAACGTCACCCTCCAAGGGTCGTTTAAAATCTCTCCCCCGGCTCTTCCTGTATACAATGGGTCTGGGCCGGGCGGTAACAAAACACTTGCTACGTCCCTCGCTCTGTTCTCTTTCGGCATCTCCAAGCAGTAGCATGTGGCTTTAAATACAATAGTGCAGTCTCACTGACTTACACAACACATACGATCTAACTAAACTGTATGCAAGATAGGGTATGGAATTGTTTAAGCATTTATTCCTATCCTTAGGATATTAATAGCTGGCCTCAACAGGTCCATTTACATTATATGAAGCAACGAGATTCATCATACACATGTCGAATTGGGATAACCGGCATCTTGTTAAATAACCCGGTCAGGCACACTTCCTGCCGTCAAAAATTCACTCCCATGAGCTGAATTTATTCAATAGCTAGTTCTCGGTCGATATCAGGTGTCATGCTGAAGTTTCCATTGTTATCCTCCCATGCACCACTGGATTCGAACCTGGAACATTTCATAGCAATCTTCAGAGCTAGGGTTTCCTTTCACTAAATACGCTCTGGCAAATAATAATAATATCTCTGTATGCCCTTGGCTATACGAGATTTCACACGTCGATTAGATTACCTGACTCCCATGACCATGGTGATATGATCCCGTTCTTTAATTAGTAAGATAAAATCTATCAATTACTCTTACAAGCTTATTCATCAAGCTGCGATTCAAGTCACTATTAAACCCTTCCAGTTCCTATATTCTTGCATATTTATCTCCATTATCATAATATACTCTGATATTAAATTCCTTTGCTTAGCCCAACACGTATAATACTACTGCTTGGATACACCAGTATTTCAATTAGCATATATATTTTGCTTACAAACATTTTCCCCTGATATGTATTCATTTATTCTTCTTCTTCTTATTATTATTATTACTGACATACATTTTCCCTATACCGACACAACGTAACCGTATTTATATAAACAATAACCGAACATCCGTGTTCGTTACGTTAACTTTCTATATAACTCAATTGCCATTTTTACATTAGTGGTAACGATTTATCCACTCAATGATGTACAAAGACATCTCAACTTGACTAAAATCAACACAACGTTAATATATCGAGGTTCTACCTCCCAAAATTGACTCTTATTGGCATATTCTATAAATTTTTAAATCACTCAACATACAGTGGACTATATCTACTACAAAATCATGTTTTTTGGGTACTCATATTGGTTAATCTGGTGGCTCCGACCAGACATTTCTTCCAGTAATGCCCGTCATAATTTGCAAATTATCAAGGCATTATCATATTTTCCACACACATTTTACATAATTTTTGCCTTATAAAACACACTACACTTTGCTTCTCCATGTCGAAGCTGTTGCTTCCTTATTCACACAACACGTTATATCACTTATTACACTATTAATTTTACATATATTTAAATGATCATCACTAAAATCACACGATCGCTATGTACATTTCTTAATGGTTGACCCTTCCTTGCAGAATATCAAAAATGCAGGCGTTGAAGATCTATCCTTCACTGCTATCCCGCATATCGTCCGAAAGTCTCGATTTTCTGCCTAATGATTCCTAGCGGTCCCCCAATCTGTCTATCAATTTCTATCCTTAGATAAATTTCCTGATATCGCATAAATATGCTTGCACATCGTCCTGGGCCTTCATTACAGTGGTATCCCTGCGAAATTTCATCACTCGCATAACAAAGTTTATACCTGCGCAGTTCGACATCCTATTATATGTCTAACCAATAGCTTATATACTGCGCTCGTCCATTGTACATTGTACTTGTACAATTACCACATTCAATTGTCCTTCGGCCGGACTTACAGTCCCCCTTAATGATCTGCTTATAACAAAACATTGGTCAGTTCCACGTACATTATTATGATGCCACATAATATCTCCTCGTCCAGAGGTACGATTTCCTCATCTGACATTGTCTTACCTTGTACATCACACGGTACATTTCCGGCGTACTCAATAGTAATCACTCGTGATGCCGACTATAAAAGTATGGCACGACTGTCCTTATTAATTGTTCTTAATAATGCCTTACTGCATGGCTATTATGTTCCTGAACTTAAACTGTTAAAGTCCGCGCGCCCCACTCTGTACTCGGGCGGCGTGCGCTCTGCACTAAAGTGCGGTTCAACTGACCCCGACTGTTCGTTCCACTGACCTTATGTTCGTTTGGAGAGAAAAAGTAGGTCGAAAATTTCCTTGCAGCTTCATCTCCTCTCTCCGTATATTTCTGGTCTTGAAATAACGTTTTTCTGGTCCAATTTTTCTCGCTGATCACATACCCGTCTGTGTGCTCGAGGATCGATCGGCCAATTAATTAATATTAATTGCCTTTGCCAGCGCGTCCCCACGCTGCGTCATCGGTTTATCCCCGAAGACATGGTCAGATACTGGCCCTGGCGTCATATCTACGGTGTCAATGCGCGTTACATTAAATCTGCCTCGATTTCAATGTTTAACGGCTTGATAATTTGCCTCCTGGCCATTCATTCACATAGGTGCAATCCTCATGTCTCTGAGTTACTCCAATCACGAGTAATCATGAAATTATTCTGGTATCTTCTCACCCCCCTGGACCTTTCATTCTGTAACGGGGAATCACTTGCCCAAAAATTACCGTCCTGCCTTGTCCCAGACAGCATAAATAGGTCAAAGTGACTGGCATGGCTCCACGAAACCACGCTTCAATTCCAGAGCCATTTACAAACTGTCAAGAGTTCAAACTCTCTGCGCTAAGTCCAGAATTGTATGCATCCTATAGCCCAGTACTGCAGTATTCTTCTAATATTTCCTACATTATATTAACAAATAATATCAGAATTTGATCATATCACAACAGTGATTTAATGTGTATTTTCTCTAGGGGGTTTTTATGGCATAAACTCCCTCAAATGATCTTGTGTTCGTTTCTTGCTGGTATCTCTAGTCTGTACTCATCTATCTCAGAGATCCAGGTTCGACACCAGTCAGCCTAACACCGTTGGGTTCAGTATATATATATGTATAGATATCAGTTTCTTGTGGACACGATAACTGCCGTAATTATGTACCAATCACTTTGAATTTTTTACATAATATGTATCCCCTTAAATTCTCGGTCGAGTTCGTTAATGGGCAAAATCGGTCAAAGGGGGTGAATATGGGAGGCATTTTTCGAAAAATTGAAATATCGCTATAACTCTTAATATCTGAAATATTGAATCCATTCTAAGTTCATACTATGTGTCGGATAAGCCCCTAAAATTTATGTTTGGAAAGTTTTTTATAGCACCAACCATTGACCAAAGGGGTGAGAAAAAGTGGGTTTTTCGGGAAACATTAATCATATCTCTGTTAATAGGCACAATATCAAATCCGTACAAAATGGACAATATTCCTCCAATAATTACCTAAAACTTTTGTCTGAAAGAATTTTCGATATGACCCACCATTACACCACGGGGTGAGCAAAATTATTTAAATTATAAGAAAATGCCAAGTGCCTAGGGAGGTTGCCATGACAACTTTACTTTTAATTGATAAGGGATGAGCCATCAGCAGTTGCTATGACAACGCCACTGCACGAGATCACATTCAGTTTTCATATGTCTGTGGGAAGCGACTTCGGTATCGGAACTGGTAGCATGCTGAACCTCTATGCCCAAGGTCGCGGGTTCAAACCCGGCTGAAGTCGTCGGATTTACTAAGAGCGCTAAAAAACCCTGAGTATGCTTTCCTTCGGAGGGGAAGTTCCAACATTATTTGCGAGTTGATGGTTCCGGTGGCATCTAGTAGCCAAGTTCACAGCTAGGTGTCGTTGATGGTAGTATTTTTAATTATGTAGCCTATTTTAGGTAGATTTCATCAGAAAGCTAACTATTGCAATGGGTGCCATGTTTCGACTTCCGGAAAATTTCGACATATCTTCGCGTTTCACATCCCCCAGACCCCCAAACCACCGTCAGTTCAAAAGTTTATATATATGTGTGTGTGTATATATATATATATGCATATATATCAGTTTCTTGTGGACACGATAACTGCCGTAATTTTTCACCAATCACTTTGATTGTTTTACATAATATGTAACCCCTTAAATTATCGGTCGAGTTCGTTAAAGGGCAAAATCGGTTGAAGGAGGTGAAAAAGGGGGGGAGGGGGGTTTGGAAAAAGTGAAATATCGCTATAACTCTCTTAATACTGAAATATCGAATCCATTCAAAGTTCATAATATGTGTCGGATAAGTGCCAAAAATTTATGTTTGAAAAGTTTTTGATGGCACCAAACACTGACCAAAGGGGTGGAAAAAAGTTTTTTTTTCGGGAAACATTAATCATATCTCTCTTAATAGGCACAATATCAAAACCGTACAAAATGGAAAATATTCCCCTAATAATTACCTAAAACTTTGTCTGAAAGAATTTTTGATCTGACCTACCATTTCGCCAAGGGATGAGAAAAATTATTTCGGAATTAAAGAACATGCCAAGTGCCATCAGAGGTTACCTTGACAACGCTTCTAAATTGATGAAGGATGAGCTATCAGAGGTTGCCAAGACAACGCCATTGACGATCACATTCATTTTTCCATCTGACTGTGGGAAGCGGCTAACTGGTAGCATGCTAAACTTATATGCCCAAGGTCGCTGGTTCAAAGCCGGCCAAAGTCGTCGGATTTTATAAGAGAGCTAAAAATCCCTCAGCATGCTTTCCTTTGGAGGAGAAGTTCCAACGTTCGTTGCAAGTTGCTGGTTGCGGTGGTATCTAGTAGCCAAGTTCACAGCTAGGTGTCGTGGACGTTAGTATATGGTACAAAATTAGGAACTACTACTTAAAATTGACCGTCTGCAGACCTTACCTGAATTACAGACTAATACAGTCATCACAATTAACACCGTTTATCAGATTCTACACACACCTAATGTACACGGGGTTACATGACCACGTTGTCGCAGCCCCTAAACTGAGGAACCAACAAAAATCACTGCGGGAGATAAAATTTTGCGTGAACAAGTAACAGACTGTCAGATAGTTACACATCAGTTCCAAACCTTGCATAAGGACAGTGTGATCACAAGTATAACAAGATGTTCAGTAAAGAACATATAGCCTACTTTCTCCTAAATGTATGAGTATAGTTATAACTCGTTGTTATTATCAAAGAGTATAATAGAACTATTCTTTGTTGAAGACCTTAGAAACGATTTACCTCTACCAAACGCCACAACCTAGATAAAAACTGCTACCATCATTGAAGGAAGAAAGAAAGAAAGAAAGAAAGAAAGAAAGATAAGAAGTATATCAAGAATGATATGGATCTGGAGACATAATCGACCGGACTGGCGGCGTGGCTCAGCGGTAACGTTCTCGCTTGCTGGGCCCTAGGTTGCAGGTTCGTATCCTGGCGCAGTCAGCTGGCATTTGAGGGTGCACAAATGCGAGGGAGCCGTGTCAGTACATTTACTGGCACGTTAAAGATCCCCTTCGGGCCAAAATTCCGGCACCCCGGTGTCTCTAAAATCAGCAGTAGTTAAAAGGGATGTAAAACCAATAACATTATTATTATTATTACGACCTGCCGTGGGCAACATCCAACTTTGAGTTGAGGCATGTCTTTACACGTCTGGTTGTGCATGGCTTTCACAACCCTAATTGAATTAAATTAAATTAAATTGAATTAAATCTTTCCATGACCCTACAGAGACGTGTGTATACAAACTATGTGGATATTTTCGATAATATAATCCTAACAGAGCGAGTGCATTCTAGCGGCCAGAAGAAGAAACTTTTCAATAAAATCTGGAAGTTACCTTTTTGGCAGCTAGATGTCTCGAGTAAATCTGCTGGCGAATTATGTTTTAATTAAATATATATTTTACACCATAATGTGCACAATATAACGCTTAATAACATTTTCAAGTAACGCAAAATAGTCTGTTACAAACCCTTTAAAATAAAAAGTTAAAATGTATCGTAGTATCATCTTGTCATTCTTCAAATTCGATGCGCATAGAATGATAATGGTATAGTAATCAATGGATCCCCACGTAGACTAGTCGTGACATATATTGGTGAAATATCGAACAATATAATCCTAACAGAGCGAGTGCATTCTAGCGGCCAGAAGAAGAAACTTTTCAATAAAATCTGGAAGTTACCTTTTTGGCAGCTAGATGTCCCGAGTAAATCTGCTGGCGAATTATGTTTTAATTAAATATATATTTTACACCATAATGTGCACAATATAACGCTTAATTTTAAAACATCTGAGTCATTACAAAACAATAAACATATAACATTTCAAGCAAAAAACCTAGCTCTGATCGGGTTTGAACCATAGGCATTTGAGCGATAGGCTAACTCTCTACCACTGAGCTAATTGTGTCAACGAATATCGTTCTATTTAAAATGACTTACATAGAACTTGTTAGCAAATAATGATTTATACTAAACGATTTCATCACTGGAGTATATTATTTATATATAAAGCATTTCATACAAAGTTTATTTATTTTTTATCAGTACGCTATATTGCATGCAATACTCAAATTAGTGAAATATAAGTCCGGCACAAGATATCCGCTGCCATCTTGTCTTATTACTGAATCAGTTCAGCTTTTTAAAATCACGTCTGCACTATAGTATTACAAAATAAACTTTTAATTTCGAACGTGCCTCTTCCTTTAGAACAGTTAAAACGATTCTCGGCTCGATAATCGGAACTGGTGGGTCCCATGATATGGATTATAAAGTTTGCATAATTCGCACGGCCGCCATCCTGAAATGGTATGGCGGACGACCTTGTAATTTGGTCACAAGACGCATCCTATACGAAGGTATGTTGTTACCAAATTTGGTAGAGATCGGATGATTTGGTTAGTCGTTATTTGATTTTACGTTTTGAACGTTTGAGTGGCCGCCATTCAGTTTTAGTAAAGATGGCGGCGATATAAAACATGACACTGAGGTGTCCTTTGCTAGTGCTACCTTTGTACCAAATTTCGTTCAATTCGCATTCACCGTGTTCGAATTGATAGGGGGGGGACATACATTCAGAGTACACACACTCACACACACACAGACACACACACACACAGACTCTCACACACACATACACACACACAGACTCACACACACACATACACACACACACACGGACAGACACACTTTTTTCGCCCTGTGTTGATCTCATAAGTCTACTTTCATTTTTTGCAAAAATCGAAAATAGGCTAAAAATGAATCCCAATGACAAGAAGGTTACCATCCCCATAAGACAATAAAATGATAAAATATGCATTCAAAAACGAAAAAAAAAGTTAATTAACCTCTAAATGTAAAATATTTTCTTGCAATCAATGAGGTCTGATCCTCCTACGAAAACCTGCATATTTTGCCTATTATAGCCTATCCCCTAGTTTGCCCGGTGATATCTACCTCCGCCTTCCGGCGTGCCGAGAGAATTTTTTTTTATCTAGCTTGGCTGTATCGCTAAGTTGTGTCTTGTTTCCGACAGGGTGTGTTTTTTAGTAGATTGAAAAGGGGTGAACTCTTCATAAAAGTGTGTTCATTTAGATTGTTGGGAATGTTTCGTTTGGCTAGGTGAATCTCGATTGCTTCCTTTATGTCGAGAGTGCCTTTCGATTCGTGATGAATTATTTTTAGGTCAGTCTCGATGTTAGTAAAGCTGTGCCCCGTGTCACACATATGTTCGCATACGGCTGATGTGTTCCGTATCTTATCGCATTCCTATGTTCATTATAACGTGTGTCTACTCGTCTTCCGCTCTGTCCAATGTAATTAGCTTGACAACCAGTGTCTTGGCATGCAATAGAATATACCCCTGACTTTGAATACGGGTCTTGTTTATTTAGATTAATATTTTGCAGGTGCCTACCGGTTGTATTGTTCGTTGTGAATGCTATTTTATGCCTTGCTTTTTGAAAAGGTTAGTGATTGTATATGTGTTTGTATTTACATAGTTGAAGAGCACAATTTTTTGCATTACTGTCCGGTTTGGGAATCGTTTTATCTCTATTTTTATGTTTGGCTATAATTTGGTCTATCTTGCTTGGCGGGAAGTAGTTTTCCTTTGCTGCATCTAGTATCCACGTTCACAACTAGGTGTCGTTGACGGTAGCATTTGGTAGCAAACGGAGGAACTACTTGAAATCGATTGTCTGCAGTCTTTGCCTGAATTACAGATAACACACACTAATACAGCCAACAAAAGTAAAACCGGTTATCAGACAGATTCTACACACACCCAAAGTACACAGGGCTACATGACCGCGTTGTCGCAGCCCCTAAACTGAGGAACCAACAAACCAGTAATAGACAGACAAGTTATATATTATTCAAGATTTCAAGCAGAATTCTTCTCTACAAACGTTATTGTACATTCTACTATAGTACTTGTACGTCCACGGTTAAGAGTGAACTACAGCTCTTATGAGTTATGGTACAATTGTTGCCGCGTGTAGCGGTGCAGCTATGGTACAGCGCTCAACACGAGTAACTACTACACTGTTAACGACTAGAACACAGCATACATCTTCAACTTGTTATTATTGCCTACTTAGGAAACACAAACAAAACATCAGACGAGTTCAAAATATATATATTTTTAAATTTATTTATTTATTAATGAAAGCACAAACTACAGCTATGCAAGCTTTTCGTTGCTGTTTGAGTCTTCAGTCTTTTGACTGATTTGATGCAGCTTTCCATGCCTCCCTGTCCTGAGCTAATCATTTCATCTCTACATACCCTACGTCAGAGGCAATCTCTTTAACATATTCTAACCTTGGCCTACCCCTTCACGCTTGTACAAATAACCAAATCATCATCAGCTGCTAAAAGCCTTGTCGTTGCAGCCAATTTTTTACGGTTTTCAGCAGTTCTCTTCATATAGGCATAGGATTCACGTTCCATTTCATTGACAATGTTCTTGAGATATGAATGTCTTGGTCGTCCCCTTGGTTTTCTTCTCAAAATATTTTCTTCAAAGATTACCTGGAGGAGAGTGTCATGTCTGAGTATGTGTCCCATGAATGTTGCTTTCCTTTTCTTGATGGTGTTCAACAGGCATCGATTTACCTGAGGCTGGCTGCGTGGCTCAGCGGTAACGCTCTCGCTTGCTGGGCCCAAAGTTGCAGGTTCGTATCCTGGCGCAGTCAGCTGGCATTTGAGGGTGCGCAAATGCGAGGGAGCCGTGTCAGTAGATTTACTGGCACGTTAAAGATCCCCTTCGGGGCAAAATTCCGGCACCCCGGCGTCTCTAAAAGCCGCAGTAGTTAAAAGGGACGTAAAACCAATAACATTACTATTATTATTATTATTGATTTACCTGAATTTGGTTCAGAACAAGCTCATTTGTCTTTCTTCGAATCCAGCTTGTTCGGGGCATTCGTATCTAAAACCACATTTCAGCCAAATAACAAAAGTAAAATATAAAATGAAATTTAACAAATGTCCAATCAAAACAAGTCCAGATCAAGAACCGTAGCCGTGTCGTCAATGGTCAAAATGATAGTTCTAAATACAGTTTAAGTTCTCGTTCACCTGCTTTAGGAACGTCCTCTTGGCTGTGGATATGGCCAGCTCGCGATTACTTGCAATGCTGTAATTATCACAGATCTTAAAGTAAGTCACTATTATTGTTTTATTTCCCAAAACACTCACTACTCTGCAACTTCTCAACACATTGTTTGAAATATCTTGAAGAGTTCCCGCACTCGTGCGTTGGGTGGAGCTCAAATCCAAGTACAACAGTGCGTGGACACTACTGTCAGTTGAATTACACAATTACGTTGTATATTGAGAATGTATTAGTTAGGTACCACAAAATGTGTGTCCAGTATCGTGTATTATCCACTTCTGACCAATCAGCTATTACATAAGACAGAGGGAAAAAATTGTTTTTAATGTCTTCGAAGTCATCAATTCTGGGGAGAGTTGGGTAAATGTAAGTGCCCGTAGTTCACCATAGTTGGGAAAAATACTCTAGAAATGTATTTTCGATACATAATTCGAAATACAACTAATTCGTTCAAAATAAGAAATTGTATTTTAAAATAAACCTGAAAATATCTAATACTTCCAGCGAAGAACATTTCCATTCTATTAAAATTTTTCAAATCAATGGTTTGCTAGCATACTTTCAACACAATTTTGAATATTGTGTTTTCAAGGATTCAGTTATTGTAGTTTGAATTTTGAATTCAAAATACATTTTGTGGGTATTTTGCCGAACTCTGTAGTACCGGTACACTCTTAATTCTGAATGGATATTAGTAATTGTTCTAGGTGAAAAGTAACGTCCAGTGGTTTGGATCCCACGTCAAACAGAGGCTCGGTGCTTTATGATCACAAGTTCAAGAAGGAAACAAAAAACGCTGAGGTAATACAGACCGTTGTGTTGATGCGTTGGCTATATGGCCTTGCAGACCGCGGGCTAACGCTTGTTTAAAAGCTATGTGCACCCTGTATGAGCCCTCGCGTCAATTCTATAATCCCTGATAGAGCCGGGGATCGAACCCAGACCTCCTAGTCAAGAGGCTAGCGTCTTATCCCTATACCTTGTAGTATAAAATCCTTCAGTATGCCTTCCTTCGGAGGGGAAGTAAAACCGGCGGCGGCGGTCCCATGTCATAGATTTATGGCATGTAAATGAACCTTCCACTAGTTAAGCTTGTGTGAAGCTAAATTTGCAGGTTAGATTTCGTTCAACGCTCTATCAAAGTTCCAGCGTTCACCACTAGGTGTCAGTAAAATCTGGCAGCGAAAGTTGGAACTACTTGAAATAGAACGGAACTTGTAGCTCACCCCATGGGTGTCCTCATTGAATCAGCGAGCCAAACATGTCCTCGAACACACTCCCGGCACTAAATGCAATACGCTCAATAAATAAATATATAAATAAATAACCTTGGAGTAATGATTGTCATTATTAAAGTATAAGCTTGCTTTTTTGTTAATGAATCACTCTAATAGTTGCATGTCAATAGTTTATATGTCACTTATGTTCCATTAAGAATATTTCAAGAAGAATGTTAGTTCCTGACGTCACCTCCTATAGCACAGCATTTCCTCCACATTTAAAACGTTAAAAGCTTAAGATTAACGTCCTTAATGCCTTGTCTACTGTCAGTTCTTGCCATAAATCATTCCATTTCGAACGGATCATTCGTTTTTATCATTGGGCCTTTTATGATGTACTCAAGCTGCTGATTGTATGTACCCTGGATAGAAAAACTAACTGATGTTCCACTTGAACTTCAGCAAGTTACAGCGTTGCCAACTTTTCCAATTGATTCGACTGTGCAACTTTAAAAAATTAATATAATTCACAGTGAGAAGGTTCATAAAATGAACGTCATACAATATATCCATTTTGGGCATATGCTATTTCCAGTGATTGCAAGTTTTATGCAGATGTTCATTTTGACTAGACAATTTCTTTTACTGTAGCTGAAGATAAAGTAATACGGTACGGTATATATATTATTGGTTTACCTTGTGTCAAATGATATAACAAATTTTCCGTCGGTCAACACAATGTAATCCCAATTACAGAAGAAATAAAAATGTAATTTGAAAATTTCGCACAGCCGCTATCTTGAAGTTATGTTAAACAATTGAACTAAATTAGATGTCAGTGCATTACAATGTGTAAAAGCATTTGCAGTACCAAGTTTACCTGGTGAAATCGCTAGGAAAGACTATTTAAATGTTCAAACTTCACTCGACCACCATGTTAGTTCTGCACTTAACAGGTTTATGAAAGTTACATAGGTTAACTTCTAGTAGTGCCCTTTATCACCGTACAAAATTTCAGAGTGATATAATATGTTACTGTTGTGAAGATAGAGAAGGACAGTGAAATATTTCGCGCGGCCGTCATGTTGGATTGGTAAAACGCATTATAATTTGAAAGGTCGGATGAGGTAATAGTAGCCTATTAACCTACCGAGTTTCATTGAAATCGCTTCGGCACTTTAGATTTTACTAGGCACACATACAGTACATACGTACATACACACAGACTCATGGACGAAAGGTGATCTCATTGGCCTATTTTTTTTTTTCATAAATGGAAATAGTCGCAAACAAGTTGTTCCGTGACAAACTAAAGAGTCTACTTTTTCTTAAAATGTAAGATTCATGCCAATAATTAATCTTTACAGACCTATCTAGAATAATGATGAAATTAAGTTGATAATACTGAAGGTTCTAATAGTTCGAAATATAACTGAAATAGTGTAGCCTAATAGAGTACCCTGGTGACTGATTATATTGTTAGTTCCATCTCTTAAGGTACAGAATGCACATACAAAATTTAGTCGAAGTCCAATGGCTAGTATGGACGTTACATGCAGTTAGACATTGGATCTATCAGCGCGTAAAATCATATTGGCAACAATGTCATGTATGGGTTCCTGAGAATTAATCTAGAATATCATGATCTATTATTGTGTCCATTTTGAATGAAATCCATTTGTAAGTATATAAGCTTTATGTATTTAAAACTTGGACCTATCAGCAGGCTTAGAATCATGTTGGCAGTGATCACTTTTGTGATACTTTCAATGTTTAGCTTGGCCCATTTGTCGGTCAAATTTTATTTATTGTTACCGAGATCCCCGAATGGTAATTATTTCTTTACAAATGTTAATTGCTTAAACCATATGCATAATCTTGTTATCAATCACTTATTCATAGATATTATAGTTCTCACCTCGAGTGTTACAGTCGCTCGCTACCTCAGGCGTCCTCACTCCTGACATACAGGACATCTACTGGTTGATCCACTGTCCGCTGAGTAGTGTCGACTGACGTCACCCTGACTTTCGTTCGACCAATGGCAGGTCTTTGTCTGGTCGGGCGATCTCCAAACTTCGAGAGATTTCCATGGTCCCTATTTAAGACGCCGCTTGCTGGCGTTCTTCACCACTTCTGTTCAACCGCCACTTCTGATCCACCACTTCTGATCAATCATCACTTTGGATCACTTCAACCTGCTGGTCACCGCTATTGCATCTCATGACACCATCGCTGATATCTACGCTACCAAGCAGTTACGTCACAGGATCTGCACCATGACGTATTGCTCAAGATGGCAAGAATAATTGCCAGCCGCTGTACTCTTCACCTTCACCTTAGAGAGGATACTTGGAATCGTCTTTCGAAATATTGCTGGATCATCTCTTGGAAACTATAAATGTCATTCCTGCGCCAGAAAAGAAGAGAGAGTTGACATTTTATCGATGGTGCACATAACTCTAGGCCATGTACGCCTCCTTCCGAGAAAACAGTGAAGACTTTTAAACCAACATTTATGCTAGCTGGAACTTTTTAAGGAGCTGGCTCTTCAACCCTCTTCAAAGATAAGTTTAATTTTATGAAGAGTTTATATCATACCAGTTATTTTACACTCTTAATTATTTTTTATGGTTCTCTCTTTTTATAAAGTGCACATTTTTTCTGTTGCCTCAACCCCGGGAAAAATTGTTCATTTCTGTTATAAGCACTTAAGTGCAATTGGTTTATTCATTATACATTTATTATTAGGAATAAAAATTGTTAATGTATTGCTCCTTATATTGGTTTTCTAGTCACGTATTTCATGCCCACTACCCCGCACCGCCTCAGTCTAATTTTCTTGACCACAGTAGTTATTTTGTCCAGGCTTTCGCCTGATGCGTTTCGTTCTCCCGTATGGGGAAGTTTTAGGGCAGAACTTATTTTTCTCCATAGTTTTGGTGCCTCACCCCCGGGAAACATATCTGTTGCACCCTGGATCCCTATACAAGTTTAATATTGTGGATTTTACATTGACAATTTTTGTTCATTGTGTTTCAACACTAATTCACATTGTACGTTTCAGCTTAAGGCGCATGTTCAGCAGAGGAGGAGAGAAACGTGAGCTAAGCCGGTTTCTTCCGCATCAGAAACCTTACTACCTAGCAAGCTGTCATCCTCTGACTTCCAGTACTCGAAGTCACAATATTGACGTGAGTAACAAACAACTTTTGACATGCCTAACCTTGATGAAAAACTCAGCGACGCCAGAGCCTCTTGTAAGGGCAAGCTCACACGGTTTCGTACTTTCTTAACGGAGCTTGAACCCCAAGAGCGTAATCTTGACATAATTTCGCAGAGGCTTAAGAATTATGAACAAGCCTTTGAGAAATATGATGAGATACAACGCAGTATAGAAACTCAGCATCCGGACCAGCAAAGTGATAGGTTGGAAGTTGAAAAATTATACTATCAGGGATTTGCTGAAGCTAAACAGCTTATTAGGGCTTTAACTTTAAAAGAAAAACAAGAAGATCAAACTTCTGCAGCATCTTCTACATCTTCTTCACGCATTATATTACCCAAATTAGAAATACCCAAATTCACTGGTAAAGACATAGAATGGGAACCATTTTTTGAATTATTCAATTCTTTAGTACATGAGAATACTTCTATACCAGTAATACAAAAATTTCACTACTTGCGTCTGGCAGTTCAAGGCAACGCACTTAACCTGATTCAAGCACTTTCTTTGACCAGTGATAATTATGAAGTTGCTCTGAATCTTCTTAAGGATAGATATGGGAACATTCGTTTATCTATTCAACGCCATATACAAAGCTTATTCGAGTTACCTAACGTGCAAGCAGATAACAGTTTATCACTTCGTAAGTTGATTGACACTGCAGAGCTACACGTCAGAGCATTGTCCAATTTAAACCAACCTGTAAATCACTGGGATTTATTTCTAGTTCACCTCATTTCTGCAAGATTGGATGCAAATACATTAAAAGCCTGGGAAACAGAACTTTCCCAGAATTTGCAATGCACTTATGAGGCGATTATTAACTTTTTGAAGGCCAGAAGCCAAGTCTTTTCCGCCATAGCTAATCAAAAAACTAGTAGTTCAGATTCAAAAGCCTTCTCAAAACATAAGGTTAGCAGTTCTAATCAAAGAATTTTAAGATCACAGGCTCTTCCTGTTGATGCTCGGTCACCTAACCAAATGCAAACGTGCGGTCTGTGTCAGCAATCGCATACTTTATACAATTGTGATGAATTTAAATCTTTATCAGTAGATGAAAGACGAAAGTTCATTACGAATAAAAAACATTGTTTCAACTGTTTGTCAGGAACGCATATGTTAAACAATTGTCGTTCACAACGTTTATGCTTTCATTGTAGGGCAAGACATCATTCCCTTTTGCACAGGCATGAAAGACCACGGTTATCAGGACCAAGCAGTTCCAATACCAAGTCTAATTCGGAGACTTCTCAAAATAGTGCGCAGTCGTATGCTCAAAGTTCTACCTCGCTTGGCAAAGTCCAGGTTTTATTATCTACCGTGCAGGTTCTATTGAAAAATTCTCACGGAAAATGGGTATCTGTGAGGGGATTATTGGACAATGCCGCTACCAACAATTTTATTAATGAATCGTTGGTACAAAAGTTAGGCCTCCCAAAACATCCTACCTCAATAGAGGTTACAGGAATAAACTGCTCTAAATCGCAATCCTTAAGCTTTGCTAAAGTGGATCTGAAGGACTCTAATAATCTTGGTACGCAGTTGCAATTAGATTGTTTGATTATCAAGTCTATAGGCAACAATATTCCTGGCACTTCTTATCCTATTCAAAGTTGGAATATCCCGAATTTTGTCCAGCTAGCTGACCCTCATTTCAACAGAGCTTCACCCGTAGAGCTTCTTTTCAGCTCAAGCGTATTTTGGCAATGTCTTCATTCTGATAAAGTAAAAATTGCTCCTAATGTTTTCTTCCGCGAAACTGATTTTGGTTGGATTGCTACTGGCCAAATATACCGTAATCCTATTCAAACTGTATCGAATTGTTATTTTGTTGGTACCGATTTGAGTCAAGAGCTAACCAAGTTCTGGGATCTTGAGAATGTTCAGGTTACTTCTTCTTCTTCTTCTTCTTCTCCTTCTTCTAACGAAATTTGTGAAAAGTTATACAAGGAAACCACTGTCCGTACTGCTGAAGGCAGATTTATAGTAACTCTTCCACGTATTCCCAATCCTCCCGCCATTACGGGCTCGCATTCCAGAGCACTTAGGGCACTATTTGCTATTGAAAATCGGTTCAAACAAGATGCTTCTGTCAAAACTCAACATGCTTCCTTTATGGAGGAATACGAATCATCCAATCGCATGGAGGTAATTTCTAAATCAGAAGAAATTGACCATCCTTTAAATGAAATAGTTTATCTAAATCATCACCCGGTATGGAAAAATTCCTTAACACAAGACAATATAAGAGTAGTTTTCAATGGCTCATCACCAGATTCCAATGGAATCTCTTTAAATGATACCCTGCAATGTGGTCCCGCGATTCAAACAGATCTCACCTCTGTTTTGCTTAATTTTCGAAGGTTTCCTATTGCTGTAATCTCAGATATTAAGCAGATGTACCGGCAGATTCTCGTTAATTCTGAGCAGCAAGATCTGCAAAGAATATTGTGGCGCGATGAGAGTTCCAAACCCATAAAGATATTTAGATTGAAGACTGTGACATATGGCCTGAAGCCTTCAGCCTTTCTTGCGATTCGGTCTCTCCACATGTTAGCCGAGCAAGATGGTCATCTGTATCATCCTTTGGCCTCTGAGTCATTAAAAACGGCATTTTATGTCGACGATTTCTTGTGCTCTTTCCCTAATATTTCTGAAGCGCTCCTTGTGTGCGAAGATTTGAAATCCCTACTCCTAGGAGGTGGTTTTCCGCTCCATAAATGGACTTCAAATTCCACTGAATTTATATCAAAATTTTCATCAGAGGTCCCAGTTGATGAATTTGTTGCCATTCCTACTGATGAAGCAGCCGTAAAAGCATTGGGTGTTTTTTGGTGTCCTTCTTCTGATACCTTCTCTTATCAGGTACATCTGTCAGAATCTCCCCCTGTAACTAAGAGACAAGTTCTGTCAGAAATCGCAAAGATCTTTGATCCTTTGCAATATATTGCTCCTATAGTTATTGTTGCAAAAATGTTCTTGCCAAAGCTTTGGTCATTAAAATCAGACTGGGATGAAAATCTCCCCCTTCCTCTTGTAGAAGAATGGTTAGAGTATCGCAGCAGTTTGCTGGATCTCTCCAAGGTTTCTATACCCCGCCCTTTAATTTCTAATCCCTTATACCAGCAGTATGACCTGCATGTATTTTCTGATAGTTCAGAACGGGCTTATGGCTGTTGCGCATACATAGTAGGACGTTCCTCAGCCACTTTCCCTGGATTTTCTAATTTAGTGTGCGCTAAATCAAAGGTTGCTCCACTTAAAACAGTATCATTGCCGAGATTAGAATTATGCTCTGCTTTAATGGCAACAGAATTAGCTACTAAACTAAATGTCAGTTTAAAGTTAAAATTTTCCCGCACATTTTTTTGGAGCGATTCTTCTATTGTATTAGCTTGGATTTCCAAACCTTCTTCTCATTGGAATACCTTTGTGGCAAATCGCGTTTCTAAGATTCATGAAGTCTCTCATTCTGAACAATGGAGACATGTTCCTAGCCGTGAAAACCCCGCGGATATAATATCACGTGGTTGCACGCCTAAAAAATTGATTTCTTCAGACCTGTACTGGAATGGTCCTCCTTGGCTAAGTCAGGAATCATCTTGCTGGCCTCGCTTAGCTAATCAATTTGCAGAAGAAATACCTGATGCCCGTAATGACCCTGTCACGTCGCATCTTACTTCTACTTCTACTAGCCTTTTTCATAGATACTCTTCATTTGATAAATTGATTCGTGTAGTGTCTAATATCTTCCGATGGGAATATTTAGTAATTGATCAACCATTGAAGCCTCAACCCTTTCTCTCCAGAGTAGAGTTAGAATTTGCTACTTGCAAGATTTTGTTACTTGTTCAGCAGGAAGTCTTTGCTCCTGAAAAGCAAGCTCTTATAAGTGGTAAAGATTTACCCAAGTCTAGCAGGCTTTCACCACTCACTCCTTTTCTAGACCAGGACGGCATAATACGTGTGGGTGGAAGATTAGCTATGTCTAGTTGTGAGGATGGGAAAAAGCATCCCATCATCCTTCCTTCAAAGCATCCTATCACTACCCTTATAATAAAAAAGTTTCATTATAAACACCTTCATGCTGGCACTCGCACCTTGCTCTGTCTAATTCGTGAACTCTACTGGATCATCAATGGCGTTCATGAGGTTTCTTCTGTTGTCAAAAAGTGTATACCTTGCTTCAAGGTTAAACCAAGGCCCGCCACGCAGATTATGGGTAATTTACCTCCATTTCGTTCAGAACCTAGTAAGCCCTTCGCTCTTACTGGGATCGATTATGCAGGTCCTTACGTATATCAGACCAATCCCTCTTCATCTAAGCGCAAAATCTTAGGTAAACTTTACATCTCGTTATTTGTATGTATGGTGACGGGAGCTATCCACCTTGAGTTGGTTACGAACGCTTCTGTATCTTACTTTTTGGCCGCCTTTTCTAGATTTGCTGCTAGAAGGGGTGTTCCATCTGAAGTTTTTTCAGATAATGCAAAAATTTTTGTAAGCGCTTCTGATCTCTGGAAAAAAGTGTTAAGCTCCCCTTCTGCTAAAGAAAAAATTTCCAACTTTTCCTATTCTAAAGGTTTCAAATGGCATTTCACCCCGCCTTATGCTCCCCATCATGGGGGCCGTTGGGAATCCTGCATCAAACTTACTAAAAGACAGCTTAAGAAAACTCTTGGTCCTACCATACTTTCTTATGAGGAATTCAACTCTTTGATTATTCAAATTGAAGGTATTGTAAATTCCAGACCTCTGACCCCTCTTTCAAACGATCCTAAGGATCTTTTACCTTTATCAACCAGTCACTTCCTGATTGGCTGTTCGCTTGCTGCTACTCCGCCTTTGCTGGTTCGACGCTGTGATCCTAACTTGCCTATCTTTTGGATAAAAGTAGAATCTTTGCGATGTTCTTTTTGGCGCCGATGGAAGTTAGAATATCTCAGCTTGCTAAATAGGCGTGAGAAATGGCGGCTTCCTCAACCAGATGTACGAGTGGGGGACATGGTTCTTCTTCGGGACCCATCTCCGCCTCTCGTGTGGAACCTAGGTAGAGTTATTCACTGCCACTTTGGCCGTGATAAACGCGTCAGAGTTGTTGATGTTTTAACTAGTAAAGGTCGTTATACTAGACCCATCTCTGCTATTTCTGTTTTGCCTTTCGAGTCTTAGTTTCTCCTCGTCTGTTATCCATGTTTTGCTTTGACTGATTCTTTTGTTTGTTTTCATTCGGAGTTCTCGGAGCATGATCACTTTTGTGATACTTTCAATGTTTAGCTTGGCCCATTTGTCGGTCAAATTTTATTTATTGTTACCGAGATCCCCGAATGGTAATTATTTCTTTACAAATGTTAATTGCTTAAACCATATGCATAATCTTGTTATCAATCACTTATTCATAGATATTATAGTTCTCACCTCGAGTGTTACAGTCGCTCGCTACCTCAGGCGTCCTCACTCCTGACATACAGGACATCTACTGGTTGATCCACTGTCCGCTGAGTAGTGTCGACTGACGTCACCCTGACTTTCGTTCGACCAATGGCAGGTCTTTGTCTGGTCGGGCGATCTCCAAACTTCGAGAGAGTTCCTAGGTCCCTATTTAAGACGCCGCTTGCTAGCGTTCTTCACCACTTCTGTTCAACCGCCATTTCTGATCCACCACTTCTGATCAATCATCACTTTGGATCACTTCAACCTGCTGGTCACCGCTATTGCATCTCATGACACCATCGCTGATATCTACGCTACCAAGCAGTTACGTCACAGGATCTGCACCATGACGTATTGCTCAAGATGGCAAGAATAATTGCCAGCCGCTGTACTCTTCACCTTCACCTTAGAGAGGATACTTGGAATCGTCTTTCGAAATATTGCTGGATCATCTCTTGGAAACTATAAATGTCATTCCTGCGCCAGAAAAGAAGAGAGAGTTGACATTTTATCGATGGTGCACATAACTCTAGGCCATGTACGCCTCCTTCCGAGAAAACAGTGAAGACTTTTAAACCAACATTTATGCTAGCTGGAACTTTTTAAGGAGCTGGCTCTTCAACCCTCTTCAAAGATAAGTTTAATTTTATGAAGAGTTTATATCATACCAGTTATTTTACACTCTTAATTATTTTTTATGGTTCTCTCTTTTTATAAAGTGCACATTTTTTCTGTTGCCTCAACCCCGGGAAAAATTGTTAATTTCTGTAATAAGCACATAAGTGCAATTGGTTTATTCATTATAAATTTATTATTAGGAATAAAAATTGTTAATGTATTGCTCCTTATATTGGTTTTCTAGTCACGTATTTCATGCCCACTACCCCACACCGCCTCAGTCTAATTTTCTTGACCACAGTAGTTATTTTGTCCAGGCTTTCGCCTGATGCGTTTCGTTCTCCCGTATGGGGAAGTTTTAGGGCAGAACTTATTCTTCTCCAGGCAGTACTGACGTACTGTATATTAGTTACTCCAAATGAATCTGGAATGTCAGGTACTATCCGTTTGGAATGTGAAAACCTGTGTTATTTGTTTGTGAAGTGTTTATATTATATTACTAGCAGGTACCCGCGGCTTCGCTCGCGATGAAGACAATGGGGACGATGCATTATTGCTGATAATTGGTTTATTCTATTACAGCAATCGCGGCTACAGGTGGGTCGATTCTAATTCAGAAAATTCTGATACATACAGTATATTGATATGAGCAGCAAAGTGGGAATTTTATAGAGTTTTGAAAGTCTGCAGGGTACGATGTTACATTATGTGAACACATTTGAAAATTTTGGTTTTGGTTTTGCCATCTTCTGCTGAGACATAACGATTTTGTTGTCCGGATACTCGCCAGCACGCCACATACAGTTGTCCATGGGAAAAAATGGTTTTGTCTAAACGTACACCTGGAATGGCAAATCTATCGGAATATGGGGAATTAAAAGTATTTTTCCTTAAGCTATTCTGGGTATAATTTTGCCACACTTATTGATGATTTGAACGTCAACATGTCGCTATTAATAGACCTATAGTAAAATATATCTCACCTTGGCCGCTGATGTACATTATGCAGTCTCTTCCTGTGTTACATCCCAGGGATTGAAATTCTCCAACAACACTTTTGCCTCACATGCCTGCCTAAGTATTTAAAATTCCCGATTGTTGTTGTTTGAGTCTTCAGTTTTTTGACTGGTTTGATGCAGTCCTCCATGCCTCGTTCTCCTGAGCTAATCGCTTCATCTCTACATAGCTACCGCACCCTACATCCGAGGCAATCTGTATAACCCTGGTCTACCCCTACAGTTCGTGTCCTTGACCCTCCCATCCATAACTAAGCTTGCTATTCCTGGGTGTCTTAATATGTGTCGTACCAACCTATCTCTTCTCTCCATTAGCAGTCGCCAGAAACATCTCTCCTCTCCCACTCGTCTTAATAGCTCTTCATTTGTAACCCTATCTACCCATCTGATCTTCATCATTCTCCCGTAACACCACATTTCAAACGCTTCAATTCTCCTCTTTTCTGC
Source organism: Meconema thalassinum (assembly GCA_946902985.2). Lineage (NCBI taxonomy): Eukaryota > Metazoa > Arthropoda > Insecta > Orthoptera > Tettigoniidae > Meconema > Meconema thalassinum. The sequence continues at coordinate 353,171,260 of OX336392.1, forward strand.
AGCACCATTAGTCCAAGTTTCACTTCCTTATATTGTCACGCTCCAGACAAAAGCTTTCAAAAATGATATCCTAATACCTAAATGTATATTCGATGTCAACAGATTCATTTTCTGTAGAAATGCTTTCCTTGCCTGAGCCAACCTGCTTTTTATATCCTCTTTGCTTCGTCCATTACTGGTTATTTTGCTTCCTAAGTACCGGTAACAGAAGTCTCCTACTTCCCGTAGCGTTTCACCTGCCAATTTGATGTCCATAGAGGTTTCTGATTTATTTCGGCTGCATTCCAATAATTTTGTTTTACATTTATTGATTTTCATCATGAATTCATTCGTCAAAACGGAGTCCATACCATTCAAAAACTCGTTCAAATCTTCTTGCGTATTTGCCAAGACGACGATGTCATCAGAAAATCTCAGAGATGAAATTATTTCTCCTTGAATCTTCACTCCGACTTTAAATTGTTCTCCAATTTCCTGATTATTGTGTTTTTAGAGATCTTTGAAATGCGTTGCCCTCGCACATGTTGTAGATGCATTGTCAAAGGAAAACATTCCAAGTGACGAACATGGGCCGCATAACCTATAGAATACCGAAAGCCTATTCTGGACAGCAGTTCCTTGAACTCAGATTTGCCAACATTTTATTGAATCTATCCATGTGGTATGTCTCTGTACCTCAACATACAGAAGAGTGCTTTAAAAATCATGACTTGTGTAAATTTTGGAAAAGGTAGTGAGTGTGGTTTTCGCCGGCGTAGATACTCGCTCGTAGAAAATCTTTTCAGTAAAATAGACTGGTTCACAATTTTGTAAGTGCACATTGAGGTATGTGACGGCGGGATGCCTTAAGTGTTAAGGAAACGGCAATTGCCGCCTCAGAGCTTCGTTGCCACTGAAATAATGACCTGGCCAGACTGATATTTGTACTTAACTATACGGGATTTGTGAGCCCAGTGTTTATGAAATTGAACGTAGCTATATCGCTACCTTTATTTTATAGCCGCTACTGTAGTGTTTAAAAATTAAAGGTGGTATTAGAAGACGCTTCCCTTAATTTTTTTTTTACCCCTGGGACTACAGTCCATGAAGGGCCTAGGCCTATCATGCGACCGCTTCCCAGCCATTTGGCCTGTAGATATTGTGGTGACGCGAGGTCAGTGCTTAGTGTCCCCTCAGCCGTTAATCTTGTTCTTCGTGACCGGGGCGCTGCCTCACAGCTACTCAATTGTCGTCACGAAGCTGAGTGCACCCCGTTGCAGCCCTCACGTCAGTGTCTAAAATCTCTGACGGAGCCGGGAATCGAACCCTCCGGACAAGAGGCAGGCGCGCTACACTGTTCTTATTGTGTTTATATATATCTTGAAAAAGATAATAAATGGATTGGCATTGCCTCCTACAGGGATATATAGAAAATCGGATGTCATACCTTGAGGTTCAGTTGCCATGGAAACGGACTTGCGAATAGTTCATCAATCAGAGCGAAGATAGTTTTCTGCGAATATCTTTGAAACTGTTGGTTTTAGGGCCTTAAAATGTAGTTTTCGATGTCCCGTAGGGACATACCGAGTATTGTTTCTTGCTTCGAGGGGAGTAAAATGAACTTTGTCCGGTCTTTATGCGACAACTTCGATATTTTTTCCAGGTTGAGTATTTTTGGTGACTTTTCAGTTATGTTGCCCGTTCCACCGGAACAATGATTTATATGTTACTAGCAGTAGTACCCGGCTTCGCCCGGTGGAATGATGATAATGTTTTAAGGTCTCCTTAGAAATATAATGGACTTAAAATCTAAGTCATTTGCCCCCAAAGACAATGAGGGAGTAATATCTAGGTCATTTGCCCTTTTGATAAGGATGATAATAAAAACTACTGTTGAATTGACACGTCAAACTTACAAACTACCGTAATAGAAATACATATTTCAAAATTCACAGGCGAGGAAGACTTATTGTGTGTGGTGATTAATGGTGGTGTAATGGGCGTAACATCTACTGTAGGTCATTTGCTCTTATGATGAGGATGATAAGGGAAACTACTACCGGAATTGAATTGACACTTCAACGTATAATGTACACAATGTACTGTAATAAAAATAACTATATGGCGGCTTCGGTGGCGTATTTGGTAGCATGCTGAGCTTCTATGCCCAAGATAGCGGGTTCAAACCCAGCCGAAGCCGTCGGATATTTTAAGAGCGTTAAAAATCCGTCAGTATGCCTTTCTTCGGAGGGGAAGTAAAGCCGGCGGTCCCATGTCAGATTTATGGCATGTTAAAGAACCTTCCACTAATTACACCTGTGTGAAGCTAAATTGGATAGGTAAACAACGCTCATAGATGTCTACGTCCGTTGCCAAGAGCCGACTGCAGTGGCGTCTAGTAGCTAAGTTCCGAACTTGGCCTAGTAGTCGTTGACGGTGGCGCTTGGCGGCAAAAGTACGAACTATTTGAAGAATTCTAAGTTGCAGTTTGTACTTAAATTAAAAAACAGATAACACACACTAATACAGTCATCACAATTTACACCGGTTATCAGACAGATTCTACACACACCCAAAGTACACGGGGCTACATGACCGCGTTGTCGCGGCCCCTAAACTTAAGAACCAACCAACCAAAACTAAATATTTTAAAAATCACAGTCGAGAAAGACTTATGCGGCGGTGATTATTGGTATGATGCGCGTAACATCTAGGTCATTTGCACTTATGATGATAATAATAAGGTAATGAAAAAATGACTACTAAACGAACATTGTGTTATTTTAAAACTGATATAGGTAATTCAGGTGTCTAGCTTCGATGTCTTCCAAAGTCTCAACCTTATTTTCTGGCTTAGGCCTGTACTGGATGCGTCTAGTGAAAGAGCGTAATGCTCGGCAAAGACAAAGAATATAGGTCCAAGCTGCACGAACCTGAGATGATCGCAGATGATGACGAAATATGATGACACGTTCGGGGTTCCCCGTCCTATACAGATTGACCGAGAATCACTCACTGTTTCGCAACGGCCCTGTGCTGGCATCAGCATAGACAGCAGGAGATAACACGGCGGGCTCTGGAAAGAACTCTCAAGTCACCTCGCGATGAATCAGCAAGCTATTCTCACAACTGACCCCTCCCCCCAGGGTCTAACAACTTGTGGGACGTCGGTTGGCGACCACGGAACCCCAGCTGAGTCTGACATCGCTTCTACTTCCTGGTGCCGGGCTCATTTCAGTTCTCATTCCTGTCGGCCTCCCTTGGTCAACTCTCGTTCTCTTCCGACCCAGACTGTATTAGGGTATCCGAGGGCTAGGGAGTCTTTCAATTTCCCGCCTTAATTGGCTTTGTCTCATCTTTCCTGATACCCTCATTCTTCGAGGGGTCTGCCTTCTTTTCCTTTTCATAATATCTCCTGTCTTCTGCTCAAGGCCCTCAAAGAGGCAGGGTGTATGTAGACCCACCACTTCTGGTACACCCTCAAGGGCTCATGACTGGTGAGTTAGGAAGCTGGCAACCCCGAGGAATTCCTGAGCTACATGCAGGGAATGGAGTGGTATGTCAGAAATTTCAAGTGGACAGTGTTACGCATCGGGTTCCAAAGGGTAATTATGTAAAATCTGGCTGAGATCGGTGAAACGGTGTAGTTTTCTGCCAAAGGGTCAAAAAGCAGGGAATAGTGTGGTCTGTCCGAAATTTAAAGTGAACAGTGTTACTTGTCGGGTTCTACGGGTAAGTATATAAAATTGGGGTCAGATCGGTGAAACGGTGTAGATTTGTGCCAAACAGCCTAAATGCAAGGGATGGAGTGGCCTCGCCACAATTTCAAGCAGACAGTGTTAGTCGCAGTGTTCCAAAGGGTAAATATACAAATTTTGGTTGAGATCGGTGAAACGGTGTAGATTTGGGACAAAGGGCCTAAATGCAGGGAATGGAGTGGTCTGTCCGCTATTTCAAGCAGACAGTGTTACTCGTTGGGTACCAAAGGGTAAGTTTCCGAATATTGGTTCTGATCGGTGAAACGGTGTAGATTTGTGCCAAAGTGCCTAAATGCAGGGAATGGGGTGGTCTGTCCGAAATTTTAAGTGGACAGTGTTACTCGCAGGGTTCCAAAGGGTAAGTATACAAAGTTTGGTTCAGATCGGTGAAACGGTGTGGATTTGTGCCAAAGGGCCTAAATGCAGGGGATGGAGTAGCCTCTCCTCAATTTCAAGCAGACAGTGTTAGTCGCAGTGTTCCAAAGGGTAAATATACAAATTTTGGTTGAGATCGGTGGAACGGTGTAGATTTGGGCCAAAGGGCCTAAATGCAGGGAATGGAGTGATCTGTCCGCAATTTCAAGCAGACAGTGTTACTCGCAGGGTTCCAAAGGGTAAGTATACAAATTTTGGTTCAGATCGGTGAAACGGTGTAGATTTGTGCAAAAAGGACCTAAATGCAGAGAATGGCGTGGTCTGTCCGAAATTTCAAGCAGACAGTGTTAGTCGCAGTGTTCCATAGGGTAAATATACAAATTTTGGTTGAGATCGGTGAAACGGTGTAGATTTGGGCCAAAGGGCCTAAATGCAGGGAATGGAGTGGTCTGTCCGCAATTTCAAGCAGACAGTGTTACTCGCAGGGTTCCAAAGGTTAAATATACAAATTTTGGTTGAGATCGGTGAAACGGTGTGGATTTGGACCAAAGGGCCTAAATGCAGGGAATGGGGTGGTCTGTCCGAAATTTCAAGTGGACAGTGTTACTCGCAGGGTTCCAAAGGTTAAATATACAACTTTTAGTTCAGATCGGTGAAACGGTGTAGATTTGTGCAAAAGGGCCTAAATGCAGGGCATGGGGTGGTCTGTCCGAAATTTAATGTTGACAGGGTTACCCGCAGGGTTCCAAAGGGTAAGTATACAAATTTTGGTTCAGATCGGTGAAACGGTGTAGATTTGTATACATAACAGACAGACAGACAGACAGACAGACAGACAGACAAACTTTGTGCTTTATATATATAGATATATGTTATCCCATGGTATAAGCTGTCTCCATTTCAAATTTCATCCAAATCCGTCCAGCCGTTTTAGTGTCAAGAGGTAACAAACTAACACACACACACACGGACACACAGATTTTCACAATTATAATATACTAGCAGGTATCCGCGGCTTCGCTCGCGATCAAGACAATGGGGACGATGCATTAATTGGTCTATTCTATTACAGCAATCGCGGCTACAGATGGGTCAATTCTAATTCTGAAAATTCTGATACATACAGTACAGTATATTGATATGAGCCGAAAAGTGGGATTTTTTTAGAGTTGTCAAAATCTGCAGGGTACAATGTAACATTATATGAACACATTTTAAAATTACGTTTTTGGTTTTGCCATCTTCTGCTGAGACATAACGATTTTGTTGTCCAGATACTCGCGAGCACGCCACATACAGTTGCCCATGGGAAAAAAAGGTTTTGTCTAAATGTACACCTGCTGCTGTTAAGTGTGTGTCATTGCGCTTTGTTAATAGAAATTGCGAATATAGTTTGAAGAGGGAACTGCACTCTTGCACACTGGAATGGCAAATCTATCGGAATATGGGGAATTAAAAGTATTTTTCCTTAAGCTATTCTGGGTGTAATTTTGCCACACTTTTGATGATTTGAACGTCAACATGTCGCTATTAATAGACCTATGGTAAAATATATCTCACCTTGGCCGCTGATGTACTCGTACATTATGCAGTCTCTTCCAGTGTTACGTCCCAGGGATTGAAATTCTCCAAAAACCCTTTTGCCTCACATACCTCTCTAAATAATTAAAATTCCTCATTGTTGTTGTTGTTGCTTGATTCTTCAGTTTTTTTTTTTACTGGTTTGATGCAGCCCACCAAGCCCCTTCTCCTGAGCTAATCGTTTCATCTCTACACAGCAACCACACCCTACATCCGAGGCAATCTGTTTAACCCTGGTCTACGCCTTCAGTTCTTTTCCTCGACCCTCCCTTCCATAACTAAGCTTGCTATTCCTGGGTGTCTTATTTATGTGTCCTACCAACCTATATCTTCCCTTCATTAGCAGTCGCCAGAAACAACTCTCCTCTCCCACTCGTCTTAATACCTCTTCATTTGTTACCCTATCTACCCATCTGATCTCCATCATTCTCCTGTAACACCACATTTCAAACGCTTCAATTCTCCTCTTTTCTGCTGCACCATTAGTCCAAGTTTGACTTCCTTATAATGTCACGTTCCAGACAAAAGCTTTCAAAAATGACTTCCTAATACCTAAATGTATATTCGATGTCAACAGATTCTTTTTCTGTAGAAATGCTTTCCTTGCCTGAGCCAACCTGCTTTTTATATCCTCTTTGCTTCGTCCATCACTGGATATTTTGCTTCCTAAGTAACAGAAGTATCCTACTTCCTGTAGCGTTTCACCAGCCAATTTGAGGTCCATAGAGGTTTCTGATTTATTTCGGCTGCATTCCAATAATTTTGTTTTACATTTATTGATTTTCATCATGAATTCATTCCTCAAGACGGAGTCCATACCATTCAAAAACTCGTTCAAATCTTCTGGCGTATCGGCCAAGACGACGATGTCATCAGCAAATCTCAAAGATGAAATTATTTATCCTTGAATCTTCGCTCCCACTTTAAATTTTTCTCCAATTTCCTGATTATTGTGTTGTTTTTTTTTGTCGTGTAGCCTCCTGAGAGGCCGAGTGCAGGTCTTTCTAGTCGACGCCCGTGGGCGACCTGCGCGTCAGGATGAGAGATGGAATGGATGAAGATGAATGAAACTGGGCAAGGATGTGGAAGGAAGCGGCCGTGGCCTGTCAGAAGGTACTGTCCCAGCATTTGCCTGGTGTTGAAAATGGGAAACCACGGAAAACCATTTTAAGGACAGCCGACGGTGGGGCTCGAACCCACGCGTCTACCGAGTCGGCAGAGAGGTTGACCTAACGCAGCGCTTTTAGAACGCGTAGCCACTACTGTCGGTGATTATTGTGGTATTAGAGATCTTTGAAATGCGTTGTCTTCGCAAATGGTGTAGATGCATTGTCAAAGGATAACATTCCATGTTACGAACATGGGCCGCATAACCTGCACCGAAAGCCTATTCTGGACAGCAGTTCCTTGAATTCAGATTTGCCAACATTTTATTGTATCTTTCCATGTGGTATATCTCTGTACCTCAACATACAGAAGAGTGCTTTAAAAATCATGTCTTGTGTACATTTTGGAAAAGGTGGTGAGTGTGGTTTTTGCCAGAGTGGATATTCGCACGTAGAAATTCTTTTCAGTAAATAGACTGGTTCACAATTTTGTAAGTGCACATTGAGGTATGTGACGGCGAGATGCCTTAAGTGTTACGGAAACGGCAATAGCCGCCACAGAGCTTCGTTGCTACTGAAATAACGACCAGACTGATATTTGTACTTAACTATACGGGATTTGTAAGCCCAATGTTTATGAAATTGAACGCAGGTATATCGCTAACTTTATTGAATAGCCGCTAGTGTAGTGTTTAAAAGTGGTATTAGAAGGCGCTATCCCTAATTTTTTTACCCCTGGCACTACAGACCACGAAGGGCCTAGGCCTATCATGCGACCGCTTCCCAGCCATTTGGCCTGCAGATATTGAGGTGACGCGTGGTCAGTGCATCGTGTTCGCTTGGCCGTTTATCTTGTTCTTCGTGACCGGGGCGCTGCCTCTCTATCAGACAGCTACCCAATTGTCCTCACGAAGCTGAGTGCACTCCGTTGCAGCCCTCACGCCAGTGTCTAAAATCTCTGACGGGGCCGGGAATCGAACCCGGGGCCTCCGGATGGGAGGCAGGCACGCTACCCTGTTCTTGTGTTTATATATCTCTTGAAAAAGATAATAAATGGATTGGCACTGCCTCCTACAGGGATATATAGAAAATCGGATGTCATACCTTGAGGTTCAGTTGCCATGGAAACGGACTTGCCATTAGTTCATCAGTTTACCAGGGTGAAGATAGTTTTCTGCGAATATCTTTGAAACTGTTGGTTTTAGGGCCTTAAAATGTGGTTTTCGGTGTCCCGTAGGGACCCACCGAGTATTGTTTCTCGCATTGAGGGGCGTAAAATGAGCTTTGTCCGGTCCATATGCGACAACTTCGATATTTTGTCCCGGCTGAGTATTTTTGGTGACTTTTCAGTTATGTTGCCCCTTTCGACGGGAACAATGATTTATTTCCGAATGAAAGGCAGCCTATATGTTATCCTAGGGTATAAGCTGTCTCCATTACAAATTTCATCCAAATACGTCCAGCCGTTTTAGTGTCAAGAGGTAACAAACTAACACACACACGGACACACAGATTTTCACAATTATAATGTACTAGCAGGTACCCGCGGCTTCGCTCGCGATAAAGACAATTGGGACGATGCATTATTGCTGAAAATTGGTCTATTCTATCACATCAATCGCGGCTACAGGTGGGTCCATTCTAATTCTGAAAATTCTAATACATACAGTGTATTGATATGAGCAGCAAAGTGGGACTTTCATATAGTTGAGAAAGTCCACAGGGTATGATGTTACCTTATGTGAACACATTTGAAAATTACTTTTTGGTTTTGCCATCTTCTGCTGAGACATAACAATTATGTTGTCCGGATACTCGTGAGCAGGCCACATACAGTTGTTCATGGGAAAAAATGGTTTTGTCTAAATGTACACCTGCTGCTGTTAAGTGTGTCATTGCGCTTTGTTAATGGAAATTGCTAATATTGTTGGAAAAGGGAACTGCACTCTTGCACACTGGAATGGCAAATCTATCGGAATATGGGGATTTAAAAGTATTTTTCCTTAAGCTATTCACAATGTAATTTTGCCATAATTATTGATGGTTTGAACGACAACATGTCGCTATTAATAGACCCATAGTGAAATATCTCTCACCTTGGCCGCTGGAGCACATTATGCAGTCTCTTCCAGTGTTACATCCCTGGGATTGAAATTCTCCAGATGCCTCTGTGGGTAATTAAAATTCCTGATTGTTGTTGTTGTTTGTTTGAGTCTTCAGTCTTTTGACTGGTTTGATACAGACCTCCATGCCTCCCTCTCCTGAGCTAATCGTTTCATCTCTACATAGCTACTTCATCCTACATCCGAGGCAATCTGTTTAACCTTGGTCTACCCCTACAGTTCTTGGGCTCGACCCTCCCATCCATAACTAAGCTTGCTATTCCTGGGTGTCTTAATATGTGTCGTACCAACCTATCTCTTCTCTGCATAAGCAATCGCCAGAAACATCTCTCCTCTCCCACTCGTCTTAATACCGCTTCATTTGTTACCCTATCTACCCATCTATCTTCATCATTCTTCTGTAACACCGCGTTTCAATCGCTTCAATTCTATGTCAAACGATTCCTTTTCTGTAGAAATGCTGTCCTTGCCTGAGCCAACCTACTTTTGATATCCTCTTTGCTTCGTCCTTCACTGGTTATTTTGCTTCCAAAGTAACAGACGTCTCCTACTGCCCGTAGCGTTTCACCTGCCAATTTGATGTCCATAGAGGTTTTTGATCTTTTTCGGCTGCATTCCAATTTTTTTGTTTTACAATTATTGATTTTCATCATGAATTCTTTCCTCAAGACGGATTTCATACCATTCAAAAACTCATTCAAATTCTCTGGCGTATTGGCCAAGATGACGATGTCATCAGCAAATCACAGAGTCGAAGTGATTTCTCCTTGAATCTTCTCTCCCACTATACATTTTCTCCAATTTCCTGATTACTGTGTTTTTAGAGATCTTTGAAATGCGTTGCCCTCGCACACGGTGTAGATGCATTGTCAAAGGAAAACATTCTATGTTACGAACATGGGATGCATAACCTGTACCGAAAGCTTCTGCAGATTTAACACAATGCCTATCCTGAACAGCAGTTCCTTAAACTCAGATTTGCCAACATTTTATTGTATCTTTCCATGTGGTATATATCTGTACCTCAACATACAGAAGAGTGCTTTCAAAATCACGTCTTGTGTAAATTTTGCAAAAGGTAGTTCACAATTTTATAAGTGCACATTGACTATTTATTTATCGTATGGTTTTTAGTGCCGGGAGTGTCCGAAGACATGTTCGGCTCGCCTGAGTCTGTAGCTGCTTCCAGCGGACACCCTAAAGGGTGAGCTACAAGTTCCGTTCAATTTCAAGTAGTTCCAACTTTCGCCACAAGATATCAATGATACGTAGTGGTGAACGTTGGAACTTTGATAGAGCGTTCTGACGAAATCTAACCTAACAATTTTGCTTTACACAAGTTTAGTCTGTGAAAGGATCTTTTACATGCCATAAATCTATGACATGGGACCGCCGGCTTAACTTCCCCTCCGAAGGAAGGCATACTGAAGGATTTTCAACGCTCTTAAAAAAATCCGACGACTTCGGCCGGGTTTGAACCCGCTATCTTGGGCACAGCAGTTCAGCATGCTACCGACTACGCCACCGACTATGAGACGGCGGGATGCCTTTAGTGTTACGGAAACGGCAATAGCCGCCACAGAGCTTCGTTGCTACTGACATAACGACCAGACTGATATTTGTACTGAAATATACGGGATTTGTGAGCCCAGTGTTTATGAAATTGAACGTAGCTTGATCGCTACCTTTATTTAGTAGCCGCTACTGTAGTGTTTAAAACTTAAAGGCGGTATTAGAAGGCGCTTCCTCTAATTTTTTTTACCCCTGGCACTACAGCCCATGAAGGGCTTAGGCCTATAATGCGACCGCTTCCCAGTCATTTGGCCTTCAGATATTGTGGTGACGCGTGGTCAGTGCATCGTATCCCTCGGCCGTTAATGTTGTTCTTCGTGACCGGGGCGCTGCCTCACTATCAGACAGCTACTCAATTGTCCTCACGAATCTGAATGCACACCGTTGCAAACCTCACGTCAGTGTCAAAAATCTCTGACGGAGCCGGGAATCGAACCCAGGGCCCCCAGTTGAGAGGCCGGCGCGCTACCCTGTTCTTATTGTGTTTATATATATCTTGAAAAAGATAACAAATGGATTGGCATTGCCTCCTACAGGGATTTATATAAAATCGGATGTCATACCTTGAGGTAGTGTTGCCATGGAAACAGACTTTCCATTAGTTCAGTTTATCAGAGCGAAGATAGTTTTCTGCGAATATCTTTGAAAATATTGGTTTTAGGGCCTTAAAAAGTGGTTTTCGGTGTCCCGTAGGGACCTACCGAGTATTGTTTCTCGCATCGAGGGGCGTAAAATGAGCTGTGTCCGCTCTTTATGCGACAACTTCGATATTTTGTCCCAGTTGAGTATTTTTAGTGACTTTTCTGTTATGTTGCTCGTTCCACGGGAACAATGATTTCTTTCTGGATGAAAGGCATCCTATATGTTATCCCAGGGTATAAGCTGTCTCCATTTCAAATTTCATCCAAATCCGTCCAGCCGTTTTAGTGTCAAGAGGTAACAAACTAACACACACACAGACTTTCACAATTATAATATATATAGGGATATAGGGATATAGGGACTAGCAGAAGTACTCGTTCTTCGAACGGTGTTCGGTGTTAACACCAGATATTATCAATTGAGCTACTGTTGCAATGGTTAGCGGTTTGTCATTCCTCCATAAGTTTATCAGAACGAAGTTATTTTTCTGGGAATATCACACACACTGTTAATTTAAGGGCCTTAAATAGTGGTTTTCGGAGACCCTTTATAGACTCGCGAATTTTGTGTCTCACATTGAGAAGCGCAACATATGCTTTGGTCGTCCTTCTAGGATAATTTTTATATTTCGCCTATTTTAGCATGTATTTTGAGACGTTTTTCCCTATATCCACCCTTCTACTCTATGAAAAGTACTGTGAAGTGTTTTATAAATGTTTGGTGTATTGACTCATGTTTACCATACCTAATTTTACGATGCACCAAGCATCCGAACACGAGTTATAGACGTACATAAAGATACACAGAAAGACAGACAGACAATTCTATTGTCTACAACATATCACCCAGATACCCAAATATGGATATATCTACCACGCAGTATCAAAAAAATCATCCTTACGATGAACCCTTATGTCGAAAAAAAAAAAAAAAGATTAGTTAAAATGTGCTCTCAAACTCAATTCACCTAACGTGTACTTCCTGACGTGAAATAGAATTGATAGCCTTGTAGACGAAACGCAATACACGTCACATACAAACTGACCCTCTACCTTGTGTTAGGTCCCCATATACAGGAAGACCTCTTTCATAAATTATAAAGGCTTGTGGTGTATGAAAATTCAGGTTCTTTAGCCTCAAGTGGCCCAAATTCCTAAAAGTCGTAAAAAAAAGCTGATTCAATTCAGGAATTTTTGATAATAATGTTGCTGTTGGAGATATAATAGACATTCTGTACTATATTGAACCCTTCAGAAAAGCAGTGTTTAATGTAAGAAATCTTAATCAAGGGGTCGCGCTCAGTTCCTATGTGATTTTTACGTTCGTCAAACAACATGCTCTACTGAGGTAAGGGTCATAGGATATAAACAATAAATCGAGAAAGAAAGGTGACAAGATGTAAAATAATAACATGATTTAATGACTAATAGTGCATAAAAAGAAATAAACAACAATAAAATATAAAACAATCCTCCCTGAATTTCCCATGATAGGAATATCTATAAATTTGAGGAGTCAGACGGATCTCCCCTTTTATTTAAAATGTGGATCCTGGTTCCACTACCTTGCAATTTGGGTTTTATGTGCGCGTAATGACTAACTACGAGGAATGAGTACTTTGGATGACTGTTCGTTTACAACGGGTTAACAGCCACGATGCTTACGAACAATCATCTCGTAAATCAACGTTTATGGATATGGAACATGACATTAAATAAAACCCTTAAAAAGTAATGCTGACACACGCACTACATCTACTATCTACAGGAATCTCTCTCGGGACCCTCATTAGCGCGAAGACGCACTTGACTTTGAGCTGCCAACACGGGCCAACTTGCTCAACACAAACAAGGAAATACAGCAAGCATGTGACTCACGGGTCACTGAATAAAATAAAAACATGGAATAAACCAACAACAACGAAAGCCTGACTGGCTGACATTACTTTATATGAACAAAACTGCATGTTAAGCTAACGCTTCGGAGATTATCGTGATTCGTAGGCAACTCCCATTTATTTAAACAATTTTTATCATTGATCAGTTCTTATTCTGTATTTAAAGTTATTACTGAGCCACACAGGCACTCTCCACTAATGACCTGGCTGGCAATCCTCAGTCCGTCTTGTGCAACATCTCCCCTCTTCCTCAATCACCTGCCATTGTCCCACTCCAGTGTGTATAAATATAACTGACTAGCTGTGCCGTTATCTCAAGGAATCAACAGCAACAAACTCAACCACTTCAAAATATGGTCAGACATTAATCAAAATATCCAGAATTGCCCTCGCGAGGTCACAATCTGGATTTGTCATCAAGCTGCCAGAAATCAGTCTACGCTGAAATTCCCGCTTGTAATGACACAAAAAAACACACACTCACACACACACATCTGGGAATGACAATACTTATATTCACACAGATCGGCTGAATGGATGCTCGCCGACAAAAAAAAAAAAAAAAACCTACGATAGAGCTGATTGCTCTTCGTCACAAATCACATTGCTCCAAAGGCAATAATCTCATTGAATCTGATCAATAATAAAACAAAAGAAATTAATTACCCTCCAATCTACTGTATAATTATATTACTTCAGTCCTACTTCTGAAACACAACATATCTCCGAGAGACGTTTTTAACCGCATCGCGTAACATATGCAAACACGGCCGTTCACATAGCTACGTTAGTTAAAACAACAAACAAGAAAAGAACCTTCTACTAATATTATATGCGAGCTGTTTCCATGCAAAAGGTGTGTCAGACCAAAACTAAATAGACTACGTTAATCACACAAGCAAATTATTTACAAAAACAAAATATGTCCCATACACCATAAGTTAATTTATCAGATAATAATAAATATTATTCGGTACTCATCCTCAGCCAGTCATCCGTCAAAGAACATCTGCAGCCATTTCCCAACTGGATTCTTCTTATCTCATCTCAACCATCTTGATGGGGTCTTGATATTTCCAGGCTTCCTCCATGGTCAATGATGTCATCTCTCGTGTTGATTCAAAAATTAAATTATTATACACTTGATGTCTGACTACTAAATTCGCCGTTCGGGTACTTCTTTCCCCAAAACAGTTTATTGGCGAATTATCGAAGATACTGCCCCTACAAATATAGTACTGTGACTATCTAACACTGAATTTAACACTTTTAATAATACTTTCTGTGTCCTTCATGACACGCAAAGTATAAATGTCAACGTCCTTAGACGCGCAAAGTATAAAAGCCTGTGTCCACTGACACACAAAATAACAGCCTACGTCCGTAGACGTACAAAGTAATAGTCTTACGTCCGTAGACGCACAGAATAATAATAAGCTGCCTCCCGTCCTCAGACGAAAAGTAATAGTCATGTCTTGGCTCTTCACACCACTTATAAATGAACTGGCCCTAGGTCTTGATGGGGGGGAATTTAGATGAAAATTTCACAAAATAATGATGGTACAGGAATGAAATAAATATCACTGAACTCGTAAAATAGCCCATTAATCCTAGAATCGATCGTAGAGATTTTGTCTAGGCGATCTCCCGCGTGAATGCTAGCCGGACGTGCCCACGCTAGACCTGCCGCGCTAAATAGGCATTCTTCTCTCATTGGTTCCCACTTTTTCTGTAATTTGGCGGTTTTTAGCATATCTTGGCGTCGTAGGAGTGTCTATTTTCTTCATCAGCCACTCACGTTACTGCATCATATTACTTCTAGGCGCGAACATCACAATGAACATACCAGAACCATGTCTCACTGCGCGTCGCTTCTATTTTTGAGGCGGCCAACACCTGTCCTTCTGACACATCGCTAGGCTATTTCCTTTCACAGCTAAAGTATTTAGCCTTTTGTCAATCTGCCTCAGGTATGTCCCCGCTGTCTCCAACCAATGCTTGAAATTTCCTCATCTCCGTCTGGCTACTTTCATGATGCTGGTGGAAATATTTATTAATTGAAGAAATAAAACATAGAATCATTTATCCAACAGAGGATAAAGGGTTCAATATGTCGCACGCGAAAATTGCATGAAAAAAATCTAGGTTACCCCTTGACCCCCTTAATTGCATTGATGAATTATACAGTCTACGTTGGTTCCGTGATAACCTTATAGCCATTTGCAAACTTTCACAGAAATATAATAAATGGAGTGGCATTGCTTCTTACAGAAATAGATGGAAAGTTGGATGGGACCCCTTGAGATAATGTTGTCATGGTTACCGATTTTCATTACTTCATTGGTTTGTTAAATTAAATTAAATCAAATCAGTTTTCTGGGAATATATCAGAAACTGTTGGTTTTAGAGCCTTATAATGTAGTTTCCAAGGACCCTTTAAGGCCCCCGAGTTTTGTTTCTGACACAGAGGGGCTTTGTCCCGTCGTTGTACGCCATAAAATAATACTAATAATAATAATAATATAATATAGGGATAGGAATATAATAGACCTGCCGTACCACACCCGCAGGTGTAAATCGCGTGAAAATATTCTAGAGTATCCCTGACCCCCTTAAGCGCATTATACGTATTGATTAATTTTACAGCTTAATTTGGTTCCGTGATAACCTTCTAGCCGTTTGCAAACTTTCACACTAATGTTATTAATGGAACTGCCGTCTTACAGCAATAGATGGACCTCTAAAAATCTGTTGCCATGGTTACCGGCTTGCATTCGTTCATTAGTTTGTAAAATGAAATTAGGTTTCTGGGAATATCTCAAACAACGGTTGGTTTTATGGCCTAAACATTTGGTTTTCGGGGACCCTTTAGGGCCCCCAAGTTTTGTCTCTCACATTGAGGGCCTGAAAATGAGGTTTGTCTCGTCCTTCTACTCCTATTTGAGCATGTAATTTAAGGCGGTAGGCCCCTTTTTATGAGGGGTACGGAGAAGAGTTACATCAATGATTAGTGTCGTGCCTATGATGGATACGTGTACCAAATTGTACGTTGATACACCCAGCCGTTCTCGAGTTATAAGGGAACAAAGTTGTCCAGAGACAATCAAACAGACAGACAGACCAAAACATTATTTTCGCGCGCATCTATTATAAAACAGTCTAAAATGTGTAAATAACTAAAATTTCCGTAGAAATTCAGAAAAAACAGACAAATTTTCTTTTTTATACATGTAGAGATATACTGCACCGCTCGGTGTTGACCGTGTTTTATTGCACAAATTTAGGTTTTACTCGCTAACCGTTGGAGATACACGAAAAGGGATAAGAACCTTTTGGATAGAAAATTAAATGCCAAAGCTCGTGTATACCATCAAAAGTTTGCTATTTCTTAGCGTTCTCTTTTTATTTGAAATGGAAGTATGAAATTTTGAAACCAAAGGGTGTAGTGACGTCACAAAAGTAGGTCTTACTCGCTAACCGTTTGAGATACACGAAAAGTGATAAGGACCTTTCGGATAGGAAGTTCCATCATAAGTTTGCTATTTCTTAGCGTTCTCTTTTTATTTGATATGGAAATATGAAATTTTTAAATCAAAGGGTGTAGTGACGTCACTAAAAAGGTCGCCATTTCTTAATAGTGCAAAATATCGAAATTAAAAGTATCCTATATGTAAACCTGGTATTTCAGCTACATCCATGCAAAATATCATTTAAATCGGACCAGTGGTTCTTGCGTTATTGAGTAACAGACAGACAGACACACACACACACACCATCTCATTTTTATATATTAGTATGATATAGGGATATTATATTATATTATATTATATTATATTATATTATATTATATTATATTATATTATATTATATTATATTATATTATATTATATTATATTATACTAGCAGGTACCCGCGGCTTCGCCCGCGATGAAGACAATGGGGACGATGCATTATTGCTGATAATTGGTCTATTCTATTACAGAAATCGCGGTTATAGGTGTGTCCATTCTAATTCTGAATATTCTGATACATACAGTATAATGATATGAGCAGCAAACTGGGAATTTTATAGAGTTGTGAATGTCTGCAAGGTTCGATGTTACATTATGTTAACACATTTTAAAATTACGATTTTGGTTTTCCCATCTTCTGCTGAGACATAACGATTTTGTTGTCCGGATGCTCGCGAGCACGCCACATACAGTTGCCCATGGGAAAAAATGTTTTTTGTCTAAATGTACACGTGCTACTGTTAAGTGTGTGTCATTGCGCTTTGTTAAAGAAATTGAGAATATTGTTTGAAGAGGGAACTGCACTCTTTCACACTGGAATGGCAAATCTATCGGAATATGGGGAATTAAAAGTATTCTTACTTAAGCTATTCTGGATGTAATTTGGCCATACTTATTGATGATTTGAACGTCAACATATCGCTATTAATAGACCTATAGTTAAATATCTCTCACCTTGGCCGCTGATGTTATGCAGTCTCTTCCAGTGTTACATCCCAGGGATTGAAATTCTCCGACCACCCTTTTGCCTCACATGCCTCTCTAAGTAATTAAAATTCCTGATTGTTGTTGTTTGAGTCTTCAGTTTTTTAACTGGTTTGATGCAGCCCTCCATGTCTCCCTCTCCTGAGCTAACCGCTTCATCTCTACATAGCTACCACACCCTACATCCGAGGCAATCTGTTTAACCCTGGTTTACCCCTACAGTTCTAGTCCGCGACCCTCCCATCCATAAATAAGCTTGCTATTCCTGGGTCTCTTAATATGTGTCCTACTCTCCTATCTCTTCTCTTCATTAGCAGTCGCCAGAAACATCTCTCCTCTCCCACTCGTCTTAATACCTCCTCCTTTGTTACCCTATCTACCCATCTGATCATCATTCTCCTGTATCACCACATTTCAAAAGCTTCAATTCTCCTCTTTTCTGCTGCACCATTAGTACATTAGTCCAACTCAGCAACTTTTCTAGGTTTAAGCCGTGCCTTGTGCGGGGATTCAATGGCCGTGAAAGGCATAATACCAACATTATTCCTCAGTAAGAATAATTAAGAAAAAATAATAATTAACGTGAAGGCCGGTAGAATACGACATTCGACTGTGAATATGGGTTGCTGATCATGGTAAAAAACGAAAAAGAGCAGATCAAATTCGGCAAACAAAAATATTCAGTTAAGAAAAAACAAATTCATAAAGAAAATGAAAGCATACCGTGCATAATAGAAAGAATCTTAATATTGTAAAATAGAGTAAAGATCTGAAAGCTCGCTTACAATAACCAGCTCAAAGAGTATAAAATTAGACTCAAAATCACGATCGTATCCGACCCAAAAAGCCACCCCTATAAATAAAATATATCTCATTTTACGCGTATCAATGCGAGGAGCAATGTTCGTGGTTAGAAGTGGGAACCGAACCCCGCGATTTAAGGCTCTAAAACGAACGGTTTTCGAGATATTGCCAGAAAACTATCCCCGGTCTGGGAAATTTCAGCGGTTGCCATAGTAACGTTGATCTGTTTCTCAGAGGGAACACAGTTATTTGGGAATATCTCCGAAACCGTTCATTTTAGGAACTTAAAAAGTGTGATTCGTGGTCCCTACAGGACCTCCGAGTATAGTTTCTCGTATCTGGCGACTTAAAATGAGCTAAATCCGACCTTTTTACCGACTGTCCTTGCTCAGTGCCAAAGGGCCGAAAAAAGTCACTTACAAATTGAATTTTCAAAAACCGTTTTTTAGTGGGCCTCTATATACTCGGATCAACCAACATGCAACATTTCAGCTTTCTAGGTCTAGTGGTTTGAGCCCTGCGTCGATGAGTCAATTTTGGAATGTCAATGCCAAAGGGCCGAAAAAAGTCACTTACAAATTGAATTTTCAAGAACCGTTTCTTAGTGGGCCTCTACATACTCGGATCAACCAACATGCAAAATTTCAGCTTTCTAGGTCTAGTGGTTTGAGCCCTGCGGTGATGAGTCAATTTTGGATTATATATAATAGATGAGACTTTCCAAGTCGAATTGCTCGTAGAAATATGGAATATAGCTCTTCTTGCGCGTATCAATGCGAGGAGCAATGTTCGTGGTTTCCACTTCAAAGAAGTAGGAACCGAACCCAGCGTTTTAAGGCCCTAAAACGAACGGTTTTCGAGATATTGCCAGAAAACTATCCCCGGTCTGGGAAATTTCAGCGGTTGCCATAGTAACGTTGATCTGTTTCTCAGAGGGAACACAGTTATTTGGGAATATCTCCTAAACCGTTCATTTTAGGAACTTAAAAAGTGTGTTTCGGGGTCCCTACAGGACCTCCGAGTATAGTTTCTCGTATCTGGAGACTTAAAATGAGCTAAATCCGACCTTTTACCGACTGTCCTTGCTCAGAGCCAAAGGGCCGAAAAAAGTCACTTACAAATTGAATTTTCAAAAACCGTTTTTTAGTGGGCCTCTATATACTCGGATCAACCAACATGCAACATTTCAGCTTTCTAGGTCTAGTGGTTTGAGTCCTGCGTCGATGAGTCAATTTTGGAATGTCAATGTCAAAGGGCCGAAAAAAGTCACTTACAAATTGAATTTTCAACAACCGTTTCTTAGTGAGCTTCTACGTACTCGGATAAACCAACATGCAAAATTTCAGCTTTTTAGGTCTAGTGGCTTGAGCCCTGCGGTGATGAGTCAATTTTGGATTATATTATATTATATTATATTATATTATACTAGCAGGTACCCGCGGCTTCGCTCGCGTCATAGTCATGTTATATTGTTATTCAATGAAATGCAGGTTTTACCCCGCTAACACCCCTTTAGTACCTGAATATCCGTAAATCCCTCCTTAGTAGACGTTTTCGACAAACATATCCCCAAAATATCATTCTTCTAACTTTAATAGTTTTGGTTGGTCGATGAGAGTGAATATCCAAAAATCCTTCCTTAGTGGAAGTTTTTCTTCCAGAATTTCACCCCTCCCCAAGGGCCCCTTAAATTGGATTTATGAAAAAACGGTCGAACATCTATTTATTTAATTATTTATTTATTATTAAGCCGATTGTTTTCCTCTGAGTTTCAAACTCCTCGCCTAGGTCGTTTAAGAGATGCACGCTCCGTTAAGAATCCTTCAACCCCCACTTTTCACCGCTTTCACTCATAATATACAACATATCGAAAAACCATTAGGCATGTGTCAGCTTATTTTTAATGATTAGTTTATATGCCAAGTAGCACATCCCCAAATGAAAACACTCGTGAGATATTATTATTCAATGAAATACACGTTTACCCCCTTAACACCCCCTTTAGAACCTGAATATCCAAAAATCTTTCCTTAGTGGACGTTTTCGACATACAACGAACATATCCCCAAAATTTGATGTTTCTAACTTCAATAATGTTGGCTGGGCGATGATGAGTGAGTGACTCAGTCAGGACATTTTCTTTCATTTATTTTTGAGAATTTCACCCCTCCCAATGAACCCCTTAAATGGGATTTATGAAAAAAAAACGGTCGAACACCTCTTTACATAATTTTAAGTTGTTCTTCACCCCTCAGTAGGATGAGTGAGAGAGTTAATCAGTTAGAACACTTTATTTCCTGTTTTTTCTTCTCCAGAATTTCACCCCTCTCCAAGGGCCCCTAAAATTGGATTTGTGAAAAAAAACGGTCGACCACCTATTTACTTATTCTTCAAGCTGATTTTACCCCCTGAGTTTCATACATTATGCCTCTGTCTTTTAAGAGATATTTGCTCCGTTAGGAATCCTTCAACCCCCACTTTTCACCCCTTTCACCTCATAATATACACTACATCGAAAAACCCTCAGACATATGTCTTCTTATTCTTAATGATGAGTTTATATGCCGAGTATCGCATCCCCCAAGGAAACCAATCGGGAGATATTGTTATTCAATTAAATGCAGGTCTACCCCCTTAATACCCCCTTTAGAATCTGAATACCCAAAATTCCTTCCATAGTGGACGTTTTCGACATACAGCGAACATAACCCCAAAATTTTATGTTTCTAACTTCAATAATTTTGGCTGGGCGATGATGAGTGAGTGAGTAAGTCAGGACATTTTCTTTCATTTATTTTTCAGAATTTCACCCCACTCATGAACCCCTTAAATTGGATTTATAAAAAAAAACATCAAACACCTATTTACTTAATTTTAAGTTGTTCTTCCCCCCTCAGTAGGATGAGTGAGTGAGTTAATCAGTTAGAACACTTTATTTCCAGTCTTTTTTTCTTCAGAATTTCACCCCTCTCCAAGGGCCCCTTAAATTGGATTTGTGAAAAAACGGCCGAACAAATATTTACTTATATTTTAAGCTGTTTTTTTGTTGTTGCTGAATCTCAAACTTCTCGCCTATATCGCTTAAGAGATACACGCTCCGTTACGAATCCTTAAACCCCCACTTTTCACCCCTTTCACCTTATAATATACATCACATCGAAAAACCCTTAGACACATGTCGGCTCATTTTTAATGATTAGTTTATATTCCGTGTATCACATCCACAAATTAATGAAACCACTCGTGAGTTATTGTTATTCAATAAAATGTAGGTTTAACCCCCTTAAGACCACTTTAGAACCTGAATATCCGAAAATCCTCCTTTGGAGAACGGTTTTGACATACAACGAACATATCCCCAAAATGTCATGTTTCTAACTTCAATAATTTTGGCTGGGCGATGATGAGTGAGTGAGTGAGTCAGGACATTTTCTTTCATTTTTTTTTCACAATTTCACCCCTCCCCATGAACCCCTTAATTTGGATTTATGAAAAAAAAAACGGTCGAACACCTATTTACTTATCTTTTAAGCTGATTTTTTCCCGCTGAGTTTCAAACTCCTTGCCTATGTCGTTTAAGAGATACACGCTCCGTTAGAAATCCATCAACCCCCACGTTTCACCCCTTTCACCTCATAATATACACCACATCGAAGAACCCTCAGACACGTGTCTTCTTATTTTTAATGATGAGTTTATATGCCGAGTATCACATCTCCCAATGAAACCAATCGGGAGTTATTGTTATTGAATGAAATGCAGGTTTAACCCCCTTAAGACCCCTTTAGAACCTGAATATCCGAAAATACTCCCTTAGTGGACAGTTTTGACATACAATGATCACATCCCCAAAATTTCATGTTTCTAACTTCAATAATTTTGGCTGGGCGATGGTGAGTGAGTCAGGACTTTTTCTTTCAATTTCCTTTTTTAAGAATTTCACCCCTCCCCACGAACCCCTTTAATTGGGTTTATGAAATAAAACTGTCGAACACCTATTTACTTATTTTTAAGCAGTTTTTTTCCTCTGAGTTTGTTGAGTGAGTCTGTCAGTCAATCAGTTAGGACACATTCTTTCCTGTTTTTCCCCCCAGAATTTCACCCCTCCCCATGGGCCCCTTAAATTGGATTTATGAAAAAACGGTCAAACACCTATTTACTTATTTTTTAAGCTGATTTTTTTTCGATGAGTTTCAAGCACCTCGCCTATGTCGTTTAAGAGATGCACGCTCCGTTAAGAAGCCTTCAACCCCCACTTTTCACCCCTTTCACCTCATAATATACACCACATCGAAAAACCCTCAGACACGTGTCTTCTTATTATTAATGATGAGTTTATATGCCGAGTATCACATCCCTCAATGAAACCAATCCAGAGATATTGTTATTCAATGAAATGCAGGTGTACCCCCTTAACACCCCTTTAGAACCTGAATATCCAAAAATCCTTCCTTAGTGAGCGTTTTCGAGTTACAATGAACATACCCCCAAAATGTCATGTTTCTAACTTTAATAGTTTTGGCTGGGCGAAGATGAGTCAGTCAGTCAGTCAGTCAGGACACTTGTTTTTATATAAGAGATTATATTATATTATATTATATTATATTATATTATATTATATTATATTATATTATATTATATTATATTATATTATATTATATTATATTATATTATATTACAGTCGAACCTCGATATCTCGAATCACCTCGGGAGAAAATTTTTATTTCGAGTTATCGAAATTTCGAGAAATAGAGAAATACCGATTTTAGGCATCTTTAGCGCGTTATTTAATCACATTTGTCTATGAACCATTACGGAATACAGTGCAACAATATCTGACAGCATTTAACAACAAAAAACTCATACAGTACTTTATGGCATAACTTCAATTACAGTATAACAATTGTACCTAGGTATACCGTATAGCTTACAGTAGCAGACAGAATACGTACGTACAGTGATTAAAAAAGGAACATACAGTACCTCCGTTAGCACCTTGGGAAGAAATCCGTTAGTTTCTTTTGTTTTTTACTGTTACGCTTCTTTTCCTCAACATAGTTTTCAACAACATTTATTGCTGTGAAAACACTGTCATTTACATACAGCTGACTCTGTATGTACGATCGAAGAACAGCCACTGCACTTAACGCCTGATCTGCTGACGGTGCGGGAGAGGGCAGCTCCAACTCTTCTTGTTGGGAATCACCATCGTCGTCTTCTTTCAGTTCTTCTTGCTCGGCAGCAGTGTTGACGATACCCGTAGGTTGTTCCGCCACTATAACATCACAGTCCACATTTATGTAACTCTCAAAATCAGCTTCGCAATTAACAAGCTGCTGATATTCCGCCCATTCCTCAGGAACAGAAATGACTTCGTCCTCTTCGTCTTCTGGAGCTTGCGAGTAATCTTTCGAAAATCCTGCTTTGCGAATGCACTTAGCAATTGTTTCCTGTTTCACATCAGCCCACGATTTACTTAGCATTGTTATCGACTTTAGTAGATTGATGTCTGTTAATGACTCCTCGGAGTCAATTGCTCTCAGAATTCTCTGAACAGCCCTCTTCCTATAGTAATGTTTCAAGTTTTTAATCACCCCTTGGTCCATTGGCTGTAGTTTGGATGTTAAGTTCGGTGGCAAGAAGACCACGCGCACTGCTCTCAGCTCCTGAGTGAGCACCTTGGGGTGAGCTGGGCAGTTGTCTACAAAAAGTAGAACTTTCCTCCGTTCATGTTGAAACTTCTTGTCAATACCATGCAGCCAAGATTCGTAAATGGAGCTTGTCATCCATGACTTCCGGTTGCTTTGGTATAGGACCGGTAAAGACTTAACACCCGAAAAACAGCGAGGCTTCGCCGATTTTCCGATCACTAAAAGTTTTAGTTTTTCTGTTCCCGTCATATTAGCTCCCAGCATTACCGTAACCCTTTCTTTACTTCTTTTACCACCAAAATACTTTTCACCCTTAAAGGCCAGTGTCTTTCCAGGCAGGCATTTGTAGAATAAAGAAGTCTCTTCAGCATTAAACACGTCATTAGAACTGTACTCCTGTAACAGGGCTGTTAAAACGTTTGTTTTGTAATGTTCACAGTCCACTTCACTGACAGCAGCACTTTCACCTGACATTACCATCTGCACTATTCCATTCCGAAGTTTAAACTTTTCCAGCCACCCACTGCTGGCCTGAAAAGATTCATAACCGAAGTCTTTAGCAAATTTTTCTGCTTGTTCACGAACTAAGCTACCGGTTATTGGAATGTTTTTGTCTCTCACACGGGTCACCCATTGAATCATTGCTTGTTCCAGCTCCGGGAATGTTGAAATTTTAACCTCTTCCGCTGTGGTGCAAATCGTGTTTCATCCACAGCCAGACGAATCTTGTCTTTATCTTTCAGTATTGTAGATAATGTGCTGGGAGGAATTCCATACTCAGCTGCAATATCCTTCTTCTTTTTCTGACCTTTCTCCACTTCACTTATCACTCGAACTTTTTCACTCAGGCTCAGGCATTTCACTTTACGTTTCTCCATGATTGCATCTACAGGGCTGTAAGCGTACACTGAACAGCCAGATACAAGCTGCAAGTTTTCTTGGTGCTGACGCAATGCGCGGGGATGGCCCGTGGAATCTAATCAGCACTGGGAATTCTCACACCAGCTAAGGTTAATGATCAGAGCAGGGGTGGGCAGTCAGAGCAGGGGTGGACAGATAAGCCGCAATATAAACGCTTAGGAACAAAATTCGAGTTAGAGAACAATTTTTGCTTCTAGGGAGGAAAAGTTTGCTTCGAAAAATCGAGAAATTCGTATAATCGAATTTCGAGTAATAGAGAAATAAATACACGTCAAGAATAGGACAAATGGCCGGGAAGTAGAAATTACTTCGAGATATTGAAAATTCGAGTAATGGAGGTTCGAGTTATGGAGGTTCGACTGTATATTATATTATATTCTCATGTATCAGTGATGTCGTAGTGGTAGTAATGATACATATCATTAGACTTATCATTTTACGTATTGAGACAAGATACCGCGGATTTATCCCCATTAGGCTACCATTAGTATCAATCAAAAATCCCTAAAAGTCAATAAATTGAATTTTCTTCGAAAGCGTCAAATGGAATTTTAAGAACTGAATTTATGTCACAAATATGTAGTGATTTAATTCCTATGTTATTTTTTTATTTTCCCTCAATTTATTATGTTTACAATCAACCCCTTAATATTGCGGATTAGCTGACTCTCCCCTATACATTTGTTATGGATTACTGAAGAGTGGCCGACTAAAACGTTTCAAAACCAATTGCCAACAAGGCAACACTGAAACAATGGCTTGTGAGTAAATTCAAAAGTTGAAATCGTCATCCTCATCAGAAACAGTTGATATTGAAGGCCGGCAATACAACTGAGTCGTATTAAGCCTCTCGCAGTCGGCATTTATATATGGTTATTATTATTGTTAAGCTTATGATGTTGATGATGATGATGTTGACGACGATGATGATGGTAATGATTATTATTATGATGATGATGATGATGATGTTGATTGTTGTTTTAAGGGGTCTAACATCTTGGTTATCAGCCCCTTATGGTTTGGGAGATAGTGAAAATGATAATGTAATGTAAACTACAGTATAACTAAAACTAACTACGGACTTACATACTAGAAGAAGAAATGCAAAACAAAAGAAGAATAAGGTAAATAAACAACAGGAGAAAAGGAAATGCCCTCTACCCTCGCGGATTGAGGGACTTGGAAGGAAGGAGAGCCATGAAAGGCAGATAGGAAAGGGAATGAGGAGAGAGTCCGCCCCAGAGGCAATGGAAAAAGGTGTAAAACACGGACCCAGGTCAGGAATCCCTCAGGATCTCTAACTCCCGAACTCACCAGCCGTGAGTCCTTGAAGGTGTAGCACTATCCAAGTAAGTGGAAGCAATGCCAGACTCAGCAGGGGTCCGGTGGTCGCCAACCCACGTCTCACTAATCGTGAGGCCCTGGGGGGTTAAGCTTGACAATGTACACAAAATATATAACGTATTACAAACAATACTCGTACATATCTTACAAACAATCAACAGGGCACCTGATAAATTTGTCGTTTTAATTGTAAATTGTCCAGGCACTCCATAGCTTGCGCAAAGTCTTCCAGTGGTCCCAAGTATGCCCTGTTACAAATACTCTGTAACAATATGTCTCGGCGCACCACAGTCATAGTTGGGTGACGTTTTCATTTCCCACTTACACAGCAACGAGTCACACTGCCCGTGGTTGGTTCGCACTCTGTCAAGGGCAATCTACGTTTTACGTGGCAGATCAAAACCTGCTTGTCTAGCCTTAATTTAAGCACGCTACGAGCCATATGGCTCACTTGGACTCAATATGCAGCTGCATTCTATCTCTCCCAAACCTACCCATCTCCAACCTCCTTAATCCTTCCCACCACCCTACCTCAGGTCATATCCTGGCCAGCTTGATACAAAGCAATACCCAAACATTCCCAATCTATTAAGTTAAATAGAAACCTGTCTACCCTTGATATAGCACTAAAGGCCCCTAGATGGGCTGAGAGGCTAAAATATCACGCAACGAAGCCGGCTATGCCGGCTTCGTTTGCATGGGCGCTGACGCTGACTGCTGGTGGGTGTTGGCTACAATGCAGTGACCGCCATTCCTTCAGAGCTGCGTTGTTCCGCTCCTGTTGTCATTCTGCTGCAACGTTAAACCCTCTCCTAACCAACTCTTTGCCTTTTAACGCCGATGGAGAACGTGATTTCAAACGACCGAATTTATGAAGTATGTCTTCATGAATTGCCAGGGCTACGTTCACTGATATGTTTGTGAACTCTCGGATAAGATGGTTATATCTCACTAGTTTGATATGGCTCAGCACTGGCAACCAGAAAAGAGGAGTAGATTTTACCATTGGCGGCTGGCGGATAATTGTTCTGGGGGTTGCTTGCACTATTTACACCAAGGAATGGTGGGGTAGGGTAAAGGACTGCTCAATATCAGAGAACACGGTATACACGTGTTCGGTAAAACTGACGTAGCTTATTCGTCATGAATTCCGCGGTCCTGAGAGCATCACGTTCTCCTTGAGTTTAAAATTATTTGAATTACTTCACAAGAACGAAACCGCGTAAGCTGTAGGCCACACAAGGGCGAGAGAGAACCGCAAGTGTCGCACTCACTCTTAAATAACATTGCGAGACACGGTATCGGCAGTAGACGGCATATCTCGGATGTATTGGTCCACCCATCTCCTTCCTTCTTGCAATAGGCGGGTGACGACCAGTCCAGTTAACTGTTGGGGTAGGACTTACCCGGTCTAGCATCTCTGCCATACCTTCCGCTGTTGTGATCTGGTCCGTACTTGGGCCTGGCAACGACCACACGGCGAGTGCTAGTCTCTACACCACGAGGTGGTCTAGCACAATACAATGAGAGCACAATTCTACTCTTGGGTCATACATAGTACAAAGTACGAAATTATCGTCTCTGTACGATCAAGTTCATACATTTGGCAACGCTGGCTCAGTCATCTCTTATCAGCGTGTTTTAAATCAGCATTAAGACCAGTGTTACCAAATAAAATGTCTGTGTCTGCAGAACACTTGAAATGTTCCTGCTTTATTGCTAGGAACCCCTAAGCAAAAATGGCTGAGTTGGGAATCGAACCTACTACTCATGATTTATGAATTCCTGTAACTCGTCACGGAATTATCCTAATTTGTTGTTGTTATTGAATCATTTAGGGCCTTGTGACATCATGGTCATTTAGCCCCATGTACTAGGGTGTAGAATTTGTCTCACAACCAGTGGTATTGTGATGGCTGTACACGTGTCTGTAGTTGAAATTGAAAAGGAAGTTTGTAGTTTTACGTGACCGTTAATCTCGCGATAATGACCCACGGGAACTCCGTTATACGTGGAATCTGGACCACAGGACATGACATTTCACTCTGAAAATCTCACATGCATTGCCCGGGAATCTAATCCGGTCCACCGTGGTGAGAGGACAACAGCTTAACCGCTGTGCCACCACACCCCTAGTTGTAATGGAGATTAGAATTGAGAAGGAGGTGGCCTTGGCCTTGAGTTAGGAACTATTTGCCTGGAGGAGAAGTGGATAGCCACGGTAAACCACATCTAGGATGGCTGAGTTGAGAATCGAACCTACTTCTTCTCAGTTTTGTCTCACGAGGTTGAGTGAACCCCGTTACAATGCTCAGACTAGAATCGAATCCGTACGTCCGTGGTAACAACCTAAAATGAATGATGATGATTATTGTTGTTGTTTTAAGAGGCCTAACATCTAGGTTATTGGCCCCTAATGGTCTGGGTGATAGCAAAAATTACAAGGAAATGGAAACCATAATGAAAATTAAGTTAGACTGAAATTATTTACAAAATAGAACTCAGATTTGAACGACTCACAAAATGTAGAGTGGAAATACTTACAAAAGGTAATTTAGAAGGAAAATACTCACAAAAGGAATATATTGAAAAATACGAACAAAATGTAGTTTAGGTTCAAAATACTTACAAAATGCAATTAAGATTCAAAATACTGATTTGGATTGACAATACTTACAAAATGCAATTAAGACTGAAAATACTTACATAATGCCTAGAATGGACCGCAAGATCCATCTAAATAGCTTGTACTATTTGTTCAATATAAGACCTGCTAGTTCTAGCCACCTGTTGACCAGAATGTTATCAGCATCGTCATCATCAGAAGCAGTATTGTCAGTGCCCAACTGTGGTACTTGTTTGAGAATATGTCTCGATTGCGATCGAGCATCCTGCATATCGTAGGACAGTCCCCTCAAGGCAGGTCATTGGCACACTCAATCAAATATTAATGTCACATACAGCTGGACAATGAAGTCATTAAAACGCTTGGGTGACGTCACCTGCTCGCAAGCACCTGGTACTTTAACTCAGATAGGGAAGGATTATTCGTAGAAGTTGTTGTTGTTGATGATGATAATTGTTGTTTTAAGGGGCTTGACATTTGGGTTATCGGCCCCTAATGGTTTGAGTGATAGTGAAGATGAAATGAAATGAAACTAAACCTAAAACAAACTACATACTTACAAACTTATACTACTGTAGAAGAGGAAATGGAAAACAAAAATAAGAATAAGGGAAACAAAAGACAGGAGGAAAGGAAATGCCCTCAATCCTCGAAGAAAGAGAATTAAGGGACTTGGAAGAAAGGAGAGCCAGAAAAGGAAGACAGAAAGTTAAGAGGAAAGGGACCGCCCCAAAGGCAATGGAAGAAGGAGATAAACCGGACCCAGCTCAGGAAGCCCTCGGGGTCGCCAACTCCCGAACTCACCAGATGTGAGCCCTTGAGGGTGTAGCACAATCCAGGGTGCACCATTAGTGGTGGGGCTACACACTCCCTCTCTCCCTTAGGCCCTTGGGAAGAAGGCAGCAGATTATATGAAAAGAAAAAAAAAATACGAGCCTTACAGTAGTCGCATATGATGTGTAACATCTGATATAGAAGAAACCTCACGTGAAATTGTTGATACACCGGTATATTATACTATTATTGGCACAAATATTAATCTATTGTAAAAGGGAGTGTTTTACAGATATTGTAGGGCGTGGTGGCTCAGCGGTCTAGCTGTATGCCTCTCACCAAGGTGGTCCGGGTTCGATTCCCGGTCAATGCATGTGAGATTTTCGAAGTGAAATGCCATGTCCTGTGGTTCGGATTCCACGTAAAAAGGAGGTCCCGTGGCTCATAATCTACAGATTAACGGTCACGTTAAACTACAAGCTTCCTTCCCTTCCTTCCTTTACAGATATTGTAGTTTATAATACGGAACTCATTTTATTAGATGATTTGTAGCTTCCACCAGCACTAGCCTGAATAAAGAATACGATATGGATCAACTAGATTAATAGACGCGACACCGCTCATAACCTTAAATTCCTTATAAACAGGTCCTCTTCATTCACAGACCAACACGTAATTTCATATGGATTCTGTTAAAATGAGTCATATTGATATGATAAATATCGTTTAAAATGATAATCTGGTAGCAAAAATATCTACCCCGTCCGGGATTCG
Organism: Meconema thalassinum; assembly: GCA_946902985.2. Classification (NCBI taxonomy): domain Eukaryota; kingdom Metazoa; phylum Arthropoda; class Insecta; order Orthoptera; family Tettigoniidae; genus Meconema; species Meconema thalassinum. Next base: position 353,201,683 of record OX336392.1, read on the forward strand.
AACCCGAGATCTCTGAATTCACAGTCATAGGCGCTAACCCCACGGCTATTTCGACTACGCAAATATGGTGCACAAAATGGTGACTTCTTTCCACGTTCCAATAATTCTGCATTACGGAATCAAGTTTCATTTATATTTTGCTTGTTTCGATAATGTTCCTGCGTGAAATTGAGTTTAAAATGCCTTATGAATAGGCCCTCTTGTGAGTAAAGAGAATGTATTCAGCAATAGTTGATGAAGGCTTGCTCAATTCTTGTATAACCACAACGATTATAATATATTGATGACTGCATTACCGTTATGTGGGTTAATATTTGAATAGCCATTGTGCAGAATGCCGACTACTTACAATGTTTGATATCAAGGCATTTTACCATTTAAATACTGATACGAAGACTTCGAACATGTGCCATGTGCTTTGTTTCAATCACTTGACACCAGAGTTCACATGAGCGTTTACCGTTCAGTATGTCATAAACATTCCACATGGCTGAGAGTACGTCATGGTATCAATTTCAGACACCGCGCGCTCATTGTTTCTCGTACCACTGCCAGCTGGATCGATCGATCGATCGAGTTGGCAGTGCGTCTTACACTTCCGTTGGAGCACACTTCCGTTCGATGGAACGGAAGTGTGCCAGCTGGTGCCACCTCGATGCAACCGAGTGGAAAGATGTTACACATCAAAAAGAAGAGATCTGACCCCCTCGAAGAATGAGGGATCAGGAAAGATGAGACAAGGGCCAATTATGGCGGTAAAGTGAAAGATTCCCTAGGCCTCAGATACCCTAATACCGTCGGGGTCGGAAACGAATAAGAGTTGACCAAGGGAGGTCGACAGGATAGATAACAGAGAGGAGCCCAGTACAAGTAGCCTAAGTGGAAACAATGCCGGACTAAGCTGGGGTCCCGTCGTCGCCAACCCACTCCTACTAGATGTGAGTCTCTGGGGGGGGATTTGTAGAAGTATTTTGATTTGCAAATACTAGTTAAGTTTGCAAAACCTTATTCAACTCCAGTTATTGTAGAAAATAAGTATTAGCTTAACTCACCACTATATAAAAGACCACCAGATAAATAGGAATGTTAAATAGAAACGGACAATAACAAAATAGTGTTGACAACATTCATATCAAAAGTTCGTTAGAATAGTAAATCAATAAATCACAGTGTTGACACACTTAGTTAGTTATTGTTATTTTAAGGGGCGCAACTAATTTGATACACTTAAACAATATTATTAACAACGCAACATTTATATACTAACTGAGCAATAGTATCTGTAAATAAGAACGACATTTTACACATGTTATAAAAACTTTTGTTATTTAATAATTGTACATATGGTTGTACATAAGTGTAAACATGTCCACCGTACCTTATCCAAACCTTTTGTGAACAGGATCTAATGATGATCACATGACGATCGAAACATGTCATCCAATTAATTACCCCGTTCTTGTTTCTGTGCTAAATAAGTGATAAATAATTCATGTAATAATAATTTCAGGTTAGAGTGTTTAAATATGTGTTATCCCATTAAAAGGATCAATAAATTCATTTATTAAGGCTCACGTCAAATTCATCCAGGTTTAGGGAAACACCCATTACAATTTGGTGGAATCGTGTTGACCAACTGAAAAGCATTAATTTATTTATTATTAATTTATTATAATAGGCTGTATTTATAATATAATCCTAGTTTTAATATTTATATTTTAGTTTTCACTTTTACATTTTAATAGCTGTATTTATTTCTATATTTCAATCTTAATTTCTATATAAAAAGTAGGTTAGCTCAGGCAAGGAAAGCATTTCTACAGAAGAGGAAACTGTTGGCATCGAATATAGATTTAGATATTAGGAAGTCATTTTTGAAAGCCTTTGTCTGGAGCGTGGCGCTCTATGGAAGTGAAACTTGGACTATTGGAGCAGCAGAAAAGAGGAGAATAGAAGCGTTTGAAATGTGGTGTTACAGGAGAATGATGAAGATCAGATGGGTAGATAGAGCAACAAATTAAGAGGTATTAAGACGATTGGGAGAGCAGAGATGTTTCTGGTGACTGCTAACGAAGAGAAGAGGTAGGTTGGTAGGACACATACTAAGACACCCAGGAATAGCAAGCTTAGTTATGGAAGGAAGGGTCGAGGACAAGAACTGTAGGGGTAGACCAAGGTTAGAATATGTTAAACAGATTACTTCGGATGTAGGTTGTGGTAGCTATGTTGAGATGAAACGATTAGCTCAGGACAGGGAGGAATGGAGAGCTGGATGAAACCAGTCAAATGACTGAAGACTCAAACAACAACAGTTTCTATATTTACAGTATATTTTGGTTTTTATTTTTAATTTTATTAATATTTTTTTTACAATAATATTCCTTTTTGTAATATTTATGTTTATATTTTTATATCTACATTTATATATCAATTTTAATTTTAAAGCCTATTATTATATTTAATTTTACACTTTTTAATGTTAATTTTTACTTCTTTAATTGTCTTTATCCAGTACCATAGCTCAAGGGGATACAGAATAATATTGGTTTTCAGAAATATTATAATTCTACAAGTAACATTCGTAATAATAAAGCTGAAAAATTCAACCATCAGGAGCTTTGATAATGAAAATGGTTCTTAGGCTAGATGATTGGTGTACTGACCAATATACTATAAAGTATTAATTAACGTGGAAGACTGATGTCCCCCGCAGAATGCGCCGGCTGACAAAATATAATGGTGACCGTGACTCTCTCGATCTCGGTGAAATTTATCACAAACGTTGGTTTGATCGCAAGAAAGTCATTAGTGGTGGTATTTTGTTACTAAATTCACTCTAGTGATCTCTACAGAGAGCGAAATTGTGGGTACATACATGCTTGAGAGGGATTTCAAACAGCTCAGAGGGATGGGTTTGACAAGGACTCATATCCTCTCCAGCCAATTGCACTGTTACAAGAACGTTACCTATCATGTTTTGAGATCCCTATTACTGTAGATAGTCTGCTGACGGTGGTGACGGTGATTATTGTTTTAAAGGGCGAAACATCTAGATCATCTGCTCTGTATGGTTGAAGACATGCAGTGTGACATTGTAAGTTCAGTAAGTAAAATATATATACTATGTAATTCTGCCTTGTCAATACAATGAAATTATGTTTTTTAATAATACCAAGAAGAACAATAATCATGAATGCGCATTGCCTCCAGAGGTGGATGGTGATATCTGGTACCCTTAGGTGCCTTGCGTGTCTTCGTGAGGATGAAGTGAATAACGATGCCACGAAAGCCCAATCCCCAAGAGAATGAAAATAACCACATGAAGATAAAATCCCATGGCACGGCCGGGATTCGAACCCGAAGTCCCTCAGACTAAATGTTCTCTTATGACCCCTTGAACGTATTACTAAACTACTCCTAGTTATCTGATAAGCTTCCACAGTGTGAGGACTTAAGCCTTTTCCAAACTGTTGGGATTTTTCCACACGGAGGATCCGTACGTCAACCTGATGATCCTATAGAACACATATCCACGTTCAAATCGGCAATAACATTTCTAAAAAATATATATCTTTGTGATTTAAAGAGCATTATTAAGTACCAATATTCAAGGTATATTTTGTGGGTTTCGAAACCAGACCCCATGCTGGTCCTGCCCTGATCTCTCTGTAGTTAATAACATTCCATTACTCAAAAAACCGTTACTAAAAAGGATTCATCTTGATGCCCACTCAGAAGCGAATGGTCGATTAATGATCATTTATCGATTTAATGATCAACAACACGCACGACGACTCCAATGCTATCGCGGTGTGTGGTGGAGCGCTTTTTATATGCAGGATACGCTACACGCCGTGTTTTTGTTTCATCTTCCGCTGCTGACTCAAGTACGAGTGAATGTTAAAGCAACATCACGTAATTACACTTCACTTTCTCTCTTTTTCAGCCCTCCACGACATGTACTTTAAAAATAGCTTGGAAGAAAAACAAAATAAATATCCGATCGCTCATGTATATATAATACTTCTTCATACGAGAGTGCTCTACAAACACTCTGTCCCCTCGAGCGAAGTCAAGCGCTTTGAATCACGCACCATGACCTTGACGGGGAGCTGCAGGAAGTCCGGATATCAGAGGTTCAAATCTTGGCACTGATAAAATCAGCTAATCTGACTGTGGATATTCCCCGAGGTAGGCCTATTCCACATTCCCTTTAGGCTAATGAGACCACTTCGTGATGTAGCGACTAGCATTCTTGGCTGTCACCCATTGATGCAGATTGAATTCCCCACTCTGCCAAGAAATGTAATTCTTTTCTGAAGACTGGAACGGGGTACACTCAGTCTTTTGAGGTAAAACTGAGAACAGGCTGGTTAGATTCTTACCTCAGTCATTCTAGAAGTGGTATTCCGTGGTTTCCCCTTTCTACTCCAGAAAAATGGTTCCCAACATCAGGCCACTACTGCCTCCATCCTATTCCTCGCCTGAATTACAAACAGCCGCACTAACAAAGTCACCACGGGCTATCAGAAAATGTCTACACACACCCAAGTACACGGGGCTGTAATGATCACGGTGTCCAAGTCCCTCAAATGAAATAACAGCCGCAACTCCAGGCTAATGCAGGCAGAGAACCTAACTTCCAGTCTCGAGGCACCTACCTCATCCCTGTCCCTAATACAGTTACACACACTATTAGGCTACAGTCATCATAGAAACACGTCATGTTATCATACACCTTCAACACACACCTAAGTACACGGGGCTGATGACCAAAATGCATGAAGACCCTAAAATTAATTAACAGCACAATACATTTGGTATAAGAAGGGGTTTATTTCATTTAAAGCGTTCTCAGTGGACCAGACGTAGAGTGCATATGTTTCCATGTCCACCGCTTACCGTAGTGACTAGCATTCTTGGCTGTTACTTAGGTGGTCCGGGTTCAATTTCCGGGTCAGCCTGAAATTCAATTCTGATCTGAGGGCTGGAACAGAGTTCATTCAGCCCCATGAGGCAGAACAGAGAAGAGATGGCATCGATTCCTGCTCAACCATTTTGGAACAGGTTTTCTATGGTTTCTCACTTCTACTCCTGCTCAATGTTAGCCCCGATTTCAAATACACACACTAGATTAGCCATCACAATGGCACACGTTGTCAGACAGATTTCACACGCCCACGGGGCTACATGACCACGATGTCGCAACGCCCCTAAATGAATCAACAACAACATCGATTGTGAATTTGATTCCCAGCCAAATTAGTTAAATTATTGAAGAATGGGTAAACATACCGTATTCCCAGTGGAAGCCAATCACATTTAACCCTTGAGAACTGCGTGAAGAATTATAACACGAATACTGGCGCTGGGTCAGTTTGACCCATAGTGTGTCACTCCCTTCTTGTCGTAGTCATACGGATTTTAATGTAGTGGTTTTACACCTGGTGACTTTCTATGAACTATTCCCAATATAAAATGAGGTTTATTTATATTTTTCAAATTTAATATGCAGAGAAATGAGAATAATTTTCATAACAGTATAACTGGCCTTGATACTGTAGTGGCGGAAAAGCAGTCATCTCAATTTTTTGAACAAGGAGCTGATGACAAAGGTGTCCCTTGACCCCAAACATGGATCAGCAATAACGTGAGCTATGTTATTGTTCTGCATGAAAATATTTGGATTTTCCCCCTTATTAGCCTATTTTCTATTTTGAAAAAATAGGCTTATGAGATCACCTTTTGTCCGTGTGTGTGTGTGCGTGTGTGTGATTCGTGTGTGTGTGTGTCCCTAATAAAATCTAAACGGCTGGAGAGATTTCAATGAAACTCGGTAAGTTAATAGCTCTATTTCGGGCGACCCCGACCGTGCCCTTCAAATTTTGTTACGCCTCACCAATCCAACATGGCGGCTGTGCGAAATATTTCACCAGCATTCAATTTCTACGAAAATATTACGGTTATCATCCTAGAATTTTGTATGGTGATAAAAGGAACTACTAGAAATTCACTTATGTGACCTTTGAAAACCTGGTAACTACAAAACCAACATGGCGGCCAAGCGAATTTGCGACTTTTAAATGGACGTTTCTCGCGATTTAACCAACCAAACGCAATGACACTTGGCACAGTATATGTTTATATTTATTGTAATGCACCGACATCTAACTTCGTTCAATTGTTTTCATAACCTCAAAATGGCGGCTGAGCGAAATATTTCACAGGCATTCAATATCTCCGAAACTATTTATGATATCAACCTGAGATTTTGTACGGTGATAAAGAGCACTTCTACAAGTTTATCTATGTAACTTTCAAAAACCTGTAAACTACGAAACGAACATGGCGGCCAAGCGAAAATGACACATTCTAATACATTTTTCTCGTGATTTAATCATATGAGCGCATTGAAATATGGTACAGTAAATAATTATACATATTGTCATTCACTGGCATCTAATTTAGTTCAATTGTTTACATAAACTGAAGATGGCGGCTGTGCGAAATTTTAAAATTAAGTTTTTATTCTTGTGTCGTATTCATGCGATCGAAGTGAAAGTTTGAATAATGAAGCTAAGCAATAATTTTCCTTTAATGGTACATAACTCTATGGCCTATACATATAACAATCCAAAATGGCGAGCATCCGAAATATTTTGACGGATCTCAATATCTACGAATTTTTTACAGCAATCAAACTGAATTATTTTATGTTCATAGAGGCTATGAACATAAGTTCATCTATAGGACTTTCAGTAACCTGGTGAGCATAAATACAATATGGCGGCGACGCGAAATATAACTATTTAAATGGATGTTTCTCGCGATTTCACTATCCGAGTGCAGTGAAACTTTGCACGTTAAATGCTTATACAAATGTTAATCCACTGGTATCTAATTTATTTCAATTGTTTTCATAACCACAAGATGGCAGCCGTGCGAGATTTTAAAATCTCGTATTTATTTCTTGTGTCCTAATCATGCGATTGAAGTTTGAATACCACACGTACACAATAATCTTCATGTAATAGTACATAAATTAAAATCCAAACTGGCGACCATCTGAAATATTTAGTCGGTTCTCAATATCTACGAATATGTCATAACAATCAAACTGAAATTTTGTATGTTGATAGAGACAATTAACATGAGTAGGATATGTGAAAATAGGCTGTATAGTTCTTCACGGAACTACTTGTTGTTTTTTTTTCAGATAGTCTCGACTAATGTAAGTCGAAAATTGTCACGCGAAGACTGGCGCCATGGGTAAATCTGACCCTTCCGTAAATAATATAGAAATAACTTGAGTGTTCTAAAGGCCATGGACATAATTCTTTTGCAGGGTGAAGTTCAAGGCTAGGAAGGAATGTACTGTAAGAGACAGGAAATAAGGGCTGACCAAAACGGAAATATAGAGCATTATTTAAAACTCGGATCAAATATACCCATCCTCGCGGGTTAATGAATGGAAGGCTAGAGCGTGTCTATTAGGCAGTCAGCCCAAAACTTGGTTGAATCCTTAAAAAAAAAACAGTTAACTATATGGTAAGAAATAACTTTATGTGAGTCATCAAGTAGGTCATAGAAGGGTAGCTGAGTGTAATTCGTTGTTTGCCGACACTCGAAGCTCGCGTTCAGCACCAAAGAAGCCGTCAGCTCTATATGGCGGTTCTGTTTGTGCCTGTCTCAAGCCACAAGTGATTGTGTGTGGGAATAGCTGGCGAGAAGTCGACAGCACACTATCACAAGACTCACTGGAAACACGATACGCCAGGGATCAAGAGCCGAGCGGAGAACCCTCCTGACAGCAAGCAAGAACAAAAAGATCCCTTCAACTGAAACACTAAAGTAAGTTGTTGGAAAACAAAACAAAAAGCGATCTTCTAATCCTTTCTTCTAGACGATTACGGTAGGTAATGTCACGAGTTGTGCTGAGTTTTCCGACAAGTCCCCGAGAGCGAAGCCTTGAGTTGATATATCCTGAGAAACTCATGACCTCAAGTGGCATTTATAAGGACTCTACTTAATTCTCCGACTTGTGTATAAATAAATAATGTCAAAGATGCAAAGAGCAAATGGGCTGGAATAAAAAGTATAAACCAAGATGTGTATACATATTCTGGAATGCCAAAATAAGACAATGTAACACTGAGATCAAAACACAATGTCCGTACGGCAGCGAATGTCGTTTGATGAACTACGAGCTAAAAAGTTGGAAGTCATAGAAAGAAGTATCCTACAGAAAATCATGGGTGAAATCCAGACTGAACCCGGCTGAAAACTTGGGCGCGAAAATGAAGTCTACCAGGATGTGGAAAGAATCTCGGAGACCATGAGGAAAACAAGACTGACATTTCCTGGACATCTAAACAGTTTGGATTTTTTTAAAAAGCTAACGAATATTGGTAGATATTCGACTACAGTACGTGTGGAATAAGAATATCACTACGTCATGAATTAAGGAATCTCGAAAGACCTCGTAAGATCCATCGTTCTGGATACCCAATTGTTAGAAAGTAGAAAGGAAGGAAGATAGTAGTTTTACGTGACCGTGAATCTTGTGATTATGAGCCACGGGACCTCCTTTTTACGTGGAATCCGAACCACAGGACATGGCATTTCACTTCGAAAATCTCACATGCATTGACCGGGAATCGAACCCGGACCACCTTGGTGAGAGGCATACAGCTAGACCGCTGAGCCACCACGCCCCCAGAAAAAAGTAGAAAGGAGAGTAAAACATTTGTAAGGAATTCAAGACAATGAAAGTACAAGAATGGAAGAGCTTGGACAGAAGAACAAAGGCAGAACTTCAGCGAACGTATGAAGACGTACGAGAGACTGGAAACTCCAGTTAAAGAAGAAAAAAAAGTTGTAGGCTGATCCTAGATGGTCAATAAATAAATAAATCAATAAATAAATAAATAAATAAATAAATAAATAAATAAATAAATAAAACAAATTGAAATTGAAATTTATTTATTTCAAGTTAATTACAATTAGGACTAAAAGTTCCTTTAGCTGCAACTAACGGCCACTACTATACATGTTTCTTTTATATCTCTCTCTCTCTCTCTCTCTCTCTCTATTCGTTTAGTCGATTCCAACTCTCCGTGACCCCATGTACTAGACTACGCCAATTTCTTCTGTCCTGCACTGCCTCTCGAAGATTTTCCAAGCTGGAATTTAGTGCTTCTGTGATGCCATCCATCCATCTCATTCTTTGCCTCCCTCTTCTTCTTGAGCCTTCTATCTTCCCCAGCATTAAGGTATTCTCTAATGAATTATGTCTTCTCATGATGTGTCCAAAGTAGCCCAGTTTTTGTTTCAGGATTAAACCATCCAAAGAACACACTGGTTTAATTTGCTGTAAGACTGACTTATTGGTTTTCTTCGCAGTCCATGGAACTCGAAGAACTTTTCTCCAACACCATAATTCGAAGGAATCTATTCTACGGCGTTCAGCTTTTCTTATGGTCCAGGTCTCACATCCGTACATCACAACTGGAAAAACCATAGACCTTACTAAACGGATCTTTGTTGTTAAGGTTAGGTCTCTACTTCTTAAGATATTGTCCAGATTTGAAAATGCCTGTCTACCAAGTAGCAATCGTCTTTTGATCTCATGACTGCAGTCACCATCGGCAGAAATCTGTGAGCCAAGATAGTTAAAAACAGAGACTATCTCCATTTTTTCTCCACCTACTTGCCATGAATTGACAGTTGCAGTTGTCATAATTTTTGTTTTCTTGACATTCAACATTAGTCCAGCCTTTGAACTTTCCTCTTTCAGTAAGAGATTGTTTAAATCTTCTTCAGTTTCAGCCATCAGGATTGTATCACCTGCATATGTCAGGTTGTTTATATTTAACCCAGCTATTTTGATTTCTGTTTCTTCTTCATCCTACCCCACATTCCTCATAATGTGTTCTGCGTACAGATTGAAAAGGCAAGGTGACAATATACAGCCTTGCCGTACTCCTTTTTGAATCTTAACCCATTTAGTTGTTCCACATATGGTTCTCACTGTAGCTTCTTGATCAGAGTATAAGTTCCGGATGAGGATAATGATATGTTCTGGAACTCCCATGTATTTTAGTACTTTCCATAACTCATTGTGATCAATAAAACAAAAATATACATCTTTCTGGAATTATCTTTCCTTCTCCATTATCCATCGTACGTTGGCGATTTGATCTCTGGTCCCTCTTCCTTTACGAAATCCAGCTTGTTCTTCAGGTAACTCTCGGTCTACATACTGGAGTAGTCTATTTTGGAGGATTTTAAGCATGACTTTGCTAGCATGTGAGATAAGTGCTATTGTTCGGTGATTCGTGCATTCTTTAGAATTTCCCTTCTTAGGAATTGGGATGAATGCTGAACTTTTCCAGTCTTTTGGCCATTGTTGGGTTTTCCATATTTGCTGACATATGGAATGTAAAATTTTCACTGCATTATCTCCAACTTCTTTGAATATTTATATTGGAATTCCATCATGTCCACTTGCTTTGTTTTTAGCAATATTCTCTAGGGCCCATTTGACTTCAGTATCCAATATATCTGGTTCTGGTTCGAAGGGCACATGAGCTTCTTTATCCATAATACATGGTTCTTTCTTATACAGATCTTCTACATATTCCATCCATCTTTCCTTAATGTCCTCTGCTTCTGTTAGATCTTTGCCATTTTTATATTTTACCATCCCAAATGTTGCTTGAAATTTTCCTTTGATATCCCTAATTTTCTTATAAAGTTCCCTCGTCTTTCCCATTCTGTTATTTTCCTCAACTTCCTTACATTGATTAGTTATAAAAATATTCTTATCTCTTCTAGCAAATCTTCTAAACTCTGCAATAAACTCAAACATTGCTGATCTTTCCCCTTTAATTTTTGCATTCCTTCGTTCTTCTGCAATTTGCAGTGCCTCACCCGATAACCATTTGGCCTTCTTCTTTTCCTTGGGAATGTATTTTTCTGCTTCCTGCTTAACAGCAGCAGATACTTCTGTCCACATCTCTTCAGGGGTTTTGTCTCCAATCTGCAATGTATTAAATCTGTTCCTGACTTCTACTGTATAATCACAAGGAATTCTTCCCAGGTCAAATCTGTATGATGAGGCAGTTGTAGCCATTTTCCTCAACTTCAACCGGATTTTTGCAATTAATAATTCATGATCTGATCCGCAGTCAGCGCCTAGTCTTGTTGTAGTAGATTGAATAGCACTTTTCCACCTACTGCTACAAATTATGTAATCAAAATGATTCCGGTATTGGCCATCTGGTGAAGTCCAAGTGTATAGACGTCTTTTGGGTAACTGGAATAGTGTGTTGGTAATAATCAGTGAATTATCTATGCAGAATTCTAGGAGTCTCTGTCCTGCTTCATGTGTTGTACCAAGACCAAATTGTCCTGTTACACCATCTACTATTTGATTTCCCACTTTAGCGTTCCAATCTCCAACTATGAAGACGATATCCTTGTTTGGTGTCGACCGTAGTAGTTCTTGCAAATCTTCATAAAATTGGTCAAGTACGTCCTCTTCAGCATAAATGGTTGGTGCATAAACTTGAATGACTGTAACATTGAGAGGTTGACCTTGAAATCTGATGGATATCATTCTATCATTTTTATAGTTGCAACCCATCACAGTTTTACCTACTCTGTTACTAACTATGAAGGCTACTCCATTACTTTTGTTGTTGTCTTGTCCAGAAAAGTATACTGTGTAGTGTGCCCAATTAGACACGGCAGACTGGCATCGAACTCGGGTCTTATCAAAGACGACCAGGCCCATGATTCCGCCCAGAATCGAATCATTGATCTCTGAGGGGGAACAGCTACAGGGAACCCGAAGAGCAATGAGTTATATCTGCATATAATCATAATAGCAGGATTTCACGGCTAGAATGGGAATATCATAGCTTTTAAGGTGGATCTTTGCAAGAAAATACAAAGCCCATGTACGTTTTCGAAGCCTGAATGCTAGAAAGCAAACCAGATTGACAGTTGACTAATCGTAGTTAGTGAAGGGGCATTTTTAGGTGACGCCAAGGAACTAATTTTCGTCTGGACCGCAGGAACAGCTCAAGATTAATGACTCTGGGATCCACCGGCTCACAAGGCATAAGAGTAGAGAGGGGGCAGTCGCCCACAGAAATTAATTGATTACAGCCAATTGGAGCATTGAAATGAAATAAAACTTACACCCAGGTGAATATATTCTAGGAAAGATAATTTAGGAGTGTTTTCACGCCTAAATTAAAGCCTACATCTATAAACGAGCCTCTGCACCACTGCTTCCGCTCGGGAGGAAGGTTTTGGAGATCAGCAGAGGTGGAATTACCAGGATAGCGTCATGACGCCATGGGAGAAGGCAATTAATTGTAATTAATTGGCCGAAACGATCGCTTGCACGCGAGTGATTTTGGGACCTCCACACTTAGACAAACGAGGATTATACTACACTTTGTCTGGAAATGTATTATTTCAGGAAGGGAGTCGGTCCTGAGTGTCCAGTGGACTATGTTTCACAAGAAAACCTTATATAGGAGAAGCTTCGCAGGGAAGTTAGTTCGTCTTCAGTTCGTCTTGACTCAACACGTGAGCTAACACGCTGCCAGATCACGCAAGAAAGTGTGCGAATTTATAAAGTATCGACGCTCAAATGTATTTGGAGAACAATGGAAGCGCATCATGCAGCTTCACAACAGTAATTATGCATCGTGTAAGATTTAGTCTACAGCAGACGTTTAACCAATAACATACGCGAGTATAAATTCAGTATAGCGTAGAGAGTTTTTGGGATGATTATGGACAGTGAACATACCAGGAGGTGTTGTCATAGTTAACAAGTAGTTCCGTGAAGAACTATACAGCCTATTTTCATATATCCTACTTATATTAACTGCCACTATCAACATAAAAAATTCAGTTTGATTGCTCTAATAGATTCGTAGATATTGGGAACCGACTAAATATTTCGGATGGTCGCCATGTTGGATTTTATATATGTAGGTCCTAGAGTTATGTAATGTTACATGAAGATTATTGTGTACGTGTAGCATTCAAACTTCAATCGCATGATTAGGACATAAGAAGTAATAAGGAGATTTTAAAATTTCGCATAGCTGCCATCTTGTGGTTATGGAAACAATTGAAATAAATTAGATGCCCGTGGATTAACATTCGTATAAGGATTTACTGTACCTAGTTTCACTGCACTCGGATGGTTAAATTGCGAGTAACGTCTATGTTAATATTTATAATTCGCGTCGCCGCCATGTTGGATTTGTGATCACCAGGTTATTTAAAGTCCTATAGGTGAACTTAAGTTCATAGCCCTATGAACATTAAAAAAATCAGTTTGATTGCTATAATAGATTCGTAGATATTCAGAGTCATCTGAATATTTCGGATGGTCGCCATGTTGGATTGTTAAATATATAGGCCATAGAGTCATGTACCATTGAAGGAAAATTACTGCGTAGGTGCATTATTCAAACTTTTACTTCGATTGCTTGATTACGACACAAGAAATAAAAACTTAATTTTAAAATTCGCACAGCCACCATCTTGAGGTTATGTAAACAATTGAACTAAATTTGATACCAGTGCATTACGATGTGTATAAACATTTCCTGTACCAGATTTGATTGCGTTTGGAACCTTAAATCGCGAGAAAGGTCTATTTAAAATGTTCAAATTCGCTTGGCCGCCATGTTCGTTTTGTAGTTAACCGGGTTTTGAAAATCATATAGGTGAACTTCCAGTAGTGCCCTTTATCTCCGTATATAATTTCAGGATGATACAGCTAATAGTTTCAGAGATATAGAATGCCGGTGAAATATTTCGCTCATCCGCCATCTTGCGGTTATATCAACAATTCAACCAAGTTAGATGTCGGTGCATTACAATGTGTATAAACATATACAGTACCAAGTTTTATTGCGTTTGGTTGGTTAAATCGCGAGAAACGTCTATTTAAAAGTCGCAAATTCGCGTGGCCGCCATGTTGGTTTTGTAATTACCAGTTTTTCAAATGCCACATAGGTGAACTTCTAGTCGATCCCTTTATCACCGTAATGAATTCCAGGGTGATATCGGTAATAGTTTCGGAGATATTGAATGTTGGTGAAATATTTCGCACAGCCGCCATGTTTGATTGGTGAGACGTAACAAAATTTGAAGGGCACGGTCGAGGTCGCCCGGAATAGTACTATGAACTTTTCAAGTTTCATTGAAATCGCTCCAGCCGTTTAAATGTTATTAGGGGGGACACAAACACACACCTCACACACACACACACACACACACGCACACACACACGGACAAAAGGTGATCTCATAAGCCTATTTTTTTTCAAAATTGAAAATAGGCTAATAATGACTCATTATTGTCAGGATCACTACAGTTACGGGAGCCTGGAAGGCGTCACAAATAGTCGTGACAGAGGATTGAGCAGAATTGCAGTAGAGGTGATATAAAGTGTAGGTGACGGGAATCGAACGCACGCACACGCAAGACAGACTTTCATGGAGACCAGCGGTTGTCAGAAGTTAGCTGCATCGCATCTCTGAGGTCAGGCGATAGTTGGAGTCCAATCAAGGATCCATGTGTGAAATAGTGCGGGAATTGTATATAAAGTTATATTACAGTGATTTTTAAGTGTTTACGTATGTGGTAAAATAATATGTATTGTGTCAAAGTGAGAAAAGCCAGCAATGAATAAAATAATGGGCATGTCAGGCCTAGAGTACGTGCAAAGTGTGTCATGTCTAACGTAAGAGTACTGTGTTATTGTAAACAGTAAGAAAGAAACGTAAAATATCGAGATAATGAGACTTTTTCAGTGTCATTGAATTGTTGAATGAATGTGTATTATGGTAAATTCTACAGGGTTGTATTTGAGAACCATTAAGGTAGTTTATGTAAGCCAGTAAATTATACTTGTTTTGGGAGTTACATAAAGCTTTGGCTTAAGTGTAATTGCAGAGAGGACGTGAGTGCTTTAATAATTGAGTCATCTATAAGAAGTATTGTTTGAGCGCGTACAGCGAGCAAGTAACGTAGAATCAAGAGATTTACGTCAATAAGTTGCGGGGATCATCCAAACATAGCTTGCGCGTTAGGCGAATCTAGTCGGCTAATCTTCGATATCTACGAGATAGTATCGCCTTGGAGCATACTTGTATTATTAGCAGCGAAGTGGGACAGAGGCTGTCTGTATCCACCGTTTGCAGAATTGTTGCCACTAGGGATAACTATTAGAGACCCTGTGTGGGCCCATGTACTAATTGATCTGCCCTTAGAGGTAAGACTAATGGTTCGTCGTATAGGAAACGCCGATTTCCTCTTGTTATAGGCAGCTGCACCAGTGAGAGAACTTTGATACTCACTTGAGATGCGCGCCAGAGCCGCTAATGTCGCCACAGAACGGCAAAGCTATCCGTGATCCATCCCCTGCCATGAATATTAATTAGGAGCCGAGTTGAGCCCATTATACTCTAAATGTAGGTGTTAAATAATTAGAATGACTCAATTACTAGGGACAC
Organism: Meconema thalassinum; assembly: GCA_946902985.2. Taxonomy (NCBI): domain Eukaryota; kingdom Metazoa; phylum Arthropoda; class Insecta; order Orthoptera; family Tettigoniidae; genus Meconema; species Meconema thalassinum. The sequence continues at coordinate 353,217,237 of OX336392.1, forward strand.
AACCCACTCAGGGTACCTCCAGTGTAACTGCACCAGTAAATAAACTTGACCTTGCAAGGAGCCAGATGGGGTGGCAGGAAGGCCACTGGACCGGCGGCCATCTTTCTCAGGCAGCCGAAACTAATTTATTGTCCTCTTGGAAAGGAGGTCTGTTGACCTGATCCTTTTATTTTAAAAGCGTAGTGGGACACTGAAGAATCTCGATATTTCGAAAAGTAATTAAGATATGATTGTTGTGATGATGCCAATTGAATTAAATGCTTTATTTTCACACACATACCATGTTGGAACGCTATGATCGGATAATATTTGGCCCAGTTATTCTCTGAGGAGGAATACTGCACGAAGTAAATATAGGCATCTTTGTAAAGTGTATTTGCCCAGTTTACACTAATTTATTCATACGGGTAGAGTAATTTCAATTACGTGACACGTTTGTAACGATAATGTTCTGACCAGACCCAGAAAATCGTTGTATGGTGAAGCTATAAAACATCTCTAACCATATCCATGTGTATTTTGGAAGGGAAAGTTTACTACTTCAGCGTTTCAAATTGATGGGAAAAGGAATACGAGTTGCACGACCCAACACTTGCTAATTAAGGCATAAGATAATGAATTAATGTAACTGAACGTAAATGCCCCGTGTAAAACGGATAAATGTTTAATAATTGCAGATTTAATGTCATTTAAAGATAATTTGTGTTTATTGTGTTGTGATATTCCAGTTTGTGTTAAATTGTGCCACGTGAAAAACACTATGGACACTCGCAAATGTCAGAGAGTATCAATAATAGGATGTTTGGAATAGACTTGAGTGCGGCGAAGCACTAATTTTAAGGAGAGACTCACAGATAACTTCGATTTTTGTTGTGGGAAGTAAATGTAAAGTATCTTTTGTTTGTGTTTTATGTTGTATTGCCATGATTTTCTATCATTAAATGTTATATTTAGGAATATGTTGTTTCTTTCAAGTAGAGTAGTCACCTGACAGACTCAAATCCTGAGCATGTGATCGTATGGTGGGCATGAATGTCCCATACCTCGAAAGACCGTGAGTTAGCTGGGATACGAACACATGTTCCATATGATGACGATTGGGTACAGTAGTCATCCGAAATAAACTCTCCCATTCCAGATCACCTCATTTCACTTATTCCCAATATGTCGATGCCGATCCTCTCCAGTTCTCTTTTGACTACATTTAGTTTTCCTTGATACATGGATCTCACATTCCATGTTCCTAAACAGTACTGTTCCTTGCAGCATTGCACTCTTCTTAAAGCTCCTCTCAACCTAGTTCTCCCCAGAGATCCGAACTTGAAACTCCGGAACATTTTAAATTGAGCAGAGCCATGTGGTTTTCTTGGAAGAAATAAATATATACAAAAATGTTTTAACCTGAAGTAATACTATAATGTTACAATTTTATAATAAACTTTTACATGTTTTAATAATTACACAGATAATGGGAGTGAGCCTCTGCCGTACTTCGCCCAGTCTTATATTGTTATATATTTTAGAGGCATTTACCACCAATGATTTATTACATTCCTTTGTACGATGCTGAGGGATCTGCAGAGTTGTAGCTGTGAATCTATTGTTCCGATCATGCACTTTACTCATTTGAACAAAGTATTTAGCCTGCTAACGGGGTGTATTAGTTTCTAGAATTCTCAATAGTAAGCGAGAAGTTGAGTATGACCGTTATTCCCTAAACTTCAGCCAACCAATGGTTTTATAAAATGGTGTAACCTGACATTGTTTACGAATGTTGAAGACATGCATTCTGTACTTGCTGCAGCTTCATATTGTATTTTTCTGAAATATCGCTGTATGCTAATGACCCGTAATCTACGATAGGAAATATCACACTTTGCATCAGGGTATTTCGTACATTAAAAGGAAGATATGGTAGATTTCGATAGAACTGGCGAAGAATACCAGTCACCTTTCTGACTACATGGTTTGTATGGTTGGACCAACATAGAGTATTATCCATGTAGAGTCCCAAGTTTTTAACACATTCTTGATATTTCATCACAGATCCATTTACAACTATTGGAGGAATGAAACTGTTGTTGAGATTTCACAAGCTACTTTAAACTCAAGCATACGTTATTCTACGTTATTGAAATATAATAACTGACAAATGAAGTAAATCATATAACAATATTATGCTCGCATTAAATCTTCAGTCTGATAAACTGAGGAAGAGTAAATGGATTGAAGATTTGCCTTCAAAATATTTAATATGAAGAAGGGTCGATGTGCTTACGTTTTCGCTCCTTAAACCATTATTACCATGATCAACATCTATTTACACAAATCTTCATTAATATTCATCTCACGAAGGTACATTAATTTGATATTTGTTTTTACACAACATTGTTGGCTGCCGAAATGACGAAGATTATCAGAGACCATTTTTACGGAAATATTACTGTACAAAATGATTATTGCAAAAAAAAAATTGAATTTCTAGAATTTTTACTTATCTCACGATTGGCCATAAGTGATGCCTCGATCGACGAGATGGAGTGGAGATGCCTGCATACTGTTCCCTCGTCGTGTCTCTTAGCACATACGAGTACTACGGCACGCCAGGAATTACCGTCTAAAAGGTCGGCGAGCTTACTGCTGTAATTTGAACAACAAAACCATATTACAGCCTGCACTCCCAACAGCTTTTATCTTCCGGCTAATGTGGGGTTGCCTGCAGGCAGAGCTGGAGGGCCAAACGAGTCGTCATGCTTCGAAATGTCCTGTCTGTTCTCTCCACAGTGAAGGGTTTCTTGGCTGTGCTGACAAGAACATACCTTGCGCTTGCGAGTCTCACAGACTTAGCACTAAATATTATTCGGGCGTAAAATATTGACTCAACTTTCAAACTATCTTTCACTTTCAGAATCACGAGCCTGATATTACGGTCAAACCTAAATGAATTGGTCATGGCAGAAGAGATCAGGAGTCAGCTTTATATTTGCGAAGATTAGTAAAATACTGGAACATACAGAACATGTGCCAATAAGGCATTCCTTGACCCCAATAAAAAATAAAATTACGAGTTATCCTATTTTATTGATAATTGATATCACGGATTCTAAGAAGGGAAGTATCAGGTAAGACAGGTCGAAACCTATCTTGAAACTTTGTGAACACAATCGTTGTACTATAAGAGGACACTGTGTGGAAAATTAGCCGCCAGATTGAACTGCAAGGCTCCGAAATCATGTGGTGAATCTCTCATATAAATCAATGGGAGGTAGCGAGTACCGTACATGTTGGAATGGACAACCCTGACCGCCCAAGCACTCAAGGCCGGTGGGAAGGAGCCGCACGCTCCAGTCAGCATTGCTACTACTCCAAGTGCCACAGGGATGTCCAACTCCCCCTGCCGTCATGCATGCGTACCAGGATGTCAGGTACGATTTCGGAGCCTTGCAGTTCAATCTGGCGACTGATTTTCCGCACGTTGTCCTCTTATAGTGCAACGATTGCGTCCACAAAGTTTCAAGATAGGTATCGATCTGTCTTACCTGATACTTCCCTTGTAAGGATATAAACTAGTGGATTTCTGTCAAACATAATATGCATTTCTGCTTCTATTTAACCTCAAAGACTCATTGTCGTTCTGCAATATGTTCTGAGTGTTGTGTAGACAGTTAAAGTTGATCTAGGTTGAGTACAATCAATTTCCTGTTATTCCTTATTAGTATAATATAAGGTGTTTATTGTATAATTCTGTTGACTGCAGCGTTCGATCCTTAGTTACATTGTAGGTGCGTTGAAAAAGAATAATGAATTCATAAATTAATTACACGTTCATTCATCTGATTGAAAAAGAAGTAATTCCGATCGGACTACGTTAGATAAAATCAAACACAGGAGCACGATGGCACGATAAAAGTACACGCAAGTGATTGCGGGTTAAAGTGAATATAAATTAGTTAATGTAAAGTTTTGAAGCCATTCTTTCAATATTGCTTATACAAACTGTTATTAGTAACTCTTCAGTCGGTCAAAACGAGTTTTCCTAATGACTGGGTGGGGTACAATGTATATAGTTTATAATATGATAATCTATATCTTTATCTCTCTCTATATAAGAATGAAAGTTTGTCTGTTTTTTCTGAATTTCTACAGAAATTTGCGTTATTTACGCGTTTCAGACTGTTTTATGACGGATGCGTGCGGAAAAAAAATTTTGGTCTGTCTGTCTGTCTGTACTGTATGTCTGTCTGTTTGTCTGTCTGTGGAACAAGTGGTTGTTCCCTTATAACTCGAGAACGGCTGGGTGGATCAGCGTAAAATTTGGTACAGATATCCTTCAGAGGCACGGCACTAATCATTGATGTAACTCTTCTCTGTACCTCTCACAAAAGGGGCCTACACCCTTAAAATACTTGCTGAAATAGGCGTAGACGGGCGAGACAAAGCTCATTTTCAGCCCCTCAATACGAGAAACGAAATTCGGAAAACCACATTTTAAGGCCCTAAAACCAACAGTTTTTGAGATATTTCCAGAAAACTAATTTCATTTAGGACAATAACGAAAGAATGCAAGCCGGTTACCATGGCAACGGAATCTCACAGGTCCATCTATTGCTGTAAGACGCAATACAATTCCATTTATTACATTACTGAGATAGTTTGCAAACGGCTTAAGGTTATAACGGAACCGAATTGAGCTGTAAAATTCATCAATGTCATATAATGCGCTTAAGGGGGTCAAGGTGTACTCAATATTTTTTTCACGCTATTTACACGTGCGGGTGTGGTACGGAAGGTCTATTATATCCCTATCCCTATATTTTCATATTATTATTATAGTTATTATTATTATACTACGGCCTACAACGACGAGACAAAGCTTATTTTCAGCCCCTTGGTGTCAGAAACAAAACTCGGTGCCCCTAGATAGCAGTAAAGGGTCCCCGAAAAGTACATTTTAAGGCTCTAAAACCAACAGTTTCTGAGATATTCCAAGAAAACTAATTTCATTAAATAAACTAATTAAGGAATGCAAGCCAGTAACCATGACAACAATATCTGAAAAGGTGACATCCAACTTTCCATCTATTTCTGCAAGAAGTAAAGCCACTCAATTTATTAAATTTATGTGAATGTTTGCAAATGGCTATTAGGTTATTACGGAATCAACTAAAACTGTAAAATTCATCACTGCGCTTAAGGGGGTCAAGGGGTATCCTAGATGTTTTTCACACGACTTAAATGTGCGTTATGACTTACAGAAGGTCTATTATATCTCCAAACAGAAGCATTATTTTCAAAAATTCCTGAATTGAAATACGGTAGTTTTTTTCTTTTAGGAATTTGGGCCATTGGAGTCTAAAAAACCTGAATTTTCATGCACCTCAAGCCTTTATTAATTATTAAAGGGGTATTCCTCTGGATGGGGACATGACACAACAGTGAAGGTCAGTTTTATTTGACGTGTATTGCGTTTCGTCTACGAGGTTTTCATTTTTTTTCACGTCCGGAAGTACACGTTAGGTAAATTTAGTTTCAGAGCATATTTTAACTAATCATTTTTCTTTGTCGAGAAACAGGTTCCAAGTCTCTAACATTTGCAACAGTAGCTCAATTGATTACGCCTGGTTATTAATACCGAAGACCGTTCGAAGAATGGGTACTTCTGCTAGTAGGCTATATAAAGCTCAATGTTGGTTTGTCTGTCTGTCTGTTATTTATTCAAATCTACACCGTTTCGCCGATCTGAACCAACATGTGTATACTTACCCTCTGGAACCCGACGAATAACACTTTCCACTTTAAATTTTGGACAGACCACTCCCTTCCCTGCATTTAGGCCCTTTGGAACAAATCTACACCGTTTCACCGATCTGAACCAAAATTTGTATACTTGTATACTTTGAAACCCTGCGAATAACACTGTCTACATGAAATTTTGGACAGACCATTCTATTCCCTGCATTTTGGCCCTTGGCACAAATCTACACCGTTTCACCGATCTGAACCAAAGTTTGTATACTTACCATTTGGAGCCCTGCGAGGAACACTGTCTACATGAAATTTCGGACATACCACTCCATTCCCTGAATTTAGGCCCTTTGGCTCAAATCTACATCGTTTTACCGATCAGAGCCAAACTTACTGTATTTACCCTTTGGAACCCTGCAAGTAACACTGTCTACATTAAATTTCAGACATACCACTCCATTCCCTTCATTTAGGCCCTTTAGCACAAAACTACACCGTTTCACCTATTTGCACCAAATGTTACATACCCTCTGAAATCCTGCTGGTAACAATGTCCACTTCATATTTTGGACAACCCTCTCCATTCCTTAAATTTAGAATAACAGACAAAATGAACTTGAAAACGACGTTTTAAGACCCTTGAACCATTCATGTCCGTAGTAGTGTAACTGTAAGTATATTTTAATAAGTCTATTGTTGGCTGGCAATGCGGGCTGCATCACGTCGCCCCTACCATTGTTCTGGTGCGGAATTGCGAAAATATTTACATCTTGCGCTGCTTATAAATTGGAGTCACGGGGAGTAATTAGTGCAAAAAGATTTATTAGGCCCCTTAGAACAGTTATCATCATGAAGCCTCCGTGGCTTAGGCGGCAGCACGCCGGCCTCTCACCACTGGATCCGTGGTTCAAATCCCGGTCACTCCATGTGAGATCTGTGCTGGACAAAACGGAGGCAGACAGGTTTTTCTCCGGGTACTCCGGTTTTCCCTGTCAAAATTTCATTCCAGCAACATTCTCCACTATCATTTCATTCCATCTGTCATTCATTTAATCATTGCCCCAGAGGAGTGCGTCAGGCCTCGGCAGCCGGCACAGTTCATATCCTCGCCGCTATATTGGGGCTTCATTCATTCCATTCCTGACCCGGTCGGAGACTGGAAGCAGGCTGTGGATTTTTTTAGAACAGTTATCACCATGAAAATAGTATGCCTCTGTGTAAGTGCGATGATGTTGGTGCAGAACATTGAGGTTATCAGCTGCAATAAGCGTTGGTGCTTTCAAATATACTTTCATTCATTCCTATCCTTATCCTTGAGCGGTATGTAACGATAAATGATACTATTGCTACCTCAGGAGCTCGGGACAGCCGACGTTTTCCGAAGTGCTCTGATTATTTTCCTACGACACTATTGATCTCTACTTTTCTAACAGCCAATGAGTTATAGGCCCTAGGCAGTGTCTTTTGTTTCACATACTCCTCTTTCTAATCAAAATTTTCAATTCATGTGTTAATTACACATGTCAGTACTGTAGTTAGTAAATAGCCGTTTCCCTATTCATTAGGCCTATTATCATTACCATTACGGGAAAATGACCTGAATATTACGTTCATTATACTGTACTACTTATCACCCCCACTACCAACATTACCACAAAAAGATTTATATTTAATTTTTATTCTGTTAGTTTAAGTATCATGTGCTAGTTCTGCGGTAGTATTCATTATCATCCATAAAACAAATTAATCCACTGGGCGAAGCCGGGCACTACTGCTAGTATGTAAATAACACTCTAGGAAAAAATTGCATAATACTATTTTATGATCACTAATATACTGGGTAAACTGCCCAGTAATAAATGTTTTTTTTCCCTGAAGTGTTATTTACATACTGCATTACATAGGTGTGCAAATTATTAGACTCAACGCCATTCTTCCAAAATTAAATTTATACTTTTCATGATTAATGCTCTAAATATATTTACTATGCTCTGAAATTATTTCGAACATTTAACCAACAGTCCTAATCACATTTTATTTTAAGAAAATCATAATAAATTATTTTATAGATTTTCCACTAAAAGAGGGGCCTTGTTAATGCAAAATGCCACACTTTTTGTTTTGATTAACTTATTCTAGTTTCGTATGAATTTAAAGCAGAGTATTTCTAGTGATCGACCACTCTTGAACTTATTCAAAGATCCGTGGACCTGATTTAGAGGGTAGAATCCAAAGTCAATGAAACAAGAGAAAAAGGACCCAGATCAGGCATCCCTTGGAATACCCAATTCTTAAAATTTCCAGAAGCAATTCCTAATGGGAAAAGTTGTAAGTCTACAGGGGATAGATATTATTAAGTAGTGCGATAAAAATATGTCTGCAGTTGGACAGTAAAATTATTTAATTAAAACATTCTAACTGATTTGAATACTTTATTTGATTCTAGTAATTTACACACCTCTGTATATCCATTGTACCTTGCACAGTCATTGAGCAGTCACTGAAGAATTACAAATAACAGAAAATTAGTTAAACCATTAAAACATTTATTGAATTTAGAGGAAACACTCTTTCATGTTCAGAAAATACCTGGAATGGAAGGTTGATGAATAGGCTACATATATTAAAATTCCTTCAATATGTATCATTCATTAATTCCCAAAAATTCAATCCTTCAATGAATTTGTACACATTTTTAATCACAGACACGTCGTGAGTATTTATAAACACTGCATAAAGGTAACCACCACATGTGCAAATACATCTTCAAAACAACTGAATGTCACATGACAAATGCTTGTAAAACAAAACAGTGCACATTGCATTCCCTCAAGGACAAACAGTCACAAGTTTGTTGAAAGAAGACTCAGTCATGATACTAGCAAAATACAACTTGTTTGTTTGTTTGTATCGTCATCACAAGGAAATCACCGAGTTTTATAAACTTTGTTATCAAAGAGTAAATTGAGCACGGCTAATTATTCCCTTTCCAGCTGTCTTCTAAACAAGCAATGTAAATATTTTAGTGTACCTCTACGTGGAATGCATAAATCTCCTGGTCTACAGAAACAATCAGTCCAGATTCAAGTGCCGGAAGTTCACCTTCGTGGCACAGTAGCTAGCATTCTTGGCTGTCACCGCGGAGGTCCGGGTTCGATTCCTGGCCCTTCCAAATTTAATGTTGTTCTGAGGGTTGGAACGTGGTTCACTCTGCCTCGAGAGTCAGAACTGAGAAGTGATGGGTTCAATTTTTACCTCAGCCATCCGAGAAGTGGTTTTCCATGGTTTCCCACTTCTACTCCAGGCGAATTCTTATATCGTACCGATATTAAGACCACAGACACCTCCTATCAAAATCTGAGCTTCAACTATGGTGGCGTATTCGGTAGAATGCTGAACTAGTATGCCCAAGATCGCGGGTTCAAATCCAGCCAAAGTCGTGGGATTTTTAGAGCGTTAAAATCCTTCAGTACGCCTTCCTTCGAAGGGGAATTAAAGCCGGCGGGTCATAGATTTATGGCATGTAATAGAACCTACCACTACAATTGGCAGTGTGTAGCCACATTTGTAGGTTATATTTGGTTTGAGACGCTCTATCAAGTTCCGACGTTCGCTGATATGTGTCAATGATAGTGGCATCTGGTAGCCAAAGATGGAACTACGTGAAAATAAACTTGCTGGGAGCCTACGGTCGTTCAATTAAAATACCTCGCTATGGTCATTGGCTGCAATTCAAATTGGCGCAGCGGTCAAGCTGTTGGCCTCTAATCAAGGTGGACCGTGATCGATTCCCGGTCAATGCATGTGAGATATTCGATGTGAAATGCCAGTGGCTCATAATCACACAATTAACGGTCACGTAAAACTACACGCTTCCTATCAAATATAAATACGGATACATACACTAGTTCAGCCATCACAATGACATAGGTTATGAGACAGATCCCACACACATACAAGTACACGTGACAATACGACCACGATGGCACGAATCCCCTAAATGAAATCACAACAACAACAACAAGTTCTGAAGACATCGTTCTCGGTATTGTGAATGTTTTATTGTACGTGGGATGGATAAATCTTCCAGTGCAGGCACAGTGAGTCCAGATTCTAGTCACGAAGGCATCGTTATTCTCAGTTATTTAATTCAAAAGAACTAAAATTCTTCACTTTCACATGCAGTCGAACATCATTCCGTATCATCATTCAGTATGGGTAATATACCTTGGTGATTGTTCAACAAATTAAGATTCAGGTCTTGTTACGGAGATTCAACTGATTTGTATGAACGGAAAACTGATAACATTACTTTCAGAGAGCCGAATAAGTATGAGCACCTACTCAGATGAGACCTGCTTCCTGTCCGAGGAAGCCACCCGTCTCGCGACATATCTTCGCTTGCCCATTTATCAGTCAATAGCGGCATCAGATTGGTCATTCAAAGGACTGTGATGCGTGCGAGCAACATGACCAGCGTTTCAACAAACTGCATTGCCCTGATCTATTGATGAATGAGATACTACGGCAGCATTCATCTACATAATCAAATATTCATTCACCTGCATGGGGCAGTAAATGACGTTTCATTGTTGATATAACCTGACCAAGGCGAGTAGATTCCCGGAAAGAATGAGATAGCGCGGTGATGTAAGCACACATCACGGAAATACTGTACAGGCTCGTTCAGTTGTGAGTTGAGTCACATAGCGATTCTTGGTATGCCAATATTACGGCGTTTTGGCCAAGAAGACTGACGAAGACTATGTGTTGTGGTCGATACATGCCTTATTAGTTGGGTTTCTTCTCTTTTTCTTTTAGGTAGATTTCATTAGAAAGCACTATATTGCAATGGGTACCATGTTTCGACTTCCGGAAAATTTCGACATATCTTCGGGTTTCACATCCCCTAGACCCCAAAACCACCGTCAGTTCAAAAGTTTATATATAATTTATGTATGTATGTATATTTTTTTAAACATTAATGTTGATTGGACTGAAGAATTCTGTAATTCATTTGTTATTTTAACAATTTAAAATGCAAATACACAACTGAAGAATTACATCAGCATTTTGCAGAAACTCATATTGAGGGTATTTCACAAGATACTTTGTTTCTTATAAATGACTTGATGACATTTCAGATGCTCACAACCCATGATACTAAATCATAGAAACGAATACTAGGACGTCGATATCACTGTAGTCCATTGGTGAGAGTTGTGTTACTCAGAAGGATTTTTCCTCGTATTTGCTTCATCAATACGGTCTTTAAGGTAAGTATTACGCTTCTCAGGGCATTACCAGAGTATGAAACAAACAGAAAGAACCATACATTTTTCACTACATAGAATGGCAAACAATCTGTATTATTTTATTACTTTCTGAATTTCTCTGAATCATTGAAACGCTATGCAGTTTTTGCTTCGGTAGTTGGTGAGGAGAATAGCTTGTTAAGGATAAATTGTTGAAACTCGTTGTCTTTCTTCTCCGCACGTTTTCATTCGCGATACTTTTTACACTTATCAGTGATCAACATTAAAGGAAACAAATAAATTCGCAACGAAGCAATAGACAACTAAGAGCTTGTGTTCTTTTAGAAACAAATAGGTAACGTTACTCACCTAGAATGCATAGATGAAGATACAACTCTTCAGCAATTATAAACGATTTCTTCAGCGTAATATGCCTTCATTATAAACCATTTCATACTAAATGTATATTATTTCTATTGCATGCAACGACCTCAAGCTACTGACATATGGGCCTTGCATCTGGCGTCAGGCGCCATCTTATCGTGTGAATGAGCACGGCTAAGCCTGAGCAATTATTGAGACACTGCTACAGTATAATATTGTACCTAATACAACATTATATCATCCAACGTGTCACGCCCTTGAGGACAGTTTAACCCTTGAGAACTGGCGTGAAACAAGAAGATCCGTGACGAACTAAAGAGCCTACTTTTCTTAAAATTAAGATACATGCCAATGATTAATTTACAGTATATGAACCTATCTAGAATATTGAGGAAAAGAAGTTGGTACTATCGAAATGTCTAATTAGTTCGAAATATACCTGGTATAATGAAGCCTAATAGAGCACTACAGTTGGCAGCCCTGGTGTCTGAATATATTCTTAGTTCCATCTCTTAAGGTACAGAATTTGGTTGAAGTCCAATGGACGTTACATGCAGTTAGACATTGGATCTATCAGCACGCGTAAAAGCATGTTGGCAACAATATCATGCGTGTGCTGGTCATAAATAATCTGAAATATTATGACACCTTGTTGTGTCAATTTTGGATGAAATCTATTTGTTAGTACAGAAGTTACATGCATTTTAAAATTGGACCTATCAGCAGGCTTAGAATCATGTTGGCAGCACTGACTTATATTACTTACTCCAAATTAATCTAGAATGCCAGGTGCTATACGTGTGCAAAGTATAGAGCTGTTGGCTTGCATACTTTCTGATATATTGATATTAGGGTAAAAAATAGACAGCATTTATTAACAGTTGGCAGCTCTGATTGCTCTTAAGAGAGTCATATCTGTTATGTTACACATAGCACATACGAAATTTGGTTGAAATCCAATTGATAGTATAGAAGTTACAAGTATTTACATTTGGTCCTATAATGTTGGTAGAACTGACATATATAATTTACTCTAAACTAATCTAAAATGTCAGGTACTATACGTGTGCATAGTTTAAATCTGTCGGCTTGCATACTTTCTCGTATATTGGTATTTGGATACAAAAATAGAGAGAGCAATTATTAACAGTTGGCAGCCCTGGTGGATCTTAATAATACGCCCAGTCATATCTGTTTGTGTACACATATTACATACAATATTTGGTTGAAATCCAATTGATAGTGTAGACATTATATGCATTTAAAAATTGGACCTATCAGAAGGCTTAAAATTATTTTGGCAACACTGTCATCTATGACCTCCTGGACATTAAACTGAAATAGTATTATCTACATGTGTGCCAATTTTGGAATTGCTCCCATTCATACCATCCAAGATATCCAACATGGAGCTCAAATTTCAATTGCGGTTTTTCTGCAGTTGGTAGCACTGACATCATTTTCAAATATGGCTTGAGATATTCCGGTATACATCTTTACTCATACTAAATTTGGTTCCGATTGCTGCAGCCGTTTATGAGTTGATAGGGGGACACACACACAGCCAGACAGCCAGACAGGCAGAAGGACACACACACTGCCAGACAGACAGAAGGACAGACATACAGACAGACAGACACACATTTTCCCGGATCGATCTCGTAAGTCTATTTTTTCCTAATTTTTACAAAATGTGAAAAGTAGGCTAAAAATGTAACACGAGGACTGGCGCCGGGTCATTCGGACCCATAGCGTGTTACTCCCTTTTTTGTCTTACTCGCACTTATTTTATTGAAGTAATTTTACACCTGGTGTCTTCCTATGAGCTATTCCTAAAATAAATAAGGTTAATTTAAAATTTTCAAATTTAAAATGCCAAAAAATGACAATCTTCGGTAGAGCATCATTTGCCTTGGCAAAGCAGCCATCTAAATATTTTTGAACAAATGAGCTCATAACCAAGGTGTCCCTAGACCCTAAACATGGATGAAGAAGGTATGTTATTTTGCTGCACCAAAATACAGGTAAGTGGATTTTCCCCTTATGTTTTACAGATTGTCCCGACTAACGTAAGCCGCAAATTGTCACGCGAGCACTGGCGCCATGGGTAAATCTGGCCCGACCGTAAATATTATAGAAATAACTTGAGTTTTCAAAAAGCAATGGACGTGTTTCTTTTGCAGGGTGAAGTTCAAGGCTAGGAAGGAAGGTCCAGTAAGCGACAGGAAATTAGCGCTGACCTAAACGAAAATATAAAGTATTATTTAAGCCTCGATTCAAAAATACCCAAGCGCCAGTCCTCGCGGGTTAAAACACCCTCTGTTCGATAAGTGGAACCGTTGGGTTATAAGTTGCTTGCTTGCATAATTCACACGGCCGCCATCTTTAAATTGTTCGACAGGTGACATAGTAGGTTTGGCGCAAGACGCATTCCATATGAAGGTATGATTTTACAAAATTCTGAAGAGGTTCGCTGATTAGTTTAGCCGTAATTTTATTTAAGCGTTGAACGTTTGGGTGGCCGCCATTTTGTTTTAGTTAAAATGGTGGCAATATAAAACAAGACAGTGAGTTGCCTTTTGCTAGAGCTACCTCTGTACGAAATTTGGTTCAATTCAGTATCGCCATGTTTGAATTAATACGACAGACATATACATACAGACACACGAACTTTCGACCCGTGTAATATAATAATAATATCGTATGGCCTCGGTGCCGGGTGCAAGCTTTGTAATTTGACACCCAGAGGGTAGCTTGCATGTCGAATTTCGTCGTTCCTTGAATCACTATGAAAGTCAAGGAGGTTAGAGGTTATCGACCCGTGTAGATCTCATCAAACTCATCACACAAGTTTTACTGATTTTTACAGCATAAAATTGTCAATATATAATCAAAGGGCAATAAATTTGACGATTTGTTCTCTACTGAACATCTCAGATTATTTTTAGCCTACTTTTCACATTTTGCAAAAACGAGGAAAAAGTAGACTTATGAGATCGATCCGGGCGAATGTCTGTCTGTCTGTCCTTCTGTCTGGTTGTGTGTGTGTGTGTGTGTGTGTGTCCCCTATCAACTCCTAAACGGCTGCAGCAATCGAATCCAAATTTGGTATGAGTAAAGACCTGTACCTGAATATCTCAAGCCCATATTTGAAAATGTTGTCAGTGCTACCAACTGTTGAAAAACCGCAATTGAAATTTGAGCTCCATGTTGGATATCTTGGAAGGTAGGCATGGGAGCTATTCCAAAATTGGCACACATATAGATAATAATATTCCAGTTTAATTTTCAGGAAGCCATACATGACAGTGTTGCCAAAATGATTCTAAGCCTGCTGATAAGTCCAATTTTAAATGCATATAACTTCTACACTATCAATTGGATTTCAACCAAATTTCGTATGTACTATGAGTACATAAACATATATGACTGAGCGTATTCTTAAAAGCCACCAGGGCTGCTAACTGTTAATAAATGCTCTGTCTCTATTTTCTTATCCAAATACCAATATATCAGAAAGTATGCAAGCCGACAACTTTAAACTATGCACACGGATAGTACCTGACATTCTAAATTAATTTGGAGTAACGTATGCACGGCAGTGCTACCAACATGATTCTAAGCCTCTGGTAGGACCAATTTTTAAATACGTGTAACTTCTATATTATCAATTGGATTTCAGCCAAATTTCGTATGTGCTATGCGTACCATAACAGATATGACTATGCTTATTGTTAAGAGCAACCAGGGCTGCCAACAGTTAATAATATAATAATATCATATGGCCTCGGGTGCCTGGTGCAAGCTTTGCTATTTGACACCCAGAGGGTAGCTTGCGTGTCGAATTTCGTTCTTCCTTGACTATGAAAGTTAAGGAGGTTAGATGTTAGATATCTAAGCTCCTTGAACACTATAGCGGCGCTTTCTAGTAGAGAAATGAGGAACTTTGTGTTGGCGGAAACTCCCGAGATTAATTTTGCCATTATGAACTCGGCCTACTGAATTCAAATGGGTTCTTTGACACGCCAACATCGTATGACATGCGTATCGTATTTTTGGCGCCTTTCAAAAATCACTTACTACGGCCAGGAGTGACCCTGCAATCTTGGGGTTAGTAGACCGACACGATATCCACTCACCCACCGTGGCAAGCTTGCCAACAGATAGTAAATGCTGTCTCTATTTTTTACCCTAATATTAATATATCAGAAAGTATGTACGCCAACAGCTTTAAAATTTGCACACGTATAGTATCTGACATTCTATAACTAATATAAGTCAGTGCTGCCAACATGACTCTAAGCATGCTGATATGTCCAATTTCAAAATACATGTAACATCTATACTAATGAATGGATTTTATCCAAAATTGGCACAACAAGAGATCATAATATTTCAGATTATTTCTGCCCAACACATGCATGAAATTTTTGCCAACATGATTTTACTCGCGCTGATAGAGCCAATGTCTAACTGCATGCAACGTCCATGCTATCCATTGGGATTCAACCAAATATTGTATTCTGTACCTTAAGATATGGAGCTAACAATGTATTCAGTCACCAGGGCTGCCAACTGTAGTGCTCTATTAGGCTACATTATACCAAGTATATTTCGAACTAATTAGAAATTTCGATATTACCGACTTCATTTCGTCATTATTCTAGATAGGTCTACAGTATATAGATTGGTATGAATCTTAAATTTTAAGAAAAGTACGTTCTTTAGTTCATCACGGAACTTCCTGTTTTAATATGCTGACCTCCCAACAATTGGAAACCCCCTTGAAAGCTCTCAGGTACAGAATCGAGTACCATCCCGAATCCACACACAGTCTGTAGCTAACAAGGCAGCCCACCGAGGTAGAGAGACAGTACGTGCTGGTATGTAATCATCCCGGAAATAATTTTAATTTTATGATATTCCCATGCAACAGAACATATTTGCTTGCTTCGTCAATTCGTCTCACTTGGGAGTTTGATTACAAACGTCTTACACGCATGGCTAGAGATCATTATAGACTGTAAAACCAAGCTTTGAATTGTACAGCTGTATCTCAATATTGTGTGGATAAATGTGCTCTGATCATATCAGGAATGCTTTCATAAACCTGACCCGAGACCTTTCATAAACATCAGTTTTAAAAATCTATGTTTGCTTTCTGTGCACTTTGCAAACAAAAACTGTAGCTTTGAAGCCATTTTTCAGTGTTGCCACATTAACAATTAATATTGTGGTTTTCAACACAAAATAATTCCAATTACTGGATTATGTGAAAATAAAACTTAAATAAATTACAGTACATATGGTTAAGATTTATATATTGTTACGGACTATTGAAGATAAGGAGGAAGAAGAGGAAGAAGAAGAAGAAGAAGAAGAAGATGAAGAAATAAGAATAATGGAAGAAGACGAATAAGAAGGAGAAGGAGAAGGGGAAGAAGAAGAAAACTAAGGAAAAGGAAAATCCACAGCCTGCTTCAAGTCGACCGACTGGGTCAGGGAATGGAATGAATGAAGCTCTCCCATCTAGCGGCGAGGATATGAACTATGCCGGCTGCCGAGGCCTGTCGCACTCCCCTGGGGCAATGATTAAATGCATGATATATTAAATGAAATGATAGTGGAGAGTGTTGCTGGAATGAAATTGTGACAGGGAAAACTGGAGTACCCGGAGAAAGATCTGTCTGCCTCCGTATTGCCCAGCACAAACCTCACATGGAGTGACTGGGATTTGAACCACGGACCCAGCGGTGAGAGGCCGGCGTGCTGCCGCCTAAGCCACGGAGGCTTCCAAGAAGAAAGAAAAAAAACTAAGGAATGATAATAATTTATGTTATAGTCATCACATAGATTTTTGTCGTCACATCAGAGTACTTGTTTTTCATTTCTGCATATTAATTTACAAGTCTACTGTAGTTTTAGGGCTTACTGATTACGTGTATCACAGCAATAGTAGTTACACCTTCATAGATGTTAGTTTGGAGGAAGAAGAGTGTTCTTGTTGAAGAGAGAGCCATTTCTAAGTTTTGCAACGTTGAAATAAAAACTCAGCAATTCTTCTAGGTTTGTGCCGTGTCTTGTGTGGGGTTTCGCCTAGGACACCAAGCTGGCTCATCGGCGGGCTCTTGGTGTCCCCGCCCGGACCCCCACAGGAGTAACGAACTGCGCGCTACCTCCCTTTAGCAACTGCACTCCTTGACTGCGAGAACTAAAAGCTCAAGCAGCCTGAACCATCCTATGAAGGCTTCCGAAAAGAAGGTATATTGGCGTTCACGGCCGCAGTCAAGGAGTGCAGTTGCACCTATATAAAGCGAGGTAGCGCGCAGTTCGTTACTCCTGTGTGGGTCCGGGCGGGGACACCAAGAGCCCGCCGATGAGCCAGCTTGGTGTCCTAGGCGAAACCCCACACAAGACACGGCACAAACCTAGAAGAATTGCTGAGTTTTAATTCACCGGCCGTGAAAGCTAACATACTATCATTTTGGAAGCCTTCATAAGGAGGTTCAGGCTGCTTGAGCTTTTAGTTCTCGCAGTCAAGGAGTGCAGTTGCACTCTATATAAAGGGAGGTAGCGCGCAGTTCGTTACTCCTGGGGGGGTCCGGGCGGGGACACCAAGAGCCCACCGATGAGCCAGCCTGGTGTCCTAGGCGAAACCCCACACAAGACACGGCACAAACCTAGAAGAATTGCTGAGTTTTAATTCACCGGCCGTGAAAGACAATATACCATCTTTTTAAAATAAAAAGTTTATTCCTGGGGGGCTTAATGATTTAATAATTATCAGTAATAATTACCACACTTATTATACTAAGTTTTCTGACGATCTTTCTTCTATTTTGTGTTTGCAGGGCAGAGACTGTCTATGGGTGTCACTATAGGAATGGTAGTGTTTTGCAGAGCTATTTATCTTGCTTATTCGAATCTGATGATGCTCGCTTGCCGAGCGAAACATATCATCACTTAGTTTTCTTCTTCTTCTTCCTTTTCTTCTTCTTCTTCTTCAATAGTCCGTAACAATGTATGTAAAAATCTTAATCACATATAATTTATATCAGGATTTTTTCACATATTCCAGTAATCGGTATGATTTTGTATTGACCGACTGGAAGCGACAATATTAATTCTTTGCTAACAATGTTTAAGAAAAGTAGAAATCATATTCACTAATGTACATAATTTTGTGAGAGAAAGAAGATAAATGCGTATTAAGCCGCAGGCATCTCAAGGTAAATAACTATGGTTTAAATCAGTAGACAAAAACGTTAATTCTGCATGTTCATTAGTTACATAAACCAATCAATTTTATTACCTACTAGCTGTTACCCGCGGCTTCGCCCACAATAACATTTGGAATCCTGTTATAACATTAGTTAAATAGATAGATAAGCATGGGTCCTAGTGGAAAATAATTCTATCACCTGAAACCAAAAATGCATGGGACGAAAAAAACAACATCAAAATATCGTGTTGGTTTCGGACCCTAAAAGACGTGAAAAATATAATAAAAGTACTAAAAAAACTATTTTTTTAAATTTCATTCGAATCAATTTTTATGTCATTCCTGGGACTTAGAAAATTCCGGCCAAAAAGTACAAAATCATTAATAACTCCCTACGTATTCGTCGTATGATGAAATAGCAAGAGACAAAAAAGATGTAATGTGTTATTGTCTACAACATAGGCCATGTATAAGTTTAAACTCAGACATATTACGTTTCCCTCCCCCCCCCCATAATTTCACCCCTCCCCATGGGCCCCTTAAATTGGATTGATGAATAAACGGTCAAACACCTGTTTAGTTATTTTTTATGCTGATTTTTTTCGGCTGAGTTCCAAACTCCTCGCCTATGTCGTTTAAGAGATACACGCTCCGTTAGGAATCCTTCAACCCCCACTTTTCACCCCTTTCACCTCATAATATACTGTGCCCGTTTAGACCGGAGTCCGCACGACCACATATGCATTTTACCAATAATCAGTCAGCACGAGAGTCAAAATATCCCGGAGCGCCAGATGGGTTAAAGCTAATCGCAAAAACGACATCAAATAAAAAAATGCTTTACTGATTTTTGGCTCAATGCAACAATAAGGATAGAAGGAGATTCAATTGGGCGTAACACATCAAGTAAAATTATCTCATTTTATTTTGAATTTAAAATTGACTGCAAAAATGCTCTAAACAGCATCACTCACGTGTGGCGACCCACACTCCTATTTACACAATATACAGAAATTTTCCAAACACATTTGACAATTTTTTTTTTGGAAACACAAGTCTGATTGTTAGTCCTGTAGACTGTGTTCCAAAATTATTTATAATTAATGATTAAATCCAGTTCAAATTTAATTGTCTCTACTGGAAATATCGTAGTTCACTGTTTGAATTTTTACATAATATTAACACTCGTAGAATAAATGTTCATAGAATTTTAACTTTCACTTATTTTTCCAGTTTCAAAAAATATATATTGTCGAAAAATATTATTATCATTGAATCAACACAAATTATTTACACATATTAATAACATCTGAAAAGTATTTGACCTTGAGCATAGCATTGAAGAACTGTGCGAAGCACAACAAAAATTAATCGTTCTTCTGACATTAAACATTCGAGAAGTGACTCGATTATGAACTTCCAAGTTCCTAACAAAATATATGATTTCTGAATCATCAACTTGATCAATAAATTGTTGAACCATTCAACTATTCAATTTTCCACTTGGAATCATTATTATAAAAAATATTTATATTCATGGCCATTTTTAGCAACTTTCACAACTTGCAATTCTTCGACAGAATGCGGAAATAAGAATTGTAGTTACATAATGAATTCATTTAGTTCATGGCACTAGGATTGAAATTATCCTTCAAATTATTCGTGGTTAAAGAATTATTTTTAATTGGCAGTGGCCCATTCTATTATTTGTGTAAGAACACAATATTACAACAACAACGGCAAAGGTCTTCCTCTGAAGAAGAATAAACTACTATCATGACAAATCCGGGTTCTAGCAAAATCAAAGTCTAAATGGAATTCGTAAACAAGGTTGAAATAAGAACTGATGGTTTTAAGAAATAACCTTCGGGTCATTCATACGACGAAATGTGTAGTTCCAATACTCCTTCTATAAACCTGAGCCATCGAACCTGCTATTTGATTGATGCTCGAAAAAACCTCTTCATTCCTGCGACTTAAACATGCGCACCTGGGAATGGCATTTCAACTACTCCACACACATAAATTTTCTTCCCAAAATGTATACAATAAATCAAGCCTCTGCTTGTTACCAACACTGGAAGATTAATAAACTTACAAGTTTATTTTATTTTACCATTCAATTCAACCCGTGAATTTACCATACTTATGAAAATCTTTATTTCACTTTCGAGTGTATTTACGTCATGATTTTTTATAAATACAAAAATATCCTATTTGATACAAATATCATTTGCTTCCCGTTTCATGCCTCTCCGTGTTATCTGAAAAATATACTTTGCTCATTGCAAATATCAACTGTTCAACCAGAACTGAAATGTTGGTTGAATGCGGGCTTGCGCTAACCACTCTCCTTCGGAAAATCTCCTGTTCCAAACTAGAAATGATTAAACTACTTCATAGGCTCTCTCTCAATACATATGATTATTAGAAAATATAATATCCAAGAATTATTTAGAAAAATTATAAAAAATATTATTATTATTATTAGTGGATTATTATTATTATTATTATTAGTTATATTATTTTAAATATGTTTAATTATCATCTCATTATGTGAGAATCCACATGTTCGAATCTTCGAATATGGAAAAAATATCCATTCCTCAACAAAAATAATTTAACTCAACCTTTACATCGACGGTTTTCCATGATATCCCTAGAATATGAAATATTCAAATAAATGCTCGAAATGCTCGGTCATCGATCCTAAACTGTTCTGAGTGCTGAAAATACTCAGAATAACTCTAACAAGTCTTGCGTAAATCATTGCAAGATTTAAATACGAAGAAAAATAAATGTGTTGGTCATCTGCCGAAAAATAGTTTGTTCCAATTAGCTAGGCATAATATAATTCAAATGTGGCTTACATTTCTTGATGGTCTTGAAGCGTAGTGAACCTGGTCTGTACCAGATTTATCCATAGACATGCCCTATCGGACACGCATGTATAATCCTTGTATCGGCCGCCATTATATACCCACAATCCGTCTAACAAGACATAGTGGTAGTATCTCTTGACGTTTGAAGTAACTGTTGTTCCATTTTAATGTTGGCTTCTGTTAACTCCATAACAGTTTGCTTAAATGGGGTCAGATCTAAGTGATCTATTCTCAGATATGTCAGTTGTAACATAACTCACGTTAATCTTCTCAATACAAGAAAACACTGACAGTCTAACCAATCAACGGCTGCTCTGAAGATCGTTCCCTGGGCATGGCTTCACACCATCTACCATGCGCGAAGCAACATGTAGTTTCCCTGCGTAGACTAATGAACAACACCGTGATAGACTGGTCTTCAATGTACTGATAGATCGAAGTGGTTATTAAGTTACAAATATGAAAACTGACTGAAATGGATTTAAATATCCAAGTATTAGGTTATTACTGGACTGTGACAAAGTACTAATTCTAGACAAAGTCTAGCATATGTCCATGTAGAAATAAAAATATTTCTACCTGTGTCTGTAGAAAATAATCAATCACCTCAGTGATTCTCCTTGCCGGAAACTTACTAAGTTCCACCTCGTAGCGCAGCACTTTTGTGACTATCACAACTTTGAAAATAACTTCTGCGTAGATCCGGCAACCATGTGCCTTGGCTCAGCGTAGCTGCACCTTGCTAGGCAAGTGCTTGTGTTGAAGTGAGCTCCTGATGCCTCGGCCGGCCGGCTTTTATTCAAAACTGCCAGGGTCACGCGTCATCACGCTGAAATCTGGAAATCCTCATATCTCTGGTATCCCTGGTCCGATTTACTTGATACTAATTGCATTCTCTTTCATTTGGCCGTGCCAGTAATCTGATCCAAGTCTCAAGTCTCTACTCCATGGCTAACTATTTAATCAATAAATAGCCTCGACCTCTGCTATTACTCGCTACGTCACTTGACATGCAGTTAGCGGTATATTCTTTCCAATTGCTTCGAGAAGCAATGAAGCGCGATATTCAAATATCTCAACTTTCAAAAGCGGCTGTAGCCTTTCCCTTGATATCTAGGTGTCTGAATCTTGGAATACCCATTCCTAGAGTTGGGCACATCCACCCCACACCTAGCAAAAAATAAAAATTGAAAAATTTTTATTTTTCCTCTCTACACATTAAATCATCTGGTTCTTGAATAATAAATCTTCAAATTCGATGCAATATAAGTTCCCACGATGTTACCAGTTCGTGTATTGGCGACTTCATAGCTTCCATTGTTGTTTACTTCCACAATATCGATATTCAAAATCTTTAATTTCACCAGGTTTAATATCAAAAATATCGTGATACTCTTCCAAAATCTTCCCTACCTCTGGGGACTCCTTCTCAGTGTAGACTTCTCTTCCTTCAGCTTCATGAAAAATCAGAGACCATTGAGCATCTCCCTCGATGTCTTCCTCTTCTTTTCCCTCGAAGTTAATCTCTTCGGTATTCTTGAATCTGATCGTCTCTGTCTTCATGTCTATCACTGCTTAAGATTTCTGAATGAAATCCGCTCCCAATATCATGTCAAAAGCCATGTCCTTCATCACTACAAACACATGTCGGAAATCATGTCCTCCAATCGTAATACATAAGTATAATTGTGTTTTACACAGAGATATTTTATTGGGTATTATTCCTTGGATCTTAATTCCTGATACTGGAATCTCCTCTA
Organism: Meconema thalassinum; assembly: GCA_946902985.2. Taxonomy (NCBI): domain Eukaryota; kingdom Metazoa; phylum Arthropoda; class Insecta; order Orthoptera; family Tettigoniidae; genus Meconema; species Meconema thalassinum. The sequence continues at coordinate 353,240,485 of OX336392.1, forward strand.
AATTCTCTTTGAGCTTCCACAGAATATAAAGCTTCTCACTCACAAGACAAAGCATAGCCCCTGTATCAATCAAAGTATCGACAGGCATACCGAATACTTAGCATGATATGATTGGCATTCTAATTCTTGTACCCATTTCTTTCCGTTCGTCATTCTGTTGAATTAAGTCATCATCCTCTGCTTGCCATTTAATAATTCTGGAAGTGAAAGTGTTCAAAATTCTATCTTCTACTGTGAATTCGAAGGTTTCTTTTTCGTTTCCATTCCCCCGGGATTGTTGTGTTCCCGATGGACCTGGTTCATTGGGCCTCTGCTCCAAAAACTGCAAGTTATCTTGGTGTCTTGCTTCCAAGTTCTTCCTCGTCTCCTTGTTGAACTCTTCATTGGACTGACGAGTATCCACATTCCCTCTGTTATTGTAGTTGTTTCTACCATAGTATCTTCTTTCCTGGTACCTTCCTTGATTATCCCGTGGCCTTCTCCATCGAGTATTATATCGATTTCCACCATCCGGTCTTGCATAAGGATTGTAACTGTGTCTGTTACTGTACTGATTCCATCCTCTCTTATTTGGATCTTCCCTCGGCGTTTTCTCTTCTCGCCCCTCTCGAATCTCTCGAGGTGTTTGAGAATAACTATCAGCCATAACAGCGTACACAGCGTTGTTATTCTTTCCTCCCTTCTGATGGAAGAATTGAGCATTCGTATGATCCAGCTTCTGTAATACCTCGTCAAATTGCTCCATATTATAGATGTCAGCAGCGATCAAAGTCCTTTGGACGTCTGCTGGAAACTGACGTATCAATGCAGTAATTAATTCGTTATCTGGCATCGGCGGATCTAAATGTTGCAGTTTAGAAAGCTGTCCAGAAAAGTACGTAGAGTATCGAGTAGGCTGTGACGTCGAGAATCTCTTAGAAAATAATTCTGCTCTGACTTGCTGTTGGGTTTCCGGGGACCAAAACTTCTTTAATAACCCACGAGAAAACTCCTCAAAAGTGGTTAGAGTGGATCTAAAAGCTCTAAACCAAAGAAGTGCAGGACCTTCCCAAAACTTCCCTATCACTCGGATCTGTCTTTCTTTAGGGATCTTGGAATCTTTCAGGTAATCCCCTGCTTCTCTCAAAAATTCCACGGGTGTCACAGAATCTCGCCCTGAAAATGTAGAAGGCTTATCCTCTACATTCTTGAATACAGTTATGGGGTTGGATTGAAATACCGTCCTGACCTCATCCTGTCTTTGACTATCAGTTTCTCTAGCTGCTCCTAGATTTATCTGTATCTGTTCTTTTCCCCTTACACTTGGCATTTTCAACAGATGGTCAGACTGTTTCTCGTCCTTGATTTGAGTTTTCATAGCCTCAAGTTCCTTCTGGTTTTCTTCTGCCATTTTCTTAATAGCTTCAGTTTCTTTACAATTCTCCTTGACATCAGTGGATATCTGGTTCATAACAGCCTCGTGACTTTTCAATGACCCTGTCATATCTGATATGTCCTTCTGAGTTGCTTGGATATCTTTGGAAATTACTTGAATATGGGATGACAAAGATTCCCTAATCTCCTTGATTCCCTCTTGGTTCTCCAGCTTGAGTGTGTCTTTAATTTCATTGACAACTGTGGTTTTAATTTCAGTTTGCAACTCACTAATCACACCTTCTCTTATTTCTCCCATTACAAGTTCTTTGAATTGTTCTGTCAACCGTTGAACAACTAGAATTCCCATCTCATTACTCTCTTTCTTCACTCTGACTTCTAGGTTGATCATGTCTTCACCAACTTCCCTAAGACCATGTTCTATCCTATCAGCTAAGCTTTGAGATCTAAGATCGGCATCGCGAAATTTATCGTCCATTAAACTTGCGTTAGTAGCTAATGAAGTTTCGAGCTCATGTGTTTTTTCGCATAATTTATTCATTTTACTCTCAAGTGTCATTTTCAAAATTTCGGAATTCTCTTTAAATTTACTCTCCATAGAATTAAATTTACTATTTAAATTTTCTTTCAAGTTACCTTTTAAAGAATCAGAACTTTCTTTAAGTTTATTTTCCAAAGAATCAGAATTTTCTTTAAGTTTATTTTCTAAAGAATCAGAATTTTCCTTAAGTTTTTCATCTAAACTTTCTTTCAAGTTATCTTTTAACCTGCTTTCTAACAAATCGGAATTTTCTTTAAGTTTATCATTCAAATTTTCTCTAAGTTTATTTTCTAAAGAATGAGAATTTTCTTTAAGTTTCTTTTCTAAAGCCTCTGTATTTTCATTCATAATGGCTGCTACACGCAGTCCAGCTTCTTTTGAACTCTCCTCCAAACTCCTCATCATCCTCATCATTTCTTCCATAATTTTCAATTATTATTCAAAACTTAGGGGTATACAATATTGGCAAACACAAGCTTATAACTAGAACAAGAAATATGAATAGCTAATTGGAACACTCTAATAAAATGAGATTTGTCCTAATGTCGACGTGATGGAAAAACAAAATTCTCTACTTTTACGAATTACATTTACCACAATATCACAAGAAAAATATGCAGGTTCTCAAATATCCTCCACCTGGATTCTAATAATGCGTATGTCCAGTCATCGAACGTTTACTACTGAATTTACTTGACGCCCTAATGGTTAAGCCATTATCAAAAATAATCAAAACCATTCTAATTATTAACCAAGTTATTTTTTTAATTTTCCCCACTAATTGGGTTTCCTACTAATTTATTCATCCAAACCAGACATCTCTCAACTCCCAAAATATTTATAGAAAAATCATCATAATTCAAATCGGCATGCGATTGACCATGTCTAACTCGAGACCCACGTTCGAAGCCATTTCTCTATCTTATTTTATGTGCCCGTTTAGACCGGAGTCCGCACGACCACATATGCATTTTACCAATAATCAGTCAGCACGAGAGTCAAAATATCCCGGAGCGCCAGATGGGTTAAAGCTAATCGCAAAAACGACATCAAATAAAAAAATGCTTTACTGATTTTTGGCTCAATGCAACAATAAGGATAGAAGGAGATTCAATTGGGCGTAACACATCAAGTAAAATTATCTCATTTTATTTTGAATTTAAAATTGACTGCAAAAATGCTCAAAACAGCATCACTCACGTGTGGCGACCCACACTCCTATTTACACAATATACAGAAATTTTCCAAACACATTTGACAATTATTTTTTTGGAAACACAAGTCTGACTGTTAGTCCTGTAGACTGTGTTCCAAAATTATTTATAATTAATGATTAAATCCAGTTCAAATTTAATTGTCTCTACTGGAAATATCGTAGTTCACTGTTTGAATTTTTACATAATATTAACACTCGTAGAATAAATGTTCATAGAATTTTAACTTTCACTTATTTTTCCAGTTTCAAAAAATATATATTGTCGAAAAATATTATTACATTGAATCAACACAAATTATTTACACTTATTAATAACATCTGAAAAGTATTTGACCTTGAGCATAGCATTGAAGAACTGTGCGAAGCACAACAAAAATTAATCGTTCTTCTGACATTAAACATTCGAGAAGTGACTCGATTATGAACTTCCAAGTTCCTAACAAAATATATGATTTCTGAATCATCAACTTGATCAATAAATTGTTGAACCATTCAACTATTCAATTTTCCACTTGGAATCATTATTATAAAAAATATTTATATTCATGGCCATTTTTAGCAACTTTCACAACTTGCAATTCTTCGACAGAATGCGGAAATAAGAATTGTAGTTTCATAATGAATTCATTTAGTTCATGGCACTAGGATTGAAATTATCCTTCAAATTATTCGTGGTTAAAGAATTATTTTTAATTGGCAGTGGCCCATGCTATTATTTGTGTAAGAACACAATATTACAACAACAACGGCAAAGGTCTTCCTCTGAAGAAGAATAAACTACTATCATGACAAATCCGGGTTCTAGCAAAATCAAAGTCTAAATGGAATTCGTAAACAAGGTTGAAATAAGAACTGATGGTTTTAAGAAATAACCTTCGGGTCATTCATACGACGAAATGTGTAGTTCCAATACTCCTTCTATAAACCTGAGCCATCGAACCTGCTATTTGATTGATGCTCGAAAAAACCTCTTCATTCCTGCGACTTAAACATGCGCACCTGGGAATGGCATTTCAACTACTCCACACACATAAATTTTCTTCCCAAAATTTATACAATAAATCGAGCCTCTGCTTGTTATCAACACTGGAAGATTAATAAACTTACAAGTTTATTTTATTTTACCATTCAGTTCAACCCGTGAATTTACCATACTTATGAAAATCTTTATTTCACTTTCGAGTGTATTTACGTCATGATTTTATATAAATACAAAAATATCCTATTTGATACAAATATCATTTGCTTCCCGTTTCATGCCTCTCCGTGTTATCTGAAAAATATACTTTGCTCATTGCAAATATCAACTGTTCAACCAGAACTGAAATGTTGGTTGAATGCGGGCTTGCGCTAACCACTCTCCTTCGGAAAATCTCCTGTTCCAAACTAGAAATGATTAAACTACTTCATAGGCTCTCTCTCAATACATATGATTATTAGAAAATATAATATCCAAGAATTATTTAGAAAAATTATAAAAAATATTATTATTATTATTAGTGGATTATTATTATTATTATTAGTTATATTATTTTAAATATGTTTAATTATCATCTCATTATGTGAGAATCCACATGTTCGAATCTTCGAATATGGAAAAAATATCCATTCCTCAACAAAAATAATTTAACTCAACCTTTACATCGACGGTTTTCCGTGATATCCCTAGAATATGAAATATTCAAATAAATGCTCGAAATGCTCGGTCATCGATCCTAAACTGTTCTGAGTGCTGAAAATACTCAGAATAACTCTAACAAGTCTTGCGTAAATCAATGCAAGATTTAAATACGAAGAAAAATAAATGTGTTGGTCATCTGCCGAAAAATAGTTTGTTCCAATTAGCTAGGCATAATATAATTCAAATGTGGCTTACATTTCTTGATGGTCTTGAAGCGTAGTGAACCTGGTCTGTACCAGATTTATCCATAGACATGCCCTATCGGACAAGCATGTATAATCCTTGTATCGGCCGCCATTATATACCCACAATCCGTCTAACAAGACATAGTGGTAGTATCTCTTGACGTTTGAAGTAACTGTTGTTCCATTTTAATGTTGGCTTCTGTTAACTCCATAACAGTTTGCTTAAATGGGGTCAGATCTAAGTGATCTATTCTCAGATATGTCAGTTGTAACATAACTCACGGTAATCTTCTCAATACAAGAAAACACTGACAGTCTAACCAATCAACGGCTGCTCTGAAGATCGTTCCCTGGGCATGGCTTCACACCATCTACCATGCGCGAAGCAACATGTAGTTTCCCTGCGTAGACTAATGAACAACACCGTGATAGACTGGTCTTCAATGTACTGATAGATCGAAGTGGTTATTAAGTTACAAATATGAAAACTGACTGAAATGGATTTAAATATCCAAGTATTAGGTTATTACTGGACTGTGACAAAGTACTAATTCTAGACAAAGTCTAGCATATGTCCATGTAGAAATAAAAATATTTCTACCTGTGTCTGTAGAAAATAATCAATCACCTCAGTGATTCTCCTTGCCGGAAACTTACTAAGTTCCACCTCGTAGCGCAGCACTTTTGTGACTATCACAACTTTGAAAATAACTTCTGCGTAGATCCGGCAACCATGTGCCTTGGCTCAGCGTAGCTGCACCTTGCTAGGCAAGTGCTTGTGTTGAAGTGAGCTCCTGATGCCTTGGCCGGCCGGCTTTTATTCAAAACTGCCAGGGTCACGCGTCATCACGCTGAAATCTGGAAATCCTCATAACTCTGGTATCCCTGGTCCGATTTACTTGATACTAATTGCATTCTCTTTCATTTGGCCGTGCCAGTAATCTGATCCAAGTCTCAAGTCTCTACTCCATGGCTAACTATTTAATCAATAAATAGCCTCGACCTCTGCTATTACTCGCTACGTCACTTGACATGCAGTTAGCGGTATATTCTTTCCAATTGCTTCGAGAAGCAATGTAGCGCGATATTCAAATATCTCAACTTTCAAAAGCGGCTGTAGCCTTTCCCTTGATATCTAGGTGTCTGAATCTTGGAATACCCATTCCTAGAGTTGGACACAATACACCACATCGAAAAACCCTCAGACACGTGTCTTCTTATTTTTTGTGCTGAGTTTATATGCCTAGTATCACATCCCCCAATGAAACCAATCGGGAAATATTGCTATTCAATGAAATGCAGGTCTACCCCCTTAACACCCCTTTAGAACCTGAATATCCAAAAATCATTTCTTAGCGAGCGTTTGCGGCCCTTGAGGAAGCTGGATACCAAATTTCATTCCAATCTGTTCGGTGGTTTCTGAGATTTCGTGATGAATGAATCAGTCAGTGAGTGAGTGAGTGGTATTTGAGCTTTATATAGTAGATAATCTATTATTAAATTAGACAGCTGTTATAATGATTTACCAAACATATAGAATGCTATAATCATAGTTGAATGAAAGAAGGTAAACAAAATACCAATGCGTTGTTTTATTTTCATTTAAGGAGCTGGGACATCATGATCATTTAGCCCCGTGTACATGGGTGAGAGGATTTTTTCTGATAACCTGTGTAATTTCGATGGCTGTATTCGTGTGTGTATTAGCCTACTTTTGATGTTTGCAAAAAATGAAAGTAGACTTATGAGATCAACACAGGGCGAAAAAAAAGTGTGTCTGTCTGTGTGTGTGTGTGTATGTGTGTGTGTGAGTCTCTGTGTGTGTGTGTGTGAGTGTGTGTACTCTGAATGTCTGTCCCCCCCCCTATCAATTCGAACACGGTGAACGCGAATTGAACGAAATTTGGTACAAAGGTAGCACTAGTAAAGGACACCTCAGTGTCATGTTTTATATCGCTGCCATCTTGACGGAAACGTAATGGCGGCCACACAAATGTTCAAAGCTTAAATCAAATTACGACTAACCTAATCATCCGATCTCTATCAAATTTTGCAACAACATACCTTTATGGGGGGAGCATCCATTGACTATACTAATAGGTCATCAGCCTAATAGTTTGCGGATGGCGGCCATCTTTGTGTGAAAATAGATTCCCCCTATTAATTCGAATAGGGTGAAACCGAATAGAACGAAATTTGGTACAGAGGTAGTACTTGCAAAGGGTACCTCAGTGTCATGTTTTATATTGCCGCCATCTTGACGGAAACGTAATGGCGGCCACACAAATGTTCAAAGCTTAAGTCAAATTACGACTAACCTTATCATCCGATCTCTACCAAATTTTACAACAACATATCTTTATAGAGGAAGCATCCTTTGACCAAATTAATAGGTCATTAGTTTAATAGTTTGTGGATGGCGGCCATCTTTGTGTCAAAATCGATTCCCCCTATTAATTCAAACACGTAGAAACCGAATGGAACGAAATTCGGTACAGAGGTAGCACTAGCAAAGGGCACCTCAGTGTCATGTTTTTATCGCCGCCATCTTGACATAAACGTAATGGCGGCCACACAAATGTTCAAAGCTTAAATCAAATTACGACTACCATAATCATCCGATCTCTACCAAATTTTGCAATAACATACCTTTATGGAGGGAGCATCCTTTGATCAATCTAATAGGTCATTAGCCTAATAGTTTGCGGTTGGCGGCCATCTTTGTGTCAAAATCGATTCCCCCTATTCATTCGATCACGGTGAAACCGAATGGAACGAAATTTGGTACAGAGGTAGCACTAACAAAGGGCACCTCAGTGTCATGTTTTATATTGCCGCCATCTTGACGGAAACGTAATGGTGGCCACACAAATGTTCAAAGCTTAAATCAAATCACGATTAACCTAATCATCCGATCTCTACCAAATTTTGCAACAACATACCTTTATGGAGGGAACATCCTTTGACCAAACTAATATGTCATTAGCCTAATATTTTGCGGATGGCGGCCATCTTTGTGTGAAAATCGATTCCCCCTATCAATTCGAACACGGTGAAACCGAATGGAACGAAATTTGGTACAGAGGTAGCACTAGCAAAGGGCACCTCAGTGTCATGTTTTATATCACCGCCATCTTGACGGAAACGTAATCGCGGCCACCCAAATGTTAAAAGCTAAAATGTAATTACGACCAACCTAATAATCTAGTCTCTACCAAATTTTGCAACAACATATCTTTATGTGGGTAGCATATTCTGACCAAACTGCAAGATCATCAGCCCAATAGTTTGCAGATGGTGGTCCAGTATGTGTGCAAATCGATTCCCCCTATCAATTCAAACACGGTGAAACCGAATTGAACGAAATTTGGTACAGAATTAGCACTAGCAAAGGGCACCTCAGTGTCATATTTTATATCGCTGCCATCTTGTCGGAAACGGAATGACGGCCACCCGAATGTTAAAAGCTTAAATCAAATTACGACCATCCTAATAATTGATCTCTACCAGATTTTGCAACAACATACCTTTTTGTGGAAAGCATCTTATGACTGACTACAAGGTCATCAGCCCAATAGTTTGCAAAGAGTGGCCATGTATGTGTGCAAATCCATTCCCCATATCAATTCAAACACGGTGAAACCGAATTGAATGAAATTTTTTTCAGAGTTAGCACTAGCAAAGGGCACCTCATATTCATGTTTAATATCCCTATAGCACGTTGTATTTCTACAAGCTACTACAACCAACATTCAATTATACTCCTTGAAAAGGACAAAGAGTTATAAGAATACCCATGTATTTAGGAGAAAGTAGGCTATATGTTCTGTACTGAACATCTTGTTTTCAATTCTGATGAGAATTGGAAAGAAGGTGGCCATGGCCTTAAGTTAGGAACCATCCCGGCATTCGCCTGGAGTAGAAGTGGGTAAACTACAGAAAATCATCATTTAGACTTTCACGGCCCGTTCTACTATTCATAATGTTGAATTTTGGGCTTATGCCATGTATTATTATATTAAAATTCGACGCGTTTCGAAAGAAACCATGTCTTTCTTCGTCAGGAATAATCTGTAATACAACAAAAGATTGCTAAGAGAAAGCAACAAAGAACATATAAAAGTTGCCATCTTTTGGCACCATTTATATGTTCTTTGTTGCTTTCTCTTAGCAATCTTCGTCAGGAATAATCTGAAATACGACAAAAGAAAGACATGGTTTCTTTCGAAACGCGTCGAATGTTAATATAATAAAACACGGCATAAGCCCAAAATTCAACATTATGTACAGAAAATCACTTCCTGAGGTGGGAATCAAACCCATATACTCTCAATTTACGATTGATTCAGTAGGTTTTCATTAGCTTGCTGTGTCAAGCACGGAGTTCATCCGACCACTTTGCACTGGTTGTCCATTTCTCATCTCGGAAATTCTCAAAAATCACGATGCTTGTTCGGAAAAGGTCCCGTTTGTGCGCGTCATCTGGTCGTAGGCCCATTTCATGTAGGTCTTTCTTGACGTTAACGTACCAGGGAACTGTTGTTTTTGGTTTTGAATCGAAATTGTTAAATATACGTTTTGTCCATCTAGCGTCATCCATCCGTCGCAAGTGACCGTAGAAGCAAGCCCTGCATTTGCGCATTGTGTTTGTGATCTTCTCTATCATAGAGTAGTTTTCTTGCCTGGATTTTCTTACGTAGATCCCGTTTTTGTGGTTTGGACCAAGTATGTTGTGAAGAATCTTTCTCTCTTGTTACTCTAACTTAGCAAGCGCACATTTCTGAAAGAGGGTAAGGCATTCTGACGCATAGAGGGATACCGGCTTGACGACAGTGGTGTAGTGATATATTTTGGTATTTATAGGAAAGCACATTTTGTTATATATGTTCCGGGTGGTTTGAAAAGCTACCACCAGTTTGTTTTGCTATTATTATTATTATTATTATTATTATTATTATTATTATTATTATTATTATTACTAACACTCATCATCATCATCATCATCATCATTTCCCCTTATCCAGCTTCTGCCGTGTCGGGGTATTTATGGCACTTCTCCACTTTCCTCTTTCCTTCCACCATTCTTCTTCCACGATCTTGTCCCAGTCCAGATTTCTTTTTCTTACGCTGTTCTTCACTGAATCAATCCACCTTGTTCTAGGTCTTCCTCTTGCTCTCTTACCCTTTCACTTCGCCTCCAGCACCTGTCTTGGTATTCTATTTTCCTCCATCCTCTTTACATGTCCAAACCACCTTAGTTTATTCTTCTCAATTCTCTCATTTAGTTTTTCCATCCCAACTTCCTTCCTAACATCTTCATTCCTCACTCTGTCTTTCCTTGTCTTTCCTATCATACTTCTTAGGAATTTCATTTCACTGGCTTGGATTCTACTCTCTTGCCTGCTTGTCCGGGTCCAAGTCTCAGCTGCATAAGTTAATATGGGAACATAGTACACTTTATACATTACCTCCTTGCTTTTCCTTGGTACTTCCTTATCCCAAACAAGTTTTCTTACACTTTGATAGAATGCATTGCTCTGCTGTACCCTCTTGCCAATCTCCATGTCCAACCTACCAGTTTGCATCAATTCACTTCCTAGGTATTTGAACGTGTCCACAATTTCCAAACTCTGACTTCCAATTTTCACAGTGCCTTTTCCTTGTCTTTCCCCTCTTGTCATCTCAATGGTCTTGCTTTTCTCTATACTGATTTTCAGGCCGTATTTCTGAATATTTTCGTTCAGTGCATCTAGTTGTTTTTGCACTTCTTCTGTGTTCCTTCCCCAGACCACAATATCATCTGCAAATAACAGTAACTTCATTTCTTTATGTCCATATGCTTCCTTTGTTTCCTTTACAATTTCATCCATCACCATTATGAACAAGAGAGGTGACAGCACACTCCCCTGTCTTAGTCCAGTCTTGTTCCTAAACCAATCTGTCTTTCCAACTGGGGTCAGTACTCTGCTAACACAGTTGTTGTACATTGCTTGCACCATTTCCAACATTTCTCTTCCCAGTCTCTTCTTAACCATGGTTCCAGTGTCTCTGGGGACACTATCATATGACTTTTCTAGATCTATGAAAGTCATGATCAAATCCTCTCCATATTCCCAGTTCTTTTCCATCACCTGCCTCAAGCTAAAGATTGGGTCCACTGTGGATCTTCCACTCCTGAAGCCATACTGTTCCTCTTGCAACTCTCCTTCCACCTTTCTTCTCATTCTTTCTAATATCCTTTCCAGTATTTTTACTATCTGTGATATGAGGGTGATCCCTCTATAGTTATCACACACCTTCTTGTCCCCCTTCTTAAACACTGGTATTATTAGCCCTTTCTCCCAGTCTTCTGGTACACATTTCAGTTTCCACACACACTTTAGCAGTCGATACAACCATTGCATACCAACAGGTCCAGCAGCCTTTATCATTTCTACACTGATTTCATCCACCCCTGTTGCTTTTCCCATCTTCATTTTCTGTACTGCTAATTCCACCTCCAGCATTGTTATATCATCTTCAGTTATGGAGTCGTCAGGTTGTGTCACTTCCATCTCACCAGTACAATTGCTCACATTCAATAGCTTATCGAAATACTCCTTCCATCGTCCCTTTATCTCTTCTGGGTGTGTTAACAACTCTCCATCTTCCTTTTTCACTAGCTTTGTAGTAACTCTGTCTTTCCTCTTACTTCTTAGAAACCCATACAGCATCCTTTTACTACCACTTACATCTGTTTCCATTCTTCGTGTAAATTCTTCCCAACTTTTCTTCTTATCTTCTCCTACCACTTTCTTACACCTCCGTTTGCTGTCGTGATACTTCCTTTTGCTTTCTTCTGTTTGATCTCGGTTCCATTCTTTCCATGCAGACTTCTTTTCTTTCACTGCTTTCTTCACTTCCTCATTCCACCACGGTGTCTCCTTCTCTTTCACCCTTGTTGACGTCCTACCACAAGCACTCTCTGCTGCACCAACAACTGCCTTTTTAAAGTGGGACCATTCCTCTTCTATGTTTTCCACTTCAGTAACTGGGATTTGTTGCTTCAGTCTCTCCTGAAAATCTTCCTGTACAGTTTTGTCTTTCAATTTCCATACTTTTATTTTACTTTCTCTGATCTCCTTTAGGTTTTCCAATTTTTCCCATCTAAATTTTGCCACCACAGCTCTATGGTCCCCATCAAATGCTTCTCCTGGTAAAGCTGTCACATCTATCAGTTTTCTGCGATTAGTCCTTTCCACCAGAAAGTAGTCAATTACTGATTTTGTTCTTCTATCGCCCCAACCATATCTCGTAATTTCCCAGCTGTTTTTCTTCCGAAACCATGAATTACCCACTATCAGTCCATTCCTTTCACAAAAGTTTACAAGTTCCTCTCCTTCCCGGTTCTTTTTCCCATATCCATATGGTCCAATGACTTCTTCCTTTCCTTGTCTCTCGTTTACGACTTGTGCATTCATATCTCCCATGATCACCACTTCAACATCTGAAATTACTCTTTCTACATCCTCCAGGAATACTTCAATATCTTCTTCTCTGTTTCCAGTCTGTGGTGATAACACTTGTATGAAGTCCATCACGTCATTTTTCATCTTCATTCTAATTTTCATTATTATTCTGTCACTCACACACTCGACCACTTCAACATACTCCTCCAGCTGTTTCGAGGATATCAGTCCCACGCCATTTTTTGCCTCTTGGCCACCACTCCAGTATAATGCATATCCTTTCCTCAATTTCTTCCTTCCTTTGCCTTTCCATTTCACTTCACTCAGCCCAATCAATCCAACATTCTCCCTCTCCACGAAGTCTACAACCTCCTCCACCATGCCTGACAGGGTCATGACATTCATGATTCCCACTTTTATTTCGGTTACTGGTCGCCCATTTCTCACAGTTCCCCCAGTACCAAAAGAACTGCGCGTCGCCTGCAGGGTACGCCCTAACCTTCTCCGAATCATTTGACGTGCCATTTCCATTTTAGGCTATTATTACGATGGGGTCGCCACTCCCAAAGGCATTTTATGAAGCTACTGCCAGCTGTTATACAGGCCGCCCCTAACATGGAAAACAGACGCCCTTGCAGCCGCCCCTAACCTGGGAAACAGACGCTGCCGATTGATGCTGTACTCATACTATTCCCTGAGTACTGGGTTGCCTCTTCCGCAATCTCCACCGTTCCGAAGTCCATCTTCTTCGCTGCAGATTTCGTTGAGGTCTTCGCACGTAACCCTGTGCACGGGGCCTATGTTATACCCCATAGGACTGGGTCCTCACCAGAACTTAGCCGGTACTGTAGTTCCATGGTATATTACAGTACCGTTGCCCACCCCCGCGACGTGGACGCGCCTGGCAAGAATTATCCATGTAGCCAATTATAACTGCCTCATGGACCGGGTTAAGGAGCTGTCTAAGTCCAGTAGCAGAACATAAAACGGAGATAGTTCTTCTGACGAGAAAAAGGATTGAGACTCTTGTACCAATGACTGTTGGAGATACAGTGATTGAAACATCTACGAGTACAGAATATTTAGGAGTGACACTTGACTCCAAGCTCACATTCTGGAACCATATTCAGAGAGCGACAGATAAGGCAGTGAAATACATGACAGCACTTAGTAGGCTGATGGGCAATATTAACGGCCCAAAATCAAGTTAAAGACGCCTCCTCATGATGACGGTTCAGTCAGTGGTCCTGTATGGCTCTGAAGTTTGGGCCGAATCCTTGAGATTTGCATGGTATCGGAGAAGGATAGCTGCCGTACAACGGATAGCAGCTTTACGTATTGCATGTGCATACCGCACGGTTTCTAAACCTGCAAACCTCACGGTGGCAGTAATAGCCCCAATAGATCTACTTGCATTGGAGCGACAAGAAATCTGGCGTACCCAAGGAGAACTGGGAAAGAAATGTGCAAAGAAGCGTGCCTTTAATCAACGGATGAGGCGATGGCAACTCAGATGGGAAAGTGACCCTCGTGGTAAATGGACCAAGCGACTGATACCACGCATGGATACCTGAGTCGAAAGAGTCCATGGTGAAGTCAATTATTACCTCACACAACTTCTAACAGGACACGGATATTTCCGGAAATTCCTGCATAGTGTAGGCGGAGCGATGGTGCAACATCCATATATTGTGACGACACCGATGATGTACTTCACACCTTCTTCGTGTGCGGCCATTGGATGATGAAGAGAGAATATGTGGAAACTGAATTGGGCGAACTGACAACAGATAATATTATTTCTGTGATGTTACGGAACCAGCAATCATGGGATCATGTAGCAGTGTATGTGGAGAATGTCCTTCGCCAGAAAAAGCGGGATCTGGAAGCGTACTAACGCCCTTAAGAAGAAATGAAGAAAGAAGAAGTCTGAAAGGCTAAGTAAGCACGACATCACCCTGAAGTAATGCGAGAGCGGTTCCGGGGTGATGAACCCATCGTTGGGAAAAGGGATGTGGCTTTTAGTCGGTAAGAATCCCACACTACTGTGGAGTGCCGACCCTTCGCAAATGTCTTTTGAAGATTTTCCACAGTCCCTCGTAAAGATAAAAAAATAAAATAATAAAAAAACATTATAACTATTATTATTATTCATATTTGTATATGAAACTCTGTGTGGAGGCCCCAATACTCACACGTACTGGCCCGCTTGCTCACTTGACAAAGCTCCTGTAATTGGCCCCTAATCACGTCCACGTCAGTAGAAACCAAGTTTCCCAGGACCGTGTCACGTTTTTTGTTCCGACGGGCAGGTTGTGTCTAAGAGTAAAGTAAAGGGGAAATTAATAATACTAGGAGCAAGCTGCGGGCGGTTCAAGCCTTTTGTTTTTATCTCATATAATTTCGTTATTTCATTTACAGCCCCAGTCTACGACAAAAGGACATAATTTTCAAATTTTCTCCTCTCTATTTTCTTTTTTCTTTTTTCTTTTTATACGTTCCTCCAGCTATTCATACCTGTGTTCAAGCGAACAATAAAGCATCAAAATACCTAATGAGGTGTAACCTGTCACATATGCTGATGAATGCGTGATACAGTAAAAAGGGATGTCCAAGGAATTTCACATTCGAAAAACTGCAAGACACCGTTTATCTCTCTGAATATAAACATAATTAAGTTCACGTGTCTAATATTGATATCCTCGTAAAAATATTCCGTTTATTCTTTTAAAATTAAACAATAATGATCAAAAGTGTTCAGTGTCGGAACTAGGGTTTGCTTCTGGAAGGGGATAATTTGAGTCAAATTTATATTGGGGAGGGGGGAGTGCAGAGGGGGTGGGGTTAGGGCTAGAGCAAAATGAAAGCTAATATTCTTTCCCAAAAGGATGGGATATTGGCTTTCATGGCCAGTGAATTAAAACTCAGCAATTTTTCTAGGTTTGTGCCGTGGGTGTCTAATATACCATATTTTTGGAAGCCTTCATAGGGAGGTTATGGCTGCTTGAGCTCTTAGTTCTCGCAGTAAAGAGACGCAGGTGCGCTTCATAAAAAGGGAGTTAGCGCGCAGTTCGGTATTTAATAAGGTATTTATTGCAGCCTATGGCCATGAGGCAATATAAAAATAATCATATTTGAAGAAATACCCAAAATATCCAAGATTACATTCAATTCTCATTGACAACAAAAGATAGTCAATGACTCAACTTTTTGTCTGAATGCCAAACCTTTCATAGGCACTTCCACACAATTTGCAAATGCATTCTAAACTGGGCTGATGATACCCTTCCATTTTGCAGAGCTTGAAATGGAATCCATGTATTACGAAACGAGTGATTGTATGTCTCAGGTCGTAACATGGACCCTTCCACTCATCGGACGTCACTGCGGCTGTTAAATAAAAGTCACTCCATATTTGCATCCTCTTCGTTTTGAGACGTTTTCGTTTCTCACGCAGATGAATGGACATACGTTTCCCAGCAGGGGAATTTGGAAGATATTAACCACAAAAGAATAAACAAGGGCACCGATACGAATTGCTCGGTAACAACTGGATCTTTAGGGACTCTTCTATGGAATTGTGAAGGACTAATAAATGCGCGTTCCGTCAGTTCGCTATTCCTGTGGGGTTCAGGGTGAAACACCTAGAGCCCGCTGATGATCCAGCTTGGTTTCCTAGGCGAAACCCCACACAAGACACGGCACAAACCTAGAAGAATTGATGAGTTTTAATTCACTGGCCGTGAAAGCCAATATACCATCTTTTTGGAAGCCTTCATAGAGAGGTTGTTGCTGCTTGAGCTATTAGTTCTTGCAGTAAAGAGGAGCAGATGCGCTTCATAAAAAAGGAGGTAGCGCGCAGTTCGCTATTCCTGTGGGTTTCTGGGGGGGGGGGGGAGAGGGGGGACACCAAGAGCCCGCTGATGAGCCAGCTAGGTGTCCTAGGCAAAACCCCACACAAGTCATGGCACAAACCATGAGGAATTGCTGACTTTTAATTCACTCACCGCGAAAGCCTCTACCATCTTTTTGGAAGCCTTCCTAGGGAAGTTATGGCTGCTTGTGCTTTTAGTTCTCGCAGTGAAGAGGCGCAGGTGCACTTCATAAAAAGGGAGGTAGCGCGCAGTTCGCTATTCCTGTGGGGTTCTGGGAGGGGGGGGACACCGAGAGCCCGCTGATGAGCCAGCTTGGTTTCCTAGGCGAAACCCCACACAAGACACGGCAAAAACCGAGAAACATTTCTGAGTTCTGTCACAAAGTATCAACAATTCCTACCAGATCTATTTGTTTCGTGTTTGTTACCATTAGCATTTGATATGTTGTAGGCAATTGACAGTAATCAGTGTTGAAATACTGCAGAAGCTTTTCGGTCAGTCAACACGAGTAAAAAGCTTCTAATAATAGACTAATCAATGTGCAAATGCTCGAAAATTAACAATTTTGTTGATATTAAATTAGTTGTTGTTGATTCATTTAGGGGCTTTGTGACATCGTGGTCATGTGGCCCTGTGTACTTGAGCATGAATGTGTAAATTATCAGGTAACCTGTGTTATTGCGATGGTTATATTAGTGTGTGTATTTGTAATTCAGATGTGGATTGGTAAGGAGGCAGCCTTGGCCTTAATTGAGGATTCATCACGGCATTCGCTTGGAGTAGAAGTGGGAACCATAGAAAACCACTTCCAGGATGATTGAGGTGGGTATGGGACCCTCCTCTTTCCAGTTTTGCCTCTTGAGGCTGAGTGGACCCCGTTCCAGCTTTCAGACCAGAATTAAATTTCTTGGCAGAGTCGGGAATTGAACCTGGGCCTCCGCGGTGACAGCCAATTTAAAAAAAAGAAAATCCACAGCCTGCTTCCTGTTGACCGACTGGTTCAGGGAATGGAATGAATGAAGCCCCCATCTAGCGGCGAGGATATGAGCTGTGTCGGCTGCGGAAGCCTGTCACACTCCCCTGGGGCAATGATTAAATGAATGACAGATGAAATGAAATGACTGTGGAGAGTGTCGCTGGAATGAAATTGTGACAGGGAAAACCGGAGTACCTGGAGAAAAACCTGTCGGCCTCCGCTTTATCCAGCACTAATCTCACATGGAGTGACCGGGATTTGAACCACGGACCCAGCGGTGAGAGGCAAGCATGCTGCCACCAAAGCCAAGGAGGCTCACGGTGACAGCCAATAGTGATATTAAATTATAAAGTCCAGTTTTCTTCCCAAAATCATCTGGCCCTTTCTATTCCCCGACATTGTATAAATATAAATAAACTTTAATTTCCAACTGAAGTTTAACTTAATACAGCGATTCAGCTTAACACGATATTATTCCCTTTCCACAATGACGCTTACACTCGGATACTAAAAGAATAGCAACTAGCAAGTGGTGTACTTTTGGAAAGGATGAGAAAAGCCACACCAATCTCACTGCCAGCCTTCTGGCTTACAGAACATTTGACCATTTTGATCATTCAGTAAGTGTTATGATAAGACCATGATAAGGCCAGTGGCACTCTATGGCACAGAATGTTGGCCAGCTTCCACCACACACGAACAAGCCTTCCATGGAATGGAAATGGTCCATGGGTATTACAAGTCTTTACCAAGTCAGAAATGAACACGCAAGGAAGCAAATGGGTGTTGCAACAATTAAAGGCAAGCACGTCTTCGCTGGTATAGGCATGTCACTGGAATTGATGATAACTCTGTGGTAAAAAAAAAAAACAGTCCTCCGATACGATCCAGGAGGGCATCAACATCGTGGGCGCCCAAAGAAACGACGGATGGATGGATGGATGGACGGACGGACGGACGGACGGACGGACGGCCGGACCGACCGATCCTGCGCCAACGCGGGAAATACGCGAGGAAAGAGGAAGAAAGTGTTAAGATAGGGTAACACTAAATACATCTAAAGATGAGTTTTATTCAAAATTTAAAAAACTCATCAAATTTCACATTTTTATTATTTGGATCTGGGTGAGGAGGAATTGATCCCCCATATCATCTCCTGTACTTAAGCCACTGAAAGAGATATTCCTTTTTGTTTGGGGGAAACGAGATCTAGAGTGGATTGAGTTGTTGATTGGCATTCTCGAGGTCACTGATATGATTCCCAGTTCTGCCAAAAATGCAGTGTTGTTGGTATGTTCTGGTAAGAAGTATCCTAGACTCATGATTCCAATCAACAACTTGTCTGGTGCTGTGGTAGGAAGAGGAGCATCATGAGTGAAAAATATGATGATGATGATGATGGTGATTGTAGCTTTAAGGGGCCCAAGATCGAGATTATTGGCTCCTAATGGTTTGGGTGATCGTGAAAATCAAAGATGCTGCCATGAAACCTGCAACCTTAACTACTGACTTAACAACTAACTTACTGACTAGAAGAAGAGGAAGAAGAAGAAGAAGAAGTTGAAGAAGAAGAAGAAGAAGAAGAAGAAGAATAAAACAAAAACAAATCAAGGAAATTAAATATTCTCAGCTCTTGAAGAATGAGGACTAAGACACTCGAAATAAGTAGGCCTATTGCCAGGCAAGACAGGTAGGGAAGTGCAAGCGGAGAGGTCCGCCTCAAAGGCAATGGAGAAAGGAGAGAAAACCAATGGCATCTGCCCCCGAGAGATAGACACACAAGTGCACGGGGCTGGTTACATGATCTAACAAGCCCCTAAAATGAAACAATTCAAAAACGTCTGTGATAAGACCATTCTTGAAGATTATCTCTTTTAATGTCCTGACATAGTACATAGCACAAGCGCTTTATGAATAGGGCTTTTAATAATTTGTACCATCTGTTTCAATTTGCCAACAACTTCTTTGAAATGAAGTCATCATCATCATTATCATTATCATCATCATCATAACCATTACCAGCTTGATGTATTCATATCTATTAGAGAGTCTATAGCCAATTTCTGTCTATTAATTTCAACAGTATAAGGCTGTCTGTATTACAACCTATCAATTTGAACTCAATTTGCCAGCATATCAGAGGCTAGTAATTTCAATGCACATCTAATCTAAATGAGCGGGGAACCTTGGTTCAATTACTGTTTCATACCGAGCAAATTGGTACTTGCTACTCAGCTCTAAGTAGCTTGCAGAACTTTTATTATATTCCATTATCCAGACAAGCTGCACTTATAAGCCTTAAGTCATATGACCTAGGAAGCTTATATGTATACTAGCGTAACACATCTACTCTTCTCGTGAGAGTTAAACGCGTCTCCTTCAGTCAGTTGATAGAGCAATCACTGTCAAAGCTGAAAGCCCCGGGTTCGACACCCTTGTGCGTCAGTTATTTGAATTCTCTACCGACTGTGTGTATGGCTTGTATTCACTGTAGAATACACAATTCACTTGCTGAAAACCTCAATGGTCATTAAACAGCCGTGATAAGACGATTCTTGGCGTTATATGTTTCAATGTTTCCAAGAGTGGAGATTGATTGATTGTTTATTTTAGAATTATTTGCATAGGCTTATGAAGCCCCAATTCTTGCATGAAATCCATTATTTTACATTAATAATCATTGCATTAAATAATACTACAATACTTTAAATATTAATACAATTCATTACATTGTATAGCATTAGAATACTTTGCATTAAATAATATTACAATAGAATAAATAGTATTACAATACATTGAATAATACTGCTATACTTTACAGTCATTACCGTAATAGAGCATTATGCAACGAGCCTATAATGGCAATAATTAAGACACGAGTATATTTATAAAGCGGGCGTATGCGAGTTTTATAATTTCCATACGAGTGTCTTAATTACCATTATAGGCGAGTTGCATACGACTGTTTATGTTCGACGATAATTATTATAAGTATTTTATGTTCGAACATAAATATTCATAACTATCTGTCGAGATTTAACCAGTTTTATGTACTGAACAGAGCGCATAGGACGCACAGAATACCTTGTATTTGACCATGGCCTCCTCGATTGCTCCACTATGACACTCGGCCAGACAGTGAAATTTAAATTAGAAGGCCTTGGAACTTAGCGCAGATGCGTTGCTATCCTCACCTAATTGGTCAAACAACAGTTTCTTGAGCTGCGATTGGTGGGAGAAACTGTTTCATAATGAAAAATAGTGTTATAATGACCATCATTATGATACAGTTTTCTGACATATAATAGTCAGGATCGAACATAAAAAAACATTAAAATACATTACATTAAATAACATTACTTAAACCAATTACCTAATAAACTAAATATTAATTCTCATGATGCGCTTATCATTAATAACTATCCAATAATACATCAGTAAGGTGTCCTCTGAGTACTGAGCGATGTCAATTCTCATACGCATCCAGATTATACAAATTACAAATGTGAGATACACTACATGTAAACGGTTTATTGTATTTAGAGGTAAGATGGTGAGGTGAACTCGGTAAGTCTGTTGTTTCGGCCATGGACTGTTTTCATACGGCAAAATCCGCCGTAAAGATATGAGGGAGATTTATGTTTAAGAATATTCACGGTCAGTAATATTATTGCCAGCAATCTACGTTCATTTAGTTTAAGCCACTGCAGCTCCTCTTTACGAACGTCAGCGAATACGAAAATCCAACGTACCCAAAATGCCTGTGTTACCAGGGGCAGTCAAATGAAAACGAGACAGACGTTATAATGAGCATGGAGAGGACGGTGATAACGCAGGTAGGTGTGTGCATAGTAGTCCCCTCTATTGGGAATCAGGAAGGAACCGCGCGAACGTTTACTGCTGTGCCATTTGTCTGTTATACTTGCTCGGTGTGACGTCAGTGAGTCGTGTGTGCGTCTGACGTCACTATGGAGGCCGGGAAAGAGGAACAGCGAGGTGTAGTGCGTTTTTGACGGCGGAAGGAGTGTGAGGAAGTGAAATCAATGCCCGAATGTTTGCTGTGCCCTGAAGAAAGACATTCGTGGTCGTGGATTTGCTTTGGATGCCGAGGTGCACGCCTGGGTACAATCATGGTTCCGTAATCAACCACAAACATTTTTCCAAGAAGGCATTGACCGTCTTGTCGCACAGTGGGATAAATATAGTAACGGTTATGGCGAATGCTTTTGAAATAACACTCAGTGTACTTTCTTTTTTTTCATCTGTCTCGTCTTTATTTGACTGTATCTGTCTCGTCTTCATTTGACTGTATCTGTCTCGTCTTCATTTGACTGCATATGTCTCGTTTTCATTTGACTGCATCTGTCTCGTCTTCATTTGGCTGTATCTGACTCGTCTTAATTTGACTGCATATGTCTCGCCTTCATTTGACTGTCTCGTTTTCATTTGACTGCATATGTCTTGTTTTCATTTGACTGCACCTGTCTCGTCTTCATTTGGCTATATCTGACTCGTCTTAATTTGAATGCATATGTCTCGCCTTCATTTGACTGTATCTGTCTCGTTTTCATTTGACTGCATATGTCTCGTTTTCATTTGACTGCATCTGTCTCGTCTTCATTTGGCTGTATCTGACTCGTCTTAATTTGACTGCATCTGTCTCGCCTTCATTTGACTGTATCTGTCTCGTTTTAATTTGACTTCATATGTCTCGTTTTCATTTGACTGTATCTGTCTCGTTTTAATTTGACTGCATATGTCTCGTTTTCATTTGACTGTATCTGTCTCGTTTTCATTTGACTGCATCTGTCTCGTCTTCATTTGATTGTATCTGTCTCGTCTTCATTTGATTGTATCTGTCTCGTCTTCATTTGACTGTACCTGTCTCGTTTTCATTTGACTGCATATGTCTCGTTTTCATTTGACTGTATCTGTCTTGTTTTCATTTGACTGTATCTGTCTCGTCTTCATTTGACTGCATCTGTCTCGTCTTCATTTGGCTGTATCTGACACGTCTTAATTTGACTGCATCTGTCTCGCCTTCATTTGGCTGTATCTGACACGTCTTAATTTGACTGCATCTGTCTCGCCTTCATTTGACTGTATCTGTCTCGTTTTAATTTGACTGCATATGTCTCGTCTTCGTTTGGCTGTATCTGACTCGTCTTAATTTGACTGCATATGTCTCGCCTTCATTTGACTGTCTCGTTTTCATTTGACTGCACCTGTCTCGTCTTCATTTGGCTGTATCTGACTCGTCTTAATTTGACTGCTTCTGTCTCGTCTTCATTTGACTGTATCTGTCTCGTCTTCATTTGACTGCATCTGTATCGTCTTCATTTGGCTGTATCTGACACGTCATAATTTGACTGCATCTGTCTCGCCTTCATTTGGTTGTATCTGACTCGTCTTCATTTGACTGCATCTGTCTCGCCTTCATTTGGCTGTATCTGACTCGTCTTAATTTGACTGCATATGTCTCGCCTTCATTTGACTGTCTCGTTTTCATTTGACTGCACCTGTCTCGTCTTCATTTGGCTGTATCTGACTCGTCTTAATTTGAATGCATATGTCTCGTCTTCATTTGACTGTATCTGTCACGTTTTCATTTGACTGCATATGTCTCGTTTTCATTTGACTGTATCTGTCTCGTTTTCATTTGACTGCATCTGTCTCGTCTTCATTTGGCTGTATCTGACTCGTCTTAATTTGACTGCATATGTCTCGTCTTCATTTGACTGCATATGCCTCGTCTTCATTTGACTGTATCTGTCTCGTTTTCATTTGACTGCATATGTCTCGTTTTCATTTGACTGCACCTGTCTCGTCTTCATTTGGCTATATCTGACTCGTCTTAATTTGAATGCATATGTCTCGCCTTCATTTGACTGTATCTGTCTCGTTTTAATTTGACTGCATATGTCTCGTTTTCATTTGACTGTATCTGTCTCGTTTTCATTTGACTGCATCTGTCTCGTCTTCATTTGATTGTATCTGTCTCGTCTTCATTTGATTGTATCTGTCTCGCCTTCATTTGACTGTATCTGTCTCGTTTTCATTTGACTGCATATGTCTCGTTTTCATTTGACTGCATCTGTCTCGTTTTCATTTGACTGCATCTGTCTCGTCTTCATTTGGCTGTATCTGACTCGTTTTAATTTGACTTCATATGTCTCGTTTTCATTTGACTGTATCTGTCTAGTTTTAATTTGACTGCATATGTCTCGTTTTGATTTGACTGTATCTGTCTCGTTTTCATTTGACTGCATCTGTCTCGTCTTCATTTGGCTGTATCTGACTCGTCTTAATTTGACTGCATCTGTCTCGCCTTCATTTGACTATATCTGTCTCGTCTTCATTTGACTGTATCTGTCTCGTTTTCATTTGACTGCATATGTCTCGTTTTGATTTGACTGTATCTGTCTCGTTTTCATTTGACTGCATCTGTCTCGTCTTCATTTGGCTGTATCTGACTCGTCTTAATTTGACTGCATCTGTCTCGCCTTCATTTGACTGTATCTGTCTCGTTTTAATTTGACTTCATATGTCTCGTTTTCATTTGACTGTATCTGTCTAGTTTTAATTTGACTGCATATGTCTCGTTTTGATTTGACTGTATCTGTCTCGTTTTCATTTGACTGCATCTGTCTCGTCTTCATTTGGCTGTATCTGACTCGTCTTAATTTGACTGCATCTGTCTCGCCTTCATTTGACTATATCTGTCTCGTCTTCATTTGACTGTATCTGTCTCGTTTTCATTTGACTGCATATGTCTCGTTTTCATTTGACTGTATCTGTCTCGTTTTCATTTGACTGCATATGTCTC
Organism: Meconema thalassinum; assembly: GCA_946902985.2. Taxonomy (NCBI): domain Eukaryota; kingdom Metazoa; phylum Arthropoda; class Insecta; order Orthoptera; family Tettigoniidae; genus Meconema; species Meconema thalassinum. Next base: position 353,264,607 of record OX336392.1, read on the forward strand.
GTCTTCATTTGACTGTATCTGTCTCGCTTTCATTTGACTGCATCTGTCTCGTCTTCATTTGGCTGTATCTGACTCGTCTTCATTTGACTGCATCTGTCTCGTCTTCATTTGACTGCATATGTCTCGTCTTCATTTGACTGTATCTGTCTCGTTTTCATTTGACTGCATATGCCTTGTTTTCATTTTACTGTATCTGTCTCGTTTTCATTTGACTGCATCTGTCTCGTCTTCATTTGGCTGTATCTGACTCGTCTTAATTGGACTGCATCTGTCTCGCCTTCATTTGACTGTATCTGTCTCGTCTTCATCTGACTGTATCTGTCTCGTCTTCATTTGACTGCATATGTCTCGTTTTCATTTGACTGCATATGTCTCGTTTTCATTTGACTGCATATGTCTCGTTTTCATTTGACTGTATCTGTCTCGTTTTCATTTGACTGCAACTGTCTCGTCTTCATTTGACTGCATATGTCTCGTTTTCATTTGACTGCATCTGTCTCGTCTTCATTTGACTGCATATGTCTCGTCTTCATTTTCTGCATATGTCTCGTTTTCATTTGACTGCATCTGTCTCGTCTTCATTTGACTGCATCTGTCTTGTCTTCATTTGACTGCATCTGTCTTGTTTTCATTTGACTGCCCCTTGGAGATTCATTCCTGAAGGACTTCCACGTACGCTCAAGTAAACGGGGCTGATGACGAAGGAGTCCCAAGCCCCTAAATCAATTTAAAACGTTTAAATCGTATTATTTTAAAGGTGTTTATTGCTTTTTTTCTAACTGGTGAGTGTTGTTTCATGAAGGATATTCGAAGGAGAGCTACGGCGAGCGATAGCACTATGGAAGGCAGACAGATCCTCGGGCAAATCTGTTTCTTGTTGTAGGAAAGCTGTTGACTCATAATGAGATGGGAAGTGTAGTTGCTATCATCGGTGATCTCCAGAACACGACCTCCTGTACCACGCCGTGATCACTGTTCCCACAACATACCTCGCAACATGTTCGCGAGGAATCGCCTGCAATAAATAGTTCCTCAGTCAACAGGAAGGTGATGTATGAGGGTGGTTCAGTAAACAAGCTGGAAATACCTCTCATTGTATGACAATCTCATGGTGTAGCTAATAGTGCATCTCTGTATTAAAAGACGGAACGTTTTAAATGGAGCTCACTGATGCCAGATTTACTGCACATGCAAAGTTGCGAAAGGGCAGAATCATGATGTGACAAAATCTTGTTTTCTTGTGAAGATTTCCGAAAAATTTGTTTGTTACGTATATTTGTATCTTATAGGCCTACCCTACTAGAGCAAATCAAAACAAAACGGAGAAACATAGTAGGTAGGCCTAGGCCATATGATTAGTTTTTCTTTTGATACTTAATGCTTTAGTATTTTATCAGAAATAGTTGCCAGATTTTTTAAGTTTATGACGGTTTTTTATTTTTTATTTTTGGAAGGCAGTGACTGTTAGTGGGTGTCATTGTAGGTTGGGTAGTGTTTTGTAGAGCGGGACGGGAAGCCCTGGTTGCTGTCATAGCTTTAATTACAAACACAGCTGGCAAGATACCTTAGTTGAGATAATTAAAACTTGCTGTGAAGTACTGTGGCCTATCTCGTACCCCGTGAACAAACATCGAATTTTCCCACTGGAAACTTATCTTCTCAAGAAGAAGTTTGCAGTAGATTTGTTCGTAAGTTTAAGCACCGTGTAATTTTTACTTGTGAGGGAACTTCAAACAAAGATTATACAGAAACAATCCGCGTACTCAGGAGGCTGTCGAGAACGAAAAAACTGCACTGATACGAAATATCAGTGAGGATGAATTACAACGAGTGTACCGGGTGAGTTAGTCGTGGTCGTTACGGCATGACTGCTGGCAGTCGATCACATCCAGGAGGCGAGGAGGTTCGAATCCCCCCGCCGGCAGCCTTGAAGATGGTCTTCTGTGGTTTCCTATCTTCCTTCCAGGCAAATGCCGGGGTTGGTCCCTAACTATAGGCCACAGCTGCTACCTTCCAACTCCTCGTCCTTACATCCCAACTTTCCTCCCCAACGGTACTTGTAGCTCACCCATTGGGTGTCCGTCTCGAAGCAGCTACAAAAACTGGCGAGCCGAACATGTCCTTGGACACTCCCGGCACTGAAAGCTATACGCTAAAAAAAAAACAAAAAAAAAACAGCGAGTGCACCAAAACTTCCTAAGTCGGTGCAATGTGTATTTAGAAATTGAAGGACAGCATTTCCAGCAATTACTTTGAAATTCATGTAAGTAATGCTAATTATTAAATACGTTAAAAAGTGTAAATGTGTTAAACTAGTTGGGCGCTACGCTGCTGCTAGCGTCTTGTTCGACCCGCTAGAATACACACTGCCCTGGCCGCCACATAGATCTACGAGTCTTCGTTCTATAGGGAGGGCCCTCACTTTGTAATATAACATAATTTATTTATTTATTTATTTATTTACATATGTTATGCCCTCATTGGAGCACTTAACCAAAACAAGTATATACATATCTCTAAACAATATTATAATATAACATATAATATATTATAATATATAACATAATATAATATAATATCATATGAAAATGAAAATCCACAGCCTGCTTCCAGTCTCCGACCGGGTCAGGAATGGAATGAATGAAGCCCCCATCTAGCGGCGAGGATATGAACTGTGCCGGCTGCCGAGGCCTGACGCACTCCTCTGGGGCAATGATTAAATGAATGACAGATGAAATGAAATGATAGTGGAGAGTGTTGCTGGAATGAATTGTTGACAGGGAAAACCGGAGTACCCGGAGAAAAACCTGTCTGCCTCCGCTTTGTCCAGCACATATCTCACATGGAGTGACCGGGATTTGAACCACGGACCCAGCGGTGAGAGGCCGGCATGCTGCCGCCTAAGCCACGGAGGCTTCAATATAATATCATATAATATAATATAATTACATTACATTACATTACATTATGCGAACCGGCCAAAACTAAGGACCGCGCAAATATCATTTCATTTCCTTCTCTTAGTTCTTTCTTCCTTTCTCTTCTTCCACACATCCTTCATTCGTGCATAGCGTTGCGTTTTTCTCTCTGCTGTCCATCTTCCTCCCCTGCGTTCTCTCTTTTTTCCCACAAGAACCTTTATGTTAGAAAGTATTTCCCTGTCTCGACAGTCGTCATCTGTAATTCCTAGCCTTCGGAGTTCTTCCTTCACCTGCTTGGTGTAACCCCCTTGGCGCTTCAAATTATATATTTTATAATGTAATATAATATAATATTAGTACATTATGCAACGAGTCTATAATGGCAATAATTAAGACACGAGTATGTTTATAAAACGAGCGTATGCGAGTTTTATAATTTCCATACGAGTGTCTTAATTACCATTATAGGCGAGTTGCATACGACTGTTTATGTTCGACGATAATTATTATAACTATTTTATGTTCGAAGATAAATATTTATAAATATCTGTCGAAATTTCGCCAGTTTTATGTTCTGAACAGAGCGCATGGGTCGCAGAGAATACCATGTATTTGACCATGGCCTCCTCGATCACCCCACTATGACACTAGGCAACGCAGTGAAATTAAAATTAGAAGGCCTTGGAACTCAGCGCGGGAGCGACGCTAACCTTATCTAATTGGTCAAACAACTGTTTCTTGAGCTGTGATTGGTGGGAGAAACTGTTTCATAATGAAAAATAATGTTATAATGACCATCATTATGATACAGTTTTCTGACATATAATAGTCAGGGTCGAACATAAAATTATTATCAGCACCTTTCCTGTGGAAAGAACCGACAACATACTCGCTCCGCAGCTACAACCAAGAAACAGCCCTACGCTGTTATGGTTACAGATTCTTGCCCCGCCCCTGAAGATATACGCACTCCCAGAGCCCGCTGAACCTACATGGGCAACACTGCGTGCAAACGTTGCCCGTACGATGGGCTGATAAGATGCCAGCGTCTTTTATTTATCATTACCAATCGAAGATTAAATCCAATACTCCCCATAATTAGGTCAGTGGACAGAGCATCGGCGTGTAAAGTCGAAGGTCATGCATGGGTTTGAATCCTGCATTGTTTAGACATTCCAATTGTCTACCTTCAATCCAAATGGCTTGCACTAATTGTACTCTACGTGACTTAATAGCTTAAAACCTTCGTTGGTCATCATTTCGGTCGTGAAAATTCAATTCCTTGAAGATTAATGACCTTTTCGCACATAGTTATGTGGGTTTTCCATTCAAGCATAGTAGTGAATAACAGAAAAAGAAGGAAAAAGATAGTAATAATGCAGTCTGACTCATGGCCACACCCAGCACAGTAATAAGAAACGCCAAGTAACTTCCGAAATAACGACTTGGGCTTCTTTGCTCCTGTCTGCGGTTCCCCTTTATTCACTTGTTCTTACCGTTCACAGTTTTATGGCTGTTTATTCTCTGTGGAGCAGACCGCTCGCTGCAGTGTTTTTGTGCCAGAGCCGTGGTTAAAGAGCGCATTGGATCTGGTTCGAAGTGAGCGTGACTTAAATTAAAGACCTAAGGGTGAGAAATATTCTATTCACCATTTCTTCTCCATTTCACGGTGAGAACGGTTTGAACTGATGCGGAATAATGTATTATTATGCTGCACTGTGCCACTGTCCTAGGACTATATTAGCCTCCACAAAAACATTTCACCAGCGGTAACGTCCTCTCCTGCTGTTCCCAAGGTTGCGCGATCGAATCCTGGCGCAGTCGGCTGGTATTTGAATGTGCGCAAATGCGACATAGCCGTGTCAGTAGATTTACTGGCAAGTTAAAGATCCCCTTTGGGGCAAAATTCCCGCACCCTGGCGTCTCTAAAAGCCGCAGTAGTTAGAAGGGACGTAAAACCAATAATATTACAAGAAGTTCCGTGACGTACTATAGAACCTACTTTTCTTAAAATTTAAGATTCATGCCAATGATTAATCTACATGGATCTATCTAGAATAATGACGAAATGACGTTGGTATTATCAAAAATTTTAATTAGTTCGAAATACTGTATACCTGGCATAATGTAGCCTAATAGAGCACTACAGTTGGCAGCCCTGGTGACTGAATATATTCTTAGTTCCATCCCTTAGGGTACAGAATACAAAATTTGGTTGAAGTCCAATGGATAGCATGGACGTTACATGCAGTTAAACATTAGATCTAACAGCGCGAGTAAAATCATGTTGGCAACAATGTCATGCATGTATTGGTCAGAAATAATCCGAAATAATATGATATATTGTTGTGCCAGTTTTGAATGAAATACATTAGTTAATATAGAAGTTACATGCATTTTAAAATTGTGCCTATCAGCAGTCTTAGAATCAAATAGGCAGCACTGACGTATATTAGTTACTCCAAATTAATATAGAATGCCAGGTACTATACGTGAGCTATTGGCTTGCATACTTTCTGATATATTGATATTAGGGTAACAAAAATAGAGACAGCATTTATTAACAGTTGGCAGCCCTCGTTTCTCTTAAGAATACTCATAGTCATATCTGTTATGGTGCACATAGCACATACGAAATATGGTTGAAATACAAATGATAGTATAGAAGTTACATGTATTTAAATTTGGACCTCTCAGCAGGCTTAGAATCATGTTAATAGCACTGACGTATATAAGTTACTCCAAATTAATAAAAGATGTTCAGTAAAGAACATATAGCCTACTTTCTCCTAAATGTATGAGTATAGTTATAACTCGTTGTTATTATCAAAGAGTATAATAGAACTATTCTTTGTTGAAGACCTTAGAAACGATTTACCTCTACCAAACGCCACAACCTAGATAAAAACTGCTACCATCATTGAAGAAAGAAAGAACGAAAGAAAGATAAGAAGTATATCAAGAATGTTATGGATCTGGAGACATAATCGACCGGACTGGCTGCGTGGCTCAGCGGTAACGTTCTCGCTTGCTGGGCTCTAGGTTGCAGGTTCGTATCCTGGCGCAGTCAGCTGGCATTTGAGGGTGCACAAATGCGAGGGAGCCGTGTCAGTACATTTACTGGCACGTTAAAGATCCCCTTCGGGCCAAAATTCCGGCACTCCGGTGTCTCTAAAAGCAGCAGTAGTTAAAGGGATGTAAAACCAATAACATTATTATTATTATTATTATTATTATTATTATTATTATTATTATTATTACATATACGACCTGCCGTGAGCAACATCCAACTTTGAGTTGAGGCATGTCTTTACACGCATGGCTTTCACAACCCTAATTGAATTAACAAATCTTTCCATGACCCTACAGAGACGTGTGTATACAAACTATGTGGATATTTTCGATTGCTATTTGCCTGAAATAAAAGTAGTAATTAATAACCTCAACTAACATTAACGGCTTGAATTCAGTTACTATGTGAAATCGTTTTGTTCTTTACTTCAAATAACATTTTCAAGTAACGCAAAATAGGCTGTTACAAACCCTTTAAAATAAAAAGTAAAAATGTATCGTAGTATCATCTTGTCATTCTTCAAATTCGATGCACATAGAATGCCAATGGTACAGTAATAAATGGAGCCCCACGTAGACTAGTCGTGACTTCTAGTGGTGAAATATCGAACAATATAATCCTAACAGAGCGAGTGCATTCTAGCGGCCAGAAGAAGAAACTTTTCAATAAAATCTGGAAGTTACCTTTTTGGCAGCTAGATGTCTCGAGTAAATCTGCTGGCGAATTATGTTTTAATTAAATATATATTTTACACCATAATATGCACAATATAACGCTTAATTTTAAAACATCTGAGTCATTACAAAACAATAAACATATAACATTTCAAGCAAAAAACCTAGCTCTGATCGGGTTTGAACCATAGGCATTTGAGCGATAGGCTAACGCTCTACCACTGAGCTAATTGTGTCAACGAATATCGTTCTATATAAAATGACTTACATAGAACTTGTTAGCAAATAATGATTTATACTAAACGATTTCATCACTGGAGTATATTATTTATATATAAAGCATTTCATACAAAGTTTATTTATTTTGTATCAGTACGCTATATTGCATGCAATACTCAAATTAGTGAAATATAAGTCAGGCACAAGATATCCACTGCCATCTTGTCTTATTACTGAATCAGCTCAGCTTTTTAAAATCACGTCTGCACTATAGTATTACAAAATAAACTTTTAATTTCGAACGTGCCTCTTCCTTTAGAACAGTTAAAACGATTCTCGGCTCGATAATCGGAACTGGTGGGTCCCATGATATGGATTATAAAGTTTGCATAATTCGCACGGCCGCCATCCTGAAATATTATGGCGGACGACCTTGTAGTTTGGTCACAAGACGCATCCTATACGAAGGTATGTTGTTACCAAATTTGGTAGAGATCGGATGATATGGTTAGTCGTTATTTGATTTTACGTTTTGAACGTTTGAGTGGCCGCCATTCAGTTTTAGTAAAGATGGCGGCGATATAAAACATGACACTGAGGTGTCCTTTGCTAGTGCTACCTTTGTACCAAATTTCGTTCAATTCGCATTCACCGTGCTCGAATTGATAGGGGGGGGGGACAGACATTCAGAGTACACACACTCACACACACACAGACACACACACACACACACAGACTCACACACACACATACACACACACACACACAGACTCACACACACACATACACACACACAGACAGACACACTTTTTTCGCCCTGTGTTGATCTCATAAGTCTAATTTCATTTTTTGCAAAAATCGAAAGTGGGCTAATAGAATGACAGGTACTATACGTGTGCATAGTTTAAAGCTGTCGGCTTGCATACTTTCTGATATATTGGTATTTGGGTCAAATAAATTGAGAGCATTTATTAACAGTTGGCATCCCTGGTGGCTCTTAAGAATTAGCTCAGTTATATCTCTTTATGTACGCATGGCACATAAGAAATTTGGTTGAATTCCAATTGATAGTGTAGAAGTTATATGCATTTAAAAATTAGACATATCAGCGGGCAACACTGCCAAGTATGGCCTCCTGGAAATTAAACTGAAATATTATTATCTACACGTGTGCCCATTTTGAAATAGCTCTCATTCATACCTTCCAAGATATCCAACATGGAGCTCAAATTTCAATTGCGATTTTTCAGCAGTTGGTAGCACTGACATCATTTTAAAAATACGGCATAGATATTCAGGTATAGATCTTTACTCCTACCAAATTTTGTTTCGACTGCAGCCGTTTAGGAGTTGATAGGGGGTGGGGCACACACACAGCCAGACAGACAGAAGGACAGACACACATTTGCCCGGATCGATCTCATAAGTCTACTTTGCCCTCATATTTGCAAAATGTGAATAGTAGGCTAATTATTATTAAAAACATTTCTCAAATAGGTCGATATTATTATTCACTGAGTCTGATTGTCCTCATATTGAATGATTCTCTCGCTAGATGTCCATAACGATTACAAAGCAGCAGTGCAACGCTTCAATGGGAATAATACTATGAACTATAATACTGCTCAGTGGAGTAGCCAGAGGGGTGTTGCTGGGGGGTTAGAACCCCCCACCCCCTCTCTATTGGAATTTTTACAAAAAATAAAAGACATTTCTTAAATTGAACAATTATATGATACTTGCTGATGAGTGTTACTGTGTACTGTTGTCCATCTTTCGGCCCAGCTCCTCATTTGAGCCTACGCAAGTATTCATGACAACATATAACTCAGTTCCATGGTTGAATTTTCCCCGTTAAATATGGAATATTTCAAACTGAGCTTAGGACCAAATTATCATTTTTTTCTTTTCTGAAAGTTTCTTGAGTCGGCAATAAGGTGTGTTTAATAGCATGCTGAAATAAGTCTTGCTGAAGTGTTACCCGTGACATTCCAGGTTGGTTGGTTGGTCCCTTAGTTTAGGGACTGCGACAACGCGGTCATTTAGCCCCGTGTACTTTGTGTGTGTGTAGAATCTGTCTGATATCCGGTGTTAATTGTGATGGCTGTATTGGTGTGTGTTATCTATATATTTAAAACACTAAGCTGTTTTTTGTACACACGAGATTGTGAAAACGACTTAACCGATTGGCTTCGTAGAGCACTCTAACGAAAGCTCTTGGCCTCGAGATTTGCAGAGTGTCTCTAAAATAAACAAATATATTACGGTATATTTTTAAATTAATATAGAAAATAGCAGAAATCTTTCCCCTCACGCATGCGCACAATCCGCCTGGGGTCATGACAAAATGGCGGTGAGAAGTCCATTAAAATGTAAGTTATTTAATAAGCTTCCATGTAATTGAAAACATACATTAACCAAGTTCTGACAATAAAATATAATAACAGTATGAATGTATACGAATGTGCAACATTGATTTATTTGGATAATGAAATGGATTAGTTCCTTCAGACAGCGGCTTTTGAATATAATGAATAGCTGCGTCTGCTGCTGATTATGAGTGCGCGAGTAGCTATGTGGTTAAGACGACTGACTGTTGTACCAAGAAGCACCGGTTCGATCCCAGGCCTCGCCAGTACTTTTTATTTTTTTACCACTGAAATATTGTTTAATCAAGGAGTATTAGTAAGGTTTTATGTCTGTTAAAGATACATATTTCTACATTCCCTCTAAATACTTTTCTTTCCGTTTTACCATTGCATTGCAGCATGTGATCAAAAGAGAAAACTGTTGCCCGCAGTACGCCGTTTAAATATCTGCAATCAGTTCTTACAACTGACAACAGATGGCAGTACATCGCCCATATAGTTCCAGTAACTGACAGCAGATGGCAGCACCATTGCATCGATATATTAAAAACACAAGACATAGCACGTTTTCACGTGATGGAAAATTATAAAGGAGGGGAATATTTAAGAAGGGAAATGTTGAGGAACATTAACCGACAATTGAATGTGTAGGCTAGGTTGTTTATGTACCTTAATATTGCAATTTCTTCCCAATGCTTCGCTGGTCAAGCTATTAGAGTCCTAGACTAAAAGTTATAATTATGCACCGTCGATATACTCTTAAATTATTAAAGAAAAAAGTAGTTTTCCAGGCACTCGCGCGTGTCCACAATTGCTTTCGCCATGAGAGACACTTGGCAAATATAATTCGTTTGAAGGGCTCCGACATCGTGGTCACTCAGCCCCGTGTACTTGGGTGTGTAGTAGGCTAGGTTGTTTATGTACCTTAATATTGCAATTTCTTCCCAAGCTTCGCTGGTCAAGTTATTAGAGTCCTAGACTAAAAGTTATAATTATGCACCGTCGATATACTCTTAAATTATTAAAGAAAAAAGTAGTTTTCCAGCCACTCGCGAGTGTCCACAATTGCTTTCGCCATGAGAGACACTTGGCAAATATAATTCGTTTGAAGGGCTCCGACATCGTGGTCACTCAGCCCCGTGTACTTGGGTGTGTACGTGTGAAATTTTCTCTGATAACCTGTGTTATTGTGATGGCTGCATTACTGTGTGTATTTGTAATTAAGGTGGTAAATGGCAAGGAGACGGCCAAGGCCTTAAGTTAGGAACCATCCCGGTATTTGCCTTAAGTGGAAGGGGGAAACCACGGAAAACCACATCCAAGATTGTCGAGGTGGGAATTAAACCTTCTTCTTCTTAGTTATAACTCAAGAGACTGAATGTGCCCCGTTTTTGCCCTCAGACCAGAATTAAATTTCTTGGCAGAGCAGGAAATGTAACCCGGGTCTCCGGGGCGATAGACAAGAATTGGTGGGCCTCCATGTGTTAATACGATTTTTGACATGCACGGGACATAGAATTCAAAAACTGCCTCCTTTAGGGTGACTGTCGAAGTGAGTATTGAGTATAGGCCTATGGTCATTCCAGTAGTTGGTGAAGTGATTCTATGTTCCCCTTCAAAATGTACTGCCATAACCTATAACAGGTGATGGAAATTGCTTATTTAGAGCAGTTTCGTACTGTTTATAACAAAATGAAGAACGTCATTCTGAGCTGTGTTTTCAAGCTATTGCAAAAAATTTCGCTGGCAGGAACAATTATAAGGAATTTATTTTAAGCGATCAGTCTCATCGCATTCTCCTCACCAACCAACTTGAGTATGACAGTCTCTGGACGGTCATGTTGAACTTCATTGTATAAGACAATTGTTTAATGATTATTTGTTTAGAGTACTGAGTCTAACTACGCAGTTGATTTTGGCAATGGAAGTATTATTTGCCATTTTATATTTAGCGGCTCCGTTATTGCAGGAACTATAGTGTTATCGAATAATACGAAGCCACATTTAAAATCCAATATAAATAGGCCATTTCAGAAACAATTCCAGATATTATGCAGTACAGTGTACTGTAAGGTCTTTGACGATCAAATGTAAACTTTGTTCTACATTGTATTTCTCTTGCGTAAAATCTATGCGTGGTTACTTTGGTCTTTACTGTTGTGAGGGTAAAATTGATCTGCTGGAATATAAAATATTTGCCAAGCTGCAACAATGTAATGATATTAATTTAAAAGTCATTGAACTTATATCCAGTAGTTCAAACACATACATCAGCGTTAAGAGATTGGATACTGAAGATGAAAGCCAGCTACTTCATTTCCCTATTATTGAATTTTTCAATTCCTTGGAATTAAGTGATTCGCCTCCACATACTCGGAACGTTTGAGCCGTAGTTATGCTCCTTAGAAATCTGAACGTTTCCCAAGGACTCATATTAATATATTAATTGTAAGAAATATGTAAGAAATTGCTTGGATTCGGATATAATAGGTGCAGTAATATTAGGCAGAGAGCTCAAATCCTACGACTTGATTTAACACCTTCCGATAAAACACTTGCAGGTACAGTACATTTTCTTTTAATAGGCAACAATGTCCTATTCGCTCGGCCTACTTTATCACAATCAATCAAGCTCAAAGAGAAACTCTTGAACGTATTGGGCTATTTACCTCATCACGTTTTCAGTCATGACCAGCAGGATAGTGAAGGTACAAAAAAGGTCCTGTTAAGGGATGGTAGAGAATAAGAGGCGGAAGGATCCTACGGATTATGTTAGAATGGTGATCAAAAGGGGAAAAGAGATAGAAAATAGGGAAGAACTGAAGAAAATGTGGAAAGAATATTTTGAAGAACTCCTGAACCAAAATGGAAACCACGGCGAGGAGGAAGAAATCGGGGAAGAGGTACAGTAGATGAACTGCAAACAGAAAAGGACTTAACATGGAAAGACGTGGAAGATGCAGTGAGGAAGATGAAAGGAGGGAAGGCACCGGGTGTGGATGGGTTGAGTGTGGAGTTGGTGAGAGCAGCAGGAGAGGTGGGGATACAATGGTTGTACCGACTGATGAAGACAGCATGGAAGGAAAGGAAGACCCCAGAGGGCTGGAAAAAGGGAATAATTGTCCCGATCTTCAAGAAAGGTAGTAGAACAGAATGCAGAAACTATCGGGGAATAACACTGATGAGTCATTGTGCAAAGTTGTTTGAGAAAGTTTCGGAAAGGAGAATTAGGACAAGGATAGAAGGAGGGATGAGGGAAGAACAATCTGGCTTCAGAGCAGGAAGGTCCACAGTGGATTTGATTTTTGCTATAAGGCAGTTACAAGAACAGCACTATGAGTATGGAACAGATCTACTGATGGCCTTCCTGAACATTGAGAAAGCATATGACAGTGTATGCAGAAACAAAGTATGGAAGTCCCTGGAGGATAGAGGAATAGAAAAATGGACTATAAGGAGGATAAAGGAGATGTACAAGGGAAGCGTGAGCTGTGTGAAAGTGGGAGGAGAGAGATCGGACTGGTTGGAACAGAGAAACGGCCTCAAACAAGGAAGTGCACTGTCACCGTTACTTTTCATTGTGGTGATGGATGACATAATGACCCGAGTGGCACATGTAATTGGGGAAGGAAAGAAGAAAGCAATGGTGCTTGCAGATGATTTGATGATTTGGGGAAACAAGGAGGAGGAGGTACAGGAACAGTTGGACGTGTGGGAAGGAATAATACAAGGTTATGGGATGAAATTTAGCATAAATAAGAGTGAGATGGTGATCACAACAAGGAAGAAGGAAAGAAACACAACAGGAATAACAATTGGTGGGGAACAGCTGAAGGAAGTGGAGAGTTTCAAGTATCTGGGTAGCCTGATGCAAGAGAATGGAAGAAACGATAGAGAAATAAATGAGCGGGGGAGACAGGCAGAAGCATTCCGGAGGAGTGTGAGAAGCATGTTATGGAGCAAGGATGTCCCTCAGAACAGCAAAAAGATCATATATCGGACGTACTATGTCCATATCCTGACGTATGCCTTGGAGGCCTGGGTTATGAAAGGAAGGGTGAAGAGCAAAATACACGCCAGTGAGATGAGGTTCTTGAGAAGCAGTATTGGAGCTACAAAGAGGGACAGAATAAGAAATGAGAGGACCAGAGAATTAATGAAGGAGGAACCATTACAGGATGGTATAGAGAAATCTAGACTTAGATGGTATGGACATGTAAAACGAATGGAGGAGAAGAGGATACCCAGGAGGATACACGAGACGAAGTGGGAAGGAAAGAGACCAAGAGGGAGACCGAGAGACAGGTGGCTGACGGGGGTGGAAGAAAGCGTGAAGAAGAGAGGAGAAGACTGGACAAGGGTGGAGGCTGAGAGATGGTGGGAAGACAGAAGACGTTGGAGAGGCTTGTGTTCCAAACAGACCCGGCCAGTGGCTGGAAACTGTGCAATATGATGATGACCTCATCACGTTTTCAGTCATGACCAGCAATATGTTGCAATGCTGAGAGTGCTATCTTTTGACGCCCTTAAAGTTTCAATAGTGCTAAAAAGTAATCGTACAAAGAATGTAACTTATATAAGAAGCTTCTTCAGTAATTTTGTTTTCCATTGTCCGTCATGTTTTGACGGGTTTCATCTAGTCTGTTTTTAATTCAAGTAAGGACTGCGACGATAATTTCAAGTAGTTCCTACTTTCGCTACCGAATGCTCCCGTCCACGACACCTAGCTGTGAACGTTGCTACTACTAGATGCCATCACAACCAGCGCCCGGTGACGAACATTGGAACTTAAGAGTATTAATAAAACCTAACCTATAAATTTTGGCTTCACTCAACCGTAGTGCATGTTTCTTTTTCATGCCATAAATCTAAGACATGGGACCGTCGGCTCTACTTTCCCTCCGAAGGAAGGCATACTGAGGGATTTTAACGCTCTTAAAAGATCCGACATCCCAGGATTTGTTTACATATTAATGTTCTGATTTGATTGAAGCAGGTGTAGGGAGCTGTCCTCCTTTATGGATGTGAAAGTTGGACTTTGGACCCAAATACTGAGAAACGAATTGAGGCATTTGAAATGTACAGACGTATCCTACGTATATCATGGATACTGAAAGTTTCAAATAACAAGATCCTTCGTTGGATGGAAAAGCAAAGAACGAATTACTGAATTACAGATAACACACACTAATACAGCCATCACAATTAACACCGGTTATCAGACAGATACTTCACACACCCAAAGTGTGGCTGCAGGATATCCGAAGATGACATTTTTGCACATCATAATAGGCATTTCATGCTGCATTGTCAATATCACAGCTACCTACGTGTATGGTCAACCTCCGTTCGGAGACGACGTCTGAAGAAGAAGAAGAAGAAGAATAAGAATGAGAAAAGGAAGAAGTGCCAGTTGTGGCACAATACAGTATCATAGGAATCACAGAACTCTCACAATTATATAAATAACATCGCCACGTGTGAATGTAACAAGAGAACTCAACCAGAAAATACCAGAATCAGTTCTCTTTTGTTAATTTCAGAACACTCCAACACTCCTATATGTAGTGTCACTTCAAACAATTCAGACCTAGCTGGGTAAACATCAGTTATTAAGAAACGGTTAACCTAATAAATACGCTTAGTAGAGTAATGGCTAGAATTCTTGGTTGTCACCGCAGAGACCCGAGTTTGATTCCCAGCTCTGCAAAGCCTGAGGGCTGGAGCTGGGTACACATAGCCTCGTGAGGCCAAACTAAAAATAAGTGGGTTAGAATCCTACCTCAGCCATCCTGGAAGTGGTTTTCCGTGGTTCCCCATTTCTACTCCAAGCCGGGATGGTACCGAAATTAAAACCGCGGCCGCTTCCTACCCAAGTCCTACCCCAACTACAAATACACACTCTAGTACAGACATCACAGTTATACAGGTTATCAGACAAATTCTACACACACCTACCGGTAACTATACGTAGAGCCCTGCGCCGATAAATAAAACGTTATCCGCATCCGCCCTGCATTCGCACGACTGTTATCCGCATCCGACCCACATCCACACGATTTTTATTCACATCCGCACTTTTGTTATCCGAATCCGCAGATATCACAATGAAAATCCACAGCCTGTTTCCAGTCTCCGACCGGGTCAGGAATGGAATGGATGAAGCCCCCATCTAGCGGCGAGGATATGAACTGTGCCGGCTGCCGAGGCCTGACGCACTCCCCTGGGGCAATGATTAAATGAATGACAGATGAAATGAAATGATAGTGGAGAGTGTTGCTGGAATGAAATGTGACAGGGAAAACCGGAGTACCCGGAGAAAAACCTGTCTGCCTCCGTTTTGTCCAGCACAGATCTCACATGGAGTGACCGGGATTTGAACCACGGACCCAGCGGTGAGAGGCCGGCGTGCTGCCGCGTAAGCCACGGAGGCTTAGATATCACAATAATAGTTTGAATTTGTTAGATTAAGCATTAAAGCAACAGATTTATACATTTCAGGAGGAATTCGTTCCTCTAGGCTATGTGTGAATCGCCAGACATTAATGTTGACTGAGTTTTGTCCCTCTGAGTAACGGCATTTGGAACAGCGGGTGGCTTATTATAGCACTTGCTTTGTCGTCGGATATACCCACGCAGGCTAGAGCGGGAATAAAGGATTTCCATTTTTTGGCATAAGTCAACACTAATTGAGGGTAATTCCTTGACAAGCTTCTCTCACTTCTCTATTATCCTCATACAATCCAAGAAAATAGGGAGATAACAAGAAAATAGGGAGATAACAAGAAACGTGAAGTCGCAGATATTAGCAAAAACTAAGACTTAAAAAAAATTCAATTCTAAAATCCTATCCGCAAATTTACTCTAAATACTATCCGCAGCTTATCCGCTATCCGCACAGCCATGCAAACTATATCCGCATGGCGAAAAATGTTGCGGATATCCGCTTCTGCACAGGGCTTTAACTATACGGGACTACTTGACCACGATGTCGCAAAGCCCGCAAAAGAATCAACAACAACAACAACAAAAACCTCTCTGAAAGCCGTTCTTAACATTTCTACTAAATTCAGTCAGATCGGACCCATACTGTTCAAAAAGGGTTCACATCAACACTAGCAGCAGCAACAACAGTTATGACTTAGGCTATCGCTTGTCTGTCGCTATTCGGTGGGACGTAATGGCAGGTCGTGTAGCGAAGAAGGAAGCTGGGGAGGAGAAAACGTGGTGGGCCTCCTACCGCGCCGGCTGAGGCGATGAACGAACGACCTTGGGACATGAGAGGTGGGAGGAATAGAGATGACAATAATGATAGGTTCCTCAAGAACTTCTGTTAGCGAGCTGCTGAGTCAGATCTCAACTGGAGCGCGGTCCGATAGCGGCCTTCTCAAAGGGGTCATTAATATATCGTAATTAATATACTGTACTAACATTCTGCTTGGATACCTGCTGTCTGCCACGCGATATTAACTGATCAGATCACCACTGTAACATTGGATCCCTACTGGTTCTTAATTATAGAATTTAAAATCATATCCACTCACTTCCTCCGTCAGTGGTGTCGATATGGTTGTACGAAAATCGCGCCCTGTCTGGAAATTGTCCTCGTGACAACACTGTTCTACATACAAAACAAACCAAACATGAGGCTTACGCCCCAGACCCCCTTGCTTGTAGTGCGATCAGTAATTTTCGTCCAGACAGTCATCTAACCAACTAGCAACCAATGGTTTCTTCCAAACCAATGGTTTCGTCCGTATCAGCCACAATTACTCCAGGTAGAGACCGTGCTGGACGCGATTTACACTCGGCGCGATTTACAGGGCACTATCGATATGCAGGGGTCGTGTAGACGAAACATTCCGGATGAACCATTAAAGAAAGGCAGCTGCACCAGCCGAGAGATTTACTGAGTAACCCAAAATATATCGAAAAATACAATCGACTCTCGATATCTTGAATTTTCGATAACTCGTAATAATTATAATTTCCCGAACAAACTTCCTATAGTATACATGTGCATACTTTATATTGAAATCGAATTTCTAACACACAAATTTTGGTACTTAACCCTGGGGTGATATATCAGCTGAAGGAACTCCTGCCTAAAAGTGTCACGGGCCGATCTATCGGCTCCATTTTTATAATTTTTAGCCTATTTTCAATTTTGAAAAAATAGGCTTATGAGATCACCTTTTGTCCGTGTGTGTGTGCGTGTGTGTGTGTGTGTGTGTGTGTGTGTGTGTGATTCGTGTGTGTGTCCCCCCCTAATAAAATCTAAACGGCTGGAGCGATTTCAATGAAACTCGGTATGTTCATAACACTATTCCCGGCGACCTCGACCGTGCCCTTCAAATTTTGTTACGTATCACCAATGCTAAATGGCGGCTGTGCGAAATATTTCACTAGCATTCAATATCTCCGAAACTATTACCGATATGGCCCTGAAATTGTGTACGGTGATAAAGGGTACTACTAGAAGTTCACCTATGAGACTTTCAAAAACCTGGTGACTACAAAACCAACATGGCGGTCAAGCGAAGTTGAGACTTTTAAATAGACTTTTCTCGCGATTTAACTATCCAAACGTAATGAAACTTGGTACAGCAAATGTTTATACACATTGTAATGCACTGGAGTCTAATTTAGTTCAATTGTTAACATAACTTCAAAATGGCGGCTGTGCGAAATATTTCACTGACATTCTATATCTCCGAAACTATTACAGATATCACCCTGCAATTTAGTACGGTGATAAAGGGTACTGATACAAGTTTACCTATGTATATTTCATAAACTTGTAAAGTAGAAAACGAACATGGCGACCAAGCGAATTTGAGACTTTTAAATAGACTTTTCTCACGATTTAACCATCCAAACGTAATGAAACTAGGTACAGCAAGTGTTCATACACATAGTAATGCACTGGTGTCTAATTTAGTTCAATTGTTTACATAACCTCAAAATGGCGGCTGTGCGAAATATTTCACTGACATTCTATATCTCCGAAACTATTACAGATATTACCCTGCAAATTTGTACGGTGATAAAGGGTACTGGTACAAGTTTATCTATGTATACTTCATAAACTTGTAAAGTAAAAAACGAACATGGCGACCAAGCGAATTTGAAATATTTTAATAGACTTTTCTCGTGATTTAACTCTCTGAGCGCAGTGAAATGTGGTACAGTAAATTATTTTGCAGATTGTAATGCACTGCCATCTAATTTAAATCAATTGTTTACATAACCTCAATATGGCGGCTGTGCGAAATTTTTAAATTAAGTTTTTATTTCTTGTGTCGTAATCATGCGATCGAAGTGAAAGTTTGAATAATGAACCTAGGCAATAATTGTCCTTGAATGGTACATAATTCTATGGCCTATACATATAACAATCCTAAATGGCGAGCTTCCGAAATATTTAGACGGTTCTCAATATCTATGAATCTTTTACAGCAACCAAACTGATTTTTTTATGTTCATAGAGACTATGAACATATGTTCACCTATAGGACTTTCATTAACCTGGTGAGCACAAATCCAACATGGCGGCGACGCGAAGTATAAATATTTAAATGGACGATTCTCGCGAATTAACTATCCGAGTGCTGTGAAACGTTGCACGTTAAATGCTTATACAAATGTTGATCCACTGGCATCTAATTTATTTCAATTGTTTGCATAATCACAAGATGGCTGCTGTGCGTAATTTTAAAATCTCGTTTTTACTTCTTGTGTTCTAATCATGCGATTGAAGTTTGAATACCACACGTACACAATAATCTTAATGTAATAGTACAAAAATAAAAATCCAACCTGGCGACAATCTGAAATATTTAGACGGTTCTCAATATCTACGAATCTGTTACAGCAATTAAACTGAAATTTTGTATGTTGTTAGAAGAAATTAACATGAGCAGGATATATGAAAATAGGCTGTATAGTTCTTCACGGAACTACTTGTTTAAATATTATATCCAGCCAAGCAATGCTATCACGCAAGAGTCATTCTCTCTCTAGATATATTGATGTGTTTAAGTTCCGTGAATAACTGGATTATTAATAGTCTAAGTATTCTTTGAAAAAGCTGCAGTCAACTGACTTCCCGTACGGGCGATCGTTTGAAATTGTGTTTCTTTACGTTCTTAGTAGGAGCTAATTTTTCCTACGCATCTCTCAAAATTTTCGGTAAGTCGAATTTATTTTGACATCTCCTAATGATTCGAGATGTCGAGTTTTGACACTATCCTCTTCCAGTACACTGTTTTTCCAACCATGCAGTAAACGCATGCGCATTGCATTTTCTAGGTTTTGTACGTTGATAGGAAAAAATAAAACGTACGGTATTAAATGCTATCGCAATCAAACATGAAAATGAAAGCATTTAATTGTCTTTCATTAAATAGGTCTATATCTCATATTGCCCCAGTCTCACCCCGCACAAAGCAAAACAAAAAGATTAATTAAAAAATAAAGGCGAACTCAAAAACAAGAGCACAAAGTAAGAATAAAAAACTAAAGCAGAAAACAACAAACATAATATTAAAAACAAAACAAAAACACACAAAGAAAAAACAAAAACTTAAAATATAAGAAAAATTAAAAACTAGAGCAAAATCATAAAACATAAAAAGCAAAAACAATATCAAAACCAAAAACAAACACAAAACCAGAAATGAAATCAAAACCCAATACAAAAACAAACATAAAACCAAACTAAAACCCAAAACAAAATCACAAAATAAAGCCAAAATCCAAAACCCAAAACAAACACAAACAAAAAACGGAACAAAAACAAACACAAACCAAAAAAAAAATCAAAACCCAAAACAAATACAAAGAGAAAATCAAATCTCATGACAAAAACAAACACAAAATCAAAAACCAAAGCAAAAACCAAACAAATGCCAAAACAAATCTAAACCCAAAATAAAAGCAAACACAAAAACAAAATCAAACCCAATACAAAAACAAACACACAACCAAAAATAAACTCAAAACCCAAAACAAAAACAAAACAATAATCCAAAAACAAAACACAAAACAAACACATAACGAAAATCAAAAACACAAAGTAAACACAAACCAAAACAAAATCAAACCCCAGAACAAAAACAAACACAAAACTATAACCAAAATTAAAATCCAGAGCAAAAACATAAAAACAAAACCCAAAACACATACAAAACCAGAATTAAAAACCCAAAGCAGACACAAACCAAAATAAAAATAAAATCTCAGAACAGAAACAAACACAAATCCAAAACCAAAATCAAAACCCAAAACAAAAATAGATACAAAACCAAAACTTGACAAAAATAAATAAATAAATAAATAAATAAAAAAAAATGAAACATTTGAAAATATAGTTCTGTCCTATAAAAAGTTTAGTTGGTTAATGCTGCCTCAAGAGCCAGAACAGCTAGGTAATCTGCCCCTATATAAAGAGTTTATCAGGCAAGTGAATAGACGTAGTAAAACGCTCTTCATAGATTACTTCAGATTTAGTTCATATGTAACTCCGTGTATCCCCCTCCAGAAGTAAATCCTAGATTACACCACTGGCATGTGTTAAACACGACTATCAGCTAGCGGGGAATGGGTGATGGCAGAAATGTTGAAGTTCTATTGGCTAAATTAGGCTTGAAAGTGTATATAACAGAGTATATAACAAGTGTAATGAACACCACACGCCACTATATGAGAACGAAAAGAAAATTGCAACGCGCAGGACAGAGTAATAAGGGCTTAAATATAGCCGCAAAATTCTAACAACGAAAGCTACAGCAATAAAATTTAGTAACAGTAAAGGAGACGAGAACTTGCGTACAAAACATTTAAAACTAACTTACTGTAATTAGCCATAAATACCTTCTGTAATGATTCAAATTCGATCTGGAAATGATGTAGTTCACTCCTCCGCTTTAACCCGCCTGCCTTCCCTTATTATATCACGACTTATATAGTAATACTAGCAAAAGTACCCGCTCTTCGAACGGTCTTCGGTATTAATAACCAGACGTTATAATTTGAGCTACTGTTGCAATGGTTAGGGGCTTGTCATTCCTTCATGAGCTTATCAGACCGAAGTTAGTTTTCTGGGTATATATCAGACACTGTTAATTTAAGGGCCATAAGATGTGGTTTTCGGAGACACATTATAGACTCCCTAGTTTTGTGTCACACATTGAGAAGCGCAACATATGTTTTGGTCGTCCTTCTAGGATAATTTTAATTTTCGCCTATTTTAGCATGTATTTTGAAAAGTGGTTCCTTATACCCACCCTTCTATGAGAAGAACGTTGAAGAGTATTCTAAATGATTGGTATATTGACTCATGGTTACAATACCTAATTTTACGATGCTCCAAGCACCCGAACATGAATTATAGACGTGCATAAACATAAATATATATCAACCACACAGCATCAAACAAAATTATCTTTACGATGAACCCGTTTGTCGACAAAATTATGATTACTTAAAATGTGCTCTCAAACTAAATTCACCTAACGTGTACTTCCTGACGTGAAAATAATATTGAAAACCTCGTAGACGAAACGCAATATATGTCAAATTAAAACTGACCCTCACCGTTATGGAAAGTCCTCATCCCCAGGAAGACCGCCTTAATTTATAAAGGCTTGTGGTGCATGAAAATTTGGGATTTTTAGCCTCCAATGGCCCAAATTCCCAAAAGCTGCAAAAAACAAAATTCCAATTCAGGAATTTTTGAAAATAATGTTGGTGTTTGGAGATATAATAGACATTCTGTACAACATATCGCATATCGCACGTATAAGTCACGTGTAAATATTCTAGGGTACCCCATTGACCCCCTTAATCGCATTGTTGAATTTTACAGTCAATGTTTGATTCCACGATAACCTTATAGCCATTTGCAAACTTTCACAGAAATTTAATAAATTGAGTGGCATTGCCTCTTCCAGAAAGAGATGGAAAGTTGGATGTCACCTCTTGTGATACTGTTGTCATGGTTACGGCTTGCATTACTTCATTAGTTTCTTCTTGTTCTTCTTCTTTCGTAAGGACCAGCTAAGGACCACGACGTTCAACTTTTCAGCTTGGCAAGGGACTTGATGTTTGCCCAATATTTGCGCATTCTCTGGCTATGTTTCTCCTTACTCTCTTTTGTCCAGATGATGCCGGTTTTCTTACAGGGTGGTCTGTCCTGAAAACTCTTCTGTATAAGTATATTTCTGAGATGTGATCGGCTTCTAATATCACTCTTCATTATCTTCAGTTCTTGGATATCCTTGTTAACTACTGTTAGCGACGGTGTCACATTCTTTCTATTCCCCCAGTAGTTGAGAAGCCGGTTGGTTAGGCTTGTTGGGTTCATCCATGAGACATGTCCGTAGAAAGCCAGACGTCTCTTCCTGGCCACATCTGTGATTTTCTCAGTATATCTATATAGCTCCTGATTTGGTCTCCTTCAATACTCGTCATCTATTTATTAGTTTATTCAATGAAATTAGTTTTCTGAGAATATGTCAGAAACGTGGTTTTAGAGCCTTAAGACGTAGTAGCCTCCGAGCCACAGAGGGGCTGAAAATGAGCTGTGTCTTGTCCTTGTAAGCCATAATATAATAATTAATCATAATACTAATTTAATAATATATGGATAGGGATATAATAGACCTTCAGTACCACACCCGCACGTGTAAATTGCGTGAAAAAATTCTAGAGTACCCCTTGACAACCTTAAGCGCATTATATACGTATTGATGAATTTTACAGCTTAAGTTGGTTACGTGATAACCTGATAGCCGTTTGCAAACTTTCACAGTAATGTAATAAATGGAATTGCATTGCGTCTTACAGAAATAGACGGACTCCTGAGATTGTGTTGTCATGGTTACCGCCTTACATTCTTTCATTAGTTTATTAAATGAAAATTGTTTTCTGGGAATATCTCAAAAACTTTTGGTTTTAGGACCTTAAAATGTGGTTTTCGGGGCCCGTATTGCTCCCGAGTTTTGTTTGTCACATTGAGACGCTGAAAATGAGCTTTGTCTCGTCGTTCTACGCCCATTTTAGCATGCATTTTAAGGGGTAGGAGTAGTGGTTTTGTGGGGGTTCTGTGACCACCTCCACCTCCCCACCTCACAAGATGGCGGCAGCTCGATAACTCCCGAACCCGTGGTCGGATTTTGACGAATGAGGTGTCATTGAACTCGGGCTGATACCCCCTTTCCAATGGACAACATATTTCAACCCCCAAAATAAAACCTACCCTACCCCTACTAGGGGGTGAAATTTTATTTTTTAGAGAATCTCTCTTTCCAATTGCAACATGTGAGAGTTTGAATGCCAATATGGATTGAATCGTTGTTCTACATAAAGTGCATGTGTTCGGTGGGTAGCCAATATGAATTAACATGCTAGTTTTTTTTGTTTCTACACGTGTCCACTCATAGGTTTGGTAAGAGGGCGGGCTTTTTAAAAGATGGTGGCTGTAGTGTAACCTAACCCAACCTAACGGGTCCTTGTGGACAGGTCATTGTTGACGGGTCATTGTGGACGAGTCCTTGTTGACGAGTCCTTGTGGATGAGTCCCTTTTGACTGATCCCTTTGAGCCGGTCCCTTTGGCTTGGTCCCTATGGACTGGCTCATGAATTTTATTTAAATTATGTCAAAGGGCCTAACTACATTTGCGTGTGTTGAACTGACGTTGTTCCCCAGTCTCCACTACTATAATAGGATAACGATATGAAAGGAAAGTGGTGAAATACATGTGAACATACAAGGGATCTAACTTGCTGGATGGATGTGTTCTAGCGAGTCATTTGTAGTTGAAAGAGAATAATACATGTTCTTAAGATGTTAAAACTGTAGAGATGGTATGTGCAGTAAGACGTCTTGCTATTTCCTGTGTCATATTACAGACATGGCAGAGAGCGCACAGATCTGTTGCTATGACTAACGCTGCAGTAATTTGAAACCGCAAGTGTTCTTGAAGACAATGGTTGCTGATCATGCAAAGTTAGCAGTTATTGGATATTACACAGGAGTTCCTTCCGGTGTCATGTTTCTGACATGGCAGAGAGCGCGCAGATCTGTTGCTATGACTAACGCTGCAGTAATTTGAAACCGCAAGTGTTCATGCAGACAATGGGTAATGGTCATGCAAAGTTAGCAGTTATTGGATATTACACAGGTGTTCCTTCCGGTGTCATGTTGCTGACATGACAGAGAGCGCACACTGATGTTGCTATGACTAACGCTGCAGTAATTTGATACCCCAGGTGTTGATCAAGACAATGGGTGATGATCATGCAAAGTCAGCAGTAATTGGATACCATACAGGTGTTCCTAGTGTACTTTGAACTCTCAGCTGTATTGGGAAAGGAATTGCAATGATCTGCAAAAAACTGCTGACACGAGCGATGACAGTTTATATAAGAGAGGTGTCATATATTTCTCTACTGTCAGTCTTTATTACTCGCTTTGAGTGAACAGTGCTCTATTACTGCTCAAGAGTTGTAAAAAAGTCTTTTTGGTAGAAAATCATTACATTATTTTTGCAAGGTAAGTACTTATTATTAATGGATTGTAGTCTTTTATCACTAATTGATGTTGAAGTTATTGATTGGAATGTATTGATTCATTGATTGATTGATTGATTGATTGATTTGTTTACAGATAATTGGGTACCTGTAGGTTACCAGATTCCTACAATCTGTTCATTCAGTGGCAGCAGTTGATAAATTATAAAAAAGGTAAGTGCCCCTCTAATAAATTTTAAACAGTTAGAGTGATATTTTCCAATGTTCACCACTACTACAAGTCAGTGAAAATGGTATATTTGGCAGTTTAAAGTTGGAAATACTTGACCATGGTGTGTAAAGCTAATTTTGTAGGTTAGATTTTGATTACCGCTCTATTAAGTCTGAATGTTCATTCCTAGGTGTCAATGACAGAGGGAATATTTAAAGACTTAACCTCAGTTCACCTAACATAACCTAACTTTACCTAACTTAACCTTGTCACGTGACATGTTTTACAAGTTTAGACTTTCTTTATGACTGACTATGACGTCACACTTAGCTCACTTAACTGGTGGCTGCTGGTTTCTATCACGTGACATGTTCTACAAGTTTAGACGTGTTATTAGGGGCCGATAACCTCGATGTTATGCCCCTTAAAACAACAATTATCATCATCATCATAGACTTGTTTTAAGACTGGCTATGACGTCACCCTTAGCTCACTTAACTGACGATCGCTGGTTTCTCTCACGTAACATGTTCTACAAGTTTAGACTTGTTTTAAGACTGGCTATGACGTCACACTTAGCTCACTTAACTGGCGATCGCTGGTTTCTATCACGTAACATGTTCTACAAGTTTAGATTTGCTTTAAGACTGGCTACGACGTCACACCTAGCTCACTTAACTGGCGACCGCTGGTTTCTGCCACTCTATCAAGTTCCAATGTTCACCGCTAGGTGTCAGTGACAGTGGTATATAGTAATCCCAGTTAGAACTACATGAAGTTAGACTTGCTAGGAGTTCACAGATGATCGATTTAAATAACCTGCTATAACCATTGACTGGAATATAATTAAACTATTTATATTGTACTTTGTTTTATCATTTATTAACATTTATGATTTCTTTCTTTTATAGGTAATTTCGAAAGTGATCATCATGTTCAAGTGTGGTGACTGTAAGAAACAGTTCTCAAGACCTGACAGCCTTCAACGACACGCAAATGTTAAACATGACATTAAAATGTTTGTGTGCAGTCATTGTGCTACCACATTTAACAGACAAGATAATCTTGCACGTCATGTAAATTTAATGCATGTTAGTTCAGCACCATTTTCGTGTTCAGTTTGCGAACTTGGTTTTTCTGCTGTAAAGCGATATCAATCCCACATGGTTGAAGTGCATGGGGAACAACAGGAATTAAAAACTGTAAAACCATTAACTAGCAAGGAACCTTTAAACGAATGTAATGCTCAAAAGCGTAAACGTTCTCAAGATTGTGAAAATAGTTGTGCAACAAAAAGAAAGAAGAATGGTGAACCTTAGATAACACATTGAGATGTATGTAATATTGATATACCTGCTTCAATCATTCATGGACATTTACGCAGTATTCAACATAAAAATAACGCTTGCCATTAAAGAAATTCTGGGAATATTCAACAAATTGGTAGTGCGTTTAATAGTCGAATTGCTAGTTACAGACTTCATAGTAAAGAAAAAACTCAAAGTATTGAATCATTTAAAAAAAATGTTCAACCTACTGTGTTTAACTTGGTAGCTAATGTTTTATTAGAGCATAAAACAATGAAAATGAATTTTGAACTTTTTGGACCTTATGTAAAAACTGGGAGTGAAGGTGAAATTACAGATATCAAATCTTTTAATACAAAAAACATAATTGTTAGCGAATCAACTAATATTAGTGATATATACCAAAATTTTTCAAGTGCCATCATTGTGAAGAGTGAAGAGTTCCAGGAAAGGGAGTAGGGCTGGGCATTGGTTGAAGTACTTTATTTAGAAACCAACCAGAATAAATATAACCCCCTTCGAGCATCATCATATATTGATTTACCTGCATGGATCAAACAGAAGAAAGCTGCTGTGAACGTTTGGAATAATGATGAAGTATGTTTTTCGTGGGCTGTAACCTCAGCTCTCCATTCAGCAGTGGGGCATATGGATAGAACATCATCCTATCCTCACTATTCCTCAGTGTTATATTTAAAAGAAATAGAATTTCCTATGGCGATAAAAGACATTCAACGTTTTGAAGAGCTGAACAATATAAGTATTAATGTTCATGGAATTGAAAATAAGAGTATAGTAGGTCCACTATATTATACTCAGGAAAAAAGGATGCTCATGTAAATTTACTGTACATAACTGAAGGTGAAAACGCCCACTATTTTTGGATAAAACATTTAAGTAGACTTGTTAGTAGTCAAGTATCCAAACATTAATCTAAGAAGTGGTTCTGTGATGGTTGTTTGCTACATTTCCAGAAAGAGGACCAACTAATTCAACACCAAAAAGGGGGATGTAGTCATGTGTGTACGGTATTACCGCCTCCTAAAATTAACATTCTAAAATTTAAGGATTATGAGAAACAGCTTCGAGTACCATTTGTTATATATGCTGACTTCGAGGCTTTGCTAAAACCATTTAATACATGTTCATCGAATCCAGCCCAACCTTTTACCAACACTACTCACATTATCGTGGTGCTGCTCACCAAGAATGTAATTTAAATTATAGAGTAAGTAAATTCATTCCAGTCATTCTACATAACGGTAGCAAATACGATAACCACTTTATCGTTAAAGAATTTGGAGCTTCAGATGTGAAAATTGATGTGATTGCAAATAATAAGGAACAATACATATCTTTCACAAAATACATCAAAACTAGCGATAAAAAAAAACATTAAACTGCGATTTTTAGATTCATTCCGCTTTATGCCGAGTAGTCTTGATAAGCTGGCTAGTAATTTAAAATCATATCAGTTTCATGAAATTCAACGTGTCTTTCCTAAAGAAGATGATTTTAATTTGATTCGTCAAAAGG
Organism: Meconema thalassinum; assembly: GCA_946902985.2. NCBI lineage: Eukaryota > Metazoa > Arthropoda > Insecta > Orthoptera > Tettigoniidae > Meconema > Meconema thalassinum. The sequence goes on from OX336392.1 coordinate 353,292,451, forward strand.
GTATATTCCCTTATGAATATATTAACTGTGTGGAACGTCTTGAGGAGTGTTCTTTACCACCAAAAGATGCATTTTACAGTTCCTTAAACACAAGTCATATCAGTGATCAGGAATATTTACATGCACAACGTGTATGGACACAGTTCCACATTCAAACTTTAGGAGAATTTTCAGACATATATTTGAAGACAGATGTGTTGTTATTAGCAGATTTTTTTGAAAATTTTCGGAATGTTTGTATGAAAACTTATGACCTTGATCATTATCAGTATTTCACTGCTCCTGGGTTAATTTTCAGTTCAATGTTGAAAAAAACGAAAGTAAATTTAGAATTAATGACTGATATAGACATGATCAATTTTATAAAATCATCAATTCGAGGTGGATTAAGCCAATGTAGTGGACGGTACTCTAAAGCGAATAATAAATACATGCCTAGCTACAACCCTTTTGAAGAGTCAACGTATATTGTCTACCTCGATGCAAATAACCAATATGGTTGGGCTATGAGTCAATATCTACCACTGAAAGATTTTCGCTGGCTGACACAACCTGAAATTGATGTCTTACATGTTGACACTCTTAATGATAACGATGATAAAGGATATATTTTAGAGGTAAATCTTGAGTACCATAAAGAGTTACATAATGATCATAAAGATTTACCATTTTGTCCTGAGAATATGAAATCTCCATACATCACATCACAAACAAAAATGTTAATTGCTAAGGTAAATGATAAATGTAAATATGTAATACATTATCAAAACTTGAAACAGTGTCTACAGCATGGATTGAAATTAACTAAAATTCATCGCATATTGCAATTTCATCAGTCAGCATGGCTCAAACCGTATATTGATCTAAACAATAATTTAAGAACACAGTCAACAAACGCGTTTGAAAAAGATTTTTATAAACTTATGAATAATATTTTTTTTTTTTTGGAAAGACTATGGAGAATGTTGATAAACGAGTTGATGTAAAGCTGATAACAAAGTGGGAGAATGATGGTAAAAGGTATGGTGCGAGCAACTTAATAAGCAAGCCTAACTTTCATAGCTGTTCAATTATTCATGAGGATTTAGTTGTAATACAAATGAATCGTCTTAATGTAACTTACAACAAGCCCATATATGTGGGTTACACCATTCTGGAATTACCAAAAACACTTATGTATGAATTTCACTATGATTATGTAAAGAAAAACTATCTTGATAATGCTAAATTACTCTATTGTCTGTTGGGTAGTCAGCCCGAAGGCTGGTTGGATCCTCAAAAAGTACCGCCGTTACGTTATGTGAGTAGATACCCACAAAAACCCAAGGCAGCGCTATTTTGAGGCGTTCTATGCAAGAAGAGGAGTGAGGTAGTTTGCCATTGCTTTCCTCACTGAGTCAGAAGAGTAGTCCTAACCCTATGAGTTGAACCTTTCACAGCAATCACAGGCACTGACTGTGCCCCGAATGTCATTACTAAGCACCACCCATACCTCAGTAGCTTCCATATAATCACAGCCATGAGTGAGACTGAGACATCGGTGAAAAGCCACCTTTTACTCTAGCCTGTGCCAACTGACAAATGCAAATGTACTGTATTCATCAAGAGATGGCAAACAGGCCTTAACCCCTACACAGACACAGATTCTTTTATTTATTAGTTTAAAACTGATGATTTTTATGAGGATATCAAAACTGAACTAAATAGGTTTGATACAAGTGACTATCCCGAGGATAATATTTACCATTTACCTCTAGTTAACAAAAAGGTTCTTGGGAAATTTAAGGATGAATGTGCTGGTGTTATTATAGACACCTTTGTAGACACAAAATCTAAATCATACAGCTATATGACAATTGATGATGTAGTAGTAAAAAATTAAAAGGAGTGAAAAAGAATGTTGTTAGTAGAGAGTTAGATGTAAGGGATTATAAAAACTGTGTAGTTAGTAACCCACCTGTATTATATAAGAAAATATGTGTATTTAGAAGTAAAAATCATCAGCTACATACCAATTTCCTGAACAAAGTTGCTTTAAGTAATGAAGACAACAAACGATTCATTATACCCAACACATTTGATACTCTTGCTTGCAGTCGCATTGACAACTATTACTTTACTTAAGTCTCATGATCACTATATTGTAATATTTGTAGTGTGTTTTATATTGTAATATTTTTTTGTAAAAACTGTAAGTAGAATGTATAATGTTAGGCTACTGTAGTTTTAGTAAAATTAAGATAAGTAATACATTTTAGTGTAAAATGTTTGCTTTTGTATATTACGAAAAAAAAATGTACAGAATGTGTGAACTAAACAAGGGGAATGTAAAAAATGTAAAGTGGAAATTGTAAATATCCATATGTGAAAAAGTGAAATGGCTATCACCATTTTGAAATTAAAAGACATTGTGATCTGGTAAACATTGTTTTTATTTCACAACAACAAAAATGTACAGAATGTGTAAACTAAACAAGGGGAATGTAAAAAAATTAAAAGTGGAAATTGTAAATATCCATGTGTGAAAAAAAAATGAAATGGCTATCACCATTTTTAAAAATTAAAAGATATAGTGATCTAGTGAACCTTATTTTTTATTTCACAACAAAAAAAATGTACTGAATGTGTGAACTAAACAAGGGGAATGTAAAAAAATGTAAAGTGGAAATTGTAAATATTCATGTGTGAAAAAATGAAAATGAAGAAATGGCTATCACCATATTTAGAATTAAAAGATATAGTGATCAAGTGAACCTTATTTTTATTTCACAACAAACAAGTAGTTCCGTGAAGAACTATACAGCCTATTTTCATATATCCTACTTATGTTAATTGCCACTATCAACATACACAATTTCAGTTTGATTGCTGTAATAGATTCGTAGATATTGAGAACCGACTTAATATTTCGGATGGTCGCCATGTTGGATTTCATATATGTAGGTCCTAGAGTTATGTACTGTTGCATGCAGATTATTGTGAACGTGTAGTATTCAAACTTCAAAAGCATAGTTAGGACACAAGAAAAAACAAGGAGAGTTTAACATTTTTCACAGCTGCCATCTTGAGGTTATGGAAACAATTGAAATAAATTAGATGCCAGTGGATTAACATTCGTATAAGGATTTACTGTACCAAGTTTCACTGCACGCGGATGGTTAAATTGCGAGAAACGTCCATGTGAATATTTATAATTCGCGTCACCGCCATGTTGGATTTGTGATCACCAGGTTATTTAAAGTCCTATAGGTGAACTTAACTTCATAGCCCCTATGAACATTAAAAAATGCAGTTTGATTGCTAAAATAGATTCGTAGATATTCAGTATCGTCTAAATATTTCGGATGGTCGCCATGTTGGATTGTTAAATGTATAGGCCATAGAGTCATGTACCATTAAAGGAAAATTATTGCGTTGGTTCGTTATTCAAACTTTCACTTCGATCGCATGACTACATCACAATAAATAAAATCTTAATTTTAAAATTCGCATTGCCGCCATCTTGAGGTTATGTAAACAATTGAAATAAATTAGATACCAGTGGATTACAATGTGTATAAATATTTCCTGTGCCAGGTTTCAGTGCGCTTGGAACATTAAATCGCGAGAAAGGTCTATTTAAAATTTTCAAATTCGCTTGGCCGCCATGTTCGTTTTGTAGTTAACCGGTTTTTGAAAGTCTTATAGATGGAATTCCAGTAGTGCCCTTTATCTCCGTACAAAATTTCAGGGGTTTACGGCTAATAGTTTCAGAGATATAGAATGCCGGCGAAATATTTCGCACATCCGCCATCTTGTGATTATGTAAACAATTGAACGAAGTTAGATGTCGGTGCATTACAATGTATATAAACATATACTGTACCAAGTTTCATTGCGTTTGGTTGGTCAAATCGCGAGAAACGTCTATTTAAAAGTCGCAAATTCGCTTGGCCACCATGTTGGTTTTATTGTTACCAGGTTTTCAAAAGTCACATAAGTGAACTTATAGTAGTTCCCTCTATCACCATAGAAAATGTCAGGGTAATATCGGTAATAGTTTCGGAGATATTGAATGCTGGTGAAATATTTTGCACAGCCGCCATGTTGGATTGGTGAGTCGTAACAAAATTTTAAGGGCACGGTCGAGGTCGCCGGGAATAGTGCTATGAACTATCCGAGTTTCATTGAAATCGCTCCAGCCGTTTAGAATTTATTAGGGGAACACACACACACGAATCACACACACACACACGCACACACACACGGACAAAAGGTGATCTCATAAGCCTATTTTTTCAAAATTGAAAATAGGCTAAAAATGTACAGAATGTGTGAACTAAACAAGGGGAATGTAAAAAGGGGAAGTGAAAATTGTAAATATTCATGTGTGGAAAAAATGAAAATGAAGAAATGGCTATCACCATTTTTAAAATTAAAAGACATTGTGATCTTGAAAACCTTGTTTTTATTTCTCAACAAATAGAGCTTTACAAAAAATAGAATACAAAGAAAATACCAATTCCTCAATCTTTTTCAATGTTTATGTCCACTCATCATTAACTTTCCTTATATAGCACTAATCACAATGAGGGCTGCCAACCTCTCTTCCACTGAGACATCACAGGATGTCAAACGTTGTTTAGCTTTCCAACGATACTTTATCCGCTACACGTCTTAATGCAGGATGACTGTGGTGATACGAAAGGCACATGCTCGATCCAAAGGATTAATAGGTATATCACCACGCTGCAAAGTTTCTTTAAGACAAGTTCCAGGACCACACAAATAATAACCAGGTAGGTAGATTTCGAAAGCCAAGTATTGAATGACTTTATCAATGACGCCATTGCCAGTACAGGTCTGGCATATCCTTTTCCATAGGTGGAGAAAAGGTTTGATCTTCCTCCTCCTCTGTGGATGATGTTTGTTGTTCCTGCTTTTGTCTCCATTACACCCGTGGAATGAAGAAACAAAGTCTTTACATGGACTTTTATGACCATGATACAGTTTAACCAGCTGGCAAGTAACACACTGTCGCATAGATGGTATTTTTGCCATAGCCACTTGCTTATGGTGATCATAATCCACACATGGTTGCAATTCACTTAACACAGGGTCTTGAGTCCATGATTTTGGTACATGTTGCCAGATTTCTTTCACTGCATTTGCTGCGACATAATAAATGAACGATTTTGGAAGAGCCAATAATTCTTCTTTGGTGAAACTGTCTAGTTTCTTTTTACACACAAAGAACTTTCCAATCGCTTTATCGGTAGCATCCCCTTTCTCCATGGTACCACGTTGATGTTTACACGTCGCTTGTAGAAATCTCACTGGTGTCATCCACAGGTAAACCTTCAGTTTTAATTTTATTTAACAACTCCCGGCAGGCATTGGTGGTTAGCCAATGAAACGATTGCCACACCTGTGCCAAGGCTTTATGGGTAATATTGTCACAGCGGCAGCGGTTCATGAGTATTTGCAGCGAGGGACAGCCCATGTCCATTAAATCGATACATTGACTGTAAGACGCTAAAAATGGTTGTAGCCATTGACGTTTTTCACTACCTTTCACAAATACTACATGGGCAGAAGACAAGTGGGCTTTCATGACCACGTCCAGGTGCTTATATGAAATGGTTCCTTGCTTCCAGTCTAGTTGCATATGAGATTCAATCCACTGGGTTTGTTTACGGTCTTTATCACACACAACAAATCAAACGCATAAGGTGGTTTAAACACCAAATGGGTAGCTTGCGATATCCAAAAAGTGGAACAATCGATAATGGCCACTTCTTTAAATATAAATTTGTTATCTCCAATTTTAAACCCTTGACAGTCGTCAATCAGTGTACGCATCATGTTCACTCTTGTCTGAATCAAGTCCAACTGACCACAGACTGACAATTGTTCAGTAAGGTGTACCCATGTCATTTACTTTCATTCCATTCTAGTAAAAGAAAATAAAAACATCGAGTAGTCACTATAGAGGTTAGGATATGACAGTGGGGCATAAGAAATAATAATATAACAACAACCAATTTTTTATTTCATTATTTTATTAGCATAACAAGTTTTACATTCTTTTTTAATTCTAGGATAGAGGCGGTACCAACTCATACAACAAAAAAGTCTTTTGTGTTTATAGTGTCCATAACACCGATGATATCCCAATGTCTCTAAACTGGATGTTTTTAACTGTGAGCTGCTCACTGAAGCACTGCTGACACCATAAAGTCCACACGTATCATAACTTTTTTCATCACTTAGAGGCACGAGTGAGGGGTAACTTGAATGACAGGGTATATTACCCACCTCCATTCTGCATAGGTAGGGCCAGGCAGGTGACCAGCGCTGATGTTCCTGCATGGGTTCATCGCTCTCTTGCCATTGGTCTAAGATGATGGGACAAAACACACATTTCACTTCATCTCTTGTTTTTAAATAGTAGAATCCAGCGGCTGCTAAGGCTTGAGGGTTTATAAAAGGCACCGGCCACGTCGCAAAGGTCTTGAAACGTTGTTCCTCAGATTTTAAATTCATGGATGTAACTTCTCTTGAGGCTTGAAAGCAAGACATGACTGAGCGGTTTGATGTGTGTTGACCTGCTATTTATACACTTGTCACTTGGTTGGACAGTGGATAGTAGTTGACTTGTTTGTGATGAATAATCAAACAGTAGGCCATGGTATTGGCTGGAACATTGTCATGTGTTTCAAAATCTAGTCGAATGTCAATATTGGATGGATTGACAGACTCTTCCAAGTAGGAACAGTCAAAGACAATCAGTGGCGCCCTTGTCTTAAAAGCTTGGGGTGACAACATTGGGCAATTCTCTTTTTGATAATACGACCATCTAAATTTAGAAAACAAGTCGTACAGGGGGCCAAACTTATTTTTTGAAAAAATCTAAATCCAGCCCTTCATAGGGAAACACAGCACCGTTGAGGAAAAGACGTGCATTTCTCAATTGCAGGTGATCAAATTGCGTGACATCTTTGGTTTGTTGATACTTGCGATTCGTTTGAAAACCCATAATCATGTAGAGAGGTCTCTCTGTATAGCGAGCTGTTTTTATAGACCAACTGTTTGTGTTGGTTGTGGGCAATAGCGGGTACTCATGGAGTGCCCAGCTTCTAAATTCCATGGGTAGAGGTATATCTCTCTTTACCATTTTGAGTATGTCCAGTTTTTTGCTATCGTTAAGGGTCACATGAGGCATTTTCCATAGCAAGCGTTGTAGTTGAATTTTTGAATCAATGGGGGCATTGTCGGCTCCCTTGAGTGCATTATTATCACTCCTGTCTCTCACCAGATAAAGCACTTGCCTTGTGTTGACCACAATGCGCTGGTGATCTTCAGCAAAGCCTAAAATCAGTTTAAGAGGTAAATATCCAGTAAAGGTGCCATCGGTGTGTACCATCCAGTCATTGATCGAGTCAGGGCACCAACCCGCCATGCAAAGTGTTTTAGCTTCTTCCTCACTATAAGAGGGATATAGTTTCATGACACTGAAAATTCCCACATTTCGAGTGCTATCCACCACGATATCGTTAATCACATAACGCACTTCAGAAAACAGGAAGGCGAAAGCATGGTTGGCTAACTTGGATGTAGTGGGTGTAGAGCCATCGGCTTTGGTGAGCCGACCTTCAATCTGAATAACACTTTCATGCGGTAGAGTGTAAATATCTTGGTTGTTGATAACAAATTGAATTTCATCATTGTTATTGAGTCCAGGTGTTTGAGCTTGATAAGAATGGAGATCAATTCTTACCACTCCTGGTTGCTCCTCGATGTGGTTCGCTAACTCTAGGATAGAATTCATCGCGGGGGTTGACGTGGTAACCCAAATGCTATAAAATCTGCTTGTTCTGAGATGTTAACGTGTATTCACGTGGTAAACAACTAACACCATTCCCAGACGGTGCTGTTGCTTTATATACAAACTTCATAGTGGTTTTAGCACCAACTTGTAAGTCACTGGTGTGGTAGAATCTAGATCAATGAGTTGTTGCTCTCTATTGATCAGTCTTAATGTTATATTACTAATACCATCGACAGCCACAGAATGAAAAAGCACCACTGGAGGGTTTTCACGAATAATATAACCATTGGGCGATGTTACAATAAAGTCATAAAGTGAATGCGACGGTTCTTGATTGGTGTACACTTGACTAATAATATTACACGTCACCGACACATGATGGTCCTCAATGAATTTCACTTCATGGTCTGATTCATGTTTTTTTGTTGGGCTCCAACACGCGTGGTTTAAATCCAAGTAATGGACCAATGGAATCAGGGTGTGTTTTAAAGTCAATTTTGAATGTAGAAAAAATACTGCAGCGATGAGTGTTGGTATTTCATACAAGTTCAAACTTGCGCATTCCATCGAGAAATGACTTTAAACCATATTCATTGATCAACACCACATAAATGTGCTCATAAATGCCATCTATCGTGTATCCACCAGAGTTCAGGGTGAGCACAGAATCATCATAGTAAAACTTGTTGTTCACATTTTCACGTATGTTGTATATTCTATTGTACGTTTCAAGTGAAACAAGTCCTAAACCATAGGGTTTTTCACTCAATTCGATAGGTGGGTAAAAGTCTAGGCTCACTTCAGGTCCACGTCCATGCAGTGTAAACGTCTTACTTTCCACCGACATACTGTTGACGTTTTTGCTTATGCTGCGTCTTATATAAAAAAAATAAACACAAACCTCCACACAGTTGGCTGTTAAACGTTTGCTCACGTTTCACATTATAATATATCTTGATCCTGTTTCCAAAATAGACCACTAGTTCCATGGGCGGGGGCAAATTCCCAAAACTGTCAAAGTACCATACAGTGGATCCCTCTTTGACATAAGCTACATAATGTGTTCCAGGTCCTCGGTGATCATCCAAATTGACAACAGCACATTCATGTTTCCAGGGTCGTGAGGGTAATTGGTTTCGCATAAACACACCTCGAAAATGAGAAAGCTTCAGTTGTTTAACATAGCTTTCCACTTGTTGATGTGTCAGGGCATGTCTTGCTATGGCTGAGGTTAAAGATGTTTTATTTTATTTCGAAAAGGTGAAATTCCAAATCCTTGTTGATAAAAGGCTGGCTTCAAATTGACATTTCTAACCCCCATAGCAATGGCTTCCATTGTTTCATTGTGTCGCTGACTTTCTTTGAGTTGTTGCTTGCCCTGTTGCGCGACTTTAATAGTTTATGCCACTGCACTGTCGCTGCCTAAAAGTGAACCTAGAGCAGCCAGACCAGCGAATAATGCAGGTAAAAATCCCGCTCGATTGGGGACGGGGATCACTCGCCCTTGTTTTGAACCCTGTCGCTGACGTTTTGGAATAACATGTCTCTGTGCTGCTCGAAGAGCTTTCCTTATGGTCAACACATTATTTTTTATTTTTTTCTTTCGCAAGGGCTTGTCCACGAATGTCTTAAGCCCAGGCTTTGCCAAGGACAGGGTCATATTTTTAGTCTTTCTCACCACATATCTTTGTTTCACCATGATGATGATGACCAACAACCTTTCACAAGAAAGTTTATGTCACAACTAACGTCAGATTGTTATTTCATGGCTGTATATTCCAATTCTACATAAAGTGAGAAATCGTTTATGGTTTTTCCAGCTTGCTTTTCATTCCATGTCAACATGAGATGAAAGGATAATTCGTTTCCTGCATTGACCATTTCATGGTTATGGACCAACATACTATGACCATTTATCTCTATTTGTAAATGGTTCTCATCAGGTATGGCATATTTGATGTGAATGGTTCCATCATGGTGTAGTCGATAGTGGCTTAAACCCGAAGCAAGCACATAGGTCAAGTGCTGGTCATGAACTAGCGGTATATGGTTTCTCTCATTCACAGGTTTTACATTTGTCAGATGCACTAAAAATACAGATGGGATAAATTTATAAAGCCTTTTCGTTTCATAGGTCACGTATCGCTTGGTACAGACATCATCATCTTTTTGTGGGTCTTCCACGTGAATAATGCGGTGATGATTAACGCTCTAGCCATTCACCGTAAGCTGAGGCACTTTATCATAAAAATCACACACCTTGTTATCCACATACTTTTTTGTAGTAACGTCTGTAGACACTTGAGGATGTTTTACATGAGTTAACCGCTTTCCCTTAAAGTCATAATCTCCTTGTTTTGTGCGTGGCACTACTGACCTATCCACATAGTGTTTATTAGCAGGATCTGTTTCTTGTTTAGGATCATGTATGGGAACAGACCTAGCTTTGACCATCAACACACGTCCAAAGGCATCCATCGTCAACCTGTAGTACGAGTCTACTGTTTCTATGACAAGGCTCGGTGCGATGTATATAGACAGCCTGCTAGCCTCTCTAAGCCTTAGTTGAAATGAAGCTAATTAAGCAGCAAGAGTCATTCCCCGTGAGGGACATGGTTTCCCATCTCTGCCCCACATCACGTGAACAACGCCATGGTTCACTGTTTCCATCTTCCATTCGCCCATTCGCTGCATCATTGTGGGACCTTCCGGCTGTGGAATGACCAATATTTTGCTGACACTTATTACAGCGCCCTATGGTATGTGTTTTCAAAATATTTATATTTTCGCAAAATCTCTCTACCAACCCCTCTACGTGTTTCTGGATCAAGTCATGTCTGGATTACAAAATGAGAATATGGGGTATTTTACATTTTCCACGCAAGAAAATGTTATTTCACCGGATGAGGTAAAGCCTGATTCACTCATGATTTTCGGTGATGTATCCACTGAACGACAAGGCATCATTCAAAGCTATTTCAGCATGGGTCGACACAAACATATCGATTGCTTCTATCTTGGACAAACGTATTCTAAAATGTCCAGGCAGTTGATTCGTGACAATGCCAATGTCATTGTTTTATTTCGCCAGGACGAGAGGAACAGTCGTCACATTTATAATGAATATGAGAATCCGGATATGACCTTTCAAATGTTTACAGAATGGTGTGGCAAGTGCTGGAACACACAACGTCATGCCTGTTTAGTGATTGATAAACAAAGTGAACTCGACCAAGGGCGCTATCGCTTAGGGTTTGATAATTTTATTGCTATTTAAGGCACTGTATCATTCCCTCTCAAGTCATTTGTCACGACACCATGGCGTTAGCAGAGAGTCAATTGAAAAAGCATATTATTAGAGCAAAAAATACTATTCGCCAAAAGTTTCGTCAATTGAAACGATCACGTGTGGATCATGCTTTGTTTATTCAACAACATTTAGCCCCTCCGCTAAAAGCTATGTTGAAACCCTCTTTCAAGCCATCTGAAACGCTACCCTTTGTTTCACAAGTCACTCAGACGCACCACGAGGACCCTGCGGAAGAGGAAGAGGAAGAGGAACAGGAAGATTTAACTAGTGTTAGCGAAGTTGAGGATAATGAGGAACAAGTGTTTACGCCTCAAAAAAAGGCATCACCCCTTGCAGAGTTTTTAAGAAAAAAGAAATCCTTGGCCATGGTGGAAACACCTTGCCCTTCCAGATCATCTCCATTTTCACAACTCTTGGCCACCCCTCAACATAAAGCTCAACTGAAAAACATTTTAATAAAATATTATGGATCAACACTGGAACCCTATTTCACCAATCTATTTATTGGAAACTCAGATACCACGTATGGTGTTCGCTATGAGGATGATAGTTTTAAAATTGGGGATTCATCGATTAAATTTAGTCGTACTAAAGCTGTCATTAAAAAGATCAACTATAAATTAACACCAGGACTGTTAAAGCTACTATTCTCTCGGACTCCATCATCCCAAGATTATACGCCAGAGGACCTTGGTAAATATAAATCCATTTTATTGGACACCCATGCCCACAAAAGACAGTATGATCCCACTCAACAAGTGAATGCCAATATATCTCAAAATATAAAACCATCATTGCAAAAATGTTCCCCACTAGTCAAAGTGGTCGTCATAAAGTGTCCGCTTCAGGGGTGACATTTAAACCATTAAAACCCCTTGTGGATGTTACCTACTGGCACAATCCCAATAAACTCGTCCAGCGACTACAGCTGTTGCATGCTTCACGTCAAGCTGGTCATACTGGTCTCGATTGGGAAATTCAAAAAATTGAGGAAGAACTTCGAAATGCAAAAAATATTGTTTAAGCCCTCACCCATTAAAATGGGTACTGCTCACGAGTTGCATCGTCCAGCTAGACGTCACTATCAGCTACTCAAGGTGATTTCACAGGGTGTGGATGAACTTTGGCAAGCAGACTTGGTTGAAATGATTCCCTATGCTAGCGTTAACGATGGTGTACGCTATATGTTGACGGTCAATGATGTTTATTCCAAAATGGCGTTTGTTGAACCTGTGCGACGCAAGTCTGGTCCCCTAGTCACTAAGGCCTTTCAACATATTATTCAACAATCCAAACGTCAACCTCAGCTGCTACAAACCGATCAGGGAAAAGAATTTTTCAACAAGGATTTCTCCAGTTTTCTCAAATCTAAAGATATTCACCATTACACCACGTACAGCAATCTCAAAGCCAGCGTGGTAGAGCGGTTCAACCGAACATTGAAAACCCATATGTGGAAAGCGTTTACCGCTCAGGGCACTTATCGCTGGTTGGACTTGTTACCTGAGCTAGTGTCACGTTACAATGACACCAAACACAGAACCATTGGGACCAAGCCACGACTTGTGACCAAAAGTATTCCACAACTGGATAAACTGTTTAACCCCATAAAAACAGCAGACCCTAAACGTCATCGCCTTAACATTGGGGACCATGTTTGTGTGAGCAAATTGAAGTCCGTCTTCGACAAGGGCTACACACCAAATTGGGGGACTGAACTATTTCGAATTCGTCAAGTCAACCTGAACTGTCCAGTCACCTATTTACTCGAGGACCTCAACCATCAACCCATAAAAGGCAGGTTTTATCTCTAAGAACTCCAAAAGACGGCGTTTCCTAAACATTACGTTGTGGAATATGTGTTGAAACAAAACGGAAATAAACTATATGTAAAATGGTTGGGATTTAGCTCAGCCTTTAATTCTTGGATTAATAAATTACATGTTGTGTGAACCTGTGTGCCTTGTATTTATTTATTCACTCATGTTGTACTTAACCTACAGTCCTATGTACAGTCCTCAGCTCCACATGTATTATGAGCAATACATATTTCTTTCTCTCTTCACCTGTGTTCTCTCTTACACTGACTCTCCCCCTCTCCTCCCCTTTACCTCCCACCACTGTCAAAACAGGTTGTGACTTGTTAGATCTTATCGTGCACGTGCACAGGTGAACAGCTGTGTGTTAGGTCATATTACACATGAACTTGCATTTTGTCACGTATGAACCAAAACTGGATATGACTTGTTTCACAAGGAGAATGCTAGTAATGACATCTCACACGTGTTCACATGTATTTCGCCACTTTCCTTTCATATCGTTATCCCATTATAGTGGTGGAGACTGGGGAACAACGTCAGTTCAACACACGCAAATGTAGTTAGGCCCTTTGACATAATTAAAATAAATTCATGAGCCAGTCCATAGGGACCAGGCCAAAGGGACCGGCCCAAAGGGATCAGTCCAAAGGGACTCATCCACAAGAACTCGTCCACAAGGACTCGTCCACAAGGACTCGTCCACAAGGACCTGTCCACAAGGACTCGTCAACAAGGACTCGTCCACAATGACCCGTCAACAATGACCTATCCACAAGGACCCGTTAGGTTGGGTTAGGTTACACTACAGCCACCATCTTTTAAAAAGCCCGCCCTCTTACCAAACCTATGAGTGGACATGTGTAAAAACAAAAAACTAGCTTGTTAATTCATATTGACTACCCACCGAACACATGCACTTTATGTAGAACAACGATTCATTCCATATTGGCATTCAAACTCTCACATGTTGCAATTGGAAAGAGAGATTCTCTAAAAAAATACAATTTCACCCCCTAGTAGGGGTAGGTTTTATTTTGGGGGTTGAAATATGTTGTCCATTGGACAGGGGATATCAGCCCGAGTTCAATGACACCTCATTTGTCAAAATCCGACCACGGGTTCGGGAGTTATCGGGCTGCCGCCATCTTGTGAGGTGGGGAGGTGGAGGTGGTCACAGAACCCCCACAAAACCACTACTGGTAGGCCCTCTTTTATGAGAGGTATGGAGAAGAGTTACATCAATGATTACTTTCGTGCCTCTGATGGACATCTGTACCAAATTTTACGTTGATCCACTCTGCCGTTCTCGAGTGATGCGCGTGCAAAGTTGTACACAGACATAGAGACAAAAATTTTGTTTTTGCGCGCAACCGTCATAAACCAGTCTGAAACGCGTTAATAACTCAATTTTCCGTGTAACTTCAGAAAAAAAACAGACAATTTTTCATTTTTATATATAGCCTATAGAGATTGCAATTGTGTCGACCATTATCCGCGTAAATTATGCACATTTCCAGACCCACGTAAACGGTATTAATTATTTGATTATGTAAAAGTCACCGGTACTATTGTATGGGTGCGAGACATGGGCGACACCACAAACTCTTGAAGAACGCATTTGTGCCTTTGAAAGGAAAGTGTTGAGGAAGATATACGGGCCCGTATTCAATGTGAACGAAGGAAGATGGGAAATTAGGCAGAAGGAATACCTATACCATTTAAAAAACAAATATCGGTAGAACCATCCAGGGACGATGACTTCAGTGGCTAGGGCATGTTGTTAGTGCAGAAGCATCTATTCTTAACAGAGTTTTTAGCTCCCGGCTGATTGGCAAACGCCGTGCAAGATATTAGTTATTGTTGTTTTAAGAGGCGGAACGGCAAGGTCATCTGTCCCTAGGCCATCCATGAGCTAGGTGGAGAGATAGAGTGATGGTGACATTGGAAGGAATAAAACCTACAGCTTCCCTTGGTGTTGCTACAAATAGGAGGTGGAACATCATCTGCAATAAATATTTGAAATTGTGACCTGAAACATGCCTCTCATATGTGATTGAACCTCTGTTTTTATTTTTACTAGCGGACCCGTGCGAGAACTCGCGCATAATGGTTTGTGTGCGCCCCATGTGTACAGACTACCCGCACGGCTCTAGTGCTTTGTGGGCTTTACGCGATTCAGTTCTCGCAGTGGCTATCGTCTTGTTTATTTGTTTAAAATCACTTTATAAACAAATATATATATTTCGGTTGACTTTTCAAGAAATGCAAGATTTCTCCTGTACTATTGAGATGATTTGGAAGATTTTGGCACAAACCGCACCTTCCAATTCCCTCTGGTTTAGGAGCTTGAATTTTGTGAAACATACACCTTTTATATAGATTCTTTCATTGTTATGTCATAGAATATATTTTGCAATGTATATCTTTTCTAATGGAATGTATATTCTCCATTTTCTGTCATGAGTTTTCATGGCCTGTTGAGTACAATAAATGATAACGATGATGATGATGATATAAAAGTCACATTGTCCTAGCCCAATAATCTTTCTCTAGACCAATGCGTTTTGCCTAGACCAACAACTACTAGGTAGCAAGCCATATATGTACCCCTGGTTTTTGTCACTCACAGTGGAAATAGTCACGCAAATGACTCACCTCATGTGGTGGTGAATTTTACATTCTACATGATGGATACACTACCGTGACGTCAATGTGTCCGCCTGGATAACAGTTGAACGAACCCCATGCGCTTGAGCAATATGGCTGCCATCGTTCAGTGAGCAAGAAACAAACACATATTATACTGTATTTACGTAATTTAGCACATATTTCCAGAGAACTCGAGCCTCCGTGGCTTAGCCGACAGCACTCCGTCCTCTCACCACTGGGTCCGTGGTTCAAATCCCGGTCACTGCATGTGAGATTTGTGCTGGACAAAGTCGAGGCAGACAGGTTCTTCTCCGGGTACTCCGATTTTCCCAGTCACAAATTTCATAGCTGCATCACTCTCCACTGGCATTTCATTTCATCTGTCATTCATTTAATCATTGTCCCAGGGGAGTGCGACTGGTTTCGGCAGCCGGGACAGTTCATATCCTTGCCGCTAGATGGGGACTTCATTCCATTCCCTGACCCGGTCGGTCGACTGTAAGCAGGCTGTGGATTTTTTATTATATTTTTTTTTCAGTGCACTAGTAATAATGGACGGAAATTTCAATTGATATTGTCCCCTGGAAAGGTATGAAAATCCTGTATTACCGTATGAACGAAATTGTGAGTGTCAAATGCAGGTTCTAGTCTCCATCACTGTGAATATAAAATGTAGGACCCGTCTACTTATACCATCATTAATGTGTGGTATCAATTTGAAATACATCGCTCTCCAGCTTTGTAATTTCGAGATTCCACTCAAGGGGTAACCTTGAAAAAAAAAAACGTCCGCCGTGCAAACACATCAACTCTATGTATTCTTAAACCGACTGTACTGCATTCTACAACGGATTTACGCCTGGCAGCATCTTCATCACTCAGTGCTCTGTACATTACTGAGTAAAGTTAAAGAAGAAAGTAGACAAGAACACAACAGTAAACTAGAAGGGACGTCAGCTACAACATAACACATGCAATGTTATTGACGGATGCATGCATCTCTGACTCCGGCAAAAAACTCCACTAACGCTGAACAGTCGATTATTCCTATTCGAGAGCGGTCTGCTATGGTAACACGGCTTGGACTATTAACGCCTTTGTTTTCATTCTTTTGAAAGTGCCACATATAGTTTTTGTGTGTATATTAAGGCTATAATGCAAATATTTTAAGCCTATTTTCAATTTGGAAAAAAAATAGGCTTATTAGAGCACCTTTTGTCCATGTGTGTGGGCGTGTGTGTCCCCCTAATTAAATCTAAACAGCTGGAGCGATTTCAATGAAACTCGGTAAGCTCATAGCACCATTCTTGCCGACCCCGACCGTGCCCTTCAAATTTTATTGTGTCTCACCAATCCAACATGGCGGCAGTGCAAAATATTTCACCAGCATTCAGTATCTCCGAAACTATTACCGATAGCACCCTGAAATTTTGTAAGGTGATAAAGGGACCTACTAGAAGTTCACCTATGTGACCTTTGAAAAACTGGTAACTACAAAACCAACATGGCGGCCAAGCGAAGTTGCGACATTTAAATGGACGTTTCTCGCGATTTAACCAACCAAACGCAATGCAACTTGGTACAGTATATGTTTATACACATTGTAATGCACAGACATCTAACTACGTTCAATTGATTATATAACCTCAAGATGGCGGCTGTGCAAAATATTTCATCCGTATTCTACATCTCTGAAACTATTACCAGTATCACCCTGATATTTTGTACGGAGATAAAGGGTACTGCTGGAAGTTCATCTATGTGACTTTCAACAAGATGTTCAGTAAAGAACATATAGCCTACTTTCTCCTAAATGTATGAGTATAGTTATAACTCGTTGTTATTATCAAAGAGTATAATAGAATCATTTCTTGGTTGAAGACCTTAGAAACTATTTACCTCTACCAAACGCCACAACCTAGAAAAAAACTACTACCATCATTGAAGAAATGTAGATAAGAAGTATCTCAAGAATATGGATCTGGAGACATAATCGACCGGATTGGCTGCTTGGCTCAGCGGTAACGTTCTCGCTTGCTGGGCCCTAGGTTGCAGGTTCGTATCCTGGCACAGTCAGCTGGCATTTGAAGGTGTACAAATGCGAGGGAGCCGTGTCAGTAGATTTACTGGCACGTTAAAGATCCCCTTCGGGCCAAAATTCCGGCACCCCGGCGTATCTAAAAGCAGCAGTAGTTAAAAGGGACGTAAAACAAATAACATTATTATTATTGTTATTATTACATAATCGACCTGCCGTGGGCAACATCCAACTTTGAGTTGAGGCATGTCTTTACACGTCTGGTTGTGCATGGCTTTCACAACCCTAATTGAATTAACAAATTTTTCCATGACCCTACAGAGACGTGTGTATACAAACTATGTGGATATTTTCGATTGCTATTTGCCTGAAATAAAAGTATTAATTAATAACCTGAACTAGCACCAACGGCTAGAATTCAGTTACTATGTGAAATCGTTTTGTTCTTTACTTCAAATAACATTTTCAAATAACGCACAATAGGCTGTTACATACCCTTTAAAATAAAAAGTAAAAATTTATCGTAGTATCATCTTGCCATTCTTCAAGTTCGATGCGCATAGAATGTCAATGGTATACGGTACTAACCAATGGAGTCCCACGTAGACCAGTCGTGACATCTAGTGGAGAAGTATCGAAAATATAACCCTAACAGGGCGAGTGCATTCTAGTGGCCATAAGAAGAAACTTTTCAATAAAATCTTGAAGTTAATAAGTAGGCCGGCGTGCAGTTACCTTTTTGGCTGCTAGACGTCTCGAGCAAATCTGCTGGTGAATTATGTTTTAATTAAATATATATTTTCCACCGTAATATGCAAAATATAACGCTTAATTTTAAAACGTCTGATTCATTACAAAACAATAAATATATAAAATTTCAAGCAAAAAAAATATCTCTAATGGGGTTTGAACCATAGACATATGAGTAATAGGCCAACGCTTTACCACGGAACCATTTGTGCCGACGAGCATCGTCCTATATATAATGACTTAGATATAAATTGTTAGCAAATAATGATTTAGATTAAACGATTTCATCAGTGGAGTATATTATTTATTTATAAAGCATTTCATACAAAGTTTATTTATTTTGTATCAGTACGCTATATTGTATGCAATACTCAAATTAGTGAAATATAAGTCAGGCACAAAATATCCGCTGCCATCTTGCCTTCTTACCGAGACGGCTCAGCTTTTTGAAATCACTTCTGCACTATAGTATTGCAAAATAAACTTTTAATTTCGAACGTGCCTCTTCCTTTAGAACAGTTAAATCGATTCTCGGCTCGATAATCGGAACTGGTGGATCCCATGATATGGAATTTAAAGTTTGCATTATTCGCACAGCCGCCATCCTGAAATGGTAAGGTGGATGACCTTGTAGTTTGGTCACAAGACGCGTCCTATATGAAGGTATGTTATTACCAAATTTGGTAGAGATCGGATAATTTAGTTAGTCGCAATTTGATTTTAAGTTTTGAACGTTTGAGTGGCCGCCATTCAGTTTTGGTAAAGATGGCGGCGATATAAAACATGACACTGAGGTGCCCTTTGCTTGTTCTACCTCTGTACCAAATTTCGTTCAATTCGGTTTCACCGTGTTCGAATTGATAGGGGGGGACAGACATTCAGGGTACACACACTCTCTCTCTCACACACACACACACACACACACAGACTCACTCACACACATACACACACACAGACAGACACACAATTTTTGGCCCTGTAGTGATCTCATAAGTCTACTTTCATTTTTTTCAAAAATCGAAATTAGGCTAAAAACCGGTTAACTACAAAACGAACATAGCGGCCAAGCGAAGTTGAAAGTTTTAAATAGACTTTTCTCGCGATTAAATAATCCAAACGCAGTGAAACTTGGTACAGCAAATGTTTATACACATTGTAATGCACTGGTATTTAATTTAGTTCAATTGTTTACATAACCTCAAGATGGCGGCTGTGCGAATTTTAACATTAAGTTTTTATTTCTTGTGTCGTAACCATGCAATTGAAGTGAAAGTTTGAATAAAGAACTTACGCAATAATTTTCCTTTAATGGTACATGACTCTATGGCCTATGCATAGAACAATCCATTATGACGACCATTCGAAATATTCAGACGGATCTCAATATCTACGAATCTATTATAGCAATCAAACTGATTATTTAAAATGTTCATAGAGGCTATGAACATAAGTTCATCTATAGGACTTTCAATAACCTGGCGATCACAAATCCAACATGGCGGCGACGCGAAGTATAAATATTCACATGAACGTTTCTCGCAATTTAACCATCCGAGTCCAGAGACACTTGGTACAGTAAATCCTTATACAAATGTTAATCCACTAGCATCTAATTTATTTCAATTGTTTCCATAACCACAAGATGGCGGCTGTGCGAAATTTAAGATCTCGATTTACTTCTTGTATCCTAATCATGCGATTGAAGTTTGAATACTACACGTACACAATAATGTCCATGTAACAGTACATAACTCTAAGACCTGCATATATAAAAATCCAACATGGCGTCCATCCGCAATATTTAGTCGGTTCTCAATATCTACGAATCTATTTCAGCTATCAAACTGAAATTCTGTATGTTGATAGTTGCAATTGACATGTAAGTAGGATATATGAAAATAGGCTGTATAGTTCTTCACGGAACTACTTGTTGTTATAAAGCATAATCAGCCTTGTCAATAATAAAATATGTAGTTTATTATTATTTAAACGAGCATGTTTCGATACACAATGATATCATCCTCAGCGTTCAAATTAATAGGGTTCAACATTAATACAACAAGTAGTTCCGTGAAGACCTAAATAGCCTATTTTCATATATCCTACTCATGTTAATTGCAACTATCAACATACAGAATTTCAGTTTGATTGCTATAATAGATTCGTAGATATTGTGAACCGTCTACATATTTCGGATGGTAGCCATGTTGGATTTGTATATGTGTAGGCCATGGAGTTGTATACTATTACATGGAGATTATAACGTAGGTGTATTATTCAAACTTCAAACGCATGGTTAGGACAACAAATAAAAACTTAATTTTATAATTTCGCACGGCTATCATTTTGTAGTTATGAAGGAATTGAAATAAACCATCTGATCTCTACCAAACTTTTCAGCAACTTACCTTCATGTGGGAAACTTCGTTTGGCCAATATAGATAGATAGCTTTATTTTGTCTGGCAAGATTAGGGCCATTGGGCCCTCTCTTCCATCTAACCCGATTTTACAATTAAAACATTATTACATTATTTGCAGAACTTAACAATGGTACAAGGTCACCATTAGTTAGCATTAGCATTAGCAAGGCACAACTCTGTGTTATACTGTATATCGCCGCCATAATAACAAAAATGAAATGGCGCACACCCAAATGTTCTGAGCTTAAATCAAATTACGACTAATCTAATCATCCGATCTCTTCAAAAAATTTCACCAATGTACCTTAACGGCGGAAACGTCTCTTGCCCAATCTACAAGGTCATGAACCAAATAGCTTTAAGATTGTGGATGTATGAATCATGCAAGTATTATAGCTTAATCGTAATAAATTGTAACAATAAATATAAAACTTTAAATTAGAGAATTTGGAAAATATAAAATGTATACAAATGAACATAAAAATATAAACTGTAATACAATAATAATAATAATAATAATAATAATAATAATAATAATAATAATAAAATGAAAAATGTGCCAGTAAATACAAAATAAAAATTGTTAAAATGAAATATAACCACTGTAAGTAAAATAAATAACAATCAAAATTAATAAAGATAGAAATATAAAATAATTTAATAATATAATATATATATTAAAAGTAAGCCTCCGTGGCTTAGGCGGCAGCACGCCGGCCTCTCACCGCTGGGTCCGTGGTTCAAATCCCGGTCACTCCATGTGAGATCTGTGCTGGACAAAACGGAGGCAGACAGGTTTTTCTCCGGGTACTCCGGTTTTTCCTGTCAAAATTTCATTCCAGCAACACTCTCCACTATCAATTTCATTTCATCTGTCAGTCATTTAATCATTGCCCCAGAGGAGTGCGTCAGGCCTCGGCAGCCGGCACAGTCCATATCCTCGCCGCTAGATGGGGGCTTCATTCATTCCATTCCTGACCCGGTCGGAGACTGGAAGCAGGCTGTGGATTTTCTCATGTATTAAAAGTAATAAAAATAAAACAGTATATTTGATTAAAATATCCTGGCCTACAAAGGATTGATATGTTCGTGTTTATGGTCGATAACAGAAGTTAACAATCACCACACTGCTAACTTGGTGGGGCCAATGAACTTGAAAAGTGATGAGTTTCAAATTGAACTGGCTTACCCCAGTCCTCCTCTCAACAAGGATTGCTAAATAACAACGATGAGAATAAAAAAAGGCCAAGACAAAAAAGACAAGTCTCAAATGCCGCTAGGAGTTACGATTGTCCAACACGCGAACACGTTTCTTCGTTAAGGTACCTCGTAATTTTGCCAGCATAATGAACTCATTGTTTTTGTACCGCACAGTTAACGTGTATTGAGAGACCATCCACATCCTCAGCAGCTTTTGAACCCAGGCCTACAGATGTGGTTTCTGGTCAGGTCCAATCTTCAGCGGGCAAAGCTTTGCCAGGTGAAGCAAGTAGTAGCAGAGTACATGTTTTCTCTTTCAGATGTGCTTATTTAGCTTACTTATTATTTTATATTACACTAGAAACCCGCCCTGGCTTCGCCCGGGAACAGTTACGAATGCATTAGGTGATAAGCGCTTTCTTTTTATTGATGTCAAAAACGACGACCTATATCCGTTTTACGTCTTGGCATGATGGGTTAAAATCACTGACTGAACTATTAATTATATTATCATGAAGATGCATGTGCAACGAATTCTTGTCAGAAGTAATTTAAGAATGGCAAGGTGCATGGAACACAAATCCCCCTTCCGTCTAATCTTAACTGGACTGTGTATTTTGCGGAACGAAAATTTCACAGGCGAAATGAAAAAAATCTGAGTTGCACTTCCAGGGAAACTCCAAACACAACCACTCTTCTCTAAAGACTTAACTCAACACGACTCGACAGTTTGCTGATGGCTGTATCTGGGATAATAGGCTCGCCCACTAGCTAGGCTGTATCTAGGGTAACAGGCTCGCCCGCTAGCTAGGCTGTAACTAGGGTGATAGACTCGCCCCTAGCTAGCTCGTAAACTGTCGCCTCAGTAAATGAATGGAGATTGTTGGAAGGAATGAAGCGTAAAAACACTTATAGTGGGCGATATATTTAAGATAGAGATATGCTCTCGCTGACTTTTTTGTAGAACATTTCATGTTGAACAATTCTTACTCTCATAGAATATTGATATTTTGAACGATTTGCCCAGCGTAAGCTTAAAAAGCGCACAAACGCCAAGTTTTTTTCGACTTTTTCACTGAAATCGTTACTGTTTGGCTTCCTTTGATCATAAATAAATTATTTGCTACAGAAACCTTCCTCGAGATATCCTTTACAAAATGGTGAAAACCACATCAAAATTAATCCAGTGGTTCTCGAGATTACCCGTGACATCCAAGAATCGGGGACTTTGATTTATACTGTACTATGTAGAGATGCAATGTACCCCCGCCCAGTCATTGTCCAGTTTGTAATGTGTATTATATTCATTACTAATATCATCAGAGCTAAAAAATAAAAATATTTAGAAACAAACAAAAAATAAAACTCGGAAACACTCATGAGGCTCTCCACTGAGTTTTCCATACTCAACAAACACGCAAACAAACTAAACACATATTCAGTACACATTCTTCATACTGAATTAATTAAACACACAATAACACCTGCAGTGACAAAATATCCACGTACTCAGAAACATTTGGTGTCAGTGTGCAAAAACAGAACATCTCAGTGTTACCAAACGCATTAAAATGAACCCAGCAACGCCGTATTGCAAAACTACATCTCATTTTGCTACAGTGATATTTACAAACTAGACATTTTGTAAAGAAAATCACAATATTCTGTCCTTATTTTTGCATATTAAAATTATATTTTTCATAGTTCAACAATTTACAAAATGTGGCTACAGGAAAGGTGAGTTAGGAGATTATATTTTTTAATATTTCTAATAGTTCTTATATTTTCACCCGTTTGCTTTGACTGATTCCCTTTTAAATGGTATCGCAGAGTCTACTAGAAGGTACTTCCTGCCACGTTCTCACTTCGAATGACCAGTGCTACCGCTCTGAGGCTGAACGAAGAATCGTTGTGATATCTTGGCTGTTGTCCCAACAGCACAACGGAAAGGTTGGGCACGCATGCGCGAAAGGCAGAGTTAATGTTTGCTTGTAATAAACTTGGAAATTCTCGCTGAGCTGCGATCTGCATAGCCAGTGCTGTAGATAATACTGTAGATAGTCTACCTCGTTGTGAGGGGAGTTGAAATGTGTCGAATTCCTTGGCTGTAGTCTGCGCTGTATCTGATTGCAGATGAAAATGAAAATCCACAGCCTGCTTCCAATCTCCGACCGGGTCAGGAATGGAATGAATGAAGCCCCCATCTAGCGGCGAGGATATGGACTGTACCGTCTGCCGAGGCCTGACGCACTCCTCTGGGGCAATGATTGAATGAATGACAGATGAAATGAAATGATAGTGGAGACTGTTGCTGGAATGAAATTTTGACAGGGAAAACCGGAGTACCCTGAGAAAAACCTGTCTGCCTCCGTTTTATCCAGCACAGATCTCACATGAAGTGATCGGGATTTGAACCACGGACCCAGTGGTGAGAGGCCGGCGTGCTGCCGCCTAAGCCACGGAGGCTTCTGATTGCAGATAATATTATTAAATTAATTTATTTAACGGCTTCGGTGGCATAGTCGGTAGCATGCTGAACTTCTATGCCCAAGATCGCGGGTTCAAACTCGGCCGAAGTCATCGGATTCTAAGAGCATTAAAATCCTTCAGTATGCCTTCCTTCGGAGGGTAAGTAAAGCCGGTGGGCCCACGCCAAAGATGTAAAAGAACCTACCACTACAATTGGTAGTGTGTAGCCAAAATGTATAGGTTATTTGGTTAGAAACGATCTATCAAGTACCAACGTTCGCTGCTGGGTGACAGTGACAGTGGCATATCTGGTAGCCAACGTTGGAACTACTGGTACTTGAAATTGAACTTGTTGGGGAGCCTGCGGGTGATCAATTGAAATGCCCTGCTATGGCCATTGGCTGCAATTCAAATATAGTAATAAAATAATTTATTTTCAAATAATACTGAACAATGTGTTTCAGCACATCAGCGCATAAGGTGTGGTTGCCCGTGTTCAGTGCGTAGTTCACCTCGCCTCTGGTGCCGCTCAAGTAAAACGGAAGATTGAACATTTCTAATCCTTGTTGAGGTGTAAAGTTAGGGGCAGATGACGTCGTATTTCCATCCCTTGAAACAACTATAATCGATGATGATGATAATTGTTGTTTTAAGGGGCCTAACATCTAGGTTATCGGCCCCTGATGGTCTGGGTGATAGCGAAAATGACAATGAAATGGAAACCATAACGAAAATCAAGTTAGACTGAAAATACAAAAGGGAACTCAGATTGAAATGGCTCACAAAATGTAGAGTGGAAATACTTACAAAGGTAATATAGAAGAAAATACTCACAAAAGGAAGAGATTGAAAAATACGCACAAAGTGTAGTTTAGGTTCAAATTACTTACAAAATGCAATGGAGATTCGAAATACTCACAAAATGTATTTGAAATTCTAAATACTTACAAAATGCAAATTGAGGTGTAAAATACTTACAAAATGCAATTAAAAGTGAAAATACACAATGCAAGTTATAATGAAAATGGCCGGTGCAGATTCAAAATACTCACAAAGTGTAACTGAAATTCAAAATACATACTAAATGGAATAGAAATTGAAAATGCTTACAAAATGTATGGTAAATTCAAAATACTCACAATATGTGGAAGCCCGCGATTCAAAATTCTGTACTGACAAAATACAATTTACATTGAAAATACTTACAAAATGGAGTTTAGATAGAAAATACTTACAAAATGCTGTGTAGATTGAAAATACTTACAAAATAAGGTTGAGATTCAAAATACTCACAAAATGTAATTTAGAGACACGGGGAGCCAATTCATAAAGACAGGGCGGGATTCTTAAAGAGAAAAGGAAGTATAATGGAAGAAGAAGGCTGGTCCCTAGACGAATGAGATATCAGGAAAGATGAGAGATGGGCCAATTAAGGCAGGAAAAGGAGAGACTCCCTAGGTCTCGGATACTCTAAAACCGTCGGCGTTGGAAGAGAACAACAGTTGACAAAGGGAGACCGACAGGAAAGAGAACAGAGAGGAGCCCGGCAAAAGTAAGTGGAAGCAATGCCGGACTCAGCTGGGGTCCCGTGGTCGCCAACCCACGTCCCACTAGATATGACCCCCTGGGGGGGGGACTACTATAATCAATCATCAATCGACCTGTAAAGTTTCAGATCATGGAGCACGATGTATTGTAGTTGCCTGGCTCATTAACTGTATTTACACGGAGCTTCGGAAACAATTTGTACACTGAATGCCGGTAATATTATACTCTGAAATATCTAAATTGCTGCTACTTGTTATCTGAGTGAGTACATTTTCTTGTAATATGCTAATTGTTTCTCGCAACTTCGTGCGAAGAGTTCCACAGTTCACATTGTCCTTCTCGACCTTCTGAAGTGTCGGTGTACGAGTTAAGTTTGTCGCTTAACAGTCTTCTTTAGTGATGTACTAAGAAGTTGTTGTTACTGCTAAGTCAGTAGGTCTCGTGGTTCTTACTTCTGATGAGTAGTATCTGATTTCTATGAATGAGAACTCGTTGGTTAGTTTGTAGATGTATTTATTAATCTTTGACAATCCAATATATACAAGTTAACACCAGACAGTCAACCTGTTTAGTTGCTGCTGTAACTGGAAGAGGCCTTTGCTTCTGAGCCCAGGTCTTTTATACAAAATCCCTTCATAACAAAGTGCGTCACAGTAGAGGGGCGCACTCGATAACAAGTATGTGGAAATATATATCTTACAGGATATGGACTCATGTCTTTGATAACAGTTCCGTGAATTTGATCACTCACAGCTGTTGTAATCAATACATCTGAAATAACATAATGAATAATCATATGAAGAAATGTACAGGGTCATTTCCTTAAGCCACGTACCCACTAGGGGACAAATGTCCCTCAACATGACGCGCAACATAGAGTCGCGCAACGTTGCGCACTGTTCCCTGACGTTGCGTGCAACATGATGCGGCATTTGTGCATGACGCGGGACATGTTGCCTGCGCCCGCTCGGCGAGCGAGCGCACAGGGTCGCGCAACATTCCGGTGTCAGTTCTTGGTGAGTGGAGACGGAAAGCGAAGTGCCGCTCAACATGTCAGCAGTGTGGGGAAACAAGACAGTACTGAAACTTATTGAACTGTACCAAAACCATGAATTGTTATTAGACACTTCACACCGAGATTAAATAAGAAGATTAAGAAACAATACGCGTGGGAGGATATAGCCAATGAACTGAAATTGTCAAGAAAAGAAGTAGAGGCCAAAGTCCACGCACCCCGCTCACAGTTTATTCGTGAAAAAAGAAAAGAAAAATACGTGTACGAAAATCACTGGTAGTGGTCGGGATGGTGTGAAATCTGATTTATGGTTTGCCTAAGATTTCATGAAATTTTTACTGAGACGAGCGACTACTTCAGGCAGCATAGACAGATTGGAGACACAAATCACATTTAAGTTTAATTAAGATATTTTTATTATAGTGCCTACATATGGGCAAAAGTGTATGATATCTGCCATTGAAAACCACCTTGTGTACTCATGAAATACTCAGTGAACTGGTCGAGATAGAGTGGGTGGTCTTTCAAACGCTTCCAAATTCAAGATAATACCAGGTCCGATTTCTCAGTGGATACCAAGATGGCTTCATCATGTCTTCGGTCAGTGCAAACGCGCCTTCTCCCACCAGTTCAAAGGGCATGTTCGGTCCATTGTTGGCCAATTCAGCCGGTTTTTAGCCATAGCTTTATAGAAGTCTCTTGAAACACTCCACTATCAAATGGCTTTCCTTTAAAACCACAATTAGCATATATAAAATTATTTTCAGCATCTTCAATAGCCAAGAGCACGATGATAAATTGCTCTTTATAGCTGTAAAAATCACTGCCGGAATTCGGAGGTGGCCGAGTCAAAACGTGCTTACCGTATACATCTCCTATACGATGCGGGATGTTACATAATATTTCGTAATTATTTACGTGATTATTTCGTATTTTTTCTCCCAGTCATTTACAGTGGTTGTGACCTGGAAAACATATATACAGTATATTTTTTTTTTCGGATACAATGCCAGGACAACAATGACGAATTCCCTGATTCACCCAACACAGGGCGTACTTACGAAACCGTCCCATATCAATGCAATCATGCATCCGGGAAGACTCCTACAACGTCCAAACATTCTAAGAAGAGAAGGACACCACATGAAGAGATACTGGAAGAGACCTTCGAAGTAATGCTGAAAGTAACCCAGGACGAATTTTCGGCCTATGGCAATATGTGGTTTCAGAGTTACGCGAGATGCAAGATGAACACTCTGTACTCGTGGCAAAATATTATATCAAAAATATATATTAAGTGATCTGCGCATGAGGAAATACCGCCCAGGCTACAGTACGGCAACATCAAGTATGACAGATAGTACGGAGTACGGAGAGTATGAATCTCCAGTTGACAGAGCCAACAGCATTCCGTAATATCGTGCCTTGCTTGGCTATAGGAGGCCCGATCATTTGTAATAAAGTTTCAAAATCAGTTGTTGTCATTCTAGTAAAGTTACAAATGATCCGTCAGATATTCGAAGATCACTTAACATTTACTCTGCTTTGTCTTTGCAGTAGGTAAGTAGTTCGGCACCCACCACCTTCTCTTTTGATTCACTTAGAATAATGTACGCAGCGGCAGCGCTGATCAAGACAACCTTCTCGGGCGACATCTCTGCAACAACTGGCTAGTGTGTACAAGCGACGTGACCCGCGGCATTGTTCCAAGATGTTCCGTGCAACATGGCCCAGGACATGTCCCACGACATGTTCCGCAACTTGTCCCCTAGTGGGTACGTGGCTTAAGTCCCTCTAGGAAGTATTTGATAAATAATAATATATAGATAGTAAAGTAAATGTGTTGAAGGTAACATGTTTGTGAAGGAAGCATTTCCTTGTTTCCAAGAATGAGCATTGTTCCAGTAAACACGTTGATAATAGCATATTGAGGAATACATTGGGCAATGGTGTTCCTTCTATAGGAAGAATGACCATAACCTTTAGTTTAGAATGGAGTTTGGGGTTCGACCCTGGACGGGTTACATAACTCCTCCACCCTTTGTTGCTCGTTATCCTCCTCGATAACAATTTTCTTAAATCTATTCTTTGCAGATTTAATACCTTGATATATTCTTGTTCTAAATATTAACATAATAACACTGAAAATATGTATTATAAGACTTGTGTTCACAGACACAAAAGTTTTCATTTTAGTATTGTATTCTGGAATGGGTTTTAAATCTAACTTCATTCCTTTCACATCGAGGTGGGATGAATGGAAATTTATTTCGGTTTTAACGTATGGATCATTTGGAGTTGACAGGAGTGAAAACAGGTGCACATAATTTGTAGGTTGCTGTTGCAAAGTTATGCCCATACTTGTAATAGGGCAAGACTCATTTGAGTAGATAACATATGATCCTGCTAATTTTATAGCTCTCTGAGATTCGGGGCAGGTTTGCAAGATTATTTGAGGATTTTTACTAGAGAAAAGGCTATCATTCTTATTTAGTGGTTGAAATAGTTGTACCTCGTTTTTGACAGTGGCAAATTGACATCTGGTAGTGTCCGTTAAATTACATGAAGTTATTATAGTATTAAAGAGTATACATGCGTAATATTGAGTAATTTTTATACAAGGGGCGTTAGACCATCTTAAGGTAGGTCCTTGCAAGTAATATTTTTCCGGAGGGATTAATATTAGATTATTGCTAGGTACAGGAGAAATTTTATACAATGTATAAGTTTTAGCATCAGTGATTGGCATATATAGTATTACAACCATTTCTTCGTTCATCATGAGAACTTGCGTTTTTGTCAGTTGAAGGTTCTCAAATTGATGATACTGGTCAGTATGAATTGTAGTTTTTGTTGGGTAGATTAGTTGTAAATGTTTTACAACATTTGTTAAATCTTTTTGGGAGAACATCTTGATATTTGTCATTTCATTAAATGACAAGCTAATAGTATCTTGCATCACTTGTTGATTTTATCTAATTTGTTCGTACACAAGAGCACATATTGTTGATGTTCCAGAAGGTTAATCTTGAAGTCTTCTTTTTGAAAAATACCTTTAATTACCTTCATATTATAGTTTACATGGTGCATTTCATTATAGAACTTTTGAGCAATGGAGTTACTGAATGATACTAATTTATTAATATGTTTAATTTATTTGGTGTTACTTTTTTAATGCTTTTAATTGTTCTTGTAGATTGTCTAGATCATCTTGGTCTAGATTACCTGATATGAATTTAATTATACTACCTAAACCATTTATAAGACCTCTCTTACTTCTAGGTGTAGCAGGTAGCAAATTATTTATTTCTTTTTTTGTTTCTTTAATTGATTCTCTTAATTCTGATATTAGATAAGGAAAAGTATTATTGCTTCGTGATACGAGACTTGATATAGTGTCTTGAATATGATTATAAGATTCTTTTATACTCGTTAAATTGAAATGAAACATGAACCGGTGATAATCGTTAATTATTAAGGCTGGTCCTAATGAGTCGGCATAGAATCCTTGTGTCTGGATGGTCTGTGTGATGATGGTGCCATATCCAGGGAGGAATCTGGAATAAGAAATTTTCTTTTTGGTTTAATGTCCCGAAAATTCCTTACATGAGTTTTACCGTTTCTCATTTTACAGTATACCCTGTTTTCTTCAATTTTGATAATGATACCTTCGTTGTACAAGTTTTTGATTTCTTGTTTCCGGTGAGGGGATCTAATACGTAGACAGTTTCATTAATTTGGTAATTATGATTGAAAGTGTCGGTGTTTGGTTTAGTATGACTCTCTTTTGCAATTTTCAACTGATTTCCTCGTCTTTCAATGTATTCATTGATTTTGGGACATGGCGAGAAGACGTGGTCTAAAGCCTTATAGTAGGGTCCGTACAGAACGTTGAAAGGAGGTTGTTTAGTAGTGGAATGGATTGAGGAATTGTAATTCGTGATTATGGTGGTCACGAGCTCTGAGAGCGGAGTGAACTTATCGTGATCTCTGGAGATACGAAGTTTCTCTAGAAGGGTCGAATTCAGTCTTTCTGCTGGAGAATTAGATGAAGAATTCAAAGGGGGTAGTAGCGTGATATTCGATGTTCGTGGCTTTACAATATTCTTTTATGACATTGTTTTCGAACTCTCCTCCTCGGTCATGTGTGATTTTCCTTGGGAATCCATGGTGGGAATAGTAAACTTGTAATTGGCTTAGTGTGGCCAGACCTGTACCATTTGGTAAAATGTAGGCTTGTACATACTTTGAGAAAATGTCAATTATAGTTAATATGCGACTTTGCTCGAAGTGAAACGAGCCAATGTGAATTTGAGAGAAAGGGTGATCGGCGGTGATGGGACCTTGGTTCGATACCTCGTTAGGGTGTCTCTCGTATTTGTTTCTTTGACAGAGGTTACATTGATTGATGATTGTCCTAATTTGTTCTCTTAAATGAGGCCAGTAGTATTTGGTCTTAAGATGTTCGTAAGTTTCTACTATACCATTGTGATTTTCAGAATGATAGTGTGAAATCAGCTGTCTCTGAGTTTCAGGGCTTTTAATGTCTTCCAAGAATTAGTTCAGAAGTAAATAGCTTCTGGCAAGCCCTGATGAATGGGATCTCGAGAGTGATATCGTCAAAATAAGTAGCGTACTTGTTTGAGGTTACTATTATTTTGAGGAGGTGATTTGCTAAATCTTCCTGAAGATTCTTCTTTGTGACAATCATTATGTGTCTGGTACATTTTTTAAACAGGTTTTGTTTTATTACCTTGGGATAATTACCATATTTAACAATAATCTGATTGCGGTTTTGGTTTAAGTTCCGTTCAGATATTTTCAATGTGAATATGGGGTCTGCTTGGTTTGAATTGACAGTTTCATTATCCATATCATTTTGGTAGGTGTCATCTCCGGGGATGGCAATGATTGAAGCTGTTTCATCAGCCATGTTAATTTCTACTCTAGAGAGTGCGTCTGCGACATAGTTAGTTTTGTCTTTGACGTAATCAGACTCTCCTAGTTTTGTGTGGGGATATTCTTGAATATTACCTTATGTAATGGAATTTATTTCCAGTGGCTCAACTAAAATTTGTTGCTTAAACTCTTGTTTTAGTTGTCTCTCTGTGGGCTTTATGGCTTGGTGAGTTTTGGCATCTAAGAGATACATTTCACCATATTTAAAATTCAGAACATACTTATCTTCTTTTTCGATGTTGACGGGAATCGCAGTGTTAGCTGTATCTACTGTGGGTAGAAAATGATTCACTTGCTTATGTGAAGAATGAAAGTGAAACGGTATGTCCGTGAAGTTGAGAGTGACTAGGTTCGAGGCGTAGTCAATCTTTGCGTCTAATTGAGCGAAATCTGCGCTACCTAAATTATTTAAGTCTTCGATTTTGATGGCCGGGCCAAGCGAAAATCCTGAGACTGTTCCTCTGTATCGCACTCGTATTCTTAGTACTGAGTGTCGTACTCTTGTGGGTAGTTCTGTATGTTGTACTCATCTACATACTCTTGTGTTTGCTGTATGGGACCTAAAGCTTCCTGTTCGATGTCTTCTGAAGGTTCTAAGTGAGCATTCAGATTACCTCTAATGGTTGAAACACCTGACATCGGCTGTGGAAACCTTTGCTGGTTAGTGGGTGTGAAACGTCGGCCAATATTATTGGGAGTTGGGTAAGGGCGATTCATGGGGTTTGGTGGCTTGAAAAGCTGAGAGTTCGGAGCTTGAGCGTGTCCGAAAATTGGTTGTGGTTTATCTTCATAGAAGGATCTGTGGGTCTGATTTTGCATGAAAGGTTGGTTAAATGGGTTCCTTGGTGGAGCTGGGTTAAAATTCGAGAATGGATTGTGTGCTGAGAGCCTAGTGGTCGAGCTGTTGGTGGAAACTTGCTAGGAGGTAGTTTTCCTCTTAGTTGGTCCATGTAATCTTCATGGGCGCGATCGTTATCATAAGACCTGCATAACCTGAGGCAATGATTCAGGTCTGTAATCTGTGCTTATCTTAAGTATGAACGGTAGGGTTCCAAAACTCCTGCTTTAAACGTGTTTAGGCTTAACTCTTCAAGTTCTCTTAATTTCAATTCCAAAATTTGGTTTTGGTAATTGAGTTTGCATAAGCTTTTGCATTGAAAAGTCAATCCTTCTAATTTATCATGGTAGTCATTGTATGATTCGTTTATTTTCTGGAAGCAATTAGAGATCTCCTGGATGAGAAGTCTCTCGTCTTTGACGTTACCGTATTTTCTTATGAGTTTATCTTTAAATTTTTCATAAGTACTGTTGGCTTCTAAGTCAAGAATGCTACATGCTTCACCGTTTAGTTTTGACTTTATGACGTTAAATAGGAAGTCATTTATTAATACTGAGTTTGTAGCTGACGCTATTCTCTTATGAGTGTTCAGAAACGATTCTGTTCTTGCTATGAAATAGTCAAGACTGCAAGAATTAGTGCCGTTAAATTCAGGCAAAAGTTGTATCTGAGCATATTCGAATTTTGAAAGTAACTCGGTTTCAGGCATTTTGTTTGAATTTATGAAGACGGTTTTCAAAATTGTTTATGAAATAAAATTAATTAAAAGTTAATGAAAATTAAATAAAATTAAAATGAATTTCTTTTAAAAGTTAATTACTTACTTATAAGTGTTAATATTAATCAAAATATATGTGAAGGAGCCCCGGTTAGGTTTTCACAATAAAGGAAATAACTTATTATTATTAATAATCAAAATATATGTGAAAGAGCCCCGTTCAGGTTTTCACAATAAAGGAAATAACTTATTATTATTACTTTAAAAATTAATGATATGTCTTCTGAAATGAGAATGTTGATTTATGATGATGTTTTTGTTTGTTTATAATAAATATTTAATTATTTGATTAATTTCTCTAATAGTGACAAGCGAAAGACCAGTATGGGCTGCACTAATTCACTTTTGTTAGGAAATGATATTACTGTATTATTAATTTTTGTTTTTATTTGTTTAGTTACAATATTAATTCAAAAGTAAATAAAGAGTGTAAGGTCTGCTAATTAGAGCCCACTAAATTATTTCTTCTTGAAAGTTCAGATATTTATTATTATGTATTTATTATTTGTTTTAAGTTTATTAATTTTAATTCAAATCGAAATGACAAGGCAAACTCTACTAGTTAAAGTTTACTGTAATTTGTTTCCGTTTGAAAGGGTAAGACTGCATTATTTAAGTTTGTTATTATTATTATTATTGTTGCTCTCCCAATTTTTTACTTGAAATATTGAACCATGCTTTACTAATAATACTCTAGTTCACAAATAAGGTATTATTTGGAGTTTGACTTACAGACAAGAAAAGATGATCAGTGCTGGCTTCATCCTCATGGAACTGCGGAATCGGTTGGTTCTCTTGTGTCGTCGTGTGGTCGGAAAGCGCTTCTGGAGCGTTGTCGGCACGTACGGCGATGGCGGTCGATTGTTGCGAAAGGCGTTACTTGGAGCGTGGGCTTCTTTGAACGTCTGTCAGCGAACTTCCTTCCTTCCGTTAAGTTAGCAAAGTTGGTTGTGGACGAAAGGCGTCTCTTGGTACGTTGTCAGCTCCACTTCTAAGTTGCTTCCTTCAAGCTAGCGAAGTCGTTTGTGGACGAAATGCCTCCGTGTGAGGTTGTCAGTACCACTCCTGGCTTGCTGGCTGGTTCATAGAATCGATGACTGCATCTAGTGTTGAAGATAGGTACCTTGGTGTCACTAGTATAGTGACGAAAGGCCTCCTTGTGAGGTTTGTCAGAACACTGTACCAACTTACTCGTAGATTATCTGGCAAGGATAATCATTACCTATCCCGGACGGGCCCCCAGTTAAGTTTGTCGCTTAACAGTCTTCTTTAGTGATGTACTAAGAAGTTGTTGCTACTGCTAAGTCAGTAGGTCTCGTGGTTCTTACTTCTTATGAGTAGTATCTGATTTCTATGAATGAGAACTCGTTGGTTAGTTTGTAGATGTATTTATTAATCTTTGACAATCCAATATATACAAGTTAACACCAGACAGTCAACCTGTTTAGTTGCTGCTGTAACTGGAAGAGGCCTTTGCTTCTGAGCCCAGGTCTTTTATACAAAATCCCTTCATAACAAAGTGCGTCACAGTAGAGGGGCGCACTCGATAACAAGTATGTGGAAATATATATCTTACAGGATATGGACTCATGTCTTTGATAACAGTTCGTGAATTTGATCACTCACAGCTGTTGTAATCAATACATCTGAAATAAGATATTGAATAATCATATGAGGAAATGTACAGGGTCATTTCCTTAGTCCTTCTAGGAAGTATTTGATTAATAATAATATATAGATAGTAAAGTAAATGTGTTGAAGGTAACATGTTTGTGAAGGAAGCATTTCCTTGTTTCCAAGAATGAGCATTGTTCCAGTTAACACGTTGATAATAGCATATTGAGGAATACATTGGGCAATGGTGTTCCTTCTATAGGAAGAATGACCATAACCTTTAGTTTAGAATGGAGTCTGGGGTTCGACCCTGGACGGGATACATAACTTACGTACTGAGGCTCCGACTTCAAAGGGTCTGCTAAAAATGAGGACTGAAACAGGGTTCATTTAAAAAGATGGTATATTTGCTTTCACGGCCAGTTTTTTTCTACGTTTGTGCCGTGGCTTGTGTGGGGTTTCGCCTAGGTCACCAAGCTGGCTCATCAGCGTGCTATTGGTTTTAATTCACTGGCTATGAAAGCACATATACCATCTTTTTTTGGAAGCCTTCATGGAGAGGTTATGGCTGCTCGAGCTTTTAGTTCTCGCAGTAAGGAGGCGCAGGTGCACTTCATAAAAAAGGAAGGTAGCGCGCAGTTCGCTACTCCTGCGGGGGTCCGGGCGGGGACACCAAGAGCCCACTGATGAGCCAGCTTGGTGTCCTAGGTGAAACCCCACACAAGACACGGCACAAACCTAGAAACATTGCTGAGTTTTAGAATTCATTTAGCTTGAAGAAAATACAGTAACAGTTTTCTGTTGGCTCAAATCCCACCTCAATCATCCGAGAAGATGATTTCTGTGTTTTCCCCACATCTACTTTGGTAAATTCTGGGATTGTTTCTAATTGAAAGCCACGGTCACTTCCTCCCCTATTCGAGCCCAGATAACAAATACACACACTATTACAGATTCCACAATAACAATGATTATAAGACGCATTCTTTACGGGTCGTAGAGATAAAGCGGTCAAGCTGTTTGCCTCTCACCAAGGTAGACCAGGTTCGATTCCCGATCATTATACTGTATGTGAGATTTTCGAAGTGAAATGTCATGTCCTGTAGTTTGGATTCCATGTAGAGAGGAGGTGCCGTGGCTCATGATCGCGACATTAACAGTCACGTAAAACTAGAAGCACCCTTCAGACACATTCTACACGCACTCAAGTATGTGGGGTTCATGACCACCATGCCCAAACCCAAAGTTTGAAGACCAATACATAAGGTGCGGGTCAAATCGGTTGGCTAACGATATTCTCGTTAGGCATCATAAAATCTGCCCTGTGTTCGTATCTCAGCGTGCCTTTTGTCCGCAGGCTGCATGAGGCCATTTTAGCCAATCCTAGCAAGTGCCACCCTGATTGAGAACAGATTATGTGTGTATTTGCACTCCAAACAAATTTTGCCCTTATAGCAATCTCGACATAATCTGTTGTTGTTGTTGTTGTTGTTGTTGTTTACTTTAGGGGTTGCGACATTGTAGTCATATAGCCCCATGTACTTTTTGGGTGTGTGTGGATGTAGAATTTGTGTGATAACCTGTGTTATTGTGATGGTTCCACTAGTGTTTGCATTTGTAAATTAGGTATAGAATTGGAAAGGAGGCGGCCGTGGTCTTATATTAGGAACCATCCCAGAATTTTTCCTGGAGTAGAAGGGGGAAACACGGAAAACCACTTCCAGGTGGTTTAGCCTCACGAGGCTGAGTATACACAATCCCAGTCCTCACAGCAGAATTTAAATTTCCCGGCAGATCCGGGAATCGAACCCGGACCTTCCGGGCAACAGCAAAGAACGCTAGCCGCGACATAACGAGGTGG
The DNA here is from genome assembly GCA_946902985.2 of Meconema thalassinum. Lineage (NCBI taxonomy): Eukaryota > Metazoa > Arthropoda > Insecta > Orthoptera > Tettigoniidae > Meconema > Meconema thalassinum. The sequence continues at coordinate 353,329,531 of OX336392.1, forward strand.
TCTCGACATAATCTCTTAGTAATACTTGTGTAGGGTCCTTTCTTCTACATTTCCTCTCAACCTCTGTCGGTCAACGTTTGTTCACTTCTGACCCCAATGGTATTAGAGAATCCGAGACCTAGGGCGTCTTTCATTTTCCCGCCTTCATTGTCCCTTGTCTTTTCTTGTTTTCATTTCTCAAAACTCTAATTTTTCACAGAATCCCCTGCCTTCTGCGCGAGGCCCTGTAGGGGCATTATGCACCTTGGATAAGTGCTACCCCTTCATGAGTCTACAGTTTATAATTTTTTGAATTCCCGAGGGTCGAAAGCAGAGTCCGGTTTTTTTCTTTTTTTTCAGTGAGTTTTCGGCGGAGTCTCTTCTGTTTCCCTTTCCTGTCTGCCTTTCATAGCACTACTTCCTTCTAAATCCCTCAATTCTCATTCATCGAGGGTTGAGTACATTTCTTTTTTCTTTATTTATTGTATTCATCTGTTTGACCATTTCTTCTGTTAGTAGGCTACGTATTAGCGCAGTTACTAACAAGCTTGGCTCTTTCCGTGGAGGTCCGGCTCTTCCAAGAAATGTACTCGTAGTTCTGGCCTGAGAACTGGAACGGAATACACCAGTCTTGTGAGGGAGAATTTCGAAGGCGTGGATTTGATTCCTACCTGAGCCATCCTCATATCTGCCAACTCTCCTGATTGTCAGTAGTTTTTTCCCGCCTTACCGTTTCTCAAGTTTTTATCCCCAATTTAGCACATTATTGGCGAACTTCATATCTTTTCCGGTATTTTTTAAGTGTTTACAGTGGGTGGGTATTGTTATTTTGGTCCTGAATACGTAAAGGGGCTTTGTTTCAATGTAAGCGGTTGTTTATTGATTTTGTTACAACATTTTCGTCACATTCTAGTGTATTCCTCAGTGTTTGATTCTTCACTATGGACCATAAATATGATTCTGGTTTCTTGAAACAGATTTCAAAACAATTAACGTGCATTATTGAACCCAGCGAAGATTTTTTTTTGTTGCTTTTTGTACTGTTTGTCGATGTAATGTTTCTATGTCACATGGTGGAAGAAGTGATGTATCGAAATACCAAGAATTTGTTTAGTGTGTGGAGAGCAACAACAACAAAACAGATTTTGGTGTTCAAAGTAATGGTGTAATAAATGCCGAATGCTTATTTACATCATTTAATTTTTGGCATGATTTGCCAATTATATTAATTGTACTGATGTGCACCGTTTGTGTCTCCTGATGTTGACTGATTTTCATAGCAAAATCGCCTGATTTTTGGTTTTGTAAGTTTGACAGGTCTGCAACCTAACAGTGGTGTTCTGTTGTTTCCCAAGTTTACTCCATGCTAATGACGATATAGTACCTAAATTAAGGCGACCCATACCCATATAAATTCTAAAGATTTAGTCAACCCAGAAAGTATAAAATTATTCGTCAATTATTTTGTTAGAAACAGATTAGAATATGCATCCAACGTCTATAGTCTTTGGTACTAGAACCACATTAATGAAATTGAAATGATTCAGAATAAATTCCTGTGATATCTACGGTATAAAATCATGGGTAATTATCCGAAATATGATAACTAAGGAAATCTTCTAATCCACTTGAATTATAAATATCTGGTTAACAGACGAAGAATTGCAATTCTTATTTTTGGCTTCAAATTATTAAATAACCCTTTGTATAGACCGTAATGAATATCACAGTTTCTTTACGTGTCCCGCCACCCTCGATTCGACCAAAGTTTATTACATTTTACTGCCCAAGACTAGAACAGCACAAACATTCTCCGATCGTAAGTGCAGTTCAAATAAACAATGCGCATTCAATAGGAACCAACCTCGACTTGTTCAGTTATACTGTACATATAGCCTATTTCCTTTGTTTCTGTCTGCTGTGAAATTACTTAAACTCGTGCATTCTACCTACCAATTCGCTACACAGAATTATCTCATTATAGTATTTATTTGTAGAATTAATTTAGATTGCTAGCACAAAATTATGTCTATCGATTATTCTATAATTTTATAGAATTGTGGTAACCAAATGTACATACAAATAAATAAATACATTATTCATGTGTAACATCTTTCCACTCGGTATCTGAATATTTTTTGTGGGAGTGATTTTGAAAAGTGAAACGGAAATGGATGGGACGGAAACAATCAGCGCGCACGATGGCGGAGATTGATACCACGACGTTCTGTCGGCCATGTGGCTATGTGGAATGTGTATCGCATACGGTTTACTTCAAGGTTTGGAGGCCCCATTAAAGGTATTCATCCTAAAATGAATCATGTTCAAGTTGTTGTTTTGTTTAAATATTCATTATATCATATTTGCTGAAAACCGGTCAAGATTAGGCATTGCGGTTTTACAAAGTTATATCAATGACCAACAGAGTTCACTGTTATTACGGGATAACATGTCAAATGTCACACATCATTCTGCGACTACTGTAGGGCTCGCAAATTTTAATTAATTAATTAATAAATAAATACAAATACACACCCGAGAGCACGTGGCTACATAACCACGATGACACAAAGCTCCTAAATGAATCTATTATTTCTATTATCAACCTCATCATTTGGGGCAGATGACCTCAATATTTAGCCCCTTAAAGCAAGAGTCATCACCTCCACCACAACATCCTAGTAGAGGTTAGTAATTTCTGTTTTTCAGCAGCTTCTCTTGGAATCCATGAGAAATTCTTATGCCCGTTGCTCACGGTAAAATGTTTCTTAAAATTTATTTTACAACTTATTTTATAAAAATTTGACGAAAGCAAGCTGTGTTGTTCACGGTAAAATTATTTTATAAAATCCGTGGATGTATCAGGATCGCCATCTACCGATAAACTTCTGAACCAAGAATCAGCTGCTCAACACACATTGGTTTGAGAGTATGGCTCCAACAAACAAAGCAAGCATTGCAAAAATTGCTGCTTAATTTAGCTACAATTAAATGTCGTACAGTGGTAAAAAGGAAGAAAAGAAATGCTAGGAAGTCCTGGACTCGGGAATGGAGAAGAGAAGAGTAGAGGAATACTCTCCTTGGTCGAAAATGAGTTGAGGTTAGAAATCAAAATTCATATAGGAATTTTCTAAGAATGCAGGAAAGCAGTTTTAAAAAACTCCTAGCTATATCCAGTAAATACAGAACGTGTCATATAATTATTATTATTATTCTGGGATAAATATTTAACTATTTAAATTCTAATAGTTATCACGAATGGTATCCGTCCATGGTTACAGTATTTAGGGAAAATAAAAATTTTAAATGGGAGAAAACACAAAACAATGTTGCAATATTGCTGTACGATGTAAGGAGGAAATTATAAAATAATTAAAAGGAAGTAAAAAACTCCGCCCCTGGATAGCTTTGAAACCGGGATCTTCTGATCAGCAAGCGAGCGCGATACCACTAGCACACTTCTCCAACTGACGATACAGCAATTTGTTGCACTTCTTATCAGCGCGTATGGTTACATATCCAATTATTACAACTATATCTTAAATATTGATTGGAATTAATTCATTCAGTACCACGCATATTTTCAAATGTACTTAAAGCAAGTTTCATGACCGCTTTGCGTTAATAATGCGAATCGACTGTAAATTTTACCCCCAAACGACAACCGTCCTCCATGTTTTATTTTCGAAGAGTGTGTTTACAAGCGAGCTTCACAATCTTCTCACCACGTGGCGCCAGCATCATCTTCATGTCAGCTTCCCTGATTGGTTCGTTTCGTAAAATTAATTTTACGGAATAGAACATGTCCTATTTTATGAAACGTTTTATCAAAGGTTTTATAAAACTTGAATTTGACCGTGAGCAACATAAATTTTATAAAATTAAATTATTGTACAATAAATTTGAAGGAAAATTTTACCGTGAGCAACGGGCATATTGTGTTCTCTTGTTCTGTCACTTCTTTCGTGATTTAATTGTGAAGCAGGTCTTATCTCCTAGCTACATACAACTCCACCTGCATCTATCGTGACCACACCCAGCTACATGCACGCCACTGCAATCTGCCCCGGGATGAGTTCCTATTAAAACGATTAACTTTCAACACTATGCAACTCGTACAGTCTCTTTAAGAAGTTGATGATGATGATGATGATGATAATTGTTGTTTTAAGGGGCCTAACATCTAGGTTATCGGCCCCTAATGGTGTGCATGATTGTGAAAGATGAGATGAGAACGAAAACTATAACTAATACTAACTACAAACTTACATACTAGAAGAAGAAATGGTAAGCAAATAAAGGATAAGGCAAATAAAGGACAGGAAGGAACGAAATGCCCTCAACACTCGAAGAATGAGGATTGAGGGACTTCTAAGGAAGGAGAGCCATGCAAGGCAGGCAGGAAAGGGAAAGAGGAGAGGGTCCGCCCAAAGGCCAGAGGAAAAACGGGACAAAACGGACCCAGCTCAGGAATCCCCCGGGGTCGCCAACTCCCAAACTCACCAGCCGTGAGCCCTTGAGGATGTAGCACTATCCAGGGTGCACCAGAAATGGTGGGGCTACATACACCCTGCCTCCTTGAGGGCCTTGTGCAGAAGGCAGGAGATAACATGAAAGGAAAAAGAAGGCTGACCCCTCGAATAATGAGGGTATCAGGAAAGATGAGACAAGGGCCAATTAAGGCTGGAAAGTGAAAGACTCCCTAGGCCGATAATACCCTAATACCGTCGGGGTCGGAAAAGAACAAGAGAGGTCGACAGGAATGACGACGGAGAGGAGCCCGGCAGAAGTACGTGGAAGCAATGCCGGACTCAGCTGGGGTCCCGTGTTCGGCAACCCACGTCCCACTAGATGTGAGCCCCTGGGGGTTTTTAAGAAGTAAAACAGAAAAAGTTTTTAGAGGCATAACATCTAGGTCATCTGTTCCTAATGTTAACACTCAATTGGTCACGCCATGGTCTTTTACAGAGGTGTGCATATTATTAGAATTCAAATCCTTCACATTTCTTTGATCTAAATCATTTTATTGACCACCCGCTGATAAATTGTATTACCATACTTAGTAATGTTTTCTTTCCTATGGACTTACACCTTTTCCTTATGGAATCGCCTGTGGAATTTTCGAAGATTCTGAGCGATGCCTGATCTGAGCCCGTTTTCTCGTTTTTCAATGACTTTGGAATGTATCAGTAACCCCAAAATCAGGTGATTACAATCCATGGTTCACGATCATGTGAATAGTTCAAGAGGGGACCATCAGTAAAGAAAGACTTCGAAACACTCTACTCTAAATTCACACGAAAACTAGAATTAAGTATTCAAAACTAAGCGTATCACATTTTGCAAGGTTCCTTTGCTAGTGAAAATTCAAAATAGTCATTACTTAAAAGAAAATATAGTTTAGACTATTGGTAAAACATTTGAGGTAATTTCAGCGTCTTGCAAAATATTTCTACTGCATTAAATCATGAGAAGTAAAAAATGAAATGTTGGAAAACTGGAATCTAGTCTAATAATTTGCACACCCCCTTAGACTGGGCTATTTGTTTATTTCAGCTGAGCATAAATGGTTTGGTGCTAAGACTTTCCACTCTCCCGTACCTTCCCCCTATCCCTCACACTACAACACCACGCATATATTATCAGTTTCGCTCCACTTGCTCTGTTACCACAACAGGTTCGTCTTATGCTCCGCCCAAGATTCATCATATTTTACAATTATATTATAACTATAATGTAATTATGATATATTCATCATAATTTAATACAGTAGTTATTTTCCCAGGGGTTCACAAATAGTGGATGTTGGCCACGGAATCCCAGCTGAGCCCGACATTGTTTCCACTTAATTGTGCCGGGCAGCTCTCTTTCCTCTTTTATGTTGACCACTTATTCTTTCTCGACCCGATGGTATTAGGGTATCCGAAGCCTTGAGTATCTGTCATTTCCATTTTCCCGCCTCTTATTACCCGTGTCTATTTCTTTGCTCCTACCCTCATTCTTCAAGGGGTCAGATCTCTTCTCATTTTTCATGATATCTCCTGCCTTCTGTAAGGGGCTATAAAGGGGGCAGCGAGTGAGTAGCCCTACCACTAATGATGCACCCTCGATAGTGCTACACCCTCAAGGATTCATAGCTGGTGAGCTTGGGAATTAGCAACACGGAGGGATTTCTGAGCTGGGTCCATTTTCTCCCCTTTTCCAGCAACTTTGGGGTGATCCCTCTCCTGTCTCCTTTTCATATCTGCCTTTCATGGCTCTGCTTCGTTCCAAATCTCTCAATCCTCATTCTTTGAAGTTTGAGGGCATTTAATTTACCCTGTTTTTAGTTTCCCTTATCCCTTTCTCGTTATCCTTTTATGTATGTATATTTGTATGTATGTATGTAGCCTATGTAAGTAAGGTAGTTGTAGCAACAGTCTTCATTTTCAAATTCATTGACACATCACCATAACATTTGTGGCAGATGACCTAGATATGTTATCCCTTAAAACAATAATAAATTTAGTTACTTGATGGATCCTCTTATGTAATAGTCCACCTCCAGGTGTAGCAGCTAGCGTTCTTGGATGTCGTCCTGGAGTTCCGGGTTTAATTACCAGCTCTGCACACACCCAAAGTACACGGAGCAACATGACCGCGTTGTCGCAGCCCCTAAACTAAGGAACCAACCAACCAACCTAGAAATTTAATTTTAGTCTAAGGGCTGGAACGGGCTACACTCAGCCTCGTGAGGAAAAGCTGGGAAGAGGTGGATTTTATTCCTTCCTCAGCCATTTTGGAAGTTGTTTCCCGTGGTTTCCCACTCTTACTTCAAGCATATGCTGGGATGCTTCCTAACTTAATACCACGGCTGCCTCCATCCCAATCCTTGCCTGAATTGCAAATACACACACCAATTCAGTCACCACAATAAAACAGGTTATCAGTCAAATTTTACACAGGCGCATCCAAATACAGGGTCGTCGAAAAGGTGGCCTTAATTTTGATTTGTAATAGCTCAGGCTGTAATAAAGATGATTTAATTATTTTTACACCAAATCATAGAGAAAATCATAAAGTTTGGTTACCTATTTAGTAGGTTTCGATGTGAGCTTCGTCTGTGGCACAACACACATCCAAGCGATAGTCCTCCTCCGTCCAGTTCCGCCGAATCATGTCAGGAGTCACAGTTGCTATCGCATCGGTGATTCGTGCCACAGGTGGAGCTCACATCGAAACCTACTAAATAGGTAAACAAACTTTATGATTTTATCTATCGTTTGGTGTAAAAATAATTAAATCATCTTTATTACAGCCTGAGCTATTACAAATAAAAATTAAGGCTACCTTTTTCGATGAGCCTGTACAGGGCATAAATTGACCACGATATCTAAGCTCCCAAATGAAACAATAACAACAACAACAAAAACGATCACTTGTCATCAATACTGTCGTGAGAATCCAATCCTGTAATGCCTTCCACTTTCCCTATTGGCCGAAGAGGTTTTTCTTTGTCCCTTTCGTAAAATTGTTAACCAGCCCCTTATCTAGATGATCTACTCATGAATTTCGACGTCCTCTACTGCGAGGTTGCTTAGCGTGCTGTCTCTATCCCGTAACTTAAGTATCAACATACTAGAAAGTGTAGACTTGACGAAACAAGCCCGTTCATGTGACGTCTGACGGTCTGGTGTGAAGGAACGCTTACGGTAAGACACGCCTGTTTCCTGTTGGAGCCGTCAGCTGATGGAAGTGGTGGCCTCGCTCCGGAAGAGACCAGCAGCCATGAAGGAGGAGGGGGTTCTCAGTCTCTATAAAATAAAATAGTTCCTACCGAAGGAGCTAGGGGTGAGATTTGATAGTCTTTTGAATTGAGCAGCTGTTGTTACTAATGTTTAATATAAGGTTTTAGACATCGTGGTTATTCACCCCGTTTACTTGGGTGTGGGCGTTGAATGTATTTAACCACCTGTGTTATTATTGTGCCTGTTGTAGTGTTGTAATTGAGGCCAGGATTGCATGGAGTAGGTGTAGGATGCCTTAGATAAGAGTTTGAGGATGAACGAGATGTTAGTCAAGCCGAGTTATTCTCAACGAGGCTGAGTTGACTCCAGTTCATCCCTCAGACGAGAAATATATTTCCTCGGAGAGCCGGGAATGGAGCACAGTACGTCAAGGACGGTAGCCAACAAAGTTAACCATTACACAATGAGATGGTCGTGACGTGAGCAGATGAGAACTCTTACACAGTGTAATGTTCTTTTGCAAAAACTTAATAGTATTTGTACTATTATATCTTGAGTTGATCTTTTTATGTTTTGACTACCCTTTATCACTCAGTATTGACAGTCATCGCAGAGGCCCGAACTCGATTTCTGGCTCTGCCATCTTGTAAGTGATTTCCCGTAGTTTCCCACTCCCACTCCAGGAAAATGCTGGGATGGTTCCTGACTGAAGGCCACGGCCGCTTTCTACCCACATCCGTCCTCAATTACAAATACACACACTAGTACAGATATCACATCTCAAGAGAAAGTAGTCTTCTGTGCTCTACCATATACATATAGTCTATGCTACCCCCCAAGCTCCTGTTATCTCCTGCCTTCTGCTCAAGGCCCTCAAGGAGGCAGGGTGTATGTAGCCCCACCACTTCTGGTGCACCCTAGATATTGCTACACCCTCAGGGGCTCACGGCTGGTGAGTTCGGGAGTTGGCGACCCTGAGGGATTCCTGAGCTGGGTCCGGTTTTCCCCCTTTTATCCATTTCCTGTGGGCCGGGCCCTCTCCTCTTTCACTTTCCTATCTTCCTTTCATGGCTCTCCTTCTTTCCAAGTCCCTCAATCCGCATTCTTGGAGGGTTGATGGCATTTCTCTTCCTCCTGTCCTTTGTTTGCCTTATTCTCCTTTTGTTTTCCATCTCTTCTTCTACTATATAAGTTAGTAGTTAGTTTAGTTATAGTTTACATCTCATGATCATCTTCACGATCACCCAAACCATTAGGGGCCGATAACCTAGATGTTAGGTCCCTTAAAACTACAATTAGCATCATCATATATGTTTATTGTTTACAAGCCATCAGCTAGTAGACTGGCGCCCACCCGTATATCATTTTATTATATCAAAGCAGATTAGAGGACGGCCGGAATATAACAGTATGTCCATTATATGCATGTCCATGGTTTAATTATTTTAGCACAGGCTAAACCATTAACCGGAAACCTATCTATAACGGAAACATTTGCCAGTTCCGTTCGATTCCGTTGAAGGCAGGTTTTACGGTAATTGTCCCGTCCTTTCACTACTGGGGAACACATGCCAGCTATGCTTGGGTAAGATTTATGGTTTTGTGGATTCAAGGCTCGTTGCTCTTTGAGCCAACTACGGTACACACACCTGTATGTTATATTTATACCTTAGTTGTGTCTGCAAAATGTTTATATTTTACGTTACGACTATCGGAGACTATCGAGCATTTATACACTTACCTCCGTCTGGATTCCAAGCATTTTACTACTCAACAAATATGGAAGTGAGCTATGGTTTTACATCATAAAATTGTGATTTGCATCGTCGAAAGACAGCTATCTCTATAATTTTGTTTATTACCTAAGAGTGTGTTAGTTCCATTGATGGCTACTTCACAACATCGCAAGGCCACCAGAGTGAGAGGTAGTAATTTTATTCTTTATACAGTCTGTCCAGGAATTCTCATCTTTGGGTTGGATGTGTGAATCTTCCTCTTATTCACCAGAGTTGCGACATCGTGGTCATTTAGCCCCGTGTACTTGGGTTTGTGTGGAATCTGCCTAATAGCCTACTAAATTAGTGTGGGTGTTTATAGCCTAATTGGGGATAGGATTTAGAGGGAGCCAGTCGTTGCCCTAAGTTAGGTGCACCCAACATAACCTGAAGTAGAAATAAACAAGAAGTTCCGTGACGACCTAACAAGCCTAATTTTCTTAAAATTTATGATTCATGCCAATCTATGTACATAGACCTATCTAGAATAATGACGAAATCAAGTTGGTAATACTAACATTTCTAAGTATTCCAGTTTGAAATACACCTGAAATAGTGTAGCCTAATATAGTAACGCACTACAGTTGGCAGCCCTGGTGACTCTGAATATATTCTTAGTTCCATCTCTTAAGGTATAGGGTAAGCTACAACGCACATACAAAATTTGGTTGAAGTCTAATGGATAGTATGGACGTTACGTGAAAATCCACAGCCTGCTTCCAGTCGACCGACCTGGTCAGGAAATGGAATGAATGAAGCCCCATCTAGCGGCGAGGATATGTACTGTGCCGGCTGCCGAAGTCTGTCGCACTCCCCTGGGGCAATGATTAAATGAATGACAGATGAAATGAAATGATAGTGGAGAGTGTTGCTGGAATGAAATTTGTGACAGGGAAAACTGGAGTACCCGGAGAAAAACCTGTCTGCCTCCGCTTTATCCAGCACAAATCTCACATGGAGTGACCGGGATTTGAACCACGGACACAGCGGCGAGAGGCCGGCGTGCTGTCGCCTAAGCCACGGAAGTATGGATGTTACGTGCTGTTTGATATTGGATTTATCAATGCGCGTAAAATCATGTTGGGATTAATGCCATGTATATAATGCTCAGAATTAATCTGAAGTATTACGGTCTATTATAGTGCCAATTTTGGATAAAATCCCTTTGTTGGTATAGAAGTTACATGTCATTAAAAATTGAAACTATCAGAAAGCTTAGAATCATGTTGGCAGCACTGAAGTATATTAGTTACTACAAATTAATCTAGAATGTCAGACACTATACATATGCAAAGTTTAGAGCTGATGGCTTGCATACTTTCTTATATATAGATATTTGATTAAACACATAGAGAGAGCATTTATTAACATTTGGAAGCCCTGCTGGTTCTTAGGAATACGCATAATCATAACTGTTATGGTACACAAAGCACATACGAAATTTGCTTGAAATCCATTTGTTAGTATAGAAGTTATATGCATTTAAAAACTTGACCTATCAGCAGGCATAGAATCGTGTTGGCAGCACTGATGTATATAAGTTACACCAAACTAAGGTAGAATGTCAGGTACTACGCATGTGCAAAGTTTAGAGCTGTTGGCTTGCATATTTCTGATATATTTATATTAGGGTTAAAACATAGAGAGAGCATTTATTAAGTGGGCAGCCCGGGTGGCTCATTATAATACGCACAGTCATATTTGTTGTAGTACACATAGTACATACGAAATTTGGTTGAAATCCAACCGATAGTATAGAAGTTACATGCATTTATAAATTGGACCTATCGGCAGGCTTAGAATCATGTTGGCAACACTGGCATGTATGGACTTCTGAAAATTAATTTGGAAGGTTATTATCTATACGTGTACCAATTTTGGAATACTTCGCATGCATAACTTCTGAGATATCCAAAATAGAGCTCAAATTTTAGTTGCGATTTTTCAGCAGTTGGTAGCACTGAGGTCAATTTCAAATATGGCCATGAGATATTCAGGTATAGATCTTTACTCTTACCAAATTTGGTTTCGATAGCTGCAGCCGTTTACGAGTTGATAGAGGGTGACACACAGACAGACAGTCAGACGGACAGACAGACAGACAGACAGACATACACACATTTCCCCGGATCGATCTCATAAGTTTGCTTTTTCCTCATTTTTGCAAAATGAGAAAGGTAGGCTAAAAATCACGGGTATAAGAACACACATAGAAAGGCTGAGGTGGGGATCGAACCCCCATCTTGTTAGTTTTGCCTCATGAGGCTGAGTGTACCCTGTTCCAGCTCGCAGAGAAGTATTAATTTTCTTGGCACAATATTACCAATTACGTCACAATACGTTCACCGCACTGATCTCTGTACACCGAGACCTATAAGGTCTTCCTTCATCTGTGGCACAACAGTTTATCAGTAAACCCATTTTCGCTGGTGTGAACGACTTGTGCTTAAGTTATAAATAACCATCCTAGGACACAAATTATCTGACCCCGAATCACATTGTAAGAAGTCCTTCTCTCCAAGTAGGTAACTACACATATTTATACAAAATAGTATATTAACCAGAGATCAAGAGTCACGCAGTGCTGCACAGATGAAAGAATCATTTAAATACAATGTGACTGAATAAATTTCACTCTTTACTGGATATTTCCGTCAAAATGTTTATAAATATGACTAAAATTAAAGAGGATGTTTCACCCACACATCAGAAACTTCAAAAATTCCCACCACAAACGTTCATGAATACCTGCTAATCCCTTCTTCTGCCCAAGCTACCCGACAAGGTAATAATTATCGGTCTTGTTCAAGGGATAAATAATGCGTGAATTTATAAATACGCTCGGTAATTCTTGGTTAAAGTAGACACTAATCAACGAACTTTTGTTAGGAAAATAATTTAAAGGTTAGCCATAAACCAATAGTAAGTGCTTCTCACCTCTGACCTATCAATAGGTAAGGTTCATTTGGTATAAAATACATACCCTACATGGATTTCTTGCTAACTAGCTCCTCGTACCCGACGTTGATGAGTTTGCGTTCTAAGGGGAACAAACATAGCGTTCTGGAGACTAGTGACTGGGGTTAGTTTAGTTATGACTAGTCTATCGGACCTTGTTTGGTCCACACCCGTGAAATTTCGCAATTTGCACACAGTACATTGTTCTTCTTGGAATTAGGTACAGAAAGGAAGACCATTGTTGGAAGACAAAAATAAACATTAAACTGCTGATAAGAGAAATGAACTATCAACCAGCCTACGCAAATACTAAAAATATAAGTTTTTCTTAGAAATATGTGTTGTCTTTTGGTCATTTTAGCCATGCGGCCAGCTGCGATTTGATTTTAATTTACTTGCATTTTTTGCCATTTTAAATTAAGTTTGGATATTTATATAACACTTATATAAACTGATATTCATTATTATAAGTAAGTTTTATGTAAATATATTTTGTTCTGTTAGTGTACAGCAGGCCGGCCACATCCAGATCTCAGCTGGCCCGCCATGAAAAACGAGGAAAAGTACGTTTGAATAATTCATTGAAATTTATTCTAAATGTGTCTCTTACAAGTTCGATCCCTTCTTGTTTCCAAAGTTGACGTTTTTCTAAAGACGGAATAGTCTACTATTGCGACTTCAGTTAGCTGATGTTTCACCTAAATTGTGCATTGTACATTCTCCCTTTCAGTCCCCAAAGTGTCTTAAGTAATCCTAAAATTAATCTATGTGGCTCTCGTGAAAATTAATTGAGAAGACCTGGTCTATATTACTGCTTTATACAGTATACTGCGTTCATTAGGTTTAAGCCACTGAAGCTGCAGATAGAAAGAGACTGAGATAGTCTTGTTCGTTCTCATGAATTAATTGCACCACGCCGCTCATCATAGTACAATGAATCGAGCGATCTACAATGTCCGGGCTCCAACAGTCTTTTTGGTCTCATATCTCAGCTTAATTATTGGCCATAAAGCTACGACGACGAAGAGCGCTGCAGTAAATTACCAGCTGGCACTAAAGATGATATAGGCCTAATGTAAGTAAGCTACACTCTAAAGACGTAATAATTTCACTCTGACAGTGAGTTGCTTCAAAAACTCGGCTTGTGAGGTGATATATTTTTAATTTAATTGAATTTTAAAGCCTACTTCTGAAGAAAGTTTATGTGCATGACATCTTATTTCGCCTCCGTACCTCTACTTGAACTTCTTCATGCTTCAATAAATAACGCTTATGTATATTTTCCTCTCCTGCAATACATCAGGGTTTATCAACATGACTGAAAGTACCTTCTAAGAACTTTATAATTTTAAATTTAAATGCACCAAGTTCTATGTTAGTCAGCTATAAATTATTTTGTAGCGTACCTGACACTTTTTTTAAGTAAAAAATGACTGGCTGAGGGTCACAGAGGTAACGTTCTCGCCTCCTGTTCCCAAGATAGTGGGATCGAATCCCGGCGCAGTCAGTTGGCATTTTAGGGTGCTTAAATATGAGGGAGTCAGCCATGTCAGTAGATTTACTGGCACCTTTAAGATTCACTTCGGGGCAAAATTCCGGCACCCCGGCGTCTATAAAAGCCGCAGTACCGTAGTTAAAAGGAACGTAAACCACATAACGTTATTATTATTATTATAACAAGTACTAAACATGTTAAACCTTTATGTATAAATAGCTATGGTTTCAAGAGACTAAATTATATTATACCATCACTACTTAATGAACTACCACCTGGACTGACAAACATTAACAGCAAACAACTAGCTATAAGTCGCATTAAACAAGTAGTTCCGTGAAGAACTATACAGCCTATTTTCTTATATCCTACTTATGTCAATTGCCACTATCAACATACACAATTTCAGTTTGATTGCTGTAATAGATTCGTAGATATTGAGAACCACCTAAATATTTCGGATGGTCGAAATGTTGGATTTTATATATGTAGGTCCTAGAGTTATGCACTGTTACATGCAGATTACTGTGAACGTGTAGTATTCAAACTTCAATCGCATAATTAGGACACAAGAAAAAACAAGGAGATTTAAAAATTTTTCACAGCTGCCATCTTGAGGTTATGGAAACAATTGAAATAAATTAGATGCCAGTGGATTAACATTCGGATAAAGATTTACTGTACCAAGTTTCACTGCACGCGGATGGTTAAATTGCGAGAAACGTCCATGTGAATATTTATAATTCGCGTCACCGCCATGTTGGATTTGTGTTCACCAGGTTATTTAAAGTCCTATAGGTGAACTTAAGTTCATAGCCCCTATGAACATTAAAAAATGCAGTTTGATTGCTAAAATAGATTCGTAGATATTCAGTATCGTCTAAATATTTCGGATGGTCGCCATGTTGGATTGTTAAATGTATAGGCCATAGAGTCATGTACCATTAAAGGAAAAGTATTGCGTAGGTTCATTATTCAAACTTTCACTTCGATCGCATGACTACATCACAAGAAATAAAAACTTAATTTTAAAATTCGCACTGCCGCCATCTTGAGGTTATGTAAACAATTGAACTAAATTAGATACCAGTGGATTACAATGTGTATAAATATTTCCTGTACCAGGTTTCAGTGCGCTTGGAACATTAAATCGCGAGAAAGGTCTATTTAAAATGTTCAAATTCGCTTGGCCGCCATGTTCGTTTTGTCGTTAACCGGTTTTTGAAAATTTCATAGATGGACTTCCAGTGGTGCCCTTTATCTCCGTACAAAATTTTAGGGATATACCGCTAATAGTTTCAGAGATATAGAATGCCGGTGAAATATTTCGCACATCCGCCATCTTGTGATTATGTAAACAATTGAACGAAGTTAGATGTCGGTGCATTACAATGTATATAAACATATACTGTACCAAGTTTCATTGCGTTTGGTTGGTCAAATCGCGAGAAACGACTATTTAAAAGTCGCAAATTCGCTTGGCCGCCATGTTGGTTTTGTAGTTACCAGGTTTTCAAAAGTCACATAAGTGAACTTATAGTAGTTCCCTCTATCACCATAGAAAATGTCAGGGTAATATCAGTAATAGTTTCGGAGATATTGAATGCTGGTGAAATATTTCGCACAGCCGCCATGTTGGATTGGTGAGTCGTAACAAAATTTGAAGGGCACGGTTGAGGTCGCCGGGAATTGTGCTATGAACTTTCCGAGTTTCATTGAAATCGCTCCTGCCGTTTAGATTTTATTAGGGGGGGGGGGACACACACACGAATCACACACACACACACACACACACACACGCACACACACACGGACAAAAGGTGATCTCATAAGCCTATTTTTTCAAAATTGAAAATAGGCTAAAAATATTACTTAACCAAACATTAACTCATAACATAAATTTATTAATATAACTACCATAGTGTAATTTTTTGTATCTTTAATTATTTACATTAATATTTTATCATTAACATTACAAAAAAAAAGCATGCACTCTTGTATTGAAATATAATCTATATATATATGTTGTAAATAATAATTAATATGTCTCACAGATAATCTGTAACTGTCATCAGATTCGTGAGACATATCACATTAATGTAACATAAATAGTATTTAATAAAAAAATAAAAATAAAAAAATTATTATTATTATTATTAAAAGTAAAGTGGTCTCGGAATTTGTATTGATACTCCATATCCAAAGATCCAGAAATTGAAATCTAATCTGAGAGTTAGAATGGGCGCACCCAGCCTCGTGAGGCATAATTGAGAAGATGTGGACATAATTCCTTCCTCGGCCATTCTAGAAATGGTTCTCCGTTATTTCCCGCTTCAACTCAGGGAAAAATCCGGGATGGTTCCTGATCAAAGACCATGACCTCCTCCTTCCCAATCCCAGCCTTAATTACGAGTACAAATATACACTACAGGGTAGTTTTAGGGTAGCTAATGCCAGATAAGATGAGGGAAGCGAGAATACGATTGTATAGACAGGTTGCCAGAACTTGTACGATATCTGTCGCTGGGAGAGCACTTGTTCTCAGCCCTGATGGATGGCGACGCCATGGAAGACCCAAAAAGAGATGGAGGATATGAGAGCTGTAGGCATTCACCCAGCAGACACAGCTGACAGGGTGGAATGGAGGGCCAGATGCAAAACGGCGAACTCCGTATCTTGACTGAAATAACGCCAGAAAGGAGAAGAAGAAGAAGAAGAAGAAGAAGAAGAAGAAGAAGAAGAAGAAGAAGAAGAAGAAGAAGAAATGATAATTGTGTTCTTAAGGGCCTAACATCGAGATTATTGGCCCCAAATGGTTTGAGTGAAAATTTAAAATTATGATGAAATGAACACTAGAACTAAAATTACAGTAACTTGCAACTACCATACGGGTTAGAAGAAGAAAATACTAAAAAGAAGGAGTAAGTGAAATTAAAGATAGGGAAAAGAAATGCCTTCAACCCTCGATGAACGAGACCTGAGGGACTTGGGAAGAAGTAACGGGAGATAGGAAAAGGAAAGAGGAGAGCAATACAAGCAATGGAAATAGGGGAAACCCGGACCCAGCTTAGGAATGCCTCGGGGTCACCAACTCCCGAAATCACGAGCCGTGACCCCTTGATTGTGTAGCAATACCCAGGATACACCATAGGTGTAGTGGCTACACACACCCTGCCTCCTTTAGGGCCTTGGACACAAGGCAGGAGATATCATGACATGAAAAATAAGAGGTCTGACCCCTCGAAGAATTAGGAAAGATGAGACATGGGCCAATTAAGGCGGGAAAAGAAAAGACACCCTAGGCCTCACATACCCTAATACCATCCGGGTGGGAAGAGAATAAGACTTGACCAAGGGAGGTTGATGGGAAAGCTGACAGAGTAACATCTGGCACAAGTAACTTGAAGCAATGGGTTCCCGTGGCCCGTTAGCTCCTGGGGTATTATGATGAAGACACTATTACAGACACAACAGTAGCAAACGTTATGAGACACATACTACACACACCATGATTTTGTCTTCACAACCACAATCAGTGTTGCCTTTTCTAGGGTAATTTTTTTTCGAACAGGGTAGTTTAAAAGTATCAAATTTCTCAACGTAATTCTAGGGTAAAATTTTCTCCAGTTGTGATGGTATTTACTTCGGGGTAGCTAATATATGTACTGCCTAATCATCTAACGACGTGCTATCGAACCACAGTAGTGAATTTACAATGGTGATGGCCACTTGACGGTCGAAACACATAATCCTAAATTGCCCATTTAAGTGTGATAACTAGCTGAAATGAATTGAAAATCCACATCCTGCTTCCAGTCTCCGACCGGGTCAGGGAATGGAATGAATGAAGCCTCCATCTAGCGGCGAGGATAGTAACTGTGCCGGCTGCCGAAGACTGTCGCACTCCTCTAGGGCAATGATTAAATGAATGACAGATGAAATAAAATGGTAGTGGAGAGTGTTGCTGGAATGAAATTTTGACAGGGAAAACCGGAGTACTTGGAGAAAAACCTGTCTGCCTCCGTTTTGTCCAGCACAGATCTCAGATGGAATGACCGGGATTTGAACCACGGCCCCAGTGGTGAAAGGCCGGCGTGCTTTCGCCTAAGCCACGGAGGCTCTTGTGATGAGTAAAGAATTGAGCGGGTTCATTGGGCACAATCGTGTTGACCGACTGAAAAGCTGCAAAATACAATTCGTATAGGCAACACTGACGAAGAATGGCTTCTAATTTCCACATAAGTTCCGTACAATAATTCTATTTCTAAGACAATGTAGCCCTGAAATAATTAGTATTAAGATATCTCTACCGAGCAGTATTGCGACGTTGTGCTCGTAATATTGTGGCAATTATCTGATGAGTTAAATGTTTGTTTTAATTACTGTTTTAAAAATGCTCAGCTGTCAAACTTTTTTCTCAGAAGGGATTTTTAACGTTTCGTTAAATATACTGATTTGGGCCCCTTTGGCGTTAGGCACACTCACGCCAACTGACTCTGTCGAGATTTGATCCAGCAACTTTAACCTCAGTTAGCTGCCGCCCCGGAGGTCCTGGGTTCGATTCCCAGCTCTGCCAAGAATTTTGAAAAGTGGTACGAGGACTGGAACGGGGTCTACTCAGCCTCGGGTGGCCCAAATGAGTAGAGGGGGTTCGATTCCCCCTCAGCCATCCTCGAAGTGGTTTTCCGTGGTTTCCCACTTCATCTTCGGGCAAATGCCGGGATGGTACCTACTGTAAGGCCACGGCCGCCTCCTTCCCTCTTCCTAGCCTATCCATCCCAATCTTCCATCCGTTCCCATCCCTCATGAGGCCCCTGTTCGCTTTGCAGGTGAGGCCGCCTGGGCGAAGTGCTGATCACATCTCCCCAGTTGTATCCATCCCTACCAAATGTTCCAAGCTCCAGGACACTGCCCATAGAGGCGGTAGTGGTGAGTTCCCTCGCTGAGTCCGTGGGATCCACCAACCTAGAGGGTAAATTGACCAAATAAATAAAATAAAATAAAATAAAATAACAACTTTAACCTCAGAAGACCTAGACAGAGCCGATAGTAAACTTATGAAAGACCTGACCCTGTCGTCCAGGCATCACATGTTGTACTGTAAGCTACTAATGTGTTAATTATGAAAACTCCAATGTACTCTATTTCAATCTACTTGTTGTTGTTTAATTTGAAGGGCTTGACCATCAAGGCCATTTAGCCCCGTGTACTTGGGTGATTGTGGAATTATGTCTGATAACATGTGTTATTGTGATGGCTGTATCAGTGCGTGCATTTGTAATTCAGGTGAGAATTGGGAAGGAAGACTTAGGTTAGAAACCATCCCAGCATTCGCCTGGAGTAGAAGTGGGGAAACCACGAAAACAACTTCTAAGATGACTGAGGTGGGAATCAAACTCATCTCTTCTCAGGTTTGCCTCACGATGCTCAGTGGACCCCATTCCAGCCCTCAGATCGGAATTCAATTTCTTAACAGAGCCAGGAATCGCACCCAAACCTTCAGGGTGACAGGCAAGAACGATACACCACGAGGTGGATTTGTATTTCAATATGCTGTGTTTGACCACATCATGGCGCACTAGCTAGCATTCATCGCTGTATCAACTGGGATCCGGGTTCGATTCCCAACTCTTCCAAATATTTAATACTAGTCTGCGAGTTTTAACGGGGGTACATTCAGCCTTGGGAGGTAAAACTGAGAAGAAGAGGGTTCGATTCCCACCTCAACCATGATTTCATGGTTTTATGGCTTACCATTTCTGTACCAAGCAAACGCCGGGATGCACAGTGGGTCAAAATCGAAATCTAGGGGGACAAAATTATGTTTACGTTTTAATCATGAATTTTGAGTGAAAGCAACGTATATAATTTGTTTACTTCATAATAAACATCAGTTAAGACCTTTTTTAAGCTAGACATGCAAAAAATTGGCTATAACTAGGAGTTGGATAGAGCATTCAGTTATCTCTTCAGAACAATTTTCTACCCCTAATTTACTTTTAACAACGTCACAAAGATCCACTTTTGACTTAATCGTCGAACCCAGTGCTTCAAACAGTTGTAAACGTGTGAAAATTGGTCGCGTGGCATCTTCTAAAACGTAAAATAACTAAGTAAGTTGCAAAAAGATGCAAGAAATCTTATAACAGGCGTTAACTAAAAGACTTTATCTACATTTTAACATTAAGTACAAAGTGACGCAGGGTGACGCGACATACTAAAAATCTAAGTGAAAATATAATTTTAAAAATAATAGTTAAATATTATATAATGCAAATATAGCTAAAATTACGTAACAATTACACCCATTAATAACTGAAACACGTTACAAAGATCATACCTTCAGCTGCATGTTCCTTCTTAAAGCATCACACTAACCACAAAGACAACCAAACCACAGCTACTTACATTCACCTTCCAATTCAGACTGCTCGAACAGTGGTGACCGATTTACACTAAGATGCGATTATATCCCAGAATAGTGAGCGGCAATTATATGAGAATGCTGTAGAAGTATTAAATTTTGATTTTTAAATTATGAAAATAAATAATTTTGTAATCCTAGATTTCGATTTTGACCCACTGTGGGATGGCATCTAACAAAACGCCGCAGCCGCTTCCTACCTAATCTTAGCCCAATTACAAATAACACAGCCATCACAATAATACAAGTATAGGCCTATTTTCACACACTCACAAGTACTCGGGACATTCTGACCACTATGTCACAAAAAGTCTTAATGAATCAACAACAACAACGCTATTATGTTTTCACAAATTATTGTGGACAATTTAAGATGGCGCTAAGAGAATAGTTGAACAAAACAGTGCCGTTTCTTAATATGCTCTCACCACACAAACTACTGGATCAATGTAATGGAAATGTATCAACATTTACCTTCATATGATAAAATAGTTAAGTTACTGAAACGGCGTTATATTTCACTGATACCAACATTATATAGAATGATTTTTTTGAAAACATAATATTAAGCAGACGGTACATTTATGACCTAACTATTAAAGTTAAAGGGTTGAAACTTATTACAATTGAAGAAGATTTCATGGCTTGCAATCCAAATCAGAATCATGATTGTAGTGCTTTAAACGTTTTATTTGTAAATTCTTCTTTGATAAGTTTAAAAAGTTTTCAAGGATTGCAATTTTTCTCAAATTACATAGCCTAAATAGGCTACTGCAGCCATTATTCTAGGCCAAATTAATGCACATATATGTATATGCACATATAGATGCTGTGAAGTTTTCAAGTAGATCGATGCAGTAATGTCTGAGGTAATGTGCCTTATTTGCCTAAGGATAAAAGTTGTAAGAAAAGGCTGTAAATGTTGATGATGAACTACACACACACTGCCTCCTTGAGGGCCTTGTGCAGAAGGCAAGAGATATCATGAAAGGGAAAGAAACCTGACCCCTCGAAGAATGAGATTATCAGGGAAGATGAGACAAGTGCCAATCAAGGTGGGAAAGTGAAAGACTCCCTAGGCCTTGGATACCCTAACACCGTCGGAGTCAGAAGAGAACACGAGATGACCAAGAGAGGTCGACAGGAAAGAAGACAGAGAGGAGCCCGGCACAAGTAAGTGGAAGCAATGCAGGACTCAGCTGGGGTCCCGTGGTCGCTAACCCATGTCCCAATAGATGTGAGCCCCTGGGGAGGGGGCTGTAAATATCTGCAAAGGTAGATGAATAAAGATTTGGTAGATCTTTGCCAATGTTGACAAACTTCAAAAACCCTTATCTTGGAAACAGATTAATATTTTTTTGATCCAAACGAACATCCTATGACATTCTGAAGCCGTCGGATTTTTTAAGAGCGTTAAAAATCCCTCAGTATGCCTTCCTCGGAGGGGAAGTAAAGCCGGCGGTCCCATGTCATAGATTTACTGTATGACATGTTAAAAAACCTTCCACTAATTACATCTGTGTGAAGCTAAATTGGATAAGTTAAGAATGTAAACAACGCTCTTAGTTTTCTACGTTCGTTGCCAAGAGCCGACTGTGGTGGCGTCTAGTAGCTAAGTTCTGAACTTGGCCTAGTAGTCGTTGACGGTGGCGCATGGCGGCAAAAGTAGGAACTATTTGAAAAATTCAAAGTCCGCTGTCCTTACAGAATTAAAAAACAGATACACACACTAATACAGCCATCACAATTTACACCGGTTATCAGACAGATTCTACACACACCCAAAGTACACGGGGCTACATGACCGCGTTGTCACAGCCCCTAAACTTAAGAACCAACCAACCAACCATCCTATGACATTTCAATTTGCTGAGGTCACAATAGATCAGAAAAGAGAAAATAGAATTTTTCAACCGAAATCTACGTTACTTTAAGGGTAATTTAGGGTAACACTCAAAGGTAATTCCATTACTGTATGGTGGTAACAGTGACCACAAAATGCGGTGTGATTGACTTCATAACCCCAGCACATTGCAGGCAGTTTCATGTCAAGGAAAACTTTACGTTAACAACTACAGCTCGCAAGAAAGACCGGTTCCAGAAGCCTCCATTTCCCCGGTGATATTAATAATATTCCACAACAGGCTCCTTAAATATGCATGCTGTCATTTGCCTAGTAATTTATAATATTTGTTGAAGCAAGTCAGGGCGAAACGAGGTGAGACTAAAATATTGACTTCTAGTCCATATTTGATGTGATGAAGGTGATGATAATCCTGTAGATATACAGGGTGCTTCATTAATTAATTTTAGAGATAGAATACACACATGAAAATGGTCAAAAATGTTACATAACCTAGGGTCCGGAAATGAATATCCTTTTGAAATAACAGACATGGAAAGATGGAGCCCATGTCCATTTTAATAGTACCTGCCGTGTACACCTCATTGAGTGGTATCCTAACCACGGGTAGGTGAATTTTGTGGCCTCCACATTCATGTGACCTAAACCCGTGGACTTCTTTTGTGAAATATCAGACATGGACGTAGATGGTGCCCCTGTCCATTTTACAAGTATTTTCCGTACACATGTTAATGAGTGGTATTCTAATCGCTGGGTAGGTAGAGGTGAACCAATTTATTGGCTTCTTCATTCACCTGACTTAAGCCCGCGGACTTATTTGTGTAGGTGCATTTTAAGTCGATGGTTTACTCAACTGCAGTGCAGGTTGAATCAAGACTTCATGCATGAACATTACGCAAGGCTGTCAAAAAATGCGTACAATTCCAGGCATATTACAGTGTTTTCATATGCAGTATATCGGTGAAAAGTGGAATCTTTAACAGTAAAATTAATGGGATTATTATATTGTTCGCGTTCTGTCTAGTTAACCTTGTTTCGAGCAAATTTATGCGACCCATTATGTTCTCATGTGGGAGGAAGACAAGGGAGGCCGCGCAGGTTGGGCTGTAGTTACAAGGAAACCATTTAAATGAAGTATGTCTCAACGTAACAATTAACTAGAAGAAACCCGTGAAAACATGACGGTCATTGGGAAAATATTTACTGAAGGATTCTCTTATATGCATTTTTTGAACGAATACTTTTTGACACTGTTGCAACTTTAAGGGCGTCAAAAGATCGACTTCGCAACATATTACTGGCCATGACTGAAACCTTGATGAGGCAAATAGAGACCTACACGTTCCAGAGTTTCCCCATGATCTTTATTGATTCTGATAAAGTACGCCATGCGAATTGGAAATTGGAAAATGGAAGTTTTTTTTATCGGATGATGTTAAATCAAGCCCAAGGATTGTAGCTCTCTGCCCTATACTATCTGCAGTTATTATTTCCAAATCCAAGCAATTTTTATATATATTTCTTACAAATAATGTGGTTCCATTTAGGAGCCCTAGGGAAACGTTCTAATTTCTAAGGAGCATAACTATGGCTCAAACTTTCAGAGTAAGTATATGTGGAGGTAATCACTTATTTCCAAGGAATTCAAGAATTCTGTAGGAAACTGAAGTAACTGATTTCATCTTCAGTATTAATCTGTTAACGCTGGCGTATGTTTTTGAATTACTGGATATCAGTTCAATGACTTTAAAATTAATTTAATTACAGTGTTCATTTTTTGGTGTAAGAATGCGAACTTCCTTGGCAGAAGTGAATGTTTCGCCGTAAATCTCAGCCACGATATCATCATGAGTGGGAAGTCTGGCTGGTAATTCAATAACATTTGATTCCTCACCATCCACGGAGGGTAGTCGTCGTTAACTTGTAACAAAAAATCAGAATATTCCATTTTAACTGGTTTCGATCGCGTATTTTTATGCAAGGGGCGTATTTTGGAGAAGGGCCAGGGAGAAGAGTATTTACTACAATTGTGAATAACTGATTGGCGAGAAGGCACAACAGTCAAAACCTACCTGAAGTCTCCTCCAAGAACAATAACTTTCACACAAAAGGAAATAATGTGGTTACGTATAATGTCTTTTAGAAGTGGATTCACACACATTATTGAATGAATATTTGCCATTGTGGCTTCACCCCATATTATGAGCCATGGCAATCGAATATCGTCCGCTGGATTGCAAATTAATTTTATCTAGACCCTGAACTCTTATTTAAGTTGAGATGTAATTTGAATGATGAATGTAGGACTTATGCCCTTGCAAAATATTGTTTAAATTGTGAAGTGTGCCCTCCCTGATGCAAGAATTCACTTGATTTTGAGATCTGACTTGATTAGCTTCTGAGGAGTCTAATATATACAACTGGCCGTTAGAACTTTCGCTTATATTTTTGGAATATAAGGAAGAAATGCAATGGTGTGACATTCCAGAAATTTTAAATCAATATGTACCGTATTCATGTGGCACGGTAACATTGGCACCATAGGACACAAAGGACATAGCATTTCTGTACTGTCGAGTATTATCTCTGAAATACCTTGAGATATCATCTCAAGTCAAGAATTGTTTCAGCCTGTCAGGTATTTTATATTTCGGCAGATCAATTTTACCATTACAACAGGAAAGGCCAAAGTAACCAAGCGTTGACTTCTCGCAAGAAAAATACATTGCAGAACAATGTTTGCATTTGTTCGTCGAGAACCCTACACTGTACACACGTGCGAGAACTCTCGCATGTGTATAAACCGCCCGCCCGGCTTCATTGTTATGCGAGCTCGACGCGACACAGTTCTGGCAGAGACGATATTCGCACTTTCTTTCGGGATTAGGGAACCACCCATTACAATTTGGTACAATCGTGTCGACCGACTGAAACACTTTAAATTTCGATTACTAAGGTAACACTGAAAAATGGCTTCAAATACCATAATATTGTTTGCTTGTTTACGAAGTAAACCGGGAAAGTCGTCCAGTATTTGTAATGTCAGAAGTTCAACGTATTGTACAATATTGTCGCATAACAGACAAATGTACGGTTCATTAGTGGAATTTCATGAAACAACATTTTGGACATGCCATGGCCGCTTCATTCCCAACCCTATCCCCAATTTACATATACACACGCTAGTGCTTCCATCACAATAACACAGGTTATCACAAAAATTCCACACACACACACATACCCATGTACACGGGGCTACATGAACACGATGTCCAAGCCCCTCAAATGAAATAAAAACTGTCTACACATGAAAACTGCAAAATGGTGAATGGAAAATGTAGGAATATTTGGCACTATTTTTAGCCTATTTTCAATTTTGAAAAAATAGACTTATGAGATCACCTTTTCTCCGTGTGTGTGTGCGTGTGTGTGTGAGGAGTGTGTGTGTGTGTGTGTGTGTGTCCCTAATAACATCTGAACGGCTGGAGGGATTTCAATGAAACTCAGTAAATTCATAGCACTATTCCGGACGACCCCGACCTTCAAAGTTTGTTACGTCTCACTAATCCAACATGGCGGCTGTGCGAAATATTCCACCAGCATTCTATATATCCGAAACTATTCCCGATATCACCCTGGAATTTTGTACGGTGATAAAGGGAACTACTAGAAGTTCACCTAAGTGACCTTTGAGAAACTGGTACGGTAACTACAAAAACAACATGGTGGCCACGCGAATTTGCGACTTTTAAATAGACATTTCTCGCGATTTAACCAACCAAACGCAATAGAACTTGGTACAGTATATGTTTATACACATTGTAATGCACCGACATCTAACTTGGTCCAATTGTTTACATAACCACAAGATGGCGGATGTGCGAAATATTTCACCGACATTCTATATCTCTGAAACTATTAGCGGTATCACCCTGAAATTTAGTACCGAGATAAAGGGCACTACTGGAAGTTCATCTACTGTATAAGACTTTCAAAAACCGGTCAACTACAACGCGAACATGGTGGCCAAGGGAATTTGAAAATTTTAAATAGACCTTTCTCGCGATTTAATGTTCCAAACGCAATGAAATCTGGTACAGGAAATGTTTATACACATTGTAATGCACTGGTATCTAATTTAGTTCAATTTTTTACATAACCTCAAGATGGCGGCTGTGCAAATTTTAAAATTAAATTTTTATTTCTTGTGTCGTAATCATGCGATCGAAGTGAAAGTTTGAATAATGAACCTACGCAATAATGCTCCTTTAATGGTACACGACTCTATGGCCTATACATTTAACAATCCAACATGGCGACCATCCGAAATATTTAGACGGCTCTGAATATCTACGAATCTATTATAGCAATCAAACTGATTTTTTATGTTCATGGGGGCTATGAACATAAGTTTACCTATAGGACCTTAAATAACCTGGTGATCACAAATCCAACATGGCGACGACGCGAAGTATAAATATTCACTTGGACGTGTCTCGCAATTTAACCATCCGAGTGCAGTGAAACTTGGTACAGTAAATCCTTATACGAATGTTAATCCACTGTCATCTAATTTATATCAATTGTTTCCATAACCACAAGATGGCAGCTGTGCCAAATTTTAAAATCTCCTTGTTACTTCTTGTGTCCTAGTTATGCGATTGTAGTTTGAATGCTACACGTACACAATAATCTTCATGTAACAGTACATAATTCTAGGAGCTACATATATAAAATCCAACATGGCGACCATCCGAAATATTTAGTCGGTTCTCAATATCTACGAGTCTATTACAGCAATCACACTGAAATTTTGTATGTAGATAGAGACAGTTAAAATAAGTAGGATATATGAAAATAGGCTGTATAGTTCTTCACGGAACTACTTGTTCTCTGTCAGGATAGCATTTTGCTAATATGCTGACTAGCTGTCCATACGATAGCATAGAGAATACTACAGTCAATTGCAGCCCTTGATTCACAATCGGCTTAACAGTTTTCCCATGTGCAACAATATACCAAAACTTCTGTAGCAATAATGACTAATACCGGTTTTGCAATGTAGGCTACACAGTGAAACCAACTATTTGAACAAAATACCTTAATTATGTACATACAGTAACAACCATTTTCTTTATACTACAGGGGCCGATTTGACTTGATAATTATGCCAACTATCAAATAAAAAAAGAGCTTTGCAAACTTAAAATGAACACCATCGCATACTTGTATCACGCCTTGATGGCAAATAAAAATTCGTGTTATTGCAACAAATAAGGTAGAAAGATAATTGTAGCCTATAGGCCTACTCACTTGTCTTTTAATTCACTGTAAGGTTACCTTTAACTCAATTGTATAATTTGATAAAAATAACACCCGCAAATTCAATTTGTTTTGTGAAATTAGTTGTCTTAGATATGCTTGTCATTCAAACGGGTGTTGGCATGACTGTGTCATTAGCAAAACGGCTACCGATTGTGCATGAACATTGAAATGGCAAGTGAAATGGTAGCTGAAGCAGGCCTGTAGTTGCTTACATTATTTACAATCTCATAACAACATATGCTGCATAAAGAGCGTTCGGGTAACATAGCCGCGTTGTCACAGCTCCTAAGCTAAGGTACCATAAAGAACATACAATTAGTAAGATATTAAACAGTTTAAAGGAATTGTATGCTATAATTTGTCTCAGAATAATCCATTCTTCGAATAGTTTAAGTATCATGTGTAACTTACAGAAGCCTGTTCTACTTATTCTATGGATACATGCGACATTAGCGCCCGGGTGGAACAGATAGAAGTTAAATATATCATGACATAATTTGGGAACCGATCGCTCTATACCAGTTTCACCCGCCTGGTGAAGTGTATCTTGTTTGTTGTTCTTTGCCGCTCCAGGAATCCCGAGGGACGACGAAACATTCCGACAGTGCACGAAAACTGCACAGGTGTTTGTGCTCGCGATATCTAAGTCTCCGCTAGCGATTTCAAGCAAAGTCTGCTAAAGCTCAAAGGATCCTTGTTTAAGAGAGGTATCACACTCGCTTCATTACTGGTCTACAACATGCAAGACATCTAAACTCTCCCCTTGGTCAATATAGGTGACATGCCTTCGGACCTTATATTAGCTTTGCATTGAAAGAATGCGCGCGCGGATAATGATGGATGAATTTCGTAGATTTCTTGCCTGCTTTATGCAAAATTCTGCAATTCTAATCAACTCCTACAGAACTCACTTAAAAAATGTAAAACGTTAATAATACTCCTTGATAAAACAATATTTCAGTGGTAAAAAAATGCGGGAGTTGGTATCGAACCAGGGCTTCTTCGATCCACAGTCAGTCACCATAACATTGCTATTCACGCACGGTTGCTTAGAAACTGGCGCAACGATTCACTATCTTCATAACCCGCTGTCTGGAGAAAATAGTCCATTTCATTAACAAAGAATCAATGTAGCACATGCGTATACGTTCATACTGTTATTTTATTATATTTTATTGTCAGGACTTGGTTAATGTATGTTTTCAATAGCATGGAAGCTTTATACATGGGCGCGTAGAGTTATTAAATAAATTACATTTTAATGGACTTCTCACCGCTATTTCTGCCTTGAGCCAGGGCGGATTGTGCGCATGCGTGAGGGGCAAGAACCCTGCAATTTTCTCTATTAATTTAAAAATATGCTGTAACATATTTGTTTATTTTAAAGACATTCTGCAAATCTACAGGCCAAGAGCTTTCGTTAGATTGCTCTACGAAGTAAATCGGTTCTGTCGTTCTCTCAATCTCGCGTTAAAAAAAATCAACTTAGTGTTATAAATATACTAGCAGAAGTACCCATTCTTCGAACGGTCGTCGGTATTAATAACCAGACGTAATCAATTGAGCTACTGTTGCAATGGTTAGGGGCTTGGGACCTGTTTGTCGACAAAGATAAATGATTAGTTGAAATATGCTCTGAAACTAATTTACCTAACGTGTACTTCCTGACGTGAAAATAAAAGTGAAAACCTCGTAGACGAAATGCAATTCACGTCACATAAAAACTGACCCTCACTGTTGTGTCAAGTGCGCATCCAGAGGAAGACCCCTTTAATAAATTATAAAGGCTTGTGGTGCATGAAAATTCAGGTTTTTTAGCCTCCAATGGCCCAAATTCCTAAAAGCAAAAAAATAAAATAAAAAATAAACTATTTCAATTCAGGAATTTTTGAAAATAATGTTGCTGTTTGAAGATATAATAGACCATCCGTACGACACATCGCACGTTTAAGTCTTGTGAAAAAATCGAGGGTACCTCTTGACCCCCTTAAGCGCATTGATGAATTTTACAGTTTTTGTTGGTTCCGTGATAACCTTATAGCCATTTGCAAACTTTCACAGAAATTTAATAAATGGAGTGGCATTACTTCTTGCAGAAATAGATGGAAAGTTGGATGTACCTTTTTGAGACACTGTTGTCATGGTTACTGGCATGCATTCCTACATTAGTTTATTAAATGAAATTAGTTTTCTGGGAATATCTCAGAAACTCTTGGATTTAGAGCATTAAAATGTAGTTTTTGGGGACCCTTTACGACTGTTTAGGGGCCCCGGTTTTTTTTTCTGACACCAAGGGGCTGAAAATGAGCTTTGTCTCGTCGTTGTAGGCCGTAGTATCATCATCATCATCATCCTCTTGCACAGTTTCCAGCCGTTGGCCGGGTCTGTTTGGAACACAGGCCACTCCAACGTCTTCTGTCTTCCCACCATCTCTCAGCTTCCACCCCTGTCCAGTCTTCTCCTCTCTTCTTCACGCTTTCTTCCATCCCTTTCAGCCACCTGTCTCTCGGTCTTCCTCTCGGTCTTCCTCTCGGTCTCTTTCCTTCCCACTTCGTCTCGTGTATCCTCCTGGGTATCCTCTTATCCTCCATTCGTTTGACATGTCCATGCCATCTAAGTCTAGATTTCTCTATACCATCCCGTAATGGTTCCTCCTTTATTAATTCTCTGGTCCTCTCATTTCTTATTCTGTCCATCTTTGTAGCTCCAATACTGCTTCTCAAGAACCTCATCTCACTGGCCTGTATTTTGCTCTTCTCCCGTCCATTCATAGCCCAGGTCTTCGAGGCATACGTCAGGATAGGGGCATAGTACGTCCGATATATGATCTTTTTTCTGTTCTGAGGCACATCCTTGCTCCATAACATGCTTCTCACACTCCTCCGGAATGCTTCTGCCCGTCTCCCCCGCTCATTTTTCCTCTATAGTTTCTTCCATTATCTTGTATCAGGCTTCCCAGATACTTGAAACTCTCCACTTTCTTCAGCTGTTCCCCACCAATCGTTATTCCCGTTGTGGTTCTTTCCTTCTTCCTTGTTGTGATCACCATCTCACTCTTATTTATGCTAAATTTCATCCCATATCCTTGTATTATTCCTTCCCACACGTCCAACCGTTCCTGTACCTCCTCCTCCTTGTTTCCTCAAATCATCAAATCATCCGCTAACACCATTGCTTTCATATTTCCTTCCCCAATTACTTGTGCCACTCGGGTCATTATGTCATCCATCACCACAATGAAAAGTAACGGTGCCAGTGCACTTCCTTGTTTCAGGCCGTTTCTCTGTTCCACGAAGTCCGATCTCTCTCCTCCCACTTTCACACAGCTCACGCTTCCTTGTACATCTCCTTTATCCTCCTTATAGTCCATTTTTCTACTCCTCTATCCTCCAGGGACTTCCATACTTTGTTTCTGCATACACTGTCATATGCTTTCTCAATGTCCAGGAAGGCCATCAGTAGATCTGTTCCATACTCACAGTGCTGTTCTTGTAACTGCCTTACAGCAAAAATCAAATCCACTGTGGACCTTCCTCCTCTGAAGCCATGTTGTTCATCCCTCATCCCTCCTTCTATCCTTGTCCTAATTCTCCTTTCCAAAACTTTCTCAAACATCTTTGCATAATGACTCATCAGTTTTATTCCCCGATAGTTTCTGCATTCTGTTCTACTACCTTTCATGAAGATCTCGACAATTATTCCCTTTTTCCAGTCCTCTGGGGTCTTCCTTTCCATAGAGTAATGATAATAATTATAATAATAATATAACAATATAGGGATAGGGATATAATAGACCTTCCGTAGCACACCAGCACGTGTAAATCGCGTGAAAAAATTCTAGAGTACCCCTCGACCCCCTTAAGCGCATTATATGTATTGATGAATTTTACAGCTTAGTTTGGTTCCGTTATAACCTTCTAGCCGTTTGCAAACTATCTCAGTAATGTAACAAGTAGTTCCGTGAAGAACTATACAGCCTATTTTCATATATCCTACTTATGTTAATTGCCACTATCAACATACACAATTTCAGTTTGATTGCTGTAATAGATTCGTAGATATTGAGAACCGACTAAATATTTCGGATGGTCGCCATGTTGGATTTTATATATGTAGGTCCTAGAGTTATGTACTGTTACATGCAGATTATTGTGAACGTGTAGTATTCAAACTTCAATCGCATAATTAGGACACAAGAAAAAACAAGGAGATTTTAAAATTTTTCACAGCTGCCATCTTGAGGTTATGGAAACAATTGAAATAAATTAGATGCCAGTGGATTAACATTCGTATAAGGATTTACTGTACCAAGTTTCACTGCACGCGGATGGTTAAATTGCGAGAAACGTCCATGTGAATATTTATAATTCGCGTCACCGCCATTTTGGATTTGTGATCACCAGGTTATTTAAAGTCCTATAGGTGAACTTAAGTTCATCGCCCCTATGAACATTAAAAAATGCAGTTTGATTACTAAAATAGATTCGTAGATATTCAGTATCGTCTAAATATTTCGGATGGTCGCCATGTTGGATTGTTAAATGTATAGGCCATAGAGTCTTGTACTATTAAAGGAAAATTTTTGCGTAGGTTCATTATTCAAACTTTCACTTCGATCGCATGACTACATCACAATAAATAAAATCTTAATTTTAAAATTCGCACTGCCGCCATCTTGAGGTTATGTAAACAATTGAACTAAATTAGATACCAGTGGATTACAATGTGTATAAATATTTCTTGTGCCAGGTTTCAGTGCGCTTGGAACATTAAATCGCGAGAAAGTTCTATTAAAAATTTTCAAATTCGCTTGGCCGCCATGTTCGTTTTGTCGTTAACCGGTTTTTGAAAATTTCATAGATGGACTTCCAGTGGTGCCCTTTATCTCCGTACAAAATTTTAGGGATATACCGCTAATAGTTTCAGAGATATAGAATGCCGGTGAAATATTTCGCACATCCGCCATCTTGTGATTATGTAAACAATTGAACGAAGTTAGATGTCGGTGCATTACAATGTATATAAACATATACTGTACCAAGTTTCATTGCGTTTGGTTGGTCAAATCGCGAGAAACGTCTATTTAAAAGTCGCAAATTCGCTTGGCCGCCATGTTGGGTTTGTAGTTACCAGGTTTTCAAAAGTCACATAAGTGAACTTATAGTAGTTCCCTCTATCACCATAGAAAATGTCAGGGTAATATCGGTAATAGTTTCGGAGATATTGAATGCTGGTGAAATATTTCGCACAACCGCCATGTTGGATTGGTGAGTCCTAACAAAATTTGAAGGGCACGTTCGAGGTCACCGGGAATAGTGCTATGAACTTTCCGAGTTTCATTGAAATCGCTCCTGCCGTTTAGATTTTATTAGGGGGACACACACACACGAATCACACACACACACACACACACACACGCACACGCACACACACACACACACGGACAAAAGGTGATCTCATAAGCCTATTTTTTCAAAATTGAAAATAGGCTAATAAATGGAATTGTATTGCGTCTTATATTACAGCAATAGATGGACCTGTGAATTTCTGTTGCCATGGTTACCGGCTAGCTTCCTTTCATTATTGTAATAAATGAAATTAATTTTCTGGGAATATCTCAAAAACTGTTGGTTTTAGGGCCTTAAAATGTGGTTTTCGGGGTCCTTTTAGGGCCCCCGAGTTTCGTTTCTGACATTGAGGGGCTGAAAAGAGCTTTGTCTCGCCCTTCTACGCCTATTTCAGCAAGTATTTTAAGTGGGTAGGCCCCCTTTTATGAGAGGTACAGAGAAGAGTTACATCAATGATTGGTGTCGTGCCTCTGAAGGATATCTGTACCAAACTTTACGTTGATCCACTCAGCCGTTCTCGAGTTATAAGGACACCAAAAATTGTCCACAGACAGACAAACAAACAAACAGACAGACAGACAAAAAATTATTTTCGTGCGCATCCGTCATAAAACAGTCTAAAACGCGTAAATAACGTAAATTTCCGTAGAAATTCAGAAAAAACAGACAAACTTTCATTCTTATATATATAGAGATAGATATCCTGTCTGTGATAGACCACCTTGTGATGTCAAAAAAAAGTCAACCCCTGGCACCATCCAGCCCATGACGGACTAAGGCCGACCAAGCGACCGCTGCCCAGCCATTTGGCCTGCAGACATTGGGGTGACGCGTGATCAGCGCGTCGGGTCCCCTCGGCCGTTAATCTTGGTATTCGTGATCAGGGCGCTGTCTCACTGTCAGACAGCTACTCAATTGTCCTCACGAGGCTGAGTGCACCCCGTTCCAACCCTCACGTCAGTTTTAAAATCCCTGACGGAGCCGGGGATCGAACCCGGGGCCTCCGGGTGAGAGGCAGGCGCGCTACCCCAACACCACGGGGCCGGCACCGTGTGTTGTATTGACTAGTATTCTAGGCTGTCATCCCTGAGTTCCAGGCTTGACTCCCGGCCCTACCAAGGAATTTAATTATAACCACCTTGTGGTGTAGTGGCTAGCATTCTTGGCTGTCGCCCAGGAGGTCCGGGTTCGATCACCTGCTCTGACAAGAAATTACATTCTGATCTGAGGGTTGAAATGGAGCAAGCTCAGCCTTGTGAGGCAAAACTGAGAAAAGGTGGGTTTGACTCCCATCTCAGCCATCCTAGAAGTAGTATTCCTTGGGTTCCCTCTTCTAGTCCAGACATATGCCATGATGGCTCCTTACTTAAGGCCAAATCTGCCTCCTTCCAAAGCCTCACCTAAATTACAAATACACACAATAATAGAGACACTACAATAATTAATGTCATTAGACAAAAAATCTCACTCACACACATCCAAGTTCACGGGCCAAATAAAAAAGATGGCCTAGCCCCTCAAATGAACCTGAGATGAGTTGGATTCGATTCTCACCTCGGCCATCCTAAAAGCAATTTTCCATGGTTGCCCTCTTCTATTCCAGGTAAATGCCGAGTTGGTTACCAATTTAAGGCTACGGGAACCTTCTACCTATTCCTATCGTAAATTGCAATAAACGCTCTACTTCAGAAGCACAGTAAGACATGGTATCAAACAAATTCTTAACACACTCAAGTACACGGTACTGATGACGCCGACGTCCAAGCCCATTAATGAAACAAAAATAAACAAAAACTAATGTAAGAAAAAGGTCAGACACCTCGAACTATTCGGGTGTAAGCGTGTTTTCAACGGGCTGTTAAGCTCAGAAGTCTAAATTTATATTTGGAGAAACTGGAGTTCACCAAGGAAGAACTGATGAGAAACATAAATGTAATTTGCCTAGTGCAAGCAATAATAACAAGTAGTTCCGTGAAGAACCAGACAGCCTATTTCCATATATCCTACTTATGTTAATTGCCACTATCAACATACAGAATTTCAGTTTGATTGCTGTAATAGATTCGTAAATATTGAGAACCGACTATATATTTCGGATGGTCACCATGTTGAATTTTATATACGTAGGTCCTAGAGTTATGTACTGTTACATGAAGATTATTGTGTACGTGTAGCATTCAAACTTCAATCGCATGTTTAGGACAGAAGAAGTAACAAGGAGATTTTAAAATTTCGCTCAGCTGCCTTCTTGTGGTTATGGAAACAATTGAAATAAATTAGATGCCAGTGGATTAACATTCCTATAAGGATTTACTATACCAAGTTTCACTGCACTCGGATGGTTAGTAGTGTGTTTTGGCCGGTTCACGGCCCACCGCCACCGCTGCACCGCCAAGATGGCGGTGGCGCGATACCTCTCGAACGCATGGTCGGATTTTGACGAATGAGGTGTCGTTGAACTCTGAAGGACACCCCCTTTCCAATGGATAACATATTTCCACCCCAAAATAAAACCTACCCCTACTAGGGGGTGAAATTTTAATTTTTAGAGAATCTCTCTTTCCAAGTGCAACATGTGAGAGTTTGAATACCAATATGGAATTAAACGTTGTTCTCCACAAGAGAGATGTGTACGGTGGAAAGCCACTATGAATTAACATGCATGTTTTTTGTTTTTACGCATGCCCACTCATAGCTTTTGTAAGAGGACGGGCTTTTTAAAGATGGTAGCTGTAGTGTAGCCTAACCTAACCCATTCAACGAGGGGTGATCATAAAGTATTTCAAGCGGTGCTTGTCCATAGGCAAACCAATAATCAAAGAGGGGTATGTCAGACCTTGAGGCGATAACCCCTTTTGATTGATCCCAGTTGGCTGGTCCCTATTGATTGATCTCTGTTGATTTGTTTCTTTGGACTGGTCCCTGTTGACTAGCCCCTTTGGACGGGCCTTTTGAAGGGGGTCCTTTATGACGGGTCCCTGTTGACGGGTCATTGTTGACGGGTTATTGTTGACGAGTCCCTGTGGACGGGTCATTGTTGACAGGTCATTGTTGACGAGTCATTGCTGACGAGTCCCTGTTGACGGGTCATTGTTGACAGGTCATTGTTGACGAGTTATTGTTGGCAGGTCCTTGTTGACGAGTCCCTCTGGACGGGTCCTTGTTGACGAGTCCCTGTCGACGGGTCATTGTTGACTGGTCATTGTTGACGGGTCATTGTTGACAGGTCCTTGTGACCGAGTCGTTGTTGACGGGTCCCTGTGGTCGGGTCCCTGTGGTCGGACCCCTTTGGACTGGTCATTGTTGACAGGTCCTTGTGGACGAGCCCCTGTGGACGGGTCCTTGTTGACGGGTCCTTTTGGACTAATCCCTTTAGATCGGTCCCTTTGGTCTGGTCCCTATGGACCGGCCCATGAATTTATTCAAATTATGTCAAAGGGTGGGGGCCTAACTACATTTGTGTGTGTGTGTGTGTGTGTGTGTGTGTGTAAAGCAGTGTGTTGAATTGACGTTGTTCGCCACTCTTTACTACTACAATCTCATAACGATATGAAAAGGAGAGTGATGAAATACATGTGAACACGTGTGAGATGACATTATTACCGCCTCCCTTGTGAAACAAGTCACATCCTCTTTGGTTTGTATAACTGTGAAACTTGGTGGATAGACAACATCCAAGGGGCTAAGTGCAAAACTTGGTGGATGAATATGTTCTCGTGCTAGGGTTAATGAACACATCCTAGTACACGGGGGCACATACAATTTAAGGACAGGCCAAGGAACCTAACTTGGTGAATGTATGTGTCATTTGCAGTTGAAAGAGAATAATGCACATTCTTAAGATGTTAAAAAACGAGGAGATTGTACGTGCAGTAAGTCGACTTGTTATATCCTGTGTCATATTGCTGACATGGCAGAGAGCGCACAGTTCTGTTGCTATGACTAACGCTGCAGTAATTTGAAACCGCAGGTGTTCATCAAGACAATGGGTAATGATCATGCAAAGTCAGCAGTAATCTGATACCGCACAGGTGTTCCTAGTGTACTTTGGACTGGCAGGTGTACAGGAAAGGAATTGTAATGATCAGCAAAAACTGCTGACACGAGTGATGTAAGCCTATATAAGGGAGGTGTCATATATTTCCCTACTGTCTGTCTTTATTACTCGCTACTAGTGAACAGTGCTCTATTACTGCTCAAGAGTTGTAAAAAAGCCCTTTTTGGTGGAAAATCATTAAATTATTTTGCAACGTAAGTACTTATTATTAATGGATTGTAGTCTTTTATTCCTAATCGATGTTCAAGTTATTGATTGATTGATTGATTTGTTTACAGATAATTGACGTACCTGTAGGTTAGCAGAGTCCTGTACCTAGTTCAGCAGTTGATAAATTATTAAAGGTAAGTACCCCCTCTAATTACTTTTAAACAGCTAGAGCGATATTTTTCAATGTTCATAGCTAGATGTCAAAGACAATGGTTTATTTGATAAAGTTGGAACTACTTGACTATGATGTGTGAAGCTAAATTTGTAGGTTAGATTTGATTAACACTCTGTTAAGTTCCAACGTTCCCTGCTAGGTGTCAGTGACAATAATATTTGTTAACCAATGTTGGAACTACTCATCAATTATGTGAAGCTGAATTTGTAGGTTAGATTTGATTAACGCTTTATCAAGTTCCAAGTTCACTACTAGGTGTCATGGTACCTGGTAACTTAAGTTGGAACTACTCGACAATGGTGTGAAGCTAAATTTGTAAGTTAGATTTGACTAACGCTTTATTAAGTTCCAACGTTCACTACTTGATGTCCGTGACAATGGTACCTGGTGACTAAAGTTGGAACTACTCAACAATGGTGTGAAGCTAAATTTGTAGGTTAGATTTGATTAACGCTCTATCAAGTTTCAATGTTCACTGTTAAGTGCCAGCAACAGTACCATATTTGCTAACTAAAGTTGGAACTACGCAATAATGGTGTGAAACTAAATTTGTAGGTTAGATTTGATTAACGCTCTATCAAGTTCTGACGTTCACCACTAGGTGTCAGTGACAGTGATATCTATTAACCAAAGTTGTAACTGCTTGAAATTAGACTTGGTATGAGTTCACAAACGATTAAATTAAAATACCTTGCTAGGACCATTGACTGTAATTTAATTAAACTATTTTTATTTTACTTTATTTTATCTTTTATTAACATTGATGATTTCTTTCTTTTATAGATAACTTGGAAAGTAATCATCATGTGCAAGTGTGGTGACTGTAAGAAACAGTTCTCAAGACCTGACAGTCTTCAACGTCATGCAAGTACAAAACATAATCAGAAAATGTTTGTATGCAGTCATTGTGCTACAACATTTAACAGACAGGATAGTCTTACACGGCATGTAAATTTAAAACATGTCAGTACTGCACCATTTTCGTGTTCAGTTTGAGAACTCGGTTTTTCTGGTGTAAAGCGATATCAATCCTACATGGTTGAAGTGCATGGTGAACAACAGGAATTAAAAACTGTAAAACCATCAACTAGTACGGAACCTTTAAACAAATGTGATTCTCAAAAGCGTAAACGTTCTAAAGATTGTAAAAATAGTTGTGCAACAAAAAGAATGAAGAATGGTGAACCTCCAATAACACATTGTAATGTATGCAATATTGATATACCTTCTTCATCGATGCAGGGACATTTGCGCAGTATTAATCATAAAAATAATGCTTGTCATGAGAACAATTCTACGAATATTCAGAAAATTGGTAGTGCATTTAAAAGTTGAATTGGTAGTTATAGACTTTATAGTAAAGAATAAACTTAAAGTATTGAATCCTTTTTAAAAAATGTACAACCTACTGTGTTTGGCTTGTTAGATAATGTTTTAGTAGAGCATAAAACAATTAAAATGAATTTTGAACTTTTTGGACTCTATGTAAAAACTGTGAGCGAAGGTGAAATTACGGATATCAAATCTTTTAATACAAAAACATAATTGTTAGTGAATCAACTAATATTAGTGATTTATACCAAGATATGTCTAGTGCTATCATTGTGAAGAGTGAAGAGTTCCAGGAAAGGGAGTCAGGCTGGGCGTTGGTTGAAGTATTTTATTTAGAAACCAACATGAATAAATATAACCCCCATCGAGAATCATC
The DNA here is from genome assembly GCA_946902985.2 of Meconema thalassinum. Taxonomy (NCBI): domain Eukaryota; kingdom Metazoa; phylum Arthropoda; class Insecta; order Orthoptera; family Tettigoniidae; genus Meconema; species Meconema thalassinum. The sequence continues at coordinate 353,368,576 of OX336392.1, forward strand.
ATATATTGATTTGCCAGCATGGATCAAACTTAAGCATGCTTGTGTAAACGTTATGAATAGGAACCATGCATGTTTTGCGTGGGCTGTAACATCAGCTCTCTATCCAGCAGTGGAGCATCGGTATAGAATATCATCTTATCCTCACTATTCCTCAGTGTTAGATTTAGAAGAAATGGAATTTCCTATGGAGATAAAAAATATTAAACGTTTTGAAGAGCTGAACAATGTAAGTATTAATGTGTATGGAATTGAAAACAAGAGTATAGTTGGTCCTCTATATTATACTCAGGAAAAAAGGATGCTCATGTAAATTTACAATACGTAACCGATGGTGAAAATGCTCACTATTGTTGGATAAACATTTAAGTAGACTTGTTGGTAGTCAGATAACAAAAAGAGAACATAAGAAGTGGTTGTGTGATGGTTATTTACTATATTTCAGAAAAGAGGATCAATTAACTCAACACCAAAAATGGGGATGTAATCATGTGTGTACGCTATTACCGACTCCTAAAAATAACATTCTAAAATTTAAGGATTATGAGAAACAGCTTCGAGTACCATTTGTTATATATGATGACTTCGAGGCTTTGCTAAAGCCTTTTAATACGAGTTCATCCAATCCATCCAAACCTTTTACCAACACTACTCACATTCATGAACCTTTTAGCTTTGCATATTATATTAAATGTAGTTACAATGACTCTTTAAATAAGTTTGAGCTCTATAGAGGACCTGATGCACCTAAAGTTTTTATGGAAATTCTTGAAAAAGATGCAATCCGTATATCCCCTATTTTAAATACTATCATTCCAATGGAGCCACTAACATCAACAGAGCAAATGAGTTTTGAAACTGAAACTAATTGTTTTATATGTGGTGAATGTTTATATACAGATAGGGTTCGCGATCATGACCATAAAACAGGAAAATATCGTGGTGCTGCTCACCAAGAATGTAATTTAAAGTATAGAGTAACTAAATTCATTCCAGTCATTCTACATAACGGTAGCAAATACTATAACCACTTTATCGTTAAAGAATTTGGAGCTTCAGATGTAAAAATCGATTTGATTCCGAAGAATAAGGAGCAATACATATCGTTTACAAAATATATCAAAACTGGCAATAAAAAAACGATAAAACTAAGATTTTTAGATTCATTCCGCTTTATGCCAAGTAGTCTTGATAAGCTTGCTAGTAATTTAATATCAGATCAGTTTCATGAAATTCAACGTGTCTTTCCTAAAGAAGAAGATTTTAATTCGATTTGTCAAAAGGGAATATTTCCTTATGAATATATTAACTGTATGGAACGTCTTGAGGAGTGTTCTTTACCACCAAAAGATGCATTTTACAGTTCTCTAAACACAAGTCATATCAGTGATCAGGAATATTTACATGCACAACGTGTATGGACACAGTTTGACATTCAAACTTTAGGTGCATTTTCAGACATATATCTGAAGACAGATGTGTTGTTATTAGCAGATGTTTTTGAAAATTTCCGGAATGTTTGTATGAAAACTTATGACCTTGATCCTTGTCAGTGTTTTACTGCTCCTGGGTTAAGTTTCAGTTCAATGTTGAAAAAATCAAAAGTAAATTTAGAATTGATGACTGATATAGACATGATTAATTTTATAAAATCTTCAATCCGAGGTGGACTAAGTAAATGTAGTGGACGATATTCTAAAGCGAATAATAAATACATGTCTAGCTACAACCCTTGTGAAGAGTCGAAGTATATCGTCTACCTCGATGCAAATAACCAATACGGTTGGGCTATGAGTCAATATCTACCACTGAAAGATTTTCGCTGGCTGACACAACCTGAAATTGATGTCTTACTAGTTAACACTCTAAATGATAACGATGATAAAGGATATACTTTAGAGGTAAATCATGGGTACCCTAAAGAGCTACATGATGAACATAATGATTTACCATTTTGTCCTGAGAATATGAAATCCCCGTACATCACATCACGAACAAAAATGTTAATTGCTAATTTGAATGATAAATACAAATATGTAATACATTATCAAAACTTGAAACAGTGTCTACAGCATGGATTGAAATTAACTAAAATTCATCGCGTATTACAATTTCATCTGTCAGCATGGCTCAAACCATATATTGATCTGAACAATAATTTAAGAACACAGTCAACAAACGCGTTTGAAAAAGATTTTTATAAACTCATGAATAATAGTGTTTTTGGAATGACTATGGAGAATGTTGATAAGCGAGTTGATGTAAAGCTGATAACAAAGTGGGAAAATGATGGTAAAAGGTATGGTGCTAGCAACTTAATAAGCATGCCTAACATCCATAGCTGTTCAATCATTCATGAGGATTTAGTTGTAATATAAATGAATCACCTTAAAGTAACTTACAACAAACCTATATATGTGGGTTACACCATTCTGGAATTACCAAAAACACTTATGTATGAATTTCACTATGATTATGTTAAGAAAAATTATCATGATAATGCAAAATTACTCTACACAGACACAGATTCTTTTATTTATGAGTTTAAAACTGATGATTTTTATGAGGATATCAAAACTGAGCTAAATAGGTTTGATACAAGTGACTATCCCAAGGATAATATTAAACATTTACCTCTTGTAAACAAAAAGGTTCTTGGAAAATTTAAGGATGAATGAGCTGGTGGCGGTATAGACACCTTTGTAGGCACAAAATCTAAATCATACAGCTATATGATAATTGTTGATGTAGTAATAAAAAATTAAAAGGAGTAAAGAAGAATGTGGTTAGTAAAGAGTTAGATATAAGTGATTATAAAAACTGTATAGTTAGTAACCCACCCGTATTATATAAGAAAATGTGTGTATTTAGAAGTAAAAAATCATCAGCTACATACCAATTTGCTGAAAAAAGTTGCTTTAAGTAATGAAGACAACAAACGATTCATTATACCCAACACATTCGATACTCTTGCTTGGGGAAACAGTCGCATTGATGACTATTACTTTACGTAACTCTAATGTTCACCATATTGTATTATTTGTAGTATGTTTTATATTGTGAAATTTTTGTAAAAACTGTAAGTAGAATGTATAATGTTAGGCTACTATAGTTTTAGTAAAAAAAATACATTTTACTGTAAAAAATTTGCTTTTTATATTATGGTAAAAACAATGATTTAAAAAATTGTACAACATGTGAAAACTGAATAAGGCAATGTAAAAAGTGCAAAGTGGAAATTGAAAATATTCATGTGTGAAAAAAAGTGGCTATCACCATTTTAACAAGAAGTTCCGTGAAGAACTATACAGCCTACTTTTCATGCCAATGATTATTCTTCAGAATATGAACCTATCTAGAATAATGACGAAATTAAGTTGCTAATATCGAAATTTCCAATTAGTTCGAAATACTGTATACCTGGCATAATGTATCCTAATAGAGCACTACAGTTGGCAGCCCTGATGACTGAATATATTCTTAGTTCCGTCTCTTAAGGTACTAAATACAAAATTTGGTTGAAGTCCAATGAATAGCATGGACGTTACATGCAGTTAAACATTGGATCTAACATCGCGCTTAAAATCATGTTGGCAACAATGTCATGCATGTATTGGTCAGAAATAATCTGAAATAATATGATCTATTGTTGTGCCAGTTTTGAATGAAATCCATTAGTTAATATAGAAGTTACATGCATTTTAAAATTGGACCTATCAGCAGGCTTAGAATCATGTTGGCAGCACTGACGTATATTAGTTACTCCAAATTCGTCTAGAATGCCTGGTACTATACGTGTGCAAAGTTTAGAGCTATTGGCTTGCATACTTTCTGATATATTGATATTAGGGTAACAAAAATAGGGACAGCACATATTAACAGTTGGCAGCCCTGGTTGCTCCTTAGAATACGCATAGTCATATCTGTTATGGTACACATAGCACATACGAAATTTGGTTGAAATCCAAATGATAGTATGGAAGTTACATGTATTTAAAGTTGGACCTGTCAGCAGGTTTAGAATCATGTTGGTAGCACTGACGTATATAAGTTACTCCAAATTAATATAGAATGTCAGGTACTATACGTGTGCATAGTTTAAAGCTGTCGACTTGCATACTTTCTGATATATTGGTATTTGGATAAAATAAATTAGGAGCATTTATTAACAGTTGGTAGCCCTGGTAGGTCTTAAGAATACGCTCAGTCATATCTGGTTATGTACACATACAACATACGAAATTTGGTTGAATTCCACTTGATAGTGTAGAAGGTATATGCATTTAAAAATTGGACCTATCAGGAGGCTTATAATCATTTTGGCAACACTGCCATATTTGGCCTCCTGGAAATTAAACTGAAATATTATGATCTGTACGTGTGCCAATTTTGAAATAGCTCCCATTCATACTTTCCGAGATATCCAACATGGAGCTCAAATTTCAATTGCGATTTTTTTAGCAGTTGGTAGCACTGACATCATTTTCAAATATGGCCGTGAGATATTCAGGTATAGATCTTTACTCCTACCAAATTTTGTTTCGATTGCTGCAGCCGTTGAGGAGTTGATAAGGGGGGGGGGCACACACACAGCTAGACAGACAGACAGACAGAAGGACAGACAGACATACAGACAGACAGACAGACAGACACACATTTGCCCGATCTCATAAGTCTACTTTTTCCTCATTTTTGCAAAATGTGAAAAGTAGGCTAAAAATTAAAAGACATTGTGATCTGGTAAACCTTGTTTTTTATTTCACATCAAATAGGGCTATAAAAATAGAATACAAAGAAAATACCAATTCCTCAATCCTTTTCAATGTTCATGTTCACTCATCATTATAGCACCCTGTGTTATAGCACTAATTACAATGAGAGCTGCCAACCTATCTCCCACTGAGGCATCACAGGATGTCAAACGTTGTTTAGCTTTTTTCAACAATACTTTATCCGCCACACGTCTTAATGCAGGATGTCTATGGCGATAAGAAAGGTCATGTTCTTTGCTCGCTTGATCCAAAGGATTAATAGGTGCATCACCACGTTGCAAACGTTGATTCAGCTTTGTTCCAGGACCACAAAAACGATAACCAGGAAGATGGACTTCGAAAGGTAAGTATTGAATGACTTTGTCAATGACGCCATGACCAGTACAAGTTTGACATATCCTTTTCCATAGGAGGAGAAAAGGTTTGATTTTCCTCTTCATTTGTAGACGTTGCTGATGATGTTGCTTTTTTCTCGCCATCACACCCGTGGAATGAGGAAACAAAGTCTTTACACTGACTTTTATGACCGTGATAGAGATTGACTAGCTGGCAAGTAGCACACTGTCGTATAGAGGGTATTTTTGCCATGGCCACTTGCTTATGGTGATCATAATCCGTACATGGTTGCAATTCACTTAACACAGGGTCTTGAGTCCATGATTTTGGTACATGTTGCCAGATTTCTTTCACTGCATTTGCTGCCACATAATAAATGAACGATTTTTGAGGAGCCAATAATTCTTCTTTGGTAAAACTGTCTAGTTTCTTTTTACACACAAAAAACTTTCCAATCGCTTTATCGGTAGCATCCCCTTTCTCCATGGTATAATGTAGATGTTTACACGTCGCTTGTAGAAATCACAATGGTGTCATTCACAGGTAAACCTAGAGTTTTATTTTTATTTAACAACTCACAGCAGGCATTGGTGGTTAGCCAATGAAACAATTGCCACACCTGTGCCAAGGCTTTATGACTAATGTTGTCACAGGGGCAGCGGTCCATTAGTGTTTGCAGCGAGGGACAGCCCAAGTCCATTAAATCGATACATTGACAGTAAGACGCCAAGAATGGATATAGCCATTGACGTTTTTCACTATCTTTTACAAATACCACATGGGCAGAAGACAAGTGGGCTTTCATGACCATGTCCAGGTGCTAATATGAAATGGTTCTTTGCTTCCAGTCTAATTGCATATGAGTTTCAATCCACTGGGTATGTTTACGGTCTTTATCACACAATAAATCAAACGCATAGCGTGGTTTAAACACCAAATGGGTAGCTTGCGATATCCAAAAAGTGGAACAATTGATGATGGCCACTTCTTTAAATATAAATTTGCTATCTCCAATTTTAAACCCTTGACAGTCAACAATTAGTGTACACAACATGTTCACTCTTGTCTGGATCAATTCCAACTGACCACAGACTGACTTTGTCCAGTAAGGTGTACCCATGACATTTACTTACATTCCATTCTAGTAAAAAAAAACACTGACTAGTCACTATTGAGGTTAGGGTATGACAGGGGGCATAAGAAATAATAATATAACAACAACAACCAATTTTGTATTACATTATTTTATTAGCATAACAAGTTTTACATTCTTTTGTCATTCTAGGATAGAGGCGGTAACAACTCATACAACAAAAAAGTATTTTATGTTTATAGCGTCCATAACACCGATGGTATCCCAACGTATCTAATGTGAGCTGCTCACTGAAGCACCGTTGACACCATAAAGACCACATGTATCATAACTTTTTTCATCACTCAGAGGCGCGAGTGAGGGGTAACTTGAATGACAGGGTATATTACCCACATCCATTCTGCACAGGTAGGGGCAGGTGGGTGGCCAGCGCTGATGTTCTTTCATGGGTTCATCACTTTCTTCCCATTGATCAATGATGATGGGACAAAAGGCACATTTCACTTCATCTCTTGTTTTTAAATAATAGAATCCAGCGGCCGCCAAGGCTTGAGGGTTTATGTTCCTCAGATTTTAAATTCATGGATGTGTCGTCTCTTGATGCTTTAAAGCAAGACATGACTGAGCGGTTTGACGTAGGTTGACCTGTTATTTATACACTTGTCACTTGGTTGGACAGTGGATAATAGTTGACTTGTTTGTGATGAATGATCAAACAGTAGGACGTCGTATTGGCTGGAACATTATCATGCGTTTCAAAATCTAGTCGAATGTCAATATTGGATGGCTTGACAGACTCTTCCAAGTAGGAACAATCAAAGACAATCAGCGGCGCCCTTGTCTTAAAAGCTTGGGGTGACAACATGGGGAAATTCTCTTTTTGATAATACGACCATCGAAATTTAGAAAACAAGTCGTACAGGGGGCCAAATTTATTTTTTGAAATATCTAAATCCAGTCCTTCATAGGGAAACACAGCACCGTTGAGGAAAAGACGTGCATTTATTAATTGCAGGTGATCAAATTGCGTGGCATCTTTGGTTTGTTGATACTTGCAATTTGTTTGAAAACCCACGATCATGTAGAGAGGTCTCTCGTATAGCGGGCTGTTTTTTCAGACCAACTGTGTGTGTTGGTGGTGGGCAATAGCGGGTACTCATGCAGTGCCCAACTTCTAAATTCCATGGGTAGAGGCATATCTCTCTTTACCATTTTGAGTATGTCCAGATTTTTGCTATCATTAAGGGTCACATGAGGCACCTTCCATAGCAAGCGTTGTAGTTGAATTTTTGAATCTATGGGGGCATTGTCGGCTCCCTTGAGTGCATTATTATCACTCCTGTCTCTCACCAAATAAAGCACTTGCCTTGCATTCACCACAATTCGCTGGTGATCTTCGGCAAAGCCTAAAATCAGTTTAAGACGTAAAAATCCAGTAAAGGAGCCATCCGTGTGTACCATCCAGTCATTGGTCGAGTCAGGGCACCAACCCGCCATGCAAACTTCTTCCTCACTATAAGAGGGGAATAGTTTCATGACACTGGAAATACCCACATTTCGAGTGCTATCCACTACGATATCGTTAATGACATACCTCACCTCAGAAAACAGAAAGGCAAAAGCATGGTTGGCTAACTTGGATGTGGTAGGTGTAGAGCCATCGGCTTTGGTGAGCCGACCTTCAATCTGAATGACACTTTCATGCGGTAGGGTGTAAATATCTTGGTTGTTGATAACAAATTGAATTTCATCATTGTTATTGAGTCCAGGTGTTTGAGCTTGATAGGAATGGAGATCAATTCTTACCACTCCTGGTTGCTCCTCGATGTGGTTCGCTACCTCTAGGATAGAATTCATCATGGGGGTTGACGTGGTAACCCAAATGCTGTAAAATCTGCTTGTCCTTAGATGTTAACGTATATTCACGTGGCAAACAACTAACACCATTCCTAGACGGTGTTGTTGCTTTATACACAAACTTCATAGTGGCTTTAGCACCAACTTGTATGTCACTGGTGTGGTAGAATCTAGATCAATGAGTTGTTGATCTCTATTGATCAGTCTTAATGTTATATTACTAATACTATCGACAGCCACAGAATGAAAAGCACTACTGGAGGGTTTTCACGAATAATATAGCCATTGGGCGATGTTACAATAAAGTCATAAAGCGAATGTGATGGTTCTTGATTGGTGTACACTTGGCTAATAATATTACACGTCACCGACACGTGATGGCCCTCATGGTCTGATTCATGTTTTTGTTGGGCTCCAACACGCGTGGTTTAAATCCTAGTAATTGACCAATGGAATCGGGGTGTGTTTTAAAGTCAATTTTGGATGTAGAAAAAATACTGCAGCGATGAGTGTTGGTATTTCCTACAAGTTCAAACTTGTGCGTTCCATCGAGAAATGACTTTAAACCATATTCATTGATCAACACCACATAAATGTGTTCATAAATGTCATCTATCGTATATCTACCAGAGTTCAGGGTGAGCACACAATCATCATAGTAAAACTTGTTGTTCACATTTTCACGTATGTTGTAGATTCGATTGTACGTTTCAAGTGAAACAAGTCTTTCACTCAATTCAATAGGCGGGTAAATGTCTAGGCTGACTTCAGGTCCGCGTCCATGCAGTGTAAACGTTTTACTTTCTGCTGACATACTGTTGACGTTTTTGCTTATGCTGCGTCTTATATAAAAAAAATAAACACAAACGTCCACACTGTTGGCTGTTAAATTTTTGCTCACGTTTCACATTATAATATATCTTGATCCTGTTTCCAAAATAGGTCACTAATTCCATGGGCAGGGGCAAGTTCCCAAAACTGTCAAAGTACCATACGTTCTATCCCTCTTTGACATAAGCTACATAATGTGTTCCTGGTCCTCGGTGATCATCTAAATTGACAACAGCACTTTCATGTTTCCAGGTTCGTGGGGGTAATTGGTTTCGCATAAACACACCTCGAAAATGAGAAAGCTTTAGTTGTTTGGCATAGCTTTCCACTTGTTGATGTATCAGGGCATGTCTTGCTATGGCTGAGGTTAAAGATGGTTTTATTTTATTTCGAAATGGTGAAATTCCAAATCCTTGTTGATAAAAGGCTGGCTTCAAATTGGCATTTCTAGCCCCCATAGCATCAATGGCTTCCATCGTTTCATTGTGTCGCTGACTTTCTTTTAGTTGTTGCTTGCCCTGCTGTGCGGCTTTAATAGTTTTTGCCACTGCACTGGCACCGCCCAAAAGTGAACCGAGAGCAGCCAGACCAGCGAATAATGCAGGTAAAAATCCAGCTCGTTTGTGGACAGAGATCACTCGCCCTTGTTTTGAACCCTGTCGCTGACGTTTTGGAATAACATGTCTCTGTGCCGCTCGAAGAGCTTTCCTTATGGTCAACACATTAGTTTTTCTTTTTTTCTTTCGCGAGGGCTTGTCCATGAATGCCTTAAGCCCATGCTTTGCCAATGAGAGGGTCTTATTTTTAGTCTTTTTATTCCTTCTGACCACATATCTTTGTTTCACCATGATGATGACCAACAACCTTTCAGAAGAAAGTTTAAGTCATAACTAACGTCAGCTTGTTATTTTATGGCTGTATATTCCAGTTCCACACAAAGCGGGAAATCGTTTATGGGTTTTCCAGCTTGTTTTTCATCCCATGTCAACATGAGGTGAAAGGATAATTCGTCACCTGCATTGACCATTTCATGGTTATGGACCAACATTCTATGACCGTTTATCTCTACATGTAAATGGTTTTCATCAGGCATCGCGTATTTCATGTGAATGGTTCCCTCATAGTGTAATCGATAGTGGCTTAAACCCGAAGCAAGCACATAGGTCAAGTGCTGATCATGGACTAGCGGTAAATGGTTCCTGTCATTCACAGGTTTTTCATTTGTCAGATACACTAAAAAAATAGATGGAATAAACTTATAAAGGCTTTTCATTTGGTAGGTGAGGTTGCGTTTAGTGCAGACATCATCATCTTCTTGTGGGCCTTCCGCGTGAATAATGCGGTGATAAAACTCATACACCTTGTTATCCACATACTTTTTTGTAGTAACATCTGTAGACACTTGAGGATGTTTCACATGGGTTAACCGCTTTCCCTTAAAGTCATAATCTCCCTGTTTTGTGCGTGGCACTACTGACCTATCCACATAGCGTTTATTAGCAGGATCTGTGTCTTGTTTAGGATCATGTATGGGAACAGACCTAGCTTTGGCCATCAATGCACGTCCAAAGGCATCCATCGTCAACCTGTAGTACGAGTCTACTGTTTCTATGTCAAGGTTCGGTTCCATGTATATAGACAGCTTGCTAGCGTTTCTAAGCCTTAGTTGAAATGAAGATTATTAAGCAGCAAGAGTCATTCCCCGTGGGGGACATGGTTTCCCATCTCTGTCCCACATCACGTGAACAATGCCATGGTTCACTGTTTCCATCTTCCATTCGCTGCATCATTGTGGGGCCTTCGGGATGTGGAAAGACTAATCTTTTGCTGACGCTTATTACAGCGCCCAATGGTCTGCGTTTTCAAAATATTTATATTTTTGCAAAATCTCTCTACCACCCCCTCTACGTGTTTCTGGATCAAGTCATGTCTGGATTACAAAATGAGAATATGGGTTATTTCACATTTTCCATGCAAGAAAATGTTATTTCACCGGATGAGGTAAAGCCTGATTCACTCATGATTTTCGATGATGTATCCACTGAACGACAAGGCATCATTCAAAGCTATTTCAGCATGGGTCGACACAAACATATCGATTGCTTCTATCTTGGACAAACGTATTCTAAAATGTCCAAACAGTTGATTCGTGACAATGCCAATGTCATTGTTTTATTTCGTCAGGACGAGAGGAACAGTCGTCACATTTATAATGAACATGTGAATCCGGATATGACCTTTCAAATGTTTACAGAATTGAGTGCTAAGTGCTGGAACACTCAACGTCATGCCTGTTTAGTGATTGACAAACAAATTGAACACAACCAAGGGCGATATCGCTTAGGGTTTGATCATTTTATTGCTATTTAAGGCACTGTGTCATTCCCTCTCAAGTCATTTGTCAAGACACCATGGTGTTAGCAGAGAGTCAATTGAAAACGCATATTATTAGAGCAAAAAATACTATTCGCCAAAAGTTCCGTCAATTGAAACGATCACGTGCGGATCTTGCTTTTTTTATTCAACAACATTTAGCACCTCCGCTAAAAGCCATGTTGAAACCCTCTTTCAAGCCATCTGAAACGCTACCTACCGTTTCACAAGCCACTCAGACGCACCACGAGGACCCTGAGGAAGAGGAAGAGGAACAGGAACAGGAAGATTTTACTAATTTTAGCGAGGTTGAGGATGACGAAGAACAAGTGTTTACACCTCAAAAAAAAAAAAGACCTCACCCCTCGCAGAGTTTCTACGAAAAAAGAAATCCTTGGCCATGGTCGAAACACCTTGCCCTTCCAGATCGTCACCGTTTTCACAACTCTTAGCCACCCCTCAACATAAAGCTCAACTGAAAAATAGTTTAATAAAATATTATGGATCAACACTGGAACCCTATTTCACCGATTTATTTATTGGAAACACAGATAGCACATATGGTGTTCGCTATGCGGATGATAGTTTTGTGGGGATTCGTCGATTAAATTTGCTCGTACTAAAGCTGTCATTAAAAAGATCAGTTATAAATTAACACCAGGACTGTTAAAGCAGCTATTCTCTCGGACCCCCTCTTCCCATGATTATACGCCAGAGGACCTTGCCAAATATAAATCCATTTTTTTGGACACCCATGCCCACAAAAGACAGTATGATCCCACTCAACAAGTGAATGCCAATATATCAGAAAAATATAAAACCATCATCGCAAAAATGTTCGCCACTAGTCAAAGTGGTCGTCGTAAAGTGTCCGCTTCGGGATTGACATTTAAACCATTAATACCCCTTGTGGATGTTACCTACTGGCACAATCCCAATAAACTCGTCCAGCGACTACAGCTGTTGCATGCTTCACGTCAAGCCGGTCATACCGGTCACGATTAGGAAATTCAAGAAATTGAAGAAGAAGTTCGAAATGCCAAAATTATTGTTTAAGCCTTCACCCATTAAAGTGAGCATTGCTCATGAGTTGCATCGTCCAGCTAGACGTCACTATCCACGACTTAAGGTGATTTCACAAGGTGTGGATGAACTTTGGCAAGCAGACTTGGTTGAAATGATTCCCTTTCAACATATTATTCAACAATCCAAACGTCAACCTCAGTTACTACAAACCGATCAGGGAAAGGAATTTTTCAACAAGGATATCTCCAGTTTTCTCAAATCTAAATATATTCACCATTACACCACATACAGCAATCTCAAAGCCAGTGTGGTCGAGGGGTTTAACCGAACATTGAAAACCCATATGTGGAAAGCCTTTACCGCTCAAGGCTCATGTCGCTGGCTGGACTTATTACCTGAGCTAGTATCACGTTACAATGACACCAAACACAGAACCATTGGGACTAAGCCACGACTTGTAACCAAAAATATTCCGCGACTGGATAAACTGTTTAACCCCATAAAAACAGCAGACCCTAAACGTCATCGCCTTAACAACGGGGACTATGTTCGTGTGAGCAAATTTAAGTCTGTCTTCGATAAGGGCTACACACCAAATTGGGGGACTGAATTATTTCGAATTCGACAAGTCAACCTGAACAGTCCAGTCACCTATTTACTCGATGACCTCAACCATCAACCCATAAGAGGCAGGTTTTATCTCCAAGAACTCCAAAAGACAGCGTTTCCAAATCATGACCTTGTGGAAAAAGTGTTGAAACAAAAAGGAAATAAACTATAAGTAAAATGGTTGGGATTTAGCTCAACCTTTAATTCATGGATTAATAAATTACATGTTGTATGAAACTGTGCACCTTGTATTTATTTATTCACTCATGTTGTACTTAACCTATAGCCCTATGTGTGTACAGTCCTCAGCTCCACATGTATTATTATAAGCAATACATATTTCTTTCTCTCTTCACCTGTGTTCTCTCTAACACTGACTCTCCCCCTCTCCTCCCCTTCACCTCCTACCAAACTCAAAACAGGATGTAACTTGTTAGCTCTTATCCCGCACGTACACAGCTAACGTTCAAGGTGAACACCTGTGTGTTAGGTCATATTACACATGAACTTACATTTTCTCACGTATGAACCAAAACAGGATGTGACTTGTTTCACAAGGGAGGCGGTAATAATGTCATCTCACACGTGTTCACATGTATTTCATCACTCTCCTTTTCATATCGTTATGAGATTGTAGTAGTAAGGAGTGGCGAACAACGTCAGTTCAACACACTGCTTTACACACACACACACACACACACACACACACACACAAATGTAGTTAGGCCCCCACCCTTTGACATAATTTGAATAAATTCATGGGCCGGTCCATAGGGACCAGGCCAAAGGGACCGATCTAAAGGGATTAGTCCAAAAGGACCCGTCAACAAGGACCCGTTCACAGGGGCTCGTCCACAAGGACTCGTCCACAAGGACCTGTCAACAATGACCAGTCCAAAGGGGTCCGTCCACAGGGACCCGACCACAGGGACCCGTCAACAAGAACTCGTCCACAAGGACCTGTCAACAAGGACCCGTCAACAAGGGCTAGTCAAAAATGACCCGTCAACAGGGACTCGTCAACAAGGACCCGTCCAGAGGGACTCGTCAACAAGGACCTGTCAACAATGACTCGTCAGCAATGACCTGTCAACAATGACCCGTCAACAGGGACTCGTCAACAATGACCTGTCCATAGGGACTCGTCAACAATGACTCGTCAACAATGACCCGTCAACAGGGACCCGTCATAAAGGACCCCCTTCAAAAGGACCCCTCCAAAGGGGCTAGTCAACAGGGACCAGTCCAAAGAAACAAATCAACAGAGATCAATCAATAGGGACCAGTCAACTGGGATCAATCAAAAGGGGTTATCGCCTCAAGGTCTGACATACCCCTCTTTGATTATTGGTTTGCCTATCGACAAGCACCGCTTGAAATACTTTATGATCACCCCTCGTGGAATCGGTTAGGTTAGGCTACACTACAGCTACCATCTTTAAAAAGCCCGTCCTCTTACAAAAGCTATGAGTGGGCATGCGTAAAAACAAAAAAACAAGCATGTTAATTCATAGTGGCTTTCCGCCGTACACATGTCTCTTGTGTAGAACAACGTTTAATTCCATATTGGTATTCAAACTCCCACATGCTGCACTTGGAAGGAGAGATTCTCTAAAAATTAAAATTTCACCCCCTAGTAGGGGTAGGTTTTATTTTGGGGTGGAAATATGTTATCCATTGGAAAGGGGGTGTCCTTCCGAGTTCAACGACACCTCATTCGTCAAAATCCGACCATGTGTTCGAGAGATATCGCGCCGCCGCCATCTTGGCGGTGGAGCGGTGGCGGTGGGCCGTGAACCGGCCAAAACACACTACTATGGTTAAATTGCGAGAAACGTCCATGTGAATATTTAAACTTCGCGTCGCCGCCATGTTGGATTTGTGATCACCAGGTTATTTAAAGTCATATAGGTTCATAGCCACTATGAACATTAAAAAAATTCAGTTTGATTGCTTTAATAGATTCGTAGATATTCAGAGCCGTCTAAATATTTCGGATAGTCGCCATGTTGGATTGTAAAATGTATAGGCCATAGAGTCATGTACCATTAAAGAAAAAATATTGCTTAGGTTCATTATTCAAACTTTCACTTCGATCGCATGAATACGACACAAGAAAAAAAACTTAATTTTAAAATTCGCATAGACGCCATCTTGAGGTTATGTAAATAATTGAACTAAATTAGATACCAGTGCATTACAATGTGTATAAACATTTCCTGTACCAGATTTCATTGCGTTTGGAACATTAAATCGCGAGAAAAGTCTATTTAAAATTTTCAAGTTCGCTTGGCCGCCATGTTCGTTTTGTAGTTAACCGGTTTTCGAAAGTCTTATAAATGAACTTCCAGTAGTTCCCTTTATCTTAGTACAAAATTTCATGGTACCGCTAATAGTTTCAGATATATAGAATGTCGGTGAAATATTTCGCACATCCGCCATCTTGTGGTTATGTAAACAATTGAATCAAGTTAGATGTCGGTGCATTACAATGTGTATAAACATGCACTGTACGAAGTTTTATTGCGTTTGGTTCGTTAAATTGCGAGAAATTTCTATTTAAATGTCGCGAATTCGCGTGGCCGCCATGATGGTTTTGTAGTTAACAGTTTTTCAAAAGTCACATAGGTGAACTTCTAGTAGTTCCCTTTATCACCGTAAAAAATCCAGGGTGATATCGGGAATAGTTTCGGAGATATTGAATGCTGGTGAAATATTTCGCACAGCCGCCATGTTGGATGTAACAAAATTTCAAGGACACAGTCGGGGTCGCCCTGAATAGTGCTATGAACTTACCGAGTATCATTGAAATCGCTCCAGCCGTTTAGAAGTTATTAAGACACACACACACACACATGCACACACACACACACGGACAAAAGCTGATCTCAAAAGCCTATTTTCTCAAAATTGAAAATAGGCTAAAAAACAGAAGTTACTGGCTTTTAGGATATTCCACGCCACAAGTTAGACAAGTAGGCTATGTTCTACTATCGCAATAGGAAAATGTTGATACTGTACAGTGCTCTATTATAAAGAATTACATCTCCTAATTTGGGTTTCTTGTTTCTTACAGAGAATTTATGTTTTTAACGTGTATATATTTTCCGGCTGTCGGTCTGTCTTCAATTACCACGCAGCGTAGCCGTGCTCGTTTTAATCGTGCACCACGGCCCCGCAGGCAGCTGTAGTATATCCGGAGATCGCAAGTTAGAATCCCGGCGCTGAGTGTGTTTTTCTCCGCGGTTTTACACACTCCCTCGAAGCAAATGCAGGGATTGTAGCTTACTTCACGTTCCGAGGCACCTACCTTGTCCCTGTCCCTAATACAGCTATACAAACTAATACAGCCATCATAAGAATACAGGTTATCAGACTAGTTCAACACACGCCCAACTACATGGGGTTAATCTCCATGCTATCTTAAGCCCTTCAAATGAATTAACAACAACTCTGGTTGGTTGGTTGGTTGGTTGGTTTCTTAGTTTAGGGGCAACGACAACGCGGTCATGTAGCCCCGTGTATTTTGGGTGTGTGTAGAATCTGTCTGATAACGGGTGTTAATTATGGTTGGTTGGTTGATTGGTTGGTTCGTTCCTTAGTTTAGGGGCTGCGACAACGAGGTCATGTAGCCCCGTGTATTTTGGGTGTGTGTAGAATCTGTCTGATAACGGGTGTTAATTGTGATGGCTGTATTAGTGTGTGTTATTTGTTTTAATTCAAGTAAGGACAGCAGACAGTAATTTCAAGTAGTTCCTACTACTAACTTCCGGACTTGGCTACTAGATGGCATCGCAGTCAGCACCTGGCGGCGAACGTTGGAACTAATAGAGCGTTATCGATTCCAACCTACAAATTTTGGCTTCACACAAGTGTAGTTATAGAGTGACCAGGTAGAAAAGACTGTTTTCAATGCGCAAGCGCACCAAATTAGGCGAGAGTGTTTCCTGCTCCCTTGCCTCTCAACTGCTAGTCTTTCTTCTGCGCATGTGCGTCAGGTAGGGGAAGTGTCTCTCTCTCTTTCTCACTGCTACTTGCTTCGTTGTCCTTGTCGCTGGACCTTACGAAGCCATGTATGGAGGGGGGAAGCTCTTCAGCAGCTACGTAATACGAGCCCCGCCTCCAACAGTCTTTTCTACCTGGTACCCCTATAGTGGAAGGTTCTTTTTCATGGCATAAATCTATGACATGGGACCACCGGCTTTACTTCCCCTTCGAAGGAAGGCATAGTGAGGGATTTTTAACGCTCTTAAAAATCCGACGACTTTGGCCGGATTTGAACCTGTTACCTTGGGCATAGAAGCTCAGCATGCTACCAACCACACCACCGAGGCCGCCAC
Source organism: Meconema thalassinum (assembly GCA_946902985.2). Taxonomy (NCBI): domain Eukaryota; kingdom Metazoa; phylum Arthropoda; class Insecta; order Orthoptera; family Tettigoniidae; genus Meconema; species Meconema thalassinum. Next base: position 353,385,810 of record OX336392.1, read on the forward strand.
ACAACCACTCTAACGCGGACAGTGTAGCATGAATTCATTTTCGATACCTAATTACCATCGCCCCGTGGTTTTGGGATAGAGCGCCTGTCTCTCACTCGGAGGCCCCGAGTTAGATTCCCGACTCCGTCAAGGGTTTTAAAAGCTGACGTGAGGGCTGGAACAGAGTGCAATCAGCCTCGTGAAGACAATTGAGTAGCTGTCTGATAGCTAGGCAACGGTCACGAAAATCCAAGATCAACGGCTGAGAGACCCGAAGGGTTGACAACGCGTCACCTGAGCAGCGGTCACCCTTCCTGGGCGAGAAAAGTTACCATGGCAACAAGCGCAAACGCACGTAGTTCCCACTTATTGCAGCGTATAGGTACGATACGAATGTCGTTGTTATTGTTGCTTATTTTAGGGATGGTCTTATAGCCTCATGTACTTGGGTGTGTGTGATAAAAGTGTTATCGTGATGGCTGCACTACTATGTGTATTTGTAAATAATTGGGGTTAGGGTTGAGAAGGAGGCGGCCGCGGCCTTAAGTTAGCAACCATCCCAGCATTTTCCTGGACTAGAAGTGGGGAAACCACGGAAATCCACTTTCTGGATGACTGAGGTAGGAATCGAACCCTCCCATTCTCAGTTTTGCCTCACGAGGCTGTGTGTACCTCGTCGCAGCCCTGATACTAGAATTAGCATTTCTTGGCAGAGTTGGGAATCAAACCGAGACCTCCGCGGTGGCTGTCAAGAACGCTAACCGCGAGGTGGTTATAATACGAATAGATGAATAGACACCATAACTTTATATTATTTAGTTCCTGTCCATCTCCAACCTTCTTAGAATGAGCATTGTTTTCAAATAGGAAGTAATAAATATAATAAAAGGCTGTCACGTGATTAGTAGTTTAAATGACAGGATTTGTTTCGAGGAGAGAATTATTTCTAACCAGTTTTAAAACAGATATATACGTTTCGTGACTGCACGTTAGATATGTTTATTTCGTCTGAATCTCGCCGTAGGCTGACAAGCAAAGCCCCCTGAAGCTGTAGGAGGCGCTGACGGTACAAGCGGGAAGGGAAGGCGGGCTATGGATGCACTAGCCAGTTGGTCTCGGGTCGTTGTGACGGTCGGTTGTGTGCAGTGGGCGTCCCGTCAAAGCAGTCACCACGTGCTGCCAGTGTTCGCGCGACCTTGCCACAAACAAACGTGTGCATATAAAACCAAACACTCTCAGAATATAATTAAGAATTTTATCTCATCATTAGTAATATATTTTAGATACATGGAATTTCCAAGTTTTTCAATATAACTGTCGAAATAATGCAATTTAGTGCAACGGATTTAGATGAAAAGTGTGCAAGAAATAGTGTGTTTAAGAGTAATTTATCCTAATAAAACCGATAATTTAGCAGTAGGTTTTGTGGTTGACACAGTGATAAGTCCTAACAATACTGAGTATGGCCACATTTTTTAAGTGATAAATATCAGCATATTAAAATAATTTCATTTAGTGGAACGCTAATCCTCTAAGTTAGAAGTCATTGAAGCTGTGTTGAGCAAAATTTGTTTCTTTAATGTAACAGTGAGAATTCGCGGGTGCAGCCTATTAGAACTCTGAAACTAAGCTATGCGTTCAGTATTAGGTGACGTCATTATATCGAGACTACTCAAATGCAAAATAATTTCCTCCCCAGCGTATTTTAAGCACCATTTGAATTCAATATAGTATACGAATTTCTTGTAGAAAATTAAGATAGGAAAAAATTCTTCATTGTGTTTTATCACCATAAGCATCGCGTGTCTGAGATTCGATCATTATATGCTTATGAAAATTATCTATAAGGATATTCTTTGTTACTTACGAAGAATGACAAGTTTTGAAGAGTCATTTTGACGTGGACATTCTTAACGCATGCATCTTCGTTAGTTTTACTTGTATACATTGAAAAAGACACTTAAAATTCTTCAGTTGCGATGCTATTAAAGTCTTAATGTAATGACCCCTTTTTTAATCCTGATTATATTGTAATGAGCGGAAGTGATGGTCTTTTAGTCTTAAAAGAAAATGAATACTAACGAACTGTGGTTAATGAAGTGTAAGAAAGCACAGAAGCGTGACATGAGTTTAAGGACTGTGTGACTCAACGGAAGTTCATTGAAGTTCAACGAGATTCTTGAATAAACCGCGTGTCTCTTTCAGCTCCAATGATCCAGAAAATGTATGAATGTAGTGACGTTGAGGGTCAGGGTCACAGGCACCTGTATGAGCCTGCGTTGCAGGTGCAAAGCCTCCTAGGACGGCGCAGCTTAACGCGTGCTTCTTTGAATTAGTGCAAATGACTGGTTTATAGCTGAAAAAAGAACCAGACAGATTTATACGTTTATAGTAGGAAGTCGAGTTTATAACTACCAATGAATTATAAAATCTATAGTTTAATTATCATGAGGTCAATTCCCTCTCCGGGGATTGAATAACTTGAGGCCTAATTGTGCATCGTGTGCAGTGCTAATTACTTCAGATAATATAATTGTGTTGTGTGTTATACATTTCTTCGGTGCAGATATAACCTTCCTTGGGCAGCGCAGTTTAACACTTATGTCTTAGGGGTAATACAATTAATAGTTAATAACTAAAAAGAACCCAAACAGATTTTAACTGTTTGTAATAAACCAAGTTTATAACTTAAAGTGAAATACAAAATCTAAAATTATCAAGAGATCGTTTCCCTTTCCGGAGTATGCAATAATGACTTGAAGCCTTACTGGGTATCACAAGTGCAGTGCAAATTTCTATGCCTCAGTTTGTAGGAATATAATTATCTGGTAGACACCTCTCACTGTATCGTGTTTAACGACATAGAATAACAAGGTGTACCTTAATAAAGGCCTTCATAATAATATGATTCCCTTATGAAGAATATTCAAGGAGCATAGCAGGTAACTGGATCGTTAAATTAAGTGCAGTTATAAGTGGTGAACCAAGGCGTAAAAGGAAATAGAGTGTATCAATTAAATCGGAGAACAGTGATCTCATGTTTAAGTGTTGTGGTCTATCATCGTTTAGGAAGACAATGGATATTTCAACTTAAGGATACCTTGCACAGCTTCACCCTGGAGTACACAGAAGGTAAGTGAAATGTGCTAGAGATGTGTATCTTTTGCTAACCTTCAATGTCTTTATGAGCAGTAACACCTTGCCTGGTTTGGGTTGTTGTTTTATAACTAGTACTAGCAACCCGCCCCGGCTTCGCCCAGGAACAGTTATGAATGCATTACGTGATAAGCGTTTTACGTCTCGGCATGATGGGTTAAAATCACTGACTGGACTATTAATTATATTATTATGGAGATGCATGTGCAACGAATTCTTGTCAGACGTAATTTAAGAATGGCGAGGTGCATGGAGCACGAATCCCCCTTCCGTCCAATCGTAACTTGACTATGTATTTTGCGGAACGAAGAGTTCACATGCGAAATGAAGAAAAGCCGAATTGCACTTCCAGGGAAACTCCAAACACAACCACTCTTCTCTGAAGTCTTAACTCAACACGACTCGACAGTTTGCTGCTGCTGGCTGTATCTGGGGCAATAGGCTGGCCCGCTAGCTAGACTGTAGCTGGGGTCATAGGCTCGCTCCTAGCTAGCTCGTAAACTGTCGCCTCAGTAATTGAATGGAGATTGTTGGAAGAAATGAAAACGTAAAAATATTTATATTTATAGCGGGCGATATATTGAAGGTAGAGATATGCTCTCTCGGACTTTTTTTTTGTAGAACTTTTCATGCTGAACAATTCTCACACTCAGAGTATATTGATATTTTTAACGGTTTGTCCAGCGTAAGCTTAAAACGCGCACGGACACCAGGTTCTCTTTTCGACGTTTTCACTGAAATCGTTACTGCTTGGCTTCCTTTGATCATATATGAATTATTTTCTACAGAAAGCTTCCTCGAGATATCCTTTACAGAGTTGTGAAAACTGCATCAAAATCCATCAAATGGTTCTAGAGTTTACCCGTGACATCCAAGAATCAGGGGCTTTGTTAGGTAGATTTCATTAGAAAGCTAACTATTGCAATGGGTACCATGTTTCGACTTCCGGAAAATTTCGACATATCTTCGCGTTTCACATCCCCCAGACCCCAAAACCACCGTCAGTTCAAAAGTTTATATATAATTTATGTATATATGTATCTATATATATATATATATATATATATATATATATCAGTTTCTTGTGGACACGATAACTGCCGTAATTTTGCACCAATCACTTTGAATTTTTTACATAATATGTATCCCTATAAAATGTCGGTCGAGTTCGTTAATGGGCAAACTCGGTCGAAGGGGGTGAAAATGGGGGGCTTTTTTCGAAAAAGTGAAATTTCGCTATAACTCTCTTAATACGTGAAATATCGAATCCATTCAAAGTTCATAATATGTGTCGGATAAGTGCCAAAAATTTATGTCAAATAAGTTTTTTGATAGCACCAACCATTGACCAAAGGGGTGGGAAAAAGTGGGTTTTTCGGGAAACAATAATCATATCTCTCTTAATAGGCACAATATCAAAACCGTACAAAATGGAAAATATTCCCCTAATAATTACCTAAAACTTTTGTCTGAAAGAATTTTTGATATGACCCACCATTACGCCAAGGGATGAGAAAAATGATTTCGGAATTTTAAACAAGATGTTCAGTAAAGAACATATAGCCTACTTTCTCCTAAATGTATGAGTATAGTTATAACTCGTTATTATCAAAGAGTATAATAGAACTATTCTTTGTTGAAGACCTTAGAAACGATTTACCTCTACCAAACGCCACAACCTAGATAAAAACTGCTACCATCATTGAAGAAAGAAAGATAAGAAGTATATCAAGAATGTTATGGATCTGGAGACATAACCGACCGGACTGGCGGCGTGGCTCAGCGGTAACGTTCTCGCTTGCTGGGCCCTAGGTTGCAGGTTCGTATCCTGGCGCAGTCAGCTGGCATTTGAGGGTGCACAAATGCGAGGGAGCCGTGTCAGTACATTTACTGGCACGTTAAAGATCCCCTTCGGGCCAAAATTCCGGCACCCCGGTGTCTCTAAAATCAGCAGTAGTTAAAAGGGATGTAAAACCAATAACATTATTATTATTATTACGACCTGCCGTGGGCAACATCCAACTTTGAGTTGAGGCATGTCTTTACACGTCTGGTTGTGCATGGCTTTCACAACCCTAATTGAATTAACAAATCTTTCCATGACCCTACAGAGACGTGTGTATACAAACTATGTGGATATTTTCGATAATATAATCCTAACAGAGCGAGTGCATTCTAGCGGCCAGAAGAAGAAACTTTTCAATAAAATCTGGAAGTTACCTTTTTGGCAGCTAGATGTCTCGAGTAAATCTGCTGGCGAATTATGTTTTAATTAAATATATATTTTACACCATAATGTGCACAATATAACGCTTAATAACATTTTCAAGTAACGCAAAATAGGCTGTTACAAACCCTTTAAAATAAAAAGTTAAAATGTATCGTAGTATCTTGTCATTCTTCAAATTCGATGCGCATAGAATGATAATGGCATAGTAATCAATGGATCCCCACGTAGACTAGTCGTGACATCTATTGGTGAAATATCGAACAATATAATCCTAACAGAGCGAGTGCATTCTAGCGGCCAGAAGAAGAAACTTTTCAATAAAATCTGGAAGTTACCTTTTTGGCAGCTAGATGTCCCGAGTAAATCTGCTGGCGAATTATGTTTTAATTAAATATATATTTTACACCATAATGTGCACAATATAACGCTTAATTTTAAAACATCTGAGCCATTAAAAAACAATAAACATATAACATTTCAAGCAAAAAACCTAGCTCTGATCGGGTTTGAACCATAGGCATTTGAGCGATAGGCTGACGCTCTACCACGGAGCTAATTGTGACAACAAATATCGTTCTATTTAAAATGACTTACATAGAACTTGTTAGCAAATAGTGATTTATACTAAACGATTTCATCACTGGAGTATATTATTTATATATAAAGCATTTCATACAAAGTTTATTTATTTTTTATCAGTACGCTATATTGCATGCAATACTCAAATTAGTGAAATATAAGTCCGGCACAAGATATCCGCTGCCATCTTGTCTTATTACTGAATCAGTTCAGCTTTTTAAAATCACGTCTGCACTATAGTATTACAAAATAAACTTTTAATTTCGAACGTGCCTCTTCCTTTAGAACAGTTAAAACGATTCTCGGCTCGATAATCGGAACTGGTGGGTCCCATGATATGGATTATAAAGTTTGCATAATTCGCACGGCCGCCATCCTGAAATGGTATGGCGGACGACCTTGTAATTTGGTCACAAGACGCATCCTATACGAAGGTATCTTGTTACCAAATTTGGTAGAGATCGGATGATTTGGTTAGTCGTTATTTGATTTTACGTTTTGAACGTTTGAGTGGCCGCCATTCAGTTTTAGTAAAGATGGCGGCGATATAAAACATGACACTGAGGTGTCCTTTGCTATTGCTACCTTTGTACCAAATTTCGTTCAATTTGCATTCACCGTGTTCGAATTGATAGGGGGGGACAGACATTCAGAGTACACACACTCACACACACACAGACAGACACACACACACACACACAGACTCACACACACACATACACACACACACATACACACACACACACACACACACACATACACACACACAGACAGACACACTTTTTTCGCCCTGTGTTGATCTCATAAGTCTACTTTCATTTTTTGCAAAAATCGAAAGTAGGCTAAAAATGCCAAGTGCCATCAGAGGTTACCATAACAACGCTTTTAAATTGATAAGGGATGATCTATCAGAGGTTGCCAAGACAACGCCATTGACGAGATCACATTCATTTTTAGCCTACTTTTCACACTTTTCAAAAATGAGGAAAAAGTAGACTTATAAGATATATCTGGGAAAATGTGTCTGTCCTTCTGTCTGTCTGTCCTTCTGTGTGTCTGGCTGTGTGTCCCCCCCCCCCTATCAACTCCTAAACGGCTGCAGCAATCGAAACCAAATTTAGTATGAGTAAAGATGTATAGCCTACCGGAATATCTCAGGCCCATATTTGAAAAAGATGCCAGTGCTACCAACTGCTAAAAAAACGCACTAGAAATTTGAGCTCCATGTTGGATATCTTGGAAGGTATACATGGGAGCTATTCTAAAATTGGCACACATGTAGTGTGCCCATTTAGCATGAAATATGCCAATCACAGTATACCAGCGTAGCTCAATTCGGGATTTCGGGGCAGTGGTAAGTTCCCCCACTCTGTGACTCACATATTTTGGATTAATTAGAGGATACACTTGCAAAATAACAACAAAATCAACTCCTATTCAAACATATTTAATTCATAAAATTAATGGCGCTACAAACATTTTAACACTTTAATTACTGACCCAAATATCAACTGCTTGTTCCAAATGAACAAGGGATCACAACATAAAATAAACAAATATTGAATTCAAAACCTGTGGTTTCCACATAAACCAACAATTCTTACTTAGTCTCACTTCCATAAAGCACTAACATTAAGTTTACAAAACTCCGAGCTCGTTTGCTCCATGCCATTACATTATTACGGTGTCATTCTTGTACACCTCAAACACTAGCTTTTATATTTACTTATTTCTCAAAAACAAATATATAATTATATTTAAAATCTAGGTTAATTATCTAACTCAATCTTTTTGGGCATGTCCACACATTCAGTTGTTATCATCTCTCTTTATTTCACAAACATATTAAGATAATCAGAAAATCAATTGTGCACTCCAGAGCGTGAAGGTACTTGACACAGTCAAAAAACTATAGTTACTCCCGAACTCAGTTGCCTTCAATCAACTCGTGGAATCCCACGTCCATACATTATTACAATAGGGATTGTTATTTATTTCTTATGTCTTAATAGACCATTATCATATAAGAAACTACGATCTGAACCGGCAAACGAAATATCCATCTTTAAGGACCTCGGTTCAACGCCCGGGTCGTTTACAACTCTAAACACTCCTGGTGTATTCGTTTCTCTTTACAACAGCTTACGAGACGGTCTCTGTTCCATCTCGCTTTAAAAGAGCTAGACTCTACGACAAGGGGTGCGATTTATGACATGTTAGGGAGGCGGAGACATCCCGTCTGACCCAACATTAGTAGTTTATTTTCAAGGCTTTTAAAACAAACCTTTCCATTCTATCCAGTTCTGAGGAGACCGGGCTTTATTGTACCGTAACATTCAAACAACTATTCTTTGGTTCACAGACCATTTTCATATCCTTGGCATTTATTAATTATGAGAGGGTCCTCATTGATCGGGAAGATTAAATACACATACGACGACGGAGAATTTCAGGGGCTTTTATCATAAGAAGATCCTGCATTCGAATCTCTTCAGGTGCCTCGGGAACTAATCCCGTACAGAGGACTTATTACAAAATGCGATTTAGAGTCGGCCGTGGCCCAATGACATACGCTCAATAATACCATATATTAGCTCCCTTTTTAAATACATACACAATGCCTCGTGATACCATGTCACTAATAGAGGACTTACACAATTATCAATTCACTGCAATCAACTACCCTCCATAAGTAATGTACCAAGTATTTTACCACTACGCGTTCCTAGCGTGACACTTTAATATTATATTTGCGCTCATTATGCGCTATGCATTTTTTTAAGCCGAAAATGTCTTCCCAAGAACTGATAAAATCTCTTTAGTAACAATTCATATTATTTTAATTCCCATATTAATCTTTCCATGGTCGATAAATCGCTCCCTGTTTTAAAATATTCCATTTAACCTCATTTCTTACCCATACGTTAAAGCTTAACGTTCTTATGTTCATATCAATTTATTTGATTTTTATTTAACATTTCCATATTTAATTATTATTATTATTATCTTTATTCTTTATACAAGCTCCAAAGCTATTTCTTTCATATCTCAACTTTACTTTATTTCAATGTCTTTCATGATTCATTAATGATATTTCGCTTGCTCTTTTGACATTTGTTAAATACATTAACCCTTTATTCACATATTTCCTATACTGGATTTATTCTTTACATAATTATTCATAATTTCTCTATTTATTTTATTATTATTGTTCAGACCGTGTTCTTGATTATTCAGTATTTATTCATTAAAACACATCCCTTTCACTCAAAAACTCTGGTGGGTTTTGTACACAATCAATTTCTGACACCAAAATAAAAATGAATTTTGTACTTACATATTTTCCAGATCATCCCTGATCTTAAATCTGGTGTGGTGTTTCATTTTTGGGCCCACTTTGAACTTCTTACACCATATTAAAGGTATTCATCTTACGTAAAAACACAAATAAACATATATCTAAAACACTTAATATTGACGACATTTTTATATACTGGTGTGTCCCTTTTGAACACATAATAACACTAAAAATATTATCTAACACACAATCTTGATTATTTTACACTTCACAATTTCTCGATCACTAGGCCGTGTTTCTGAGCCTAATCACACGTGATCTTCTCAAATTCCCGTTTCCAAGGGTGAAATTTATTCGATGTCGGCTTCCTATTCTGTAGAATGCGAAAGTCCCGAAACATCTACTGTTCCCTGGAGTTCAATTCTGCTATTCCTATCCTGGATAACCGGCTATTGATCTAGTTTGAACGGCTTCTCTGTAGATCTGTCTATTGATCCTAACGAAAGTCTATATGGATCGAGGTCTCCTCTAAGACCTATATATTTAGTTTCTAGCAGCTAGCACTTCTCGATTCTAGTACTATTAGAATTGTTCGCCTGCTATCTGGAGCTAATATTTATAGTCTCCTATCCTCTTTATTTGAACGGTTTTAACACTTCTACGTTCGAACCGTATTCTGTTCTTCCTTTTTAGGTTTCTTCAATTTAACTAACAGTTTATCTGTCTGGTACGATACTTCCGTACGTTATGATCTGTTCGTTCGCACATTTAACGACCTATCGCCTTTAAGTCCGACGTTCGCAGCCTGCTCTGACTATAACTTGCGAATTTTCACTTTAACTTGTATACAGTCGGGCCTAAATCCTATAATTAGGATTTTCCTAATACTTCACTGCGGCGATACTTTAAAATTTCGCCTTAAATGCTCCTTATGGAGGCAAGCAAGTCGTTACTACTGTGACGCCTGTGGCTATCGGATCTTCCTTCGGCGGTGTGAAACAGCGTTTTCTCCCCTCAAGGAGTACTGGTAGCTGTTATCGATGTAACGCAGAGTTACGTCCCCTCACGGACTGTCGGAATGATTACTTCTACGTCGTGGAGCAGCACTTCCCCTCACGGAATGCTCGTAGGACTGCATACGATATGACACAGTGACGTGCCCTCTGGCTGTCTGAATACTGCATATACGGTGCTTATACTTGTTGCGCAGTATGACCTCCCCTGAGATTCATACGTTTGAAGACTTTGATGCAGCACCTCCGGTCACGGAGTGCTCGTTGTAACTGCATGTGCGGTGCGACACAGTGACGTGCCCTCAGGCTGTCTGAATACTGCATTCAATGTTGATCGTGACACAGTGTCATGCCCGCAGGCTGATAATAACTGCTTTCGTGGTGATGTGATACAGCACCTCCCCTCACGGAGTCTGTCGTGAACTGCTTCGGTGTGATACAGCGTTACGCCCCCTCACGGGCTCTCAGAATAACTGCATTCGTTGCTTATACTTGTTGCGCAGTATGACCTCCCCTGAGGTTCATACGTTTGAAGACTTTGATGCAGCACCTCCGGTCACGGAGTGCTCGTTGTAACTGCATGATTGGCTTGGAAACGCCCGAAGCTTTATACTGTTTTACTACAAAAAAATAAGACTCAAGCCTTTCCTGTGGTCAACTTCCAAAATAATGGTGCCACAAATATAAAAATTATACCTTCCGAAAGCTCGTCTTCTCAATGTCAAATGATCTTATTGCACCTAAGAATCGATCGTGCAATTTGGAGATATTAATTAATTTCTCGTCCTCAATTGTGTGGGTGTTGCATTCTTTTTGTTCTCTCCCCTCCACAGAGGCTTAGGTAATTCACCGATGACGTCGTCTTACGTCGGCAGTTTATTTCTGCACAATTATTACATGGTTTCTCTATACTGAAAAATCTCTCCTTCAAAATGATTCACTGTACTGTGCTTGTTTACTCATTATTATGCTCGTAAACGTGTTAATTTTAATTATTCCTCTTCTGGTGCATATGCGACGTTGTCAATTTCCAGCCACGTCAGCTTGAATTCCGATTCAGGCTTCTCTTTCTATCACGGTGGAAGATTCCACTCAGTTATTAATACTCGTGACCAGCCCTCTCTGGCATGTCGAGTGGGGTGATCTCATCTAAGGAACATCTGTCCCTAGTCGCTTGCACAATGTTGAGCTATATTCCTGGCTTAAAATCTCTCTCCATTCCTTTAAGAAACTATACTTTTCTTTCATTTCTTCCTTAAGGACATGGTTCGACCGTCATGGACCCTATGGCCCAAGGGTTCATCTCTCCCCTCCTTAGGTAAATAAATTTTCGAAAATTTTGAGGAAATTTATTTCAATTTAATTTGTATTACTCTATCCGTCGAATTCATCATCACGTCATCCGTATTTACTGTTGTTTTATTTTCTTAAGGTTCCTTCCACTAATTGTGTAGGTTGGGTATGCTCAAATCTTTACCCTTTCTTTCTCCTTTATTACCTTAAAATTTTCCTTTTCAATAAAATCAATTACTTCTTTAAAGTTCCTTTCCTTTCTGGTCTGTGTTTAGGTTGGGTCTTCAAGAGTTCCCATTCATTCATTTATTCCCTAGTGGACGACTCCACTCAGGCCATAAATCTCTTGTCACGTTCAGTGTTTACAACTCTCTCCCCTCGTCTGGCGTATGCTTCTCCAAACTCGAGTCAACAGTTGGTTTCCTTTCTTCTTTTCTCAGGTCAGACTTCAAATCGGTCTGTTCTTCATTCATTATATTTCTTCCACTTAATGCCTTTATGTTAATTATCTTGCGGGTGCAATTAGCTTTACCCGTAATTTACTTCATTACAGTTATCAGACTTCAAGTCTGTTACACTTCAATTAAAATTTTTAAGAGCTCAGTCTGACATCACCTGACTCTTTCTGGTTCTCTTCCCTATTCCTCATCTCTCATTGAGATGGTATTTCAGCACATATTATACTTATTTCTCATATTCTTTGATGGTTGCAGATATCTTTACCCGTTTGTTCCAATGGGATAATTCTCTTCTTATCCTTTATGTCTCCATCTTACGCCTCCCGTTATTATCATTTCTCCTTGTTCTTCTTCCTCATTCTCTTCTTCTTCTTCTTCTTCAGGGTCTTCCTCGAGCATATCTTCCATTTCCATAACTTCTTCCCCTCCTGCTCTTAAATCTTCTATCATTTCATTTTCCCATTTTATCAGCAATTCTTGCGCTCGTATATTCACGTCCCCTCCTTGTTCGTGAATACTTTCAACCGTTTCTACCACATTCGTTTCTATCAACTGGCGAACAGTTATGGGTAAATGTTTTAATATGCTTAAACAATGCAACAAAACATTTTCATTTCCCATACACCTTTCAAATGGCTTTCTGATAATAGATGATGGAGTTTGTCAATTCCATACTTTCATATCCTATCATTTCTTGTTCTTCTTCTTCTTCTCCACTCTCATTCTCATCGATTTCTATTTCATCGACTTCTTTCTCTTCACCTTCGAATTCTTCGTCAATTTCATTCTCTTCTATTTCCATAGTATTTCTTTCCGTTTCTTCACTTTCGCATTCTTCTTCATCACTTTGGTCTTCCATTACCATTTCCTTCCAAAGTTTTATCAAGGCTCGGGATACATCTCCTACCAAACCGTTTCTTTTTCTCATACCATTTACAACCTTGCCAATTCCAGTCTTCTCCAGATGTTGAACGTTTATTGGTAAGTTATACAATTGTTTTAAACAATGCATCGTTCTTTCTTCATTCCCTTCACATCTTTCTATAGCTCTAATATAATGCTCTATTTTCTTTATGACCTCAGCATCTTCCTGACTCTCTTCATCCCTTACTCTTCTTTCCTTACATTCCATATTCTCTCGTTTCCTTATTTCTATATAAGTTTTATTCCTTCTTTTCCACCCTCTGTATCTCTTTTGCTTTATAAACCATCTCCGTCTTCCCTTCATCCTTGTCCATAAACGTGCTCTTCTTTTATCTCCCTTCTTCCATTTTTCCTTTCTTTCATTCCTTTTCTTCCTACGGAGTTTCCAGCTGACATATGCCTGGGCATCCTCTTTCTCCAAGACATCGTTGGTTATTTCACCTCCTTTCCTTGTTTCCATGGGGTATTCATTTCCTGGTACACCAATTATCAATGGCGGTTTTCTTCCCTTTGGCTCTTCTTCAGAGACATCTCCTCTCATTTTTTCATTGCTCCCAACAATCTCATCTTTTTCTTTTAGGGTTTCTTGGCTCTTATTAGCACTTTCCCTTTCTCTGTTCTTTTGTTGCCAGTCCTGGTATTTAATCAACAATTCAAGGATCTGAGCTTTCAATTTTGGTCCTTCTAATGCCGTTTTATCTTCTTGATCCTCCTGAATGTCTTCTAGGTTTTCTTTTTCTATTTCCTTCTTTTCTTCGGGGTTTTCCTTTTCCCTTTCTGTGAAATCTTGAACCTCTGTTTCCATCAGTACTTCGTTGATATTTTCAATATTTATTTCCTTTAATTTCTCTATTTCTTCTGGAATTATCATTTCCGTTTCTTCAACTATCAATTCCTTTAGTATCTCCTGTTCCGAGATTACTTCTTGCTCTTCCAGCTCGATCTTTTCATAAAAATGAGTCTCTTCCGTTTGGAGCTCATTTTCATCTTGGCTATCCTCCTGTTCTGGAGTTACGATCTCTTCCTGAATTTCCATTGGTTTCTCTGGAAGGGTCTCCAAATTTTCTTCAATTTCCACGGGAGTCATGATGATTTCTATTTCTTGTTCCTCTTCTTTAATATTAATTTCGGGCTTCTCTGGCACCGTTACTTCTTCTTCTTTAATTTCAGCCTGTTTTTCAGCTTGGGCAACTATTTCATTTGCCTGACGATTTTGCTCCAACATGTATTCCTCATATCTTTTCTGAGCAGCCTCTAATATCTCTTGGTATTCCTGGATCTTGACCTGTCTTACTTCAGCTAACTCTTGAACGCTGATTATCCCTCGTTCATCATACATACCCAAACCGAACCAGTACATCTTACTCTTTTCCTCTGCCATATAATCTTTCTGTTCCTCAACATACTTTTTTCGGTCGCGCTCTTTGCAAGGGATCTTCCACCATATCTCCTCCCATGCATCTCTCATTTTCCATAATTTATCCCCTATTTCACTTACTTCATCAACAAATGTAACTATCTGTTCCCACGGAGCTAATTTTATTTTTCCTTCCTTCTCCATACGTTTCGCAAATTCCCTCTTCGTTTCTCTTAAGGACCATTTAACATTAGGAATTTCTTTGCACAATTCCTCTAATTCCTGTTTAGATATCTTATACCAATTTTTACAGGCCCTTTCACGGAGCTCAGATATCTTCTTTATTTCCTCGGAGATACCTTCCCTTTGCTCCTTAATTTTCTCTTTCTCCTTTGAGTCTACATCTCTAAATTTCCAAAGTTCACTCCTCATCTGATAATGCTCGTCTCGTATTTCATCAATTTTATCCAAGAATGTTTCTACTTCCTTCCATTCCGCCATTTCTACCTTTTCCTGATCCTGAACGTCAGTACTATCGTTCTTTCCCCCTTCGTTTTCGGAGCCTACCTGGACCGACATTGCTACATGAGACTTATTCTTATCAATATCCATTACATTTTCCCTTGGAATTGGTTTACAAATTTCCTTTTCCTTTCCGAGCTCTAAAGGCTCAACATTTATTACCCTTTTGTCTGCAGACATGTTACCATCTCTTCGTGTAACTATGTCTCCAGGTGCACGCATGCTTTCTACAGAAACATTTATCATTTCTTTGGTTGGGTACTCTTTCTCACCTGTAGTTTTACCTTTCCCTGGGCTCTCGGCCCTTACATTCTCAGAGAGCCTCCGCCTCTCTTCACTTAACAACATCATATTAAAATACAGTGGGCCTCTAATGCCACCACACTAGTACATGTTTGAGAGATGATACTCTGAATTAGTGTGTCCCAATTTCTTTAAAATATTACTTTGGTACGGGTATTCACTTACAACGTACCCTTTTGATACTCTTATTCAATTTCATAAACCTTTATGGAAGTGTTTAAAATTCAAAATTTCGAAAAACCATTTTTTTTTCAAAAAATGAAAATTTTGATTTTTCGAGAAAACTCGGGTTTTCCCTAGGAAAACTCATCCCTGCGTACTGGGCGCCAAAAAGAAGATAATGTGTGGTTTTGCTAGGGGGTTTATAATATAATATATTAATCAGGGCTGCTCGGTATGAGTTTCCAGGGACCCATGCGGTCAGTTAATATTTTACGTTGTAGCTTTTCCTATCATTACTTTAATTTTACATGATATGACCGACTTAAGTGTTCCTCTAGTTATTAATCCAGCACAGTATTTATATATCCCCCTGTGCCCATTTAGCATGAAATATGCCAATCACAGTATACCAGCGTAGCTCAATTCGGGATTTCGGGGCAGTGGTAAGTTCCCCCACTCTGTGACTCACATATTTTGGATTAATTAGAGGATACACTTGCAAAATAACAACAAAATCAACTCCTATTCAAACATATTTAATTCATAAAATTAATGGCGCTACAAACATTTTAACACTTTAATTACTGACCCAAATATCAACTGCTTGTTCCAAATGAACAAGGGATCACAACATAAAATAAACAAATATTGAATTCAAAACCTGTGGTTTCCACATAAACCAACAATTCTTACTTAGTCTCACTTCCATAAAGCACTAACATTAAGTTTACAAAACTCCGAGCTCGTTTGCTCCATGCCATTACATTATTACGGTGTCATTCTTGTACACCTCAAACACTAGCTTTTATATTTACTTATTTCTCAAAAACAAATATATAATTATATTTAAAATCTAGGTTAATTATCTAACTCAATCTTTTTGGGCATGTCCACACATTCAGTTGTTATCATCTCTCTTTATTTCACAAACATATTAAGGTAATCAGAAAATCAATTGTGCACTCCAGAGCGTGAAGGTACTTGACACAGTCAAAAAACTATAGTTACTCCCGAACTCAGTTGCCTTCAATCAACTCGTGGAATCCCACGTCCATACATTATTACAATAGGGATTGTTATTTATTTCTTATGTCTTAATAGACCATTATCATATAAGAAACTACGATCTGAACCGGCAAACGAAATATCCATCTTTAAGGACCTCGGTTCAACGCCCGGGTCGTTTACAACTCTAAACACTCCTGGTGTATTCGTTTCTCTTTACAACAGCTTACGAGACGGTCTCTGTTCCATCTCGCTTTAAAAGAGCTAGACTCTACGACAAGGGGTGCGATTTATGACATGTTAGGGAGGCGGAGACATCCCGTCTGACCCAACATTAGTAGTTTATTTTCAAGGCTTTTAAAACAAACCTTTCCATTCTATCCAGTTCTGAGGAGACCGGGCTTTATTGTACCGTAACATTCAAACAACTATTCTTTGGTTCACAGACCATTTTCATATCCTTGGCATTTATTAATTATGAGAGGGTCCTCATTGATCGGGAAGATTAAATACACATACGACGACGGAGAATTTCAGGGGCTTTTATCATAAGAAGATCCTGCATTCGAATCTCTTCAGGTGCCTCGGGAACTAATCCCGTACAGAGGACTTATTACAAAATGCGATTTAGAGTCGGCCGTGGCCCAATGACATACGCTCAATAATACCATATATTAGCTCCCTTTTTAAATACATACACAATGCCTCGTGATACCATGTCACTAATAGAGGACTTACACAATTATCAATTCACTGCAATCAACTACCCTCCATAAGTAATGTACCAAGTATTTTACCACTACGCGTTCCTAGCGTGACACTTTAATATTATATTTGCGCTCATTATGCGCTATGCATTTTTTTAAGCCGAAAATGTCTTCCCAAGAACTGATAAAATCTCTTTAGTAACAATTCATATTATTTTAATTCCCATATTAATCTTTCCATGGTCGATAAATCGCTCCCTGTTTTAAAATATTCCATTTAACCTCATTTCTTACCCATACGTTAAAGCTTAACGTTCTTATGTTCATATCAATTTATTTGATTTTTATTTAACATTTCCATATTTAATTATTATTATTATTATCTTTATTCTTTATACAAGCTCCAAAGCTATTTCTTTCATATCTCAACTTTACTTTATTTCAATGTCTTTCATGATTCATTAATGATATTTCGCTTGCTCTTTTGACATTTGTTAAATACATTAACCCTTTATTCACATATTTCCTATACTGGATTTATTCTTTACATAATTATTCATAATTTCTCTATTTATTTTATTATTATTGTTCAGACCGTGTTCTTGATTATTCAGTATTTATTCATTAAAACACATCCCTTTCACTCAAAAACTCTGGTGGGTTTTGTACACAATCAATTTCTGACACCAAAATAAAAATGAATTTTGTACTTACATATTTTCCAGATCATCCCTGATCTTAAATCTGGTGTGGTGTTTCATTTTTGGGCCCACTTTGAACTTCTTACACCATATTAAAGGTATTCATCTTACGTAAAAACACAAATAAACATATATCTAAAACACTTAATATTGACGACATTTTTATATACTGGTGTGTCCCTTTTGAACACATAATAACACTAAAAATATTATCTAACACACAATCTTGATTATTTTACACTTCACAATTTCTCGATCACTAGGCCGTGTTTCTGAGCCTAATCACACGTGATCTTCTCAAATTCCCGTTTCCAAGGGTGAAATTTATTCGATGTCGGCTTCCTATTCTGTAGAATGCGAAAGTCCCGAAACATCTACTGTTCCCTGGAGTTCAATTCTGCTATTCCTATCCTGGATAACCGGCTATTGATCTAGTTTGAACGGCTTCTCTGTAGATCTGTCTATTGATCCTAACGAAAGTCTATATGGATCGAGGTCTCCTCTAAGACCTATATATTTAGTTTCTAGCAGCTAGCACTTCTCGATTCTAGTACTATTAGAATTGTTCGCCTGCTATCTGGAGCTAATATTTATAGTCTCCTATCCTCTTTATTTGAACGGTTTTAACACTTCTACGTTCGAACCGTATTCTGTTCTTCCTTTTTAGGTTTCTTCAATTTAACTAACAGTTTATCTGTCTGGTACGATACTTCCGTACGTTATGATCTGTTCGTTCGCACATTTAACGACCTATCGCCTTTAAGTCCGACGTTCGCAGCCTGCTCTGACTATAACTTGCGAATTTTCACTTT
Organism: Meconema thalassinum; assembly: GCA_946902985.2. Classification (NCBI taxonomy): domain Eukaryota; kingdom Metazoa; phylum Arthropoda; class Insecta; order Orthoptera; family Tettigoniidae; genus Meconema; species Meconema thalassinum. The sequence goes on from OX336392.1 coordinate 353,404,309, forward strand.
AACTTGTATACAGTCGGGCCTAAATCCTATAATTAGGATTTTCCTAATACTTCACTGCGGCGATACTTTAAAATTTCGCCTTAAATGCTCCTTATGGAGGCAAGCAAGTCGTTACTACTGTGACGCCTGTGGCTATCGGATCTTCCTTCGGCGGTGTGAAACAGCGTTTTCTCCCCTCAAGGAGTACTGGTAGCTGTTATCGATGTAACGCAGAGTTACGTCCCCTCACGGACTGTCGGAATGATTACTTCTACGTCGTGGAGCAGCACTTCCCCTCACGGAATGCTCGTAGGACTGCATACGATATGACACAGTGACGTGCCCTCTGGCTGTCTGAATACTGCATATACGGTGCTTATACTTGTTGCGCAGTATGACCTCCCCTGAGATTCATACGTTTGAAGACTTTGATGCAGCACCTCCGGTCACGGAGTGCTCGTTGTAACTGCATGTGCGGTGCGACACAGTGACGTGCCCTCAGGCTGTCTGAATACTGCATTCAATGTTGATCGTGACACAGTGTCATGCCCGCAGGCTGATAATAACTGCTTTCGTGGTGATGTGATACAGCACCTCCCCTCACGGAGTCTGTCGTGAACTGCTTCGGTGTGATACAGCGTTACGCCCCCTCACGGGCTCTCAGAATAACTGCATTCGTTGCTTATACTTGTTGCGCAGTATGACCTCCCCTGAGGTTCATACGTTTGAAGACTTTGATGCAGCACCTCCGGTCACGGAGTGCTCGTTGTAACTGCATGATTGGCTTGGAAACGCCCGAAGCTTTATACTGTTTTACTACAAAAAAATAAGACTCAAGCCTTTCCTGTGGTCAACTTCCAAAATAATGGTGCCACAAATATAAAAATTATACCTTCCGAAAGCTCGTCTTCTCAATGTCAAATGATCTTATTGCACCTAAGAATCGATCGTGCAATTTGGAGATATTAATTAATTTCTCGTCCTCAATTGTGTGGGTGTTGCATTCTTTTTGTTCTCTCCCCTCCACAGAGGCTTAGGTAATTCACCGATGACGTCGTCTTACGTCGGCAGTTTATTTCTGCACAATTATTACATGGTTTCTCTATACTGAAAAATCTCTCCTTCAAAATGATTCACTGTACTGTGCTTGTTTACTCATTATTATGCTCGTAAACGTGTTAATTTTAATTATTCCTCTTCTGGTGCATATGCGACGTTGTCAATTTCCAGCCACGTCAGCTTGAATTCCGATTCAGGCTTCTCTTTCTATCACGGTGGAAGATTCCACTCAGTTATTAATACTCGTGACCAGCCCTCTCTGGCATGTCGAGTGGGGTGATCTCATCTAAGGAACATCTGTCCCTAGTCGCTTGCACAATGTTGAGCTATATTCCTGGCTTAAAATCTCTCTCCATTCCTTTAAGAAACTATACTTTTCTTTCATTTCTTCCTTAAGGACATGGTTCGACCGTCATGGACCCTATGGCCCAAGGGTTCAGTAGATAATACTATTTCAGTTTAATTTCCAGGTGGCCATACATGACAGCATTGCCAAAATAATTTTAAGCCTTCTGATAAGTCCAATTTTTAAATGCATATAACTTCTACACTATCAATTGGATTTCAACCAAATTTTGTTTGTAATATGTATAAATAAACATATATGACTGAGTGTATTCTTAAGAGCCACTAGGGCTACCAACTGTTAATAATTGCTCTCTATTTTGTATCCAAATATATCAGAAAGTATGCAAGCCGACAGCTTTAAACTATGCACACGTAAAATTACCCGATATTTAACATTAATTTGGAGTAACTTATATAAGTCAGTTCTACCAACATGATTCTAAGCCTGCTGATAGGACCAATTTTTAAATACATGTAACTTCTATACCAACAAATGGATTTCATCCAAAATTGGCACAAAAATATATAATATTTCAGATTATTTCTGACCAGCACTCGTATGACATTGTTGCCAACATGCTTTTACGTGTACTAATAGATCCAATGTCTAAATCCATGTAACGTCCTTTGTACTTCAACCACATTTTGTATTCTGTACCTTAGGAGATGGAAGTAAGAATATATTCAGTCACCAGAGCTGCCAACTGTATTGCTCTAATAGGCTACATTATGCCTAGTATACCTTATTTCGAACTAATTAAGACATTTCGATATTACCCACTTAATTTCGTCATTATTCTAGATAGGTTCATATACTGTAGATTAATCTATGGCATGAATCTTAATTTTAAGAAAAGTAGGCTCTTTAGTTCGTCACGGAACTTCTTGTTCCATCTGACTATGAGGGAAGCGGCTAACTGGTAGCATGCTGAACTTCTATGCCCAAGGTGCTGGTTCAAAGCCGGACAAAGTCGCCGGATTTTCTAAGGGCGCTAAAAATCCGTCAGCATGCTTTCCTTCGGAGGGGAAGTTACAACGTTCGTTGCAAGTTGCTGGTTGCGGTGGCATCTAGCAGCCAAGTTCACAGCTAGGTGTCGTTGACGTTGGTATTTGGTACACAATTAGGTACTACTACTTAAAATTGACCGTATGCAGACCTTGCCTGAATTACAGACTAATACAGTCATCACAAATAACACCGTTTATCAGACAGATTCTACACACACCCAATGTACACGGGGTTACATGACCACCTTGTCGCAGCCCCTAAACTGGGGAACCAACCAACATCTCTGCGGGAGATAAAATTTTGCGTGAAGAAGTACCAGACTGTTAGATAGTTACACATTAGTTCCAAACCTTGCATAAGGACAGTGTGATCACAAGTATGAAAATTAACCCCAAATGACAAGAAGGTTACCATCCCCATAAGACAGTAAAATGTTAAAAGTATGCATAGAAAGACGAAAAAATGTTAACTAACCTCCAATTGTAAAATACTTTCTCGCAATAAATGAGGTCTGATCCTCCTACGAAAACCTGCATATTTTGCCTATTATAGACTATCCCCTAGTTTGCCCGGTGAAATCTACCTCCGCCTTCCGGCGTGCCGAGAGGAATTTTTTCTATCCGAAAGGTATCTCCAACCGTTAGCGAGTAAAACCTAAATTTGTGCTATTAACACGGTCAGCGCCGAGCAGTGTAGTCGGACAAAATGTTCCATCCTTCATCTCCCTCTGCGCAGCACCTCGCCTATCCCCTGTTTTAACTGTCACCTTCACATTTTAATTTATTTATGACGCGTGGCGAAGCACGGGTACTTCAGCTAGTATATGTATATATATCAGTTTATTGTGGACAAGATAACTGCCGTAATTTTGCACCAATCACTTTGAATTTTTTACCGAATATGTATACCTATAAAATCTCGGTCGAGTTCGTTACTGGGCTATATCGGTCGAAGGGGGTGAAAAAGGGGGCTTTTTTTTCGAAAAAGTGAAATATTGCTATAACTCTCTTAATATGTGCAATATCGAATCCGTTCAAAGTTCATACTATGTGTCGGATAAAGCCCAAACATTTATGTTTGAAGAGTTCTTTTATAGCCCCAACCATTGACCAAAGGGGTGGGAAATAGTGGGTTTTTCGGGAAGCAATAATCATATCTCTCTTAATAGGCACAATATCAAAACCGTACAAAATGGACCATATTCCCCTAATAATTACCTAAAACTTTTGTCTGAATGAATTTTTGATATGACCCACCATTACGCCAAGGGTTGAGAAAAATGATTTCGGAATTATAGGAAAATGCCAAGAGCTATCAGTGGTTGCCATGGCAACACTACTAAATTGATGAGGGATGAGCCATCAGGCGTTGCCATGACAACGCACTTGCACGAGATCAGATTTCCATCTGGCTAAGTGTGAAGTGGCTTCGGTGACGTAACTGGTAGCATGCTGAACTTCTGTGCCCAAGGTCGCGGGTTCAAAGCCGGCCGAAGTCGTCGGATTTTCTAAGAGCGCTAAAAATCCATCAGTATGCTTTCCTTTGGAGGGGAAGTTCCAACGTTCTTTGCGAGTTGCTGGTTGCGGTGGCATCTAGTAGCCACGTTCACAGCCAGGTGTCGTTGACGGACCAAGGTCGCGGGTTCAAAGCCGGCCGAAGTGTCGGAATTTCTAAGAGGGCTAAAAATCCGTCAGTAAGCTTTCCTTTGGAGGGGATGTTCCAACGTTCGTTGCGAGTTGCTGTTTGCGGTGGTATCTAGTAGCCAAGTTCACAGCCAGGTGTCGTTGACGGTAGTATCTGCTAGCAACATTAGGAAGTACTGCTTGAAATTGGCCGTCTGCAGTCCTTACCTGAATTACAGATTAATACAGCCATCACAATTCACACCATTTATCAGACAGATTCTACACTCACCCAAAATACACGGGGTTACATGACCACGTTGTCGCAGCCCCTAAACTGAGGAACCAACCAAAATTTCTGCGGGAAATATAATTTTTTCGTGAAGAAATAACAGAACGTTACATAGTTACACATCAGTGTCGAAACCTTGCATAAGGACAGTGTGACCAAAAGTATAAAAATTGACCCCAAATGACAAGAAGGTTACCGTCCCCATGAGACATTAAAATGTTTAAAATATGCATAAAAGGACGAAAAACAAAGTTAATTAAGCTCCAATTATAAAATACTTTCTCGCAATAAATGAGGTCTGATCCTTCTACGAAAGCCTGCATATTCTGCCTATTTTTGCCTATCCCCAAGTTTGTCCTGTGAAATCTACCTCCGCCTTCCGGCGTGCCGAGAGGCCTTTTTTTATACTAAGTAGAGATTGTATTGCTTGTTCTGCTACAGTATGTTGCTTTGTACGGATACTCATTATATAGCAACCACAAGATCTCGCGGATCGAGAGTAAATTTGTGCCTGTAAAATATTTATTTTTGACGCCACACTCGTTCTCACCCCCACCCCCGTTTGTCTTCCACCCTCAAGCGACCCGACCATCTCTTGCCGCAGTGGCCAGCATCCTTCCTTGTCACCCGTGAGGTCCGGGTTTGATCCTTAGCTCAGCCACAAACTTTAATTCTGGACTAAGGGCTGTAACGGGGTAAAGTCAGTTCTGTGAGGCAGAACTGAGTAGGGTTTGATTCCCAACTCAAGCACACTAGATGTATGTTTTACCAAGGTTTCTCATTTCTACTACAGGCAAATACCGCGGTGGTACATAACTTAGGACCACGGCCGCTTCCTGCCAAATCCCAGCCACAATTGATAATTCACACACTACTACAGCCATCATAATGACACAGGTTATATCAGACAGTAAGTTACACACGCACATACACCCAAATTATACACGGTGCTATATGGCTACGTTGTCTCAAAGACCCTCTATGAATCAATAACAATAACAACATGAAGTATTTGACTTAAAATAGCTCCCCAGCTTCCACAGTCAGAACCCCGATTCGAAATTAGTTACTTCCCTATACATACTGTACATGTATTTAAAGAAACAATTCCTTCCGCGTGAAGTCTTAGACTGTAAGAAAACTTGAAACATAGTGTGTAGTTGCTTGGGAACTTAATGGACATGTGCTATCCCTGTCCTTGAGCCTTAAGATAAGGCGAAGGCTAAAGTTTATCTGACCTCAGGTGTTCCAATACGTTAGCAATATTATGGGACACAATGGGCTACGCTGTGAAGGTTGTTCAGAACACATCATATCCCTACGTCCCCTCCCAAAAGAGCTCATAACTTACGAGACGTTGGTTGGTGACCACGGGACCAGAGTTAAGCACGACATTGGTTCCGCTTAATTTTCCTGGATTGTTTACTTTTCTGTCGACCACTCTTGGACAACCCCTCTGACTCCGACAGTATTAGAGTATCCAAAGCGTAGGACGTCTTTATTTTGGCGGCTTCGGAGGCGTAGTCGGTAGCATGCTGAGCTTCTATGCACAAGATCGCGGGTTCAAACCCGAAGTCGTCGGATTTTTTAAGAGCGTTAAAAATCCCTGAGTATGCCTTCCTTCGGAGGAGAAGTAAAGCCGGCGGTCCCATATCATAGATTTATGGCATGTTAAAGAACCTTCCACTAATTATACCTGTGTGAAGCTAAATTAGGTTAAGAATGTAAACAACGCTCAGGTTCCTACGTTCGTCGCCAGGAGCGGTGGCATCTAGTAGCCAAGTTCTGAACTAGTTGTTGACGGTGGCGTTTCGCGGCAAAAGTAGGAACTAATTGAAAAATTCAAAAGTCTGCAGTCCTTACTTGAATTAAGAAACAGAAACACACACTAATACAGTCATCACAATTAACACCGGTTATCAGACAGATTCTACACACACACAAAGTACACGGGGCTACATGACCGCGTTGTCGCAGCCCCTAAACTGAGGAACCAACCAACCAACCAACCAACGCCTTTCTTTCCCAGCCTTTATTCTTATTTGTCGTGGGGTAAGACCATTTCTTGTTTTTCCCCCTGTACATTTTGAAATGCCCTAAGAAGGCAGGGTGTGTGTAACAGACCACTACACTCTGAAGTGTTCACGACTGATATTGGCTCCGTACAGTGCCGACGGACTACTGTGGAACTTCAAGGGAACTGGAGCCGCGAATCTTTCACGCGGGCACAAGCAGAAGATGATGACCTGGGACTGATAGCCGAATGGAAGAGGGCCTGTGTCCCCAGACCCAGGTGGAACATTGTGAGTGACTGCAGACCAAAGTTTACGTCCTACTGGGCGCAGTGGGACTCGCTGATTGAAAGGGATGGCCTCATCTGCCGCGCCTGGGAGAGCACCGACGGGAAGACATCTCGGGAACAAGTCGTCGTCGTTCCAAAGGCTATGACGGAGGAAGTCCTGAAGGAAGTCCATGGAGGATCATCTGGTGGACACCTAGGGATAAAGAAGACCCTGGAGAAGCTGAGAGAGCGATTCTACTGGATCGGATGCCGAACTGACGTGGAGAACCACTGCGCGAGGTGCCACGATTGCGCAGACAGCAAGGGCCCAGGACGAAGACGGCGGGGTCCACTGAAGACCTACAACGTGGGCGGCCCCATGGAGAGAGTTGCCATCGATGTTGCTGAGCCATTCCCGTTGAGCGAGGCAGGGAACCGCTACATATTGGTCGTCAGCGACTACTTCACCAAATGGCCGGAGGCGTATGCGCTCCCTAACCAGGAAGCCGCGACGTTTGCAGAGACCCTGGTGAAAGAATTCGTCAGCCGGTACGGAGTACCCCTGGAGCTGCACTCCGACCAAGGGAGGAACTTCGAGTCGCAGGTGTTCCAGAACCTATGCCAGCTGCTGGGAATCCGGAAGACAAGGACAACGCCGCTACACCCTCAGTCCGACGGGATGGTAAAGCGATTCAATCGCACCATCGAGAACCATCTCCGAATAGTCGTCAGCGAGCACCAGAGAGATTGGGACAAACATCTTCCACTATTTCTCCTGGCCTACCGCGCCGCCGTGCATGAAGCCACCGGGTGCACACCAGCCCGGGCCATGTTTGGGAGGGAGCTCCGTCTACCTGTCGATCTAGCCTTCGGCCGACCTGGGAATGATCCGGTCCCGGTAAGCCAGTATTGTCAAGAACTGGTCGACCAACTGGAGGACGTGCACGCGTTCGTGAGGAGGAAACTGCGGATCGAGACCGACCGAATGAAGACCCGATACGACCAGCAGACGGATGCCGGCGGATTCCACGAGGACGACCTGGTCTGGCTCTTCAACCCATTACGGAAGAAAGGCCTGTCACCCAAACTGCAGAAGTCCTGGGAGGGCCCGTACCGAGTCGTGAAACGAATCAACGATGTCGTCTACAGGATCCAGCAGAGACAGAGGGCGAAGATGAAGATCGTGCATCGAGATCGCCTGGCAGCCTACGGAGGGACACAGACGGACCAATGATTGATCGGGACGATCAGGCTTTTAGGAAGGGGGTGGTGTTACGGCTGTGAGTTTGTGTCATCGCTCGCCGTATGAGTCACAACTGCCTCAGGGCTGGGCTGTTCTCCCGCAGTGTATTGCGTGCGCCTTATGCAACAGGTCTACTGGGACAAAGGGATGGTCCAGAATATTCGTGACCCAGCCAGTGTTGGAATCCTCGAGAATCCGTGGACCCTGGATGGGTCTAGAAGCATTTATTGAGTCACCAGCCTGCTATATAAGGGCGACCTGTCAAGCATTTGTTGTTGTGTTTTTATGAGCTAGTGCGAGCATTTATCCTGAGCGACAGAAGTGTGGTGACTTGCGAAACCCCTAGTGAAGCTGATTCCCTTGACAGCGAGGAAGTGAGAAGCCTACAGAGGAACTGTGTCTTGAACGAGTGTGTTTTTTTTTCAGTGCGACAGAAGTGATTGTGGTGCATTGTGAAACAGTGTGTAGTACGGTGACAGGCTGAGTGCAGATATTTCCAGCCAACGCACGGGGCCACCTCATTACGAGGGATTAACTTCTGCGGCTTACTGACAAGTGAAAGGGGAAGTGTTCTCGCCGTAAGGAATTTGGAGTAAGGTAATAATTGCTTGTATTTACTGATGAGTGCTGTATCTTTCTGGCCGCAATAAAGTTAATTATTTCATTTAAAGGAACAATCTGTGTTGTGCTTCAACCCACCGTAATCCAGTTAACAAAAAGTGCCACTAGGGAGGTGGCACGTAACAAGACGATAAATAAATTAGTCTATCGACTAAAGCAGCTGCTCCAAAATCTGCTGCTCTCTAAATGAAATTTGGTGTACCCGTCATATGAGCCAAAAAGTGCTCGTGAGCACAAACTTCATTGAGATCCATTCTCCACTTGAAATTCTGTTGCACGAACCAGAATGATAGTATTTTCAGTACTTGTTTTGACAGTCAATAATTTGATCATTTTGTGAAATACGAGTATTTTTAATCTACCGTAAGAATAATTGGACATCCCTGTTTTATGAGTGACACGATAGATGCTGTTTGAATCGACTGTGTATACGAAAATGTATGCTATTTACATGAGTCATGCAAGCAGTTGCAACACGCCTGGTGAGTGGTGAATCCCTAGCTATTTCAGCACTTCTGAGGGATAGAGAGAAAGAGAGATAGCAAGACAAAAGAGAGGCAAGAGATAATCAAGCTTGGGGACATAATAAATATGCCTTTCAAAAAAAGTAGGAACCTGTTGCTCTAAATGTGCTTTTTATGTCCCTTTTTAAATTGAATTTAACTTTTGTTTTATTTTGTAGTGCGCATTTTGATTTGAGTTGTTTTTGCACCTTACTGATATATGTCAGTAGCGGGTGCAAAGTATGATTGCGTTGAATTTTTGCTTGATTTTAATTTTAATAATGATTTTAGATTATCTCTCTTTTCGTTCTTCGCCATGGCTTTGTCCCTCAGTTTCTGGACACACGAGTCAGTGTAGACCGTCCATTCCCTGGGGGACAAGGTGTTTAGTAATTGTTGTTGACGCATCAGTAGCAGCTTCAGCAATTTAATAGTATCATAATAATTATACAAATGGTTGAAATTTTTGCGTTCAATTATTATTTGAAGTAAGAAAGACCTTGTAGTAGGTTGGTTTTGGTAGTCCATGCTTGTTGAATGAATATAACTATTACTAGCGGGCCCTGTGCGAGAACTCTCGCATAATGGGTTGTGTGCGCGCCATGTATACAGACAACCCGCCCATCCCTAGTGCTATGCGGGATATACGCAACACAGTTCTGCCAGGGGCTATCTGGGTTGTGTGCACCCCATGTGTACAGACTACCCGCCCGGCTCTAGTGCTATGTGGGCAGTACGCGACACAGTTCTGCCAGGGGCTATCGTCTTGTTTATTTGTTGAAAAGCACTTTATAAACAAATAAATATATTTCCGTTGACTTTTCAAAAAAACAAGATTTTTCCTGTACTATTGGGACGATTTGGAAGATTTTGGTACAAACCACACCTTCTAACTCCCTTTGGCTTAGGAGCTTGAGTTTTGTGAGACATACACCTTAGCGAATTATAATAAGATTATTATAATTGGTTTAATGGTGCTCAGGTACTTGATATGGTATGATGGTGGTGCTCACAGTCTCAAAAAAAGATTGAGAACGCCTCGACTGGAGACTCTACACCTTGGAGAATTGCTGTGAACATGCGTCGAGCCAGTGCGACACCTCCACATGACCTTCTCCCGGATTTGTACTAGGGATGGAACACTCAATTGAAATGTAACATTTTTGAATTTATTCCAGACCCCTGTGGTCAGCTCTGTGTACATTCAGGCGAGTATTCTTATTGTATATCTCTGTTAAGCGATAGCTGTTAGTCATGGGCATGGCCGTGGATGTTCGCTCTCCACCTACAGGATCCGTTCAAAGCAGATGCTCCTCGTTGTGCGAGCTTTCACACCTCGTAATTCATCGGGAGGGAGTTGCTTTCTGCTCACAACAGGTCATTGTTAACCCATCCACACCCACAACAAAACCCTAGCACTTTTCACTCCACTGTACCTTTACAAGCCAAGGATATAAAATACAACGCCATCATAAAATTCAACGAAGATAATATTTATAATTAAACGAGATGGCTAATGCACCCCAGGAATGTTTCAGGGAGATACTTGAACTCAATGTTTCAAGTACTGTATTCAACATTTATTCTTTCAGGATGGAAAAGTAACCACGAGCTTGAATGTTACAAATCCAACCTCACTCTGACCAACATGGTTTTTATGACAATTTCTATAAAATGTCCAACAAAATAATTATTTTTAATTCTCGAGTGATATTGTAATAATGCATAATAACAGATTTGAAGGAGGCAGAGGTTCAATTTATAGGGGGAGGTTTGACACGCACTTGAAGAAAAGAGAAACTAGAGATTCTTAAAACAATGGGAGATATAGCCTACGATATCTCAAAAAAGGCAAAATTTTGAAAACTGGATAAAATAATTTTAAATCGAATTTTGAAAACTGGATAAAAGGAATTATTAGAATTTTGAAAACTGGTTAAAATAGTTGTGATAAGAATTCCTTAACTACAGTAGATAAAGCAGTTATGATTAGAATTTAGGAAACTGTAAAAGAATATCATTAGTATTTTGAAAACTGAATAAAATTAGCCATGATTATGATGATGATTATAATGGTTATAACTGGATAAAAATAGCTTGAAAACTGGATGAAAATAGTTATAATTGTAATTTTGAAAACTGGATAAAATATAGCTATAATTATAATGTTGAAAACTGGATAAAATTATTTATGAAAAGAATTTTGAAAACTGGATAAAATAGCTATGATTAGAATTTTGAAAACTGGATAGAAACTATATTAGAATTTTGAGAACTTGGATAAAAATATTTATGATTAGAATTTGAAAACTGGATAAAAATAGTTGTCAAGAGATTTTAAAAATTAGAAGTTTGGTAGCAAATATGTCCGAGCTTCTTTGGATTTCTGTATAATTGTTGTACAAGATTTATAGTAGGCCTAGGCAAAAGAGCACGTATTGATAACTTGATGTGATACAGTGGTGGTTGTACGTAGTATTCAGTCAGATGTTCCTCTAACTTGAACGCGAGTCGTCCATATTATTTATTATTCTTTCGCTAATTGCTGAATTACAGTACATCCGGATATTTTTTACATGCTTACACACGGACATACCGTTAGTGGAAATCTCGAAATTCTTGGCCCCAAATTCTCAATTTTGTAAAAAACAAGACAAAGTTGGAAATACGAAGTCTTAGTCTGGTAGGTAATGTGAGGTCAGTGTGTGGGTGTGTAGCTTAAGTGTCTCTCCCCATCAATATTTCCAAACAAGTTAACAGAATTGAGCAAAACTTATTACAGAGGTAGATATATTAACCTACATATTAACCACACTTTTGATTTTCCACCATCTTAGAAAAAACTAAATTGATTACTACTATGTTTCTGTTGAATTTGGGAATTGTGTTGAAGCCATTTTACAGTGTGGCCTAGATTAATTATAGAAAGCTTTCCAGCTGGTCAACACAAAGTGTGCCTAATTACATTAGGCGGGAAAGCAGGTATTTAAATATAATATTGTTAATATTTCTCCCAGGTTAGGGCGTTTAAATAATTTTTCCCACCTAGTGTAATTGGGCACAATTTGTTTTGAGCGACTGGAAAGCTTACTATAATAACAATAATTTTATTTTTTTATTTTTTTACGAGGGACTGTGGAAAATCTTCAAAAGACACATGTGAAGGGTCCGCACTCCACAGTAGTGTGGGATTCTTACCCACTAAAAACCACCTCCCTTTTCCCACGATGCGTTCATCCCCCCGGAACCGCTCTCGCATTACTTCAGGGTGATGTCGTGCTTACTTAGCCTTTCAGACTTCTTCTTTCTTCATTTCTTCTTAAGGGCGTTCGTACGCTTCCAGATCTCGCTTTTTCTGGCGAAGGACATCCTCCACATACACTGCTACATGATCCCATGATTGCTGGTTCCGTAACATCACAGAAATAATATTATCTGGTGTCAGTTCTCCCAGTTCAGTTTCCACATATTCTCTCTTTATTATCCAATGGCCGCTCACGAAGAAGGTGTGAAGTACATCATCGATGTTGTCACAATATATGCATGTTGCACCACTCGCTCCGCCTACTCTATGCAGGAATTTACGGAAATATCCGTGTCCTGTTAGAAGTTATTAACAATAATAATAATAACAATAATAATAGTAACAAATATTAATAATATCGGGTGCTGGGTGCAAGCTCTGTTATTTGACACCCAGAGGGCAGCTTGCATGTCGAATTTTGTTGTTCTTTGAAGCGCTATGAAATTCAAGGAGGTTAGATATCTAAGCTCCTTGACATTATAGCGCTTTCTAGTAGAGAAATGAGGAATTTTGTGTTGGTGGAAAATCCCGGGATTAATTTTGGCATTATGAACACGGCCTACTGAATTCAAATGGGTTCTTTGACATGCCAACAACGTATGACATGCGTGTCGTGATTTTTGCCGCCTTTCAAAAATCACTTACCACGGCCAGGAGCGAACCTGAAAGCTTGGGGTTAGTAATCCGACACGATAACCACTCAGCCACCGTGGTAAGCAGCTTGCTATAATAATTAGGGAATTGTGGGTCAGTTCCTTTTTTTAATAGAGCCCGTCCTTATATTAAGCAGCTACTTGTAATTTTTTTCGAGATCCACTTGCTTCCTTCTTTGTCAATGATCCATTCATATCACATTCGTTTCGATTAATCGATCAGTTCCGCTGCGGCGAAGCGATCATAAGAGCAGTCTTCATAGCGTATTCGTCTTTATTGCCCAGCCTGGTAAGCGGGACCAAACGATTCTCCATTCCACTGGAACTGTGCTTTAATTGCTCCTGTGTTTTGAAATAAGGCTGAACCAATGACAACTAGAGTCCGCGTTTCCTTAAATAAGTTACTAACAACACAATATTACAATTAGTCCCCCATCACAACAAACATGGGAATTTACAATATAATGACTTACTGTTGGCTTTAATTAGGCCTGTCTTCACTTCCACACTGCCCTAACACCCTGGCACTTATAACGTAACATTTAAGTTGGCAACATGAGTTGATCGTCATTTTGCCGTCATTCCAGGTTCACCATTATTGTTTCACATTGGTAACAACGCATAACATAAACTATCATTCTAAATGAATAAACTCTGGTTGCCTATCTTCCAGGGCGCATGAGCAGGGTGTGCTTAAAACGCGAAATGTGCGAGGGAAGAGTCGTGTTATTTTACCTTCTTCGTTTCGAAACTCCCGGCAGGAGTAATGATTTTGTATGTTGTGTGTTACTGTTTTACATTACAGTTTTAAACCGGGGCTCAGAAATAATAGTTCGAAAATGCACCCTTTCTGATCGTTGTGTTAAGGGTACAAAGCTCTTAAGTGCCTCGGCTCTCGGCAGAAAACGGGGGATAAACAGACTGTTTGTTCGGTAGAATAAAGAAATTACTATTAAACAAGGCAGGATGGCTTTTCCTATTTTCCGCCTAATGTAGTCTTAAATTATTTATGGAATATTTTCGGGTTATTTTCCCTTTTTTTTATGGGTACGGCAATTGAAAAAAAATGTCTTACATCAAAAAACTCGAGGGAGCAATTGCCCTCTCCCCCTACCCTCCCCCTGTTATACGCCCCTGTAACCTATAATGAAGCACCTATTGAAGAACATTGATAATGTTTCACTTTATGTAGACTGTATATTATAATCTACTACATATTATTGTACACCATGATTGGTACAGGATTATGCCATCTACTGTGACTTTATTTAAAGCGTGATTTTACGGCAGTTTCGAAAGTTGGCAACTTTGTCTCGGCCAACAAATTGTCTTTCAAGACTAAATATTTCAGTGTTTCAAGAAAGGTTACACTTACTCTGAGTCTCTTGAGGCAAAACTGACGAGGGAATTAGCGCAAGTTGCGATCGCAATTGCAAAAAATGTTTTGGTTTGCATGTAAACGTTTTACATGTACAATACGAATAAGCGCACAATATTTGCCATGGACAATAATTACACTGCACTTTACAAGCATGTGCATGTTCAGTCACCGAGTTCAAAATATGGGTTGTTGATAGCTCTGGGCAAGATATCATTATTACTATAGGTATTCTGCCCAAAGGCAGGTCCCTGCCTCAAGAGGCTATCCTCAGCCGGAGTTTACGTGCGGTAGGGTGGCCAGGGCCTTTCCGCTCCTCCTTTCCCCACCAACAGCGCGTAGTCCCATGCGAAGTCTAATCTTTCCACGTTGCAAATTCCGATTCTCTGCCAAGCTTCTTGTCCTACAGATCCAAAGCCCTTTATCTGTGAGGTTGTAATGACAAGATGGATGCAATTCCTTTTGTACGTATTGTATCATTCCCTATGTACGAGGGCGTTCTCGTTCTCGGGATGTATCAGAGATTTTTCAAGAAATAAAAGAATTAATTGCCAACGGGTATCTTTTTAAAATTTGAGAAACACGAAAGAATAATAATTTTAAAAAAGTAATGTCTCGTGTTTCACTCATTTTTCAAGAGAATTCTGTATGCTGTATTCCATTAAGCAGTCTTCCGAGTCACACTACGTTTGGACTAGAATTTGGAATATTTCTTTATATTATATCCTCGTGACGTTAGAAATTGTTACCCATTTACTCACAAAAAATTCGCGACCTGTATTGAGGCTAATTTGCTCAAGGCGATTATGATATTTTGCGCTTGCAGTTCTCTTCTTAAGTTTAAACAAGTAGTTCCGTGAAGAACTATACAGCCTATTTTCATATAACCTGCTCATGTTAATTGCTTCTATCAACATACAAAATTTCAGTTTAATTGCTGTAACGGATTCGTAGATATTGAGAACCGTCTAAATATTTCAGATGGTCTCCAGGTTGGATTTTTAATTTTGTACTATTACATTAAGATTATTGTGTAAGTGTGGTATTCAAACTGCAATCGCATGATAAGAACACAAGAAGTAAAAACGAGATTTTAAAATTACGCACAGCAGCCATCTTGTGATTATGCAAACAATTGAAATAAATTAGATGCCAGTGGATCAACATTTGTATAAGCATTTAACGTGCAACGTTTCATGGCACTCGGATAGTTAATTCGCGAGAAACGTCCATTTAAATATTTATAATTCGCGTCGCCGCCATGTTGGATTTGTACTCACCAGGTTACTGAAATTCCTATAGGTGAACATATGTTAATAGTCTCTATGAACATTAAAAAATTCAGTTTGGTTGCTGTAAAACATTCATAGATATTGAGAACCGTCTAAATATTTCGGAAGCTCGCCATTTAGGATTGTTATGCCATAGAGTTATGTACCATTCAAGGACAATTATTGCCTAGGTTCATTATTAAAACTTTTACTTCGATCGCATGATTACGACACAAGAAATAAAAACTTAATTTTAAAATTTCGCACAGCCGCCATCTTGAGTTTACGTAAACAATTGTATTAAATTAGATGGCAGTGCATTAGAATCTGCAAAATCATTTACTGTACCACATTTCACTGCGCTCAGAGAGTGAAATCACGAGAAAAGTCTATTAAAATATTTCAAATTCGCTTGGTCGCCATGTTCGTTTTGTACTTTACAGGTTTATGAAATATACATAGGTAAACTTGTATCAGTACCCTTTATCACCGTACAAAATTGCAGGGTGATATCTGTAGTAGTTTCGGAGGTATAGAATGTCAGTGAAATTTTTCGCACAGCCGCCATTTGGAGGTTATGTAAACAATTGAACTAAATTAGACTTAAGTGCATTACAATGTGCATAAACATTTGCTGTACTAAGTTTCATTACGTTTGGATTGTTAAATCGCGAGAAAAGTCTATTTAAAAGTCTCAACTTCGCTTGGCCGCCATGTTGGTATTGTAGTCACCCGGTTTTTGAAAGTCTCATAGGTGAACTTCTAGTAGTGCCCTTTATCACCGTACACAATTTCAGGGCGATATCGGTAATAGTTTCGGAGATATTGAATGCTAGTGAAATATTTCGCATGGCCGCCATGTTGGATTGGTGAGACGTAACAAAATTTGAAGGGCACGGTCGAGGTCGCCGGGAATAGTGCTATGAACTTACCGAGTTTCATTGAAATCGCTCCAGCCGTTTAGATTTTATTAGGGGGGAGGGGTACACACACACACCTCACACACACACACACGCACACACACACGGACAAAAGGTGATCTCATAAGCCTATTTTTTCAAAATTGAAAATAGGCTAAAAATGAATCATTCTTGATTCTAATTTTTTTAAGCAAAAGCTAACGCTGCAATGACCGCAACAGGTGAGCGAGTTAAGTAAAAAAAGAAGCTTTAGGAAAAAGCTTCTACTACTTCTTAGCATATAACATGGAAGAAAATATAGCTGGGAACAACATTTCTTGCAAAAAGATTATCAAAAATCTAGTTTTAAAATGTTCGTGGTTTCCCCACTTCTACTCCAGGAAAATGCTGGGATGGTACCTAACGTAAGTCTACGGTGGCTTCCTACCACGCCCAATGCTGCTTAACTGCGGAGTTCTCGTGGGTTCCGGAGTTTTAACATGGCCAGGCCGATGGCTAGAAAAAAATATTATGAGGATGAACATATCCACAGAGTATAAAGCGCCGGAAACAGAGTTGCTTATCACAGTAGGAGCTCTTCATGAATGCCTGCATTAAGCAGTCTTCCGAGTCACACTATGGTTGGACTAGAATTTGGAATATTTCTTTATATTATATCCTCGTAACGTTAGAAATTGTACATCTGGTGACTATGCCCCTGCAGTTTGGCCATGGTCACCACAAATATTGTAGTTGTGATAAGATAAGAATAGAATAAAATACCCTCTGTTCCGAATGTCATGTTCACCCTCGTAATATTTTTCCCAGAGCTACCAACAACCCATTTTTTGAGCTCAGTGACTAAACATGCGGATGCTCGTAAAGTGCAGTGTAATATTGTCCATGGCACATATTGTGCACTAATTTGTAATATACATGTAAAACTCTTACATGCAAACCAAAACCTTTTTGCAATAGCGATCGCAACTTGCGCTAACCCCCTCGTGAGAAGAGGAGGGTTCAATTCCCACCTCAGCCATCATGGAAGTGACTTTCCGAGGTTTCCCCACTTCTACTCCAGGAAAATGCTGGGATGGTACCTAACGTAAGTCTACGGTGGCTTCCTACCTCAATTGCAAGCACACACACTACTACTGTACATGCATCACAGTGACACAGGTTATCAGACAATTTCTACACACACCCAAGTGCATGGGGCTACATGACTACAATGACGCAAAGACCCTAAAGAGTCAACAACAATAAGATGAATTTTACAGCAATTGTGGCGTGAGAACTAGAACGGGTTACGCTCAGGTTGGTGTGGCAGAACTGAGAAAATGTGTGTTCGATTCTCACTTAAGCAATCCTTGAAGAGGTTTTCCGTGGTTCCCCATTTCTACTACTACCGTAAAGGGGAGCTGTAGTAAGACTGTAGATCGGTTGTTCGAATCCCGGCACTGACAGTGGCTATCTTGAGTGTGGTATATGCCAGGGTGTATCCTCATACTCGTCAGGAAAATGCTGGGATTGTACCGTACCTTATTTCAAGACCCAGGGCACTTACCCGCTCCCCAATCTTAATAATTATACCTATATACACTTCAAGTGGCTTCTTCGGTGGCGTAGTTGGTAGCATGCTGAGCTTCTATGCCCATGATAGCGGGTTCAAACCCGGTCGAAGCCGTCGGATTTTTAAGAGCGTTAAAACCCATCTAAATTACATTTTGTAAGTATTTTCTATCTAAATTGCATTTTGTAAATATTGTCAATTCAAATAAAAGTACAGTAAGTATGTAGTTAGTTTTAGTTGTAAGTAGGTAGTTAGTTTGTCTATTAGATATATGTCATTGTTCTATTAGACTGTGGTGTGTGAGTGTGTCTGGTAGCAGTTGCATTGTTTATTAGTTATAGTTCATTGTTTCAGTAGACTGTGATGTGTGAGGGTGCATGTGAGTGTGCCTGTTGACAGACTGTTTTAGTGGTAGTATTATTTGTTAGTAGAGTTTTGGTATTTAATTGTTAGTACGGTAGAAGGTTAGTATTTTTGTTAGTAGAATTGCTCTTTACTTATTCTGAAAGGGAGTAGCAGCCTTTCAGAATAAATCAATTCTTTACTAGTCTTATAGACGGTTAAGATATTGATAATATAAGCCAATAATGGCTACACTGCGTCCTGCTGCACGGTTGAAAGCAACGGGAAACTACAGCCGTATACTATTCCCGAGGATATGCACCTCTCTATGCATAATTACATGTGATGATGGCCTCCTCCCTTGTTAAATTTCAATCCGGAGGTAAACTAGTCCCCCGTTCGGATCTCCGGGTGGGGACTACTCGAGAGGGGGTTAACATCACAGAAGTGACAAAGAGGAAATCTGACATTCTACGGATCGGAGCGTGGAATGTTAGAAGTCTGCTAGGAAGTGGAAGGTTAGAAAACTTATAAAGGGAAATGGATAGGTTGAGGTTGGATTTGGTTGGGATTAGTGAAATGCGCTGGCAGGAAGAACAGGACTTTTGGTCAGGAGACTATAGGGTCATTAGCACTAAATCAAACAATGGCCAAGCAGGGCTTGGCCTCATATTGAGTAGGAAACTTGGACAGCGGGTGGAATATTATGAGCAATATAGTGAACGGATTATTGTAGCAAAAATCAATACAAAACCTGCCTGCACTACAGTGGTACAAGTCTATATGCCTACCAGTCAAGCTGATGATGAGGATGTTGAAAAGGTCTACGAAGAAATAGACGAAATTCTGAGGTATATCAAGGGTGATGAAAATGTTATAGTAATGGGAGATTGGAATGCTGTGGTAGGAAAAGGGAGAGAAGGGAAGATAGTAGGAGATTTCGGATTAGGTGAAAGGAACGATCGAGGAAGCAGGCTGGTAGAATTCTGCACCGAGCATGAATTGGTCATAGCTAACACCTTATTCAATAACCACAATAGAAAAACAAGATGTTCAGTAAAGAACATATAGCCTACTTTCTCCTAAATGTATGAGTATAGTTATAACTCGTTGTTATTATCAAAGAGTATAATAGAAATATTCTTTGTTGAAGGCCATAGAAACGATTTACCTCTACCAAACGCCACAATCTAGATAAAAACTGCTACCATCATTGAAGAAAGAAAGATAAGAAGTATCTCAAGAATGTTATGGATCTGGAGACATAATCGACCGGACTGGCTGCGTGGCTCGGCGGTAACGTTCTCGCTTGCTGGGCCCTAGGTTGCAGGTTCGTATCCTGGCACAGTCAGCTGGCATTTGAGGGTGCACAAATGCGAGGGAGCCGTGTCAGTACATTTACTGGCACGTTAAAGATCCCCTTCGGGCCAAATTTCCGGCACCCCGGTGTCTCTAAAAGCAGCAGTAGTTAAAAGGGATGTAAAACCAATAAAATTATTATTATTATTATTATTATTATTATTATTATTGTTTTAATGTGCTAAACGGTTCCAGGCTAGTGTTCAGAAGTAAAGGGGAAGTTTTAGTCGGTAGTCTGCTACTCAGCAGCAGGAGCCCGACACTCTGTGCGTAAATGCATTTCTTGCCCTAAAAAAAAATATATATATATATTATTAATATTATTATTATTATTATTATTATTATTATTATTACATATACGACCTGCCGTGGGCAACATCCAACTTTGAGTTGAGGCATGTCTTTACACGTCTGGTTGTGCAGGGCTTTCACAACCCTAATTTAAATAAAAGGAAGGAAGATTGTAGTTTTACGTGGCCGTGAATCTTGTGATTATGAGCCACGGGACCTCCTTTTTACGTGGAATCCGAACCACAGGACATGGCATTTCACTTCAAAAATCTCACATGCATTGACCGGGAATCGAAAACCCTAATTGAATTAACAAATCTTTCCATGACCCTACAGAGACGTGTGTATACAAACTATGTGGATATTTTCGATTGCTATTTGCCTGAAATAAAAGTAGTAATTAATACCTGAACTAACACCAACGGCTTGAACTCAGTTACTATGTGAAATCGTTTTGTTCTTTACTTCAAATAACATTTTCAAGTAACGCAAAATAGGCTGTTACAAACCCTTTAAAATAAAAAGTAAAATGTATCGTAGTATCATCTTGTCATTCTTCACATTCGATGCGCATAGAATGCCAATGGTATATTAATCAATGGAGCCCCACGTAGACTAGTCGTGACTTCTAGTGGTGAAATATCGAACAATATAATCCTAACAGAGCGAGTGCATTCTAGCGGCCAGAAGAAGAAACTTTTCAATAAAATCTGCAGTTACCTTTTTGGCAGCTAGATGTCTCGAGTAAATCTGCTGGCGAATTATATTTTAATTAAATATATATTTTACACCATAATATGCACAATATAACGCTTAATTTTAAAACATCTGAGTCATTACAAAACAATAAACATATAACATTTCAAGCAAAAAATCTAGCTCTGATCGGGTTTGATCCATAGGCAGTTGAGCGATAGGCTAACGCTCTACCACTGAGCTAATTGTGTCAACGAATATCGTTCTATATAAAATGACTTACATAGAACTTGTTAGCAAATAATGATTTATACTAAACGATTTCATCACTGGAGTATATTATTTATATATAAAGCATTTCATACAAAGTTTATTTATTTTGTATCAGTACGCTATATTGCATTCAATACTCAAATTAGTGAAATATAAGTCAGGCACAAGATATCCGCTGCCATATTGTCTTATTACTGAATCAGCTCAGCTTTTTAAAATCACGTCTGCACTATAGTATTACAAAATAAACTTTTAATTTCGAACGTGCCTCTTCCTTTAGAACAGTTAAAACGATTCTCGGCTCGATAATCGGAACTGGTGGGTCCCATGATATGGATTATAAAGTTTGCATAATTCGCACGGCCGCCATCCTGAAATGGTATGGCGGACGACCTTGTAGTTTGGTCACAAGACGCATCCTATACGAAGGTATGTTGTTACCAAATTTGGTAGAGATCGGATGATTTGGTTAGTCGTTATTTGATTTTACGTTTTGAACGTTTGAGTGGCCGCCATTCTGTTTTAGTAAAGATGGTGGCGATATAAAACATGACACTGAGGTGTCCTTTGCTAGTGCTACCTTTGTACCAAATTTCGTTCAATTCGCATTCACCGTGTTCGAATTGATAGGGGGGGGGGGACAGACATTCAGAGTACACACACTCACACACACACAGACACACACACACACACACAGACTCACACACACACATACACACACACACAGACTCACACACACACACACACATACACACACACACAGACAGACACACTTTTTTCGCCCTGTGTTGATCTCATAAGTCTACTTTCATTTTTTGCAAAAATCGAAAGTAGGCTAATATACACATGGATGAGACCAGGAGATACAGGGCGTTACCAAATCGACTTCATTATGGTCAAGCAGAGGTTTCGAAACCAGATTTTGGATTGTAAAACATATCCTGGTGCTGACATAAACTCTGATCACAATCTGGTTGTAATGAAATGCAGATTAAAGTTGAAGAAACTGAAGAAAAGTCAAAAGCCAAAAAGGTGGGCAATAGACAGACTGAAAGAGAAGGATGTAAACGAAAGATTCAAGAAGAGTATAAAGGAAGGACTAATGAAAAACCCTAAACAAACTTCAATTGCAGACGAATGGGCACTTTTGAAGAATGAAATAACAAAATCCGCAGAAGAAAACATTGGTAGGAAAGAAAGAATAGGTAGAAAACCGTGGATCACTCAGGATATACTAGAATTGATGGATGAAAGGCGGAAACACAAGAATCTAAGAGATGAAGAGGGGAAATCAGAATACAGACGTCTGAGAAATGAGGTTAACAAGAAGTGCAAGGAAGCGAAAGAAGAATGGTTGAAAGAGAAATGTGCAGGTATAGAAAATTGTCTGAAATTAGGAAAAGTAGACACAGCTTATCGAAGGATTAAGAATACTTTGGGGGAAAAGAAGGCTAAGTGCTGTAATATTAAGGACACAAATGGAAAGCCTCTAACAGATAGGGAAGAAAAGGTTGAGAGATGGAAAGCTTACATAGAGAGTTTGTATAAGGGAAAGGAGATTGAGAATCATGTAATGGAAAGGGAGGAGGAAATTGATGAGGATGCGAAAGGAGATTTAATATTGAGATCAGAATTTGATAGAGCTTTGGAAGACTTAAGCAGGAACAAAGCACCAGGCATAGATGATATACCGATTGAGTTGCTACGCTGCATAGGAGATGAAGGTCTGATCAGGTTATTTCACTTGGTGTGTAGGATTTATGAGACAGGTGAGGTACCCCCTGATTTCAAGAAGAATGTAATCATCCCTATACCAAAGAAAGTGGGAGCTGACAGATGTGAAGATTACCGTACAATCAGCTTGATTACTCATGCTTCAAAGATCCTGTCTAGAATAATTTACAAGAGGATAGAAAGCCAGATAGAAACGGAGTTGGGTGAAGACCAGTTTGGTTTCAGGAGAAATGTAGGAACAAGGGAAGCTGTACTAAGTCTTAGGCTGATTTTAGAAGGTAGAATAAGGAAAGATAAGAGAACGTTCATGGCTTTTGTAGACTTAGAAAAGGCTTTTGATAACGTTGATTGGACTAAATTGTTTGACATTTTGAAATCAATTGGAATAAAGAACAGGGATAGGAGGGTGATATACAATCTGTTCAGAAACCAGACAGCAGTCATTTGAGTTGAAGGACATGAGAGAGAAGCTGGTATTCAGAAAGGTGTAAGGCAAGGCTGCAACTTATCACCCATACTTTTCAATCTTTACATTGAACAAGCAATAAAGGAAATTAGAGAAAAATTTAAAGTGGGAGTGAAGATTCAAGGAGAAATAATTTCAACTCTGAGATTTGCTGATGACATCGTCATCTTGGCCGACAAGCCTGAGGATTTGAATGAGTTTTTGAATGGTATGGACTCCGTCTTACGGAAAGAATTCATGATGAAAATAAATAAATGTAAAACAAAAATACTGGAATGCAGCCGAAATAAATCAGAAACCTCTATGGAGATCAAATTGGCAGGTGAAAAGCTGAAGGAAGTATGAGACTTCTGTTACTTAGGAAGCAGAATAACCAGTGATGGACGAAGCAAAGAGGATATTAAAAGTAGGTTGGCTCAGGCAAAGAAAGCATTTCTACAAAAAGGAATCTGCTGACATCGAATATAGATTTAGGTATTAGGAAGTCATTTTTGAAAGCCTTTGTCTGGAGCGTGGCGCTCTATGGAAGTGAAACTTGGACTATTGGTGCAGCAGAAAAGAGGAGAATTGAAGCATTTGAAATGTGGTGTTCCAGGAGAATGATGAAGATCAGATGGGTAGATAGGGTTACAAACAATGAGGTATTAAGACGAGTGGGAGAGGAGAGATGTTTCTGGCGACTGCTAATGAAGAGAAGAGATAGGTTGGTAGGACACATACTAAGACACCCAGGAATAGCAAGCTTAGTTATGGAAGGAAGGGTCGAGGACAAAAATTGTAGGGGTAGACCAAGGTTAGAATATGTTAAACAGATTGCCTCCGATGTTGGGTGTCGGAGCTATGTAGAGATGAAACGATTCGCTCAGGACAGGGAGGCATGGCATCAAACCAGTCAAAAGACTGAAGAATCAAACAACAACAAAAAACCCTCAGTATGCCTTCCTTAGGAGGGGAAGTGTAGCCGGCAGTCCCATGTCATAGATTTATGGCATGATAAAGAACCTTCCACTAATTACACCTGTGTGAAGCTAAATTGGTTAGGTTAAGAATGTAAACAACGCTTTTAGGTTTCTACGTCCGTTGCCAAGAGCCGACTGCGGTGGCGTCTAGTAGCTAAGTTCTGAACTAGACCTAGTAGTCGTTGACGGTGGCGTTTGGGGGCAAAAGTAGGAACTATTTGAAAAATTCTAAGTTGCAGTCTGTACTTAAATTTAAAAAAACAGATACACATACTAATACAGCCATCACAATTAACACCGGTTATCAGTCAGATTCTACACACACCCAAAGTACACGGGGCTACATGACCGCGTTGTTGCAGCCCCTAAACTAAGGAACCAACCAACCATACACTTCAACTGACTCCACAGAAACTCAGACTACACAGGTCTACAAAATAAAATTTTTGGAGATTTTTTTATTTATTCATTAACTGATTTTATATATTGAAAGTGTAGGAATTACAGAAATGTCTTCTATGTTCCCGTATCACATCTCGTTTTTTTTAAACTACATATTAAGGAAATCATTACCAGATGCGTGGACTTAAAAATCTTAATTGCATTGTTTCATTATAGCAGTACATGAAATTAATAAACCATTAACTTAAGACATATTGTAACAAATACATATCAAAGAAATGGCAGTTTGTGTTCATTCGTATGGGTAAGTCAATGGCACCGTTGCCGCTTGGATGCAAAGCTTCTCATGTTGCTGTTTCTCTTGTTCACTCTAGTAGGATCATCACGTTTTATCAGCCAACAGTAGAGATATTGTGAAATTTTGCAATGTATTGTTAATCAAAATTACTGCAATTACAAAAAGTTGGTATGTGATAGGACAAAAGTAATGGCACTTCTGAACTGAGATGAACAATGCACATGTAAAATAAGAGTCAAAACCAAGGAAGGAAAAATCCTTTAGACCTGTGTTATCAGAGAAATTCAACACATCCAAGTATACGGGGCTGATGACCAAAGGAGTCTCAACCCCTCATATGGACAGTAACAAAAGTAATATTGTTGGCTTCTTCCCGGTTTTACTCCAATGGATTCAAATCCACCACGTTTTCAAACCAGAGAAGAACACCAAAGTTACTACCAGGTATAGTGCTACTGCACTATCGAGTTTCTTGAATGTTTAACGACCTGTAGTGTAAAAGGACAAAAGAATAAACAATTAAAGCCTTTAAATTAACTTGACGTAAACAAACCAATCTTAATAAAAATCCACCAATTAAACACAATTCGTTGTGGGGGATTCGCCCTGGAGCGTATGCTACGACGCAGCGCAGTGCCATTACCAAACTAATTTTGTGCGCTATTATTCTCTCTCTCATCCAAGGTCCTTCCTTCTCTTCCTGTGGTGTCATAACTACGATCTGAGCACTAATGAGACTGACATAAAACTGCACTCAAACAACATTATCGTATACCTTGTCACATTAAATGACGAGATTTGAAGCCATTCTTTCAGTGTTGCTTATAAACAATTGTCGGCGGATTCGGTGGCGTAGTTGGTAGTTGGTGACCAATATCGCGGGTTCAAACACGGCCGAAGTCGTCGGATTTTTTAAGAGCGTTGAAATCCCTCCGCATGCCTTCCTTCGGAGGAGAAGTAAAGCCGGCGAGCCCATATCATAAATTTATGGCATGTTAAAGAACCTTTCACTAATCACAATTGTGTAAAGCTAAATTTGTAGCTTAGATTTGATTAATGTTCTATTAGTTCCAACGTTTGCAGCCTGGTGCCAGTCGCGTGGCATCTAGTAGCCAAGTTCACGACTAGGTTTCGTTAGTGGTAGCATTTGGTAGCAAAAGTAGGAACTACTTGAAATTGATCGTCTGTAGGAGCCGTATAGCCATGGCCAAGCAGGCATTCCGTGAAAAGCATTCTCTAATTTGTCAACGCTCGATGTCCCTCAGCCTTAGAAAACAACTGGTTAAGACCTACATATGGCCAGTTGCAATGTACTGCAGTGAGACGTGGACAATGAATAGAGGTGACATTAAACGACTAGAAGCGTTTGAGATGTGGTGTTGGCGCCGAATGGAAAAGATCAGCTGGGTAGAGAAAATGACCAACATCACGGTGCTGGATCGAATAAAGGAAAAACGGCAAATGATCCGCCAGATATATAGAAGAAGATCCACATGGCTTGGCCACAGGTTACGACATGGTGGCCTGATGATCGACATACTAGAAGGCAAAATACCTAGAAAACGCCCTCGCGGGAGGCCACGGAACAGTTTCATGAGATCTTTTCTAGATAGCTCTGACCTACGAAGTTATGAAGTGGTCAAAAGGCCAGCACAACGTGGAAAAGACTCATTGTAGGGGCAGACCAGTCGCTTGACTGAAAAACATGATGGTGATGTAGTCCTTACCTGAATTACAGATCACACACTAATACAGCTATCACAATTAACACCGGTTATCAGAAAAATTCTACACACACCCAAAGTACACGGGGCTACATGACCGCGTTGTCGCAGCCCATAAAATGAAGAACCAACCAGGGGTGTATATAAGGGGGGGGGGTGCTGAGGGGGCTCCAGTACCCCCCCCCCCCCTTAAAAGCCAGTAAAAATTAAGGAAGTGTTGCTTTGTTAAGAACATAAAACAATTGTAAATTTGGTTGTAACCTAATCTTTACTTATTGGCTACGTTATAAACAATATTAAGATTGAAATTAAACTACCTCGTGGTGTAGTGACTAGCATTCTTAGCTGCTACCCCGGAGATCCGAATTTGATTCCTGGCTCTGAAAATAAATTTTAATTCTGGTCTGAGGGTTGGAACGGGGTACACTCAGCCTTGTGAGGCAAAACTGAGAATTCCACAGTACGGTACTATTGAGAAATAAATTATCAATTTGTAAAGAAAAAAAACTGTTTACCTTTCTGCTTAGTAAATTGACAAATATTTAGATATTTACAATTCATACTCCAATGATCATAATGGAACATTTTATTTGTGTGTTGTGTTGTATTTTACAACTTGTTTTGTATTGCCACTAATTGTAGGCTATATAAACTTAGAATTTTACAATTAACTCTTACCTAAAATAATTACACGAAGTTATATGTTCTAAGATATTGGTTGATATTTCTGGGCATTTTGCAGTGACAATCCTCTGAGAATACTCACAATTTTCCAGGATAGTCTGCCCCTCCCCCCCCCCCCCCGAAAATAATTGCTTATACGCCCCTGGAACCGACCAACCAACCAACTTGTCATTTGTATCTCTTTAGTTGGTCAACAAGATTATGCCCAATGGATGGGCGGGGTACAAGATATAAATATGTAAATACACTCGTGGAAATATTACAGGGCACGGATTTTGGAAGGAAGTCGGGAAGTCAGCAGTGAACTTGTTGAAAGAAACCGTCCCAGCATTAGCCTGAGTGGGTAAATGGGGAAACCACGAAAACCATTTTGAGGACGGTCAAGGTGGGATTCAAACCCACGCGTTAGCGTTCGCAGCCACCGTGCCCGGATCTTAATACTTATTGAAAACAGTATTTATGCAAATCACTGTTGAGGTAAGTTATCTCAATATCTTTTAGTTGCTGATTCTTCTTCACTTGACTGCCTCTTAGACATTGCATTGTGTGAACGTGCCAACACAATGGAAGCTTGCTGGGTCAGGTGCAAGTGAGAACACCGTGATTACTGTCACCTGATAAGAGAACAACAAGTAGCGAACTGGAACACAGCACGGTCACTCACCGTTATTACACAAGGCTCTTGAGTCTCCAGAGGCCTACAATACACCAGTAGATGTTAAACTTTTTACTTTTTCCGACCCCTCACTCTTGGTTATTTTATTTATTTATTTATTTATCGTATGGCTTTTAGTGCCGGGAGTGTCCGAGGACAGGTTCGGCTCGCCTGAGTTTGTAGCTGCTTCCAGCGGACACCCTAAAGGGAGAGCTACAGGTTCCGTTCAATTTCAAGTAGTTCCAACTTTCGCCACCAGATATCAATGATACCTAGTGGTGAACGTTGGAACTTTGATAGAGCGTTCTGACGAAATCAAACCTAACAATTTTGCTTTGCACCAGTTTAGTCTATGAAAGGATCTTTTACATGCCATAAATCTATGACATGGGACCGCCGGCTTTACTTCCCCTCCGAAGGAAGGCATACTGAAGGATTTTTAACGCTCTTAAAAAATCTTGGTTACAATACTGTATAACTTACTCTCAATTATGTATTTATTTATTTTATCGTTGGCTTTTAGTGCCGGGAGTGTCCGAGGACATGTTCGGCTCGCCAGAGGCTGTAGCTGCTTCAAGCGGACACCCATGGTGTGAGCTACAAGTTCCGTTCAATTTCAATTAGACCCAACTTTTGCTACACTTGGTGGTGAACATTGGAACTTTGATAGAGCGTTACAACGAAATCTGACCTAGAATTTGGCTTCACACAAGTATAGTTAGTGGAAGGGTCTTTTACATGCCATAAATCTATGACATGGGATCGCGGGCTTTACTTTCCCTCCGAAGGAAGGCTATAATGAAGTATTTTAATGCTCTTAAAAATCGGATGACTTCGGCCGGGTTTGAACCGGCGATCTTTGGCACAGCAGTTCAGCATGCTACCAACTACGCCACCGAAAAGGTCTTTTAACCCGGCATCAGTCGCGGCCGATCTCACAGATCGGGACGTTCACTTCGATCGCATTCTTAGGACACAAGAAATAAAAACTTAATTTAAACATTTTGCACAGACGCTATCTTGTGTTTATTTAAACAATTGAAGTGAATTGAACGTCAGTGCATTACAATATGTATGGAAATTTGACGTACCAAGTTTCACCGCGCTCGGATGGTTACATCTCTAGAAAGTCGATTTAAATGTATCTATTTCCCTTGGCCGCCATGTTAGTATTTTACCTAACAGGTTTATGAAGGTCACATATATGACATTCTAGTAGTGCCCTTTATGACCGTACAAAATTTCAGGGTGATATCTCTTACTGTTGCGGAGATATAGAATGCCAGTGAAATATTTCGCGTGGCTGCAATGTTGTATTGGTGAACGTTTAAAAATTTTAAAGGTACGGTTGAGGTCGGGCATGGTAGTAGTATGTACGTACTGAGTTTCATTGAAATCACATCGGCCGTTTAGATTTTATTACGGACACACACACACACACACATACGCACACACACACACACACACACACGGACAAAAGGTGATCAAGCCAATTTCTTTCATAAATAACAGGTAGTTCCATGAATAACTATACAGCCTATTTTCATATATCCTACGCATGTCAATTGCCTCTATCAACATACAAAATTACAGTTTGATTGTTGTGATAGATTCATAAATATTGAGAACCGTCGAAATATTTCAGATGATCGACAGGTTGGATTCTTATTTAGGTACTATTAGCCTACATGAACATTATTGTGTACGTGTGGTATTCAAACTTCAATCGCATGATTAGGGCACAAGAAGTAAAAACGAGATTTTAAAATTTCGCACTATTGCCATCTTGTGGTTATCAAAACAATTGAAATAAATTAGATGCCAGTGGATTAATACTTTTATATGCATTTAACGTGCAAAGTATCACTGCACTCGGATGGTTAAATCACGAGAAAAGTCAATTTAAGTATTTATAATTCGCGTCGCCTCCATGTTGGATTTTTGCTCACAGGTTACTGGAAGACCTATAGGTGAACTTATGCTCATAGCCTCTATGAACATAAAATATTTCAGTTTGATTGCTGTAAAGGATTCGTAGATATTGAGAACTGCCGAAATATTTCGGTTGCTCGCCATTTTGGATTGTTTTATGTATAGGCCATAGAGTTAGGCTATGTACCATTAAAGGAAAAAAATTGCGTAGCTTCATTATTCAAACTTTCACTTCGATCGCATGATTACGACACAAGAAATAAAAGCTTAATTTTAAAATTTCGCACAGCCGCCATCTTGAGGTTATGTAAACAATTAAACTAAATTAGATGCCATTGCATTACAATATGTATAATCATTTATTGTACCACATTTCACTGCGCTCAGATGGTTAAATCAAGATAAAAGTCTATTGAAATGTTTCAACTTCGCTTGGCCGCCATGTTCGATTTGTACTTAACAGGTTTTTGAAAATTACATAGATTAACTTGGAGCAGTGCCCTTTATCACCGTACAAAATTTCATGGTGATATCAGTAATGGTTTCGGAGATATAGAATGCCAGTGAAATATTTTGCACAGCCGCCATTTTCAGGTTATGTAAACAATTGAACTAAATTGGACGTCAGTGCATTACAATGTGTGAAATCGCTCCAACCGTTTAGATTTTATTAGGGACACGCACACACACACACACACACACACACACGCACCCACAGTCAGACACACGGACAAAAGGTGATCTCATAAGCCTATTTTTTTTTCATGAAATGAAAATAGGCTAAAATAGGCTAACAATCGTTAGTGTTTTTCGCTCCTTAAGCTGTGGGCCTATGTCCCTAGTGGTAGGCACACGAGCTCTGATCGCTCTTTCAAGGTTCTAGTGAGACAACGCTCAAATATCAACGGTGTGTGTTTCTTGGACGTAAATAGTTTGTTACATGCTGGTAACCTCGCATACCTGTTCCCTACTGGTAGCAATATCTCTTCCTTCCCTTCTGATCTTTCTGATACATTCCGCCTTCACTCATTTACGAACTCTTGTTGACACTACACTACTCAATAAATACCTAAAGTCAACATTCCTGAGGGAGTACGAAACACCTGAGAAGTTGAATCCGTAAACCACGAATGTGCTTACAATCAAAAATATAAATAGTTCATACCAAATTTTTAAAGATATATCCGTGCCACACATTTTATCATTTTAAATGATCCAGTCGACTTCGTCGTTAAGTTACGGCGACGTCACGAAATGTACGGAGAAGGCACTGAGGTGTGTGACGTCATAGTACCGCTTGGTGCAAGTGTACTGAGTTCACTGGTGATCTATGGAGTTACGAGACGGCAACGACACAGCGAGCGTGACATCATCCAACCAGCTCCCTCCTTTCACCGCGCGCTCCAGCTCCCTCATGACTTTTAACTTTCTAGCGTTCTGATTGTTTTTTGATCATCTAACATGTCAGAGTCTTTGGCTTCGAGTCTTTCAGACTGACTGTCTCTTTTTTTTTAATCAGCAATTTTTCTGGGTTTGTGGTGTGTCTCGTGTGAGGTTTCACCTAAGCTGGCTCTTGGTGTCCGTACCCGGACAGGATCTGAGGATGAACGCGTGATGTTCGAAACATTTCATCCAATTAAGAAGGTATTTGTACATAATTATAAGCGTGTTAGTTTGTAGGGTATGTACAGTAAATACTTGTTTCCCGCCTAATGTAATTTTGCACAATTTGTGTTTACTGACTCAAAAGCTTTATTTAATAGAATTAGGCAACACTGGAAAATAGCTTCTATCACGACAACATATTGATAGTGTGAATCCACATTTGTAGTTTATATTTGGTTGTTTAGAAACGCTCTATCAGGTTCCAACGTTCGCCGCTAGGTGTCAGTAACGGTGGTAGCCAAAGTTGGAATTACTTGAAATTGAAGTTAGGGGAGCCCACGGGCGATCAATTAAAATATCGAGCTATGGTCATTGGCTGCAATTCCTATTCTAATTTGTATTATTCCTCTTGTATACGACATGTTTGCTAATTGGCGTGTTTAGTTATAAGTGTCTTTTATATTTTGTTTAATTAGTTGTTATGCTACTGTGGGTTTAGTTTCTTATTACCATACTTCAAGCCAGAACAATGTAGGCCTATATAAGGGGGCTCACTAGCCTCAGTGGCAGTTCTTTACCAATACATTCTAAAAATTCCCCTTCAGCTGTTAATCCGGCCGGCCAAGCTGTGTGAATATTAACCCATCGCTGCGCTGGTTCCTCTTGTAATATTTCATTCCCCGCCTGGGGCAGATCCACGACCTCTTGACCCAGGCGTGCTTTGCTCTGTGGAGGTATTGTCCTAGTCACCTCGTTCACAGTCGATATTTATTATCGATATGAAGGGGGCCTAATTAAGAGCTCAAACAACGTGAGATTCCCTTTCAACTTAGTGTTGTTTTGAAATGCGAGACTTTAAGGTCGTACGTTATTGTACATCTAAAATTGCGTCTTCTACTTCATACTTATAAAATACAGTAGTGGGGCTGATTGTTGAGATTGGAGGTGAAGAAGGAGACAGCGAAGTTGTCGTACTGTACTTGAGTTGCAAAAAAGAATATCAGGTGAGCCAAATAATAATTAAATTGATCAGTGAAATATTGAAGTGAATAGAACAAATTGGATTCTTGGAAACTAAAATGTATCACTGTCACAACCTGACGTTGGTAAACTAGAGACCTCACGTCTCCAAGTGGAATTGCAGATATTTCGTTCTTTGTAAAGAAAAAATCTTAAATAGACAGATAGATCTATTGTGTATATAAGAGTTGTAAGTGTGCTTGGATAGACTTACTGTTAATTCGCCAATTTAAACTTCCCGATGTTATTGACATTTTGTCTTAAAAAACTGTGTATTGGAAACTTCTCTGAGAACAATAATGCATTTATTAGATAAATAATGGGCTCATAATAATAATAATAATAATAACGCATATAAATGTGACTTAAAAGAAGTTTCCTTCATCCCATTCGTTATTTCAGCGAATGACTTAGTTACGAAGGACTGGGAAAATTCAATGGAGAAACTTGGCTTGCAGAAACATCATAGACAGATAGCCATCACAATAAGACAGGTTATATCAGACAAAATTACACGCACAACCAAGTACACACGGCTAAATGACCACGATGTCCAAGCCCTTCAAATGAAACTACCTCTTCCAAACAGAGCGATGAATCACTAGCTATTAATAGCGGCAATTCTGATAAAGACTGCGCCTAAGTTACTATACTTACAGGTGCCCAGTGGCGGTATATTTCCATTAGACCAGGGGGGTATTTTTATTGTTTGGAAATTAATCTGTTCAAGGCTTACGTAGCCTTCCTGGTAACACGCTATGCTCTCGTCAAGGAATCTTGGTGGCAACCATCTGCCCGCGGGCCACATTCTGCTCGCGTGTGTTACACTAGAGGTCGCGCAAGATATTCTGAAACAGGCATGCCACCACACTGGGTCATTGATTTGGTATTCATCAAGCCGACCTTGAAAATATGCATAATATCAGCCACTGGCGTCATGTTTGACGTAGAAGGTTTGCTGGTTCTGTTGCTTCAATCGGAGGCTTGAGTGGTGATTGTTGTCTTAAAGGGTGTAACATCTAGATCATCTACCCGAAATTATATGGGTGGTAGTGAAATTGCAAATGAAAACTACTGCTACATTTCTACTAAAATACTAGATATTGCTGTTGTTTTCATTTGAGGGGCATGGACATTGTGGTCATTCATCCCAGTGTACTTGGGTGTGTGTATGGGATTTTGTCTGATAACCTGTGATATTGAGTTGATTGTGATAGTGTGTGTATTTGTACTTAAGGTCAGGACTGGGAGGGAGGAGGCAGTGGCCTCAAGTTCCTTCCCACCATTTGCCTGGAGTAGAAGTGGGAAACCACGAAAAGCCCCTTCCAAGATGGTTGAGGTGGGAATCAAAACTACCTCTTTTTGGGTTTGCCGCCCGAGGCTGAGTGTACCTCATTCCAGCCCACAGACCAGAATTAAATATCTCGGCAGAGCTGGGAATAGAACCCGAACCTCTGGGGTGACAGCCAAGAATGTTAACCGCTTCACCACGAGGTTCTAGGTCTCAGATCGCGGGTTCAAACTCGGCCAAAGTCGTCGGATTTTTTAGGAGCTTTAAAATCCTTCATAGTATGCCTTCCTTCGGAGGGGAAGTAAAGCCCTCGGTCCCATGTCATAGATTTATGGCATGTAAAAGAACCTTCCACTAATTAAACTTGTGTGAAGCTAAATTTTTAGGTTAGATTTCGTTGTAGCGCTCTATCAAAGTTCCAATGTTCACCAATAGGTGTCAGTGACTTCTGGTTGCGAAAGTTGGAACTACTTGAAATTGAACGGAACTTGTAGCCCACCCAAAGGGTGTCCGCATTGAGGCAGCTACAGCCTCTGGCGAGCGGATCATGTTCTCGGACACTCCCGGCAGACGCTAAATAAATAAACATGAGGTAGTCTAAAATACTAGAAGAGGAATGGACAAATAAGAGAATTAAGGGAGAAAATAGGAATAAGAAATATCCTCAACCCTCGAAGAATGAAGAATCAGAGACAAGAAATATATCGGCATTTGTCTGAAGTAAACGTGGAGAGACCACTGAAAATCACTTCTAGAATGTCTGATTTGGGAAACGAGCCTAATTTCTTGTCTGTTCTTTCTCACGAGGTTGGGTGTACCGCTTTCCATCTCTCAGACGAGAATTAAATTTCTTGGCAGGGCCAAGAATCGAACCCGGACCTCTGCGGTAACAGCCAAGAATGCTAGCCAATATATTTTGAAGGGGTCACATCAATAGTCAGTAGTAAGTTGTAGTGTTGGGATGCTCTACCATTGGATATGAACTAAGTAGAACTGTCAACCGGGGTGAGATTGGTCCGTTATCTGTGTTCGTTTATGTTTTGATTGTGATGAAACTCATACCAAAAATGCAAAAATTTAGAAAAATTATGTTATATGAAATACAACTAATATAGAAATAATCTAATATTTAATAAACCAAGAATGTATCATAATATTTGAGATAAAGAGTTAGAAAAATGTGGAACAATTTCACCCGGAGACGGGTGACTTTGGTCCATATTGTGAATACTCCTTTTACAGATGGATATTCCGCTCTGGACTAATGTCACCCCTACACCAGGTAAGGTTGAATACAATCTATGATTAAAGTACCCCCAAAATATTATGTTTATTGTAAAAAACGTAGAAAACAAAAGCGAAAATGTCAAAAAATGTCAAAAAACTTCATTTCAAAAAGATAAAATGCTAAACAATTCTTCAAACAATAGCATGTAATGGTCAAATGAACAAACACTAATTATATTTAACACAGTTCAAAGTACCAGTAAGACCTTGTTAAAGTACTGCGACCATTAAAATTCTACTTAAACAAAAGAATTTAATTCTGGCACACTGAAAAATCCCCTTTTACTTAATAGTTTAGGAGGGGCAATTTTACTGATTACATTCTCCCATTCGTATTCTAGGGAATCTTCTTTCTTAGGCCATTTCCAACTTTTAACAGACTTCTTCATACAGCTGACAGTAGGTCCTTTCTCATCATCAGTAGGTAGCTTCTGGATAATTCCTGGATACTCTTCTCCGTTGTAACGAACAATTATAAAGCCACCTTTCTTCAACTCTTTCTTCTGTTTGAATGTCAAGGATGATGTACTGGTAGTTGAATGATTGAAGTCTTGATTCTCTTCATCACTGAAGGTCTCGCTCAGTTGGTCGCATCCCAGTTCCATTTCTGTGGATTCATTTGAATCATCACTTGTATTCAGATCTACTGCTTGTTTGGGACGTCCAGGTTTTCTCTTTGGCTTTTCTTTTTCAGACTCAGTTCTCAAATCTTCAAATGTAATACTCTTCCCAGCAGGCACTCTTAATTTTGTCTTTCTTTGCTTTCCAGTATTGACTCCTTCAATGTCTTTACGTTTCTCCAGTAGGTGTTTTAGAAAAGCATCCCCTATGGTATTCATGTCAATCTCTTCGAGCCTTTGAAATCTGTCCAAAAGTTCTTGTTTGTTCAGTGGATAGATACTGCATTTCCTGAAGCCTGAAATCAAATTTTGCTTCACATTGGGTGAGATTGCTTCAATTAACTTCCTTAGAAGAGAAGGAAAAATATCTTTCGGGATACCGGATACTCTGCTACCACTCTCGGTTTCTCTCCATTCTGAGAGAATTCTTCACCATGCCATTTTCACTGGTCTGAATACTGCAACATCTAATGGCTGTGTTAAATTAGTAGAATTGGGTGGTAAGCAAATGAAGCGAATATTAAAATCTGCACAGGCTTTAAGAACTGTCTCACTGATATGGGAAGCAAGATTGTCACCAATTATTACCTTTGGACCATCCTGTCGCTTCAACCTTGGCAACATCAGATTCATAAACCAGTCCTCGAATGTGGAATTGTCGAACCAGCCACTGCTAGTTCTGTTGTAGTGGCAATGTTTGGGCCCATTCAGTGTCCATGTATCCCACAAATGCTCTCCCTTATATACAACATAGGGAGGCATCAGTTCCCCACTAGCACTGGCTGCAAACATCACTGATGTAGATGTTTGTGTAGTCCCTCTGCGACAAATTACATGTTTTAGACCTGGATCATCTCGCAGGTTCGTTTCATCGTAGTTCCAGACGTGTGTTAGTGGAATATTTTCAATCTCTTTCGCCAAATTGCCGGCCCCGTGTGTTGGGGTAATGCACTTGCTTCTCAACCGGAGACCCCGGGTTCTATTCCCAGGTTCGTCAGGAATTGTAGAAACTGACATGAAGGCTGGAATGGGATGCACTCAGCCTCGTGAGGACAATTGAGTAACTGTCTGACAGTGAGGCAGCGTCCCTGTCACGAAAATGAAGATTAAGGACCGATGGGTCCCGATGCACTGACCACGCGTCACCCCATAATCTGCAGGCCAAATGGCTGGGCAGTCGCTTGGTAGGCCTAGGTCCTTCATGGGCTGTAGTGCCACGGGTGTTTTTTTCATGTTTTGATGTGTAACATCTTACCACTCGGTTGCTGGATATTTTTGTGGGAGTGATTTTGAAAAATGGGACGGAAGTGGATCGGAACGATCGAGGTGGCACCAGCTAGCAAGTATAAGACGCACTGCCAACTCGATCGATCGATCCATCTGGCAGTGGTAAGAGAAACAATGAACGCACGGTGTCGGAAATTGATACCATGACGTACTCTCGGCCATGTGGAATGTATATGACATACTGAACGGTAAACGCCCATGCGAACTCTGGTGTCAAGTGATTGAAACAAAGCACAAGGTACATGTTCGAAGTCTCCGTATCAGTATTTAAATGGTAAGATGCCTTAATATCAAACATTGTAAGTAGTCGGCATTGCCGCTATTATGTTTCTGGACAATGGCTATTCAAATATTAACCCACATAACGGTAATGCAGTCATCAATATAATATAATCGTTGTGGTTATAGGAGAATTGAGCAAGCCTTCATGAACTATTGCTGAATACATTCTCTTTACTCACAAGAGGGCCTATTCATAAGGCATTTTAAACTCAATTTCACGCAGGAACATTATTGAAACAAGCAAAATATAAATGAAACTTAGTTCCGTAATGCAGTATTATTGGAACGTGGAAATAAGTCACCATCTTGTGCCCAATATTTGCGTAGTCGAAATAGCCGTGGGGTTAGTGCCTATGACTGTGAATCTAGAAATTATCATTTTAAACGATATTTATCATATCAATATGACTCATTTTAACAGAATCCATATGAAATTACGTGTTGGTTTGTGAATCAAGAGGACCTGTTTATAAGGAATTTAAGGTTATGAGCGGTGTCGCGTCTATTAATCTAGTTGATCCATATCGTATTCTTTATTTAGGCATGTGTTGGCGGAAGCTACAAATCATCTATTAAAATGAGTTCCGTATTATAAACTACAATATCTGTAAAACACTCCCTTTTACAATAGATTAATATTTGTGCCAATAATAGTATAAAATACCGGTGTATCAACAATTTCACGTGAGGTTTCTTCAATGTCAGATGTTACACATCATATGCGACTACTGTAAGGCTCGTAATTATTTTTATTAAATGAAATGAAAAATAATCGAATGAGAGGCACGTACATACAGTACGGTACCTTCACGCTTCACCACGAGCTCCGAGCACAGGTTGTTGTTGCTTATTTTAGGAGCTGCGACATTGTGCCCATGTAGCTCCGTGTACATGAGTGTGTGATTTGTCTCATAACTTGTGTTATTGTGATGGCTGAACTCACGTGAGTGTTCTGTAAATTGAGAATAGGACTGGCGAAGGAGGTGGCCAAGGCTTTCAGTTATGAACCATCCTAGCATTTACCTGGGAAGGAGAAGTGAAAAACTACGGAAAACCACTTCAGTTTTGCTTCACGAGGCTGAGTGTACCCCGTTCATGCCCTCTCAGAATTAAAATTTCTTGGCAGAGCCGGGATTCGAACCCATGACCTCTGAGTTGACAGCCAAGAACGCCGGCTGCTACACCACAAGGAGGTCTCCTAGCACAGGCACCAGGAGTTAATGTAACTGGACACCCATGAATACTGCTGATATTGAGCCATCACTCCATCTGCGTGAACTCGGTAGCTAATTGCCACTTGTACTCCGCTATTTGCAACAATATTGCACATTTTAGTGGTCATCATGTGCAAAAAGTCATTACTGAGAGTGTTTAATGGAACATTTCCGAATGTAAGCTATGCATTTAGTTGAAATGGTTTCTAACGGTCAAATGAGCGGAATTTTAATATCGCCACTGATGGACCTGTCGAGGTAATTGTCGTTCCTTTTCAGTTACTTGCTTTTTAACATTGTTGTTCTTCCCACAGAAGGCTACTGGCTGTACGAATTCCTGGAAGACAATTCAATTCTAGTATCTATGGTCTACTGTAATCTTAGCAGCTCTTCTAGGGAAACGGTCTTAAGTGCAGTTTCCACCAACTCTTTACTAACGATTGGTTAGTTAATGCATGTTTAACTTCAGTATGAGAGCTGGGTTCGATTCCCGTCTCTGCCACGAAATTTGAAAAGTGGTATGAAGACTGGAACGGGGTCTACTCAGCCTCGGGTGGCCCAAATGAGTAGAGGGGGTTCGATTCCCACCTCAGGCATCCTCGACGTAGTTTCCCACTTCGTCTTCGGGCAAATGCGGAAATGGTGCCTACTATCAGGCTATGGCCGCCTCCTTCCCTCTTCCTTGCCTATCCCTCGTAATCTTCCCCTCTCTTTCCTCAAGAGTCACCTGTTCGCTTTGCAGGTGAGGCCGCTTGGGCGAGGTGCTGGTCACACCTCCCCAGTTGTATCCACTCCGATCAGATGTTCCCAGCTCTAGGACACAGCCCGTAGAGGCGGTAGAGTTGAGTTCCCTCGCTGAGTCCGTGGGAGCCACCAACCTGAAGGGTAAATTCGATTTTAAAAAAACAAGATGTTCAGTAAAGAACATATAGCCTACTTTCTCCTAAATGTATGAGTATAGTTATAACTCGTTGTTATTATCAAAGAGTATAATAGAACTATTCTATGTTGAAGACCTTAGAAACGATTTACCTCTACCAAACGCCACAACCTAGATAAAAACTGCTACCATCATTGAAGAAAGAAAGATAAGAAGTATATCAAGAATGTTATGGATCTGGAGACATAATCGACCGGACTGGCTGCGTGGCTCAGCGGTAACGTTCTCGCTTGCTGGGCCCTAGGTTGCAGGTTCGTATCCTGGCGCAGTCAGCTGGCATTTGAGGGTGCACAAATGTGAGGGAGCCGTGTCAGTACATTTACTGGCACGTTAAAGATCCCCTTCGGGCCAAAATTCCGGCACCCCGTGTCTCTAAAAGCAGCAGTAGTTAAAAGGGATGTAAAACCAATAACATTATTATTATTATTATTATTATTATTATTATTATTATTATTATTATTATTATTATTATTATTATTATTATTATTATTATTATTATTACATATACGACCTGCCGTGGGCAACATCCAACTTTGAGTTGAGGCATGTCTTTACACGTCTGGTTGTGCATGGCTTTCACAACCCTAATTGAATTAACAAATCTTTCCATGACCCTACAGAGACGTGTGTATACAAACTATGTGGATATTTTCGATTGCTATTTGCCTGAAATAAAAGTAGTAATTAATAACCTGAACTAAAACCAACGGCTTGAATTCAGTTACTATGTGATATCGTTTTGTTCTTTACTTCAAATAACATTTTCAAGTAACGCAAAATAGGCTGTTACAAACCCTTTAAAATAAAAAGTAAAAATGTATCGTAGTATCATCTTGTCATTCTTCAAATTCGATGCGCATAGAATGCCAATGGTATAGTAATCAATGGAGCCCCACGTAGACTAGTCGTGACATCTAGTGGTGAAATATCGAACAATATAATCCTAACAGAGCGAGTGCATTCTAGCGGCCAGAAGAAGAAACTTTTCAATAAAATCTGGAAGTTAATAAGTTGGTCGGCGTGCAGTTACGTTTTTGGCAGCTAGATGTCTCGAGTAAATCTGCTGGCGAATTATGTTTTAATTAAATATATATTTTACACCATAATATGCACAATATAACGCTTAATTTTAAAACGTCTGAGTCATTACAAAACAATAAACATATAACATTTCAAGCAAAAATCCTAGCTCTGACCGGGTCTGAACCATAGGCATTTGACCGATAGGCTAACGCTCTACCACTGAGCTAATTGTGTCAACGAATATCGTTCTATATAAAATGACTTACATAGAACTTGTTAGCAAATAGTGATTTATACTAAACGATTTCATCACTGGAGTATATTATTTATATATAAAGCGTTTCATACAAAGTTTATTTATTTTGTATCAGTACGCTATATTGCATGCAATACTCAAATTAGTGAAATATATGTCAGGCACAAGATATCCGCTGCCATCTTGTCTTATTACTGAATCGGCTCAGCTTTTTAAAATCACGTCTGCACTATAGTATTACAAAATAAACTTTTAATTTCGAACGTGCCTCTTCCTTTAGAACAGTTAAAACGATTCTCGGCTCGATAATCGGAACTGGTGGGTCCCATGATATGGATTATAAAGTTTGCATAATTCGCACGGCCACCATCCTGAAATGGTATGGCAGACGACCTTGTAGTTTGGTCACAAGACGCATCCTATACGAAGGTATGTTGTTACCAAATTTGGTAGAGATCGGATGATTTGGTTAAGCGTTATTTGATTTTACGTTTTGAACGTTTGAGTGGCCGCCATTCAGTTTTAGTAAAGATGGCGGCGATATAAAACATGACACTGAGGTGCCCTTTGCTTGTTCTACCTCTGTACCAAATTTCGTTCAATTCGGTTTCACCGTGTTCGAATTGATAGGGGGGGACAGACATTCAGAGTACACACACTCACACACACACAGACACACACACACACAGACTCACACACACACATACACACACACACATACACACACACACACACAGACTAACACACACACATACACACACACACACACAGACAGACACACTTTTTTCGCCCTGTGTTGATCTCATAAGTCTACTTTCATTTTTTGCAAAAATCGAAAGTAGGCTAAAAATGAGAGCTAATGCGTTTTTATCCTCAATGTATTTCACGTGGCCATTCTGATTCGTAATTACTTAAATACGCTTTACGACTCTCGCGCATGCATAGACTTGGATTCGCCCTGGAGAAACATGGCGGATAGAACAAGAAACGAGTAGCATTGATCGTTGATTGCGATGCTTCCTTGAAAATTTCTGGAACATAATTATAAAGAAAGAGAAATACTTAAGTCCTTATTCATGGCTTAAAATGATATGAACAAAGTATTTTGGAAAACTGATAGTTGTGTGTATACATTGTTTAATTAGCTAAATAGAACGTCGCTCACCGTTGTCCTCATAGCGTAAGTGGTTGCGTTGCAGAGTTTATTATGCAGAGCTTGAAGGAATTTGAATCTCGCTTCGAATATGTTGCTGTACAGTATTCTTCTTTCTTTGCATTAGCAACATGTATGATCTTTTATAATTTCATTGTCATAAACATATTTTATATTCGTGTGGATGAAAGTTCGTGTGAAACTCTGAAACAATCCAATTCTTCCGCCATTGAAAGTTGCGCGAAGTAGAATTTAGCTGCTTCTCTCCTCTTTAACGATGCTTTAGAGAGTTGAGTGGTCAGATTTGGCCATTTAACGTAATTGCTTGTTAGTGGTCAGTTAACGAGCGTTTCTGTTTGGTGAAATGCTCGTGCAAAGATAAATAACCTTTAATGATGAATTAAGAGATACTTGACGTTGGTGACCTTAAGTGTGTATTACCTTAATCCCCTCCCTCATGACTCCACAGGCAATTGAGCGCCTTGGCCTACCAAGTAACCGCTGCTCTGTGATATGGCTTGCAGATTGCTGGGTGAATCGTGGTCAGCGTGACTTTACTCGCCGTTTATCACACGTTCCCGGGTATTAAAGCCAGGACCTCTCAGTTACGATGTTGTTGTTTCATTGGACATCGTGGCTATTCAGCTTTGTGTACTTGGGTGTGTGCAGAATTGTTTCTAATAACCTGTGTTATTGTTATGTCTGTGTGGTGTGTGTGATTGGCTGCGTGGCTCAGTGGTAACGTTCTCGCCTGCTGTTCCCAA
The DNA here is from genome assembly GCA_946902985.2 of Meconema thalassinum. NCBI lineage: Eukaryota > Metazoa > Arthropoda > Insecta > Orthoptera > Tettigoniidae > Meconema > Meconema thalassinum. The sequence goes on from OX336392.1 coordinate 353,446,901, forward strand.
GGTCGCCGGATCGAATCCTGGCGCAGTCAGCTGGCAATTGAGGGTGCACAAATGCGAGGGAGTCGTGTCAGTAGATTTACTGGCACGTTAAAAATCCTCTTCAGGGCATAATCCCGGCACCCCGGTGTCTCTAAAAGCCACAGTAGTTAAGAGGGACGTAAAACCAATAATATTAACCCTCCTAGTGCCAACCCATTTCCTGAAATTCTTGCCAAGAATGCCAAGCCATTTTCAATGGTCATGCAGACTATTCGAAAAAAAATCATAACTACCACATTTCCAACGATATTTTTGCTTTGCATTATAACCAATACCACATTCTTTCATACATTATGTTCATAAAAGTAAATACGGCATCTAAACCTTTTTAATTGAAGTTATTCTGATAATTGAAGCCACCGTGGCTTAGGCGGCAGCACGCCGGCCTCTCACCGCTGGGTCCGTGGTTCAAATCCCGGTCACTCCATGTGAGATCTGTGCTGGACAAAACGGAGGCAGACAGGTTTTTCTCCGGGTACTCCGGTTTTCCCTGTCAAAATTTCATTCCAGCAACACTCTCCACTATCATTTCATTTCATCTGTCGTTCATTTAATCAATGCCCCAGAGGAGTGCGTCAGGCCTCGGCAGCCGGCACAGTTCATATCCTCGCCGCTAGATGGGGGCTTCATTCATTCCATTCCTGACCCGGTCGGAGACTGGAAGCAGGCTGTGGATTTTCATATTCTGATAATTGTTCATTTTTTCAATTTCTTTTTTGTAAAAAATCAGTTTTGATCCTAAATTATCGACACCTAAGTGTCATATTCAAAGAAACACTACGTTTCCAACTGTATAAAGTTCTTAGATACATCTATAGGCAGAAAACTTCAAAAAGGAGAAAACAACTGCACCGCAATTTTGGCGGGAACGCGCGTGATTGGGGCAGCGCAAAGGAAGGGCGTGAATACAAACTCAATCCTATCGCGTAACGCACTTCGAAATAAAAAAGTAAACACCACACAGGCAAGCTTGAAACCTCACCTTTCCAACAGTATGAAACAATCACGGACATATGCCTACAGAAATCTACAAAATATAAGATAAACAGCGCGCCGATTGAATCGGCTTTGGCACTTTTGGCTCGAGGAAAGAGAGCCGATCTGATCGGAGCGTGGCACTGACAGGGTTAATATTATTAGTGTGTGTAATGTAATTTTAATTCAGGTGAGGAATGGGAACGAAGTGGCCGTTGCCTTAAGTAAAGGAGAATCCACGGAAAATCACTTCTAGGATGGATGATTTGGGAATCGAACCCACTTATTCTCAGTTCTGCCCCTTTCCAGCTTTCAGACCAGATCAGGAAATCAAACTCGAACCTCGGGGATGACAGCCAAGAATGCTAGTCACTGCAGATGGTGGTTTCGGTGGCGTAGTTGGTAGCATGCTGAACTGCTGTGCCCAAGATCGCGGGTTCAAACCCGGCCGAAGTCGTCTGACTTTTTTAAGAGCGTTAAAATCCTTCAATATGCCTTCCTTCCGAGGAGAAGTAAAGCCGGCGGTCCCAAGTCATATTCTTATGCCATGTAAAAGATCCTTCCACTAACTAAACTTGTGTGAAGCTAAATTTCTAGGTAAGATTTCATTGTAAAGCTCTATCAAAGTTCCAACGTTCACCACTAGGTGTCAGTGACATCTGGTAGTGAAATTACTTTAAATTGAACGGAACTTGTAGCTCAACCCATGAATGTCCGCTTGAAGCAGCTACACAGCCTCTGGCGTGACGAATATGTCCTCGGACACTCCCGGCACTAAAAGTCATAGGCTGAATAAATAATAATAATAATAATAACTGCCCATTGATGTGACCTATACTCCACAGATGCATACTTACATACGAACTGGCGAGTTGGATTGAACGAGCCAAACAATGGAATAATTCCTCCTGTTCTGATTATTCAACCAAGGCGAACCGGGTTCACTTTCCGATTATTGCATTTGGAATTTTCCAAGTGAAATACCACGTCCTGTCTTTTGGATTCCACAAGAAAATCTAGTCACGTGGCTTTCGATCGCTACCTTAGAGGTCACGTAAAACAGCAAGTTTTTCCTAGATCACTGTTGTTTCACGGGGCTTCGAGGATATACCCGATCGACTGATTGAGTATTGGGAATTCAGTATAGATCCACATATTCTTGCATACACTGCAGTAAATTCTTTACATTCCTATTGGCTATTCTGTTTTAATGGCTGCGTGGAAATGATATGATCCATAAAATAGTTGTTGCCTTACCATGAGTGCCCTCAAGTCCAACGATCTGTCTTGAAAGTAATAAACGGGCATTAGTTCAAGGCGGAAGCAACTTGCTCCATAATCCACTAGTTTGATCCTTGAGAGGTATAATTCCGAGCTATGATCGAACTCACGCTCTTCTAGTCGACAATTTACCGTCAATTGCTGTCTATTTCACTTATATCATTTATGATGGGCTAATCCCAGGGCTGTTCGTCTTGTATGGTCCAGGGGTATGTATTGAAACTCCTATTCTGGAGATCCTGGTTTTTGTAAGTCATGAATAAGGACCAGATTATTAGGTTTTTAAAATTGCCATTTTAGGTTTTCAAAAACATAAAATAGGTTTTCTTAAGGATTTTAGTGGATAGAATAGGTTTTCTTAAGGTTTTTAGTAGATAGAATAGGTTTTTTAAGGTTTTTAGTGGATAGAATAGGTTTTCTTATGGTTTTTAGTGGATAGAATAGGTTTTCTTAAGGTTTTTAGTAGATAGAATAGGTTTTCTTAAGGTTTTTAGTGGATAGAATAGGTTTTCTTAAGGTTTTTAGTGGATAGAATAGGTTTTTAAAGTGTAGCAAAAGTTAACATAAACTGTGCAAAGCTTACCATTAATGCCTAATTGTTAGTAGAAAATCTGATAGTAACGAGAATGTAAATACCGTGAGTCCGGGAATATTCTCCGCAGCGCCTACATGAGTCTGCGACAGCTAGCTACAGCAGTTACGTTGGTAGCACGGCTGCCGCTTGCATCATCTCTACCTTGTATAAAACAAAGTCCCCGTTTCTTGGATGTTACTGGTAAACTCAAGAACCACTGGATAGATTTTGATACGGTTTTCACCATTCTGTAAAGGATATATCGAGTATGATTTCTGTGGAAAATAATTTATTTGTAATCAAAGGAAGCCGAGCAGTAACGATTTTAGTGGAATAGTCAATAAAAAAAACCTGGCGTCCGAGCGCTTTGTAAACTTACGCTGGGCAAACCGTTAAAAATATCTAAACACTATGAGTGTAAGAATTGTTCAGCATGAAAAGTTCTACAAAAAAGTCCGTGAGGGCATATGCCTATCTTCCTTACATCGCCCACTATAAGGGAACAACTGAAGCTTGTCTCTTACAGCTGTATGTGCTGTCGATTAGGAGATTCCTGTTTGTTGAGCTAATTTTCGTGTTGATTTACTTGGGCTTCGCAGCATTATATGGGAGATTTCATCAAGTTTTTCGTCTGTTAAAAGCGTAGGCCTGCCTGTTCCCGGTACATCGTGAACTGAGCCAGTCACACGAAATTTACTTACCAAATCCCGAATGGTATTACGGTTTGGACACTTTGAATTAGGAAACCGCGCCTGAAATCTTAATTTTACATTTTCTGTAAACCGATAGCCTTCGCCAAAAACGTATTCCACAAAAAAAAAAACTCTCTCTTCAGTAGTAAACATTACCTACCGCCTGTATACTGATGCACTCTTCCAATAATAATCTATCCGAACGCTCACTGACTGTAATACACGCTGAAGACATGCAGGCTCGCGCGCTTATCGCGATGCACATCGACAGCTCACACGGGGAAGTCCCGCTTTGAAGGACACAGTGCAGTGTAGTGCAGCCAACTAAAACTCATAACTCAACCACTCACAGCCGCACTTATCCACTGCGGAGAACATTCTCGGGCGCCCTGTATTTTACATGATGATACGTCTTTTATCAAATTATCACCGAAAACTTCACACTCTTAAGGAATATTTGCTGTCCTCAAATATGTTAATTATTCAAATTCAATAAAAACAAGGAAGCCAGAGGTGATTTTCACATTCTAGCTCGTTTAATTAACTTTGTTTATTTAGAATATAGGAAACTTGGAAACAATACGAGATTTATCCCCACTTTCCTGACAGTAAATAACCACAAAAAGATATAATCTGAAAAGTGCTGAAAGTATTTGAATTTTCTCGCAAGTAGGATTTCTCTCGATCGACTCGAGTCACTCGAGCTAAGAATAAAAACTGTCTTGTGCGTTACTTTCAAAAATTATAGACTACAGTAAATAAAAATGTAAATAAACTACAATAAATGGAACAAAACTGCAATTAGATATTTTTAGGTTCTCGCGTATCATTTAGGATTTTTGTAGGCATTACAAAATTCATGAAAAGTATTAAAGTAATATTCTACCCTATTTTAATTTATGAAACAAGATGTTCAGTAAAGAACATATAGCCTACTTTCTCCTAAATGCATGGATATTGTTATAACTCTTTGTCCTTTTCAAGGAGGTGAATTGAATGTTGGTTGTAGTAGCTTGTTGAAATAGAAAGTGTTATACGGATATTAAACATGAATATGAGGTACCCTTTGCTAGTGCTACCTCTGTACAAAATTGCATTCAATTCGGTTTCACCGTGTTTGAATTGATATGGTGAATCGATTTGCACACATACATGGCCACTATCTGCAAACTATTGGGCTGATGACCTTGTAGTTCAGTCAAAAGATTCTTCGTACATGAAGGTATAATGTTGCAAAATTTGGTAGAGATCAGATGATTAGGTTGATCGGAATTTGATTTAAGCTTTTAACATTTGGATGGCCACCATTACGTTTCCGTCAAGATGGCGGCGATATAAAACATGACACCGAGGTGCCCTTTGCTAGTGCTACTTCTGTACTAAATTTCGTTCCATTCGGTTTCACCGTGTTTGTATAGATAGGGGGAATCGATTAGCACACAAACATGCCCTCCATCCGCAAACTGTTGGGCTGATGACCTTGTAGTTTGGACAAAAGATTCTTCATACAAAAGTGTACAGTATAATGTTGCAAAAATTGGTAGATATCAGATAATTAGTTAGGTCGTAATTTGATTTAAGCTTTTAATATTTTGGTGGCCGCAATTATGTTTCCGTCAAGATGGCGGCGATATAAGACATGACACTGAGGTGCCCTTTGCTAGTGCTAACTCTGTACCAAATTTCGTTCAATTCGGTTTCACCGTGTTCGAATTGATAGGGTGGGACAGTCATTAGATAGATTTAGATTAGATAGATTTATTTTGACTGGCAAGATTAGGGCCATTGGGCCCTCTCTTCCATCTAACCAGATTATACAAATAATAAATAATGAACAATACAAATACAACTTAAATCTAACAATATTACAATGTTGATATAATATAAAATACATATGAAATGGATTAGCTTGATAATATACAATACAAATACAACTTAAATCTAACAATTTTACAATATTTATACAATATAAAATACATATAAACTGGATTAGCTTGGTGGTGTAGGCTGTAAATTGTTGCATTGTTAGGGTGAATAACTAAGATACTTAGGAGTAAGTTTAAAATTACAGTAAGGTAAAGGAAATAGGCTACTGAAAAAAGTGGACTAATGATGGTGATGAAGATGATGATGAAGATAATTAGTCGTTTTTGAAGGAGGTTATTTAGATATCTAAATAGAGAGTAAATGAGAAAGTGAGAATTGGAAAGTTTGAATATATGTAATACGACGTAAGAATATAAGCATAAATGTTGAGTTCAACTTTCATTTACTTAGTGAGTATGTACTGCTGGCAACGCTGCTTGAAGCTGGACGGGGTTGCTCCTCTGACAGAGCGAGGCAGATTGTTCCACAGTCGTGCAGTAGCAACAACGAAGGAGTTGGTATAGCGTACTGTGCGGTGTAACTTATGGGTATCAGCAAGAGTGTGTCGTTTTTTGACCGTGTTCCAAGAGTATGCTCGTACGAGAGGCGGTGAAACTGAGAGTGCAGGTAAGCTGGAGTTGAAGTTGAGAGTATTTGTTGAAGAATACATAAAGAATGGAGGTCGCGGCGTTGATTTAGACGTAACCAGTTAAGTTGTTCATAAGCGGGGGTGACATGGTCATAGTACCGTAAATTAAATATGTAGCGTACACAGGCATTTTGTGCATGTTGGACTTTGTTTTTAAGAGTAACAGTGAGATCTTTGTATACCACATCGCAGTAATCAAAATGAGGCAATATTAGGGAGGAAACAAGTCGTTCCTTTAATACACGAGAGAAAATATTCCAGAATCTTCTAAGTGAATTCAATGCGGAAAATACTTTTCTGGAAACATTGCAGACGTGCTGCGTCCAGGAAAGATGTTTATCTATAATAACGCCTAGATCTTTAACTGACTCACGGAATTCGATTGGGGAATCGCACAAGCGTAATTTTGGTAATGTGGGTTCATTTTTTAGTTTTAGGAGGATTTTCGGGTGGGAGGTTATGATTGCTTGGGTTTAAGCCTCATTGAGTCGTAGTCCATGTAAGCGAGTCCAGTTACAGATTTCAGTTAAGTCTTCATTAAAGGTGCCGATTGCTTCCGATAGTTTTTCTGGTGCTGAATGCAGGTAGATTTGTACATCATCAGCATATAGGTGGTGTTTGCATTTAGTGATTGATGACGGAATGTCGTTTATTTATATTGAAAACAGGAGCGGTCCAAGGACTGACCCCTGAGGGACTCCTCTCTCAACTGGACGCCATGAAGACATTTGATTTAAGTTAATTTTAACACATTGTTGACGTCCACGTAGATAAGAGTCCATCCATTGGATACTGTTCTTGGAGAGATGAATTTTAAATAGACAAGAGAGTAATATGTCATGGTCAACAGAATCGAAGGCTTTACTGAAATCAAGCAGTGTTAGGATTGTTACTAGCCCACTGTCCATAGCCTTTCTTATGTCATCCGTGACCTTGAGTTGACATACTGAAACAATGGGTTCTAGCTGTTTCACGTGGGGGGAGCAAAGCCAGGGTGTGGAAACCAAAACAGTTTTCTACAATTTGTAGCAAGCATTTCAAGGATTCTGATTTTAGTATAAGTACTACAAAGAGAACACTCTTACCGAACGCATTTCCGACGGATTTTGAGGACTACCCCAACATAAACAAGCACAAATAAATAGAAATACGCGCAAAAGAGCACGTGTCGATAGAGACATACATATCAACAATAAAAGGAAACGTTCAGGCAATTTAAATTTCACGGAAGACTAGTGTGATGAACGAATTGAAGAAAACCATGATCAACCACGTGTTAGTGTAGGAACGCAATGTTCTACAATCATGCAAACTCATTGCAAGTCGGCGGCTTCGGGGGCGTAGTCGGTAGCATGCTGAGCTTCTATGCCCAAGATCACGGGTTCAAATCCGGCCGAAGTCGTCGGATTTTTAAGAGCGTTAAAAATCCCTCAGTATGCCTTCCTTCGGAGGGGAAGTAAAGCCGGCGGTCCCATGTCATAGATTTATGGCATGTTAAAGAACCTTCCACTAATTACACCTGTGTGAAGCTAAATTGTATAGATTAAGAATGTAAACAACGCTCTTAGGTTCCTACGTTCGTTGCCAAGAGCCGACTGCGGTGACGTCTGGTAGCTAAGTTCTGAACTAGTAGTTGTTGACGGTGGCATTTGGCGGCAAAAGTAGGAACTGCTTGAAAATTGATCGTCTGCAGTCCTTACTTGAATTAAAACAGATACATACACTAATACAGTCATCACAATTAACACCGGTTATCAGACAGATTCTGCACACACCCAAAGTACACGGGGCTACATGACCGCGTTGTCGCAGCCCCTAAACTTAAGAACCATCCACCATCATTGCAAGTCAACAAAATTAAAACTAAGGAGGGCACTAAGAAAAAATACAGTGTACAGAACTACAATTAAGTCATTGAATCAGAAGATAATTTCATTGAAACAAAAATTACATTCAGTGCAACGTCAGGACAAACTTGATGTTCAAACAAAATTCTTGGAAATTTTTAGAAGATGGTTTGATATACCGGTACATGATATCTGCAATACCACACACGGACTTCATTCCAGAAACACGGACAAGCTTATTTTCAGTGAAGTTAATGGTGAGAGAGTTTCATGGCTGACCAATGAATTTCTGCCCTACCTGTCACAGGTTCAAAGTTATCCCGATAAAAAGATGAGACTTACAAAGGAAACTTATCAAGCTTTGGTGCTAACAACTTCATCAACCGTGTCCTGCATACGATTTCTAATCAGTATCGGCTTCCATTATGTGCTTACGCGGAATCTCTCAAGTGACGATGTAGAACTGCTCTTCAGTCACCTGAGAAATAAGGGAGGTAACAATGACATGATGGACGTGAGATCATGCCTGCATGCCATCGAGTCAACACTTTGCACAGGAATTATCGCATCTTCTAGAAGTGGGAATGTGGAGCTGAGGGAAGATGCAGTCGTAACAGGCGCCTTGACCAAGTTTCTGAAGCCTGGGAAATCGCGGAAGGTGCAAAACCCAGCCCATGCTAAAGAGACACACCAGCTTTCGGCACATGTCTTGAAGATTCTTGAAAGGCCTGTTCAAGGTAAGAATATGGGGCTTATAGTCTATATTAAGTTCATTGAAATAAAACATTGATTGACATTTTAACATTAAAATCCCCATATTTTTTTTCCAGAAAAGCCAGCGTCTTTATCTTCCATTTCAATTGCAATGCTAGCGGGGTTTCTTGTAAGAGTGGCAGAAGAGAGAACAGACTGTGAAGGTTGCTTAGAGAAAATATCAGCTCCAGCAAATTCAAGCCTGCCATTTAGTTTAATACATTTTCAAGACAGAGGGGGATTAAGATATCCCAAAACTTCTTTTATTTATCTGTTGGAAACAATTTTTCACTTTGTCACAACAGCCGTAAATTTCATGTCTCGAAAATATTTCGTGTCAAATTTCACAAATATTTTAACTAACACGTTTTCCGAGCACTAAAAATGTGGAGTGTGTATTGACAATTCTCTCTCCGTAGTTCTTCTGCAAAAGTTCTTAAGGCCACTTTTAAATAATATTGGTGTGAACCACACGGGCAGTAGTGCAACGTTTCTGAATTTAAGAAGTAAGCCACTTGACAGAAAAGTTCTTAAAGTGAAGTGAAATACAGTAAAGAGTGAGCCGTATTCATCATTTGGGGGAAACTGGATGAAAACAGGTAAGAAGTGCTAAAAAACATGTATTAAATGTATTTGAGTTGCATGAAACGCATAGTCAAAAGCAGACAACTAGGGCGCCGAACCGCGATCCTAGTGGCGTAAAGTGGAACTACCAGTTTGGCGCACCAAGTCTCAGCTCTATTTCCAGGCCTTGAGTATAACGTAGGCCACGGCTTGAATAATGAACCTACATAATAATTATCATCTAAAAGTACATGACTCTATGACCTACATATATAAAAATCCAACATGGTGACCATCCGAAATATTTAGACGGTTCTCAATAACTACAAGTCTATTACAGCAATCAAACTGAAATTTTGTATGTTGATAGAGACAATAAGTAGGATATATGAAAATAGGCTGTTTAGTTCTTCACTGAACTACTTGTTTTGTATTGAGAAGTAAGGAAAAAATAAGCAAAAACCTAAGAATCTGGACTCTAGTCATGAAAGACGGTGAGGGTAGAGCTCCAATTCCGCCAATGATTGCTAGGCCACGTATTCAGGCCAGGGAGAAATTGGATGCTGTATAACCGTGACCCTCATCTTCCCCGACGAGATAAGCTATCGTATTTCCTAAGTTAAACTGAAATGAACTATGATAACTATCTTCCCGCCCTCCCTGTTTATGAAGTCGGGCGGGACGAACTACCTGCTTGGCCCCTTCCCAGGTAAACAGAATTGAGATGTCAATATTGAGGGAGGTCCCACCCATAACTGTCACCTCAAACAAATTTATAGATCTCATTATCTACGTTTACAGGAATTCGTGACGGAAACAACACCGCCTTGAACATCTTGTTTAGAACTAAATTACATCTTTTCATGCTTGTATAAGGCCAGTATTACACTACCAAAGAAATTTGTCATAGATCATTCATAAAAGATCTTTTAAAAAATACTAGCAGAAGTACCCGTTCTTCGAACGGTGTTCGGTGTTAACACCAGACATTATCAATTGAGCTACTGTTGCAATGGTTAGCGGTTTGTCATTCCTTCATAAGTCTATCAGAACGAAGTTAGTTCTTTGGTAATATCACACACACTGTTAATTTAAGGGCCTAAAAATGTGGTTTTCAGAGACCCTTTATAGACTCCCAAATTTTGTGTCTCACAATGAGAAGTGCAACATATGCTTTGGTCGTAAATCTAGGATAATTTTTATATTTCGCCTATTTTAGTATGTATTTTGAGAAGTTTTTCCCTATATCCACCCTTCTACTGTATGCAAAGTACGGTGAAGAGTTTTATAAATGATTGGTGTATTGACTCTCATGGTTACCATATCTAATTTTACGATGCACCAAGCATCCGAACACGAGTTATAGGCGTATACACAGAAAGACAGACTGACAATTCTATTGTCTACATCATAACACCCAGATATCCAAATATGCGTATATCTGCCATACAGTATCAAAAAAAATCATCCTTACGATGGACCCGTATGTCGACAAAAAACAAGTAGTTCCGTGAAGAACTATATAGCCTATTTTCATATATCCTACTTATGTTAATTGCCTCTATCAACATACACAATTTCTGTTTGATTGCTGTAATAGATTCGTAGATATTAAGAACCGACTAAATATTTCGGATGGTCGCCATGTTGGATTTTATATATGTAGGTCCTAGAGTTATGTACTGTTACATGCAGATTATTGTGAACGTGTAGTATTCAAACTTCAATCGCATAATTAGGACACAAGAAAAAACAAGGAGATTTTAAAATTTTTCACAGCTGCCATCTTGAGGTTATGGAAACAATTGAAGTAAATTAGATGCCAGTGGATTAACATTCGTATAACCGGGTGAGTTAGCCGTGGTCGTTACGGCAGGACTGCTGGCAGTCGCTCACATCCGGGAGGCGAGGAGGTTCGAATCCCCCCGCCGGCAACCTTGAAGATGGTCTTCTGTGGTTTCCCATCTTCCTTCCAGGCAAATGCCGGGGTTGGTCCCTAACTATAGGCCACAGCCGCTACCTTCCAACTCCTCGCCCTTCCATTCCAACTTTCCTCCCCAACGGTACTTGTTGCTCACCCATTGGGTGTCCGTCTCGAAGTAGCTACAAACCTGGCGAGCCGAACATGTCCTCGGACACTCCCGGCAATAAAAGCCATACGCTAAAAAAAAAAAAAAAAAACATTCGTATAAGGATTTACTGTACCAAGTTTCACTGCACGCGGATAGTTAAATTGCGAGAAACGTCCATGTGATTATTTATAATTCGCGTCACCGCCATGTTGGATTTGTGATCACCAGGTTATTTAAAGTCCTATAGGTGAACTTAAGTTCATAGCCCCTATGAACATTAAAAAATGCAGTTTGATTGCTAAAATAGATTCGTAGATATTCAGTATCGTCTAAATATTTCGGATGGTCGCCATGTTGGATTGTTAAATGTATAGGCCATAGAGTCATGTACCATTAAAGGAAAATTATTGCGTAGGTTCATTATTCAAACTTTCACTTCGATCGCATGACTACATCACAAGAAATAAAAACTTAATTTTAAAATTCGCACTGCCGCCATCTTGAGGTTATGTAAACAATTGAACTAAATTAGATACCAGTGGATTACAATGCGTATAAATATTTCCTGTACCAGGTTTCAGTGCGATTGGAACATTAAATCGCGAGAAAGGTATATTTAAAATTTTCAAATTCGCTTGGCCGCCATGTTCGTTTTGTAGTTAACCGGTTTTTGAAAGTCTTATAGGTGGACTTCCAGTAGTGCCCTTTATCTCCGTACAAAATTTTAGGGAGATACCGCTAATAGTTTCAGAGATATATAATGCCGGTGAAATATTTCGCACATCCGCCATCTTGTGATTATGTAAACAATTGAACGAAGTTAGATGTCGGTGCATTACAATGTTTATAAATATACACTGTACCAAGTTTCATTGCGTTTGGTTGGTCAAATCGCGAGAAACGTCTATTTAAAAGTCGCAAATTTGCTTGGCCTCCATGTTGGTTTTGTAGTTACCAGGTTTTCAAAAGTCACATAAGTGAACTTATAGTAGTTCCCTCTATCACCATAGAAAATGTCAGGGTAATATCGGTAATAGTTTCGGAGATATTGAATGCTGGTGAAATATTTCGCACAGCCGCCATGTTGGATTGGTGAGTCGTAACAAAATTTGATGGGCACGGTCGAGGTCGCCGGGAATAGTGCTATGAACTTTCCGAGTTTCATTGAAATCGCTCCTGCCGTTTAGATTGTATTAGGGGGGGACACACACACGAATCACACACACACACACACACACACGCACACACACACGGACAAAAGGTGATCTCATAAGCCTATTTTTTCAAAATTGAAAATAGACTAATAAAAATTAGTTGAAATGTGCTCTCAAACTAAATTCACCTAACGTGTACTTCCTGACGTGAAATACAATTGAAAGCCTTGAAGACGAAACGCAATACACGTCACATAAAAACTGACCATCTACGTTGTGTTAGGTCCCCATACACAGGAAGGCCTCTTTCATAAATTATAAGGGCTGGTGGTGCATGTAAATTCAGGATATTTAGCCTCAAATGGCCCAAATTCCTAAAAGCCGCAAAAAATGCTGATTCAATTCAGGAATTTTTGAAAATAATGTTGCTGTTTGGAGATATAATAGACCTTCTGTACTACTGTATATGTCGCACGTGAAAATTGCATTAAAAATTCTAGGTTACCCCTTGAACCCCTTAATTGCATTGATGAATTATACAGTCTACGTTGGTTCCGTGATAACCTTATAGCCATTTGCACACTTTCACAGAAATGTAATAAATGGAGTGACATTGCTTCTTACAGAAATAGATGGAAAGTTGGATGCCACCCTTTGAGATAATGTTTTCATGGTTACCGATTTGCATTCCTTCATTAGTTTGTTAAATTAAATTAAATTAGTTTTGTAGGAATATTTCAGAAACTGTTGGTTTTAGAGCCTTATAATGTAGGTTTTGAGGACCCTTTAGGGCCCCCGAGTTTTGTTTCTGGCACCGAGGGGCTTTGTCTCGTCGTTGTACGCCATAATAATAATACAGTCTAATATAGGGATAGGAATATAATAGACCTGCCGTATCACACCCGCAAGTGTAAATCGCGTGAAAAAATCTAGAGTACCCCTTGACCCCCTTAAGCGCATTATACGTATTGATGAATTTTACAGCTTAATTTAGTTCCGTGATAACCTTCTAGCCGTTTGCAAACTTTCACACTAATGTAATTAATGGAATTGCATTGCGTCTTACAGCAATAGATGGACCTCTGAGAATCTGTTGCCATGTTTAGTTTATTAGTTTATTAAATGAAATTAGTTTTCTGGCCCCCGAGTTTTTTCTCTCACATTGAGGGGCTGAAAATGAGCTTTGTCTCGTCCTTCTGCGCCTATTTCAGCATGTATTTTCAGGGGGTAGGCCCCCTTTTATGAGAGGTATGTAGAAGAGTTACATCAATGATTAGTGTCGTGCCTCTGCTGGATATCTGTACCGAATTTTACGTTGATACACCCAGCCGTTCTCGAGTTTTAAGGGAACAAAATTGTCCACAGACAAACATACAAAAAGGCAGACAAAAATTTATTTTTGCGCGCATCCATCATAAAACAGTCTTAAACGCGTAAATAACTCAAATTTCCGTAGAAATTCAGGAAAGAAAACAGGCAAACTTTCATTTATACAGGGTGTATCTTAATTATACCGACAAAAAAAATCAGGGACACTCTGCTTGTTATGTAGAAGACAATGCCGCAATCAGATTGGTTGAGAAAAATTTTCCCTTTGAGAAAATGAGGTTACTTTGTTACTTCCGGGCGCGCGATTCAAATTGACAAGATCGCCGTATATGCTGAGCGAGTCGTATACGCTGGGTCGAGGGGCTTGGGCAAAATGAGACATAATCAATGAAAGCAAAACTACACGTTTTCGTTTTTTATCTCGATAGCATTTGAAATACGTTTTATTTGCTGCAAGAGACGTAAATTATAAACTATGCCTGTAATATAAAAGTGTGAAATAAAAGTATAATTTTGCTATGTACAACAAGTTTGTTCTTCACTTCAGCAAACAAACCTCCGTTCAACCTACAAATAAATAAACCTAGTAATATATCAGTTTGCTTGGGCGCAGAACGTCCGCAGAGCGGCTGGCAGGGCGCCCCGGCGCAGGGTGGCATAGCCTGCCGCGCGGCTGCAGTTTCAACGCCCTCCTGCAGTTACTAATTGACGCTGCGGGCTAGGTGTACTGTATACGCATCGTAATGCTGAATGCTAGAACTACAATTAATGTAACGTCCCAAACTTTCATTTACCGTGTACGTTTTCCGTAATCAAAGCAAAACCAAAGTAACTAAAAAAAACATAAGTCGGATTTCAGGTACGATTCCAGGGTTATAATTCCAAGTTTCAGGATAACCAAAGTATGTAACAGGTAGCTGAATGCCTCCTCTACATATCTGCGAAGTAAAATGGCGCAAATGTTGAATAGATTTTACTCGCGAGCTCAAAATAGCAAACTTCGGGAAAAAGCCGCCTTTTTGGACGCCATCTTGAATTGTAGACTTCCGGTCCATTTCTTGAGTGGGTATCAGGCATTTTCGAACTCAGCAGGGTCAAATTATCTTATAAAGTCCTGATGCCCAAATGTTATACGATTTGCTTCCTGTATATCGGTTTTCAGAAAAGCGGCCCGGTCTACATATGAGTGTACAAAAGCTCGGAAATGTACAGTTTTACGTAAGCAAGTGATCAGTTTAGTAATACTAAACGTTTTATCCCCTTATTCTACATACCGGTATTGCCACTACAGTGTTACAACTATCGGTCAACATGGAACTGCCATTCATCCATTTTGCTGCGCTATGATAAAATACAGTATTTTATGCTGTGCGATGGTGTGATGGTTGCTTTTTCTAACTTAAAAAAAAGCAAAACAAAAGTTTGGTGCTTTTCAGTCGGTCAACACGAATGTACCGAAAAAGAGCTGGGTTGTGCCCTAATCCTGAAATAAATTACATGAGATTAATAAATACATGTGATTTATTTCAGGATTAGGGCACAACCCATCTCTATTTGTGTACATTCGTGTTGACCGACTGAAAAGCACCAAACTTTTGTTTACCTAGGTAACACTGAAAAATGGCTTCAAATATCACAATGTTTAAAAAAAGTTCAGTTTTATAAAATATTTCATAAAATTTCTTTAACAAATTTCATTCATAGTGTAATACCGGCCTTACAAATGCAGGAGCTCACAACTAGATTATGATAAATGCTGTTTTAAGGGACCTAACATTTGAGATATCGGATCCTAATGGTAAGAGTGAGTGTGGAAAACAAATCAAAAACTAGTTAGTTAGTTAGCAAGCAAGCAAATAAATTATTGAGGTTTTAAGGAGCGAGGTAATCTGTCTCCAAAACCACAAACTACTGTTGTAACTGTTAAAAAAATTGACTGATAGTCAGTCTGAAAGACTGGACTTTATATCATTTTAAATGCTAGCAGCCGAGTACCAAGAAGGCAGTGCGAGAACAGAGTTTCAAGATTCTATTTTGTTTCTTCACTGCCTACTTGATTGTTCTCACACTGCCTTCTTGAAACTCTGTTCTCGCACTGCCTTTTTGGTACTCGGCTGCTACATCGTACTACGACGTCACACACTTCAGTGCATTCTCGGTACATTTTGTCCGTCACCGTAACGTAACGCCAGACCTCAGCGTAACGATGAAGTCGACAAGATCATTTAAATTGATAAAAGAAGCCAACTCCGTACAGGCCTTGGAGACCCTGGGAGTAGTGGAAGGTAGAGGCTTCCGCTCTTTGTGACATCGGCACTAGATGGGATGGAGTTGTCAGCTCCATGCCCGGCCGTCATTGCTCCCAGGAATTACCCTGGTACTCATTTCTGGTGAAGGCTGCGTGAACCCAAGGGCTATAAGCGTTTCTGAAAGTAGTAGTTTCGTTTCTAAAATCCACTATCTGGGTGGGGATCGAACCCACTCCCATTCACTTAGAAGCTCAGTGCCTCAACCGACTGCACCACGCAGCCCCCTAATGTTGTAACTATTGCTGACGACTAACTACCAAGTAGCATAGCCATGCTCGTTAAATCGTGCACCACGGCAGAAAGGGCAGCTGCAGCAAGTCCGGAGATTGCAGGTTTGAATACCGGTGCTGACAGTCTTTTGCTGCTGGTATTCCCACACTCCCTTCAAGCAAATGCCGGGATAGTAACCTTAAGTCCTGAGGCACCTACCTCATCCCTTTCCCTACTACAGCTATACACACTACTAGAGGCCTCACAGATATACACGTCTTCAAACAATCTAAAGTCTAAAGCTACACCCAACTACACGGGGCTGATGATCGAGTTGTTCCAATCCCCTTAAATGAATTAACAACTTAGGCCTACTAGGCCTACTGACTTACATCCTACCCACACACCAAGAGAAGACAAACTGGAATGAAAAGAAAGAAATAATAGGAACAAACGATAGGGAAAAGTAATGTCCTCAATCCTCCAAGAATGGGGACTGAGAGACTCGGAAAGAAGAAGGGCCATGAAAGGCATGTAGAAAAGTAAATGGGGAGAAGGTCCGCCCCAGAGGCAATGGAAAATGGGGAAAGCGAACACAACTCAGGCCTTAAGCAGAAGGCAGGAAACACCGTGAAACGAAAAACAGTACCCGATGCCTAGGGTGTCATTCATTTTCCCGCCTTAATTGGCCCTTGTCTCATCATTACGATACCCTCTTTCTTCGAGGGATGAGACATCTTCGTTCCTTTCGATGGTATCATCTGTCTTCTGCTCAAGGCCCTCAAGGAGGCAGGGTGTATGTAGTCTCTCCACTATGGTGCACTCTGGATAGTGCTGCACCTCATGCACTCTCGGCTGGTGAGTTCGGAAGTTGGCAACCTCGAGGGATTCCTGAGCTGGTTCCGGTTTCCCACCCTTTTCCATAGCCTTTGGGGCTTACCCTCTCCTCTTTCCCTTTCCTCTCTGCCTTCCATGGCTCTCCTTTCTTGTAGTTACCTTAATTCCCATTCTTCGAGGGTTGAGAGTATGTTTCTTCTTCCAGTCGTTTATTTACCTTATTCTTCTTTTATTTCTCAATTTCTTTATCTAGTATGTATTGAACCCTTCAGAAAAGCAGTGTTTAATGTAAGAAATCTTAATCAAGGGGTCGCGCTCAGTAACTATGTGATGTTTACGTTCGCCAAACAACACGCTCTACTGAGGTAAGGGTCATAGGATATAAACTATAATTAAGAAAGAAAGGTGACAAGATGTAAAATAATAACATGATTTAATGACTAAAAGTGCATAAAAAAAGAAAATAAACAACAATAATAAAAATAAATCCTCCCTGAATTTTCCATGACAGGAATCTCTATCAATTCTGAGGAGTCAGACGGATCTTCCCTTTATTAAAATGTGGATCCTGGTTCCACTAACTTGCAATTTGGGTTTTATGTGCGCGTAATGACTAACTACGAGGAATGAGTACTTTGGATGACTGTTCGTTTACAACGGGTTAACAGCCACGATGCTTACGAACAATCATCTTGTAAATCAACGTTTACGGATATGGAACATGACATTAATAAAAACCCTTAAAGATGTAATGCTGACACACAGACTAAAATCTACTATTTACAGGAATCTCTCTCGAGACCCTCATTTAGCGCGATGACGCACTTGACTATGAGCTGCCAACACGGGCCAATTGCTCAATACACAAGCAAGGAAATACAGCATAGCACGTGACTCACGGGTCACTGAATGGAATATAAACATGGAATAAACCAACAACAACAAAAGCCTGACTGGCTGATATTACTTTATATGAACAAAACTGCATGTTAAGCTAACGCTTCGGAGATTATCGTGATTTGTAGGCAACTCCCATTTATTTAAACAATTTTTTATCATTGATCAGTTCTTAATTCTGTATTTCAAGTTATTACGGAGTCACACAGGCACTCTCCCCTAATTACCTCGCTGGCAACCTTCAGTCCGTCTTGTGAAACATCTCCCCTCTATTAATACCTGTCATTGTCCCAAGTCCAGTGTATAATAATAACTGACCAGCTGTGCCGTTATCTCAAGGAATCAACAGCAACAAACTCAACCACCTTAACATATGGTCAGACATTAATCAAAATATCCACAATTGCCCTCGCAAGGTCACAATATGGATTTGTCACCAAGCTGCCAGAAATCAGTCTAAGCTGAAACTCCCGCTTGTAATGACCACAAAATACACACACTCACACACACACTTCTGGGAATGACATTACGTTTTTCACACAGATCGGCTGAATAGGTGCTCGCAAACTATTAAAAAAAAATATTAAAACCTACGATAGAGCTGACTGCTCTTCGTCACAAATCACATTGCTCCAAAGGCAATAATTTCACTGAATCTGATCAATAATAAACCAAAAGAAATTAATTACCCTCCAATCTACTGTATAATTATATTACTTCAGTCCTACTTCTGAAACACAACATATCTCCGAGAGACGTTTTTAACCGCATCGCGTAACATATGCAAACACGGTCGTCCACATAGCTACGTTAGTTAAAACAACAAACAAGAAAAGAACCTTCTACTAATAACATATGCGAGCTGTTTCCATGCAAAAGGTGTGTCAGACCAAAACTAAATAGACTACGTTAATCACACAAGCAAATTATTTACAAAACAAAATATGTCCCATACACCATAAGTTAATTTATCAAATAATAAGAATTATTATGTACTCATCCTCGGTCAGCCACCCGTCAAAGAACATCCGCAGCCATCTCCCAACTGGATGCTTCTTATCTCATCTCAACCATCTTGACGGAGTCTTGATAGATCCGGCTTCCTCCATGGTCAACGATGTCATCTCTCGTGCTGATTCAAAATTAAATTATTATACACTTGATATCTGACTACTAAATTCGCCGTTCGGGTACTACTTTCTCCAAACTGTCTGTTGGCGAATTATCGAAGATACTGCCCCTACAAGTATAGTACTGTGACTATCTAACACTGAATTTAACACTTTTAATAATAATTTCTGTGTCCTTCATGACACGCAAAGTATAAGTGTCAACGTCCTTAGACGCGCAAAGTATAATAGCCTGTGTCCACTAACACACAAAATAACAGCCTCCGTCCTCAGACGAACCAAAGTAATAAGCCGTGTCCTCGACACACCAAATATAATAAGCAATGTCTTGGCTCTTCACGCCACTTATAAATGAACCGGCCCTAGGTATAGATAGAGGGAGAAATTAGATCAAAATTTCACAAAATAATGGTGGTACAGGAATGAAATAAATATCATTGAACTCGAAAAATAGCGCAGGTCAAGAATATGCCCATTAATTCTAGAATCGATCGTAGAGATGTTGTCTAGGCGATCTCCCGCGTGAATGCTAGCCGTAGCGTGCCCAAGCTCGACTTGCCGCGCTGGTAAGCATTCTTCTCCCATTGGTTCCATATTTTCTGTAACTTGGCGGTTTTTATCAGACCTTGGCCTAGTAGGAGTGTCTAGCATATTCATCAGCCACTCACGTTACTGCATCATATTTTTTCTAGGCGCGAATATTACAATGCACATACCAGAACCGTGTCTCACTGCGCGTCGCTTCTATTTTGAGGTGGCCACCACCTGTCCTTCTGAATCATAGCTATGGTCATTCTTTTCACAATCCTAAGTATTTAGCCTTTTGTCAAACAGCTTCAGGTATGTCCCCAATGTCTCCAGCAAATGCTTGAAATTTCCTCATCTCCGTCTGGCTATTTTCATGATGCTGGTAGGAATATTTATTAATTGAAGAAATAAAACATCGAATCATTTATCCATCAGAGGGAAAAGGGTTCAGTATGTCAGTAGATAATTTTAGTGATCTATCTCTCTCTATATAAAAATGAAAGTTTGTCTGTTTTTTTTTCTGAATTTCCACGGAAATTTGCGTTATTAGCGCGTTTCAGACTGTTTTATGATGGATGGGCGCAAAAATAAAATTTTTGTCTGTCTGTCTGTCTGTCTGTCTGTGAACAGCTTCGAGTCCTTATAACTTGAGAACGGCTGGGTGGATCAACGTAAAATTTGATACAGATATCCATCAGAGGCACCACACTAATCATTGATGTAACTCTTCTCCGTACATCTCATAAAAGGAGGCCTACCCCCTTAAAATACATGCTGAAATAGGCGTAGAAGGACGAGGCATAGCTTATTTTCAACCCCTCAATGTGAGAAACATAACTCGGGGACCCCGAAAACCACATTTTAAGGCCCTAAAACCAACAGTTTTTGAGATATTCCCAGAAAACTAATTTCATTTAATATTCCATGAAAGAATGCAAGCGGGTAACCATGGCAACGGAATCTCATAGGACCATCTGTTTCTGTAAGACGCAATGCAATTCCATTTATTACATTGCTGTGAAGTTTGCAAACGGCTATAAGGTTATCTCGAAACCAAACTAAGCTGTAAAATTCATCAATACGTATAATGCGCTTAAGGGGGTCAAGAGGTACACTAGAATTTATTCATGCGATTTTCACGCGCGGGTGTGGTGCGGAAGGTGTTTTATATCCCTATCCCTATATTGTATTTATTATATTATTATCATCATTAATGTTATTATTATATTATGGCATACAACGACGAGACAAAGCTCATTTTTTAGTCCCTCGGTGGCAGAAACAAAACTCGATGGTTCCCGAAAACTACATTTTAAGGCTCTAAAACCAACAGTTTCTGAGATATTCCCAGAAAACTAATTGAATTTAATAAACTAATGAAGGAATGCGAGCCAGCAACAATGACAACAGGTTCTCAAGAGAAGACATCCAACTTTCCATCTAATTCTGTAAAAAGCAATGCCACTCCAATTATTACATTTCTGTGAAAGTTTTCAAATGGCTATAAGGTTATCACGGAAACAACTTAGACTGTAAAATTCATCAATGCCCTTAAGGGGATCAAGGGGTACCGTAGAAGCTTTCACGTGATTTATACGTGTGATATGTCGTATAGAATTATATCTCCAAACAGCAACATCATTTTCAAAAATTCCTGAATTGAAATAGTATTTTTGCAGCTATTAGGAATTTGGGCCATTGGAGGATTTAAAAAAACTGAATATTCGTGCACCACAAGCCTATATAATTTGTTAAAGGTGTCTTCCTGTGGATGGGGACTTTACACAACGGTGAGGGTTAGTCTTTATATAAGGTGTGTTTCGTTTCGTCTACGAGATTTTAAAATTTATTTTCCCGTCAGGAAGTAGCCTACACGTTAGGTGAATTTAGATTGAGCACATTCACTTTTTTTTTCTACAAACGGGTTCATCGTAAGGATGATTTTGTTTGATACTGTGTGGTTGATATATCCATATTGGGACATCTGGGTGATATGTTGTAGGTTGGTTGGTTGGTTCCTCAGTTTAGAAGCTGCAACAACGCGTTCACGCAGCCTCGTGTACTTTGAATGTGTGTAGAATCTGTCTGATTACCGGTGTTAATTGTGATGGCTGTATTAGTGTGTGTTATTTGTATTTCAGGTAAGGACTGCTGACGATCAATTTCCAGTAGTTCCTAGTTTTGCTACCAAATGCTACCGTCAACGACACCTAGCTGTGACTTCGCTACTAGATGCCACCTCAACCGGCACCTGGTGGCAAACTTTGGAACTAATAGAGCGTTAATCAAATCTAACCAACAAATTTAGCTTCACACAATTGTAGTTAGGGGAAGGTTCTACTACATGACATAAATCTATGACATGGGACCACCGGCTTTACTCCCCCTCCGAAGTAAGGCATACTTTCTGTGTATCTTTATGTACGCTTATAGCTCGTGTTCGAATGTTTGGAGCATCGTAAAATTAGTTATCCATGAGAGTCAATACACCAATCATTTATAAAACTCTTCACCGTACTTCTCATAGAAGTGTTGGTATAGGAAAAAACTTTTCAAAATACATGCTAAAATAGGCGAAATATAAAAATTATCCTAGAAGGACGGCCAAAGCATATGTTGCACTTCTCAATGTGAGACAAAATTCGGGAGTCTATAACGAGCCCTTAAATTAACAGTGTCTGTGGTGTTCCCAGAGAACTAACTTCCCTCTGATAAACGTATGAAGGAATAACAAGCCCCTAACCATTGCAACAGTAGCTCAATATCGATAACGTCTGGTTATTAATACCGAAGACCGTTCTAAGAGCGGGTACTTCTGCTAGTAGTTTCATACTTTTCACTACCATCCAAGCCATTAGGAGCCGATAATCCAGATGTTAGGCCCCTTGAAACAATAATATCATCATCGTTATCATTAGGGGGCGGATTTCTATGACAAGTCATACTTTCCCCCTTAACATTATATCTTGTAATCTTGTATTTTCAACACGTTTCCAAGCATGATAATCAAAACTAAACAGGTTTTATTGAGCATATAAATGCATAATTAGGCTTTCTTAAGTTTTATGGCATATTTTGTACAAAATATCATTACAAACGCCATATTTTGGTAATTTTCATTTAAATTTCGTTTTATAAAAATATGAATAAGCTCTAGAAATTATTGTTCAGGATAGACTGGAATATATTACTGAAGAACCATTCTTAAGTATTGTATGGAATGTTTCTAACAGGTAACAACTATTGTTTGCTAGCTGGGTCAATTCCTGGAAACCGAGCTATTGTTTACACGGAATCAGAGGTAATTCCCCAGTTATTTGTCATCGTTCTTATCTCTCTCCTTCGCCCTCCCCTCTTCCGCCTTCAACACACTGAATAACCTTGGTCACTCATTAGGGTGCTGCAGTCATTCAGTTTTTTTCAATATGCCTAAAACGAAAGTCTCAATTTGTGTGAAGTTACGAAGTTTTGTTCGCGAGTTCGGTGAAAACATATTCAGTACGGATGGAGTGATATTATTCTGTAAATTGTGTGAGGTTAAAGTCATATTTTGATTTTATAGGTCATATTTTTATGCTTTTAGGTCATAAATGCATACATATTTCATACATTTTTAGGTCATATAAATCCACCCCCTAGTTATCATCATCATGTCGTTCACTTTCATAGGACTATTTATGTATCCATTTCCAGAAGTGTTCAAATCATTAACATGAATTCCCTAAGTTTGTTCTTTAACCACAAGAGAAGAACCCTGGCGGGCCCCAACACACAGAACACCTCCTTGATGTGCACATGTGTCTCGCATTCCTACTGCAAGGGAGGCGGATTTGCTTTGGCGCGGCATGAGTAGGGGAGGATCTGTCATTCGAACACAGCAGAGCAGACCCATGGGGCGGAAGTGTCCTTTACTTCCACGGAAATAGCACATGGCTCTGGAGATACATCTGGTTTCCTTCCGAGCAATCATGGACATAAATGTCAAATCTCTTATGATGCTGAACTTTTTTTCGACGTTTTGTTACAAACTAATTAATAATTATTACTGCACTCTAGCTTTCAGTCGGTCAACACAAGACCATACCAATTACTGGAATATGTGAAAAATAGCCTGAAATAAATTACATGTGATTAAGATGGTTGGTTGGTTCAGCGAACGTACTGGATGGGGACGTACGAGAGACAGGAGTCTCCAGATAAAGAAGAAAAAAATGTTGTAGGCTGATCCTAGGTGGTCAATAAATAAATAAATAAATAAATAAATAAAACTAATTGAAATTGAAAATTATTTATTTTGTTAATAACAATTAGGACTAAATGTCCCTTTAGCTGCAACTAGCTGCCACTACTATACATGTTTCTTTAATACATAGTCTTAAATTAACCTAATTAGTCTAAATACTAAGGAAGAAATAAATACAGTGAAACGTGGCTAATTCGAACTTCTATAACTCGAAATCTTCTTTAATTCGAATTTTTCTCACGGTCCCTAGCATTTTATATACAATCAATGCCAAAAAAACGTGGTTAATTCGAATTATATTTTGGATAATTCGAAGTTTTTAGTGTAAAAAGCCGATCGCAAGCCAAACAGTTGGATTAGGTATTCCCGAAATACGACAAAGTTAGGCGTTCTTGTTTGAAATTAGAAATGACGTAAGTGATTCTGTTTTCCGTTCCTTAAATTTGTTAGATTCTTTTGTGATGGCCGAGAGACTTATTTATAGGAAACAGGTAAAAATCTCAAACTTTTATGAAAAACTGTAAATTTCTCTAAGACTTAACGAGATTGCTGGATTACTACTGTCGTTAAATAGGTGAATAGTACATTTTGGTTTTATTTTATCATAATTTGAAACTTTTAAGGTTAATCACGATACAGTTATTATACAGTGCCGT
Source organism: Meconema thalassinum (assembly GCA_946902985.2). NCBI lineage: Eukaryota > Metazoa > Arthropoda > Insecta > Orthoptera > Tettigoniidae > Meconema > Meconema thalassinum. The sequence goes on from OX336392.1 coordinate 353,471,506, forward strand.
TGTCTGTTATCTGCATTGTTGAACGTAAATCATTATGTAAACATAATGCAATTTATTTTCTCTACCCTTTTCAAAGAACTTTCTTAATTCGAATTTTTGGATAATTCGAATATTTTAACTGGTCCCTTGATGTTCGAATTATCCAAGTTCCACTGCATATACAAAAATGTTTTAACCTACCGGTACTTAATTAATATGAAGTAATACTATTATGTTACAATTTTATAATAAACTTATACGTCATGTTTTAATAATTACACAGATAATAGCTGGTTCCTCAGTTTAGGGGCTGCGACAACGCGGTCATGTAGCCCCGTGTACTTTGGGTGTGTGTAGAATCTGTCTGATAACCGGTGTTAATTGTGATGACTGCAGACCATTGAATTTTTCAAATAGTTCTTACTTTTACCGCCATACGCCACCGTCAACGACTACTAGTTCAGAACTTAGCTACCAGACGCCACCGCAGTTGGCTCTTGGCAACGAACGTAGGAACTTAAGAGCGTTGTTTACATTCTCAACCTATATAATTTAGCTTCACACAGGTGCAATTAGTGGAAGGTTCTTTAACATGCCATAAATCTATGACATGGGACCGCCGGCTTTACTTCCCCTCCGAAGGAAGGCATACTGAGGGATTTTTAACGCTTTTAAAAAATCCGACGACTTCAGCCAGATTTGAATCAGCGATCTTGGGCACAGAATGATTAAGATGTAGGCCTATATATATATTGTTACGGACTATTGAAGAAGAAGAAGTAGAAGAAGAAGAAGAAAACTAAGTAATGACTTGTATCGCTCGTCAAATGAGCATCATAAGAATCAATGATGATCATGATGATGATGATGATAATTGCTGTTTTAAGGGGCCTAACATCTAGGTTATCGGCCCCTAATGGTTTGGGTGATAGTGAAATATGAGAATGTAATGTGAACTATAGCTAAAACCACACTTACAACTAAAACTAACTACACACTTATATACTAGAAGAAGAAATGGAAGCAAAAGGAGAATAAGGAACATAAAGGACAGGAGGGGAAAAAATGCCCTCAACCCTCGAAGAATAACGATTGAGGGACTTGGAAAGAAGGAGAGCCATGAAAGGCAGATAGGAAAGGGGAAAGACGAGAGGGTCCGCCCCAGAGGCAAAGGAAAAAGGGGAAAACCGGACCCAGCTCAGGAATGGCTCAAGGTCGCCAACTCCCGAACTCACCAGCTGTGTGTGTACTTGTAACAGGGGCTAAGATTAGGAAGGAGTGGCCGTGGCTTTTGTTAAGTGCAATTCGGGCATTTTCCTGGATTAGAAATGGGAAACCATGGAAAACCACTTCTGAAGTGGGAATCGAACCCATTTCTTCCCAGTTCTGCCTCATGATACAGCGTACCCCGTTCCAATCAACAGACAAGAATTACAATGTTAACTGTCTGCGTGGCTCAGAGATAACATTCTCGCCTGCTGTACCTAAGATTGCAGGATCCAATCCCGGCGCAGGCAGTTGGTATTTGAGGGTGCAAAAATGCGAGGGAGTCATATCAGTAGATTTTACTAGCACGTTAAAATTTCCCTTGATCGAACCCCCGCGCATTTGAGGTTTCGGTGGCATAGTCGGTAGCATGCAGAACTACTATGGCCAAGATCGCGGATTCAAATCCTTCAGTATGCCTTCCTTCGGAGGGGAGGTAAAGCCGGCGGGCCCATGCCATAGATTTATGGCATGTAAAAAAACCTACCACTACAATTGGTAGTGTGTAGCAAAGGTTTTTGGTTATATTCGGCTAGTTGGAAACGATCTATCAAGTTCCAACGTTCGCCGTTAGGTGCTAGTGACAGTAGCCAAAATTGGAACTACAGTAGTACCTCGTTTACCCGGATCAACTGGGACCAGGGCCGATCTGAGTTAACGAAACTCCGGGTTATCCAGAGAGTGTCGGATAAACGATTAAAAACCATCTAGCCTACATCACCGAAATATTTTTAATGGAGTGTAGAAATTATGATCGGCTCACATTCACCTTAAAACACATACACTGTATGTATTGTCATAACTAGGGGGCGGATTTCTATGACTAGTCATATTTTCCCCCTTAACATTATATCTTATAGTCTTGCATTTTCAACACGTTTCCAAGCATGCTAATCAGAATTAAACAGGTTTTATTGGGTATATAAATGCATATTTAGCCTTTCTTAAGTTTTATGGCATATTTTGAAGAAAATATCATTATAAACGGCATATTTTGGTAATTTTCATTTGAATTTTGTTTTATAAAAAAAGAATAAGCTCTAGAAATTATTGTTCAGGAGAGACTGGAATATACTACTGAAGAACCATTCTAAAGTAGTGTATGGAATGTTTCTAACAGGTAGGATATATTGTTTGCTAGCTGGGTCAATTCCTGGAAACCGGGCTATTGTTTACACGGAAGCACAGGTAATTCCGCAGTTATTTGTCATCGTTTTTATCTCTCTCCTTCGCCCTTCCCTCTTCCACCTCCAACGCACTGAATGACCTTGGTCACAAATTAGGGAGCTTCAGTAATTCAGTTCCTTTCAATATGCCTAAAACCAAAGTCTCAAGTTGCGAAGTTTTGTTCGCGAGTTCGGTGAAAACATATTCAATACGGATGGAGTGATATTATTCTGTAAAGTGTGTGAGATTTCGAAAAATTAAAACTTTTTTAAATCTTAATTAATTGCAGCCTGTAGCAATCGTAATAAAAGTGTTTCTATGTAATGTAGATGCTATTCATTAAGTCATATTTTGAATTTTATAGGTCATATTTTTAGCCTACTTTTCACATTTTGCAACAAGTAGTTCCGTAAAGAACTATACAGCCTATTTTCATATATCCTGCTCATGTTAATTTCTTATGACAACATACAAAATTTCAGTTTAATTGCTGTAACAGATTCGTAGATATTGAGAACCGTCTAAATATTTCAGATTGTCGCCAGGTTGGATTTTTATTTTTGTACTATTACATTAAGATTATTGTGTACGTGTGGTATTCAAACTTCAATCGCATGATTAGAACACAAGAAGTAAAAACGAGATTTTAAAACTACGCACAGCAGCCATCTTGTGATTATGCAAACAATTGAAATAAATTAGATGCCAGTGGATCAACATTTGTATAAGCATTTAACGTGCAACGTTTCACAGCACTCGGCTAGTTAATTCGTGAGAATCGTCCATTTAAATATTTATACTTCGCGTCGCCGCCATGTTGGATTTGTGCTCACCAGATTAATGAAAGTACTATAGGTGAACATATGTTCATAGTCTCTATGAACATAAAAAAATCAGTTTGGTTGCTGTAAAAGATTCATAAATATTGAGAACCGTCTAAATATTTCGGAAGCTCGCCATTTAGGATTGTTATATGTATAGGCCATAGAATTATGTACCATTCAAGGACAATTATTGCCTTGGTTCATTATTCAAACTTTCACTTCGATCGCATGATTACGACACAAGAAATAAAAACTTAATTTAAAAATTTCGCACAGCCGCCATATTGAGGTTATGTAAACAATTGATTTAAATTAGATGGCAGTGCATTACAATCTGCAAAATCATTTACTGTACCACATTTCATTGCGCTCAGAGAGTCAAATCACCAGAAAAGTCTATTAAAATATTTCAAATTCGCTTGGTCGCCATGTTCGTTTTTTACTTTACAAGTTTATGAAGTATACATAGATAAACATGTATCAGTACCCTTTATTACCGTACAAAATTGCAGGGTAATATCTGTAATAGTTTCGGAGATATAGAATGTCAGTGAAATATTTCGCACAGCCGCCATTTTGAGGTTATGTAAACAATTGAACTAAATTAGACTCCAGTGCATTACTATGTGTATAAACATTTCCTGTACCAAGTTTCATTACGTGTGGATAGTTAAATCGCGAGAAAAGTCTATTTAAAAGTCTCAACTTCGCTTGACCGCCATGTTGGTTTTGTAGTCACCAGGTTTTTGAAAGTCTCATAGGTGAACTTCTAATAGTACCCTTTATCACCGTACACAATTTCAGGGCGATATCGGTAATAGTTTCGGAGATATTGAATGCTAGTGAAATATTTCGCACAGCCGCCATTTTGCATTGGTGAGACGTAACAAAATTTGAAGGGCACGGTCGAGGTCGCCGGAAATAGTGCTATGAACATACCGAGTTTCATTGAAATCGCTCCAGCCGTTTAGATTTTATTAGGGGGGGACACACACACGAATCACACACACACACACACACACACACACACGCACACACACGGACAAAAGGTGATCTCATAAGCCTATTTTTTCAAAATTGAAAATAGGCTAAAAATGAGGAAAAAGTAGTCTTATGAGATCGGGCAAATGTGTGTCTGTCTGTCTTCAGTCTGGCTGGCTGTGTGTGTGTCTCCCCCTATCAACTCCTAAACGGCTGCATCAATCGAAACAAAATTAGGTAGGAGTAAAGATCTATACCTGAATATCTCACGGCCATATTTGAAAATGATGTCAGTGCTACCAACTGCTGAAAAATCGCAATTGAAATTTGAGCTCCATGTTGGATATCTTGGAAGGTATGAAAGTGAGCTATTTCAAAATTGGCACACGTATAGATAATAACATTGCAGGTTAATTTCCAGGAGGCCATACATGGCAGTGTTGCCAAAATGATTATAAGCCTGCTGATAGGTCCAAATTTTAAATGCATATAACTTCTACACTATCAACTGGATTTCAACCAAATTTTGTGTGTGCTATGTGCACATAAACGGATATGACTGAGTGTATTCTTAAGAGCCACCAGGGCTGCCAACTGTTGATAAATGCTCTCATTGTTTTAAAATCTAAATACCCATATATCACAAAGTATGCAAGCCGACAGCTTTAAACTACGCACACGTATAGTACCTGACATTCTATATTAATTTGGAGTAACTTATATACGTCAGTGCTACCAACATGATTCTAAGCCTGCCGATAGGTCCAATTTTAAAATGCATGTAACTTCTATACTAACTAATGGATTTCATTCAAAATTGACACATTAATAGATCATATTATTTCAGATTATTTCTGACCAATACATGTATGTCATTGTTGCCAACATGATTTTACGCGCGTTGTTAAATCCAATGTTTAACTGCATGTAACGTCCATGCTATCCATTGGACTTCAACCAAATTTTGTATTCTGTACCTTAAGAGATGGAACTAACAATATATTCAGTCACCGGGGCTGCCAACTGTAGTTCTCTATTAGGCTACATTATGCCAGGTATACAGTATTTCGAAGTAATTAGAAATTTCGATATCACCAACTTAATTTAGTCACTATTCTAGATAGATCCATATAGATTAATCATTGGCATGAATCTTAAATTTTAAGAAAAGTACGCTCTTTAGTTCGTCACGGAACTTCTTGTTATGTTTTTAGGTCATAAATGCATACATATTTCATATATTTTTAGGTCATAGAACTCCGCCCCCTAGTCATAACCAATGTATTTGCACTGTACACAATATAGCTACAAACTACTCGGTAGTAAAAGAGGCAGTGAGCTTCTGCTGTCTCCGTTTAGTGTATCGCTTACGAGCAGCGCGATCTCGCATCCGCTTTAACAGTAGAAGTTCATTTGGCAATGTTTTGGCGTGACTCTCGAAATAAACCATCAATTTCTGTATGTTTGCTACTGATTCTGCGTGGGTCACAACCACAGCTGGTTCATCAACTCGTATCTAAATCCTCTTCATTTTCATTTTCAGTAACGCTGCATGATTCAATAATGTATTCCGCTGCAATCGGTTTATAACCTCCGTCATTGTCGATTTGCAACCAACTGTCATTAGCCTATTTTCATTTTATGAAAAAATAGGCATACGATATCACCTTTTGTCCGTGTGTGTGAGCGTGTGTGATGGTGTGTGTGTGTCCCCTCCTAATAACTTCTAAGCGGTTGGAGCGATTACAATGAAACTCGGTAAGATCATAGCACCATTCTGGCCGACCCCGACCGTGTCCTTCAAATTTTATTGTGTCTCACCAATCCAACATGGTGGCTGCGAGAAATATTTCACCAGCATTCAGTATCTCCGAAACTATTACCGATATTGCCCTGAAATTGTGTACGGTAATAAAGGGCACTACTAGAAGTTCACCTATGAGACTTTCAAAAACCTGGTAACTACAAAACCAACATGGCTGCCAAGCGATCTTGAGACTCTTAAATAGACTGTTCTTGCGATTTAACAATCCAAACGTAATGAAACTTGGTAAAGCAAATGTTTATACACATTGTAATGCACTGGAGTCTAATTTACTTCTATTGTTTACATAACCTCAAAATGGCAGCTGTGCGAAATATTTCACTGTTATTCTATATCTCCGAAACTATTACAGATATCACCCTGATTTTTGTACGGTGATAAAGGGTACTGATACAAGTCTATCTATGTAACTTTCATAAACCTGTAAAGTACAAAACGAACATGGCGGCCAAGCGAATTTGAAACATTTTAATAGACTTTTCTTGTGATTTAACTCTCTGAGCGCAGTGAAATGGGGTGCAGTAAATGATTTTACATATTGTAATGCACTGGCATCTTAGTTCAATTGTGTACATAACCTCAAGATGGCGGCTGTGCGAAATTTTAAAAAAAAGTTTTTATTTCTTGTGTCGTAATCATGCGATCGAAGTGGAAGTTTGAATAATGAACCTAGGCAATAATTTTCCTTGAATGGTACATAACTCTGTGTCCTATACATATTGTACCCAATCATATGGATAATGCTCGATCACGACCTGGCTTGCTACTGCGGTTCGGGGCATGTTACGTCCAGCCCACAACATGATCTCACATTTAGATATGATAGCACTGTAGTCAGGATCTACAGGACTAAATTGAAAACCAAACATGTTACAAATTACATGAGTTTATTCACGAAAACTCAAAGGAACAAATACAAAAATCTATAAAACATCAATATTTTGGAAAATCCAAACTTCATAAAAAAAATCCATAACTCTTGTCAAAAATTCATATCATTCTATATTATCGTTTTATCTTGCTTAGGTAGTATTTACACTTGAATATCAATATACATTTCCCTTTTCACAACATGTTACTAAGGCATAGAGCATGCCTATCATTTCATAACAATTGTACTCTAAGGCTTTACGGACTTTTACCGTATGATTAATATCCCTTCTGGGCTTGTATTTTATTCTTATTTCACCTTTGAATTACTTTATTATCATTCACTTTTAACTGTATTAACTCTTCCGGTAAGCCTTAGGTTTCACACAACAAATCAACACTTTAAAATAACTACATGCCATGTCCTCGAACTCATGTCCTTCCACAATTTATTTCATGCATTAGGGTGGTTTATTAATGATATATCATGTGCTATCATTATTCCATTACTCAGTTATTTACAAACTCAATCATTAGTTTACCCGTTTTACTTCACACATTTCTTCAGGCAGGAATCGAATATTTAGTAACAAACTTATTCTTTGACTACTATGGTCAAATATTATCGAATTTCTACAAACTTAGTGTGGGGATGATTTTCGAAAACCCACCAATTCAATTATTTACTTTACAGTTTCATAGCACCTTTAATTAACAAATTTGCATATTCCATTATCATTTATTAAGATCTATTCAGCCCTACAACTTCTGTATACAAATCGTTCATTGTACTCGTCACCCCTCACTGTTGGAAAGGTCTGCGCGTTGGCTAGACTTCCCTCACCCCCTCGTTTAGCTGTGATTTACGACTCTGTCCTCGTCTCATTCATTCTCCTTGCAACTCTCAACTGTTTACTTATTCTTAAAAGGGCGTATGAAAATCCAAGTTAGCACATTATTTCAACGACTCTAACCCTCACTTGACTCATTGTTCATTTCACTTTCCTTATAACCAATGCCATAATTAGAGATCACGACGCATTACATATTTATTAGGTGAAAACAAGAGATCATTACCATTCCTTGCTTCCGTCCATTTATAGGTAGACATGAGGGATCCTTATCACTCCTCAAGAATGTCCTATCATTTCATTCCACATAATTTTATTTGGTCGGATTACCACAACGATGCTGGCAAAGGATGGGTTATATGACACTAGGTTCAGAGACTCCCTTGCGCCTCTCCAGTTGTTGCCATATCTCGTAGAAACCCTTATACCTTCCAGATTAATATTACCTTGCACGGAATCTACTGTCCGACAAGTGGGTCACACCCTCGTAAATACACACATTTAGCGTAGCCCAACGGGTCTTACACCGCAACACATTACCTTGAATCGAAATCTACTGTCCGTTCAAGTGGGTCAAACCCTCGTAAATACAACAACAATACCGACGATTTCCGACAATTATGCCTTTTTGATCTCTCAAATTACGCATGTAATAGGATATATTCATTTGCTAGCATAATATTACTTTATTCATTTCTTATAGGCCTATTTCGGCAACAAAGCTTTTATAAAATCTTGGACTGTCATCGCATCTTTGTCAACTCAACTTGCTCGCATTAGCATTTACTTCAACATAGCCTATGGCTCATAACATCCTATTACATTTTCACGGTGTTCGATTATCATCAAATACCTTAACTAATTACATTTATCGGCTGAATAGCGTTTTTATTTCATTATTTTTAAGGTATCCCAAAGATCCTTCAATTACTTCAATACTTCAATTACTTCAATTACTTCAACTACTTCAATTATTTGATCATTTCAACTCGAGATTATTATTATCATTTTTATTAATATACATCGCTTCATTATTAACTTGTGGAATGCAATTATTCAATTCAACATTTATTATTTCGGAGTATAAAAACTCAATATTCATTATTTCGGAGCATAAAAACTCAAAACTTATTATTTTCGGAGTATAAAAATTCAAAACTTATTATTATTATTATTATTATTATTATGGTGCTAGTTTCATTTACTTTGCCTTTCCTTTATCTGGCGTAATTTACTTGCCAATAGCATTATTATATTCGATTCCTCCTTTCAGATTTCATTATTAATTAATCATTTTACGGGTTTTCATTATTATTATTACAAGGTTGGCAGTTCACGGTTTTCACCACCTACTCTGCAAATCAAAACACTTCCATGACACAAGTAGAGACTGTGAGTGCACATTATGTGGAAAAATGTGTGAACGTTACCACATAGAATTCTGTACAAAAAGAACAATGTCTATAAGTGATTATGCAAATATGTAAACCATCAATGTATCCTATATTTTATATTTTAAGTTATGGCTATTTGGCTGCATTAAATATATTATTATTATTATTATTATTATTATTATTATTACTTTTTGCACTTCGATAATTATCCTTTACACTTTTGCAAAACATCTTGGCAGTTTTCCCTTTACATTTTAACATTACTTGATTATTCATTAGTGCATACATTTCATACATTTTTATAAATTCACTGACTAGCACATGATACAATCATTTAATATAATAGACATTATGACTCACCCTGTTGTTCAGCTCATGACATGGCCTTTGGATGGCTTCGCCCACACTTAATTTCTTCAGCACTTCATCTCTACACTAAAACAGACCGTTTTCAGTCTATGGTCTTCAAGTTGACACACGTTCATATTTCTATATATTTTACACTGCTTTTTATAACATTTATAACACTAAAAAGAAATTCACTTAATCAATATTTTTACACTTGCACACGGACCCAAATCTCAGCGTACTGTGGTGGTAACATCACAATGTTGGTGATCCTAGATAGTCTCTTTCTATGCTGCTTTGGACGTGTGATTGCTCCTACTCCTCCTACTTCTAGGTACGTCCCTTTTCTCCCTATTCTTCCTAATATCGTGCCTGTCTTTCGTTCGAATATTTTCTTATAGAGCTTTTTCACTTGTTAATGTTTGTTTGTCTATCTGCAATAACTCTATACTTTGATTTTACAGTTGCTCCTATCGCAATCTTACAGTTTTTATTCTATCTTAGTCTTCCGCGAAGACTGAACACTTCTACTTTAGGATTTGTGTCCTTTCAAATGTTCCGTTTTGTTCGTACCTACGTCCTCTGACGTTTCAACTGGTTAACTGTAATAAATTGTTCTGAGGTTCCCCTCTGGTTAATTTGTCTCTTTCTGCGTGGCGTAGCTTTCTATCAGTCACTAGCTATTTATTTGGTCTTGAACCTACGTTCTCTTGGATCTGAGTTTACCAACTCCTTCAATGTCTTGCTACGTCCGCACTCTGTTTTAAAGTCTTTAGCGTGCTTTCGCGTCTTGTAATCTGACGTATCTTAACGTGACTTGGTCTCGAACCAATGTAACTTCGTTAATTTTCACTCGAAACTTAGTGATTTGCCTATCGCAACTTGTATTGTACTTTGCCTCTTCTGTGGCTCGAATTCTAATGTCTTTGAATACAGTTTCTTCCCTTGAGGTTTCGATAATATCGCTAACTAGCGTAACTTTTCACCGAGGCTTGATCTACCTGATCGTACTGAGTAAACTTTCTATTACATGCCTACACTAAGGCTTTTTCGCAAACTGACAAACTTTGTTTATAACGGGCCTCTACTGAGGTGTCTTACAGACTGACGGGCTTCGTATACAACGTGTCTCCTCTGAGGTTTCTCGCAGACTGATGAAACTTCATGATTTTGCTTGGGCTTATAGACTATTTATTCGTTTTGGGTAAGAAATTAGTCCCTCACGAGCTCGGGAGTTCAATTCCTGAATCCTGGCTCTAATCTTCTCTATAATTTAATTCCAAGTGTAATTTGTAATAATATTACAATTGCCTGCTGGCGGAACGAGAATTGTTCGCAGGTTTATTTTTAATTAATTAAAATATTTAATATCCACTCTACGGGGCCAGCCTAATTCTTCTTGCCGTCCGCGGGCAGCCTTCCGCTCACATTCCAATGACGTTTTCCTTAGCTTGCATTTTCTGAAGGGCCTGGTATCAGGTTTGCCTACCCTTCGATTTATGCTGTCCCTAATTCTGTTTCGACTTCAGATTTAATAACTTCGGGAGATTATTTTGTTAAGTTTAATGGTTGTAAGTCCCCCCTTTGTATGCTTGAATTCCCGCTGAATCGACAATATCCGGGGCCTAGTTTCAAGTATCTCTTGAGAAAGTAGTTTCTCCCATAACTGTCGTACTTGAAGAGTGATATTTTTTCGTTAAGTTGCTTATTCATCGGAATTTCGAGTGTTACTAATAGCCTCTCGACTCTGTATCCCTCTAGTTCTTTTTAGGCTTCTTTAATGGCTCTTTTCACTTAAACTGTCCGGCTAATGGGAGTTTATGTGTTAAAATTAACCTCCTGCATCTCCAGCAAAGTCTCTGTGGCTGTTTTCCAGTGAGCTCATATTCGTGACTTCTTGTGGTCTTTATAAAATTCTAGAATATCTGCCTAATAAATGGTTCGGGGTTCATTTTGTGCCATTACCCAAATGGGCACCATATAACAATCCAAAATGGCGAGCATCCGAAATATTTAGACGGTTCTCAATATCTATGAATCTTTTACAGCAATCAAACTGAATTTTTTTATGTTCATAGAGGCTATGAACTTATGTTCACCTATAGGACTTTCGAGTAACCTGGTCAGCTGTGCGAAATTTTAAAATCTCGTTTTTACTTCTTGTGTTCTAATCATGCGATTGAAGTTTGAATACCATACGTACACAAGAATCTTAATGTACGGTAATAGTACAAAAATAAAAATCCAACCTGTCGACCATCGGAAATATTTAGACGGTTCTCAATATCTACGAATCTATCACAACCCTCAAACTGAAATTTTGTATGTTGATAGAGGCAATTAACATGAGTAGGATATATGAAAATAGGCTGTATAGTTCTTCACGGAACTACTTGTTCTTTTTTCAAAACTGTTGCAGGTTATCCGGACGTCTGGGTTAACGAGGTTTTACTGTACTTGAAATTAAACTTGTTGCGAGGTCACGAGCGTTCAATTAAAAATACTCTGCTATGGCCATTGGCTGCAATTCATATATAATTAAAGATCTCATTCAGGGCAAAATTCTGGTACCCCGGCGTCTCTAAAAGCCGCAGTAAAATCAATAGCATTATTATTATTGGCAGAGCCAAGAACCGAACCCGGACGTCCACGGTGACAGCCAAGAGTGGTAGTCAATACGCCACTAGGTAAACATGATGAAGATGATGATAATTGTTGTTTCAAGGGGCCTAACATCAAAGTTATCGGCCCCCAATGGCTTGGGTGATCATGAAGATGATAATGAAATGTAAACAATAATTAAAACTAACCACCAACTTTGGCTACATACGAGAAGAAGAAATGGAAAACAAAAGAAGGATAAGGCAAACAAACGACAGGAGATAAGAAATTCCCTAAACCCTCGAGGATTGAGGGACTTGGAAGGAAGGAGAGCTATGAAAGGCCGATAGGAAAGAGGAGAGGACCCACACCAAAGTATGTGGAGAAAGGGAAAAACTGGACCAAGCTCAGGAAACCCTCGGGGTAACCAACTCCCGAACTCACCAGCCGTGAGCCCTTGAGAGTGTAGCACTATTCAGGGTGCACCAGAAGTGGTGGGGCTAAATACACCCTGCCTCCTTGAGGGCCTTGTGCAGAAGGCAGGAGATATCATGAAAATAACAAGAAGTTCCGTGACGAACTAAAGAGCCTACTTTACTTAAAATGTAAGGCTCATGCCAATGATTAATCTATATGGTATAGAAGAATGACGAAATAAAGTTGGTAATATCGACATTTCTAATTAGTTCGAAATACAGTATACCTGGCATAATTAGCCTAATAGAGCACTACAATTGGCAGCCCTGGTGACTGAATATATTCTTACTTCCATCTCTTAAGGTACAGAATACAAAATTTGGTTGAAGTCCAATGAATAGCACGGACGTAACATGCAGTTAGACATTGGATCTAACAGCGCGCGTAAAATCATGTTGGCAACAATGTCATGCATGTGTTGGTCAGAAATAATCTGAAATAATATGATCTATTGTTGTGCCAATTTTGAATGAAATCCATTAGTTAGTATAGAAGTTACATTCATTTTAAAATTGAACTTATCAGCAGACTTAGAATCATGTTGGCAGCACTGACGTATATTAGTTACTCCAAATTAATCTAGAATGACAGGTACTATACGTTTGCAATGTTTGGAGCTATTGACTTGCATACTTTCTGATATATTGATATTAGGGTAACAGAAATAGAAACAGCATTTATTAGCAGTTGGCAGCCCTGGTTGCTCTTACGAATACGCATAATCGTATCTGTTACGGTACACATAGCACATACGAAATTTGGTTCAAATCCAAATGATAGTATAGAAGTTACATGTATTTCAAATTGGACCTATCAGCAGGCTTAGAATCATGTTGGTAGCACTGATGTATATAAGTTACTCCAAAGTTGAGTTGATATAGAATGTCAGGTACTATACGTGTTCATAGTTTAAAGCTGTCGGCTTGCTTACTTTCTGATATATTAGTATTTTGATCAAATAAATTGAGAGCATTCATTAACAGTTGGCAGCCATGGTGGCTCTTGAGAATACGCTCAGTCAAATCTGTTTATGTACACATAGTGCATACGAAATTTTCTTGAATTCCAATTGATAGTGTAGGAGTTATATGCATTTAAAAATAGGACCTATCAGCAGGGTTAGAATCATTTTGGCAACACTGACATGTATGGCCTCGGGGAAATTAAACTGAAATATCATTATCTATACTTGTGCCAATTTTTAAATAGCTCCTATGCATACCTTCCAAGATATCCAACATGGAGCTCAAATTACAATTGCGATTTTTCAGCAGTTGGTAGCACTGACAATATTTTCAAATACAGCATTGAGATATTCAGGTATAGGTCTTTAATCATACCAAATGTTGTTTCGATTGTTGCAGCGGTTTAGGAGTTGATAGGGGGGGGGGGCACACAGACAGACAGACTGACAGACAGACAGATAGGCAGGCAGGCAGACAGACAGGCAGGACAGACGGACACACATTTTCCCGGATCGATCTCATAAGTCTACTTTTTCCTAATTTCTGCAAAATGTGAAAAGTAGGCTAAAAAGGCTGACTCCTGAAAGAATGAGGGTATCAGGAAAGATGAGACATGGGCCATTTAAGGCGGGAAAGTGAAAGACTCCCTAGGCCTCGGATAGCCTAATACCGTCGGGGTCGGAAAAGAACAAGTGTTGACCAATGGAGGTCGACATGAAAGATAACTGAAAGGATCCCGGTACAAGTGGAAGCAATGCCAGATTCATCTGGGGTCCCATGGGCGCCAACCAAGTCCCTCAAGTTGTGAGCCCCTGGGGAACTAGGTAAACAAGCATAATATTCCGGGTGGCGCGTCATTCAATCACAAATGGACACTCCTGAAAAATATATGTTCCAATATCCCTCGCGATTAGGAATTGAAAATTCAAAGACGATATCAAGGAGCTGAGTCTAATTGAACAGTGTCTTGTGGAAAACTGCCTCGTAGTGTGCCGGTTCGATGCCCGAGAGCAAGTGCAGGCAGTGAAGGCCACTTTCTCCCGCCAGCAGGTCTTAAAATAAACGAATAAATGCATGAATCATGGTGAGCTCAACTGTTTCAGTTTATTATCCTTTTTATTGAGACTGGGAGCTGTTATTTACCTTTATAGCTTGCTTATCTAGTGCTTTACAGTCAGCGAACGAGACAGTGGGAGTGCAGCGAGCGTGCACTTGTCTTGTTCAGAGTGCTACAGCCAGTACAGTAAAACTTCGTTTAACCGTCACTCTTTAAACCGTCAGTTTCTGTTAACCGTCATTGCTGTAATAGCGTAATAATACTGCAATAACAAAGTGCTTTAAGGTGCAGTGACGTGTTCGCTTTGTTTACTTACTCTATTTTAGTGGGAAGAGAGTGAGGCCAATGCAACACAGACCCTACTGCTCCGAAAAATACGAAATATAGTCGCGGTGAAAGCTCGAGCATCAAAGAGGCAGAAGAAAATGACTGACTATTTTCAAGCTACATGAACTATTTCACCTGTAAGTTTATATTACTGTTCAGTACATTATTTTTGCCACATTTGTAGCTACTGTACGGATGTTTTTAATGTAATAAATAGTTGGTTTTTTTTGCTCTTACAATCGTGTTTAATTTTTTTCACTCCGAAATATATTACATTACTGTGAGAGTGATATTTGTCTATAATATAATTGATTGAGGTCATGGTTTGGAGGATTTCTGTTATCCGTCTATCCGCTCAACCATCAAGACCACGGTCCCGACGATGACGGTTAATCGAGTTTTTACTGTACATTCTTTGGAGAAATCCAGCCGTTTCTTGGGATTCGTAGCACTCACCTAACATTTCTTACGAAATACCCGGCCATTATATCAATTTTGTTTCAAGGAATTCCTGACTGTGTTAGCACATACCTTTGAAAAAGTAGACGTATGAGACCAATCTGGGCAAATGTGTGTCTGTCCGTCCCTCTGTCTGTCTGTGTCTGTGTATGTATGTCCCCCTAGCGACTCCAGTATGGATGCAGCTATCGAAATAAAATTTTATATGAATAAATACCTATACCTATATAAGTGAGTGGTTAACGTGTTGGACTACCAACGCCAAATTTGCAGGTTCGCTCCTGGCCGTGGTAAGTGTTTTTTTTAAGGTGACGAAAATCACGACATGCATGTCATACGTTGTTGGCATGTTAAAGAACCCATTTGAATTCAGTAGGTCGTATTCATAGTGGCAAAATTAATCTCAGGATTTTCCGCCAACACAAATTTCCTCCATTCTCTAATGGAAAGCGCTATCCTACTGCCAAGGGGCTTACATATCTAACCTCCTTGACTTTCATAGCGTTCCAAGGAACAACGAAATCCTACATGCAAGCTACCCTCTGGGTGTCAAATAACAAAGCTTGCACTCGTCACCAGAGGCCATACGATATTATTATTATTATTATTATTAATATTATTATTGGAAAATTCTTTCAATGCTACTAACTGCTGAATAATCACAATTGGAATTTGGGTTCTATGTTGGATATCTCTGAAAGTATGGATGGGAGCTGTTCCACAATTGGCACACATATAGACAATAGTAATTAAAATTAAAATTTAGAACTTCAGATATGTCAGTGTTGCCAACATGATTTTATCCTTGTTGATACATCCAGCGTTTTTATGGATTTAACTTCCATACTACCAATTGGATTTCAACCAAAATTCATATGTGCTTTGTTTACAGCAATATATAATATGACTGTGTATTTTTTTTAGTCACCAAGGCTGCCTGCCACCTTTTGCTCCTTGCCATTTTTACCCTAGATTATTTTTGGGTTGAAGGTGACTATATTATCTTTGGTAATATGGTGTATTTAGCCGGCCCCGTGGTGTTGGGGTACCGTGCCTGCCTCTCACCTGGATGCCCCGGGTTCGATTCCCGGCTCCATCAGGGATTTTAGAAACTGACGTGAGGGCTCGAAAGGGGTGCACTCAGCCTCATGAGGACAATTGAGTAGCTGTCTGACAGTGAGGCAGCGCCCTGATCACGAAAACCAAGATTAACGGCCGAAGAGATCCGATGCACTGATCACGCGTCACCCTAATATCTGCAGACCAAATGGCTGGCAGGCCTAGGCCCTTCATGGGCTGCAGTGCCAGGGGTTATTAGCATTATTATAATACAGTGTATTTATTTCAGCGTAAGTTACTATGAGAATTAAACGTCGGAGACTGATCGTGGAACATAAGCACATAAGCAGCCACGAACAGCGGTGGAATTCGGGTCTGGCGTATTGGAACAAGCAGCTCTATGCTCTTGCCGTGATGCGTAGCTTGACCTGGTGAACCAAACTGGAACTGATTGGAAGAAGTGTAAGGAGATAACGAAGCTGTTAGTGACTGACAAATGTGTTATTGACCTAGAGGAGCAACAAACAAATGTGTAAATGATTAGGCAGTTAACGTGTATAAATACTCCAATTGCTATTGACACTCATTACGGTTTGATAAATTGGTTCCACACGACTTGCATTGTAATGGACAACAGGTTATCAATCTCCTTCACATTCATTCATGAGATACGTTTATAAACGAGTTCTTTAATTGCTTTATGATCTACAGCAGTCAGTCAAGCGGGGTTCAGCTCCTTAGGTAGCACTTTGGACTATAGGCCTAAGGTGCGTTCAAAAAGTAACGAGCCGGAGGCTGCAATGCGCAAACCGGCGTGTGTAACGAGGTGTGGTTCCGACCAGAGCGTGGAAGGTCACAGCCCGATGCTAGAGGGCACGCGTGCACGTCACGTGACGATACAAAGCGAGCAGCAGCATGCATCAATCGTCCAACCAAGACCAAGACAGTAGGCCATTCGACATGCTTCCTGGTGTGGTTGAAGACTGTGGGGCACCCATTGGGCACACACTTTCCGCAAGTGCAGTCGTTCCTTCATGATGGTGTGCCCACTTCCGACGCTCAATCCGACCACGGCGGCTATGGCATTCACTGTCACTTGGCACTTGGCAGTCCTGGGTAGTGAGTGCATCAACCAGCTGGACGTTGTCATCGGTAATGCAGGGGTGTGCCCCAGACTGGGCATAATTGGCTAACGACACCCGTCCTTCCCTGAAGCACTTGTGCCACGCCTTGACCCTTGCAAGGGGCATGCAGTGTTCGCCGTACACTTGTGACATTCGGCGATGAAGATCCGTTCCCCCTACTCCTTTCTGTGTCAGAAACCGAACAACACCTCTTTGCTCTTCGTTTGACGCCTCCATGTCACAGTTTGCAATGCGACTGGCAGAGTTCGACGATTGATGCATGCTGCTGCTCACTTTGTATCGTCACGTTACGTGCACGCGTGCCCTCTAGCGACGGGCTGTGACCTTCCAAGCTCTGGTCGGAACCACACCTCGTTACACACGCCACGATTAGCCGATGTCGTCACCGGTTTGCGCATTCCAGCCTATGGCTCGTTACTTTTTGAACGCACCTTATAGTCTACCGTGCTCAAGAGTAAATGTTTTGAGCATTTTCCGCTAAATATTTAAGGTCTGCTGGTTTCCTCGAGGTATGAAGCCATTAGTCAGTTTTTAATATGTACCGCTGAGTTACAAATATGACGTTTGAATTGTTTTGAATCTCTCATCACCTTAACTTCCTATCGAATCGAGATGCATAAGCAATCCTGTAATCGCTTATCCTCCCAGTTCGGCTTCACCCATGGACTCTGCGATGGATCATTCCTCTACCTTCGCAAGGACAGTGTCTGGGAGCTGAACACACTTTGTCAGCAGATACAACTGGGGATGGTGACAGGCCGCTCTCACAGGTAACCACTAGTTTGGGTCTAATTAAGGAAGAGTCAGGGAAGGGATTTTGGAAATAAGTCAGCCGTGAACCTGTTGATATGAACTGTCCCGGCATTTGCCTGGTGGTGAAAATTGAAAACCATGGAAACCATTTTCAGGACTGACAAGGTGGGATTCGAACTCATGCTCTCCTGACGCATGCGAGGCACGAGATAGCGTTAGCACTCTCGGCC
The DNA here is from genome assembly GCA_946902985.2 of Meconema thalassinum. NCBI lineage: Eukaryota > Metazoa > Arthropoda > Insecta > Orthoptera > Tettigoniidae > Meconema > Meconema thalassinum. The sequence goes on from OX336392.1 coordinate 353,490,084, forward strand.
ACCGTGGCTGGTATTAAACAATCGTGTACTGAGTTATTTGCATTCCATTTAGCCTCATTCTATTTCAAGGCAAAGCCTTCTTTGCTTAGGCGGCAGCACGCCGGCCTCTCACCGCTAGATCCGTGGTGCAAATATCGGTCACTCCATGTGACATCTGTGCTAGACAAAACGGAGGCAGACAGGTTTTTCTCCGGGTACTCCGGGTTTTCCCTGTCACAATTTCATTCCAGCAACACTCCCCACTATCATTTCATTTCATCTGTCATTCATTTAATCATTGCCTCAGAGGATTGAGACAGGCTTCGGCAGCGGGCACAGTTCATATCCTCACCGCTAGATGGGGGCTTCATTCATTCCATCCCTGACCAGGTTGGATGACTGGAAGCAGGCTGTGGATTTCATTTTTATATTTCAAGGCCCTAAGACAACTAAGCATGTCGTTTGCCCTCGTTTTGGTTCTAAACATTACATTAAGTTACATTTTGTACAAACACACATATTCTCTATAATTTTCCTTCAGGGGTGTACCTAGAAATTAATTTTGGAGAGCGAAGCGGATTTGGATATAGGCTAGAAAAAGATTGCTTTTCTGGTGACTGACTCCAGGGCCACCCACAACGGTTTACACATCATACATTTAGGGGGATGTATCCTCAAGTCCCTCTCCCCCCATGCAGGGTCATACAGCTTAGCCTCATTCTACTGTATTTGTCTGATAACCTGTTTCACTGTGTTGTCTGTACTAGTGTGCGAATTTGTAATTGAGATGGGATTTGGGAACTTAGGTACTGAGCCAGTATTTTGCATTGATTTGGAACCTGGACATGTTAGAAAGAACACAGATGATATTTTTATGGCAATATTTCAACTGCAAGCAGCAGCGATTACTTCGTGACGAGCGCTTAGGAGTTGTACTAGCAACCCGCATTGCAATCATGACCACGTGACTTGGCCAAGGTACAGTTATTGCTTTCAAGATGGATGCCGAGCAAACGTGACTCCAATATACGCTGTTATAAAGTACTACAGAGATCACAGAGGGGATCGACAACTGGCAAATACCTTGTATTTCATGTAGAAACGACTTGAGCATGATTTTGATATTATAAATGCACATTTCAGAATACCATGTGATTATCGCAATCATACTGTGTCGACTTCGATTGTCATATCGTTTGAACCTAGGAGTATTGTGGGTAGACTGGCAGTCAGTTTGAAATATCTCGCTCAGGAGAGATATTCATTCGTTCGTAATACTACTTCAGAATCAGCAAAGAAACGTGTCCACTGGCATGATTGAAAGTAGGCATATCAAGTGAAACTTTAACTTGTGCGGAGTGAGAATAGTCCGGTACGTAGCGAATAGTCTTGACCTGCTACAGCAAGACGCGAGTGTTAGAAACGCATGGGAAGAACGAATAGCCCATTGTGTTAGATTTGAGTGTAATGAAAGTGAACAAAGTTTTTCATATAGACTGGTTATATTCTACTGCCATTATAAAACATTTTGACATTATAGTACGGTCAATATATACTGCAGCAATGAACATTGATATTATATTGTGTGGAAATACACTTTGATACACTACAGTGATGATGAAGAAATACTAAATGAATAACAGGAATGCAGCAGCTTAGCAGAGTTGAGCATTTGGAATGATTACTAAGCTCAACTATGGATTTCAATAGCAGAATGCTGTATAAGAAGAGGCAGAAGGCACTTTTGAGATATTGACACTACATTCGTACTTCTAAATATGAACTTTCAATGGCATTTTCAACTAAGCTATCGAGCAAACTTAAGACGTGTCGGTGCGATGAACTTTGCAACGCGGACAGCTGTTTTTTTTTTTTTTTCGAGCCGGATGGGAACGGGGTTCGATTCTACGCAGTTCCAGGCGGTACGATAAATACGCTACGCAATGGACAAGGGTTCAGTCCCTACCAGGAATGTGTGCTTCAAACATTCTTTTCAATTTTCATCGAGATGACTACGAACAAGGTTGCTGGAAACATTTCATATAAGTAGACAGTATGAATTGGTCATACATTACAATGTCCTTCTTTCACCAATTTTTTGCCTATTTTCAATTTTGAAAAAATAGGCTATGAGATCACCTTTTGTCCGTGTGTGTGTGTGCGTGTGCGTGTGTGTGTGTGTGTGTATGTGTGTGTGAGGTGTGTGTGTGTGTGTCCCTAATAACTTTTAAACGGCTGAAGCGATTTGAATGAAACTCGAAAAGTTCATAGCACTATTCCGGGCGACCCCGACCGTGCCCTTCAAATTTTATTACGTCTCACCAATCCAAAATGGCGGCTGTGCGAAATATTTCATCAACATTCGATATCTCCGAAACTATTCCCAATATCACCCTGGAATTTATTACGGGGATAAAGGGAACTACTAGAAGTTCACCTATGTGACTTTTGAAAAACTGGTAACTACAAAACCAACATGGCGGCCTCGCGAATTTGCGACATTTAAAGAGACGTTTCTCGCGATTTAACCAACCAAACGCAATAAAACTTAGTACAGTATATGTTTATACACATTGTAATGCACCGACATGTAAATTCGTTCAATTGTTTACATAATCATAAGATGGCGGATGTGCGAAATATTTCACCGGCATTCTATATCTCTGAATCTATTAGCGGTATCACCCTGAAATTTTGTATGAAGATAAAAGGCACTACTGAAAGTTCATCTATAATACTTTCAAAAACCGGTTAACTACAAAACGAACATGGCGGCTAAGCGAATTTCAACATTTTAAATAGACCTTTCTCGCGATTAAATGATCCAAATGCAATGAAACTTGGTACAGGATATGCTTATATACATTGTAATACACTGGTATCTAATTTAGTTCAATTGCTTACATAACCTCAAGATGGCGGCTGTGCGAATTTTAAAATTAAGTTTTTATTTCTTGTGTCGTAATCATGCGATCGAAGTGAAAGATTGAATAATGAACCTACGCAATAATTTTCCTTTTATGGTACATGACTCAATGGCCTATACATTTAACAATCCAAAATGGAGACCATCCGAATTATTTAGACGGCTCTGAATATCTACGAATCTATTATAGCAATCAAACTGATTTTATTTATGTTCATAGAGGCTATGATCTTAAGTTCACCTATAGGACTCTAAATAACCTGGTGATCACAAATCCAACATGGCGGCGACGCGAAGTATAAATATACACATGGACGTTTCTCGCAATTTAACCATCCGAATGCAGTGAAACTTGGTACAGTAAATCCTTATACGAATATTAATCCACTGGCATCTACTTTATTTCAATTGTTTGCAAAACCTCAAGATGGCAGCTGTGCGAAATTTTAAAATCTCCTTGTTATTTCTTGTGTCCTAATCATGCGATTGAAGTTTGAATGCTACACGTACACAATAATCTTCATGTGACAGTACATAACTCTGGGACCTACATATATCAAATCCAACATGGCGACCATCCGAAATATTTATTCGATTTCTCAATATCTACGAATCTATTACAGCAATCAAACTGAAATGTTGTATGTTGATAGTGGCAGTTAACATAAGTAGGATATATGAAAATAGGCTGTATAGTTCTTCACGGAACTACTTGTTATTCAGTAGATAGAAAGTGCATTCTAGGACTAGACTTGATATTTTTTATCATTTCTGTCCAAGCATGTATTTTATTTGTAGTTAATATTAAATGTGATGTTATTTTTAGTCTATTTTCAATTTTGAAAAAATAGGCTTATGAGATCACATTTTGTCCGTGTGTGTGTGCGTGTGTGTGTGTGTGTGTGAGAGAGGTGTGTGTGTGTGTGTCCCCCTAATAAAATCTAAACGGCTGGAGCGATTTCAATGAATCTCGGTAAGGTCATAGCACTATTCCCGGCGACCTCGACCGTGCCCTTCAAATTTTGTTATGTCTCACCAATCCAACATGGCGACTGTGCGAAATATTTCACTAGCATTCAATATCTCCGAAACTATTACTGATATCGCCCTGAAATTGTGTACGGTGATAAAGGGCACTACTAGAAGTTCACCTATGAGACTTTCAAAAACCTGGTGACTACAAAACCAACATGGCGGTCAAGCGAAGTTGAGACTTTTAAATAGACTTTTCTCGCGATTTAACTATCCAAACGTAATGAAACTTGGTAAAGCAAATGGTTATTCACATTGTAATGCACTGGAGTCTAATTTAGTTCAATTGTTTACATAACCTCAAAATGGCGGCTGTGCGAAATATTTCACTGACATTCTATATCTCCGAAACTATTACAGATATCACCCTGCAATTTTGTACGGTGATAAAGGGTACTCATACACGTTTACCTATGTATATTTCATAAACCTGTAAGGTACAAAACGAACATGGCGACCAAGCGAATTTGAAATATTTTAATATACTTTTCTCGTGATTTAATTCTCTGAGCGCAGTGAAATGTGGTACAGTAAATAATTTTGCAGATTGTAATGCACTGCCATCTAATTTCATTCAATTGTTTACATAACCTCAAGATGGCGGCTGTGCGAAATTTTAAAATTAAGTTTTTATTTCTTGTGTCGTAATCATGCGATCGAAGTGAAAGTTTGAATAATGAAACTAGGCAATAATTGTCCTTGAATGGTACATAACTATATGGCCTATACATATAACAATCCTAAATGGCGAGCTTCCGAAATATTTAGACGGTTCTCAATATCTATGAATCTTTTACAGCAACCAAACTGATTTTTTTTAATGTTCATAGAGACTATGAACATATGTTCACCTATAGGACTTTCAGTAACCTGGTGAGCACAAATCCAACATGGCGGCGACGCGAAGTATAAATATTTAAATGGACGTTTCTCGCGAATTAACTATCCGAGTGCCGTGAAACGTTGCACATAAATGCTTATACAAATGTTGATCCACTGGCATGTAATTTATTTCAATTGTTTGCATAATCACAAGATGGCTGCTGTGCGTAATTTTAAAATCTCGTTTTTACTTATTGTGTTCTAATCATGCGATTGAAGTATGAATACCACACGTACACAGTAATCGTAATGTACTAGTACAATAATAAAAATCCAACCTGGCGACCATCTGAAATATTTAGACGGTTCTCAATATCTACGAATCTGTTGCAGCAATTAAACTGAAATTTAGTTTGTTGATAGATGCAATTAACATGAGCAGGATATATGAAAATAGGCTGTATAGTTCTTCACGGAACTACTTGTTAAAGCATTACTTTTCTTTTTCTAAATTTACTTTGACGATAAATTGAGCATTATAATTGGTTGTGAAGACACGATATAAGAAGAAACAGGGCCAAGACTACGATAAAATTATATAAGAATAGTCGTTAGCAAGAAGATGACCGATATTCCACATATACTTGAACATTGTTCGGAATAAATACTTGTGACTATTTAAACAACGAAACAGAATATTTTGGCATTACATGCAACATTGTTTGATAGATGTGTTAGTTTATTTTTCGTTGAGTGCGATATAGACTTGGAAATATAGTGATTTCTACTGTGAACAATTACGATTTTTGGATTAGGCTTTTGCGATCCACATTTTTGAATTTCTTATTGAATATAGTCACTTTTTCGAGTTCGCTCAGTTTTTCAATTTTCTTTATTCTTATGGAATACTCCAACTTGGTTAAGCGTTTGATTCTAATGGATTATTTGTACCTTCTTTAGACAGGCTCTTTTTCATGGTGTAGTTTCTTACGTGTTTCCTTAGAGGAGGATCTCCATTTCGAATTTTGTTTAAGCGAAAACCGAATTGTTCTTTTTATAGTGATGACTCTATAATTCTTTGAAATAAATATTTGTGAAATATGAGAGTACAATGAAATGAAATGAAATATTATTGAAAAAAAAAAGAAATCTATGTATAAAATATTTTCGTCATGAAACGAAATGACAGTTTTGGAAAATCACAAACATTATTATTCGAACATGTGAATACAACATATTTAACGCAGTTCTGATAAAAATTGTTCATGACACTCTAACTTTTGTCTATTATGAAACATGGTATTTTACGATTGTTGTACAAAAGCTTTTTGGATCTTAAGAATGTTTGGTAATTATTTATAGCTATTGAGAGCTAATATACGTGTGAAGCAATTCATGTTTGCGTGAATTGAGTTATAATGAGGCAGATATTAGACATCGATGGATGATCAATATCAGATTTCCCATATTAAATAAGCTGATAAACTAGTATTGAGTGAATTAATGTGTATTTTTGAACGTGAATTAAAGTCACGATTACAGTTACTAGAAAGGTAGTAGACTTTTGAATCCAACATTTAAAACCAAGTTATGCATTGTAACAACTAATCTAAAATGGATTGTTAATAGTAACATATGTTTCAGTGGAAAGTTACGATTTGAAAGACGTGTAATAATAATTGTATAACATTATAATAATAATGAGTGAGGTCGCCTCCGTAGCGTAGCGGTCAGCATGGTTAGCTGCCGCCCCGGAGGTCCTGGGTCGATTCCCGGCTCTGCCACGAAATTTGAAAAGTGGTACGAGGACTGGAACGGGGTCTACTCAGCCTCGGGTGGCCCAAATGAGTAGAGGGGGTTCGATTCCCCCTCAGCCTTCCTCGAAGTGGTTTTCCTTGGTTTCCCACTTCGTCTTCATGCAAATGCCGGGATGGTACCTTCTTCAAGGCCACGGCCGCCTCCTTCCCTCTTCCTTGCCTATCCATCCTCACCATCCCTTACCTTCCCTCATGAGGCCTCTGTTCACTTTGCAGGTGAGGCTGCCTGGGCGAGGTGCCAATCCCACCTCACCAGCTGTATCCCTTCCGATTCGATGTTCCCAGCTCTAGGACACTGCCCGTAGAGACGGTAGTGGTGAGTTCCCTCGCTGAGTCCGTGGGTTCCACCAACCTGGAGGGCAAACGACTAAAAAATGAGTGAAAGTTTAAGGCATGATAATTTAAATATTTTGTGAATGATTTAAAATGAATTGTTATAATTTACTGAAGCGATATTACGTTCGATTAGCTTTATTGTTCGTCGGATATGACCAAATAAGACTATAACACATCTGAATATAACACCTGTTAATGTGTTGTTTGAGTCTTCAGTCTTTTGACTGGTTTGATGCAGCGCTCCATGCCTCCCTGTCCTGAGCTAATCGTTTCATCTCTACATAGCTACCACACCCTACATCCGAGGCAATCTGTTTAACATATTCTAACCTTGGTCTACCCCTACAGTTCTTGTCCTCGACCCTTCCTTCCATAACTAAGCTTGCTATTCCTGGGTGTCTTAGTATGTGTCCTACCAACCTATCTCTTCTCTTCATTATCAGTCGCCAGAAACATCTCTCCTCTCCCACTCGTCCCAACACCTCTTCGTTTGTAACCCTATCTACCCATCTGATCTTCATCATTCTCCTGTAACACCACATTTCAAATGCTTCAATTCTCCTCTTTTCTGCTACACCAATAGTCCAAGTTTCACTTCCATAGAGCGCCACGCTCCAGACAAAGGCTTTCAAAAATGACTTCCTAATACCTAAATCTATATTCGATGTCAGCAGATTCCTTTTTTGTAGAAATGCTTTTCTTGCCTGAGCCAACCTACTTTTTATATCCTCTTTGCTTCGTCCATCACTGGTTATTCTGCTTCCTAAGTAACAGAAGTCTCCTACTTCCTTCAGCTTTTCACCTGCCAATTTGATCTCCATAGAGGTTTCTGATTTATTTCGGCTGCATTCCAGTATTTTTGTTTTACATTTATTAATTTTCATCATGAAATCTTTCCGTAAGACAGAGTCCATACCATTCAAAAACTCATTCAAATCCTCAGGCTTGTCAGCCAAGATGACGATGTCATCAGCAAATCTCAGAGTTGAAATTATTTCTCCTTGAATCTTCACTCCCACTTTAAATTTTTCTCTAATTTCCTTCATTGCTTGTTCAATGTAAAGATTGAAAAGTATGGGTGATAAGTTGCAGCCTTGCCTTACACCTTTCTGAATACCAGCTTCTCTCTCATGTCCTTCAACTCAAATGACTGCTGTCTGGTTTCTGTATAGATTGTATATCACCCTCCTATCCCTGTACTTTATTCCAATCGATTTCAAAATGTCAAACAATTTAGTCCAATCAACGTTATCAAAAGCTTTTTCTAAGTCTACAAAAGCCATGAACGTTCTCTTATCTTTCCTTATTCTACCTTCCAAAATCAGCCTAAGACTTAGTACAGCTTCCCTTGTTCCTACATTTCTCCTGAAACCAAACTGGTCTTCACCCAACTCCGTTTCTATCTGGCTCTCAATCCTCTTGTAAATTATTCTAGACAGGATCTTTGAAGCATGAGTAATCAAGCTGATTGTACGGTAATCTTCACATCTGTCAGCTCCCACTTTCTTTGGTATAGGGATAATAACATTCTTCTTGAAATCAGGGGGTACCTCACCTGTCTCATAAATCCTACACACCAAGTGAAATAACCTGATCAGACCTTCATCTCCTATGCAGCGTAGCAACTCAATCGGTATATCATCTATGCCTGGTGCTTTGTTCCTGCTTAAGTATTCCAAAGCTGTATCAAATTCTGATCTCAATATTAAATCTCCTTTCGTATCCTCATCAATTTCCTCCTCCCTTTCCATTACATGATTCTCAATCTCCTTTTCCTTATACAAACTCTCTATGTAAGCTTTCCATCTCTCAACCTTTTCTTCCCTATCTGTTAGAGGCTTTCCATTTGTGTCCTTAATATTACAGCACTTAGTCTTCTTTTCCCCAAAAGTATTCTTAATCCTTCGATAAGCTGTGTCTACTTTTCCTAATTTCAGACAATTTTCTATACCTGCACATTTCTCTTTCAACCATTCTTCTTTCGCTTCCTTGCACTTCTTGTTAACCTCATTTCTCAGACGTCTGTATTCTGCTTTCCCCTTTTCATCTCTTACATTCTTGTGCTTCCGCCTTTCATCCATCAATTCTAGTATATCCTGAGTGATCCACGGTTTTCTACATATTCTCCCTTTCCTACCAATGTTTTCTTCTGCGGATTTTGTTATTTCATTCTTCAAAAGTGCCCATTCGTCTGCAATTGAAGTTTGTTTAGGGTTTTTCATTAGTCCTTCCTTTATACTCTTCTTGAATCTTTCGTTTACATTCTTCTCTTTCAGTCTGTCTATTGCCCACCTTTTTGGCTTTTGACTTTTCTTCAGTTTCTTCAACTTTAATCTGCATTTCATTACAACCAGATTGTGGTCAGAGTTTATGTCAGCACCAGGATATGTTTTACAATCCAAAATCTGGTTTCGAAACCTCTGCTTGACCATAATGAAGTCGATTTGGTAACGCCCTGTATCTCCTGGTCTCATCCATGTGAATATTCTTCTATTGTGGTTATTGAATAAGGTGTTAGCTATGACCAACTCATGCTCAGTGCAGAATTCTACCAGCCTGCTTCCTCGATCATTCCTTTCACCTAATCCGAAATCTCCTACTATCTTCCCTTCTCTCCCTTTTCCTACCACAGCATTCCAATCTCCCATTACTATAACATTTTCATCACCCTTGATATACCTCAGAATTTCGTCTATTTCTTCGTAGACCTTTTCAACATCCTCATCATCAGCTTGACTGGTAGGCATATAGACTTGTACCACTGTGGTGCAGGTAGGTTTAGTATTTATTTTTGCTACAATAATCCGTTCACTATATTGCTCATAATATTCCACCCGCTGTCCAAGTTTCCTACTCAATATGAGGCCAACCCCTGCTTGGCCATTGTTTGATTTAGTGCTAATGACCCTATAGTCTCCTGACCAAAAGTCCTGCTCTTCCTGCCAGCGCATTTCACTAATCCCAACCAAATCCAACCTCAACCTATCCATTTCCCTTTCTAAGTTTTCTAACCTTCCATTTCCTAGCAGACTTCTAACATTCCACGCTCCGATCCGTAGAATGTCAGATTTCCTCTTTGTCACTTCTGTGATGTTAACCCCCTCTCGAGTAGTCCCCACCCGGAGATCCGAACGGGGGACTAGTTTACCTCCGGATTGAAATTTTACAAGGGAGGAGGCCATCATCACATGTATTTATGCATAGAGAGGTGCATATCCTCGGGAATAGCATACGGCTGTAGTTTCCCGTTGCTTTCAGCCGTGCAGCAGGACGCAGTGTAGCCATTATTTGGCTTATATTATCAATATCTTAACCGTCTATAAGACTAGTAAAGAATTGATTTATTCTGAAAGGCTGCTACTCCCTTTCAGAATAAGTAAAGAGCAATTCTACTAACAAAAATACTAACCTTCTACCGTACTAACAATTAAATACCAAAATTCTACTAACGAAAAAAATACTAAAGTTCCACCAACAACAAATACTACCACTAAAACAGTCTGTCACCAGGCACACTCACATGCAATCACACATCACAGTCTACTGAAACAATGAACTATAACTAATAAACAATGCAACTGCTACCAGACACACACACACACCACAGTCTAATAGAACAATGACTTATATCTAATAGACAAACTAACTACCTACTGTCAATGGATTAATGAATAATGTAGGAGAGATTCGAACAACGAATTAATTGTATAAATGTATATAGATTAATACGAATTTATTAGGGTTTCTGTATTTGTAAAATTAATTTGTATGATATTGTAAAATTCAAAGACGTTTATTTTGAACTTCGTTTAAAATGCTGTAATATTTGAGTAGAATAATTTATCCAAATTTCAGGCTAACGTCACATTTGACTATCATGTGCTTCAGTGGAAGCAAACATATATTTTGTTGAGTGGAGACAATTTCCACAAAGCAGCAGTATCTTAGACAATAAACTGTTGATCCAATTTTAAATTTTCTTCGGATGACTTGGTGATTTATATTAGAACCAGGATGTGCTACGAGGACCAGTGGGTTATTTTATTGAATGCTTAGCCTTATGCCCGAGATTAATTTATTTTTAAGAGTCTTGTTAGTTCATTTTGAGCTGATTTTCGTTTTCATTTCGTCGACCACTGGCATCTTCTTATCACATTATTTTATATTGAGGTATTCTTATCCCTGGTTGATCCTAGTTGGTAGAGTTTTGGGGGTTATTTCAGCCGGGTGCTTCCAGATTCTACGATCCAGTTCTTCCATCGGATTACCACAGGTTAGACCACGTGGATACGGGTACAGTACTGTCCCCGTTTACCTGGATAGTAGGCTGTCAGATATCCGCCCCCTCAATCGGATTGCCTATTATCAATCGCACCGGCACAGTTACATCAATGAAAATGGCACTGACAGATACTATCGAGATAAGAGCACAGAAATTCACAGGAAATCATTGTGGAACACACCAAAATAGACGGGGGTTCATACTTACCGTTACTTACCTCTTAATTATCTCGGGGTTTGAGTTGACAACAGGATCACTAAAAGTCTGTTCACACAATAATCTCCACCATGACATTTAAAAATGAACCAAAACGAAGACGAGAACTTTGAACTGTACAAAAGCTTTATTTCTAATAAAGGGTATGATTTTACTAACACAACAAAAACAACGTGGCTATCAGTAGCCCAAGTCAATCTGACTACGTCCTCCAGTAGGACTTGCAAAAAAATTATCATACAACATGATGTAAAACATTTTAGCTCTCAAGAGCTCCAAATAACGTAATATTCATAACACTATTGGATTGGAAAAGGACGTCAGGGTGTGACATATATAGAGCATTGGTTTCCTTTTAATAAACATAAGAATGGTATTTATAGTCGCAAGGCCGGAGTATCGACCTCACCCGCTTGTAACCAGATGTCTGGCCGGCTGGTCTACTCTTTAACCTGGCTCACACCTGTCGAATGGGGCGCACTCCTCCCCACACTTGCGTAAGAATACAGCTCCTTTTAAAGCTTTAAATGTCTACAAGACAACTCATACATTTATATTTACGCAAATCTTTCAAGTACTTTGCTCACATCCTATTTGATCATTATGTTAATTCCTTTAACTTGTTAACTTCAATCCAAATGTTTAATTAGCTCTTAAATGTTTATAACAAAATCACATAAATTATTTATAACAATTAGAAATTGTTTATAATATTTGTCAAAGACAATAAAAATATTATAAGCACGCCTTTAACATCACTCTCGTTTCACATTATTTTCAAAAATATTTACAACAATTATTTACAATATTAACATTTAAATTGTTTAAATTATTAATTTAATAAATACATTAGCCACATGTTCATTCGGTTGATAATTTTATAATCCTGTTTAATATAATCGACCAATGAAGGTTAGTTATACATGTTAATGTCACAATCTGGTTTAATAAAGGTTTTAATAATGATTTGTGACGGCAACCTTCATTCAAAATCTTATCTCAAATTCTTTCAAAACTCGTGTTAATTATAACAGTAAATCACTTGATTAATTTTCAACGAACTATGACAATCTTACTCCAGCGGAAAATCCTTCGCTAACAAGTTAATGCACAATCTGCATTAAAAATATGCCCAAAATCATCATATATTAATCTATATGGCATTTAAAAAACTTCCACATTACTTACAAAACTTCCACAAATAATTCTTTAACATTAATTCCTGTGGGAACTTCCTTCATATTCAAGGGCATTATACCTCAGCGACTTTCAACACGCGCTGCACTAGCGATTATACATTCATAGTTCCACTTAAAAAATTTTATAATCATTAATAGTTTCAAAACTGTTTTTCTATAACCTTCGTGGATTTCATTCATGAACTGAAATGAAGTCAAAACTTGCCAATCACAAACAAATTTAATAGTGAATACGCTTATATACGCCTGTCTGGTCTATCAAAATTTAAGATTAACATCTTAAAAGAAATTGTAGTATGAAAATACTATCTTCAAATAAAGTGCGACTAAAATGCAAAGTAGTCGAATAGAATCCAATTAGACTGGGGAATGCAAACATCGTTCTATAATTCTCTAATTGAGAAAAACTCCTAACAAAAGTACTTGACTTTAATGCATTCAATAATTCCTTATTAAAGTTACTCTTTCACAAAAGTGTCTATGATGCAATGTTCATTCATAACTGACGATAAATGTCTGTGTTGCAATCAATCAAATAACGACTAGTATTTCCAAGATCGTCGACAACGTAAGAGATTTTAACGCTCTAAAATCATTTAAATGTTCTTCCTTCTTGATGATGACAGAAAATTGTTCAAAGTAATTAAACTGGGGTAGAATTACTTTAATAAAATGACACGCTGTCTGAATTTAAATCTGCCATAAAAATCATTAACTTACAGTCAAATCGTGACTACAAAAATATTAATTACTGAAAAATCTAAATATCAGTCTCAACTGATTCAAAATCGTTAACTATGCCCATGACATCACAATGTCTTAATAAATCGTCGAAAATGCAAAACTCATCAAGGTGTACTGAGAATAAGAATCTCAACAAGAAAATAGGGCAAAAAACATGAGGATAAAAATATGGGAAAAATGGTTGCTCAAACATTATTAGTATACTCAAATACAATAAACGTTCACGACTACCTTATCTGCCGATTGACGTTCCAGAGGAAAATTCCCCAAAGAAGACTGCTGATGGATCCATTTCACCACGTTAAAGCTGAGCTCCATCCTCGAAATAGGAAATAGCACCCTCGGAGAATCGAACTGCTTCCTTCTCCGTGAATCGCTCTGCTCCTCGAAGACGAATAGACATCCTTCCGGCAATAATCTTCTTTGTGAGTCGGGATATCCCTGACCTCTCTTGAAAAATTCCCTGAAGTTCCAGTAGACAATCATCATGAAGTTTTGTAGAAATTTCCGAAGAAATTATTCATATACAGAGTATGAAGTTGTTTCTATGGCTGTTCGATGGTATTCAGCCTTTAATTACGAAACATGGGTGTAGATGGTATTCACCGCATGTTCGCTTGTGTGGAATAGCAATTAGCGAAGTTCCATGTCGCTATCTTACTCCATTGAAGTATGTCCCAATTGCAATAAGCCCTCTTAGCCTTCCATCTGCACTTCGGTTGTAGTGTCAGAAGAACAAACTGCCGTATTCAATTGCTCCATTATACTGGTATCGTTCTGTAACCAAGCAATCCGAAGTCTTTCTACTCCACTTGCAGCGTCAGCCGTTGCGTTGATTCTCGCTATACAAAAGTGTTTCTCTAGTGGCGAGATAATCACTTTTGTCAGTCGTATAAAACTGCTGATATCTTTTAAACTAATCGGTCGAAATTGTTCAGATTTTCTCTATAACTGCATGTAGCACTGCACAATGCAATTATCTTATCGGAGACCGCTAACTGTTCGAAGCTAAACTTATAGAAGCTTTCCAAGGTCCGTTTCAACTTCACCTAGTTTGACCTGGATCTCGTTAATATAGTGGCCTCGCCACGCGTTATAAACACGATTCTTTTCACTGCTGTTCACTTCGACGTCTCACTATAATGAATGTATAAGAAAAGAACTTTCACAATATACTTCGATGATCTGAGAATGAGATCTCAGAATGATCAGAGAACGAAAGAGACTCCTCTCTTCTGCGCAAGCCCTTTTATTAACTTCACGAGGGGCGTTTCCATCCCTTCCAAAGCGTGATACTGCGTCATCGCTAGAAGTTCCAACTTCGTTAATACATGACGGATTTTCAAAATTCAAAAACTGAAAATATATTTCACCAAAATTCCAAATCAATGCTTTTATTGCAAATGGATTTCCACAATTCTGCATTCCAAAAGTAATAAAAATACCATAGTTTCAGCAATCTCCGTCTTCCTTTAAACTATCGTTCATTGGTTCAAGCCTCTCCTCCAATAGCATAGTTTCTTTCTCAGCAGAATTCCTCGTTTCCTGCGACTGCGTCGTACATCTTGGAACATTCTGGACTAAAAGCTGACGTCACTGAGAATCTCAGCTCAAGTAGCCTGCTGGCATAACATTTACGTCATCCGTGCTTACGTCATGACTACCCACGTCATAACTATGACAGCCATAACTCTCCATATAATTTCAAATGTAGCCACCGTGGTCTCTACATAATTCAATTACGGGGGCAGTACCATCCCGTTTTTGCCTGGAGTAGAAGTGGTAAACCACGAAAAACCACTTTTGGGAATACTGAGTTAGGAATCAAAGCCCACCTCTTCTCAGTATTGCCTCACGAGGCTGAGTGGCCCCCGTTCCAGCCCTCAGTCCAGAATTAAATTTCTTGGCAGAGCTGGGAATCGAACCCGGGCCTCCACGGCGATAGCCAAGAAAGATAGCAACTAAGCAATGAGGCCACTACTTGTCAGCCGATCGAAATGCGGGAAGTATTCTCAAGAATGTTGCCTTTATGTAGGCGTGAAAACAAAACAGTTTGAGAGAAGAGACTGGTTCCTCAGCCTGTATTTTACCTTGCAAGCATATTATGAAGTCGATTAAGAAAGCAACGTTCTGACTCGACATGACATGCGCAGGCACAGAAGGCTAACTACATGTTCGTGGCAGCTCGAACGATGTAGATGGGAGATCCGGAAATAAAAGAGCGTGTCACTCTGTCGTAAACTGATTATTACAGGTTTATGTTTCCTTTGTGAGACGACAGCTCTATTGGAGGACAGATGACCTCATCATCACCACTGTGGTATCATTGAAGCCCTGTGCAGATGCTAATATTTTCACTATACGGATATAGTTCGCTTGGCTGTGCGGATAGCGGATAAGCTGCGGATAATGTTTGGAGTAAATTTGCGGATATTTTTAGAATACAATCCGAACTTGTTTAATATCATTGTTAGGACACGGATGTTTATTATGGCAAAAGTTATCATATTTTTCCGTTATGTTCTTTTCACTACAATTGTTAGATGATTTAACCTAATCTCATTCATAATTATGTCATTAAGCATAATTAACACTCCGAACTGAAAAGGGTTACAATTCGGGCTGTATAAAATTCATTTTACACATTGCACACACACTTTCAAATTCAAATACTTTCAGGACTTTTCAGCTTATATCCTTTTTTCAGTGACTATGGGTTGACTCTCTATCCTTCCTAGTCCATTTGTCTCATTACTTCAGAGTTAACGATATTTTTGTTCGACCCTGACTATTATATGTCAGAAAACTGTACTATAATGAGGCTCATTATAACACTATTTTTCATTATGAAACAGTTTATTCCACCAATCAGAGCTCAAGAAACAGTTGTTTGACCAATTAGATAACGTTAGCATCGCACCTTCCCTGAGTTCCACGGCCTTCTAATTTAATTTTCACTGCATGACGTAGTGTCATATTAGGGTAATCGAGGAGGCCATTGCCAAATAAAATGCATTCTCTGCGTCCCATGCGCTCTGTTCGGTACATAAAACTGGCGAAATCTCGACAGATATTTATGAATATTTATGTTCGAACATAAAATAGTTATAATAATTATCGTCGAACATAAACAGTCGTATGCAACTCGCCTATAATGGTAATTAAGACACTCGTATGGAAATTATAAAACGAGCGAACTCGTGTCTTAATTATTGCCATTATAGGCTCGTTGCATAATGTACTATTCTCTCCTCTCATCTCGTTATAATATGGCTAGGGGCTGATAACCTAGAAGTTATACTTCATCAAAGGAAAGAAGCTTGTAGTTTTACGCGATGGTAATGAGGCGGTCATGAACCACGAGATCTCCGTTTTTAATTCGAAACCGAACTACAAGGACGTGATAGTCCACTTCACATATCTCACTTGTATTGATTGTGAATTGAATCCGGGTCTGCCTTATTGTGAGACAAGCAGCTTCACCGCTGCGGCAACACCATGTACCTTCCTTAATTCATCATCATGATCTTTATGACGACAATGAATAGTCATTTTACGACTTCACTTTGATAGCAAGCTTCGTAAGAAATATGTACCACTTCGTAGTGTAGTGGCTAGCATTGATCACTGTCACCCATGATAAGAAATTAGAGATGATGATGATGATAATTGTTGTTTTAAGGGGCCTAACATATAGATTATCGGACCCTAATGGTTTGGATGATGGTGAAAGATAAGAATGTAATGTAAACTAGAACTAATCCTAACTACAGACTTACAAACTACAAGGAGAAATAATAAACAAATAAAGGATAAGGCAAATAAAGGACAGGAAGAAAAGAAACGCCCTCAACCCTCAAAGAATGAGATTTGAGGGATTCGGAAGGAAGGAGAGCCACGAATGGCAGATAGGAAAGGGAAACAAAGCAAGCAGCTTGTAGTTTAACGTGACCGTTAATCGCGAGATCATGAGCCACGGGACCTCCTTTTTACGTGGAATCCGAACCACAGGACATGGCATTTCACTTCGAAAATCTCACATGCATTGACCGGGAATCGAACCCGGTCCACCTTGGTGAGAGGCATACAAGTAGTGGTTTTTGAGGGGTTCAGATGCCACCACCACCGCCACCGCTGGAATACTAAAATCAATCAATATCTCGCGAACCAATCAGGCTAGAGACTTGTACGAGGTGTCAAATTACTCAAGTTAACACTCCCTTTCCATTGGACAACATATCTCCACCCTAAAATAAAACCTACCCTACTAGGGGGTGAAATTGAATTTTTTAGAGAATCTCTCTTTCCAATTGCAACATGTGAGAGTTTGAATGTCGATATGGATGTAACGATGTTCTGCAAACCAATAATCAAAGAGGGGCATGTTAGGCCTTGAGGTGAGAGCCCCTGTTATTGTTGACGAGCCCCCTGCTGTCGGGCCCCTGTTGATGGGTCTAAAGGGACCCTTCCACAGGGACCCATCAACAGGGACTTGTCAGCAAGGACCCATCAACAATGACCCGTCAACAATGACCTGTCAACAATGACCTGTCAATAGGGACCCGTCAACAATGACCCGTCCACAGGGACTCATCAACAAGGAACCGTCAGCAATGACTCGTCAACAGGGACCCGTCGAAAAGCACCTGTCAAAAAGGATCCATCAAAAATGACCCCCTGTTAAAAAGGGCCCGTCCAAAAGGACAAATCAACAGAGATCAATCAACAGGGATCAATCAAAAGGGGCTATCACCTCAAGGCCTGACATATCCCTCTTTGATTATTGGTTTGCCAATCGACAAGCGTCACTTAAAATACTTTTTGATCACCACTCGTGGGTTGGGTTAGGTTAGGTTACACTACAGCCGCCATCTTTTAAAAAGCCTGCCCTCTTACAAAAGCTATGAGTGGGCATGCGTAAAAAACAAAAAACAAAAACAAGCATGTTAATTCATAGTGGCTATCCACCAAACACATGTCTCTTGTGTGGAACAACGTTTTATTCCATATCGGCATTCAAACTCTCTCATGTTGCAATTGGAAAGAGAGATTCTCTAAAAAAAATACAATTTCACCCCCTAGTAGGGGTAGGTTTTATTTTGGGGTGGAAATATGTTGTTCATTGGAAAGGGGGTATCAGCCCGAGTTCAATGACACCTCATTCGTCAAAATCCGACCACGGGTTCGAACTCACATTTTCTCACGTATGAAGCAAAACAGGATGTGACTTGTAATAAGGTCATTTCACACGTGTTCACATGTATTTCGTCACTTTCCTTTCATATCGTTATTCCATTATAGTAGTGGTGAACAACGTCAATTCAACACACACAAATGTAGTTAGACCCTTTGACATAATTTAAATAAATTCATGGACTAGTCCGTAGGAACCAGGCCAAAGGGACCCGTCCAACGGGATCAGTCCAAAGGGACAAGGACTCATCCACAGGGACCTGTCCACAAGGACCTGTCCACAAGGACCTGTCCATCAAAAATGACCCCCTGTTAAAAAGGGCCCGTCCAAAAGGACAAATCAACAGAGATCAATCAACAGGGATCAATCAAAAGGGGCTCTCACCTCAAGGCCTAACATGCCCCTCTTTGATTATCGGTTTGCAGAACATCGTTACATCCATATCGACATTCAAACTCTCACATGTTGCAATTGGAAAGAGAGATTCTCTAAAAAATTCAATTTCACCCCCTAGTAGGTAGGTTTTATTTTAGGGTGGAGATATGTTGTCCAATGGAAAGGGAGTGTTAACCTGAGTAATTTGACACCTCGTACAAGTCTCTAGCCTGATTGGTTCGCGAGATATTGCCATTTTAGTATTCCAGCGGTGGCGGTGGCGGTGGCATCTGAACCCCTCAAAAACCCTACTCATACAGCTTAACCGCTGCGCCATCACGCCCCGCAGGAAAGGGAAAGAGGAGAGAGTCCGCCCTAGAGGCAATGTAAAAAGGGGGAAAAGCCGGACCCAGCACAGGAAACCCTCGGGGTCGCCAACTCCCGAACTCACCAGCCATGAGTTCTTGAGAGTGTAGCACTATCCAGGGTGCACCAAAAGTGGTGGGGCTACACACACCCTGCCTCCTTGAGGGCCTTCAGCAGAAGGCAGGAGATACAATAAAAAGAAAACAAGAAGTCTGACCCCTCGAATAATGAAGGATCATGAAAGACGAGACAAGGGCCAATTAAGGCGGGAAAGTAAAAGATTCCCTAGGCCTCGAATACCCTAATACCGTTGGGGTCAGTAAAGAACAAGAGTTGACCAATGGAGGTCGGTAGGAAAGATTACAGAGAGGAGCCCGGGACAAGTAAGTGGAAGTAATGCCGAACTCAGCTGGGGTTCCGTGGTCACCAACCCACGTCCCACAAGTGGTGAACCCCTGGGGGGAGGGTGAAATTAGAGAAACATTGAACCAAGTTATGTCGAATGATAAAACTGAAGGAAACCTATGAACGTCACCCCCTCCCCCATTTGTTAGCGAAGTGTGTTAGCACAGTAAACATTTTATGTAAGGTTCTTCCAGGCAGTACTACCACTGCCATCGTAATGTACAGGCCATCATGCAGCGACTCTTAACGATTGATCAGCTGATCGGTAGGGGGTAGAGATGGCGACCATTTTCCTTTGTGCTGTGTTGTTTATATCTTTTATGAATGAGTATCCGCGTGAGAAGTGATACTTGAGAACGCTTCTACTTACGTCATCTAGAATGAGGATTATTTATTTTCTGAAACAATTGTTCATTTTGTAGGTAGGTTATTGTATCTACGCAAGTTTTGCGTTACATGTTTGTCATCACACAGAAGGTTATGTATTAGTTAGGACCTCTATATCACTTATTAATTCGACTCATACAAGGTTTTTTGGATGGTAATAAAATGTTGTTAGTTCAGGAAACCTCCTTCCCAGGTCGCAGGTATGTCAAAAGTTTGTTTATAGCGACTACTGGTATTATGAAAAAAATGATAATGTGGCTTGCTTCTCCTTCCCCACCACGACAATTTAAGAAAGTAATGCATACACAACATTCCTAGATATTATTGGTAGGTACATTACGGGGAATACAAGAGTGTGTGTTAACATTTCCCTGAAAGTAAAATACCATTCTTCGGGAGAGAAGAGCTAATCGCCTTGATGGTAGGTTGTTAGTTAATATGGTTTCAATTATAGTAAGAAGTTCCCAAACTTCAGCCTATGCTAGGACTGGAAACATTTGTAATATGATAATGCTGAGGTTAAGTTACTTACCGTATTTAAATCAGAGAAGCGATATCCAGTATTCAGTATCTACTGAAGTCAGTCCAAGTTACATTATTTGTGAGAATGGACTCTCGATCAAGCTCAAGTGAATATGGTAATGTTTTCGTGGCAACATTTGTGTAGGCTTCTGTATTTACATTAATGGGATTGTTAGCACCTGGTGTATTAACTGTAGGTTATTGATACCTGATTTCGAAATTACAAGCCATTGAATATTCCTGATGCAAGAAACAAGTTAGATTGAGTAATTAGAGATAGGTTACATTGTGCTTTTTCATCCACGAGCAGTTTAGAACGTGATCTGTTAAATAGCCAAGAGTGGTGTGGGGTTTTCTCAGGCATCTACCATAATCCTTTTCAAAGCGGTGAACAACGAGAAAATGGCCAAGAATACATCTTATCTCGACGTCAATATACTGCAATTTAGCCATGTTCGTGTGTTTCAACGTCCTAGTAAATGTACCGGCAATGTACCATTTTGTTCACTCTCAAAATGCCAGCTACATCGGCCGGATTCGAACAAACGGAGCGATAATTAGGCGTATGTAGTGGTAACGGATGGAAGTACCAATCAGCCCTAAATAGCATTGCTATTTTTCTACGTCTTGAAGCGGGAGCGTAATTTATATTAGGTTTGAAGAGACTGCGTGTGAAGGGAGCTATCTGACTTGCTGCTGCGACTATAACGACCCTAGGCGTGACGTCGCAGTAGGAGCCTTACGGCCTGTACATTACGATGGCAGTGGTACTACCCTCCAGCGAATTGCTGCCGGTGGCGGAAATCGGAACTAATGCGCTCCGCCCAGCCACACGACTGGGAGAGACGTGCAGTCGTCGCCAGTGAAACCTCATCGCTTGTCTTGAGCGTGCATAATTCGTGCTGGATCGTGCGCTGTGTGGTGTGTTCTCATGTATGACTGTACATGCGTCACCCCTATTGTCTCACACCTGCCCGAGGCAGCCATAACGGGGCGTTATGTATACACAACAGCCCCGCTCCACGTCTAGCGGTAACAATTCCCTGGTAGGTTAGTACGGTGATAAAATATTGTTATTTCCCACCCACACTTGTATTGACCGACTGAATTCTATTGATTGAAATTTAATGTTTTTCAGTCAGTCAACCCGATTGAATCCAATTGTAATGAGTGTTCCCCTAACCCTGAAAGAAATGTACATGCGATTAATAAATACACTAGAATGACCATTAGATCCGTTACACTTCGGTTAGGTTATTACAGTAAATCTATATCTACAAGTATAGGAGAACACGGCCTACTGAATTCAAATGGGTTCCTTAACATGCCAACATCGTATGACATGCATGTCGTGATATTTGCCGTCTTTCAAAAAATCACTTACCACGGCCAGGAGCGAACCTGCAAGCTTGGGGGGTAGTAATCCGACACGATAACCACGTATCCACCGTGGCAAGCTACAAGCAGTCATTTGCATCGATATATCATGACATCAAGTTTCGTTCGAGATGTCGCAATTTTGTAGGCAAATAAATCAATCAATGGTATGAACCTTACAATTTAAGAAAAGTAGGCTCTTTAGTTCTTATTGATACCTCACTTGGAATCAAGAATCACAAGTTGAGCATTGGACAGTGGGTAACTTAATGTACAATTTATGTTAGGTCACATCAGTAAAATTATTTAATTATACGAGGCACGTCCAGAAAGTAAGTTCCGTTTGGTAATAAAATTAAATTGTGTACAGATACAGAAAAAATATTTATTGCACAACATTCTACACCTCTTAAACTACTTTTCTACATAACTGCCGAACTTTTGCAGGCATTTGTCATAGCGTGGCACAAGTTTTTGGATACCTTCTTCATAGAAGTTTGCCGCCGACCCGTAAACGAGAGAGAAAACTCCCCTGTAAGATATCCTGCTGTTTGGCCACTACTGTTATGCAAATTGCGTGCTTACCAGGAGAACTGCGTATGTTTAAGAGTTCTCCTGACCACATACGCAATTTGCCTAACAGTGATGGCCAAACAGTAGGATATCTTAAGGGGAGTCTTCACTCTCGTTTACGGGTCGGCGGCAAACTTCTATGAAGAAGGTATCCAAAAACTTGTGCCATGCTATGACAAATGCCTGCAAAAGTTCGGCAGTTATGTGAAAAAGAAGTTTAAAAGGTATATAATGTTGTGCAATAAATATTGTTTCTGTATCCGTACACAATTTAATTTTATTACCAAACGGAACTTACTTTCTGGACGTGCCTCGTATATTGCATTACGAAAGAAGGCACGAAAATAATTATAATTGAAATTGTATTGTTTTAAGTCTAAGCTAGACTCTATGAAGATTTTACATGGAGCAGTGGGCAAGATCATTACAGCAGCATGAAATAAAAAATTAAAACTTCATTACTGGGAGATCGTGACATCAGTTTATTGTGTACCACCAGCGTAGTCTAAGCGATAAAGGCCACGCATCCGAGGACATTGACCCTTCATCCAGGCCCAATTCGAACCGGATACCCTTGATCAATGAGATATTATCAGCTGTTACCACCGGAAGTTAGTGTAGAATAATGCCAACCTATTATTTTATTTCCACGATCTAATAAACTTATTTAAAACTAATTTCCTGGCCTCACTGCTTAAACGGGGTACACAGCCTCGTGGGGCAAAACTGTGAAGAGGAGTGTTTGATTTCCACCAAAGTTATTCCGGAAGTGAATTTCTACTCCACGTAAATGCCGGGATGATTCCTAACTTAAGGCCTCGGCCGCCTCCTATTCAATTCTCACCTGAATATTACAAATACACTCACTACTGCACACACCAAAACAACACATGTTATCAGACAGATACTACGTACACAAACCCAAGTATACGGGATTAAATGACCAGGTTGTCCAATCCCCTCTAATGAAGCAACACACTACTACCTTTAACTAGTAAATTAGTTTTTAAGTCTGAACTAGAGAATGTTGTTGTTGATCCTTTTAGGGGCTTGGTGACCTCGTGGTCATGTATCCCTGTGCACCTGGGTGTGTGTGAGTGTGTGTAGAATTGTCTGATAACCTGTGTCACTATGATGTATGTATTAGTGTGTATATATTAGCCAACTTTCGATTTTTGCAACAACAACAAAAAAAGAATGAAAGTAGATTTATGAGATCTACATGGACCAAAAGTTGTCAGTCTGTCTGTGTGTGTGATTGTGAATATCTGTCCCCCCGTATCAATTCAAAGATGACGAAACCAAATTGAACCAAATTTGGTACAGAGATAGCACAAGCAAAGAGCACCTCAGTGTCATGTTCTATATCACCGCCATCTTGACGGGAACGGAATGGCGGCCACCGAAATGTTCAAAGCTTAAATCAAATTACGACTGACCCAATCAGCAGATCTCTACCAAATTTTGCAACAATGTACCTTCATGTCGGAAGCGTCTTTTGCCATAACTACAAGGTCTTCATCCAAATCGTTTGATGATGGTGGCCGTGTATGTGTGCATATCGATACCCCTTATCAATTCAAACACGACAAAACCAAATCAAACCAACCTTGGTACGAAGATAGCACTAGGAAAGGACAACTCTGTTTCATGTTGTATGTTGCTGCCAACATAACGAAAAAGAAATGGCGCCCACCCAAATGTTCTGAGCTTAAATCAAATTACGACTAACCTAATCATCCGATCGCTACCAAATTTTTCATCTATTTACCGTAATGTGACAAGCGTCCTTTGCCCAAACCACAAAGTCATCAATCAAATAGTTTCAAGATGGCGGATGAATAAATCATGCAAGTATTATAGCCTATGTAACCGTAGAAGTGAGTAACAGGTCGGGCTGACCGTGCTGGTCCGTGCCGTCCCGTTGGGTCAAAATGGAGGCTATTATTTGCTGTCCAGTCCATATTTCAGTAACTTCGTAAGCTCATGTCCTTTTAGGAATGTACTGAACAAAATAATACATAGCCTATTTAGTATCAAATGGTTTATAAGAAAGGCAGAAAACGCTAATTCATTCCGAGATAAAGTATGTTATGCAGTTATACTAACCAGTTGATAACTTACTGTAAGCGTTCTAGACTCATAGTCTAGAGGTCCGTGGATCGCATCCATGCAGGTTCAAACTATTTTACTTGATTTATTTCTGAATTTATTGATTTATAACTACTCACACGTTATAATGCTAAGCATAGTGTGTATTTGCAATCGAAAATATTATACATATACTTATAACACCACCTATTTCAACACTCGACTACAGCGATTTAAATTCGATGTCCTTGTTCCGCGGCAGAGTCTATTGTTGTTGTTGTTGTTGTTTTTGTTGTTGATTCATTAAGGTTTTGCGGCATCATGTTCTTGTAGCCCCGTGTACTTGGGTGTGTGTAGATGTTGTCTGATAATATGTGTCAATGTGATGTCTATAGGCTTACTAGTGTGTGTACTTTTATGCGAGGAAGGATTTAGATAGGAAGTTGTTGTTGTTGTTGCATTTGAGATGCATGGAGATCATTGTCATATAGCCCCGTGTATTTGGGTGAGTGTTGAATTTTGTAAGATAACCTGTGTTATTGTGTTGGCTGTATTATTATTATTATTTATTTTGCGCATGCGCTTACACATTCTCAGCATTTGCCGGATAGAAAACATTTACAATCCCAGATACCGTACATATCACAAGGAGCAAATTCTTGGTGACTGCATTGAGTAGTAGCTTCATATTTCCCTCACTGCTTCAGGCCTGATTGCCCAAGAACAGCCTTACTACGCGACACGTAGAAAGTATGACTGATTTCTGCATCAGTTTGAAAAGGCCTGGGTCTAATTTCAACGCCGTGAGCGATTCCTTTAAGTTGTTGGGAATCACGCCAGAGCTGGAGATAATAATAGGAACTGTCCTGACTTGTGCCATGTGCCATTGCTTCCTTATCAGTTCTGAAAGTTCTGTGTATTTTGACAGCTTTTCAACATGCTTTGTTAGTATGTTGCCACTGTTGGGGATCGCCACATCTATGAAGGCGGTGTGCTTCATGCATTTGTCAACAAGAACTAAATCAGGTCTGTTGTGCACAGCTGATTGGTCTGTCAATACAGTACGATCCCAGTACAACGTAAAACTGTCATTTTCCAATACACTTTCAGGAGCGTATTTGTAGTACGGCACTTTCTCTTGGCTCAGCAGTTGAATTTGTATAGACAATTTTTGATGTACTATCTTGGCAACATAATCATGTCTCTTCCTATATTATGTCCCTGCAAAATGGCGACAACCTGATATAATATGCTGAACAGTCTCAGATGTTGGGCAACCGTATCTGCAATGGTCATCTTGCACAGACGCATCCTTGATAATGAACTTTAGGTAGTTCCTCGTGGGGACAACCTGGTCCTGAATACCCTTCATAAAGCTTTCTGTTTCAGGAAACATCTGCCCAGAAATCAACCAAAAGTTCGACGCTAGCTTGTCGACGTGAGTCTGGATGACTTCATTGGGATGTCTTCCGTGTAGTGGCTTGGACAACCAGGCATTGAATCTATCCAAATCACTGCGCACCTGAATTTGAGTCTCTTGCTGACTTAGGAGTAGTGGAGTTGAATCATCTGCTTCTGTGACAGCCTTGTGCAGCATCGAATGGTTCGATACAGAACAGAAGTATTTTCTTAGCTCATAGATCAGTCGAGCTACTTGGTTGTATATATCAAGAATTCCTCTCCCACCAATATGTCTCGGTAACATGACTCGTTCCACAGATGTCCTGGGATGAAGTTTTCGTGATTTGGTCAGTGATGTTCTAATTTTCTGCTCTAAACTTGCAATGTCAGTTTTACTCCACTTGATGACCCCAAACGAGTAACTAAGGATAGGAACAGCATAAGCGTTGATTGTCTTAACCAAGTTTTTACTGTTGAGGCTGGTGTTAGAAACAAGCTTAATTCTTCTGACAAATTCCTTCGTCAGATCTTGTTTCACTACTGAGTGTTCTATGTGTCTGGCTTGCTCCATTCCCAGATACTTGTAGGTCACGTTAGTGAGCATTGTTGCAATCTGCTGGCCCTGTGCTGTTTCATATACACCTTCCTGCAGCTTGCCTTTCATAACGTTCAGCGTCTTACATTTCTCCAGCCCGAATTCCATTTTCACATCCTTTGAAAAGGTTTCCACTATCTTCAACAGAAACCTTAGTTGTGCTCTGGTGGCAGCATATAGCTTTAGGTCATCCATATACAGGAGATGGTTGAGCTTTGCTAGCTTCCTGGAGTTATTCTTGATACTGAAGCCATATTTTGTTGAATTAAATTGGTTTGATAGTGGGTTCATCGCAAGACAGAACCATAATGGGCTCAAGGAGTCTCCTTGGAATATTCCCTTGTGGATTGGGATCATACTTGTTGCAATACTGCCATTTGTAGTACCTACTAAGGCACATTACTGTACGCCACGTTTCCATGGCGTGTTCCAAGAAATATATAATCTGAGGATCAATCTTATACACTGACAAAATATGGATCAACCAATCATGGGGCACGGAATCATAGACCTTCTTGTAGTCAATATATGCCGAGAATAAATTTCTGTTTTTGGCAAAGGCCTGGTTAGAAACCACTGAGTCAATGATAAGTATTTCTTTACACCCTTTGGATCCTTTCGTGCATCCTTTTTGTTGTGTTGCTATGATGTTATTTTTTTCACAGTGAGCATATATCCTCCTACTAAGACAGGACGTGATGGTCTTATACATCGTGGGAAGGCATGTAATTGGACGGTATTTTCCAGGATCTTGCATATTTTATGGGTCTTTCGGAAGTAGATGTGTTACACCATGTGGAAGGAAATTTGGCATCTTCTGTGGATGAACAACAACTTCATTCACCAGAGTAGACAGAAGATCGTTTAGGCACCAGAATTTCTTATACCAGTAATTATGTATCTGATCTAAACCAGGTGCTTTCCAGTTAGGAAGACCTTTAATGATGGAAGAAATTTCAGTGGATGTTATTGGATCATATTGCATCGGATTAAATTTTTTAGAGATGTTTGTTACTTCCTGAACCCAGTGGGAGTCTGAGTTAAAATTGGTGGCTTTGGATATTTGATTGCTCCAAAACTGTTTAATTTCTTCTCTTGTTGGATAAGGGGCATTTGAGGATACATGGTTTTCACTTAGTGCTCTGTAGAATTTCTTCTCACCTTTGACAAATAAGTTGTTGTCCTGTTTCCGTTTCCTACTGGCTCTGTATCTGGAAAGTCTGTTCGCTACCAACGTATTATTATTATTATTATTATTATTATTATTATTATTACTATTATTATTATAATTATTCATATATAATTCAGGCGAGGTTTCAATCAATCAACGTATAACATCCGTATAGCACGTTGTATTTCAACAAGCTACTACAACCAACATTCAATTATACTTCTTGAAAAGGACAAAGAGTTACAACTATACCCATGCATTTAGGAGAAAGTAGTGTATGTTCTTTACTGGATATCTTGTTTTGTAATTCAGGTAGGATTTGGGTAGGAAGCGGCCGTTGTCTCAGGTTAGGTTCCATCCGGGCATTTCCCCGCAGTAGAAGTGAGAAACCACGGAATACCACTTCCAGGATTGCTGAGGTAGGAATCGAACCCACCTCTTCTCATAACAATGTAAAATAAATATTGATTTTACATCCCTTATAACTACTGCGGCTTTTAGAGACGCCGTAGTGCCAGAATTTTGCCCCAAAGCGGATCTTTAACTTACCAGTAAATGTACTTACACGGCTCCCTCACATTTGTGCACCCTCACGTGCCAGCTGACTGCGCCAGGATTCAATCCTGCAACCTTGGGAACAGCTGGTAAGAACGTTACCACTGAGCCACGCACCTCTTCACAATTGTTCCCCACGAGGCTGAGTGTACTTCGTTCTTGCCTTCAAATCAGAATTAAAATTTCTTGACAGAGCCGGGAATCGAACCCTGGCCTACGCGTGGACAGCCAAGAATGCTAGCCGTTACGTGAACTAGAGGAATAAGTAGCGGTGTGGAAGTGGATACACACACGTGGCAAGCCCGATGCCTGCGGGTGTGGCAGGGTTCGGTGCCTGCTCCGCCTTGTATTACTGGTTCCAGTGGGCTGAAGGGAGGTCGCTCCTTTAACCTGTCAAATTCTCAATGAAGTTCTCAGCGTAGGTTTCAAAGAGAAATGTCTACACCGTCTGCCAGTGATTTGTTGAGACAAATGGTTTCATACATTTTCATTAGAACTTTGAAAGGCGAGGAGACATTTCTACTGTGCGATGGGTTCAGAACTACTAAGTGAAATGACGAGAGTAGTAGGTATTTTAAATTCAGAACATTAAAAAAAATTAATGCGATTAAAACTAATAATAATTCATTGATTGACGAATTGACACATTTTGGTATTGACAAGGCTGATTAATAATAATAATAATAACAATAACCCCTGGCACTACAGCCAATGAAGGGCCTAGGCCTACCAAGCGACCGCTGCCCAGCCATTTGGCCTGCAGATATTGGGGTGACGCGTGATCAACGCATCGGGTCCCCTCAGCCGTTAATCTTGGTTTTCGTGATCGGGGCGCTGCCTCACTGACAGAGAGCTACTCAATTGTCCACACGAGGCTGAGTGCACTCCGTTTCAGCCCTCACGTCAGTTTCTTTAATCCCTGACGGAGCCGGAAATCGAACCCGGGGCCTCCGGGTGAGAGGTAGGCGCGCTACCCCAACACCACTGGGCCGGCAGGCTGATTATCTTATTATATAATACGCTAAGGCTAAGGTGTATGTTTCACAGAACTCAAGCTCCTAAACCAGAAGGAGTTAGAATGTGTGGTTTGTACCAAAATCTTCCAAATCGTCTCAATAGTACAGGAAAAATCTTGCATTTCTTGAAAAGTCAACGGAAATATATATATTTGTTTATAAAGTGATTTTAAACAAATAAACAAGACCATAGCCCCTGCGAGAACTCTGTCGCCTACAGCCCGCATAGCACTAGAGCTGCGCGGGTAGTCTGTACACAAGAGGCGCGCACAACCCATCATGCGAGAGTTCTCGCACGGGTCAGCTAGTATAGCATCACTTCAAAACTTCAACTTTCAATTGTCACTGCTTTCTGCTTTAATCGCTAGTTTCATTACAGAGCAAATTGTCACGTCAGTTTTAGTTTAGTTAGTTTACGAACATAAATTTATCGTATTTCCTACTAATCTCCGTAACTCGAATATTCGATAAGTCGAATTTATTTTGAAATCCCCTATCTATTCGAGATATCGAGGTTTCACTGTATATAACAAGCAGGATTTCTATGTAATTAGCACATGTTGGCAAGTCCTCTATCCAGAACTTCACCTTTAGTCCTGGGGACGTGACTGTATCAATTAACTGATTCTGTATGAGATGCCAGGTACTATGTTAATTTGGCAGAACTGGTCGTGAGCAATCCCCATGACTACTCGCATTATGTACAGTATTTCAAACTACACGAAACGATGGGCCAGACATTCCTCACAAGTACTTGTGCCCACCTTGTGGTGTAGCAGCTAGCATTCTTAGCTGTTGGCCAAGAGTTCCGTTTTCGATTTCCGGCACAGTCAGCAAAGTTTAACTCTAGTATACGGGCTGGAACGGGGACAAGTGAGACAAAACTGAGAAGAGGAGGGATCGATTCCCACCTCAGCCATCCTGAAAGTGATATTCCGTGGTTTTCCACTTCTACTCCAGACAAATGCCCGGGATGGTTCATAACTTAATGCACTGGACGCCTCCTTCCCAAAGCTATCTCCAATTTACAAATACACACACTAGTGCAGCCATCAAAATACACAGGTTACCTCACAATTAAAACACACACACAAGTACACGGGGACACAATACCACGATGTTGTAAAGCCCCAAAAATAAGCAATAATGCGTAATGCTTTAATATTTATCAGTGTTACTGTAGGTTTGGCAATGTTTTGTAGAGCTATTTGTCTTGCATATTTGGATCTGATGATGCTCCCTTGACGAGTGAAACATGTCATCATTTAGTTTTCTTACTTCAAATTAAGCTTTAACACTAAAACACTAAAACCAAACAGCTTATATGATAATAGTGGAAACTCTTGCCACTTAACACGCAGAGCAGAGGCGACAGCGTATAGTGCTACCACCTAGGGGCTCGAATAGACAACTACTGGAACGAACTGTTGGAAGAGTATCACAATTCGAATACAAAAGAAATACAGATTTTAAGTCCTTTAGCGTACTTATTTTTAGCATAATACTAGCAGAAGTACCCGTTCTTAGAACGGTGTCCGGTGTTAACACCAGACATTATCAATTGAGCTACTGTTGCAATGGTTAGCGGTTTATCATTCCTTCATAAGTTTATCAGAACGAAGTTAGTTTTCTGGGAATATCACACACACTGGTTATTTAAGGGCCTTAAAATGTGGTTTTCGGAGACCCTTTATAGACTCCCGAATTTTGTGTCTCACATTGAGAAGCGCAACATATGCTTTGGTCGTCCTTCTAGGATCATTTTTATATTTCGCCTATTTTAGCATGTATTTTGAGAAGTTTTTCCCTATATCCACCTTTCTACTGTATGAAAAGTACGGTGAAGAGTTTTATAAATGATTGGTGTATTGACTCTCATGGATACCATACCTAATTTTACGATGCACCAAGCATCCGAACACGAGTTATAGGCGTACATAAAGATACACAGAAAGACAGACAGACAGACACTTCTATTGTCTACAACATATCACCTAGATATCCAAATATTGGTATATCTACCACACAGTATCAAACAAAATCATCCTTATGTGAACCCGTATGTCGAAAAAGAATAGTTAAAATGTGCTCTCAAACTAAATTCACCTAACGTGTACTTCCTGACGTAAAATAGAGTTCAAAGCCTCGTAGACGAAACGCAGTACACGTCACATAAAAACTTACCCTCTACGTTGTGTTAGGTCCCCATGCACAGGAAGACCCCTTTCATAAATTATAAAGGCTTGTGGTGCATGAAAATTCAGGTTATTTAGCCTCAAATGGCCCAAATTCCTAAAAGTCGCAAAAAATGCTGATTCAATTCAGGAATTTTCAAAAATAATGTTGCTGTTTGGAGATATAATAGACCTTCTGTACTATATGTCGCACGTGAAAATTGCGTGAAAAAAATCTAGGTTACTGTTGGCAACTCTGGCACTGTACATACTCTAATGACTGTTGGTCCCCCTGCTGGAGGGTTGTTGACCCATTAAGAGGAAGGGTCGTTTTCTTACCTGCGTCAAGCAGGACTCACTTGCAAGCAGGTAGCAGTGGCTACCGGACATGGTGTCATAGCACGTATGTAATATCTACTGTACTTGTTCAGTGTTTAATCATGTACATACAGTGTAAAATATATTTCTTTATACAGTCCACCACATCGTATTCTATGTATTCGATATAAGTTTTGGTCCTCCGGGCACGATTAGATGGCAAGGAAAACAGTGAAAATTGAACTCTGTGATCCCAAGACAGCATGGCTTCGCACGAATGCCGTGGGTTGCTGGCGGCATGGCGACTACTGGACAACAGAATTCATCATCCTGGTAAGTCACCGATCATCCTTAATTATTCCTTGTGACTCATATGCATTCCTTTGTTTCTCCATTCAAAACTGTTCGTTTGTACTTGCAATGTATTGGTATTGCTAGTGATCACACATGATTTCGCCCGTAAAACTGTATGTTATTTGTACGCAGTTTTCCCGCAACTCTTTGAAACAAAACCAGGAGTTCATCTTTGTATTATGTAAATATGTTAGGTATTTGTCTTTTCGTTTTGTCATTCTTTTACGTATATGCATTTGGTCTATTGTGATTTTATATCATTCAGCAGTTTATTGGGAATTGCTAGTGAAAAATGGAACAAAAGATAAAATCACTGTGTAGCAAAAGGGGTAGGTTAAAGGCTAGCTTATCTCGCATACAAGGCTTCGTAGAGAAATTAGATTCTCAATCTAAGGACGTAGATCAGTTGGAAGATCGACGGGCTCACTTATCGAAAATCTGGGAAGAATATGAAACAGTTCAATCACAAATAGAGGATTTGAAAGAGGATGAATCATTTCAAGCAGAACAAGAATCTTATCGCTCCGACTTTGAGGAGCAATACTTGAAAACATCTGGTCTTATAAGATCCATAAACAGTGCAATTTCCAAGTCAGCAACTTCGCTAAGTGATTCTATTGGTGAATCAACTTCCAGTTCGCAAACACGTTCAGTTAAACTGCCTCAAATAAGTTTACCTACATTCGCAGGTGATTATTTAGAATGGCCCAATTTTGCCGATACCTTTAAGAATCTCATTCATGAAGATGCAAATTTGTCAAAAATACAGAAATTTCATTACCTAAAATCAGTGCTATCAGGCAGGGCGGCAGACGTGTTACAGTCTCTAGAAATATCTGCAGCGAATTACGACATAGCGTGGAACCTGTTAAATGAAAGGTTCAATAACCGGCGAGCAATTGTTTCCTCCCACATTAATTCGGTCCTTCAGATAAACAAAATAGAAGTAGAATCTTCCAAGGCATTAAGAGACTTGTATGACGGCTTCAGAAGGCACATACAGTCGCTATCAGCGCTTGGTCTGTCTTGTGAAGAACAATTAGATGCCATTTTGATACATTTAATAACAAACAGATTTGACGCTGAAACATTAAAAAATGGGAGACCTCGTTACCAACCTTTGATCTTCCATCGTATCAGACACTGGACAAATTTCTACTCGAAACATGTAATGCATTGGAATCGATCGAAACTAAGAATTGTGATCGCACAAAACAGCTGAAGCAGGTAGGCGTTTCATCTAAAACGAATGCATCTGGTTTCAAACCGAGGCCATTCACGAACCCAGGAAAAAATTGTTTCCTTTCACAGAAAAATCAGAAATGCCCGCTTTGCACGGAGGAACATCCTATATTTAGATGCAGAACCTTCACTTCTATGGGTGTTTATGACAGATGGCGGGAGATCAAGAAGCATAAGCTCTGTGTTAATTGCCTGTCTGGAAATCACTTCGCTAACGAGTGCACTCGTTCATGTTGTAAGCTGTGCAAGGATAAACACAACACCTTGCTTCACAGGGACCAAGGGTCACCGAACCACAATAATAGTCAAACTTCAAACAAGAGTATTGTGTCCAATAATACTTCATTGTCTCCCCTTAATGAGCAACATAGTAGTAATGCTGTTTCATTGCACAATCACAACAATGATGTTTCCTCTCATGTGTTGTTGTCGACAGCAGTAGTGAATGTCAACAATTCAGAGGGAAAAACCCGTCATGCTCGGGTTGTGTTAGACAGCGGCTCGCAACTCAACTTCATAACCAGGGAATTAGCTCATCAATTACGATTGTTAAAGACAATGACTAATATTCCGATACATGGGTTGCATAACACTACCATCAAGGTGGGGTCGGTGGTAAGAACAAAGATTTCTTCGCGGTTCGGTTCCTTTGAACGAATCATGACATTTCACGTAATACCTTCAATTACTGGTCAGTGCTTACCCACTAAAAATATCAATATCACAGATTGGAGTATTCCAGAGTTTATATTAGAAAACCTTGCGGATCCTCAATTTAATGTGTCATCATCCATCGACACTCTCATTGGAGCAGAATTCTTTTACGATCTTATCGGCGCAGAACAATTTCAGCTCGACAGTTTCTCAAACAAACTACCGTTGTTTCGCAACACGGCTCTTGGCTGGGTAGCAGCAGGTAGTGTTGGTTTGTCTGAAAAGCACGCAGATAACAGTTCTTCCTGCCTCTTTGTGTCAGGTAAAATATTCAATGAGCCGGGGAAAGCACTGCTTGGCCAAGGACATTCTGAGCAAGAGATTAGTGAGAGGCTATTTACTGACGGTCACAGAAGGAATCCACAGGGTAGGTTCATAGTCCCACTACTCCTTAAAACGGACCCGAGTCAGCTAGGTAGCAATGTTAATGAGGCAATTAGACGGTTTCACAGCCTAGAGAAGCGTTTTGAAAGGCAGCCCCAAGTCAAGTCGGAGTACGTACAGTTTATGAGAGAGTACACTGACCTGGATCATATGGAGGAAATTCCCAGTAATGAGATAAACAAACCATTACAGTACTACCTTCCGCATCATTGTGTATTTAAGGGTAATTCATTGACAACGCGCACTCGCGTGGTATTTGATGGCAGCTCGAAGGGCGATTCTGTATTATCCCTCAATGATTTGTTATTAGTAGGACCAATCGTTCAAGATGATTTATTTTCAATATTGGCTAGATTTCGCATGCATCGCTATGTATTGACCGCTGACATAGAAAAAATGTATCGGCAGGTCCTCATAGAACCTGCACATACTGACTTTCAGCGTATCGTGTGGAGGGAGTCCCCTAAGGACGAGCTTAAACATTATCGTCTCAAAACAGTCACATATGGCACGTCATGTGCACCCTTCCTGGCCACAAGATGCCTCTCTCAATTGGTGAATGACACTAAGGAGGAATTTCCTGAAGCTTCGAATGTAATACGGCGGGATTTTTATGTTGACGATTTAATGACAGGTTGTGAATCAACTGACGGCTTAAGAACCACTCACAAGTGTGTTTCAGATATTTTATCCAGTGCGGGTTTTACCTTAAGAAAATGGTGTTCGAATGAGCCCAATGTACTATCGAGCATTTCTAACCACGAAACAGATCCCAAGTACATTATTAAGGTAGATGAAGCTGAAGACTTGAAGTTGTAGGGGCTATCTTGGAAACCCATCACAGACACTTTTCAGTTTGAGTTGAGAAGTGATTTCAGTTCGACACAGATAAACAAAAGAATAATTCTATCAGACCTGGCTAAAATATTTGACCCCTTAGGGCTTTTGGCCCCAGTATTGATTAAGGGTAAGATTTTCGTCCAGCAACTGTGGCAAATGAACT
This sequence comes from Meconema thalassinum, assembly GCA_946902985.2. Taxonomy (NCBI): domain Eukaryota; kingdom Metazoa; phylum Arthropoda; class Insecta; order Orthoptera; family Tettigoniidae; genus Meconema; species Meconema thalassinum. Next base: position 353,525,654 of record OX336392.1, read on the forward strand.
TAAATTGGGACGACGTTCTCACAATAGAACTTCAAATTAAATGGATTCGTTATATGCAGGATATTGCTAAATTGAAGGAGTTCAAAGTGCCTCGTCATGTTAGGGCAGTAGAATTTGTGGAGTATGAAATTCATGGATTTTGTGACGCGTCTCAGATTGCTTACGGCGCTTGTGTTTATGTAAGATCTCAGACAGGAGATGGTAAAATAACAGTTCACTTATTGTGTTCCAAGTCTCGCGTTGCGTCATTAGGCTCAGTAACTTTACCAAGATTAGAACTATGCAGTGCTGTATTACTTGCTCAGTTGGTCGAAAGCGTCATGAGATCCATAAACGTAACTAAAGACAAGTGTTTTTGTTGGACTAACTCCACAATAGCATTAGCATGGATTTCGGGCCATCCACACCAGTGGAAAACATACGTCGCTAATCGAGTGTCGCAGATTCAACAGTTGACAAATATTGATTGTTGGCAGCACGTCTCTACTCATCATAACCCAGCAGATATGATCTCGAGAGGAGTTACCGCGGAGAAGCTGTTAAATTCATCATTTTGGTTATCGGGACCATCTTGGCTTTCAGATAATAAAGACGAATGGCCTTCACAGCAGAGGCATAGCTCTCAAGAATTACCTGAAGTTAGGAAAACTAAAATCGTTCTAGTGTCATCTACAGAATCCCTTGGATCGAATCTGATTAACAGATACTCTTCCTGGAGCAAGCTGATTAGAATAACAGCTCTCGTGCTCAGATTTATCAAAAATCTTAAAACTAAAACAGACAGACAAACAGGTGCTCTTAATCCGGTAGAACTAGAGCAGGCTAAGTATTTATGGTGTAAAATTGCGCTAGGTTCTGAATTTTCACAAGACATAAAGGCTCTCAAACAAAATTTGCCTCTACCCAAGGGAAGCAAATTACATGGATTAGCACCGTATTTGGATGAGCAGGGTCTGTTACGGGTAGGAGGCCGTCTGCAAAATACTAAACTATCGGTCAACAGAAGACATCCTATTTTATTACCTGGCAATCATCGCATTACAATAATGTTATTTGATCATTTTCATTTTGTTTTTCTTCATGCTGGAGCTCAGACTTTAATGACAATGATGCGACAGCAATACTGGCCTCTATGTGGGAGGAACGGTGCTCGAAAAGCAGTGTATTGATGTAAGACGTGTTTTCAATTCTCGTCTCGGCCGTATCAACCGATAATGGGATCGCTACCTGAAAGGAGAGTAGTTCCCAGTCGACCATTTGCATCTTCAGGAATAGATTTCTGTGGCCCAGTATATTTACGGCCTTCCTCCAGGAAGGGCGCTCGGATTAAGGCATATATAGCTATGTTTATTTGTTTTGCCTTGCCACAAAGGCTGTACATATTGAACTTGTAAGCGATCTGTCTACAGCTGCTTTTTTAGCATCACTGAAAAGATTCATGGCTAGACGAGGATCTTGCACCCACATATTCACTGACAACCCAACTAATTTCGTAGGTGCATCACGTGAGCTAAAGAAATTCTTTAATGATATGAATACCAAGCAGTCACTCATAAGCTTTGCTACAGAGAAGGGGATTCAGTGGCATTTTAGTCCTCCTGGTTCACCTCACTTCGGAGGGCTGTGGGAGGCTGCAGTTACATAGTGTTTATTTCAACTCTTATTCCAGTTAATAGAACAAAGTGACAGTATTTAATTGTTGTTTGAAATATTTGCTATTTCAAGGGGGGAGTATGTTGGCAACTCTGGCACTGTACATACTCTAATGACTGTTGGTCCCCCTGCTGGAGGGTTGTTGACCCATTAAGAGGAAGGGTCGTTTTCTTACCTGCGTCAAGCAGGACTCACTTGCAAGCAGGTAGCAGTGGCTACCGGACATGGTGTCATAGCACGTATGTAATATCTACTGTACTTGTTCAGTGTTTAATCATGTACATACAGTGTAAAATATATTTCTTTATAAAGTCCACCACATCGTATTCTATGTATTCGACAGTTACCCCTTGACCTCCTTAATTGCATTGATGAATTATACAGTCTAAGTTGGTTCCGTGATAACCTTATAGCCATTTGCAAACTTTCACAGAAATGTAAAAAATGGAGAAACATTGCTTCTTACAGAAATAGATGGAAAGTTGGATGTCATCCCTCAAGATAATATTGTCATGGTTACCGACTTGCATTCCTTCATTAGTTTGTTAAGTTACATTAAATTAGTTTTCTGGGAATATCTCAAAAACGGTTGGTTTTAGAGCCTCATAATGTAGTTTTCGAGGACCCTTTAGGGCCCCCAAGTTTTGTTTCTGGCACCGAGCGTATTATACGTATTGATGAATTTTACAGCTTAATTTGGTTCCGTGATAACCTTCTAGACGTCTGCAATCTTTCTCACTAATTTAATTAATGGAATTGCATTGCGTCTGACAACAATAGATGGACCTCTGAGATTCTATTGCCATGGTTACCGGCTTGCATTCTTTCATCTTATATATTAAAATGGTTTTCAAAAAATTTCACCCTTTACTAAAACTGTAATATCTCGGGAAGTATTTGCGCTACGACGACGTTGTTGTCTTAAAATGTAATGCCCATCAAGCACCGTCGATTGATACCCACCTTACTTGATTATATAATTCGAGTATTAAAATAATTGCGAATATTACTTCCTTCAAGGTCTCGCGAAAATAGAATCGAATGACTTGACGGACATATTGTCACTAGGTGGCAACCACTAACACTGTATCATGATATTCAACGCTGCCCCAATAATAAATCTAACTTGATATTAACAGAGAGTTCCCTAATTACGTCATGATATCGTTAACTTCTACCTGCTCCACTCGGGCGCTAATGTCGCATGTATCCATACAAGATATCGTTAAATTCTACCTGTTCCACTCGGGCGCTAATGTCGCATGTATCCATACAATAAGTAGAAGGGGATTCTGTGCACATAATTTAATTAAAACTTCTCAAAGAAGGGATTACTTTGAGACTGAAATGCTCATGCACAATCAGCAGTCATTTTGTTAATGACACTGTCATGTCAACATATCTTTTAATGACAACAAATACTTTATACGAAAGACAACTAATTTCACGAAGATGCCGCTACAGTCGAATGTTGGAACCGCCGTTTTGTATTGTGTATCCGATCTTTCTGTTATATAGTCTTGGGTCGCACCAGCTACAAACTGTCTTCTTTTCGTTTCATCATTCGTCCTTATAGGTTGTGTGCTCAATCAATTCAATGAATCATATTATGATGAATGAGAGGCGACACTCAATTACAAATGTTAAAAGGATTAAAGGTGATGGTAATTGTCTGTACAGGTCATTGGCATATTGTGAGTACAACAATCAGAGTTTATTTTCACAGGTTAGAAAGCGAATTGTAAAAAATGTTACAGACAAGTGGAATAATTATTCTTCCTTTAATGTTGGCAACAGCGATATGTACGAAACTGCTATCAATACGAGCGATGATTACAAAATGTATATGTCTATGAATGGTGTTCACGGAGGTCATGTTGAGTTAGTTGTCGCTGCTCAAGTTTGCAAAATGGATATTTATTCGTGGATTACTACTGTCGTATGGAAGGTGACGGGTTAAAATATATACGTAATCAACAAACGAAGTTACGAGTTGATACATATGCCGGTTTAGCAGACGCCTTGCATGTTCGAGCAGAAAATGAAAATCTCTGAGTCGGTCGTATTGAAGTTTTGCCATTTTCTTTTACAGGTAGCCCAAGGAAAATATTGCAAAATTATCAGGATACGGTGGCGATAGTGAGGAAGTTTGGAAAACCAGATTTGTTCATTACTTTCACCTATAATGCGGGCTGGCCAGAAATACTTAACAGCATTCATCTCTGGGAAACGGCTAATAATAGGCCTGATATTAAAGTGAGAGTTTTCCATTGCAATGTAAAGGAAATGCTACGATTGATTACTGCTAAGGAAATTCTCGGTAAAAGCATGTATTATACCCTTGGAAAATAGCATGTAGACAAGATTCAAAATTTCGGGGTCGTAATGGATTCTTGTGAATGTGATTTAGAGGTTTTGCTATCAACATAACTTCCAGGGTTCATAAGGTTAACTAATCATTTTAAAGCCAAGAAAACTACAGGATCTACTAACAAATGAAATTTAATAACTGAATCAAACATAAAACACTTAACGATAAACCACCCTTATATTGTTCACTCGCACGTGAACAGATCTGACACTGACCAGCCTGACGTACCATGATAACACGGCATGACAGCTGTCAAACAAGCATTGTGACTGCAATGTCACTTAATTCAAAGTAACAAAAGAAAACGGATCACAAGATCCAAAATAACAAACAAATCAAATAGTACAAGAATTTAATATTTATGAGCGACACGCGTTTTAAGACTAGTTTAAGTAATGAGCATTTTGACGGGCGCTCGTTTCCGACCAAAACAGTCGGTTCGGGAACGAACTCCGTACTGCGAAGGACGAATTACGGAAATGTGGGAACAACAATTACATATTTATATACACTACTGACATGCTCTAACCTTAGATTACCACAACCAAATACACGTGTGTATTATTTAAAATAAGGGCTGCGGAATTACCGTCTTATACCTTAAACACTAGGAAAGCATAACATGACATGAACAAGTTTGGCCGGTTGCCAAATTATATTTTTAATGAATACAATGGCCTTGAAAATAAGAGCCAACAACAACAAAATACAAATTTTAATTTTCACGCCAGAAAATTTTTGCGTTTTTAAAACAATGAACAAATAAGTCGTAGTAATGATAAAAGAAACCTGGATCGACAACATGGCAACTCCCCAAATTAAACCAAATAAAATAACCTTAACTCATTAGGCTTTAAAGCAAACATAACGTGTCATAACCGAGCTGGAGACAGCCGGGCCTGTTATCGCATCTCCGAGTGAGTGGCTGATTTCTTCCCCCACGTAGTAATTAGTGCCACGCTAAATATAGATTCTGGCCCATAGCCAGCGTCCAGCACCTTTGCTAATCGCCACCTGTTAAACGCGTACAAACAAAATATCACATTATCTCAAAACATCCTCTCAGGGATTTTTAAGAACACATCTCCAGGTCAAACTTACCCCCAAGGGTAACTAATTTGCCGGAATGATGTCGCAGTCAAGGACAGGCTTTACCTTTCCTTATCATCACTTACACCCAAACACACGTGGCACTTTTCTCGAAGATCTCGTCGTAGCATGAATCAGCATACCCCTCAGATAATGACACACAACATGTCCAAATGACAATAAAGAATTAATAACTGGAATCAGACTTAGCCCGAGTTATCAAAGCAACAAAACACTAATTTTCCCCCCACGTAGTAATTAGTTTAACATATCATTAATTCAGTCCATTTATCATTGTCGTTCCTAGGTTCTCATTCATGGCTACACTTTTTATTGATACGTTAATCATATGCGGCCATTTCGCTATAAGAATTACGTATACATAAGGACAACATTTAAGTTACAAAATTTACTGTACAACATAATTGTCACGCAATGCCAAAATTTACTACACGCATGTCAGTTAAGAAATCAAACGCTAAAATTTAAATTAAACCACACAAATAAAATCTGTACAAAGTTCCACACATCTCTCGCGATTCCCCTCGTCCAAAATCAATAAATCAATTTTTAATACTCATCACTTAAACTGCTTTCCAGAGGCCTTCCGCCTCGTCATCTCCCATCATTAGGCCTTTTAGCCCATAAAACTCATGGTAATGGAGGATGAAACTTGTTGTCTTCTCTCCATGGTCGTCATCTTGCTGCTGTTAAAACACAATTAAATTAAAGTTTAAAAACTGTTCTATCTGCGTTATGAGTATTTTATTTCCTCATATAGTCCTATGCAGAATCGTAGATTTTCCCTATTCTATGGCTAATTGCCATCTCACAATTTATGAAATTTATAACTTCGTTGTCGACACACAACTAGAATTTTAAAACCATACCGTCTTAAGGACGTCTTAAAATGACTGTCGAAGAATAATTAGGAGTGCCCCGGTTCATCTCAGACACTTGTATATATACAGAAAGCCTAAAGTTTCAATGGTGGGAGAAAATAGCTCCTCAATATTTTAAATAATGGGCCTATAATTATGTGTGACCTCTCAAAATCTTGTATTTTCTCACAGGTCGCGAATCTGCCGTCGAACACGCAAACCGATCGCTAGATCTTTTTATAACCGATTGGCGCGCAAAACACACTGACGCTATGTTCTGGCGTCATGTTTTCTTATTGGTCAGATAAGTTGGCGTCGGAGTTCTGACCTTACAAATCCCGCCCTTATTTTCACGTCACGACACTTGTCCTCTCTCTCACTCCTTGCCTTGTACCCAGCATTTTGGCCTGTCGATGGTCACGTACGCCACAGCGTCATATCTGATTTTCTCAGAAATATAAGAATAGCATTGGTTGTGAAACTGTCGGTAGTTTCCGGCCAGCACGTAGCCCGTCTTACCAAGTCCAGATTTCTTGCTACATCAATTTTACTCAAATATCCAGCATATCATGTATTTAGTATTTCCAGCTTTTTTAATAATATGAAACATTATTATTGGACACAATGATAAGGGTTCAGTATATATACAGTGGAATTTCAAAAACGAGGTCTCCCGCACATCCATTTACTCTTAACATTAACGGAAGATTGTAAGTTTCGAGAAATATCTGACACTGACAGTGTGGCGTCAGCCGAAATACCAGATCTCGAGGATGAAGCGCTATACGAGTAGGTAAGGCGTCATATGGTACATGGTCCTCGTGGATCTTTGAATCCTTCTTCAGTCTGTATGAAAAATGGCGTATGTAAGAAAGATTTGCCTAAACAGTTTCAGGAAGATACAAAAGATAATGCCAATGGTTATCCGTATAGGAGAAGAAACAATGGACGGATTATTATAAAAACAATTCGAGGCATTGACATTGAAATCGATGGTCGATTCATTGTTCCCTACAATCCATTTCTTTTACTTTACTTGCAAGCTCATATTAATGTTGAAATATGCTCAAGTGTTCGAAGTGTTAAATACATCCACAAATATCTTATACATTAAAATCCACATGTTTGTGTATAAAGGTCATGACTGCTGCATTGTTAAAATATGTCCTGAAGGCGAAACGGTGAACTACGATGAAATTACTTCTTTCCTAAATGCTAGATATGTTGGTCCAACATAAGCCGCATTCAAGATATTTTCATTTCACATGCATGAACAGTCACATTCTATCGTGCGATTACCAGTTCACTTGCCAAACTTGCAAAGTATCTATTTTAAAAATGATAACGCTCCTGATATTTTACTTCAAGCACAGTTGCGCAACAAGGAATTACAAGCGTGGTTCAAGTTAAATCAAGATTCGCAAGCCAGAAGTCCATATATATATTCTGAAACACCAGTACATTACGTCTGGAATAAGAGCAACTGCCAGTGGCAAAAAAGAAAAAATGTTTCAAAAACGATAGGCAGAATGTATAATGTTTCGCCTACAGAAACAGAAAGGTATTATTTACGCCTGTTATTGCTTCACGTCATAGGTGCTACCAGCTTCGAGGATCTACGAACATACAAAGCAGTTGTCTATTCTACTTTTAAAGAAACAGCTAAGGAGCGAGGTTTGCTGATTGACGATTCTGAATGGCAGCGTTGTTTGGCAGAAGCGTCACAATTTCAGATGCCTTCTCAGTTACGACAACTGTTTTCTTACATATGTATCTTTCAGACCCCTTCAAATGTAAGATAGTTATGGGATATTTTCAAGAATTCATTATCAGACGATTATCTGCAGTTTAACGAACCTAACATTGCATATCAGATCACTCTTATATATATTTCTAATACATTAAAGCTCCATGGTCTTCCCATTACTTCTCTCGATTTGCCAGCTATTATTGATAATTTCCCTCAGACAAATTTACCAATGAATTATCCAAAACTTAATGAGGATCAATTAAGTTGGATGATAAACCAAGCAAATGGAAACCAAACGGCTATAAATTACAGAAATTTTGGGGTTAGTACAAAACAGCAATGAAAGGATGAGTAATGCATATTTCATTGACAGTCCAGGGGTACCGGGAAAACATTTCTTTTCCAATGCTTGATTCACAGTTGCACAAATTTGGGGTTAAATGTAGTTTCTGTTGCATGGACTGGTATTGCAGCAATGTTACTACCTCAGGGGCGCACTGTACACAGCCAGTTCAAGTTACCTCTACATTTACATGAAAGTTCTGTATCAGGAATAAAAGTTAACAGCAAGGAAGCTTTTTACATTCGTTCAGCAAAACTTATCATCTGGCTAATAAGCACGCGTTGAAGTGTGTAAATCGGTTGCTCAAGGACATCATGAATAACGACGTGCCTTTCGGGGGAAAAATTATCATATTAGGTGGAGATTTTAGGCAGGTATTGCCTGTTGTGCCTCACGCATCTAAAGCAGCATCAGTCCAAATGTCAGTAAGGTTCTCTCCTTTGTGGCCATTATTCAAAATTTTTAAACTCAACAAAAATATGCGAGCGGATACTGATCAACGTGACTTTGCAAACTTCTTGATACAAATTGGTAACAGTGAATACCCTCACGTCGATGGAGAAAATTCAGAATTAGTCCCACGCTGAAAATTATTTCACGCTTTTCAAAAATAGCGATTTTAGCACCTAAGAATGAACATTGTAAAGAAATCAATGACAAAATTTTAGACCTAATCCCAGGAACATCGAGAACTTATATCAGTGTGAATAATTTGATTACTGAAGATGAGAGTGAACTTCTACAATTCCCAATAGAATTTTTAGACAGCATAGGCATAAGTGGATTGCCACCTCATATCCTTCGACTAAAAGAAGGCTCAATTGTGATTTTGTTGAGAAATATTAATGTTACCCAAGGTCAGTTGAACGGTACTAGACTGTTGGTTTGGAAGATGCATGCCAATTGCTTACACCTGGAAATTATTACTGGCGTAAATGTTAGAAACAATGTCCTACTCCCTCGCCTTGACCTTACGCCATCAGGTACTTCTATGCCATTTTCCTTCAAACGGAGGCAGTTTCCAGTACGTTTGGCTTTTTGTATAACTATCAATAAAGCTCATGGTCAAATACTAGATCAAGTAGGCATTTATTTACCTCAACCGGTGTTTAGCCACGGACAACTTACTGTATGCCGCACTATCGCGAGCAAAATTATTTCATGACGTCAAAGTTCAGATAGAACCAAAAGGCAAGCGAACAGCAAATGTCGAATGGAAGGAAGTACTATTAGAATTTTGAAACGAATGTTGCGGAGGAGCACAGACCACAGCAAACGGGGCATAGATTAAATGACAAGTATACAAGGACGTCCTCATCCCTAATACGATAACTGTCCTGGGGTAATGGTAAAAAAAATACTATTGTCCTACATCGGTGATTACTATCCTACATCCTGTTATTTCATTCTCTCAGTTCTATAACAAAGATATACTCAATCAAATTTACAGCTTAATAAATATTAATTCCTTCTGTGTGAGTTATCTTTTCATTTCTCATTAATCGCCTTTACTTACTATTCTATCTGTAGGGATGGAGGCGATAGCTGTCTTTACAGAGATATGCAAAATGCCACACGTTTCGTTTTTATTACTTCACTCTACCTGTGAATTTAGAGTGGAATGATTTGGGGTCTTTTAACTAATGAACGCTGTTGAACTATTCAAAGATTCATGAACTATACATTGAAATCACCTGACTTGAATTCTAAAGTCAATGAAAAATTGAAAATGGACCCAGCTCAGATATCCCTCGGAATCCAATAATCTGAAAGTTTCCAGACACAATTCCTTATGGAAAAAGGTGTAATTCCACGGGAGAGGAAACACTACTAAGTAGGACAACAAAAGAAGTTGGTCAATAAAATGATTTTGAATAAAAGTAATTATGAATAATTAAAATTATTTATTTAATTCTATTAATTTGCACACCACTATATGTTAACCAAGAGTTACATCTCTAAATTCAAATATAAGAGACCCATCTTTTATTTTAAATTTATACCATTGTTCATAAGTAGACAAAACACCAAATTGTACCGCTGTAGCCTTAAATTGTGTGGCTATCTCTATCTACTTAGTATAAAATAAAGTTACCAATTCTTGGATGTAACGGGTAATCTCGAGAGCAACTTGATGGATTTTGATGCAGTTTTCACCATTCTGTAAAGGATTTCTCGATGAAGGATTAGGTGGAAAATCATTTATTTATGACCAAAAGAAGCCGAGCATTTACGATTTCAGTGAATTGAGTTGAAGAAAAACCTAACGTCCATGTGTCTTTTAAGCTTACACTGGGTAAACCGTTAAAAATATCGATATTCTCTGAGAATTCTTCAGCATGAAAAGTTCTGCAAGAAAGTTCGCGACAGCTCCCACATCGACCACTGTAAGTGATTTTACGTTTACATTTCTTCCAGCAATCTCCATTCAGTGGAAATTTAAATTACTAGCTTCAGAGTGAGTTTACGAGCTTGCGAGCGACCGACCTATCACCCTAGCTTCAGCCAGCATCAAACTGCCGAGTAGTGTAGAGTTAATTCTTCAGAGAAGAGTATAACTTATGTGTTTGGAGTTAGCTGTTCACCTCGGCCTGACGTCCGTGCGCCTTTTAAGCTTACGCAGGATAAATAGTGGGACACACACGCAGAGGACAGGCAGACACCCACACATTTGATCTCATAAGTCTACTTCGTCATTTACCCAAAAGCGACGGTACCGTAAATGTCCGTTCAGGTCACTAGCATGAAGACATGCAAATGTCATATGGACAGAAGTGCTGTAGGATTGTTGAAGTGAATGCTGCGGAGCAGCACGGGTCTTTTAGTTAGTTTATTAAATGAAATTAGTTTTCTGGGAATATCTCAAAAACGGTTGGTTTTAGGGCCTTAAAATGTGGTTTTCGGGGACCCTTTAGGTCCCCCGAGTTTTGTATCTCACCTTGAGGGGCTGAAAATGAGCTCTGTCTCGACTTTCTACGCCTATTTCAGCATGTATTTAAAGGGGGTAGGCCCCCTTTTATGATAGGTACGGAGAAGAGTTACATCAATGATTAGTGTCGGACCTCTAGTGGGGTGATTTTGCTTAAAATTATGCAAAACTATTTCACATCTGGCAACCAATGCGCCCGTTTGGATTCAGATAGTACATGGATAGACAAGTCTAAAAATCCTGGGACGTAAATTTTTCTGGCCCTCTAGCGGGGTTAGTGACGTAATCAATATGGCCGCCAAAATTTTGAGACACGCTTCTACATTCCTCGTTATAACTCACTTTTCCTTTTCGATATCAACATATATAGATAGTGAATATGAATCAGGAGAAAACGCACTTTCCAAAGGTATTTTTGATTTCATTGTTTAGGTTCACAATATAAGTAAATAATTTTATTTATTTTATTTTGATTTTTTCTAAACATTATGCTAATTAACTTGAAATCCGATACATGTAGCTGAAAACGCGTTCTATACTTTTTTGTTCATCAAAGAATTACCCTTCCAACGGTATATATTACCGCTGTTTTATCGTGAACAGTTGCTAAAAATCTGCCAAAACAATGTAGCGTTGCACGAGTCGTTATCGCAACTATGCCATTTATATAGGCCCCGAAGAGTGATAGAGCGTCTTAATAACTACTTAACTAGTAGCAAATGTAGTTACGGTATTTTTAATGTATATGTAAAATAATAATAATAACAATAATAATAAAATAATACCTTCTAAAAACGTGAAAAATATAATCATACATAAGATTTCATTCAGTAATACTAAATGTGTATTTCTTTTTCAGACAGACGTTGTGTGAGGAAGTTCAACATGTAAAGAAGTTATTGGTTTCGTGTATGTAATAGAAATTACTCAATCATGTCACGGAAGAGGAAACATGAATTGGTTGATGCTACAACTGACCCAGTGGTGGCTCCGTTTGTATGGGACCTGTGTTTGTTATGCCAGAAGAATTCAAAAGAACGCAACATTTTAAAATCTCGTTGTTACTTCTTATGTCCTAATCATGCGATTGAAGTTTGAACGCTACACGTACACAATAATCTTCATGAAACAGTACATAACTCTAGGACCTACATATATAAAATCCAACATGGCGACCATCCGAAATATTTAGTCGGTTCTCAATATCTACGAATCTATTACAGCAATCAAACTGAAATTTTGTATGTTGATAGTGGCAATATATCATAGGTTATATGAAAATAGGCCGTATAGTTCTTCACGGAACTACTTGTTTAAATTTTGCTTTATAATTGTTTTTTAAAATTTGTGTTTGTTTTCTGCTTTTGTTTCTGTTTTTGAAATTTACTTTTTGCTTTGTGTATTTTGCCTTGTGTCTGTTTTCTGCATTTGCTTTCTTTTCGAATTTGCTTTATTTTTTATTCTGTGTTTGTTTTCTGCTTTGTGTTTTTGGTTTTTGGTTTTGTGTTTGTTTTCTGCTTTTGCTTTTTTTTCTTTGTGTTTGTTTTCTGCCGTTGCTTTTTTAAATTTTACCTTTTGCTTTGTGTTTTCGGCTTTGTGTATGTTTTCTGCTTTTGCTTTTGTTTTTGAATTTTGCGTTTTGGTTTCTGTTTTGGTCATGTACTGTATTTGATTTTGCTTTTTGTTTGTGCGGGGGCCAATATAAGACAATCAATGAAAGCAAACCTTCACGTTTTCATGTTTGATCTCAATAGCATTTGATACGTTTTATTTGCACCTCTCAATGTGCAAACGCTCTGAAATTAACAGTTTTGGTGCCTAACACTAAATATTAAGTAGCCAAAGATAAATTTGCTCAAGTTATAAACGTACATAAGCCAGCCATTTTTCACCCATCCAAAAACTGGCCTGTTTTTAATAAAAAGTTTAACTAATTACGTTTTAAAAAAAATTGGCTCTGGGGGATTGATCCCCCTAATCACCCTCCGTAATTAAACCACTGTTTGTTGTACATTCTCCCTTCTAAGGCAGACGGAGCGAAAGAGAAAGCAGAAAATTAAGGAATCTAGGGCACTTAAAAGCCAAACAACACCTTTCCAGCAACTTGTAATCAAGATGACATCATGAGGCGTTGGCGGCAAATGCCACAACGTAGCTCTCATTAAAATATTGGTATGCTAGAGATGTCTCGGAAGGTGACGCCATTGTGTTACGACGAATACTGCAATTTCATCTGCAAATATAATTTGAAATTCTAACTACATACACAGTGTTGAACCCAGCCTCTTCACTCCAGGAGAAATGTGCATCTCCATTACAGGGGAAAGATATCAAAGGCAATTAAGCAAGAATTCATTATAGGATGTAAGTTTATTACATCACAGATATTTTAAATCATATATGCTCTGTGAGCAATGGCTTATTGATTAACAAGAAACATCTCTCGCAGCATTAGAACTATACAATTTACCCGTGTAGAGCTCCAAGCATGCTTTACGATCTCTATGACAATAGCGATACTAGGGATACTTCACGATCTCTATGGCAATAACGATACTTGAGATACTTCACGATCTCTATGGTAATAGCGATGCTAGGGATGCTTCACGATCTCTATGACTATAGAGATGCTAGCAATGCTACGGATAGTTCACGATCTCTATGGCAATAGAGATGCTAGCGATGCTACGGATGCCTCACGATCTCTATGACAATAGAGATGCTAGCGATGCTAGGGATAGTTCACGATCTCTATGGCAATAGAGATGCTAGCGATGCTAGGGATGCTTCACGATCTCTATGGCAATAGAGATGATCTCTATGGCAATAGAGATGCTAGTGATGCTAGGGATAGTTCACGATCTCTATGGCAATAGAGATGCTAGCGATGCTAGGGATGCCTCACGATCTCTATGGCAATAGAGATGCTAGCGATGCTAGGGATAGTTCACGATCTCTATGGCAATAGAGATGCTAGCGATGCTAGGGATGCTTTACGATCTCTATGGCAATCGAGATGCTAGCGATGCTAGGGATGCCTCACGATCTCTATGGCAATAGAGATGCTAGCGATGCTAGGGATGCTTCACGATCTCTATGGCAATATAGATGCTAGCGATGCTAGGGATGCTTCACGATCTCTATGGCAATAAAGATGCTAGCGATGCCTCACGATTTCTATGCCAATATAGATGCTAGCGATGCTAGGGATGCCTCACGATCTCTATGGCAATAGAGATGCTATCGATGCTAGGGTTGCTTCATGATCTCTATGGCAATAGAGATGCTAGCGGTACTAGGGTTGCTTCATGATTTCTATGGCAATAGAGATGCTAGCACTGCTACGGATAGTTCACGATCTCTATAGCAATATAGATGCTAGCAATGCTAGGGATGCCTCACGATCTCTATGGCAATATAGATGCTAGTGATGCTACGGATAGTTCACGATCTCAATGGCAATAGAGATTCAAGCGATGCTTCACGATCTCTATGGCAATAGAGATGCCAGCGATGCTAGAGATGCTTTACGAACTCTATGTCAATAGAGATGCTAGCAATGCTAGGGATAGTTCACGACCTCAATGGCAATAGAGATGCCAGCGATGCTTCACGATCTCTATGGCAATAGAGATGCCAGCGATGCTAGGGTTGCTTCACGAACTCTATGTCAATAGGGATGCTAGCAATGCTAGGGATAGTTCACGATCTCAATGGCAATAGAGATGCTAGCGATGCTTACGATCTCTATGGCAATAGAGATGCCAGCGATGCTAGGGATGCTTCACGAACTCTATGTCAATAGGGATGCTAGCATTGCTAGGGATAGTTCACGATCTCAATGGCAATAGAGATGCTAGCGATGCTTCACGATCTCAATGGCAATAAAGATGCTAGCGATGCTTCACGATCTCTATGGCAATAGAGATGCCAGCGATGCTAGGGATGCTTCACGAACTCTATGTCAATAGAGATGCAAGCTATGCTACGGATAGTTCACGATTTCAATGGCAATAGAGATGCTAGCGATGCTTCACGAACTCTATGGCAATAGAGATGCTAGCGATGCTAGGGATGCTTCACGATCACTATAGCAATAGAGACGCTAGCGATGCTTCACGATCTCTATGGCAATTGAGATGCTAGTGATGCTAGGGATGCTTCATGAACTGTATGAAAATAGAGATGCTAGCGTTGCTAGGGTTGCTTCATGATTTCTATGGCAAGAGAGATGCTAGAGTTGCTACGAAGAGTTAATGATCTCTATGGCAATACAGATGCTAGCGATGCTAAGGTATTTCACGATATATATGGCAATAGAGATGATAGCGATGCTAGGGATGCTTCACGATCACTATAGCAATAGAGATGCTAGCGATGCTGGGGTTGCTTCATGATCTCTATGGCAATAGAGATGCTAGGGGTGCTAGGGTTGCTTCATGATCTCTATGGCAATAGAGATGGTAGCGATGGTAGAGATGCTTCACGATCTCTATGGCAAGAGGTGCTAGCAATACTAGAGATGCTTCACGATCTCAATGGCAATAGAGAAGCTAGCGATGCAAGGGATAGTTCACGATCTCTATGGTAATAGCGATGCTATGGATGCCTCACGATCTCTATGGCAATAGAGATGCTAGCGATGCTAGGGATGCTTCACGATCTCTATGGCAATAGGGATGCTAGCGGTGCTAGGGTTGCTTCATGATATCTATGGCAATAGAGATGGTAGCGATGGTAGAGATGATTCACGATCTCTATGGCAATATAGATGCTAGCGATGCTAGGGATGTTTCACGATCTCTATGGCAATAGAGATGCTAGCGATGCTAGGGATGCTTCACGATCTCTATGGCAATAGAGATGCTAGCGGTACTAGGGTTGCTTCCTGATCTCTATGGCAATAGAGATGCTAGCGATGCTAGGGATGCTTCACGATCTCTATGGCAATATAGATGGTAGCGATGGTAGAGATGATTCACGATCTCTATGGCAATAGAGATGCTAGCGATGCTAGGGATGTTTCACGATCTCTATGGCAATAGAGATGCTAGCGATGCTAGGGATGCTCCACAATCTCTATGGCAATAGAGATGCTAGCGGTACTAGGGTTGCTTCACGATCTCTATGGCAATAGAGATGCTAGCGGTACTAGGGATGCTTCACGATCTCTATGGCAATAGAGATGCTAGCGGTACTAGGGATGCTTCACGATCTCTATGGCAATAGAGATGCTAGCGATGCTAGGGATGCTTCACGATCTCTATGGCAATAGAGATGCTAGCGATGCTAGGGATGTTTCACGATCTCTATGGCAATAGAGATGCTAGCGGTACTAGGGATGCTTCACGATCTCTATGGCAATAGAGATGCTAGTGATGTTTCACGATCTCTATGGCAATAGAGATGCTAGCGGTAATAGGGATGCTTCACGATCTCTATGGCAATAGAGATGCAAGCGATGCTTCACGATCTCTATGGCAATAGAGATGCTAGCGATGCCTCACGATTTCTATGGCAATATAGATGCTAGCGATGCTAGGGATGCCTCACGATCTCTATGGCAATAGAGATGCTATCGATGCTAGGGTTGCTTCATGATCTCTATGGCAATAGAGATGCTAGCGGTACTAGGGTTGCTTCATGATTTCTATGGCAATAGAGATACTAGCACTGCTACGGATAGTTCACGATCTCTTTGGCAATATAGATGCTAGCAATGCTAGGGATGCCTCACGATCTCTATGGCAAAATATATGCTAGTGATGCTTCGGATATTTCACGATCTCAATGGCTATAGAGATTCAAGCGATGCTTCACGATCTCTATGGCAATAGAGATGCCAGCGATTCTAGGGATGCTTTACGAACTCTATGTCAATAGAGATGCTAGCAATGCTAGGGATAGTTCACGATCTCAATGGCAATAGAGATGCTAGCGATGCTTCACGATCTCTATGGCAATAGAGATGCCAGCGATGCTAGGGATGCTTCACGAACTCTATGTCAATAGGGATGCTAGCAATGCTAGGGATAGTTCACGATCTCAATGGCAATAGAGATGCTAGCGATGCTTACGATCTCTATGGCAAAAGAGATGCCAGCGATGCTAGGGATGCTTCACGAACTCTATGTCAATAGGGATGCTAGCAATGCTAGGGATAGTTCACGATCTCAATGGCAATAGAGATGCTAGCGATGCTTCACGATCTCAATGGCAATAGAGATGCTAGCGATGCTTCACGATCTCTATGCCAATAGAGATGCCAGCGATGCTAGGGATGCTTCACGAACTCTATGTCAATAGAGATGCTAGCTATGCTACGGATAGTTCACGATTTCCATGGCAATAGAGATGCTAGCGATGCTTCACGAACTCTATGGCAATAAAGATGCTAGCGATGCTAGGGATGCTTCACGATCACTATGGCAATAGAGATGTTAGCGATGCTTCACGATCTCTATGGCAATTGAGATGCTAGTGATGCTAGGGATGCTTCATGAACTGTATGAAAATAGAGATGCTAGCGATGCAAGGGTTGCTTCATGATTACTATGGCAATAGAGATGCTAGAGTTGCTACGAAGAGTTAATGTTCTCTATGGCAATACAGATGCTAGCGATGCTAAGGTATTTCACGATATATATGGCAATAGAGATGTTAGCGATGCTAGGGATGCTTCACGATCACTATAGCAATAGAGATGCTAGCGATGCTGGGGTTGCTTCATGATCTCTATGGCAATGGAGATGCTAGGGGTGCTAGGGTTGCTTCATGATTTCTATGGCAATAGAGATGGTAGCGATGGTAGAGACGCTTCACGATCTCTATGGCAATAGAGGTGCTAGCGATACTAGAGATGCTTCACGATCTCAATGGCAATAGAGAAGCTATCGATGCTAGGGATAGTTCACGATCTCTATGGTAATAGCGATGCTATGGATGCCTCACGATCTCTATGGCAATAGAGATGCTAGCGATGCTAGGGATGCTTCACGATCTCTATGGCAATAGAGATGCTAGCAGTGCTAGGGTTGCTTCATGATATCTATGGCAATAGAGATGGTAGCGATGGTAGAGATGATTCACGATCTCTATGGCAATAGAGATGCTAGCTATGCTTCACGATCTCTATGGCAATAGAGATGCTAGCGATGCTAGGGATGCTTCACGATCTCTATGGCAATAGAGATGCT
Source organism: Meconema thalassinum (assembly GCA_946902985.2). NCBI lineage: Eukaryota > Metazoa > Arthropoda > Insecta > Orthoptera > Tettigoniidae > Meconema > Meconema thalassinum. The sequence goes on from OX336392.1 coordinate 353,543,866, forward strand.
AGCGGTACTAGGGTTGCTTCCTGATCTCTATGGCAATAGAGATGCTAGCGATGCTAGGGATGCTTCACGATCTCTATGGCAATATAGATGGTAGCGATGGTAGAGATGATTCACGATCTCTATGGCAATAGAGATGCTAGCGATGCTAGGGATGCTTCACGATCTCTTTGGCAATAGAGATGCTAGCGGTACTAGGGTTGCTTCATGATCTCTATGGCAATAGAGATGCTAGCGATGCTAGGGATGCTTCACGATCTCTATGGCAATATAGATGGTAGCGATGGTAGAGATGATTCACGATCTCTATGGCAATAGAGATGCTAGCGATGCTAGGGATGTTTCACGATCTCTATGGCAATAGAGATGCTAGCGATGCTAGGGATGCTTCACAATCTCTATGGCAATAGAGATGCTAGCGGTACTAGGGTTGCTTCACTATCTCTATGGCAATAGAGGTGCTAGCGGTACTAGGGATGCTTCACGATCTCTATGGCAATTGAGATGCTAGCGGTACTAAGGATGCTTCACGATCTCTATGGCAATAGAGATGCTAGGGATGCTTCACGATCTCTATGGCAATAGAGATGCTAGCGATGCTAGGGATGTTTCACGATCTCTATGGCAATAGAGATGCTAGCGGTACTAGGGATGCTTCACGATCTCTATGGCAATAGAGATGCTAGGGATGTTTCACGATCTCGATGGCAATAGAGATGCTAGCGGTACTAGGGATGCTTCACGATCTCTATGGCAATAGAGATGCTAGCGATGCTTCACGATCTCTATGGCAATAGAGATGCTAGCGATGCTTCACGATCTCTGTGGCAATAGAGATGGTAGCAATGGTAGAGATGCTTCACGATCTCCATTGCAATGGGGAACGTTAAGCATCTTAGTAATTTTAATCGTAAGGATGGATTTAGCCTATTTTCATTTATGAAAAAATAGGTTTAGGAGATCGCCTTTTGTCCGTGTGTGTGTCTGTGTGTGCGAGTGTGTGTCCCCCCTTATTAAATCTAAACGGCTGGAGCGATTTCAATGAAACTCGGTAAGTTCATAGCACTATCCGGACGACCCCGACCGTGCCCTTCAAATTGTGTTACATCATACCAATCCAATATGGCGACTGTGCGAAATATTTCACCAGTATTCAAAATCTCCTAAATTATTACCGATATCACCCTGGAATTTTGTACGGTGATAAAGTGAACTTCTAAAAGTTAACCTGTGTGACTTTTGAAAACTTTGTAACTACAAGATCAACATGGTGGCCAAGCGAATTTGTGACTTTTAAATCGACGTTTCTGGCGATTTAACCAACCAAACGCAATGAAACTTGGTACAGTATATGTTTATACACATTGTAATGCTCCGACATCCAACTTCTTTCAATTGTTAACATAACCAGAAGATGGCGGCTGTGTGAATTTTAAAATTAAGTTTTTACTTCTTGTGTCGTAATCATGCGATCGAAGTGAAAGTTTGAATAATGAACCTACGCAATAATTTTCCTTTAATGGTACATAACACCATGGCCTATAAATGTAACAATCCAACAGGGCGACCATCCGAAATATTTAGACGTTTCTCAATATCTGCGAATCAATTACAGTAATCAAACTGATTTTTTATGTTCAATAACCTGGTGATCACAAATCCAACGTGGCGGTGACGCGAAGTATAAATATTCACAAGGACGTTTCTCGCAATTTAACCATCCGCGTGCAGTGAAACTTGGTACAGTAAATCCTTATACAAATGTTAATCCACTGGCATCTAATTTATTTCAATTGTTTCCATAACTACAAGATGGCAGCTGTGCGAAATTTTAAAATCTCGTGTGTCCTAATCATTCGATTGAAGTTTGAATACAACACGTACACAATAATCTTCTTGTAACAGTACATACCTCTAATACCTACATATATAAAAATCCAAAATGGCGACCATCCACATTATTTAGTCGGTTCTCAATATCTACGAATCTATTACAGCAATCAAACTGAAATTTTGTATGTTGATAGTGGCAATTAACATAAGTAGGATATATGAAAATAGGCTGCATAGTTCTACACGGAACTACTTGTTCTTATCATGATGATGTTAACGTAATATGACTCTTAAGTGCAGGACAAAGCCGAAGGGGATGCGAGATGGAGGAGGGAGGGGTGGGGTTGGGTTGGGTGATAGGTGGTGGGTGTTCTGGAGCCCATTTCCCTGAAATAATTCTGAAAATTGTGAACCTGAATGCAACAGTGGTCTAAGCAACAATTCTGTTAAACTTTTTTACCTACGGCAGGATATGATATCGACCGCCCTCAATATGGGGACCAGACGTCATTAGCAGCTGCCCGCTACGGATCAGATGTTCTGCAAAGAGTTAGATTTCGGGTTTTTCATCCGCTATGTAGGTTGCCCTAACTACGGCTGAGGAGTCCTACCTACCTTATATTAGCCTACCTACGATTTTTGCAATAAATGGAAGTAGACTTATGAGATCAACATAGGGCCGAAAAATGGTGTGTCTGTGTGTGTGTGTGTGGGTGGGTGAGTGAGTCTGTGTGTGTGAGTGTGTGTACTCTAAATGTCTGTCCCCCCCCCCCCTATCAATTCTAACACGGTGAAACCGAATTGAAAGAAATATGGTACAGAGGTAGCACTGGCAAAGGGCACCTCATTGTCATGTTTAAATTGCCGCCATCTTTACCAAAACTTAATGGCGGCCACTCAAATGGTCAAAAGTTAATAATGTATTACGACCAAACTAATCATCGGATCTTTACAAAATTTGGTAACAACATACCTTCATATGAGACGAGTCTTGTGCCCAAACTACGAGGTCATAAACCGTACCATTTCAGGATGGCGGCCGTGTGAATTGTGCAAACTTTATAATTTATAGCATGGGACCCACCAGTTCCGATTATCGAACCAAGAATCGTTTGATCAGTTCTAAATGCCGTGGCCTGTTTGAAATTAAAAGTTTATATTGTATTATTATAGTCTAGAAGTGATTTTAAAATGCTGAGTCGACTCGGTTATTTGACAAGATGGCAGCTGATTTCTCGTTCTGACCTACAGTATATTTTATTAATTTGAGTAAGTTGCATGCAATATAACTAGTGATAAAATTATATGAACTTATATGAAATGAACTCGGTTTGAAATATACTCCGGTGTAGAAATCGTTTAGTCCAAGTCATTATTTGCTATCATGTTGTATATATATATTGTTTCCTAACGCTCAATTGGCTTAGTGGTTAGGGCGTTGGTCTTTCATCTGGCTAGCCGTGGTTCAAATCCTATCAGAGCTAACTTTTTTGCTTGAAATTTTTTATATTTATTATTTCTTGAGTCAAGTCAAAGTCAACCCCTGGCACTATACAGCCCATGACAGGCTAAGGCCGACCAAGCGACCGCTGCCCAGCCATTCGGCCTGCAGATATTGGGGTGACGCGTGATCAGCGCGTCGGGTCCCCTCGGCCGTTAATCTTGGTTTTCGTGATCGGGGCGCTGTCTCACTGTCAGACAGCTACTCAATTGTCCTCACGAGCCTGAGTGCACCCCGTTCCAACCCTCACGTCAGTTTTAAAATCCCTGACGGAGCCGGGGATCGAACCCAGGGCCTCCGGGTGAGAGGCAGGCACTCTACTCCAACACCACGGGGCCCGCTATTTCTTGAGTACTGAGACGTTATAAAATAAAGCATTGTATGGTGCATTTTGAAATGGAAAATATATATTTAATTAAAACAACATTCTCAACCGGAGTGACATCAAAGAGTAATTAGTTGAACTATGTTCTAGCAAACCACAGCCTTCTAGATGCGAGTGCGCTCTATACCGGCCAGTTAGTGAACCCATGTCTACAGTATAACTGAAAAGTGTATTATTTTGCTGATAGAGGGCACACATCCCCAAGATAAGGCGTGATTATCACGGCCATAAACGTTGGTATTCATTCATCACTTGTCTTCATAAAAGGTAATGATACAAGTCGTTAGTTGGTGGCGAATGTATTCCGCAGATCTCTTCTATAAACGTATTAATTTATGTTCCGCCCCTTGAAACAACAATACGTTAATGATATCTATACTGTGCTGCAAGATTCTTTGATCTAATTATTCTCATGTGCACATAATTTAACTCACAACGAAGGTCACAGACTCTACAACTCAACTTACTGTAGCCTACTCGTTGCAGCTATTAAAGACACAATGAACCCTTGAATCCTAGATCGAGTGTGTGGCGGCTTTGGTGGCGTAGTCGGTAGCATGCTGAGCTTCTATGCCCAAGATAGCGGGAGCAAACCCGGCCGAAGCAGTCGGATTTTTTTAAGAGCGTTAAAATGCCTCAGTATGCCTTTCTTCGGTGGGGAAGCAAAGCCGGCGGTCCCATGTCATAGATAAAGAACCTTTCACTAATTGCACCTGTGTGAAGCTAAATTGGATAGGTTAAGAATGTAAACAACGCTCTTAGGTTTCTATGTTCGTTGCCAAGAGCCGACTGCGGTGGTGTCTAGTAGCTAAGTTCTGAACTTGACCTAGTACTCGTTGAAGGTGGCGCTTGGCGGCAAAAGTAGGAACTATTTGAAAAATTCTAAGTTGCAGTACTTAAATTAAAAAAAAGGATAACACACACTAATACTGTCATCACAATTAACACCGGTTATCAGACAGATTCTACACAAACCCAAAGTACACGGGGCTACATGACCGCGTTGTCGCAGCCCCTAAACTTAAGAACCAACCAACCAACCAACCAACTAGTTCGCGTGGATTTTTGTAACGAGTAACTTCAACAGGCGTAGTTTTGCAAACCTATACAGTGTAATTTATCGTGTTTGAAAACACACGGATCATCTAAACTGCGTCCATTTTATGAAGATTGATAAAAAATATTGCATTTTTGTTGCTTATGAAATGCTCTCGCCTTAAACGTACAAGCACCATCAAGCAGTGCATTGCCTACGTCACAGAAGGGTTTGGTTTACGCGCCATGGCCTGTCTTTCTCGTTAGCCGTGCGCGATTACAAATTAGCTGTGTAATAGGTATATTAAATATGTTTCTCCCGGTGATACGTTTAGAGCAACGAAGTTTAAATTATTGTAAGTAGTCGGTGTTAATATACTGAATACCTACGTTGTTTGGAGTGTTTGCTAATGAAATCGCAAAATGCTGGGGTAAATTATAAACTATGGTTTGAACGCCACTCCTCAAATCCAGTGTGCCAATTTGCACTTCGAATTGGAAGAAATTAGGAGGTGATAAAGACAAAGAGTTATAACTATACCCATACATTTAGGAGAAAGTAGGCTATATGTTCTTTCATGAACATCTTGTTTTAATAATCTTATAGACTTTTTCATTTCTTATTAGGTTTTTCCGATGCCCAAGAGTATGAGACGAGCCACCGTTTGTTTGCATTGGTAACATGTGGTCTTCGTGTTAAATATTCACGCAATTCATTAAAATTTAAAGCATTATAGAAAGACAGAGATACTCACTGCGGCAGGAAGGGTGAAAACTACTAGCTGTGCTAGTAATCTATGAATACATTTTATACTCGTAGATCCGGAGTTCCGTTGGTGTCACATTAGCCAACACTAACTTGCACAATTTATGAAGCAAAACACCACTGAACAATATTGATTGTATCTGTTGCTACTGTCAATTCAGTTAGTGACTGGATGAAAGTACTTACAAGCACGCATTGTACGATCCAAATTTAACAACCCAGCGAAGTTTTTATGACAGATTACTTAACCAAACTTTGTAGTAGTTATTTCTAAGCAAACATACAAACAAAATACCATGCCAGACATATATGTAAAATATGACTATACTATATAAACGCTCTCAATCACTTTGAAGCCCTTGTATATCTGTATTCTTCTTCCTTTTCTTATTTCCAAAAAGGCCTGCAATGGGTCATGCGCCAATTTCAATTCTTCACTCTATGTTGTTATCTCTTCCGTTCTTCCTCCTAGAGGCTCACATCTAGTTGGACGTGGGTTGGCGACCACGGGACCCCAGCTGAATCCAGCATTGCTTCCACTTACTTGAACCGGGCTCCTCTTCGTCTTCTTTCCAGTGGACTTCTCTTGGTCAACTCTTCTTCTCTTCCGACCCCGACAGTATTAAGGTATCCGAGGCATGGGGAGTATTTCACTTTCCCGCCTTAATTGGTCCTTGTCTCATCTTTCCTGATACGCTCATTTTTCGAGGGGTCAGCCTTCTTTTTCTCTTCATGTAATCTCCAGCCTTCTGCACAAGGCCCTCAAGGAGGCAAGGTGTATGTAGCCCCTCCACTTCTGGTGCACGCTGGATAGTGCTACACTCTCAAGGGCTCACGGCTGGTGAGTTTGGGAGATGGCGACCCCGAAGGATTTCTGAGCTCAGGGTCGTATATACAATTTTTTTCGGGGGGGGCTGTCTATCCTGGAAAATTGTGAGTACTTAATGAATGTTCTATTATAGCCTGTGGAGTATGAATGGCAAGTATCTAAATGGATTACTTGTTACTTTATTCAGCAAATTTTAAAAATTGATAAGCATTTCTTAAAAGTACTGTGAAATACATTGTATTTTGTACCCAAGTTGGCTTTTTCGGGGGGGGGGGCTGGAGCCCCCTCAGCACCCCCCTTATATACGCCCCTGTTGAGCTGGGTCCTTTTTGTCCCCTTTTTCCTCTGACTTTGTGGTGGGCCCTCTCCGCTTTCCCTTTCCTATCTGCTTTTCAAGGGTTTCCTTCCTTCCAAGTGCCTCAATCCTCATTCTTTGAGGGTTGAGGGCAATTATTTTCTTCCTGTCTTTTATTTGCCTTATCCTTCATTTGCCTACAATGTCTTCTTCTAGTATGTAATTCGGTAGTTAGTATGAGGTAGAGTTTTCATTCTCATCTCATCTTTCTCTATCACCGAAACCATTAGGGGCCGATAACCTACATGTTAGGCCCCTTGAAACAACAGTTATCATCATCTTCCGTTATTTCCAATATTTCTTCAATCTTAGACTATGTTGCTTCTTTCTGTCCTCAACCACTTCGCCCCAGGTTTCCTTTCCACTCCTCCCTTCCATATTTAACACCTTCTTTCGAAAAAACTCTCTGTCGACAGTGTCTTCTTCTCTTACATTATTTCATTCTAAATCTTTCTTTACCGGTACCTCTTGAATCCAACCTTTTCTCCCAAAGGTACTTGAATATCCTTGTTATTAATCTGGAATCATACATTCTGTAAATATACCTGTAAATATAACCGTATTATTATTACTATTATTAGGATATTGTAATTATTTTTAACGTGTATTAATACTTAATAAAGTATTAGTATTAACAATATTGTACCATATCATCATCATCATCATCCTCTTGCACAGTTTCCAGCCACTGGCCGGGTCTGTTTGGAACACAAGCCTCTCCAACGTCTTCTGTCTTCCCACCATCTCTCAGCCTCCACCCTTGTCCAGTCTTCTCCTCTCTTCTTCAAGCTTTCTTCCACCCCCTTCAGCCACCTGTCTCTCGGTCTTCCTCTCGGTCTCTTTCCTTCCCACTTCGTCTCGTGTACCCTCCTGGGTATCCTCTTCTCCTCCATTCGTTTTACATGTCCATACCATCTAAGTCTAGATTTCTCTATATCATCCTGTTCATTCCTTCAATAATTCTCTGGTCCTCTCATTTCTTATTCTGTCCATCTTTGTAGCTCCAATACTGCTTCTCAAGAACCTCATCTCACTGGACTGTATTTTGCTCTTCTCCCTTCCTTTCATAACCCAGGTCTCCGAGGCATACGTCAGGATAGGGACATAGTACGTCCGATATATGATCTTTTTGCTGTTCTGAGGGACATCCTTGCTCCATAACATGCTTCTGACACTCCTCCGGAATGCTTCTGCCCGTCTCCCCCGCTCATTTATTTCTCTATCGTTTTTTCCATTATCTTGTATAAGGCTTCCCAGATACTTGAAGCTCTCCACTTTCTTCAGCTGTTCCCCACCAATTGTTATTCCCGTTGTTCTTCTTTCCTTCTTCCTTGTTGTGATCACCATCTCACTCTTATTTATGCTAAATTTCATCCCATATCCTTTTATTATTCCTTTCCACACGTCCAACTGTTCCTGTACCTCCTCGTCCTTGTTTCCCCAAATCATCAAATCATCTGCAAACACCATTGCTTTCATCTTTCCTTCCCCAATTACTTGTGCCACTCGGGTCATTGTGTCATCCATCACCACAATGAAAAGTATCGGTGACAGTGCACTTCCTTGTTTCAGGCCGTTTCTCTGTTCCAACCAGTTCGATCTCTCTCCTCCCACTTTCACACAGCTCACGCTTCCCTTGTACATCTCCTTTATCCTCTTTATAGCCCATTTCTCTACTCCTCTATCCTCCAGGGACTTCCATACTTTGTTTCTGCATACACTGTCATATGCTTTCTCAATGTCCAGGAAGGCCATCAGTAGATCTGTTCCATACTCCTAGTGCTGTTCTTGTAACTGCCTTACAGCAAAAATCAAATCCACTGTGGACCTTCCTGCTCTGAAGCCATGTTGTTCTTCCCTCATCCCTCCTTCTATCCTTGTCCTAGTCCTCCTTTCCAAGACTTTCTCAAAGATCTTTGCACAATGACTCATCAGTGTTATTCCCCGGTAGTTTCTGCATTCTGTTCTACTACTTTTCTTGAAGATCGGGACAATTATTCCTTTTTTCCAGTCCTCTGGGGTCTTCCTTTCCTTCCATGCTGTCCTCATCACTCGGTACAACCATTGTATCCCCACCTCTCCTGCTGCTCCCACCATCTCCACACTCAACTCGTCCACACCCGGTGCCTTCCCTCCTTTCATCTTCCTCACTGCATCTTCCACTTCTTTCCATGTTAAGTCCTTTTCTGTTTGCACTTCATCTACCTCTTCCCCGATTTCTTCCTCCTCGCCGTTGTTTCCATTTGGGTTCAGAAGTTCTTCAAAATATTCTTTCCACATTTTCTTCAGTTCTTCCCTATTTTCTATCTCTTGACCCCTTTTGTTCACCATTCTTACATAATCCGTAGGATCCTTCCGCCTCTTATTTTTTTACCATCCCATACAGGACCTTTTTTGTACCTTCACTATCCTCCTTCATCATCTTTGTCCACTCCTCCATCCACTTTCTTCTCTCCTCAGCCACTATTCTCTTCGCCTCCTTCTTTCTTTCCTGGTACTCTTCCCTTGTCTCTACCGTCCTATTTTGAAACCACCTCCTAAAGGCTCTATTCTTTTCCCTTACTATATCTTTTGTCTTCTCATTCCACCATGGTGTTTCCTTCCACTTCTTCTTACTACTTGTCCTTCCACATACTGCTTCTGCTGCACCTACTAGTGTCTTCTTAAATCTAGCCCATTCCTCTTCCACCCCTCTTTCTTCATCTGCTGGAATTCCTTCCTTTACCATTTCGAGGTACTCAACCCTTCTATGCCCTTCTTTCAGTTTCCATATCCTTATACGTCTTTCCTGGTTCTCAGTCCCTTTCTTCTCCTTAGTCCCTCTCAGGTTCATTACCAGCAATCGATGGTCGCTATCCAGGTTCTCTGATGGTATAACCTTGATGTCCGTGATGTTCTTATTTAGTTCTTTCTCATACAGTATATAGTCGACCACAGACTTCCTGGTCAAGTCATCACTGTACCATGTGATTGTGTGGCTCTCTCTTTTCTTGAACCAGGAGTTCCCAACTAGCAGGCTGTTCCTCTGGCAGAAGTCCAACAGTCTCTTTCCTTCCTCATTTCTTCCGCCCCAACCCTCTGGTCCTAGAACACTCTCATAACCTTGTCCTTCTCTTCCTACATGGGCATTCAGATCCCCCATAACAATCATATTTCTTCCTACCAGCTGCTTCTGCAATTCCTCTCCAAACCTCCTCCTTCTCTTCAGAGGCGCATCCTACTTGTGGAGCATACACTTGCACTATTTCTACGGTCTCTCCCCTCAGTGCTACTTTCATCATCCTATCACTTATTCTCCTCACTTCTTCTTTTAAACCATCTCATACTACTACTCCCACTCCATTCCTCTTTCCCTCTTCATTCCCACTCCAGTACAGTCTATAGCCTTTTCTCAGTTCTCTCCTTCCTTCCCCTTTCCACTTTGTTTCTGCCAATCCCAATAAATCCAACTTCCTTCTTTCCATCAATTCCGCTATCTCCTCCACCTTCCCCGTCTGCGTTCTTATGTTTAAAGTTCCAAATCTTAGTCCGTGTGTACAGCCGTGTCGTTGTCTATTATATCCATCATGTCAGAGGTTTGTTCCATTCTTGAAAGCATTTGGTTTCATCCACTACTGGCTTGGGGTAGCTTCACCAGAGCCCCGTTAGCCGTCACTTTTCAGGGTTCCTGTAGGACCTTCACAGCTACCGTAACGGTCCCGGGGCACACGAAGTCCCCACTGTACTTCGCCCCTACAGGCGATCCCCTACTTTGTGCCGTTGCCCGTCTCCCATGACGTGGACGAGGGGTTGGACTTATGGGAGATAATATTGTACCATATAGTATTCTTAATTACAAGAGAGGGCCATGAGACATAACCTCGCCACTACCAAAGACATTAATTAAAGAAAGAAAGAAAGAAAGAAAGAAAGAAAGAAGAGAATAAGAGTTGACCAAGGGAGGTCGATAGTAAAGGTGACAGAGGGGATCCAAGTGGCAATGCCGGACTCAGCTGGGATCCGCTGGTTGCCAACCCACATATCACAAGTAGTGAGCCCCTGAGGGTTATAATATGTATTACAATCGATTCGTTGTTCTGCCTAAAGCATTGCCACCAGTTACACGGCGCAGTGTGGCGGTCAGTAGTCTCAGGCTGCACGTTCCTCACATCCGATAAGGAGAGAGAGAGAGAAGCGTCGCAGGAATTCTGATGAGACAGTGTGGGAACAAGCCTAGTGCTCCCAAACTAAAACTACAACAACCTACTTTGGTGCTAACAACAAGTGAGAACACATGTAAGTTAAGATTGCTGTTGTTGTTTCATTTGAGAGGTTTTGACATAGCGGTTATTTAGCCCCGTGCAGTGGGGTGAGTGTGCACCGACGCGCAGCGCTAGGCCATGGGGCCAAGCTCTCTGCGGACTCAGTAGTAGTTGGTCCACGCCCCGCCGTTGGCCGTTCTTGAAATGTTTTTTCCGTGGCTTTCCATTACCAACTCCAGGCCACGGCAACTTCCTTCCACATGCTTGTCCATTTTCATTCATCTTCACTCATTTCATCTACCATTAACTCCTCTCTTGAGGTTGGCGTCAGGAAAGACGTCCGGCCGTAAAACCACCCACCACGTAGAGTTTAAGAGCATCTCATCCCCGACAATAATGACCATAATGTCGTAAAACCCCTAAAAAAGCAACAACAACAACAACAACAAAATAGCCTGAAGTCGTAAACACGGTTTGCATGACAGATCGCCGAGTTGAACCATCCCGGTATGCAGCTTGAGTTTACGGCTGCATTCTACTACGAAGCTGAGATATAATTTGAATAGACGAGACTTGAATTATGTTGCTACAGCTAAGGAGGAGGTTCAAGAGCATGACGCGCAGGTGCAGAAGACGAGACTTGTTGACTAAAAAAGGAACATCACATGGAGAAGAACTTGGGTACTGTCATAAATTACGCTGGGTTGAGCTAAACATAGACACTGAAAATGAGTGTGCAAAAGGCTGACGTACTACAATTGTTTCCAAGCCCAATAAACTTTGTGCTCGTATATTCTTCCTGCCTTAGGCATTTTGATTATATCGGTATTGACCTGTATACACTTCTCAGGTGTGGAAGCTATAAATATACGTGCACTATTGTTTCGTGCGGACAGCCCTAACCATGATGGGCAACATATCTAGTTTCCTTTCTTGTCTTATAGGCCTAGTCTGCTAAGTTGGTAATGTTAAAGTCCTCCCCAATTTATTTTTATGCCTTTTTAGAGAAGAATTTGAAGAGATCATACGAAAGCTGGAGGCAGTATTGTCTAACATTGATTCCTTTTTAAGACTAAAATTATGATAGCTCACCCGAACAATAACTCGCCACATACCAAGAAAATTGCAAATAATCAAGTGGTGATCCGATTTGTGTTCCTGGGCTCTTCCATAAATATTGTAGGAGGCTGTACTGAACAAATCAAGTGGAGAATGCTACATCAGAAATACTTAGAATTTTGGAAAGACTATTACAAAGAGGGCCAAGGTAATGCTAACTAAAACGCTGCTTTTTCTGATTACAACGTAATGTATATCTGTGAGATGAGGGTGCATAAGATAGCCTATATTACCAGAAAGGAATTGAATCTTTCGTACACTGAGCCTAAAGGCGTGTCATTAGAATATTTTGAATGGTACACCACACTAATCTTGCTGCCCTATTGAACTCGCCATAAAGGACAGACCACTAAAACCTATTCACCAATCATAACTACCGTGCGGCTTCGGTAGCGTAATTGGTAGCATGCTGAACTGCTGTACCCAAGATAGCGGGTTCAAACCCAACTGAAGTCGTCGGATTTATTAAGAGCGTTAAAAATACTTCAGTATGCCTGCCTTCGGAGGGGAAGTAAAGCCGACGGTCCCATGTCATAGATTTACGGCATGTAAAAGATCCTTCCACATACTAAACTTGCGTGAAGCTAAAGTGTTAGGTTAGATTTCTTCGGAACGCTCTATCAAAGTTCCAACGTTCACCACTAGGTATCATTGATATCTGGTAGATAAAGTTGGAACTACTTGAAATTGAACGGAACGTGTAGCTTACCTTAAGGATGTCCGTTGGAAGCAGCTACCGACTCAGGCGAGGCGAACATGTCCTCCGACACTCCCGGCTTTAAAAGCCATACGATAAATAAACAGCCAATCATAACTTCCGACCAGAAAACTGGAAGATATGGGTATATTAAATGGTTTAACGCAGAACAGTTCAGCAGCTCGCGAAGATTTCGTGTGCCACTCCCAGTACGAACAAGCCATGTGCTCACTTGCTGCAGCCTTCTTGTCTCGTTACGGGTTGGTGTGCTTTCACAAATGCGATAAAGTGCGAAATGCTCATATTGTCTTGTACTCTTGTATTTTCACGCTTCACGACCTGTAAACCACCTTTTAATCTCATTCTCCCTCTTTCGCTTTCTTCGGCTTATCCCAATTAATTGGTCGGGGATTTAAGACCGGACGCCACGTGATTTTCTAGGTGAAGATTCCATTCCGCTGTCACCGTGATTCGATCCCGGCCGTCCTGGTGAAAGACGATCAGCTAAGCCACTGCGCCATCACGCTCCCCTGTAGTTTAGAGAGGCACTTAACGGAAATTGAAAAAAAAAATTGTGCATCCAAAAGCACTTCAAGAAAATAATTACAACGCCAGCACTTTCTTTGTTTGCCATTGCAACTCATGCCGGGTACAGCTTCTTATTGATAAAAAAAAACAGTATTCCAAGGAATACTCAATTTCATCGATTAAATATCACAGTAACATCACAATAAATTATATATATTCTTACTTTAATACATGATCACATCAATCCTAACTTATAAATGTCTACGTAAGTAACACGTTACTGATTTTACTTGAAGCTGGTGCTCTTTATCAAGAATTATATATTTCGTCTTTAATGTATACAGTAGACTAAGTGTAACAGATCTGATTTTTTAAAAATAATAATTTGTTTTTAGTCTTTAGACGACCAGTATTTTTTAGAAATAATTTTGATAACAACCTTTGATATGGAAAATGTTTGAATGTAAGCCTTGCATCTCTACTTATATTGTATTTTGCCGCTGAGGAAGGACAAAATGTGGCCGAAACTGGTACTATAATTAAAATACAATTTGTTGTTGACTTAAGGTATTCATTTTCGGAATATATTTAAGTTACACATTTTATAATTTCTAATGAAAATTGAATAACATATTCTTGAATATAAATTTTTAAATTTACAAGTTTTAATATCACTCCAGACTTTTTCAACAGCATCTTAGCAACATCATAACAAAGTATAAACGTCTCGCATATCCATGAAAAATACTAAAGAAAACCAAAACACACAATAACCCGTGTCAAAACCCAACCACAAATTACGAAACAATAGTTTCTTTGGCAAAGACAATTCACTTCAAAATTTCCATTGAAGCAGGAAGATACATTCAATAACCTACAAATTCCAACCTTCGCTCCACTCCGCTAATAGCCTATGTCATTTTCAGAAAATTGATTAATATTATTGTACCGATTCAATTATCGGCACGGTACATGTGGTGGTAAAATTTTAAAAGACTGACATCTAACGTCTAATTTTCGAAACTTACGTTTCTGCTCACTCACGACAATTGAATCATACTTGGAACCTAACTGTGGCTAAACTTATGTAAACGCAAGGCCAACTGACGTTTGCATCTATTCATGAACGAGATGGGTAGACAACAATACTTCTTGAAAGAAGGAAACATGATCCTTCAACTTCTAGGCGCCATGGCGAGAAGATGCTGTATCATGTTTTAATTATCGCCACGGTACATTTATCATCAATTTAAAGCCCATAATGGTTACAGATCTGAGTTTGTAACTATTTTCATATATTTTGTATTAATTTCTCACAGGGAAAATCCAAGTATATTATATATCCAAACTTTGCTCGCAATTATATTGGTTTCTTAAAAAGAAACAATTACTGAGGAGGGCCATAATGTGGCGGAAACTAGAATAATCAATTAATGTCCATTAATTCAATTTATTGACATAAAATGTAATACATTTATTAAATACCGTCGGTATTTCCTATAGGCCTAATTCAAAGGTCAATAAGGAAGCTCTTAAAATGATTTATGTTCGACGATGTCGAAATATAAATATTATATGTCAGAAAACTGTATCATAATGATGGTCTTTAAAGTACTAGTTTTAATTATGATACAGTTTCTCCAACCAATCAGAGCTCAAGATGTATGATGTGTGACCAATTAGGAACTTGATAGCTTCGCACTTGAACACAGAATCCAAAATGTCGGACATGAATTACATGATCTGAAAGTTGACAATGTAAAATATATCCGATCAACCATTGTAGTTATAATGGCAAACTCAAAGACAAAATCATCACGAACCTTTAAGGTAATAAGAAAATACTGTGACATATGCAAGAAATGTATGAATCTACGTCAAGAAAATTGCAACACAGCATCCTTCTATATAAATTACCGACATGGAAAGTGCACCGTCCCATATTTTCGCGTAAATAAACTGGCGAATATGAAAAAAGAAATAGCACTGTACCTTAATATCCACAACTCCAATTTCTACGCAGGGCATTCTTTCATACAACTCCGGTGACAGTTTGAGTGAATGCTGGTACAGATCGGCAGGCTGTAAACATATTGCATTGCCAAGCAGACAGAGCGCATGCCAGAGAACTTGTAAAGCACAGAGAGCAAACTCGGCGCTTACACTCTGATCACTAAATTCAAGTGACTGAATCTCGACAGATATTTACGAATATTTCTGTTCGAACATAAAATTCAACAAAATAAAGTTACAAATTATCGTCGAACATAAACAGTCGTATGCTACTCGCCTACTGTATAATGGTAATTAATACACTCGTATGGAAATTATAAAACTCTCTTCGCTCGTTTCATAAACATGCTCGTGTCTTAATTATTGTCATTGTAGGCTCGTTGCTTAATGTACTATAAGTTCATATTACTATTTAGAAGTTTGTTTATGTCTCTCTGGAAATGTGAGTAATTGTTGTACAAGATTTACAAACATACCATTAATAATGTTGCTTTTTTGGATCTTTAAGGTCGATTCACACTATACGTTACGTAACCTTTCCGTTTCCTTTCCATACCCGCTGCGTTAAAAGTTGTTGTATACACACCGTTCTTGTCATGACGATATGTTTACGGAAGGTATGCGGACACTTATTGACAGAGTGCACTAGCAACCATTTCCATTCCGTGTCTAGAAGGCGTGTTTTTGCGTTCCCTTTGGTTTGAACCTGGGTTAGGTTTGGTTACAGTTTGCGGTAACCGCAACATCGCCAAAACGAAACAGGTTATAAGAAAAGTTAGCAATTTCAGGACTTAGTGACAGAATGTGGTCCAGAGAAAATTAGTTCTATGTGCTATTATTTTAGACGAGGAGGAGCGTAGTACAAGAAAGAGGAAACGAAGAAAATGGGTTCATGTTAAAAGAGCGAAATACAGAAAATCATACAGCGCTGGATGTTTTCTTACATGCTCAATCAATATTTCGTCCATGATGCTGGAATATAAGACGCGGTTTGGCGTTTTGTATACTTTGGTTAATACAAAAGCTAACCAGACCGTTTTGGCGAGCTTTGATTTTAACCCGGGTGGTGAAATTACTAACCAGGCTACTACTGTTGTTACTGAAATTTTAACCACATTAGAAGCGCCAATTCAAACATAATCTGAAACTACTATTGAAAGTACGGATATCAAATCATATTTGAACTTGAACCACTCAGCACTCAACAAAATGAAATCATATACCGGTAGGCTAATATCAAATTCTTTGTGAATTTTATAATTTTATATTTCACGATTGCAATTGAGGTTGAAACACTCGCAAAATGCAACTTAGATCGAAAAGACTTACAAAATGCAACGTAGATTGAAAATACTCACAAAATGGTGGATAGATGCGGAAAAAAAACGCTGAAGGGAATTTAGATACACTGGGAGCCATTTAACAAAAACAGTGCGGGATCAGGTAAGATGAGACAAGGGCCAATTAAGGCGGGAAAGTGAAATACTCCCTAGGCTTCTGATACCCTAATACCGTTGGGGTAGGAAAAGAACAAGAGTTGACCAAGGGAGGTCGACAGGAAAGAAGACGGAGAGGAGCCCGGCACAAGTAAGTGGAAGCAATGCCGGACTCAGCTGGGGTCCCGTGGTCGCCAACCCACGTCCCACTAGATGTGAGCCCCTGGGGGGAAATACTGCTCTCTGGAAGCATTCAGAGCCATTGCGATATTTTAAAAATAGTTTCGCCCTCTATATATTGTAGGAAACACATATGGTCGACATCATCGTCATTATTTATTCACCATATCAATTCCAATACCATTATTTATTCACCATATCAATTCCAATACATCTTTCGTCGCCATATTGCTAATGTTTCTTATAACCTATTTCGTTTTGGCGAGTGTAACCGCAAACTGTAACCAAACCTAACCCAGGTTAATGCCAGTGAATAAACACAGAGTGCCAAAACACGCCTTCTAGACGCGGAATGGAAATGGTTGCTAGTGCACACTGTCAATAAGTGACCACATACGTTACGTAAACATTGCTGCCAAACAATCCTGTCGGGAAACGGAAGGGTCACGGAAGGTGTACGTAACGTGCAGTGCGCATGTACTCATTTAAAATACAGTAAACGTTCATGCACGGTGATGTGATGGAAAGGAAACGGAAAGGTTACGTAACGTATAGTGTGAATCGACCTTTAAGCTGGATCTTCCCCCCTTAATACCACAAGTGAATTCACAATAATGATGCTAACCATTTTAGAACGCCCACGCTACATCATTAGGATTGTCGCAAAGAACATCATGTATTTTCCCACACTACGCTCTAGAAGGAATGCATTTCGTCGATAATTAACTCTTCGACCAGTATTCAAATGAGAATCTAATGCAGTTTCTTGATATCTCTCGGAGAGTGGGCACTCAGCAAGGCCGATCGCTTTGATAGACGATGTGGCGCTATGTCACTGTACAATACTGACAGTCAGCCATTCATTTATTCTCAAGGTTCAGTGAACAAGAAAGAGTATATGGTTCCCTCACTCTCCTGGTTAACGAGCGGCAACTCAAACGTAAGGCAGTGGCACGCGCCGACAATAACCATTGTTCGCTACTGACCAATAGCTGATGGTTGTTGACCAATAGAATGCTTTCTCTATCCCTCCATGTGAACTCCAAAATCCCGCCCTGGTTGCCAGTTCGCGGGTCACGCAGATGTCAAGTGTCCAGTGTTGCACATCTGTACGTAGGTCTGTCCAGTCTTGCTGCTTGCTCTCAGTGGCTATGGTGGAGAGTTGACAACCCTGTGCCACGCACTGGGAAAGACTTGGCTCCAGGCAGCCATGGCATGTTAACATATCCCCACAGCTAGACTTCAAAGGCGAGCCGCACGTCAACGAGGAAAGTGCAAGAACTATATCACAAGTAAAGTGCGATGACTATTTGATGGCACAAAACCTCAGCTGCGCAGAATATGTGAATTTTATGTGGCGCGTCCATATGCCTTAGTAGGTCTACAGTTACGTAGCCTACTGTAAGTGCTTAGGTGGGGTGTTGAGATATCTAGGGGTTTTACTTTCTAACACATTTGTTACACAATTAACATACTGTTTGAATCGCTTGTCACATTTTTTACTAAATCCACATTTGTGTGAAAATGGAGTCTTTAGACTTCGATACATCGTTTGTTAATGAAAGGTATCATGCTCCAATACTGTCATTAGACCATATGAAATATGCGTTTATCTTAGAAAGGACTCTTGTCTCGGACAAGTGGCTCTTCATAACAAAATGTGTTGTGGCTGCACTGGGAAACAGCTGTTTTTTATGAGATTTTTTATTGAGATACATCAATGACAATGATTGATAATCAACCGGGCTCGTAAGAATTAACATTAGACGAGACGTTCACAATGAACTAAATGGGCGAGTTTTGTTACATTTCTGATTTTAATATGTAGGCTACATTAAGTCACTGTCGCAGGTTCGCCAGCACTAAAGAATTCCGTACCGTACTTTATTTATCCTCTTCATTGAGGTGTTTTCAGGTATTTCCGCAAGGATTCAGGAATAAGTGGAGAGGGAATAAGGCACACGTACATAAGAGACTTGATTTTGATTATATATACATTACAGTGTGCTATGAATGGAATAAATTCGGTATGTGAGTTTGTGAACAAGGAGAGGGTCATGCAAGAGAAGTTGCACTCCACATTCCAGTGGCTAGCACATCGCTTTCTGTCTAATACCGACACATATGGAATCCTTTAATATCTCAAGAGTACTCGTCGGATTTGCAAAATAAGCACATTACTGAACTTGTCACTTGATTCTTAGTTGTTCTAGACGGTGAAATTAATATAGTCCCATTTAAGATACGAAAGTTGCTACCGGTTTCTCTGTAAATACGTACTGTATGTGCTGGGAGCGAAATGGACCGTGTTGTATGAGCCCCGTTGTACGATTTAAGCATTTTAAAACAGAATGACGATATCTTAAACGGTTCCATAGATATTTGAGTTGGTCATCTTAGCTGAATAACCCTCTATATAGGCTACACACATGCATACATACATACACCCAGTACACGGGACTGAAATGGCCCCTGAATTGGAAAAACCAACAAATGTTTTATTTTGCTTGGGTAACTCACCAGTTTACAATACTACTGTATTTAAATTGAACCGATTACCTCGATGTTAGACCCCTTTAAACATCAATTATTATTATTATTATTATTATCATCGTATATTTAAATGTATCCTTGTGTTAATAGGGGCAGGTGTAGTGCATGTTGTCTCTGCAGCAAGGGGAATTTTAAATGCGTCCTTGGCCTTCACGTTGAAAGCTGTAGAAATGTACAGTCGAAGACCGTGTACTAAATCACGCAGGAGCAATGACTGCCAGTGGCGATTATCGTCTGGAACTCCTTGATATACAGTACTGCAGCCTTCTGTCTACCTCACAAACCACCAATACCTTAGAATACTGTAGTTCGGATTCCACATAGAAATGGAGATCCCGTCAAAACACAACCTTCCTTCCTTTATCTATATACTCCATAAAGAATTAATATATATTTCTAAATAAAATGTGGAAAGATCCTAGGCATTGTTATGTTAGTACAAAAGCCAAGACAGGTACCAGTACAGGTTTGTACAAAACTCTGATTACGATTGAGTGGTATAGACAGTAGCATTTTTAACGTGGATGTGATTTTCGGCTCGATCTGAAATTAGCGTCGACAAATTACCGACACACAGTTACCATGGCAACAAGTGCATGCGCACTAAGCTAAGTCCCACTCGTTGTACCGTATACGTTGCTTATAATACGAATAGATGAATAAAATAATATCCATGATGCTTTGTATTGGGTCCCCAAAACCTTAACTTCATTTTGTTCCTACCAGAGTAATATTAACATAGGAAGCATAGCCCAGGCGGTAGATGTACTGATGGGGATGGGTTCGATTTCCACCCAGGTAGTTGATTTTAGAAACAAAGCTTCCACTTTCTGAAATGCAAATTGTCCTAGGGTTCACTCAGCCTACACCAGAAATGGGTAACAAGGAAATTACTGAGAGCAAAGGAGCTGACAACTCCATCCCTTCTAGTGCTGATGCCACGAAAGGTGGAAGCCTCTACCCTCCACTGCTCCATGGTTTTGCTTTGTATTATTTGTTATTGTTCTTTTTTTCATCTGAGTGGCTTGGACATCGTGGTTATTTAGCCCCGTATACATTTGTGTGTGTATATACAGTATATATATAAAAAGTATAAATAGTCTGATAATCTGTGTTATTGTGGTGTCTGTAGCCTATTTGTGTGTGTGTATTTGTAATTCAGGTAAGGATTTGGGAACGAGATGGCCGTGGTTATAAGTTAGTATCCATCCTGGCATTTGCCTGGAGTAACCACGGAATACTACTCCCAGGATGGCTGAGGTATCGTGCCAGCTGCGTATATGCTATGACAACATCCAGGTCTTCCGCAGTTGTAATCAGTACAGGCTATGAATCTCGCCTTTCCGCGGTAGGCCTATGGCCACTGTCGGGCTCCATTCTATAAGGAGAGCCCTCACTGTATCATATGCGATGTAATGAGAACAAATACTTTAGCATCTATGCCCAAGGTCGCGGGTTCAAACTCGGCCAAAGTCGTCAGATTTTTAAGAGCGTTAAAAATCCTTCAGTATGCCTTCC
This sequence comes from Meconema thalassinum, assembly GCA_946902985.2. Classification (NCBI taxonomy): domain Eukaryota; kingdom Metazoa; phylum Arthropoda; class Insecta; order Orthoptera; family Tettigoniidae; genus Meconema; species Meconema thalassinum. Next base: position 353,564,852 of record OX336392.1, read on the forward strand.
TTCGGAAGGGAAGTAAAGCCGGCACGGCGATCCCATATCATAGATTTATGGCTTGATAAAGAACATTCCACTAATTACACTTGTGTGAAGCTAAATTATAGGTTCGATTTGACTAATGCTCTAAGGTTCCAACTTTCGTCACCAGGAGCCAACTGCGGTGGCATCTAGTAACCAAAATCAGAACTAGTTGGTCGTTGACGGTGGTGCTTGGTAGCAAAAGCTGGAACTACTTGAAAATTGAATATCTGCACTCCTTACTTGCATTAAAAACAGATAACACATACTAATACAGCCATCACAATTAACACCGGTTATCAGGCAGATTCTACACACACTCAAAGGACACGGGGCTACATGTCCGCGTTGTCGCAGCCCCTAAACTGAGGAACCAACCATATAACGTATAAGGGCATCTTCGAAATTTGTTTGGTCACAAATGCATTGTTTAGGGTGTTTTTGGGTAATTTATTGGTCAACAAACACTACCCCTAATAGAAACAACATAGACACTTGTAGTGTTGGGGTCGGAAAAGAACAACAGATTATTTCGGGTGCGTCAAGCAACTTGTAAGTTATCCCAGACTCAGTTTGGAATCCCGTTTGTCTTAACACTTGCCACGTTTCAAGCGGAGACATGATTTTAAATTTTGTCAATTGTTAAAATTTGATAAGTATGCTGCTTTAGAAGTTCTAATATGATTAAGATCGATAAAGAAGAAACATGGGAGAGTTCGCCAGTTTCAGCTTGGTCTAAGGGTGGCAGCCCTTAGCATAAGGTACTATAGAAAGTTAGCTTTTCGCACGAAGCTTTACATCAACCCTCTTTTTGTCCTTTTGAGACAGGTCCATTATGTTGAAGCCCTAGAGAGGTTTGTTTGACTTCCCACTCAACACGCCACGAGCGTTATCAGGTTGTGCAGCCAAGAAAATAAATATACCTCTCATTTTAAATAAATAAAGAAGGCCTTTGCCCACTGGCCTTTCAACCGACACTCTTCGGCTTCTGTAGACTAAGACTTCGTTATAAATTAGGGTTAAGAGCAGAAAGACTTCCGAGTGTAAAGTAATGTTAGGATAACAAATTAAATACCCACATTAATTACGGCCATATGGACTGCCCGTAAGGTAGAGGAGGGGGATGGTGGTGGTGATCTTTGTTGCAAAGGGTGTAACATCTAGGTGATCTGCCCCTAAAGATGTTGTTGTTTGAGTCTTCAGTCTTTTGACCGGTTTGATGCAGCTTTCCATGGCTCCCTGTCCTGAACTCATCGTTTCATCTCTACATAGCTAGCACACCTTATATCCGAGGCAATCTGTTTAACATATTCTAACCTTGGTCTACTTCCTTCGGCCTTGGATACTTTTCTTTTCCCTGCTGTTTGCTTCCCTCATTCACATTTTGGTCCATTTCTTTTTCTAGTATTTAAGTTACATGTTAATTAGTATTCATCACATACAGTTTAATCATCAATAAATGTAGAACAAAAATAATGGAACGCAGTTGAAATAAATCAGAAACCCTTATTGACATCAAATCTGCAGGTGAAAAGCTAAAGGAAGTGGGAGACTTCTGCTACTTACGAATCAAAATCACCAGTGATGGTCGAAGCAAAGAGGATATAAAAAGTAGATTGGCTCAGGCAAGGAAAACATTTCTATAGAAAAGAAATCTGTTGACATCAAATATAGATTTAGGTATTAGAAATTTATTTTGAAAGTCTTTGCCTGGAGCGTGGCGCTCTATGGAAGTAAAACTTGGACTGTTGACGCTGCAGAAAAGAGGAGAATACAAGCGTTCGAAATGTGGTGTTACAGGAGATTCATGAAGATCAAATAGGTAGATAGAGTAACAAATGAAGAGGTATTAAGACAAGTGGGAGAGGACAGATGTTTCTGGTGACTGCTAATGAAGAGAAGAGATAGGTTGGTAGGAAACATACTAAGACATCCAGGAATTGGAAACGTATTTATGGAAAGATGGGTTGAGGACAATAACTGTATGGGTAGAACAAAGTTTTGAAGAAGAAAGAGAACTTTACTAGATTCTGTGTGAAAAAAGTACGTAACATTACAACATTTATTGTTGGAAAGACATGAAAAATGCCATGTCTGCCCAAAATCCGTATTGTCAAAGTCAAATGAAATAGAAAAATAATACCGTAAGACAATAAATTGTAATTCTTGAGTACAGTGTACCGGTTGTAGTTGATAGTAATGTAGTTTCAAGATGATCACAATATTTTATAAAAAGGCTAATTTCAAAATTATTTCCAAAATGTTAACTATCTAAAATTATTAAAAATACTCTAAAAGACTAAAAATCAGATCTGTTACAATTTTTAGAATAACGATGGAAGATAAATCTCTTGAAAAGACAGCTCGAAGTGGAAATGTCAAGGATGTGGAACTGTTGTAAAGGTTCGTTGAAAGTTCTTGGGATGATTTGTAATTGTGATCATGTGCTTACGTTGATATAATATGCTTTATGATACATGTTCCTGCGAAAATAGTTAGTCCAATAAAACAGAATATTTATACATGAATAAATGAATTGGAATAAAAATTATATAAATGAATTCATTTTTAACCAACTTACTCCAGCTACTAGCTTCCAACACGATATTTATTGATTCGTTGTGCCCAACTAAGGAGCGCGCTTGAGCTTATTAGCACTTTTTTTTCTTCCCTTCCCTATATATCTTTATCCTCACGGTGTGTCCCCTTTTACGCTGTTCTGTCCATCCTGTATTTTGTTTGTTGGGCTTCTCAGAAAATTTGTGTTTGTGAATTTGAGTTCTGAATTTTGTTCTGTCTTGAATGGTTTCTTCATGCCAGCCAATTTCATTTATGTCTTCACTGATATCTTTTAGCCAGTTGTTTTGATTTTTCATTGATAAGGCTTGGTTGAAAATTTTCTTTGTGAGCCTGTTATTATCCATTCTGTGTAGGTGTCCATAAAAATGTAACTGCTGTTTCCTTATGGTATCTGTGAATTTTTAGCCTACTTTTCACATTTTGCAAAAATGAGGAAAAAGGAGACTTATGAGATCGGGCAAATGTGTGTCTGTCTGTCTGTCCTTCTCTCTGTCTGTCTGGCTGCGTGTGTGTCCCCCCCCCCTATCAACTCCTAAACGGCTGCACCAATCGAAACAAAATTTGGTAGGAGTAAAGATCTATACCTGAATAGCTCACGGCCATATTTGAAAATGATGTCAGTGCTACCAACTGCTGAAAAATCGCAATTGAAATTTGAGCTCCATGTTGGATATCATGGAAGGTATGAATGGGAGCTATTTCAAAACTGGTACACGTATAGATAATAAGATTGCAGTTTATTTTCTAGGAGGCCATACATCGCAGTGCTGCCAAAATGATTATAAGCCTGCTGATAGGTCCAAATTTTAAATGCATATAACTTCTACACTATCAATTGGATGTCAACCAAATTTCGTATGTGATATGTGTACATAAACAGATATCACCGAGTGTATTCTTAAGAGCGACCAGGGCTGCCAACTGTTAATAAATGCCCTCAATTTTTTTTTTATCCAAATAACCATATATCAGAAAGTATGCAAGCCGACAGCTTTAAACTACGCACACGTATAGTACCTGACATTCTATATTAATTTGGAGTAACTTATATACGTCAGAGCTACCAACATGATCTAAGCCTGCAGAGAGGTCCAACTTTAAATACATGTAACTTCTATACTATCATTTGGATTTCAACCAAATTTCGTGTGTGCTATGTGTACCATAACAGATATGACTATGCCGAATCTTAATAGTAACCAGGGCTGCCAACTGTTAATAAATACGGTCTCTATTTTTGTTACCCTAATATCAATATATCAGAAAGTATGCAAGCCAATAGCTCTAAACTTTGCACACGTATAGTACATGACATTCTAGATTAATTTGGAGTAACTAATCTAGGCCTACGCCTCTGCTGCCAACTTGATTCTAAGCCTGCTGATAGGTCCAGTTCTAAAATGCATGTAACTTCTATACTAACTAATGGATTTCATTCAAAATTGACACAACAATAGATCATATTATTTCAGATTATTTCTGACCAATACATGTATGCCATTGTTGCCAACATGATTTTACGCGCGCTGTTAGATCCAACGTTTAACTGCATGTAACGTCCATGCTATCCATTGGACTTAACCAAATTTTGTATTCTGTACCTTAAGAGATGGAACTAAGAATATATTCAGTCACCAGGGCTGCCAACTGAAGTTCTCTATTAGTCTACATTATGCCAGGTATACAGTATTTCGAACTAATTAGAAATTTCGATATTACCAACTTAATTTCGTCATTATTCTAGAAAATTCCATATAGATTAATTATTGGCATGAATCTTAAATTTCAAGAAAAGTTGATTCATTAGTTTGTCACGGAACTTCTTGTTTGTTTGTTTGTTTGTTTGTTTGTTTGTTTTTTTTTTTTTTTTTTTTTTTTTTTTCAACTTGATAAATTTCATGTGAATTTCTTTTCATCGAAATTCAATTTTCACACTTTGGTCCCAAGATTTTCCTGGGGATTTTCCTTTCATGTTTTTTGTTCATTTTTGTTCGATATTTGCCACCAATTATAATAGTTTCAGATGCATATAGAGCTTTTGATTAAACGACTGTGTTATAATATCTTAATTTTGCCTTTGTTTATATAGATATTTTATTATTATTATTATTATTATTATTATTATTATTATTATTATTGTGTAAAACCTTTATGCATAAATACCTATTGTTTCAAGAGACTAAATTAGGTCATACCATCACTACTTAATGAACTACCTACCACCTGGATTGTCCAACATGAACAGCAAACAACTAGCTATAGGCCTACGTCGCATTAAAAACTATTACCTAACTAAACGTTAACTTATAACATAAATTTATTAATATAACTACTATAGTGTAACTTTGTGTGTCTTTAATTATTTACATTTTTTTCTCATTATCAGCACTATCATTATCATTATCATTACCATTATCATAAAAAATTGCATGCACTCTTGTAGTCTACTGAAATATAATCTGTATAATATGTTGTTAATAATAATGAATATGTCTCACAGATAATCTGTACTGCCGTCAGATTCGTGAGACATATCATAATAATGTAACGTAAATAGTATTTAAATAAATAAATTAAATTAAATTATATTAAATTAAATAATAATAATAATAATTATTATTATTATTATTATTATTATTATTATTATTATTACTGTATAATCAAGACATCTGCAACAGAACTACTCTTAGAAATAAGATACACACATTTGATGGATGCCTAGAGCCAGAAACAGCGACCAAGAAGAAACAACATTGGACAGCTGAAAAGAAAGAAGCTGTGAGCAAGAGAATGAAGGAATACTGGTGCCAAAGAGAACTGAAATCATGAAGAGTTATTTACTTGGTCCTTACTTGGCCAAAGTCGATTGTCATAAACTTTAAAATTTTCTTCGGCTTTTCCCATTTAATTGGGGTCGCCGGAGCCAACCAGGCTCATTATGGTTTTGGCCGGGGATTTAAGGCCAGATGCCCTTCGAGACGCCACGTGATTTTTCAGGTGAAAATTCTACCCCGCTGTCACCGGGATTCGAATCCCGGCCGTCTGGGTGAAAGACGAGCAGCTAAGCCACTGCGCCATCACGCTCTCCGCCCAAATCGATTACGATTATTATTATGATTATTATTATTATTTCTGACTGGGCTGATGAACTCATCCTACATCTTATCTTTGATGCAAAAGATCGAGGGACATTCAGATCTGCTGCTTGGAAGAATGAACATAACCCAGATCTAGGTTTTGTCTCTAGTGACAACAAGGGCCAATTCCTACCTAGAACAAGAAGAGTACTAGCTGAATTTCCACGAAGCCAACATAGACCAGTGCTTATAGAAGTAGGGTTATCTATCCACTTAATTACATCATTTCCTCATCCTCGCTGGAACTTCCTGAAGGCAGATTGGAAGAAGTTCTCAACCGACTTAGATAAATGCATCAGGTTTATTCCGGCAAAAGGCAGTTGCTATCAAAGGTTTGTTGGCCTGGTGACTTCTGTGGCAAAGAAATACGTTCCAAGAGGTTTCAGAAAAGAGTATGTTCCAGGATGGAATCAGCAGAGTGATACACTCTACAATGAATATCTAAGAAATGGAGACCGTGAAGTAGCGGAGGAACTGTTACGAAGCTTAGATGCAGCACGCAGGGAAAAATGGTCCAAGACTGTTGAAGAGATGGATTTTCGTCACTCCAGTAGAAAAGCTTGGAGCTTACTGCGGAAACTTGGGGGTAGAACACCAATAATAAAAGAGAAATCTAACATTACACCAGATGAGATTGCTAAGCACATTGTCTCAACTTCCAGAATCACTCAGGATGTAAATCACACAAGACTGGTGAAAAGAAAATTAAAACAACTCAAAGCCTCTTCACCAACTCATTCTGCATACTCTGGACCCTTCACTCATGAAGAAATCAACATTGCCTTGAAGGACATGAAAGCTAGAAAAGCACCTGGCTTTGATGGTATCCATCCAGAGTTCCTCATACATATGGGAAACATTGCAAAAAAATGGCTGGCTCCTTTCTTCTCTGATATTCTCCAAACAGGAATACTCCCAAAGCAGTTTAAGAAAACCAAAATAATTGCCATCTTAAAACCTGGGAAACCAAAAGATTTGCCTGAGAGCTATCGACCTATAGCCCTACTTAGCTGCACCTATAAGCTTCTTGAAAGACTGATTTTGAACAGAATCAGCCCCAGTATCACCCAAGACATCCCCATTGAGCAAGCTGGTTTCCAGAAAAACCGAAGTTGCTGTGATCAAGTTCTCGCTCTTACATCTCACATAGAAGCTGGTTTCCAACTTCACCAGAAAACAGCCGTTGCCTTCTTAGATTTAACTGCTGCATATGATACAGTTTGGAGAGAAGGTCTACTGTATAAATTCCTAAAAGTGATTCCCTGTAAATCTATGGCCCAGCTTATTGACAATATGATTAACAACAGACATTTCCAGGTTGTCTTGGGATCAAAAATCAGCAAACGAAAGAAGCTAACTAATGGCCTCCCACAGGGTTCAGTACTGGCTCCTCTCCTCTTCAATCTGTACCTATCGGATCTACCAGAAACAAACTCAAAAAAGTTTTGTTATGCTGATGACATAGCATTGGCCACTAGACACCAAAATGTGGAAGATTTGGAAAATGTACTTGAAGATGATTTGGCTAAACTTGGAAGATATTTCCACAAATGGAGGCTCCAACCCAGAGCTACAAAAACTGAGGTATCTTGTTTCCACCTGAGCAACATATTGGCTAATACCCAACTCAATGTAAAATTCGAGGGGAAGATTTTGAAATATAACAAGTTCCCAAAGTACTTAGGAGTTATACTTGACCGAACACTCTCTTACAAGCAACACCTCCAGAGCACAGCAGCTAAAATTAGAAGCCGCAACAATATATTGCTAAAGCTATGTGGAACATCTTGGGGAGATTCTGCCACTACTACAAGATGCTCTGCCTTAGGTCTAGCCTTCTCTGTGGCTGAATACTGCGCCCCAGTTTGGCTCAATAGCCCACATGTCAAACTCGTTGACACCCAGTTGAACAACACCATGAGACTAATCACTGGTTGTATAAGAACTACACCAGCATATTGGCTTCCAGCCCTCAGCAATATTGTTCCACCCCAACTTCGTAGAGAAGTTGCCTTGCTACGGGAGTACTACAAGATCATGGATCACCCTACACTACCAATTCATGAAGACATCCCCTCTCTTCAAATGAACAGGCTCAAATCCAGGAAGCCACCCATTTGTCATGCCCAGAGACTTGTAAGAAACCATTTTGATTCCAGCATGCAATGGATTACTGAATGGACACTAAAAGCTTGTCCTGAGTCGAGCTCCTTCCTGGACCCTACAAGAACATCCACTCCAGGTTCCGATCTGCCTAGGGGGGCTTGGGCAACTCTGAATAGGATTCGGACAAACCACGGAGTATGCAATGGAACTTTGTTCAAATGGGGAAAAATTTTGTCTCCTCAGTGTGATTGTGGTGCTCCTAATCAAACCATCCAACACATTACAACTGACTGTCCTCTGAGGGCATATGGAGGGGATTGGATCGACTTCCTGTTGGCGACACCTGACGTGGTCCAATGGATAGACTCATTAGACCTGGGACTGTAATAATAGTGTAGTAAACAGTAAAAATAATGTACAGTAGATTTTAAAGTGATTTTCTTTGTAACTTTCTCTGAAATCTTGTATTGCCAAACGATAAATAAATAATAATAATTGTATGTCTACCCCTTATTATTCCCGTTTTTCCAACGGGGTCGGGGATGAGATGCGATGGAAGTCTTTGTGGCGATGGTTTTTACGGCCGGATGCCCTTCCTGATGCCAACCTCATGAGAGGAGTTAATGAGAGATGAAATGAATGATGGTGAATGAAACTGGCCAAGGATGTGGAAGGAAGCGGCCGTGGCCTGTCAGAAGTTACCGTCCCAGCATTTGCCTGGTGTTGAAAATGGGAAACCACGGAAAACCATTTCAAGGACGGCCGACGGTGGGGCTCGATCCCACGCGTCTACCGAGTCAGCTGGGAGCTTGGCCCCGTGACCTAATGCTGCGCGTTAGCCAGCGTAGCCACTACTGTCGGTAATAAATAATAATAATAATTATTATTATTATTATTATTGTGTGGATTTTGGCCTACTGTGGACTGCGGTAAATTATCGGCCCACTTGCCAATCTCTTTTTCTCCTCCCAGAATGTCTTCAATACGGTCGCTAAGTCGTCTCCTTCTGTCTTCAGACCTGCTGACCTTGGTTTTTAAGCTACGTTTTTTCCTGAAGCACTTTGATTTTAAAAAATTGTTATTATTATTATCATTATTATTATTATTATTATTATTATTATTATTGAGGCGTGCAGTCATGAGAAGCTGGGTGTGGCCGACGGAGATAATATACAGTAGCTCGTCAGAGCTCTGCCTAATCTCCCATTAGCTGCTGGTCTCAGAGAAATGGCGGACCATTCATTACGTAGCAGGTGGAGCTAGTCCACAGTGTGGGAACTTGATGTCTATAATTCCAGCTCAGACTTGGGTCAACAGGCGATGAAGATTATCCCTATTACCATATACACGTTAATATTATGGAATTCAGAAACTCAACCTGGTAAACAAAACTACGATTAATGATTATATTTAGCAGTGCGTATCCATCAGTGTGTTAATATCAAATACCGACAAACATTCGTAAATGGACTTGGATAAAAATTCAATTTCATCCTTTAAGAGCTCAATGTTATGATTGGAGAAACTTATGGTCACGTTGCAGCGGACTTTTTCACTTCTTGTGGAGTCTCTAGGTAGTGCATCGGGGTACACTCAGCCTCGCGAGGCAAAGCTGAGAAGAAACGAGTACGATTCCTAACTCAGCCATCCTGGTAGTGGTTTTCCGTGGTTTCCCACTTCTACTCCAGGCAAATGCCGAGATGGTATAGTTCAGTCGCCCAACCGATACCCACTTGAAAGCCTTTCATCTGCACAAATTTGCCGCTCAAACCCACCCAACTAGTGTCAGCATCCTCTCTCTGGACAACAGATGTGTTCAAAGTTTCCATGTGGTTTAGGTTGGTTGGATCCTCAGTTTGTAGGTTTCGACAACGCGGTCATGAAGCCCCGTGTACTTTGGGTGTGTATAGAATCTGTCTGATAACCGGTGTTAATTGTGATGGCTGCATTAGTGTGTTATCTGTAATTCCGGTAAGGACTGTAGACGATCAATTTCAAGTAGATCCTACTTTTGCTGCCAAATGCTACCGTCCACGATACCTAGCCACGAACTTGGCTACTAGATACCACCGCCACCAGTACCTGGCAACAAACGTTGGAACTTAATAGAGCGTTAATCAAATCTAACCTACATATTTAGCTTCACACAATTGTAGTTAGTGGAAGGTTCTTTTACATGTCATAAATCTATGACACAGGCGGTTGGCCTTTACTTCCCCTCCGAAAGAAAGCATACTGAGGGATTTTAAAGCTCTTAAAACAATCCGTTGACCTCGGCCGGGTTTGAACACGTGATTTTGGGCATGGACGCTTAGCATGCTACCAATTACGCCACCGAAGCGGCCTCCATGTGGTTTAATGGGGCTGAAGACACTGCCAATTGCATAGCTGGCACATTGAAGCGAACTGAAAAACAATAGACTACACTTCACAAATATGAATTAATGAAGTAACTATTGCAAGACTTTCAGCAGCTAGTAAAACACATGTGAATTGTTTGCCCTGCCGTCTATTCTAAAATAAAAGGTAGGCTATGGAGGCTGGAAACTTTAAACCTAACTTCCGCCTGATGACCGCTACTCTCCTGTCTGGCGAGAGGCACTTAAAATGGGGAGGGGGGCGCAAATCAAACACGAGCCGTTCCCTTTTGATCACCGGTGGGGATCTGGAATGGGCGACTGAACGTAAGGCCACGGCCGCTTCCTACCCAAATCGTACCTCAATTACAAATAATATTTTCCGTCCAGAGTTTGGAGTGTACTACTGGCTCTCATGGGCTTTTACATTTAGTGGAGTACCCTAGAATTGATGACTTCGAAGTTATAAAAACTGTGTTTTCGATTTCTTATATAATAGCTTATTGGTCATGAGAGGATATTGATGATGATGATGATGATGATGATGATAATTGTTGTTTTTAGGGGCCTAACATCTGGGTTATCAGCCCCTAATGGTTTGAGTGATAGTGAAATGAAAATGAAATATAAACTATTACTGAAACTAACTCCAGACATACACACTAGAAGAACAAATGGAAAACAAAACAGAAGGGAAACAAGTAGTTCCGTGAAGCACTAAAGCCTTTTCTCATACACCCTACTTACGTTAATTGCCTCTATCAACATACAACTGGAAATTAAACTGCAATTTTATTATCTATACGTGTGCCAATTTTGAAAAAGCTCCCATTCATAGCTTCCAAGATATCCAACATGGAGCCCAAATTTCAATTGCGATTTTTCAGCAGTTGGTAGCACTGACATCATTTTCAAATATGGCCGTGAGATATTCAGGTATAGATCTTTACTCCTACCAAATTTTGTTTCGATTGCTGCAGCCGTTTAGGAATTGATAGGGGGGGGGGCACACACAGCCAGACAGACAGACAGACAGACAGAAGGACAGAGAGACACACATTTGCCCGATCTCATAAGTCTACTTTTTCTTCATTTTTGCAAAATGTGAAAAGTAGGCTAAAAATAAGTTTAAAATTTCGTACAGTGGCCGTCTTGGGGTTATGAAAAACAATTGAACAAAATTAGATGCCAGTGCATTACAATGTGTTTAAACATTTACTGTACCATATTACACTGCGCTCAGATGGTTAAATCGCGAGAAAAGTTTATTAAAATGCTTAAACTTTGCTTGGCCACCATGTTCGTTTTGTAATCCACAGGTTTTTGAAACTTTTATATAAATAAACTTGTGCCAGCCCAGTGGTGTTGGGGTAGCGCGCTTGTCTCTCGCCCGGAGGCCCCTGTTCGATTCCCGACTCCGTCAGGGATTTTAGAAACTGACGTGAGGGCTGGAATGGGGTGCACTCAGCCTCGTGAGGACAATTGAGTAGCTGCCTGACAGTAAGGCAACGCCCCGATCACGAAAACCAAGATTAACGGCCGAGGGGACCCGATACGCTGATCACGTGTCACCCCAATATCTGCAGGCCAAATGGCTGGGCAGCGGTCGCTTGGTAGGCCTACGCCCTTCAAGGGCTGTAGTGCCAGGAATGCGGAGGGGGTGGGGGGGGGGTTATATATAAACTTGCAATAGTGCCTTTTATCACCGTACAAAATTTCAGGTTGATATCAGTAAAAGTTTCGGAGATATAGAATGCCGGTGACCCCTTGGAAATCCTGAGCTGGGTCAAAATTTTCCAGTGCCTCTGGCAGAGACCCTTTCCTCTTTCCCTTTCCTATCTGCCTTTCATGGCTCTCCTTTCTTTCAAGTCCCTTCGTTCTCATTCCTCGAGAATTTAGGGCATTTCCTTTCCTCCTGTCTTTTATTTTCCTTATTTTTCTTTTGTTCCTTTTTTCCATTTGTTATTCTATTATGTAAGCCTGTTGTTAGTTTTAGTTCCCATTTCGTTTTCATTAGCACCCAAACCATTAGGAGCCGATAACCCAGATGTTAGGCCTCCTTAAAACAACAATTACACTGAAGAAAATGGAAATTGCAACACCCAGGAGTGGTGCTACATTGCTACAATTGAACATGCAGGACGAGTGTTCGGTTGTGATTCGATGATTACACTTTTAGGTCCCTCTGACCGCAAGTATGGACAACAATCAATGCAGGATGTACCCACCACGAGCTGCAATACATTGATGAATTCGGCGAGGCATGGAGTCAATAAGGCCCTGGATCGCTTCCTGAGGAATTGTGGCCCATGCTTGCTTCACTGCATGGGTCAGTTGTTCCAGAGTTGTGGGTGGCTAAGGACGGTTGGCCAGTTGTCGACCCATCATGTGCCACACATGCTCAATAGGACTGAGGTCCGGGGATTTGGTGGGCCGTTCTAAGCTTCTCTGGAGATGCGTGCAGTGTGAACCCGGGAATTGTCCTGCTGAAACATCCCATTAGCAATGTTTGCCATCATAGGGACAACCATTGGATTGAGTACCCTATCAACGTACTGTCGAGCAGTCATAGTGCCCTCAACAAGCACTAATTGTGATAATTTCACATTAAAGCCAAGAGCTCCCCAGACCATAATGCTTGGTGTTGGCCCTGTGTGTCTCTCGACAATAAGGTCTGGGCGGCCCCTCTCCACGGTACGTCGACGCACACGATTCTGGCGATCACTGCGGGCAAGAGAGAAGCGCGATTCATCACTAAAGACGACTCTATGCCATTCTTCGACCCTCGTCGATCGTTCTCGACACCAGGCCAGCCTTACACGTCGCTGTTGTGGGGTCAATGGAACACCTTCTGCAGGGACACGAGATCGTAAGCCAGCTGCACGTAGGCGATTACCAACTGTTTGTTGTGTAACGTGGGGTGCCACAGCTGCTCGAATCTGCGCTGCTGTTGCATGGGGTTCCATCCGGGCCATCCAAATGATGCGGCGATCCTCTCTCACAGTTGTCTGTCGCGCTGGGCCTTGCCAGGTCTACGAGTGTTGTTACCTTCATTTGACTACTGCTGCCATACACGTTGTACCGTAGATGCCTGTCGGCCAGGGACAGTCCTTAGCGATAATCCTGCCACACACAGCCCAATTATCCGAGCCCTCTCATACGGCGACAATTGTGCTCTTCTCTGTCGTCGAGGCATGTTTGACGGGGAACACTTCACTGCACATACTGCAAGTCAACTACGCTACACCAGAGTCCGTATACTGGAGTTGATTCCTCCGCGACCAATCACGTGGGGAGACCTGTAGCAACAATCCAATGGTGTTGCAATTTCCATTTACTTCAGTGTATTATCATCTTATCGTTCCTCTTTTGTTTTGGTTAACAAGTGTGTCAGATAAAATAAATTTCCCAGATATTTTAGTGGTAAAACTAAAATTTACATCACTTTTGAAACATAATATGCAAATGCAAATCCACAAATTGATTTCAAATATTTCCTTCGCTTGAAAACCTTGCCACACCCGGTAAATTGCTACCATGTTCCTTGTCCATCACACTTACTCGTCTTATAATAAAATTATGAAACTAACTATTGCTTAGCTGTATAATTTAAAATGTTAATCCTCTATAATAAGCTCGCTGGGAGACAATTGATACTCCCATACGTTTTTATCAGCATCGTTTTAAACGCGTTTAACTTAACGTCACAGTGAAGTGTATCATGATCACTTCAATGTCAGTGTCTCTTTAAGTAAAAGTGAATGAAATTAACAATTTAACATGTAACGTCCTCTAGATCCGCTGATCTAGGTTTATTGGTTACTTAGTTTAGGGGCTGCCACAACGCGGTCATGTAGCCCGTGTGGGTAGATTATGGGCTGAGGAATAACCTAACCACCAAGGGAAGATGATAAAGAAAAGGAGGTGGGTTTCGGACTGGAGAGAAAGGATAGAGAAATAGGAGGAGAGTCCCACAAAAGTTATAAATTTAACTTTAAATACACTCAAAGGCGGTTGCCACTGCAAATCCGCTCTCAGATACCTAAAGTGGGTAAGAACCCGGTCGAAGCTAACGGGAAACGCAGCTAGGACTTGGGCGGTTTGCAAGATAATGGCTTTAGCGTATTCCCTCTCAAGCATACATATGCCTACTATGGGGAAGGGTGATGGCCTGGCAAGACTGAGAGTAACAGACTTATTGTATGTCTGTTCAAAGGAATTCGTTTTGAACAAGTAATTCGAAGAATGCCAATAATTTGAATCGGTTTTGATGTTTCCAGTTTTCGAAGTTGTAGAGTTCTTGAAAAGCGACCAAATGCTTCCAAGAAGGATAGTGATAAAAGAATTATGCCTTTGGGAATAAATTTGGTAAATGAACCAATAGTTGCATTTGGAAATGGCTAAGCTTTTATCCAGCAAGGAGCCGACTAAAAGTTTAGGCAATGAGAAACACTTATCCTTTGGAAAACCAACCATAAGTTTTTTGGAGAGGATCTCCACAAGCAGGAAGCTGGCGTAGCGAGCTGTACTTGCCTTACTGGCCAGTTAGAATTAGCTATTAAAGCTAAAAGAAACTTTATCAAGATAACTACTAAGAGTTCTTGCTCAAATGCAACGAGTGGTGAAAACCCTATCACGAGATTTATTTGCATTAACGAGGGCATGAACCTAGGAAGAGTCAGGGAAGACAGGATCTAGCCTAACCGTTGTTAGAAATGATGAGTCAAAAGGAAAGTTTGAATTTAACAATGCAAAAAAATCTAATAAATTTAACAAGTATATAGTTTCAATTTTTGTTAACAATTTGAGGTCGCAGACCTCCTAACATTTAAAGTTTGCTCCAGGCAATTAACAATTCTTTAGGTTTCAAACCTTTATATGTACTAAAATCATTGTAAGATTTAAAAAAGACAAATGAAGTAATTAAAGTTAGACATTAAATCGAGACAAGGTGGGTACTTTCAGAAATTTCCAAGTACCTATCTTAGAAAAGTTACAACTTCGAAAATAACAAAAAAAAGCAGGTAGAATAAAAGAGAAGTTCCTATAACTTCTTATATTTACGCTGAATTACGTTTATAATAGTTATACAAAATAGGACAGGTCACTTACTGTGAAACCTGAAGAGAAAGTCAAAAGGAAGGTTCTAGACTTCCTATGTTTAAGTAGGAATCACGAGACAAATGAGGCAAATTTCCCTTTCGCGAGGCCTAAAAATAACTCACTCATGAGTTGAAAGAATTGTATTCCCTAATTAGAAGGGAGAAGCAATGTAAGTTTAAAACGTGTACTAGACACGTATTTATGCAGAAGTTAATTAATGTTATATAAGAAAAAGGGGAGGGCACTTCTATAGAGTGACACCTCATTGAAAAAGACCTAAAGTAACAACTTTATTATTATGGTTTGTTAGTAAAGGGTTTAGAAAAGATCAATTGGGATTGAGGATAAATGTTCATGGACTTATTTATGGTAATCTGACGATCGCGACGCGGTAGAAATGTTGAACAAGCACTAGTTTTCACTATAGTCTGTTGAATGGATGAAAAGGTCACTGTAGTAACACAAAAGTTTATGGCAAAGAAAGTTATTGCAATTGTGAAAAAACTGGTTGCACTAGGTAGGCGAGAGTCTATTGCTTGAGAAAGTTATAGATTGTCATTTAGTACACCAGAGAAAATCCCAACGGAGGAAGAAAAGTTAGCTATTGAGAGTTAAATAACAAGGAAGATCCTTTAGTTTGAAAAAGTATTCACACATGTGAGTGGAAAATACATGACGGCGTGACTGGTAGATTCTGGAAGGTTCCAGAGCAATCTTGACTGAAGAATAGGGCCAAAGTTATTCCAGCGGTGGAACGAGCAAAATATTTTATAGACAGCGGGTGTTCGATAATATCCCACGTTGTGAGAAGATTTCTCATTTAATTAGCTTAAGAAAAGCTACTTTCTATTAAGGTTGGCTTAGACAGACAAAAGCCCAACATGGTAAATCCCGCGAAGGATGATTATTGCCCCAAAATATAGTAATCTCACACTGCCTATAAAATGATAGTTAAAAGCATGTAGAATTAAAACCGATGAAGATGAGGTTAAAACCTGAAGTCTGTACTTATCTTTGCTGCATGGCGAAGGTGAAGTTCCCTTTGACGATTAAAGTTCCAACATGGCGTGGAATCTAAAGAATGCCTCTTTAGTTCAGGAGGCTGGCTCTAGTTGAGCCTTGACTGAATCGACGGTCGACGTGCAAGTGAGACCCACTCAGCGAAGCGCAGAGGGACCAGGAAAGGGAAAAGAGTGGGGGTAGGAGACAAAAGGAATACTCATCAGAATAGACAACCTTGAAAAAATAAATGTTTTTCTTGATGAATGGTCTTCAAAGAGTTGATAGCAGACGATACTAGCGCAGCATGGTGAGTGAAAAAGTAGACGAAGTTCTCTTGATCACAGAGATGATAGCTGGCGATGGTGACGAGATCTGGTGGCGAGATGGATAAGGAAGTCCTCTTGCACCGGGAAGAATTGAGGAACTTCAAGGATTCGCCGCTAGATGATGCTAGGTGAGTCATGGAAGATATATATCTAGAACAGACTCACAAATGACATAAGAGACATGACCACCAAAGAGAAACTAGAAGATCACTGTTGGTGTTGAAGGAATGAACAAGAAAAGAGCATTAAAAATATTCTCTATCATACCGTGTATTCCAAGAATACACCAAGCTGGGAGGGAATAACACCAACAGAGAGCAGGATAAACAATTAAACATTTAAAGGTAATGAAGCAATTAAAGACAGTAGTCTTGTGATATGATCATTAGTGGTCAAGATTTTGGCCACCCTGACTCTCCCATCCCTTCCAGGATAACACTCGGTCACTCTAACAGAAATCCAGACCAGGGGAGGAGAGACATCCCTAACCAAGACCAAGTCACCACTTTAATGTCGGGACTGGAAAGAAACCACTTCTGTCTCCGTTGCAAGGAGGTTAAATATTCCAAGTTCCACCTCTTCCAGAAAGAATTGCGAAGGGCTTCAAGTTTATGCCAAACAATAGGTAAATTAGGATCCTTGTAAGAATTGGAAAGGGGAGGAGGGGCAGAAAGAGAAGTGCCTATAAGGAAGTGACCAGGTGTGAGTGGAAGCAGGTCATCAGGGTCATTGGAAAGCGGAGTTAGAAGGCGAGAATTAACAACACCTTCAATCACAAAGTAGCTAGAAGCTGCGGGAAATATAGCTTTAGTAAAGATCGCGATAAGATGCGAAAGGAGTATTAACAAGTTTAAACAAAGCGTATAGAAACAATTACATCGATTAAGGATAAGAATATACCAAATAAACAAAGGAACTATGCGAGTAGGAGGCAAGAAAGCCATAGGTAACAACACTCTAGTAGCCATAAACAATGACTTCAAGTTATAATAAGCATCAAAGGGGTTAATCAGAAAAATACTTAAGTCAGCGAGAAACGTGACGTGACCAGCATAAATATAAAAACACATCGAATGTAACGACAAGAAAAAACAAGTTTGTTCATCAATGAACAATAAAGGTGCAAAATATGAAAGCAAGGTGCAATACTTGAGTGCGTAAAAAATATGCAACGATGTTATGAAACAGGAATCGGAGCAGCTGTAGGATACGAGCGTAAGCAAGTGGGAGAGACAGGCAAACACGGCCTTGACCCACATAGTACAGCGAGATAAGGAATATAAATAGCTGAAAGAGTCCTTGACCGGAACAAGTTTATTTTGGTAATGAGGTGAGCAGCTTCTGAACTTACGGAAGCAACTCGCAAGACAATGGTTGGCAGTCAGCCAGAGTTGAGATAAGGAAATCTTGCTCTGACCTTTGGCAAGCATAAAGGAAATAAACAGCAGCTTTGTATACAAACAAGATTGAGAAACAAGCAGTTCGAAATAAACAAACAACACCAGCGCAATCAGCTGTGACTTAAAGCGGAGCAAGTGACACGACATGCAGTCATTCGTGGCTTGGACGTGAAAAACCAATTTAGAGACATATGACATAAAGTAGGAAATCAATTTCGCATAATTTTGAGGATGACGGAATCCGACAATTTTCAACAGAAAAAAGCTTAATTCTTCCGAACAAAGAAGAGAAGCTGGGACATTGAGAAGGAGTTTATGCGTAAGAATAGTTATTCTAGACGCTAGAGAATTCAGATTTTCAAGCGGTTTCAAAAGAGGCTTCCAATTGTGAGGAAGGGGGAAGGAGCCGGCCGTGGCCATCCTACTAAATAGCGAAAGAAGTGAAACATATCTTACAGCGAAATGATGGTGAGTGATAGCCATGGTTTTACACAAGGGGAAGATAGTTTTCGATAGAAAGTTTAAGCAATTACCTGCTATAAAAATGACATGAGGAGGTAAACGAAGTAACACAAGGCGAGGCGAACTTGAATGGCCATTTTATGCGGGAAGAAGGCAAACCCATTTAAACAACTTACAAAGGTGGCGTAGTTGTTTACAATGAGACATCGTTTCGGCAAGTGTTTTTCAAATATATCGAGATCGAAAACATGAGCGTTCTCTTTTTCAGAAAAGGGATTTATATCAGCAGTAACAAAATGACATTGCGATTTGGTTTGAAGACTGGGATGTTGGATTTCACCAGTAATAACCCAACCAAAATCGGTGTCTCTGGCGACCACGTTTGAGGATAACTTGCGAACCTGTTTACGAAGGCAATTCCAGAAAACATTGGCACTGAAAAGTACGTCAATGGGACCTTGAGCATTAAACTGAGGATCAGCTAACCTTAAGTGCGAAGGAATCTTTAAACCGGAAGTATTAATAGAGCAGCTAGGAGTGTCCTTGCCAATACTGGTAAGAATGAGACAGTTTAAGTTAAGATTGGTGGTTCTTTGACAAATGTCTCTTATTTTCAATTTTGAAGACTGCAAGGCTTGAGTTTTCAAATTGTCAATGCCGGATACATTGATAGAAGTAGGCGATGACGAAAGACCTAGTTTTTTAATTAACGATTGCGAAACAAAGTTGTGAGTTGAAGCGGAATCGAGAAGACCGCGGGTACGAAACCAATTTCCAAATTTATCTTGGATTTCGAATTGTACAGTGGACAAAAGGACTTGCGCACTGTGAGAAGTTTCGGCGTTAGAAATGCAGGAAGAAGCATTAGTTTGTTCGGAGCTGCTCTGCATGGAGTTTAAAGAAGCGGGTACTAGTGACCTCGATTGATCATGAACGTGCAATAAGGAATGATGCGGCTTTTTGCAATGAAAACAGAGGTTGGAAGACGTACAGTTAGAAGAAGAATGCTTAGGTGACAAGCAGTTGAAGCAATGTTTACTATTGAAGACAAATTTCCTTCGGTCTTCAACAGACAATTCTTTAAAGGATTTGCACGAGTACAAAGTGTGAAACTTTTTACAGAGCGTGCATTTTAAAGATTTGTTGAGCGGTCTGATATGTTCTCTTGGATGGTTGAAAGAAGCAGAACGGGTTTGCTTGTTCTCGACAGATGGGGGCTGATGACCATTTGAAGAGACAAGTTTTTTCTCAAGAGTGTGACACTGATGACTCGTTTCGACATTTTCGCACTGAAATGAGAGTGCTGTAAGGACTTGGCACCGGCTGTTGAGAAAGAGATGAGGTGTTCGAACGAGTATTCCTCCTTGAGAGTGAGTTCGATCTCCCAAGCCTTTAATGTCGAAAAATCGAATCTGGATGTAGCTAGATAAATAAGTATGGTGTCCCAAGTTTGGACTGGCTGCTTAAGTTGATATAACGCTCTAACATTTAATTGCATGGAGTCTAACAGGTCTCTTAAAGAGGTGACGTCATTAGGTTTGACGGCTGGCAGGTTGAACCGACAGCGGATGTGGCGTGCGACACACAAACGTCAATTACCATATCTCTCTTTAAGGAGATTAAAGGCGATGTGGTAGTTATCTGCGCTTAAAGGCAGTGACTCAACCAAGGCCAAGGCCTGTCCTTCCAAGGACGTACGCAAGAAGTAGAATTTATGAATGTCGAGAATGTCATCATTTTCATGAATGAGGGAGCAGTAGAGTTCATAAAAGGAATACCATTCACCTTCCTGGCCTGAGAAGTGTGGTAGGCTTATCTTTGGAAGTAACGGTTTCGGTTTATCCTTGTGAACTGAAGCGGGTGCGAACTGGGCCGGATTGATGACCCTAGTGTCCGGTTCTGAGATACTGCGGATCAGTTGGTGGGCCTTGGCAATCCCTTCAAAATACAAGGGTTCAACCTCGTCCCAATCCGATTGAAGTTCTGGGCAAGCGGATTCAATCTCGGTTTGAATTTGATCGTAATAATCATAGGACCGTTCGTACAACTTAAGGCATTGTGTCAAGATGTCTAGATCACACTCGGCGGGATTTATTTTGTTGATGAAATTTCTAAATCTGGTGAGTTGCCCTTTCTAGGTAGAACGTCTAGCAATGAGAGTTTCATCCTTTTCAGTAGGAGCCATGACAAGCTAAATAGATTAAAATATAACTCACGAAACTGTGGAACCTTGGAAATGCTGTCAGGCTGGCAGCAGCAAATAAGTTGAAAGAAGGGGACACACCAAAGGAGACAGGAGCGGCCTCTTTCCCCTTCACAGGCTTTTCACGATGTAGTTATAGCTGAAAGATTCAAAGCAGGTATAAATAATTTGCAAGGTATTGTCAAATGACCCTTGAAAAAGAATAACAAATGACAAATGGACTCTCCCGGGTTTCTGGGACCAAATTTTGGGTCGATTATGGGCTGAGGAATAACCTAACCACCAAGGGAAGATGATAAAGAAAAGGAGGTGGGTTTCGGACTGGACAGAAAGGATAGAGAAATAGGAGGAGAGTCCCACAAAAGTTATAAATTTAACTTTAAATACACTCAAAGGCGGTTGCCACTGCAAATCCGCTCTCAGATACCTAAAGTGGGTAAGGACCTGGTCAAAGCTAACGGGAAACGCAGCTAGGACTTGGGCGGTTTGCAAGATAATGGCTTTAGCGTAATCCCTCTCAAGCATACATATGCATACTATGGGGAAGGGTGATGGTCTGGCAAGACAGAGAGTAACAGACTTATTGTATGTCTGTTCAAAGGAATTCGTTTTGAACAAGTAATTCGAAGAATGCCAATAATTTGAATCGGTTTTGATGTTTCCAGTTTTCGAAGTTGTAGAGTTCTTGAAAAGCGACCAAATGCTTCCAAGAAGGATAGTGATAAAAGAATTATGCCTTTGGGAATAAATTTGGTAAATGAACCAATAGTTGCATTTGGAAATGGCTAAGCTTTTATCCAGCAAGGAGCCGACTAAAAGTTTAGGCAAAGAGAAACACTTATCCTTTGGAAAACCAACCATACGTTTTTTGGAGAGGATCTCCACGTGCAGGAAGCTGGCGTAGCGAGCTGTACTTGCCTTACTGGCCAGTTAGACTTAGCTATTAAAGCTAAAAGAAACTTTATCAAGATAACTACTAAGAGTTCTTGCTCAAATGCAACGAGTGGTGAAAACCCTATCACGAGATTTATTTGCATTAACGAGGGCATGAACCTAGGAAGAGTCAGGGAAGGCAGGATCCTGCCTAACCGTTGTATTAGGGAAATGATGAGTCAAAAAGGAAAGTTTGAATTTATTTAACAATGCAAAAAAAATCTAATAAATTTAACAAGTATATAGTTTCAATTCTTGTTAACAATTTGGGGTCGCAGAACTCCTAACATTTAAAGTTTGCTCCAGGCAATTAACAATTCTTTAGGTTTCAAACCTTTATATGTACTAAAATCTTTGTAAGTTACAACTTCGAAAATAACAAAAAAAGAAAGCAGGTAGAATGAAAGAGAAGTTCCTATAACTTCTTATATTTACGCTGAATTACGTTTATATTAGTTATACAAAATAGGGCAGGTCACTTACTGTGAAACCTGAAGAGAAAGTCAAAAGGAAGGTTCTAGACTTCCTATGTTTAAGTAGGAATCACGAGACAAATGGGGCAAATTTCCCTTTCGTGAGGCCTAAAAATAACTCACTCATGAGTTGAAAGAATTGTATTCCCTAATTAGAAGGGAGAAACAATTTAAGTTTAAAACGTGTACTAGACACGTATTTATGCAGAAGTTAATTAATGTTATATAAGAAAAAGGGGAGGGCACTTCTATAGAGTGACACCTCATTGAAAAAGACCTAAAGTAACAACTTTATTATTATGGTTTGTTAGTAAAGGGTTTAGGAAAGATCAATTGGGATTGAGGATAAATGTTCTTGGCCTTATTTTTGGTAATCTGACGATCGCGACGCGGTAGAAATGTTGAACAAGCACTAGTTTTCACTATAGTCTGTTGAATGGATGAAAAGGTCACTGTAGTAACACAAAAGTTTATGGCAAAGAAAGTTATTGCAATTGTGAAAAGAACTGGTTGCACTAGGTAGGCGAGAGTCTATTGCTTGAGAAAGTTATAGATTGTCATTTAGTACACCAGAGAAAATCGCAACGGAGGAAGAAAAGTTAGCTATTGAGCGTTAAATGACAAGGAAGATCCTTTAGTTTGAAAAAGTATTCACACATGTGAGTGGAAAATACATGACGGCGTGACTGGTAGATTCTGGAAGGTTCCAGAGCAATCTTGACTGAAGAATAGGGCCAAAATTATTCCAGCGGTGGAACGAGCAAAATATTTTATAGACAGCGGGTGTTCGATAATATCCCACGTTGTGAGAAGATTTCTCATTTAATTAGCTTAAGAAAAGCTACTTTCTATTAAGGTTGGCTTAGACAGACAAAAGCCCAACATGGTAAATCCCGCGAAGGATGATTATTGCCCCAAAATATAGTATTCTCACACTGCCTATAAAATGATAGTTAAAAGCATGTAGAATTAAAACCGATGAAGATGAGGTTAAAACCTGAAGTCTGTACTTATCTTTGCTGCATGGCGAAGGTGAAGTTCCCTTTGACGATTAAAGTTCCAACATGGCGTGGAATCTAAAGAATGCCCCTTTAGTTCAGGAGGCTGGCTCTAGTTGAGCCTTGACTGAGTCGACGGTCGACGTGCAAGTGAGACCCACTCAGCGAAGCGCAGAGGGACCAGGAAAGGGAAAAGAGTGGGGGTAGGAGACAAAAGGAATACTCATCAGAATAGACAACCTTGAAAAAATAAATGTTTTTCTTGATGAATGGTCTTCAAAGAGTTGATAGCAGACGATACTAGCGCAGCATGGTGAGTGATAAAGTAGACGAAGTTCTCTTGATCACAGAGATGATAGCTGGCGATGGTGACGAGATCTGGTGGCGAGATGGATAAGGAAGTCCTCTTGCACCGGGAAGAATTGAGGAACTTCAAAGATTCGCTGCTAGATGATGCTAGGTGAGTCATGGAAGATATATATCTAGAACAGACTCACAAATGACATAAGAGACATGACCACCAAAGAGAAACTAGAAGATCACTGTTGGTGTTTCATAAAAAGGAAGGAATGAACAAGAAAGGAGCATTAAAAATATACTCTATCATACCGTGTATTCCAAGAATACACCACCGTGTGTGTAGAATCTGTCTGATAACCGGTGTTGATTGTGATGACTGTATTAGTGTGTGATATTTGTAATTCAGGTAAGGACTGCAGACTTTAATTTCAAGTAGTTCCTACTTTTGCTACCAAATGCTACCGTCAACGACACCTAGCTTGTGGACTTGGCTACCAAATGGCATCGCAGTCAGAAACCGGCGGCGAACGTTGGAACTAATAGAGCGTTAACAATTCCAACCTACAAATTTTGGCTTCACACAAGTGTAGTTAGTGGAAGTTTTTTTTTTTCACGCCATAAATCTATGATATGTGACCGCCGGCTTTACTTCCCTACCGAAGGAAGCCATACTGAGGGATTTTTAACGCACTTAAAAAAATCCAATGACTTCGGCCGGGTTTGACCTTGGGCATAGAAGGTCAGCATGCTACCAACTATGCCACTGATGTTAGCGCTGTATCCACGAGAGATACAGGCGACCCCGATTGGATACTGCAGTGTTTTTGTTGTTGTTGTTGTTGTTGGTTCATTCAGGGACATTGAAGTTACTTTATGATAATATGGTTCTTCTTAGTGCGGTCATGTCTGTTGACCAAGACTTAAAATTTCATTGCTATGATATTAGTCATGTTATCTAAATTGCTTTGATCCGAATTGATGTGTATACTCATCATTTATTAACCTGTTGATTGCTACGCCCGTCTATATACAGTACGGTGCACGATACCTTTGTTTCTGATATTCCCGGTTCGTTCTAAGGTACCGAGTCGATGCCTGGCATGTTCTGCCATCTGTTGGGCATTATGTAGTACTACTTGAGTTTGGCTTTTTTCTTCCAGAAGGAACTAACACATCACTTTGTATAAGTCTCTTGTCTGCCCTCTACCGCTGGAGTTTATCTATGATGTAATCAAACATGGCAGAACAACAAGCAAGTTTTTTCCACCTGTTGTGAATTTGGATCAATATGAATTTTTGTACTAGTAAGGAGCAATATTTACTAATTGGCTACTCTATTTTAGTAAATAATTTTATTTTGGAGCCTTTACCTGGTATGAAGATGATGTAAGCGTAACCATAAACATGTTTTTGTCTTAAAATAAGAATTAATATAAACATAACGTTTAGAATTTACATGTTGATTAATAAAGACCGAAAACTATAGCTATTTTAAGACCCCCCATGGTAAGTTAAAAATTACTGCTCTACAATTTCTTTTACATGCGTATCAAAAAATTCAGCACTGAACAGGTAACTCAGCACTTAAAAGGTTAGCATTGCTCTTCCTATCAATACATATTTTTAGCCTACTTTCGATTTTTGCAAAAAATGAAAGTAGACTTATGAGATCAACACAGGGCGAAAAAAGTGTGTCTGTCTGTGTGTGTGTATGTGTGTGTGTGAGTCTGTGTGTGTGTGTGTGTGTGTGTATGTGTGTGTGTGAGTCTGTGTGTGTGTGTGTGTGTGTGTGTGTCTGTGTGTGTGTGAGTGTGTGTACTCTGAATGTCTGTCGCCCCCTATCAATTCGAACACGGTGAAACCGAATTGAACGAAATTTGGTACAGAGGTAGCACTAGTAAAGGACACCTCAGTGTCATACTTTATATCGCCGCCATCTTTACCAAAACAGAATGGCGGCCACTCAAATGTTCAAAACGTAAAATCAAATTACGGCTAAACTAATCATCCGATCTCTACCAAATTTGGTGACAACATACCTTTATATAGGATGCGTCGTTCACCCAAAATTCAAGGTCATCGGCCATGCCATTTAAGGATGGCGGCCGTGTGAATTATGCAACCATTTTAATAAATAGCTTAAGACCCACCAATTCCGATTATCGAGCCTAGGGGGGTTTAAGCTATCCTGAAGGTCGTGATCCGTTATTTATTATAATTTAATATTATAATATTATACAGTATGAGTGGCTTAAAAGAGCTGGGCCGTTTGTGTCACACGACAAGATGGCAGCTGTCCTCATGTGCCTGTCTTATATTTCAGTAGTTTTAGTATGTTGTATGTGATATACCGTACTGATACAATAATATAAACTTTGTATGAAATGATCTTTAATGAAGATGTACTGCAGTGAAGAAATCGTTTATTTAAAGTCATTATTTGCCAACAGTTTGTATCTAATATGTCAGTTAAGAACACCTGACGTCATGGATGCGGTTAGCTCTGGGCTATCATGTTAGTCTGACACGCAGTTGACTGGGGATCGAGTACTGCTACAGTTAGGTTTTTTTCTTGAATTCTTTTACAAATGATGTGCACGAGCTTTTCCCACAGATACTGAATAAAATGTCATTTAGCTCAAAGGAGAGGATAAAGTATACACTCGTATATTAATAAAATCACAGTCCCAGCATCGCACATAAACAGAAGACATTAGAAAAAGGAGAATAGAAGAACTAGATACACGTTGTCAATAACCACAGCCTTCTTAATGCCTCTGTACGGTGCTGTCCTCTTGTGGGTTATGTGGGTAATATTGTTCCAAACATAACGCTGTGTAAATGCCTGAGCTGGTCTCCTGAAGTATGGCAATTTTGTAATACTGGTAGTTCAACTATTAGCCACGATCGCGCTCCGAATACCTTTAAACACTGCCAGCTGGATCGCTTCCCTCTTGGCTACTTTAAACTGCCTACTCATTCAACACACAAAGAACACTGCCATCGTAGTACATTACGATGGCAGTGCATAGGCGTACAAGATAAAGATTAATTCACTGATAGGTCGCAGCACCACCTACTGTGATTGGGGCGGAAGATGATTGGGGCGGAAGATTCTTAATTTTGCAGGCTGGCTTAATATAGAGATTAACGGACGTGAATGCATTACAATAAGTTAGTAGTTTTGTTATTCAATCATCATAAAGTATATAATATTGATCTTGACACTTACTGGCTTATTATCAATATAAAAGAAAACAAACAATACATTGTGGTTGGGGTGATTGTTTTAGGGATGAGGACAAAGAGTCATAAAGATACCCATACATTTAGGAGAAAGTAGGCTATATGTTCTTTGCTGAACATCTTGTTTCAAATAATGCTGTTTCTATCTTAAACTTCAGCTAGCCGCAGCACAAATAATGTATTTTCAAAAGAAAAAAAAATGAATTGTTCTATCCAATATATACTTTTTCATAGTTCATCTTTATGTTTCTTTTTCGATATTTTGAAAAAAGATTTCTAGAAATTTTGATTTAAACAAGTTTTCAAGAAACGTATATCATTACAGATGCTGGCTATTTTCGTTTTTAGGTCACTGTACTTTTTGCTTCTTTATATGCCTGGTTGGCATTAACATACATTGCTATGACGTCAGTCATCTTACCTAAATTGCTTTGATCCGTTTTGAAATTTATTTTCATCGTTTATTAAAATTGGTACACCTAACAAGATATTTTACTCCATTTCTAGTCCAGACAAATGCTGGGATGGTTACTAACTTAAGGTCACAGCCACCTCCTTCCCAATCATATCCCGAATGTACAAATACACACACTAGTACAGCCTACACAATAATACAGATTATCACACAAATTCCACTGACCCCAAAAAATACACGCGACTATATGACCACCATATCGCATCCCCTAAAATAAGGAACAATAGCAATTCTAGTAAATGTATCTATCTCAAACTTAGGTGTTCTTCATCTAGCTTCAGCACAAGTAACATAGGCTATGTTTAGAAGAATAGAATACATTTTTCTGTCCATCTCTTTTTTCATAGTTCGTTTTTATGTTCCTTTTTTGATATTTTGAAAGATGTCTAGGAATTAAGTTTGAGTTAAGCAATATTTCAAGAAATGTTTATTTTTCGTTGTTAGGTTACTTTGCTTGCTTTCTTGTTTATATGCCTGGTTGGTTGGCTTAACATACATTGCCATGATATTAGTCATTTTATCTAAATCGATTTGATCTGTACTGATTCATCATTTATTCAAATTGTTCTACCTATCAACACATTTAATTTCCATATAATGCTTGTAAATGCTCTTAAACGTAGACCAGCTAGCTTCAGCACAAGTAACCTATTTTTAAATGAATGAATAAATTCAATCCAATATCCGTTTTTCCATAGTTCGTTCTCATGTTCCATTTTCATATTATGAAAGATGTGTAGGACTAATTTTGATTTAAACATATTTTTTTTCAATACTTTTGTTTTTTAGGTTACTGTTCTTGTTTACTTGTTTCAATGCCTGGTTGGCATTAACAGAAATTGCTATGATATTAGTCATCTAAATTGATTTAATCTGTCCTGACATTTGTACTCATTTATCAAAATTGCTCCACCTATCAACACAATCTTCTTCATATAATGCAAGTAAATGTTTTTAACCTAAACTTAGATCTTCTTCAGCTAGCTTTAGCACAACGAAAGCAGCCAGCATCTGTAAACATATATGTTTCATAAAAAAATATTATTTAAATCAAACAACTCCTAGACATCTTGGAAAAATTAAAAAAAGGAACATAAAGGAACTATCAAAAAACAGATGTTGGATAGAACAATAATATATTTTTATACTTTTGAAAATAGGTTACTTGTGCTGAAATGACCACCTCGTGGAGTAGCGTTTAGCTTTCATGGCTGTCACCCCGGAGGTCCTGGTTCGATTCTCAGCTCTAACAAGGAATTTAAAATCTGGTATGAGGAATGGAACGGGGTACAATCAGCCTCCTGAGGCAAAAGTGGGAAGAGGAGGGTTCGATTCCCATCTCAGCCATTTTGGAAGTGCTTTTCCAGGGTTTCCAACTTTTACTCCGGGCAAATGCCAGGCTGGTTCCTAACTGAAGGCCATAGCCACCTCCTTTCAAATCCTCATCTGAATTACAACTACACACACTAATGCAGCCATGATAATAACACAGGTTATCAGACAAATCCCCCCCCCGCACATACGCACACCCAAGTACATGGGGTTACTTGGCCATGATATTGCAAAACACCTAAATCAATCAATAACATTAACTTGTACTGAAGCTAGCTGAAGAAAATCTAAGTTTAAGATCGAAACATGCTTGAGTTTTCCGTCAACCTGAGAAGAATGTGGATAGCGGACGATGAGGAGAGATGTAGGGGGTTCCCGGTCCGTGCGTAGTAAAGGAAACAAATACATTGGTCGGCCACTCACTTACTCACTCACTCATTCGTAACACCACAAATGGTTAGGCAACGGCCCTATGTTAGCAGTATTGGAATAGGCAGGAACTCCAAATAACACGGCGGGCTGTTGATATTCTCTCCCTGCCTCCCGCGTCACCTCACCCCGCAAGTTCATAGGGCATAGACCCGAGCAGTAGTATCATTATATGAAAACAATTGTGGGCTGACCAATTTTAATACAAAATGATGAAGATTTTCAAATGTGACCGCAGTCGGGATCCGAACCCAAATCTCCTGCTGTCTGGGCAGGTGCGTTTAGCCACTTGCATTTTATGACAGCGTAGTCATGTAACCCCTGTATACTTGGGTGTATGTGGAATCTATCTGTTAACCTTTGTCATTGTGACAGCTGTGGTTGTGTGTGTAATCGTAATTAAGGTTAGGATTTGGAAGGAGACGATCGTGGTCTTGAGTTACGAATTTTCCGGGCAGTTGACTGGAGTAGAAGTTGAGAAACTATGAAAAATCACTTCTAGATCAGCTGAGGTGGTAATTGAGCCAATCTCTTCTCAGATTTTCCTCATACGACTGAGTGTAGGCTAACCCATTCCAGCCGGCAAACCAGAATTAAATTTCTTGGTAGAGTCAGGAATTGAACCCAGGACTTTGTATCCACTGCTCCAAAGGCCTCTTGATTCTTTTAGTTGCTTTGCGTCATCGTAGTCATGTATCCCCTTGTACTTGGGTGTGCGTGGAATTTGACTGTGATGTCTGGACCAGTGTGTGTATTTGTAATTGGGGTAGGATTTGTATAGGAGGCGGTCGTTGCCTTAAGTTAGATACCATCACGGCATTTGCCTAAATTTGAAGGGGGAAATCACGGAAAACCACTTCCAAGATGGCTGGGGTATGAATCCATTCCCACCTCTTCTCAGTTTTGCTTTACGAGGCTGAGTGTACCCCGTTCCAGCCCTCAAACCAGAATTTAGTTTCTTTGCAGATCTGGAATCGAACCCAGACCTCTGGGTTGGCATCCTAGAATGCTAGCCACTACGCCATGCGGTGGTCACAAATTGAATTTAGGTCTGCAAGGAACGCAAGTCACACTCTTCACCGTCCAAGAGAAAATAGATCGAAAAATATAGAAATTCTGTCTTTTGTTTACTGAATTATGTATTACTAGGACACCCGTTCGAGACATCTCGCATTACAACATCATTGTCGTTATACATCAGCCTCGCACAACAGTAATGCTCGACGCGACACAGTTTTGGCAGGGGCTGTCGTCTTGTATATTTTCTAAACCATTTGTTTAGAAACAAATCTTAGATATTTATGAAATCACTGTGCAATTTGCCTCTGTTCAAGGTAATTTTCTATCATTTGAAAGCTCATGTGTTACGACTGGTTACTTGTTGCGCCCCAAAAGGGATCTATAGTACTGGAATAATATAATTATATGATACCAGCGGACCCTTGCGAGAAATCTCGCATGTTCATAAACCGCACTTTTCCCAATAGGTTTATAATGGGAGACTTAAGGGATAAAGGTTGTTATGTTTTTATTTCAACCAAGTGATTTTTAGAACACTATTTACATTTCAGTTAGAATTCTAAGTTCTGGACTTAAGAAGACAATTCCTTTGATTTACTGTTTCTGAAATCCATGCAAAATGATAAAGGAAAGACCTCAGAATCTTAAAATGACATGAAACAGGTGTCACAGCGGCCAAAATTTGAAGTGGACAGTAATTATGGAGCGTATTTTCCTACAGCAACAGTATCTGCAAATCGCACACTTCGTACATTTTTAACGTAATTTTTTAAAGAAATTAAAGATAATTATGAAATTAGAGTGCAATTCGTCCCTGCTAATGTATATTCTCTTTCATTTTAATGCTCACGATGGCTTGCTTGTGAGCGCCGCAGGAGGGATCTATACTACTGAAATATGATGATTCTGTGGCTACAGGCCCCTTGGACATGCATGCGATATGCCGACGGAGAGTTTGGGAAACCCTGGCGTACGATGATGACTATCTTCTTCTGTTATTGGCCTTGATCGAGTGCGAGCTCACAGATCTGAGGAACGATTGTTACGAAGGTGAGAGTTGCCAGGTGTATCGTGATGGCCATGTGATGCCACCCATCCAGGGCGTGCGAGTACAGTATGATAATGTAATGACGACCCACTAGTGGATGTGGGTCGGCCCGCCCGATGCCACCTGTAACCAAGAAGAGGGTGATCGTCCACCCGGCAAGGTCGCCCCCACACAGTCCTTCCTCCGGACCAGACGTGGCCATTATTGAAGCATTTCGCACGGAGCAGGTTGGAATTGGATATCCTCATGGTTTTCACAAACTTTGAAGCTATGTTTCTGTGTTGCCTCGTTGACAATTGATTGATACGTTTCAGTCGCTCTACAAGAATCTATACCCAATTATGGTTGGTTCTTCAGTTTAGGGGCTGTGACAACGCGGTCATGTAGCCACGTGTACTTTGGGTGTGTGTAGAACCTGTCTGATAACCGGTATTAATTGTGATGGCTGTATTAGTGTGTGTTATCTGTCATTCAGGTAAGGACTGAAGACGATCAATTTCAAGTAGTTCCTACTTATGCTACCGTCAACGGAACCTAGCTGAAAACTTCGTTACTAGATGCCACCACAACCAGAACCTGTCGGAGAACGTTGGAACTCAATAGAACGTTAATCAAATCTAACCTACAAATTTAGCTTCACACAGTTGTAGTTAATGGAAGGTTCTTTTACATGCCATAGATCTATGATATGGGCCCGCCGGTTTTACCCTCTGAATGAAGGCTTACTGAGGGATTTTTAATGCTCTTAAAAATCCAACGACTTCGGCCGGGTTTGTACCCGCGATCTTGGGCATAGAAGCTCGGCATGCTAACAACTACGCCACCGAAGCCGGCCAACACGATTACAGTATATTAAGTAGGAAATATAAGATTTTACCTAAAAATGTATATTAATGCTTTTCAGTCGGTCAACACGATTGCATCCATTTGTAATGGGTGGTTCTCTAAACCTGAAAAAACATTTACATGAGATTAATAAATTCACTTGATGACCAGTTTCGATCGTCAAGCGATCATCATCAGATCCTTTATACGTTGGCTATTAAATCTATATCTACGAGTGTGTGGGTGATGGTATTTACAATATGCACATATATTTAGTTACAGCATTTATTATAAACCTGCGCAGCTTGTCAAAACTTGTTAGTTAAATGTGATTTTTTGGGGTTAGTGTGATATCTGTGCTTTAAGTGAATGGTCATATTGGAATTGAATATGAACTTAGCCTATTGTTTGAGCGATGTGGGATCCCTTCTCGTGTAACTGAAAGTGAAACAACTTCCACTGTCCACACAAAACAATAAGCTAAACTAGATAATATATCTTGGCTCAGGCTAGAGTGAAATATGGCTTCTTACCGATGTCTCAGTCTCACTCATGGCTGTGATTATTTGGAAGCTACTGAGGTATGGGTGGTGCTGAGTAATGAACTCGGGGCACAGCTAGTGCCTGAGGATGTTGTGAACGGTTCTGCTGATAGGGTTAGTACAGCTGTACTAAGTGAGGAAAGCAATGGCAAACTACCTCAACCCCCCACCTTGCCTAGTACGCCTCATTATAGTGCTACCTCGGTTTTGCGGGTGTCTACCACATAACCTATAGTGGTGGTTTTTGAGGATACAACCAACCTCCAGGCTAACTACCTAACATACAGATCCATATAGATAATTTGATGTACTTCATTACTTTCCATACATATAATTGGATCGGCTACACTACATCTCTATCTCTATATGTATAAAAATGAAAGTTTGTCTGTTTTTTTATAATTCCCACGGAAATTTGCGATATTTGCGCGTTTCAGACTGTTTTATGACGGATGCGCACAAAAATAATGTTCTTGTCTGTCTGTCTGTCTGTCTGTCTGTCTGTCTGTATATATGTCTGTTTGTCTGTCTGTGGAGAACTTTGTGTCCTTATAACTCGAGAACGGCTGGGTGGATCAACGTAAAATTTGATACAGTTATCCATCACGGGCACGACACTAATCATTGGTTTAACTCTTCTCCATACCTCTCATAAAAGGGGGCCTACCTCCATAAAATACCTGCCTTAATAGGCGTAGAAGGGTGAGACAAAGCTCATTTTCAAAAAATGTGAGAAACTACATTTAAAGGCCCTAAAACCAACAGAAAACAGAAAACTAATTTTATTTAATAAACTAATGAAAGAATGCAAGCCGTAGCCATGGCAACAGAATCTCAGAGGTCCTCTGTAAGACGCAATGCAATTCCTTTTATTACATTACTATGTAGGTTTGCAAACAGCTATAAGGTTATAACGGATCCAAATTAAGCTGTAAAATTCATCAATACATATAATGAGCTTAGGGGGGTCAAGGGGTACTCTAGACCTTTTTCACGGAATTAACATGTGCGGGTATGGTACGGAGGGTCTATTATATACCTATCCCTATATTATTATATTATGGCGTACAACGACGAGACAAAGCTCATTTTCAATCCCTTGGTGTCAGAAACAAATCTCGGGGCCCCTAAAGAGCCGTAAAGTGTCCCCGAAAACTACATTTTAAGGCTCTAAAACCAACAGTTTCTCAGATATTCCCAGAAAATTAATTTCATTTAATAAACTTATGAAGGAATACAAGCAAGTAACCATGACAACAGTACCTCAAGAGGTGACATCCAACTTTCCATCTATTTCTGCAAGAAGTAATGCCACTCCATTTATTAGCCTATTTTCATTTATGAAAAAAAGGCTTATGAGATCACCTTTTATCCGTGTGTGTGTCTGTGTGTGCGTGTGTGATGGTGTGTGTCCACACTAATAACTTCTAAGCGGCTGGAGCGATTTCAATGAAACTCGGTAAGTTGATAGCACTATTCCGGGCGACCCCGACCGTGCCCTTCAAATTTTGTTACGACTCCAATCCAACATGGTGGCTGAGCAATATATTTCACCAGCGTTCAATATCTCCGAAACTATTACCGATATCATCCTGAAATTTTGTACGGTGATAAATGGCGCTACTAGAAGGTCATCTATGATACTTTCAAAAATCTGATAACTACAAAACCAACATGGCGGCCAAGTGAAATGGAGACTTTTAAATACACTTTTCTCGCAATCAAACCATCCAAACGTAATGA
Source organism: Meconema thalassinum (assembly GCA_946902985.2). Classification (NCBI taxonomy): domain Eukaryota; kingdom Metazoa; phylum Arthropoda; class Insecta; order Orthoptera; family Tettigoniidae; genus Meconema; species Meconema thalassinum. Next base: position 353,598,907 of record OX336392.1, read on the forward strand.
AACTCGGTAGAGCGAATGTTTATACACATTGTAATGCACTCACGTCTAATTTAGTTCATTTGTTTACATAACCTCAAAATGGCGGCTTTGCAAAATATTTCACTGGCATTCTATATCTCCGAAACTATTACAGATATCAGCCTGACATTTTGTACGGTGATAAAAGGCACTAGTAAAAGTTTATCTATATAACTTTCAAAAATCTGTAAGGTACAAAATGAACATGGTGGCCAAACGAAGTTCAAGCATTTTAATAGGTTTTTTTTCGTGATTTAACTCTCTGGGCGAAGTCAAATCTGGTACAGTAAATGATTATACATACGGTAATGTACTGGCATCTAATTTAGTTCAATTGTTTAGATAACCTCAAGATGGCGGCTGTGCGAAATTTTAAAATTACATTTTTATTTCTTGTGTCGTAATCATGCGATCGAAGTGAAAGTTTGAATAATGAAGCTACGCAATAATTTTCCTTTAATGGTGCATAACTTAAATGGCCTATACATATAATAATCCAAAATGGCGAGCATCCGAAATATTTTGATGGTTCTCAATATCTACGAATCTTTTACAGCAATCAAACTGATTTTTTTATGTTCATAGAGGCTATGAACATTAGTTCACCTATATGACTTTCAGTAACCTGGTGATCACAAATCCAACATGGCGGCGACACGAATTATAAATATTTAAATGGACGTTTCTCGCGGTTTAACCATCCGAGTGCAGTAAAAATTTGCACGTTAAATCTTTATACATATGTTAATCCACTGGCATCTAATTAATTTCAATTGTTTTCATAATCACAAGAAGGCAGCTGTGCGAAATTTTAAAATCTCGTTTTTACTTCTTGTGTTCTAATCATGCGGTTGAAGTTTGAATACCACACGTACACAATAATCTTCATGTAATAATACATAAATAAAAATCCAACCTTGCGACCAACTGGAATATTTAGACGGTTCTCAATATCTAGGAATCCATCACAACTTTCAAACTGAAAATTTGTATGTTGATAGAGGCAATTAACATGAGTAGGATATGAAAATAGGCTGTATAGTTCTTCACGGAACTACTTGTTACATTTCTGTGAAAGTTTGCAAATGGCTATAAGGTTATCACAGAACCAACTAAAACTGTAAAATTCATCAATGAGCTTAAGAGGTTCAAGGAGTACCCGAGACTTTTTTCACACGACTTACACGTGCGATATGTCGTACAGAAGGTGTATTATATCTCCAAACACCAACATTATTTTCAAAAATTCCTGATTTGAAATAGTATTGTTTCGTGCCACCCCTTGTGGCAAGTTCGTTAACTGGATTACGGTGGGTAGAAGCACAACAGAATTGTTATTTTTAAAGAAATAGTAATTTTATTGCAAGTTACAGTTCACCACACAAAAAGCACTGAATCTCACTTCATAAGACACCGCTAGTCACTATAGCTTCCACACTTAGCCTACGCTCACACTACTGTCCTCGCTACTAATACCTGCAACTCTGCCTTGTACACAAACTACAGTTATTCACGATAGCCACTCACCACTACACACTGCTTCGCTGTCCGCTGGCTAGGGAACAGCCCACGACGTTTCGCAATTCACCACAATATCTCTGTCGCACTAGGTAAGTACACACTCCTCAAAACTCTGTCCCTCCGTATGATTCACACTGCCTCGCTGTCTGGAGAATCAGCCTCACTTGGGTTTCGGAACTTCGCACGTCACGTCGCCACACTACCGTCGCTCAGGTAAAAAACACGCACTAGCTCAAAAACACTGTTCGTCCCTCGCTGGCCACGTCTCTCTTATATAGTGGGGCTGAGACTCAACAGATGTTTCTAGACTAGACCAGGGTTCACACCTTCTCGAGCTTTCCAATACGGGACGGGCCACGAACCTTCGAGACAGGGGTCTTTTGTCCTCGCTGTTCGTTGCGTAAACTGCTGGGACAAAAGAGTACAGGGGTAGCCTGCGGTGAGCTGGAGTTATGTGCGAGGCAGTGAAGCAACCCAGCACTCGTAACAGTATTTTTTGCTGTTTTTAGGAATTTGGGCCATTGTAGGCTAAAAATCCTGAATTTTCATGTACCACATTCCTTTATAATTTATAAAAGGGGTCTTCCTGTGGTTGGGGACTTGACACAACGGTGAGGGTTAGTTTGCATGTGACGTGTATTGCGATTTGTCTACGAGGCTTTCAATTATATTTTCACGTCAGGAAGAACACGTTAGGTAAATTTAGATTGAGAGAACATTTTAACTAGACTCATTTTTCTTTTTCTACAAACAGGTTCCAAGCCCCTAACCATTGCAACAGTAGCTCAATTGATAACGTCTGGTTATTAATAACGAAGACCGTTCGAAGAATGGGCACTTCTGCTAGTTTTGATATAAATTCAAGAAAATCTTATCTTAATATCTGACTACAGGTGATTTTTGGCAGTAGCCTACTCATCGGCTTTTGGCATCTTTAACTCAATTCAAAACTATATTGTTCCAATTCATTTTTAAAGTTTAATGTATTTGTAAGGATATTTATTTATTTATTTATTTTTTACCGACAGCGCTAGCTACGCACGCTAACGCGCAGCACTAGGGCATGGGGCCAAGCTCTCTACGAAATCGAAAGACGTGGGTTCGAGCCCCATCGTCGGCCATCCTTGAAATGGTTTGAAATGCTGGGACGGTACCTTCTGACAGACCAGGGCCACACCGCTTCCTTCCACATGCTTGCCCAGTTTCATTCACCTTCATTAACTTCATCTCTCATTAACTCATCTTATGAGGTTGGCGTCAGGAAGGACATCTGGCTATAAAAACCATCCGCCACAATGACTTCCATCGCATCTCATCCCCGACTCCGTTGGAAAACGGGAACAATAAGGGGTAGACATTTATTTACTTACTTACTTATTTATTTATGAAAGGAGCTGAAGAAGTCTCCATTGAAGTGTCGAAAAATGTACTTAAATTGAATAGATGTTTCATGACTTGTAATGATAGTTGTATCATTTTTAACAGGAACCTGTCTAATTGTAATGAATGTATTCGTGTGTGTAATTGTAATTCAGGTGAGTATTGGGAAGGGGGATGCCGTGGCCTTAAGGTAGGAACCTTCCCTGGAGTAGAAGTTGGAAACCACGACACACCACTTCCAGGATGGCTGAGGAGGGAATCAAGCTCTTACGAGGCTGAGTGTATCACGTTCCACCCTGAAATGAGAATTAAATAGGCCTATCCTCTTCAGCTACTGTACATCATTGGGTGGCTGTGATCTGATGATGAAACACACGTGCAGGCTCTCCTCCCAGGACGAGCTTTGAGAATATGTTTTTCCTCTCCTGGGCCGATAATAGCTGTCTGGACCTTGTCAGCAACCCCAGGGTTCTTTATAAACTCTTAATTACTATTATACCGTCCTTTTATTTTGTCTGCCTGCCACTGTAGTCTGATAGACAATTAATTCCTTCGAAGGTCACTCTTTCCTCTTACTTTGAACCAATATTTTAATTCCCTTCCATTGATGTCTGGGCAACAGTGCTCACTCACTGTAGCTGTTGTATGTTAGGCCACAGAAATACCATATCTTAGATTAGGACTGATAGTTATAATTGATTCCCCCCCCCCCCAGGGGCTCACGACTAGTGGGACGAGGATTGGCGACCACGGGACCCCAGCTGAGTCCGGCATTGCTTCCACTTACTTGTCCCAGGCTCCTCACTGTCAACTTTTCTTCGGCCTCCTTTGGTCAACTCTTGATCTCTGCCGACTCCGACGGTATTCACTTCTCCGCCTTAACTGGCCCTTTCTCATCTTTCCTGATACCCTCATTCTTTGATAGGTCAGCCTTCTTTTAGGTAGATTTCATTAGAAAGCTAACTATTGCAATGGGTCCCATGTTTCGACTTCCGGAAAATTTCGACATATCTTCGCGTTTCACATCCCCCAGACCCCAAAACCACCGTCAGTTCAAAAGTTTATATATAATTTATGTATATATATATGTATATATATATGTATATCAGTTTCTTGTGGACACGATAACTGCCGTAATTTTGCACCAATTACTTCGAATTTTTTACCGAAGATGTATACCTATAAAATCTCGGTCGAGTTCGTTACTGGGCTAAATCGGTCGAAGGGGGTGAAAATGGGGGGCTTTTTTCGAAAAAGTGAAATTTCGCTATAACTCTCTTAATACGTGCAATATCGAATCCATTCAAAGTTCATAATATGTGTCGGATAAGTGCCAAAAATTTATGTCAAATAAGATTTTTGATAGCACCTACCATTGACCAAAGGGGTGGAAAAAAGTGGGTTTTTCGGGAAACATTAATCATATCTCTCTTAATAGGCACAATATCAAAACCGTACAAAATGGACAATATTCCCCTAATAATTACCTAAAACTTTTGTCTGAAAGAATTTTTGATATGACCCACCATTACGCCAAGGGACGAGAAAAATGATTTCGGAATTATAAGAAAATGCCAAGAGCTATCAGTGGTTGCCATGGCAACACTACTAAATTGATGAGGCATGGACCATCAGACGTTGCCATGACAACGCACTTGCACGAGATCAGATTCAGTATTTCCATCTGATTAAGTGGTTGGTTGGTTGGTTCTTAAGTTTAGGGGCTGCGACAACGCGGTCATGTAGCCCCGTGTACTTTGGGTGTGTGTAGAATCTGTCTGATAACCGGTGTTAATTGTGATGACTGTATTAGTGTGTGTTATCTGTTTGTTAATTTAAGTACTGCAACTAACAATTTTTCAGATAGTTCCTACTTTTGCCGCCAAGCGCCACTGTCAATGACTACGAGGCCAAGTTCAGAACTGAGCTACTAGACGACGCCGCAGTCGGCTCTTGGCAACGAACATAGAAACCTAAGAGCGTTGTATACATTCTTAACCTATCCAATTTAGCTTCACAGAGGTGCAATTAGTGGAAGGATCTTTAACATGCCATAAATCTATGACATGGGACCGCCGGCTTTACTTCCCCTCCGAAGGAAGGCATACTGAGGGATATTTAACGCTCTTAAAAAATCCGACGGCTTCGGCCGGGTTTGAACCCGGTATCTTGGGCATAGAAGCTCAGCATGTTACCGACTACGCCACCAAAGCCGCCTGATAAAGTGGGAAGCGGCTTCGGTGACGTAACTGGTAGCATGCTGAATGTCTATGCCCAATGTCGCGGTTTCAAAGCCGGCCGAAGTCGTCGGATTTTCTAAGAGCACTAGAATCCCTCAGTATGCTTTCCTTTGGAGGGGAAGTTCCAACGTTCGTTGCGAGTTGATGGTTGGGGTGGCATCTAGTAGCCAAGTTCACAGCTAGGTGTCGTTGACGGTTGTACCTGGTAGCAACATTAGGAACTACTGCTTGAAATTGACCGTCTGCAGTACTTACATGAATTAAGACTAATACAGCCATTACAATTCACACCGTGTATCAGACAGATTCTACACTCACCCAAAGTACACGGGGTTAGATGACCGCGTTGTCGCAGCCCCTAAACTGAGGAACCAACCAGAGGTAGATTTCATTAGAAAGATAACTATTGCAATGGGTACCATGTTTCGACTTCCGGAAAATTTCGACATATCTTCGCGTTTCACATCCCCAGGCCCCAAAACCACCGTCAGTTCAACAGTTATATATAATTTATGTATGTATATGTATATCAGTTTATTGTGGACACGATAACTGCCGTAATTTTGTACCAATCACTTTGAATTTTTTACCGAATACGTATACCTATAAAATCTCGGTCGAGTTCGTTACTGGGCTAAATCGGTCGTTGGGGGGTGAAAATGGGGGGCTTTTTTTTCGAAAAAGTGAAATATTGCTATAACTCTCTTAATATGTGAAATATCGAATCCGTTCAACATTCATACTATGTGTCGGATAAAGCCCAAAAATGTATGTTTGAAGAGTTTTTTTTATAGCACCAACCATTGACCAAAGGGGTGGGAAAAAGTGGGTTTTTCGGGAAACATTAATCATATCTCTCTTAATAGGCACAATATCAAAACCGTACAAAATGGACAATATTCCCATAATAATTACCTAAAACTTTTGTCTGAAAGAATTTTTGATATAACCCACCATTATGCCAAGGGATGAGAAAAATAATTTCGGAATTATAAGAAAATGCCAAGACCTATCAGTGGTTGCCATGGCAACACTACTAAATTGATGAGGGATGAGCCATCAGACGTTGCCAAGATAACGCACTTGCACGAGATCAGATTCAGATTTCCATCTAAGTGTGAAGCGGCTTCGGTGACGTAACTGGTAGCATGCTGAATGTTTATGCCCAAGGTCGCGAGTTCAAAGCCGGCCGAAGTCGTCGGATTTTCTAAGAGCGCCAAAAATCCCTCAGTATGCTTTCCTTTGGAGGGGAAGTTCCAACGTTCGTTGCGAGTTGCTGGTTGCGGTGGCATCTAGTAGCCAAGTTCACAGCTAGGTGTCGTTGACGGTAGTACCTGGTAGCAACATTAGTAACTACTGCTTGAAATTGACCGTCTGCAGTCCTTACCTGAATTACAGACTAATACAGCCATCCCAAAGTACACGGGGTTACATGACCGCGTTGTCGCAGCCCCTAAACTGAGGAACCAACCAAAATCTCTGCGGTAGATATAATTTTGCGTGAAGAAGTAACAGACCGTTACATAGTTGCACATCAGTGTCGAAACCTAGCATAAGGACAGTGTGACCACAAGTATAAAAATGGACCCCAAATGACAAGAAGGTTACCGTTCCCATAAGACAATAAAATGTTTAAAATAAGCATAAAATGACGAAAAACAAAGTTAATTAAGCTCCAATTATAAAATACCTTCTCGCATTAAATGAGGTCTGATCCTTCTACGAAAATCTGCATATTCTGCCTATTTTCTCCTATCCCCAAGTTTGTCCGGTGAAATCTACCTCCGCCTTCCGGCGTGCCGAGAGGACTTTTTTTATCTTCATGATATCTGCTGCCTTGTGCACAAGGCCCTAAAGGAGGCAGGGAGTGTGTAGCCCCACCATTTCTGGTACACTCTGGATAGCGCTACACCCGTAAGGGCTCACTACTGGTGAGTTCGGGATTTGGTGACCCCGAGAGATTCCTGAGCTGGATCAAGTTCCCCCCTCCCTTTATCCATTGCCTTTCGAGTGGAACCTCTCCTCTTTCCCTTTCCTCGCTGCCTTTCTTGGTTCTCCTGCCTTCCAAGTCCCTCAATTCTCATTCTTCGAGGGTTGAGGGGATTTTCTTTCTTCCTGTCTTTTATTTACATTCTTCTCCTTTTTGTTTCCCATTTCCTCTTCTAGTTTGTAAGTCAGTAGTTAGTTTTAGTTGAGGGTTTCATTTGATCATCTTTTATTTTCACTATCACCCAAACCATTAGGGGCCGATAACCAAGATGCTAGGCCCCTTTAAACAACAATTATCATCATCAACTTTTAATTGATTAACTTCAGTTATCGAATAATCGATTAATCGAAACAGAATAATCAATTCATTGCTACGAATAACGAAAAATCTTAAATCGATTAATTGGTTGGTCGAATAATCGTTTGTTCTATAGATTAATCGATGTACTTTGCTCCTTTCACTACACTGTCACAGAAGCAAAACAGATATTTAATTAATTAAAATAGTTTTGAATAATGTACCTTCTTTGTGAAAACTATGATAAAGCTAAGTAAAACAAATATCTTCCTGCCCTAATATATAAATTGTATTTTGCTGCTGAAAAGGTCGGTCAACGCGATTGTGCCCAATGAATTGGGCGGGGTAAAAATTATAAATATGTAAACACACTCCTGGATAAGATTACAAGTATTAGTTAGTTATCACACTTAAATGGGCAATTTAGGAATACGCGTTTCGTTTAATTTTAAATTAAATAAATGTAAGCCTCCGTGGCTCAGGCGGCAGCACGCCGGCCTCTCACCGCTGGGTCCGTGGTTCAAATCCCGGTCACTCCATGTGAGATCTGTGCTGGACAAAACGGAGGCAGACAGGTTTTTTCCGGGTACTCCGGTTTTCCCTGTCAAAATTTCATTCCAGCAACACTCTCCACTATCATTTCATTTCATCTGTCATTCATTTAATCAATGCCCCAGAGGAGTGCGTCAGGCCTCGGCAGCCGGCACAGTTCATATCCTCGCCGCTAGATGGGGGCTTCATTCATTCCATTCCTGACCCGGTCCGAGACTGGAAGCAGGCTGTGGATTTTCATTTTCAATTAATTATTTAGTGTAAATTTTAACCTCTCCACAGTGATCAGGATCTGCTGATGGCCACTTGATGGTCGAAACGTGTAATCCTAAATTGCCCATTTAATTGTGATAATTTACTACTACATGTAATTCTTTCCAGGAGTGTGTTTACATATTTATAACATGTACCCCGCCCAATTCATTGGGCACAATCGTGTTGACCGACCTTTTCAGCAGCAAAAGACAATTTGTATAGGCAACATTGAAAAAAGAATGGCTTCAAATTCCCATACTAAACTGTAAACATTGAGCATATTAAGGTGAGAACCACCTCCCTATCTTGCCCTAGTTAAATTTTCAATTTTTTGGTAGAGATTACTAAAAAACCTATTTGGGTTATTACAATAAAATTTTCAGAGATTGTTAAATGCATCTTTCTCTGTAATAATAGGAAGGATTATTTACGGAAATTGGATAGTTTTCTCAGAATGAAGTTTTTAAATACATTATTTTTTTCCAAATATTTTCTTTAAAAAAATATTCTTAGGTAGACTAACATACTGAAAAATCCCTTCCTATTACCATTCGCAGAGGACTTATTAATCCACAGAAAAAGTTTTAGTGGCCTAGCATAAGAACGCATCTCAAGAATGGCACCAAAGTACAAACAAATATACAACTAAGAAAATTGAAGCTTAAGTATTTCAGTGTAATTTCTTAGGTGTGAAGGTTCTCAAGACTCTTCTGCCCCATAATCTGGATCATTTGCATCCTCCTCAGTCCTTTAAAGATTCCTCTCCATTCTCCTTCCCTTTTAGTCATGTCTTCAACCATTAATTCTATAGCCTGGTGAGCACAAATCCAACATGGCGGCGATGCGAAATTTAAATTTTAAATATTTAAATGGACTTTTCTTGAAATTTAACCATCCGATCGCAAGTGTGTTAGTGTCTTCGATGAACTTTGTTACAACAAAGTCTACTGATGATGGTTATGAAGTCAATATCAGGTACGTTTATGCCATGAGATGTATAGGGAAGGGGAAAGCTGCTGGGAGAAATGTTAAAAATTGAGATGGAATACAACACTGTGAATACTTTTAATGCTGTTTCACGGCTACCAAATTGAAAATTGATCATTACCAAGCGAAATGGTAGTGTATTCAAAAGTTTACCTCCAGTAGGCCTAGTTCAGGAATTATCCGCAAAAGAATGAGCCGAGGTAAACGTGTGCGTGTCTTTTCAAACAGTAACATGATTACAAGAAGTGTCATAACGTGCACATTTGTAAGACTTTTTTAATTTTTTCAACAAATTTGAGTTATCCACATACTCATTATTCAAAAACAATAAAAAACTAAATTTCGTTTTTTTTTTTTTACCTCAAACCAGGTGTTTCTCACCTTATGGAAAGGACAGCTGACTCAACAAAACCTATTTACGAGATACCAAAACCCCACCAGCTATCAATCAACACTGCAATGGCCCTTTTCAACCTGAAAGTTGCCTCAGTAGCAGCATACGGCATCCAACTAATATGGAAAAACTTAGCATACCCAACATAAGGAAACTTGAAAATCTAAAAGACAGATACCTGAAACGCATCCTCCAGATCTCCAAATTCACCGACTATCTTACATAATAGCCAACGAATCATTCTTCCTGGATGACATCAAATCCACCTTTAGCCTCCAGGACACACCAGCCTCCACCTTCATCCTCGAAGAGAGAAAAGAAAAAGCACGGCAAATTCCCGCGGATATCCACTCCACGGAAGCACTACAGACTACGATTATCATCAGATCCATCAATTAATACAAACACTAACTTCTATCTACCGACTTACATCTAACTTATGTAGGTTAATACCACCTCGTGGTGTAGCAGCTAGCATTTCTGGCATTCTTCGAATCTTGGCTCTGCCAAGAAATTTAATTCTGGTCTGGGGATTGTAATGGGTTCCACTCAACCTCGTGAGGTAAATCTGAGATAAGGTAGGTCCGATTCCCACCTCAATCATTCTGGAAGTGGTTTTCCGTGGTTACCCGCTTTAACTCTAGGCAAATGCTGGAATAGTTCATAATTTAAAGCCACGGCAGCCTCGTTCCCTATCGTCACCAGGATTACAAATACAAACAATAATACAGCGATCACAATAACAACGGTTATCAGAAAAAAAATCACACACACAAAGTCATACACGGGGCTAAATGACCACGATATCCAAGCGCCGCAAATTAAACAACAACAACAACAACAACAACTAACCAATCTACTAGAAGAAGAAGAAGGAGAAGAAGAAGAAGGAGAATCAATAGAATAATAATAAGAAGAAATGAAGTGGGCTTAAAAGGGGGAAAAGAACTAACGCAAATGAAAGGCAAGATAAAGTCTCAATACTCGAAGATTGAGTGAGGACTGAGGGGCTTGGAAAGAAGCAGAGGAATGAAAGGCAGATTGAGAAGGGGAAAGGGAAGAGGGTCCCCTCCAAGGACGGCCGACGGTAAGATTCGAACACACTAGTTTACTAAAATCTCACCTTAACGAGTGTAGCTACCACTGTCCGTAAGCTTTCAGATCAGTGGCTTCGGTGGTGAAATTGGTAGCATGCTGAGCTTCTATGCCTAAGGTCGTGGGTTCAAACCCGGCCAAATTCGTCGGTTTTTTAAGAGCGTATAATATCCCTCAGTATGCCTTCCTTCGTAGGGGAAGTAAAGCCGGTGGTCCCATGTCATAGATTTATGGCATTAAAAAAAACTTCCTCTAACTACACTTCTGTGAAGCCTAAATATGTAGGTTAGAATTGATAACGCTCTATTAGTTCCAACGTTCGCCGCCAGGTGCTGGTATGGTAGGATCTAATAGCTAAGTTCACGGCTAGGTGTCGTTGACGGTAGGATTTGGTAGCAAAAGTAGGAACTTCTTGAAATTGATCGTCTGCAGTCCTTACCTGAATTACAGATAACACACTCACTAATACGGCCATCCTCCCTATATTATTCTGCTAAGGTCCCATTCCGGTTTTGTACCGAAAATAAGGTCCTGTTTACACCAACCTACACATATGGGGTACCTACAGGTTCGGCATAACCCCATGTGTGCCCGAAATGCACTCACTTCCTCTTTCAATGCCTCACAATTAAATAAATACCTTTAAAATGTACATTTACAATGGGAGCACCGTAACCTGGTGAGCCTGCCGCTAGAGCGAAGGGCAGCGCGGCGGTGGCAGCCATCTGGCGGGAGTGCGGCGTACGGCTAGTTGAGGAGTTTCTCAGCAGATGGCTCCAGTGTGGTCTCGCCAAGACTTTATCTGGGGTTCAATCCTTTGCAAATGTAAAAATTGCTGTAGAAGAAACTCCTGAGCAAACAATAACCGATGAATTCGTTGTAACATCGAATATTGTCTACAAAGAGGTGCTGTGACAAGTACAAAACACTGTTCTACATAATTCTTTGTGTTCTTCTCATGTGCGTATGCCGTTTAACAACAATAAATACATTTCTTCAATATTTAAAACTTCCGTTCTCCCACATTTCCCTACTACCCCATAAACCTTCATTCACGTTGCGAATGCTCGCACGGGCCCACTAGTCACAATTAATACCGGTTATCAGACAGATTCTACACACACCCAAAATACACGATGCTACATGACCTCGTTGTCGCAGTCCCTAGACTAAGGAACCAACCAACCAAGCATCCAGTAAGAGCAACGATCCCAAACCTAAATCAAATTTCTTGCTAGAGTCGGATTCTCAATACGCACCCCATGACCAAAAATCGTGTCTAGAAATTTAATTTTGATCTCACGGGGTACACTCAGCCTCGTGAAGCAACATTGACAATACCTCTTTAGTCGTCATAGTAGGAGTTAGTATTCCGTGGTTTCCTACTTTTTCTCCAGTAAAATTCTAGGATGGTTCCAACTTAAGACCACACTCGGCTCCTTCCCAAACCTAGCATCCTTTACAAGTTCACCCAGTCTGTCTCATTGAGTAGTGGCTAGCATTCTTGGCTGTCACCGCAGAGGTTCGATTCCCGGCTCTGTCTAGAAATTTAATTCTGGTCTGAAGGCTGGAACGGAGTACACTCCGCATCGTGAGGCAAAACTTAGAAGAGGCGGGTTCGATTCCTACCTCACCATCATGGATAGGCTATGGTTTTCCGTAGTTTCACATTTTTACTCCCGGTAACTGCTGGCATGGTAGCTAATTTACGGCCACGGCCGCTCCCTACCCAACTCCTACCACAATAAATACATACACTAGTTCGGACATCACAGTGATACAGGTTATCAAACAAACTCTACACGCATCATAGTATATGGGGCTACGTAACCACGATGTCGCAAGGAACCTAAGATAAGCAACAACAACAGCAAAAACAAAACAAAAACAACAACAACAACAACAGCAAGGACGACGTCACGGGCTATCAGACGAATTATACACATTTCAAAGTAAATGAGGCTGGTGAGCACGATTATTAAGAAACTATTAATAGAACAGCAAAATCAACAATAACAACAAAACAAACTTCACAACGGAATATGGGCCCCAGCTGGGTCCGGCATTGCTTCCACTTACTTGTGCCGGGCTCCTCTCTGTCTTCTTTCCTGTCGACCTCACTTGGTCAACTCTTGTTCTCTTCCGACACCGACGGTATTAGGGTATCCGAGGCCTAGGGAGTCTCTTCCTTTCCCGCCTTAATTGGCCCTTGTCTCATCTTTTCTGATTCCCTCCTTCTGCGAGGGGTCAGCCTTCTTTTTCTTTTCATGTTCTCTCCTGCCTTCTGCTCAAGGCCCTCAAGGAGGCCGGGTGTATGTAGCCCCACCACTTTTGGTGCACCCTAGATAATGCTACACCCTCAGGGGCTCACGGCTGGTGAGTTCGGGAGTTGGCGACCCCGAGGGATTCCTGAGCTGGGTCCGTTTCCCCTTTTTTCATTGCCTCTAGGGCGGACCCTCTCCTCTTTCACTTTCCTTTATGCCTTTCATGGCTCTCCTTCCTTCTAAGTCCCTCAGTCTGCCTTCTTCGCGGGTTGAGGGCATTTCTTTTCCTCCTGTCCTTTATTTGCCTTATTCTCCTTTAGTTTCCCATTTCTTCTTCTAGTATGTAGGTTGGTAGTTAGTTTTAGTTTTAAGTTTGCATTTCATTTTCATCTTCACGATCACCCATACCATCAGGGGCCGATAGCCTAGATGTTAGGCCCCTTAAAACAACAATTATCATCATCATCATCACAACGGAATAATTGAATCGGTCGGAGCGGAAAAGCATTAAGTCAAAAATGGTCATGTTTTAAAGAATTCGTAAATTATTCTGAAGTATTGACCACTGCTACCTGTAGAGCGATCAGAGGAGAAAAGCATTAAGTCAACGACTTGCTGCCTTTCAGCGCCGTATTCCATACTTAATGTTGGCTGCACTGCAAGATTCCTTCGTGTTACAGTGCTATTGTAAATTACATTTGTACAGGCTTTAGTTGGTTTTAGGTAGATTTCATTAGAAAGCTAACTATTGCAATGGGTCCCATGTTTCGACTTCCGGAAAATTTCGACATATCTTCGCGTTTCACATTCCCCAGACCCCAAAACCACCGTCAGTTCAAAAGTTTATATATAATTTATGTATGTATATCTTTATATATATATAATTCTTCGACACGTGTGTATGTCACTGGTCCCTGTATGGTTTAGATTCACAATCTGACCCGGTAGGTGGAATAAACACAATTTTAGAACCACAATTTACACACAATTTTAGAACCACAATATACAGTCAAAAACAGTCGTCATGGAAACCACTAGCCTTGGCCTTGGCGAAAGCTGATGTCTTTGGACGGTTTGTCTCTGTACGTTAGAGCCACCTGGTCACAACCTGTACAACTACCGCCATTACATACACTCCGCCCGGGGCGCAAAGTTATGTTTTGTACCATAGGTAGAGGTGATGTCGAATTCTTCTCTTTGTCTCTGCACGTTAGAGCGTTTCAACGAAGTCTCGTATGCGTTCATATACCATAGATCCGATTGCGATGAAACTTGGATGAGATGTTGAGTGCACTCCAGGGAAGGTTTCTGGCTTAGTAAATCCATTTTACAATAGATAGCGCAGAGTAGATTCAAGAAATGAGCGACGACGCACGAAGCGTTTCAACAAAAACCCGTATAAGTATATACACCATTCATCGATTGCGAAGAAACTTTGATGAGTTGTTGTGTACACTTACGTGAAGGATTCTAACTTAATAAATCCATTTAACAGCAAGTTGCGCACGAGTAGATTCAACAAATGAGCGACGAGGCGCGAAGCGTTTCAACAAGGTCCCGTATGCGTTCAAATACCATTCGTCCGATAGCATTGAAACTTGGGTGAGATGTTGAGTACACTCCAGGGAAGGATTCTGGCTTATTAAATCCATTTTTACAATAGGAACGCACGAGTAGATTCAACAAATGAGTGACCACGCGTGAAGCGTTTCCACAAAATCCCGTATAAGTTTATATACCATTCATCGATTGCGATGAACCTTTGATGAGTAGTTGTGTACACTTACGTGACGGTTTCTAACTTAGTAAATCCATTTCACATGAGGTTGCGCACGAGTAAATTCAACAAATGAACGACGACACGCGAAGCGTTTCAACAAGATCCCGTATGCGTTCAAATACCATTCGTCCGATTACGATGAGACTTGGGTGAGATCTTACGTACCTAAGGAAAGTTTCTGGCTTAATAAATCCATTTTACAATACGTAGCGCACGAGTTTTTTCAACAAATGAGTGACGGCACGTGAATCGTTTCAACAAAGTACAGTATGCGTCCATATACCATTCATCCGATTCCGATGTAACTTTGATGAGTTTGTAATGGTAATTAATTAGTGCCCCATGTTGGTAGCGAAATGTAATGGTTTCTTTCGCCCTCACGTTGAGCGACAAGTGTAACGTTTTGCTAGCCCCTAACGTTGAGCGTACAATGTGGCAGTTTGGCTAGCCCACACTGTTGGGAGATAAATGTAACTGTTTACCTTTGCCTAAGCTATGTTGTTTTAATGGGCGCCAAGACCTCAATGCAATGTTGAAATCTAAATTTGTATTTAACAACGTCTAGCTCTGGCAGAACACCTTCAAGACACAATTCACTCAGATCGTGGTATGATTTGATCACTAACCCAACAAACAATTGTATCAGGAGAAGGAATTGGTCTATATCTAATGCTACCTACTGAAAGCAAAGATTGCATTTTAAAAGAAATGAATTTATTATATAAAACAAGTATAGCAAAATTAATAATAATAATAAGTACAAAATTTAAATTGGAGCGTTGTGATTTGAATATTACCGATAGAAAATTACGTGAAAACGGAGTCTGATAAATTGATTTTACTCTTATTTCCAAGCTATGAAGTTACTGAAATATGAAATGTAAAACAAAGAAAAATGAGAGATTGCGTATTTCTGCGTCATTTGCGCTTACCATTGGAAATTGCCAAGGCATTTCCCTCGTACTTGCTGATGCTGTGAGCTTCCCAGAGTCTCCTGGACGTCGTCATCTCCGTCGGAATTTGATGATATTCTGGTAGATTAGATAATTCTATGGTCCGTACCTCGGACCCAAACACTCGTACAACCGCACTGGTTAAGTTTTGCAAAAGTTAGTCTTCAACTCCACTGAACATCGGAGCGACACGCACTTGCAACCGTACTCCGCAAGTTCTACACAGATAGTCCGTTCCACCGAACATCGGAGCGTCCCCCGCGTATAACCATACTCCGCAAGTATTTCACAGATAGTCCTTGTTTCACGGCGCGTCGAACGATATATGCACCTGTTGGCTCCCCCACCACGGTACCGTCTTCCAGCTTACGTTGTCTCCCCTGATTGGCTGAGCACGCCGCTAGATCCCCTCCTCTGCCTCATTACACTCGGCGCGCGAGAGGGAGAAGTCGATTTCCGTCCCAACAATTCGCCTTTTCTAGACCTTGCGACCCAGCCTTGCGTAATACTTCTCGACAGGAATCAGCTTGTATTTGAAATCCCAGTGAGTCACGTCTCTCGATATACCCTAACTGACAAAACTCCGTAAAATTCCGTAATCACATAATTTTCTATAATATTGTCGTTCGTAATAATTTGCTTGATAGCGTTTTCTAAGACATAGAAAACCTATCTGAATGCTAATAATTTTTATAAAATGCTCCGAAAATACCTTAATAATAATTATAATAAATTAATAATAATAATAAATTAACATGAAAAATTCTCTTGGCTGAACAATTTGCCGCGTAAATAAATATAGAATGGCTTCCTACTGACTTATGCCAGTTGCATAAAACCCCTCGAAAAACACGTTACATATTCGCCTCGGATCATCGGATGATTTACCGTGACGACGGTCCATTATCCGATTATCCCAGACACGTTAATAAACCCCATCCAAAATACATATTACATAAATGAAATCACCCTAAATTACAGATATATACACTCATATTTTTTCTTCACGCACTTTGCGTCAAAGTTTGTTGTCACTATGGATTGCACTTTGCAACCAGTCCAATGTTTTACATATGGAATAGTGTTCCACGGATATTTCCGCCTCTCAAATTTCTCTATGTTGGAGAAATAGACATAATTAATGTGTGAGCACTATGTATTTATGATGTCATGTCACACGCATTGAATGTGTTCTGATATATTTATATCACCATAGAACTTCCTAATTTCACTGGAGGTCCCCTCCTTATGGTGACATTTAATTCCACTTATCACTGAGCACACGATCACACTATTGTGGCAGCGCCTCGTGACCATAATACTTAATCTCTCTTTAAAGTAGATTAAATTAATATTGACTTCTGAAAAAAAACAGTAAATGCGCATTACATATAACACCAAATATTTCTGTGCCGTAATCGCCCTGTCTTGTTAAGTTCCCGTTAACCATATTCTACTTAATACTAGTTCTCAACACAGACCATTTCTCCTCACACAAATAATACCATTGTACAAATTATCTTAAATTACACACTAACAAATCTTACATGGCGAGGCCGTAAACAGAAATCACGTGTGCTGATATGTATGAGTTTCATGAAGGACTATCTCGCATTCTGATGGCCCATCTTTTATCTCGAGGACGCCTTAAGCTAACAAGCCCTATTCAAGCGCTCCCCCATCTCTTGGAGATAAATGGGAACCCATCAGCGCTGCCAAAAATGGCCTTGGTGCATCGAGACAATTTAGTGCTCAACAGCATCCGACAATCCCGTCATCTTTCCCTGTACCTTAAAAACTCTCATTTACTTACCTACTACCCCCCTGTGTGACTTCTGATACGCCTGCCTGGAAGACCAGATCTTCCACGCACCAGACACCACACTTACTCATTTGATAGGCTGGCTCGCCAGCTAAACACACTCACTTTATGACACATATTTTCGTAGACTATGTATATTATACGTTCCGTATAATCTGTTTCCCTCACTATTCTCCAGCACATATGCTGTTTTCCCAATACGTTTGGAAACTATAAATGTTTCTGTGTCACCTGCTTCCAACCTTGCAAGTGGCTCCCTTTAAATGAACCTCATCACGTTGCTCTACCTAGCATATTGCTCAGTGTCTGTAACGATGCCCTGTTGCTACTGTCCACACATGCTAACCCTACTTTCTTCTGGTGTTACACCTCTACTCGACACTCTATGACCTAAAAATGTCACTTCTGACTGACAGAATGACGACTTAGACAGCTTCAAAGTGAACCCTGCCTGATCTAACTTCTGAAAAACTATATCTAGATGACCTAGATGCTCCTCAAAACTGCGTGAACTAATTACCATATCATCTATGTAAATGGTTACAGACTCTCCTGTGTCATCCCCTAATGCGATGTTTAAAGCCCTAATTAAAGCTGCTGAACTACTCTTTAACCCATAAGGTGTTCTACAAAATTGATAAAGGTTATATTTATGACTAAAAGCTGTAAATGGTCTATCTTCGTACATAAGTGGCACTTGCCAAAAACTGGAACTCAAATCTACACAAGTGAAATACTTCTTCCCCTCAAATGTTTGCATTAATTCCTCTATTGACATAGATTTCAGCTGATCTGAACTAATTCTACTGTTAACCAAACGAGCGTCTAAACAAATACGAACAGTGCCGTCGGTTTTGGGTACCGTGATCAAAGAATTAACATACGGACTGTTAGAGTGCTCAATAATCCCATCTTCAAGCATCTGATTAATTTGTGCCTCAACTGCACTCTGATAAGCGAAAGGTACAGGATATCTATGTCCTGTGAATACTGACCTATCAATAACGTTCAATGAATGTTTATAGCAATTGGCCATACCAAATCGATCCTCAAACACTCTCCTATTACACCATAACACATCATAGAGCCGAACACACTGTTCATCCTCTATATTTCCCTGAAATGCAGCCTCACGTAACGAGTCCTCTAGACTTCCGTTCGTAATCACACTGCCCACAAAACATGGAGAACCCCACTCTACGGCTGGCGATATCTCATTTAAAGTACACATCACACCTACAATACTACTCCTCTGAATATGGTCATTGAACGCTACTTCTACTTCAGAATCTCCCCATTTAAATTTCAAACTCCCTACATCATAACATAAGTTACCAGACACTCTACTTAGCCACTCTGAACCCAAGATAACACTGAATACTAAATTTGGAATTACAAGACAAATCTGCTTCTCTACATGATTATTAATTTTAATGTCTACTAAAACTTGCTTAGAAATTACTTTAGACCTCTTCCCAACAGCTGTGATAACAAAAGTGCTTTTAATTGGCATCTCCTCAAAATTTACTCCAGTTCCTTTCATTTTATCATAAAATGCACTACTTATGCAACTCTTCATACAACCACTATCAATTAAAACATCTGTGTACGCCTCGGACACGATAAATTTAACTATGGGGCTCTTACTAACCACTTCCTGAATAATACCTTCATCATTTAGTTCATGTAATAATTCATTTCTTACATTTAGGTCATAGGGTTCCTGTATAATTGTATGGACAGGGCATGCTACAGACTGAGATTCTGACCTTACTTCGCAGCCTGGTTCGCGTTTAAAGAACCGCTACAGCTGGCCGTAGTACTAGTTACTACTGCACTGGTCTGGTTGTTCTGAGTTGTGTTGTCATTGTTTGGCTGTATATTACTACCACTAGGCTGTCCTCTTCCTTGACCCCTATTCTGGTTGTAATTATTGTCATTATAATTTCTCCCTTGATTTCCCCTGAAATCATTGTTTCTCCCTTGATTTCCCCTGTAATCATTGTTCCTCCCTTGATACTGATTACCATAGCCATTTCCTCTGTTCTGATTTAGCTGATTATTCTTATTTCTATTTTGAGCGTTGGCTCCTTCGCCACCGTTCCCTTGAACTTCTTGATGCCTGGCTTCATTAGGTCTATTATTATTATTACCCTGGTTCCGATTGAAATTGTCCTCATAACCCCCTCTCCCTAGTGCATCAAATGTGCTTAACAAATTTTCTACTTGTGATATAGTCTTTACATTCTGGATACAAGCAGCCTCCTTGATCCTATAGGGAAAGTGCCTAAGTAGCAACATTACCACACCACTTTCCTCCTTCAAGCCATCCAGATATTTACAAACTAATACCTGCCCTAAAAAGTATTCGGTCATGGTGGAGCTTCCTTTAGGGTTATATTTACCACACACTACTCCCTCACGATGCTGCGACTGAATAACCTCATTCCAGAACTTTTCACAGAATTTCATTTTAAAATCATTAATATCAGTAAACTTGTCTCTGTAGACAGCAAACCAATTCCTCGTTTCCCCCACAAACACTTGTTCTAAAATTTCAACTACCTGGCACCACTCAATACTACCATTTTCCAACCTCTCCCCGAATTTATTTTCTATAGTGTTCATGAACTCCATTGGGCACCCCTGTCGATTGCTGAACTTACCCAGTTCTACCTCCCTGTGTGTGCTATTCACAAAAACTGGCCTATTCTGACTATTTTCTTGCCTGATCCTAGCTTTTAATTTTAATTCTAATTCTGCGATTTTCTCCTCAGCCTTCCTCTCAATACTGTTTACTGTTAATTTAATGTTTCCTTCTGATTCTTCTACTTTATCATATAGCTTTGCTTGTTTCTCCTCAATCTTGCTAATGCTCTCTCTATTACTCTCTCTTAAATCATTTACTTCTGCAACTATTTGCGAGTGGACTTTCTCAATTCTACCCCCCAGCTGTTCCTTAACCTCTTTAGTTGCTACCTGAATTTTGTCAATTTCTCCCCCCAATTGCTTTTTGACCTGCTGTGTTTCCAGTTGCACTAGTTCTTTTAAATTTTCAGCCTGTGTACTGATTCTAATTTCTAACTCCTCCTGTACTTTTCCTAATTTCTTGTCTACATCTGCAATGATCTCTTTAACCTTCTCTTCCATTACTCCTCTGATTTCTCCTCTAATCTGCTCCATTTTCACACTAATTTCCTTGTTGTTCTTATCTAATTTTGCATTATTCTGTTCTAATTTTTTATTTAAAGCTTCTGTACTTTCTTTATTTTCCCTACTGTTTTGTTCTAATTTTGCATTTAAAGCTTCTGTACTTTCTTTATTTTCCCTACTGTTTTGTTCTAATTTTGCATTATTCTGTTCTAATTTTGCATTATTCTGTTCCAATTTTGCATTTAAGGCTTCTGTACTTTCTTTATTTTCCCTACTGTTTTGTTCTAATTTTGCATTATTCTGTTCTAATTTTGCATTTAAGGCATCACTACTAGCTTTGTTCTGATACATGAACTCGAGAAGTAAAGTTTTTAATTCTGGTTGGCCGCCTACACTCCCTGTTTCAGTATCGGGATTTACCTCCGCTACCCCGGTACTACCATCACTTGACATACTGCTCGTATCATCACTCTCCAGTTGATGACCACTACGTAACCTCATCTGTCTTTCTTTCTCATCCCCCATAATGATATACACTGATAAAGACAAATAACCCCCAAAATACAGGCACAGAAATATATACCCTTCTCCTTCCACAAATGTTATTAGGTTTTCAGCCCCAAGTTGTCGGCGACAAATGTAATGGTAATTAATTAGTGCCCCATGTTGGTAGCGAAATGTAATGGTTTCTTTCGCCCTCACGTTGAGCGACAAGTGTAACGTTTTGCTAGCCCCTAACGTTGAGCGTACAACGTGGCAGTTTGGCTAGCCCACACTGTTGGGAGATAAATGTAACTGTTTACCTTTGCCTAAGCTATGTTGTTTTAATGGGCGCCAAGACCTCAATGCAATGTTGAAATCTAAATTTGTATTTAACAACGTCTAGCTCTGGCAGAACACCTTCAAGACACTATTCACTCAGATCGTGGTATGATTTGATCATTAACCCAACAAACAATTGTATCAGGAGAAGGAATTGGTCTATATCTAATGCTACCTACTGAAAGCAAAGATTGCATTGTAAAAGAAATGAATTTATTATATAAAACAAGTATAGCAAAATTAATAATAATAATAAGTACAAAATTTAAATTGGAGCGTTGTGATTTGAATATTACCGATAGAAAATTACGTGAAAACGGAGTCTGATAAATTGATTTTACTCTTATTTCCAAGCTATGAAGTTACTGAAATATGAAATGTAAAACAAAGAAAAATGAGAGATTGCGTATTTCTGCGTCATTTGCGCTTACCATTGGAAATTGCCAAGGCATTTCCCTCGTACTTGCTGATGCTGTGAGCTTCCCAAAGTCTCCTGGACGTCGTCATCTCCGTCGGAATTTGATGATATTCTGGTAGATTAGATAATTCTATGGTCCGTACCTCGGACCCAAACACTCGTACAACCGCACTGGTTAAGTTTTGCAAAAGTTAGTCTTCAACTCCACTGAACATCGGAGCGACACGCACTTGCAACCGTACTCCGCAAGTTCTACACAGATAGTCCGTTCCACCGAACATCGGAGCGTCCCCCGCGTATAACCATACTCCGCAAGTATTTCACAGATAGTCCTCGTTTCACGGCGCGTCGAACGATATATGCACCTGTTGGCTCCCCCACCACGGTACCGTCTTCCAGCTTACGTTGTCTCCCCTGATTGGCTGAGCACGCCGCTAGATCCCCTCCTCTGCCTCATTACACTCGGCGCGCGAGAGGGAGAAGTCGATTTCCGTCCCAACAATTCGCCTTTTCTAGACCTTGCGACCCAGCCTTGCGTAATACTTCTCGACAGGAATCAGCTTGTATTTGAAATCCCAGTGAGTCACGTCTCTCGATATACCCTAACTGACAAAACTCCGTAAAATTCCGTATTCACATAATTTTCTATAATATTGTCGTTCGTAATAATTTGCTTGATAGCGTTTTCTAAGACATAGAAAACCTATCTGAATGCTAATAATTTTTATAAAATGCTCCGAAAATACCTTAATAATAATTATAATAAATTAATAATAATAATAAATTAACATGAAAAATTCTCTTGGCTGAACAATTTGCCGCGTAAATAAATATAGAATGGCTTCCTACTGACTTATGCCAGTTGCATAAAACCCCTCGAAAAACACGTTACAAGTTGTTGTGTACACACCGGGGAAGTCTTCAACTTGGAAAATCCATTTTACAATATTGGTTGCGCACTGTAGATGTAACAAATTAGTGACGACGCGCGAAGAGTTTCAACAAAATCCCGTATGCGTGCATATACTATTCATCAATTGCGATGAAACATGGATGTGATGTTGAGTGCACTACAGGGAAGGTTTCTGGGTTAGTAAATCAATTTTACAATAGCTAGCGCACAAGTAGATTCAACAAATGAGCGACGACGCGCGAAGCATTTCAACAAGGTCCCGTATGCGTTCAAATACCATTCGTCCGATAGCGATGAAACTTGGGTGAGATATTGTGAACACTTCAGGGAAGGCTTCTGGCTTAGTAAATCCATTTTACAATAGGTAGCGCACGAGAAGATTCAGCAAATGAGCGACGACGCGTGGAGCGTTTTAACCAAGTCCCGTATGCGTTCATATACCATTCGTCCGATAGCGATGAAACTAGGGTGAAATGTTGTGTACACTCGAGGGAAGGTTTATGGTTTAGTGCATGCATTTTTCAACAGGTAGCGCACGAGTATATTCAACAAATGAGCGACGGCACGTGAATCGTTTCAAAAAAGTCCCGTAGGCGTTCATATACCATTCACCCGAATGCGATGAAACTTTGCGAATTGTTGTGTATAATCCAGGAAAGGTTTCTGGCTTAGTAAATCAATTTTACAATCGGTAGCGCACGAGTAGATTCAACCAATGAGTGATGGCGCGTGAATCGTTTCAACAAATTCCCGTATGCGTTCATATACCATTCATCTGATTGCGATGAAACGATGAATTATTGTGTACACTCCAGGAAAGGTTTCTGACTTAGTACATGCATTTTACAATAGATAGCGCAAGAGTAGATTCAACAAATGAACGACGGCACGCGAATCGTTTCAAGAAAGCCCGTATGCGTTCATATACCATTCATTCGATTGCGATGAAACTTTGGTGAATCGTTGAGTACACTCCAGGGAAGGTTTCGGGCTTAATAAATCCATTTTATAATAGGTAGCGTACGAGTAGATTCAACAAATGAGTGACGGCTCGCGAATCGTTTAAACAAAGTCCCGTATGCGTTCATATGCCATTCATCCTATTGCGAAGAATCATTGATGAGTTGTTGTGTACACGCCAGGGAAGGTTTTCGACTTAGTAAATCCATTTTACAATAGGTAACACACGAGTAGATGCAACAGATGAGTGATTAAGCGTGAAGCGTTTCAACAAAATCCCGTATGCGTTCATATACCATTCATCCATTGCGATGAAACTTTGGTGAGTTGTTGTGCACGCTCCCACGAAAGTTTATAAATTAGTTAATCCATTTTACGATAGTTTAGAGGCAGTTAACAGAAATTGAAAAAAATATTGTGTATCTGAAAGCACTTCAAGAAACAAAGTTACAACACTCTTTTTGATTGGCAGGACAACGTCTGCCGGCTCAGCTAGTATGTATTGCGCCCGTTAACGCATGTTTGCTCAGGCAACAGAGACGAAAACTTATGCTGAAATGTAACTGAACATACCCTGCGAGCGGCGGGAAGAAGCTGAAGCAATATCTAACCTAACCCCGTGGCACTACAGCCCTTGAAGGGCCTAGGCCTACCAAGCGACCGCTGCCCAGCCATTTGGCCTGCAGATTTTGGGGTGACGCGTGGTCAGCGCGTCGGGTCCCCTCGGCCGTTAATCTTGGTTTTCGTGACCGGGGCACTGTCTCACTGTCAGACAGCTACTCAATTGTCCTCACGAGGCTGAGTGCACCCCGTTCCAACCCTCACGTCAGTTTTAAAATCCCTGACGGAGCCGAGGATCGAACCCGGGGCCTCCGGGCGAGAGGCAGGCGCGCTACCCCTACACCACGGGGCCGGATTGAACCAGCAGGTGAAGACAATCGCATGAGTGATGAAGAATATCACAGGATCACTGACAGAATGGATCGTGCACGAAGTCAAACCAAGGATTGGTAATTGACTGAAATAAACATTGACTTCCACAATTTTTATTTACTTGACGTGGAGATGTGTGCGCCCGTTGACGCATGTTTGCTCAGGCAACAGAGACGAAAACTTATGCTGAAATGTAACTGAACATACCCTGCGAGCGGCGGGAAGAAGCTGAAGCAATATCGCTTATGATTATATTTTTACTTATTTTTCACATTCCAAAATCTACTATAATTATAACTAAGTAATTCTGCATATTTGAAGTACAGCATACTTCGTAAATCGAAGAAACTATCAATTTACGCGGCCAGCTCATGTACTGAGAGCACGCCATATTTGGTAACACCAGTTTCCTATTCGTCTGTGGAAGGGACAACATGTGCATGATGGAGCACCAGTGAAAGGAAACCATGTGGCAGGAAAATCTACGAATAACTTTCTTACGGATAGCCATCATGGCATTGTGTAATAATTGAACGATTGAAGACATTCACCACTACGAGAACTGTAAAATATTTTTATTATTATCCGAGGTGAAATAAAGGACTTGTGCGAAGAAAACTTTGCAACCGCATGGTCTCATTCTCACGCACACACACATATTTCAGTTTTATAGAAACTGTGTATTTAACTAATTTTGTAACTGTACAAATCTACAAGTACAATTTTTATTTGCCGGTTGGGCAGTGATTTTGATTTATTTTTGGTTAATATTTTCTTGTGTAAATATCAGTGCTAGTCACGAGTGAGTGTCGCACAATCGACAGAAACTAGAGCCAGTGGCGGAGTGAAATGGGCAATTTTTTTACCGCATATTAGCTGCAGTGCTCGACAGTTTTATTTAATTATGTGCTACATTTTTACCAACGCTAACATCGCAATAATGATAAACCAGCAGATCTTCAGATACAACTCCAACCGCGCGATGGCATGTGATTGCTAAATCATGCGTGGGAAATTGGCGACGGAGGATGTCCAGACACAATGAAATGGTAACCTAAAGCCATACACGAGACCGCATACAACATCTCATGGCGGGACTCGAACCAAGTGACGCTGAATCTGTAAGTCAGATTAAATATTTATAGCGTATTGTAAGAGTGGAAAACAGCAGACTTAGTTTAAATTGGTTTCATTTATTTTGTGCACAATGCAGGTAGCTAATTATAAGACACGTGTGGAAATTAATGGTTTATTAAACATTTATTGAAGCCAGGAAGGCTGGATTTTCAATGCTCATTCGTATCATTTAAAAAACAAGTATTATCAACTTTTATTTTTGTCAGGCTGATAACAAATAAACTAGTTTGACAATGGTAAATCGAGGCAAGGTTACGAGCCAAGTTCACTACACAGCACACTCGATTCTAGGCAGTGGATTAATATTTTGTTTTAGAAGGCTGTGAGATTCTTGACATTATTACAAGTGGAATACAGAGTTCCGTTACTCACATTTATTGGCCAGAACGATACTTGAAAACAGGTTTATTTCCTTAAGAGAAGCCACACAGGCTATGAATGAAATTGTATTTTGTAACCAAATGAATGCAGGTTCGATTTATCCAGGGAAGAGGCAATTTTATAAACGCACACACACAGTTAGCTTATATCAGAAACCCTTATGTTTATTTAAAGCGTTGTCAGGATGTGTTTTGTACACATAATCTTTATTACCAGCAATTCAAACGTGTATCAATTAGGATTCCACACTTTTGTAAATTAAGAATATTATATGAGTCGTGACGGTGGATGAATACCTCCGACATTGTTATTGTGATTATATCGGTGGTATTGAACTGACTAAAGTCGTACCAAAACCTGAGGCGCCTGGATCAATGGATCCGAAATAAGAGTAAAGTAATTTGTGAAGACATAGGATGTCTAATAAGTGTGATGAAATATTGATGAAAACACAGGGTGTCTCGTAAACTATTTAACTATTGAGTTATTTGCTTAAGTTGGATACAAACGTTACCTGAATACACTGAACGCTTTTAAAGGTCCATAAACTGAACAACAATACCGTCAGGAATAAATAATTGTGTAAAACTCTAATAATAATCAAAAATAGGGCTTTGAAAACTAACAAATCTTATAAATTTCCCCCTGATCCTAAATAAAATTTATAAACATTAAAAATAAACTATTTTTCTGGACCAAATGTTAACACTTAGATACTGTTAAGCTATTGTAGATACATTTTGATACATTTTCACATGATTAGTCGACCACTAATTGGTGATGTGATAACTGAAGCACACACATCAGATTAGTAGCAATATGAGTCGATGTAATTGTTTAATTACTATCGCATTTGCAGGCTTACCTATATTTTCTATTTTTTAACACTTTGACACTATGACCGTTTGTAACAAAAAGTAACAAATCGAGTACGTAGGCAGTGCCAATTGCACAACCATAGGACTGCTGTATTATTGTATGCATTTGTGTTGAATTAGCTTTTTTTTTATTCAACAACATTGTGCACATAGCTTGATTTTCTTAGTAATAAACGCATCTCGTTTATTAATTAATGATATTTAGGACTAGCTAACACTTAACTCTCAAGATAAATGTTAGAGATGGCACTATCATAGCATAGGACCAATTTTCCCCTTGCTACTAAATGTAAATGTTCTAGTATTTGTAAACAAGTAAATGTCTTGCTTTGCTGTAAATTCTTTTGATGTTTGATCCACCCGTAAGTTATTTCGATGTAATTGCTTAGGGCCGATCTTACGTGCCATTCTCTTAGCTTGTTCATTTTGTCGAATTTTGTATTAGGAACATGAGAGCAATTTAGATCTTGTTTAGGACTTTTTTTATATTTCTTTCAGGGCAGAATAGTATCGGACTAGCCGTTTGCAACTCTCATGCTAGGCTAGGGATCTATTCTGAATAAAATGTATTTGTGATTTTAACATAAGACTGACCTCTCTTTCTTGTTTAGTTTTGTTATCGATGCATTCCTCTGAGCTGGTTAAAGATCGAACCTCACTAATTCCCGACACCCCCGAGTGCAGATTTTTGTGCTACACCAGCCTATGAATGTATCGTCCCCCATACTTGTGTGTTAACTGGAAGAGGGTCTCGGAAGGGTCATTTGAAACAGGTGGCTCCCCAAAACCTTCGGCCAGCGGGCACATATAATACGTTAGCGCCGTTCGTGGTTGCATCGAAACTTGTGTTCGATCTCCATGATTCGTTTGTTTGTGAGGATTTTATTTTGTTAGCAAATCCAACAGGTTAGTAACGAATCGAGATTTCGTACTAGTGTTTTGGAAGGCTACATGGCATTCTTATTCCAGAATTAAGACCATGAGGCTAGGTAACATTTATTAATAATGTTACGTGCCACCCCCCTAGTGGCACTTTATTTAACTGGATTACGGTGGGTTGAAGCACAACACAGGTTGTTCCTTTAAATGAAATAATTAACTTTATTGTGGCCAGAAAGATACACTTCTCATCAGCAAATGCAAACAATTAGAACCTTACTCCAGTTTCCTAAAGTCTCTTCCTTGAGCGCTCTTGGCCCTTTCACTTGTCAACAAACCACATAAGTTAAACCGTCCTAATGAGTACGGTGGCCTTGACAGAAACTACCTGCTCCTCTTCCTCATGTACACCAACCACAGTTACTTACGATAATCCGCTACCCGCTGTTTCGCTGTCCACAAGCTGGGGAAACAATGTCACTGGATTTCGTAACTCGCACGGCACTTCGTCACCACACTTCTGTCGCACTCGCTCACAAACACACACCCAGAGAAAACTCGGTCCCCTCACTGTTGAAGCAGCTTATATAGCAGGCTGGTGACTCAATGAATTCTAGAATCGTCCAGGACACACGGCTTCTCGACATTTCCTTCACTGGTTCAGTCAAGAATATTCTGGATCATCCTTTTGTCCTAGTAGCCCTGTTGCATAAGGCTCACGCAATACATGAGGCAGGGCACAGCCCAGCCCTGGGGCAGTTGTGACTCATGCGGCGAGCGATGACACAAACTCACAGCCGTAACACCACCCCCTTCCTAAAAAGGCTGATCGTTCCGATCAATCATTGGTCCGTCTGTGTCCCTCCGTAGGCTGCCAGGCGATCTCGATGCACGATCTTCATCTTCGCCCTCGGGCTCCGCTGGATCCTGTAGACGACATCGTTGATCCGTTTCACGACTCGGTACGGGCCCTCCCAGGACTTCTGCAGTTTGGGTGACAGGCCTTTCTACCGTAATGGGTTGAAGAGCCAGACCAGGTCGTCCTCGTGGAATCCGCCGGCATCCGCCTGCTGGTCGTATCGGGTCTTCATTCGGTCGGTCTCGATCCTCAGTTTCTTCCTCGCGAACGCGTGCACGTTCTCCAGTTGGTCGACCAGTTCCTGACAATACTGGCTTACCGGGATCGGATCATTCCCAGGTCGGCCGAAGGCAATATCGACAGGTAGACGGAGCTCCCTCCCAAACATGGCCTGGGCTGGTGTGCACCCGGTGGCTTCATGCACGGCGGCGCGGTAGGCCAGGAGAAATAGTGGAAGATGTTTGTCCCAATCCCTCTGGTGCTCGCTGACGACTATTCGAAGATGGTCCTCGATGGAGCGATTGAATCGCTCTACCATCCCGTCGGACTGAGGGTGTAGCGGCGTTGTCCTTGTCTTCCGGATTCCCAGCAGCTGGCATAGGTTCTAGAACACCTGCGACTCGAAGTTCCTCCCTTGGTCGGAGTGCAGCTCCAGGAGTACTCCGTACCGGCTGACGAATTCCTTCACCAGGGTCTCTGCAATCGTCGCGGCTTCTTGGTTAGGGAGCGCATACGCCTCCGGCCATTTGGTAAAGTAGTCGCTGACGACTAATATGTAGCGATTCCCTGCCTCGCTTAACGGGAATGGTCCAGCAACATCGAAGGCCACTCTCTCCATGGGGCCGCCCACGTTGTAGGTCTTCAGTGGACCCCGTCGTCTTCGTCCTGGGCCCTTGCTGGCTGCGCAATCGTGGCACCTCACGCAGTGGTTCTCCACGTCTGTTTGGCATCCGATCCAGTAGAAACGCTCTCTCAGCTTCTCCAGGGTCTTCTTTACCCCTAGGTGTCCACCAGATGATCCTCCATGAACTTCCTTCAGGACTTCCTCCTTCATAGCCTTTGGAACAACGACTTGTTCCCGAGATGTCTTCCCGTCGGTGCTCTCCCAGGTACGGCATATGAGGCCATCCCTCACAACCAGCGAGTCCCACTGCGCCCAGTAGGACTTCAACTTGGGGCTGCAGTCACTCACAATGTTCCACCCGGGTCTGGGGACACAGGCCCTCTTCCATTCGGCTATCAGTCCCAGGTCATTATCTTCTGCTTGTGCCCGCATGAAAGATTCGCGGCTCCAGCTCCCTTGAAGTTCCACGGTAGTCCTTTGGCACTGTATCCCGGTGTTCTCCTCCCTTCGGGCACAGAAGGTGCAGTCTTCGGGGCACGGTCTTCGTGACAGGGCGTCGGCGTTAGAATGCAGTTGGCCTTTCCTGTGCAGAATCTCAAAGTTGTACTGTTGAAGCCTCTCTCACCGCGCGAGTTGACCCTCGGGCTGCTTGAAGTTCAGGAGCCACCGCAGGGATGCATGGTCGGTCCTGATGAGAAATTCTTGCCCGTACAGGTACTTGTGGAAGTGTTCAATGGTCTTCACGATGGCGAGCAGCTCCTTCCTGGTGACACAGTAGTTCCTTTCTGGCTTTGACAAGGCCTTGCTGAAGTAGGCCACTACTCTCTCCTCGCCTTCCACTACTTGCGACAGGATTCCCCCTATGCCAAAGTTGCTGGCATCGGTATCGACGACGAACCTTGTTCAAGGTCTGGGGTAGGCCAGAATAGGCGCGGTGCACAGAGCCTGCTTGAGTTGTTCGAAGGCACTGTGGCATTCTGCTGTCCACGTGAAGAGTTGGTCCTTCTCAGTCAGTCGATGTAAAGGTTTGGCGATGTCGGCGAATCCTTTCACGAAGCGATGGTAATACGTGCAGAGTCCCAGGAAGCTTAGTAGTTGGGACTTGTCCTTCGGAACTGGCCACTCCCTCACAGCTGCGGTCTTCTCTGGGTCGGTGCGCACCCCCTCCTCGGAGACGATATGCCCAAGGTACTGGACCTGCTTCTGGAAGAGCTGACACTTCTTGGGGCTCAACTTCAGCTGGGCAGCCCGTAGCTTCATCAAGAACTCCTTCAGGTGGCTGTAGTGCTCCTCGAAGCTTCTCCCCAGAACGATGACGTCGTCTAGGTAGACCAGGCAGGTCTTCCAGTGTAGTCCCCTCAGAATGGACTCCATTAGCCTTTCGAAGGTCGCAGGGGCGTTGCACAGACCGAATGGCATGACGGTGAACTGCCAGAGCCCGCTGCCCACAGAGAACGCCGTTTTCTCGCGGTCCTTAGGGTGGACCTCCACCTGCCATTAGCCACTCTTCAAATTCAAGCTGGAGAACCATCTTGATCCTGATATGGTGTCCAGCGTGTCGTCGATCCGGTGTAGAGGGTAGCTGTCCTTCTTTGTGACGTCATTCACCCGCCTGTAGTCCACGCAGAACCTGGTGGAACCGTCCTTCTTCTTCACAAGCACGACCGGAGAACTCCAAGGACTAAGTGATGGCTCGATCACCCCTTGCTCCTTCATCTCTTCTACCATCCGGTCGACTTCGGCTTGCTTGGCGAGCGGGACACGTCGGAATGGGGCCCTAATCGGTGCGCTGTCCCCAACGTCGATTCTGTGCTGGACCAAGCTTGTCCTACCGAAGTCTTTGCTCCCCACGGAGAAGACATCCTGGAATTCGCGGAGCAGGTCCTGAAGTTGGCGTGATTGCTCCTCGTCTAAATGGTCCTGGGATCCTCGGTACAGCTTCTGTAGTTCTTCTGGCAGGGCGCGTCTTCTTTTGTTGTCCGTCTGCAGGTGTCCGTCCGTCGTGTCTGTGATGCGGGCAATCCAGGTAACGGGCTCGCAGACTCCTAGGTCGGTGTCCCGGTGAACCGTAATGTCGTAGTCGTTCAGGTTGGACAGGCGGACGTACGGCCGAGACGTCGTGTTGATGAGGGTCTTGGCAACTAGCAATCCTTTTGTCTGGATGTCCTCATATTTTGGCTCGATGACAGCCGCCACTCCCTCAGCTGTTCCGTCGACAATTACGGCAGCGCTGACCTCCGTCCTGGCGGGAACGATGACGTCTTCTCTCAGCCTTACTCGTCGTGCGGTGATGGACTCGTGCGCAGGTTGCAAAGCAAGTTCCTCACCTCCGAAGTGCAGAGTGTTGGTACTCAGATCCAAGATGATGTTGTTCTGGTCCAGGAAGTCCAGTCCGATGATCACTTCATTTGATACGTCAGCCACAAGCACTGGATGCTTTATCGCCCGTCGACCAATGACGAACTCCAGTGATGCTTCGCCATGTACCGGTGCGGTCTCTCCGGTCGCGGTTATTACCTGGAGGTTCCTTTGTGTGGGTTGCACTCTCCACTTCGGGATCACGGTGGGACTGACGATGGTCCTCGATGCTCCCGTGTCGATTAGCATGGGCCAGCTCCCTCCGTTGACGACTCCGTCGACCATCAGGCTGCTATTATCCCTCCGTAACTTCGTCACACGAACCTGGACTGCCGGGGCTTGACGACTGTCACAATCCAACCTTTGCCCCCCAAGGCTGGCTAATACTCGTTTCCCTGGGTCGCGCGGTTTTCAGACGACTGATTTCCCGTCGGATACCCTCGGCGGCAGCGATCACCGCAGTCCTTGCTCAGGTGGCCTTTCTTACCGCAGGTCCAGCAGGTCGGTAGTCCTCTTCCGGGCCGCCTCTCCGGTTGCCTTCCGGCTGTGTCGTTCTTGGTGGTGCCGCGACTATCGGAGAAACGGCTTAGCGCCTCCATTAATTCGTCGGCCAGGGGCTTGGTCTCGTTGGTTTTTGTACTGGTTCGTCGACGTCCACTTGACGCACCCGCGCGTGCATTCTGGATGCCTGTTTTTCCGTCTCGAACTCAAGTGCGTGGCTCAGTGCATCTGTCAGGGTCTTATTGCGCGCGAGTCGCAGCGCCTGTTGAGTGTCCGAGTCCCGTAGCCCGTCGATGAAAGTCTGCGTCGCTATCTGCCCCAGAAAGTCGGCCGGCGCTGTTGGGTAGGCTAGCTTTACGAGACGTGCGATGTCCATCTCGAACTCCTGCAGGGTTTCCGCGTTCTTTTGTACCCGGGTCCGGAGCTGCGTCTGGTAGGCCTGCTGAAGATGGCTATCTCCATATCGGCACTCTATATGGGCGATTAGTGAAGCGTAGTCCTGGGATCCAGTCGGGATGGCCTGAAGGAGGTTAAGGGCGTCCCCTCTCAGCGCTACAATGAGAGCTGTCGCCTTTTCCGTGCTGTTCCAGTTGTTTATTGAACAGGCTGCCTCGAACTGACGTAAATAGGTGCTCCACGGGACCTTTCCGTCGAAGGTTGGGGGCGTCACTCTGCTCTGTCCCGTTCCTGATATTCCCGGTGTACCTGTGGGCGGGCGTCGGCGCAGCTCGGCAACTTCCTCTTGAAGAGCGTTGAATCTCGCTTCCATCCCCGTCGACGGGCGTTGGTTCAGCTCAGAAATCTCCCTTTGTAAAGCGTTGAATTTTTTTCCACCCCCGTCAGTGGGCGTTGGCGCAGTTCGGCAACTTCCTCTTGTAAGGCGTCGAACTTCTTTTCTACTGCTGTGACTTCCTCACGTAGGCCCTGGCAGACGGTGTTGACTTCCTGACGCAGACCCTGTTCCAATTTCTTTTGACTTTCCTGTAATTTCGTCAGCAGACACTCTTCCAGATTTTTTTGGCCATCCAGAAATTTGGCGGTTAGGTCCTCTGCTAGCTTATTCTGACCGTCTTCGAATTTGGAAGTTAGGTCCTTGGCTAAACTTTTCTGGCTATCTTCTAATTTAGCAGTTAGGTCCTCGGCTAACTACTTCTGGCCGTCTTCCATCTTCTTCAGGTCATCCTTCAGGTCCTTGGCTAATTTCTTCTGGCCGTCTTCCATGCCACTTAACTTTTCTAGCAATGCTGCCAATTGCGCCTCCATTTTAGTTGTTTGTCTTGTAAAGGGCATGCACTCACAGGAAAATTAGAGAAAATGACCTGCTCGGGTTTTGAAACCAGGACCGTCAGGTGTTGTGCTTGTGCTTGTGTTCGTAATCCGGCTTATGACACCAGTTGTTACGTGCCACCCCCCTAGTGGCACTTTTGTTAACTGGATTACGGTGGGTTGAAGCACAACACAGGTTGTTCCTTTAAATGAAATAATTAACTTCATTGTGGCCAGAAAGATGCACTACTCATCAGCAAATGCAAGCAATTAGAACCTTACTCCAGTTTCCTCAAGTCTCTTCCTTGAGCGCTCTTGGCCCTTTCACTTGTCAACAAACCACAGAAGTTAAACCGTCCTAATGAGTACGGTGGCCTTGACAGAAACTACCTGCTCCTCTTCCTCATGTACACCAACCACAGTTACTTACGATAATCCGCTACCCGCTGTTTCGCTGTCCACAAGCTGGGGAAACAATGTCACTGGATTTCGTAACTCGCACGGCACTTCGTCACCACACTTCTGTCGCACTCGCTCACAGTCACACACCCACAGAAAACTCGGTCCCCTCACTGTTGAAGCCGCTTATATAGCAGGCTGGTGACTCAATGAATTCTAGAATCGTCCAGGGCACACGGCTTCTCGACATTTCCTTCACTGGTTCAGTCACGAATATTCTGGATCATCCCTTTGTCCTAGTAGCCCTGTTGCATAAGGCGCACGCAATACATGAGGCAGGGCACAGCCCAGCCCTGGGGCAGTTGTGACTCATGCGGCGAGCGATGACACAAACTCACAGCCGTAACAATAATAATGAGTTGAGGATTTGATTTGCAGTTATCCTAGTCTTGAGTAAATGTAAGTTTGTTGTTTGTCTTGATGTCATTTAAATTTTTACCAGAGGTTCAGCTGTTATCATCGAATAAATTTATGAAGGAATGGATTTTCTACTGTTTTCCAATTCAAATCATTGTTAAGGCATATGAAGTTGTTAGTTCCCCGTATTTCTCCAATTGAAGATATTGTGTCTGCGCAAGAGACAGCCGAGTTGTTGGCAAACTTGCCTGCCCTACTGCATAATTTGCAGGTGTCGATGGACAATTTGACACGAAATAATAATGACTTAAGGGCTGAGATGGCTCAGAACAATGAACATTTAAGGGCAGATGTAAACACTGTTAGGGCGGATATGGCTCTAAATAACGAAAATTTGAGGGCTGATATAAACAATGTCAGGGCCGATGTGACACAAAACAGTGACAATTTAAGGGCAGATATTAATAATGTTACTGAAAATATAAACACTGTTACAGAAAATGTAAACACTGTTAGGGCAGACATGAATGAGAACAGTAAGAATGCTACAGCTACTCTGTTACAAACTAGTAACAACATTACCACAAATATTAGAACTGATATGACACTGTTGAACACTAATATTAGAGCTGATATGCTCTGTTAAACAATAACATTAGGGCAGATATGGCACAGAATGTAGTTGAAGTGCGAGAGGACATTGCCAATGTTAAAGCCGAAATTACTGTCACAATCAATAAGGTTACTGATGATTTGCGTGCAGAAATGGAAACTTATCGCACGGAATATCACGCACACTTAGAGGGAATAAAACAGGAGATACGCACAAGTAGATCTGAGATAAACCAAAACCCCAAAGACGTTCAGACGGAGTTGAACGATAACATCGAATCAGTCAGGAGTGAAGTTGCTAATGCAAAATAAATCGTTAGTACTAGGATTAACTCCGTGGAGCAGCGTATGGAAGAAGTTAACATGTATGTGGGTGTGTTAAAAGCTGATGTGGTTATAGTTAACTCTGGATTAAAATTAACTAGAAGCATAGCATTTGCCGTACACATGAATACCAAACGTGTAGCAAGCAAAGTAGAGAAGGTGGAGGCTGAAGTCAGCAAAATAAAACAGGACTTAGCTACAGACATTGAAGCGATTCGAGAGGAAACTCGTGAGAACAATCACAGATCCAACCAATACGTAGCAAAAACATTAGACGCTTACCTTGAGGAACAGGATGGGAAACAGAAAGAATTCGATAATCGTATTGAAGGAAGATTTGAGCAGATAGAATCACAGGTGAACGCTATAATTAATAAGCAACCTGAGAAAGTGTTAGAATACGCCGAAATGGATGAACGCATCAATCGTCTATTAAAACCTAATAGAGAGGGTGTACCATCTACAAACACTGCGACTAACATACCGAAACCGAATGTTCCGATGGAAAACCAAGGTTATAATCCATTTAGGACAACATCACAATTTGTGACACCGAATGCTAACATAACGCCGAATTATGGGCTGACACCTAACTTTAATGTCACGCCGAACTATGGTCAAACTCAGTACTCGAATATTGTGTATTTGAGAAGCCATGAAGATCGACCGGCAAAATGTAATAATTCCAATTCCGTTACACCGGTAGATTTTTTGAGAAACCTGGAGTCATACATGTGAGAAACTATGGTAACACCAGACAGGGAGTTACGGTCTGTCGAAAAATACCTAGAGAACAGACCGTTAACCTGGTTCAAGGTATTCAGATACTCATTCCACAATTATCAGGAATTTAAAGCAGCATTCCTTAAGATTTATTGGTATTTGGAACGTCAGCAAAATATAAGGGCGGAAATGTACAATAAGAGGTACGCTAGTACTCAAACAACTAAGTACGCTACCTACTTCGCAAGTCAGCTTTCGAAATTGCAATGTTTGGAACCCCCTTTATCCGAATTAGAACTTGTTCAAACCATCAGAAGACAATATCCTATGGAAGTACAAAGGTTACGCATAGCGTCAGATGCGAATACATTTATGAAATGTGACGAAGTTCTTAGAAAACTGGATAGCAGTCACGAACAATTTGCACCTACACCTAAACACAGGAGCACACTTGAGGTAAATGTAACTTCAGTGGACAGAACCAGTCAGACTGTACAAATTACAGAAAATCGTCAAACAAATAATCGTCAAAATCACGAGGGACCAGATAGAAGGAGAGATTTCCGTGATTATCGTAAAGACAATACACCTTATGCAAGGAATCGTCGATTTGACACAATTAACAAGAATTACCAGAACAGATATCAAAACAGAGCCAACAATTACAACAACAATCGTCGTAATAATAACAATAACCATAACAACGCTAATTTCAACCGTGGTTATAGAGGACAGCCACGCGATCGTGGGGATCGGAATAACCGATACACTGATAATCCCAGAAGAGATTACAGACACAGTGGCGGTGACCGAAGAGAGAATGATTCTCGTTTCCAATACGATAATGATTGGAAAGGTAAGGCTAATGAAAGTCGACAATACATTCAGGAACGGAGAAGAAGAAATGCAGAAGACGAAGAACCAGACAGAAGAAGAGATGGAAATAACAAATGTCGTGAGAAAAACAGGAAAGTTACGACAGCTGATGTTCACAACATTGAGATTGAACCAGCAGGTGATGACAATCGCATGAGTGATGAAGAATATCACAGGATCACTGACAGAATGGATCGTGCACGAAGTCAAACCAAGGATTGGTAATTGACTGAAATAAACATTGACTTCCACAATTTTTATTTACTTGACGTGGAGATGTGTGCGCCCGTTGACGCATGTTTGCTCAGGCAACAGAGACGAAAACTTATGCTGAAATGTAACTGAACATACCCTGCGAGCAGCGGGAAGAAGCTGAAGCAATATCGCTTATGATTATATTTTTACTTATTTTTCACATTCCAAAATCTACTATAATTATAACTAAGTAATTCTGCATATTTGAAGTACAGCATACTTCGTAAATCGTAAATCGAAGAAACTATCAATTTACGCGGCCAGCTCATGTACTGAGAGCACGCCATATTTGGCAGGAAAATCTACGAATAACTTTCGTACGGATAGCCATCATGGCATTGTGTAATAATTGAACGATTGAAGATATTCACCACTACGAGAACTGTAAAATATTTTTATTATTATCCGAGGTGAAATAAAGGACTTGTGCGAAGAAAACTTTGCGACCGCATGGTCTCATTCTCACGCACACACACATATTTCAGTTTTATAGAAACTGTGTATTTAACTAATTTTGTAACTGTACAAAATCTACAAGTACAATTTTTATTTGCCGGTTGGGCAGTGATTTTGATTTATTTTTTGTTAATATTTTCCTGTGTAAATATCAGTGCTAATCACGAGTGAGTGTCGCACAATCGACAGAAACTAGAGCCAGTGGCGGAGAGAAATGGGCAATTTTTTTTTACCGCATATTAGCTGCAGTGCGCGACAGTTTTATTTAATTATGTGCTACATTTTTACCAACGCTAACATCGCAATAATGATAAACCAGCAGATCTTCAGATACAACTCCAACCGCGCGATGGCATGTGATTGCTAAATCATGCGTGGGGAATTGGCGACGGAGGATATCCAGACACAATGAAATGGTAACCTAAAGCCATACACGAGACCGCATACAACATCTCATGGCGGGACTCGAACCAAGTGACTCTGAATCTGTAAGTCAGATTAAATATTTATAGCGTATTGTAAGAGTGGAAAACAGTAGACTTAGTTTAATTTGGTTTCATTTATTTAGTGCACAATGCAGTTAGCTAATTATAAGACGCGTGTGGAAATTAATGGTTTATTAAACATTTATAGAAGCCAGGAAGGCTGGATTTTCAATGCTAATTCGTATCATTTAAAAACAAATATTATCAACTTTTATTTTGTCAGGCTGATGACAAATAAACTAGTTTGACAATGTTAAGTCAAGGCCAAGGTTACGAGCCAAGTTCACTACACAGCACACTCGATTCTAGGCAGTGGATTAATATTTTGTTTTAGAAGGCTGTGAGATTCTTGACATTATTAGAAGTGGAATGCAGAGTTCCGTTACTCACATTTATTGGCCAGAACGATACTTGAAAACAGGTTTATTTCTTTAAGAGAAGCCACACAGGCTATGAATGAAATTTTGTAACCAAATGAATGCAGGTTCGATTTATCCAGGGAAGAGGCAATTTTATAAACGCACACACACAGTTAGCTTGTATCAGAAACATTTATGTTTATTTAAAGCGTTGTCAGGATGTGTTTTGTACACATAATCTTTATTACCAGCAATTCAAACGTGTATCAATTAGGATTCCACACTTTTGTAAATTAAGAATATTATAT
The DNA here is from genome assembly GCA_946902985.2 of Meconema thalassinum. NCBI lineage: Eukaryota > Metazoa > Arthropoda > Insecta > Orthoptera > Tettigoniidae > Meconema > Meconema thalassinum. The sequence continues at coordinate 353,637,971 of OX336392.1, forward strand.
GAGTCGTGACGGTGGATGAATACCTCCGACATTGTTATTGTGATTATATCGGTGGTATTGAACTGACTAAAGTCGTACCAAAACCGAAGGCGCCTGGATCAATGAATCCGAAATAAGTGTAAAGTAATTGGTGAAGACATAGGATGTCCAATAAGTGTGATGAAATATTGATGAAAACACAGGGTGTCTCGTAAACTAATGAACTATTGAGTTATTTGCTTAAGTTGGATACAAACGTTAGCTGAATACACTGAACGCTTTTAAAGGTCCATAAACTGAACAACAATACCGTCTGGAATAAATAAATGTGTAAAACTATAATAATAATCAAAAATAGGGCTTTGAAAACTAACAAATCTTATAAATTCCCCCTGAACCTAAATAAAATTTATAAACATTAAAAATAAACTATTTTTCTGGACCAAATGTTAACACTTAGATACTGTTAAGCTATTGTAGATACATTTTGATACATTTTCACATGATTAGTCGACCACTAATTGGTGATGTGATAACTGAAGCACACACATCAGATTAGTAGCAATATGAGTCGATGTAATTGTTTAATTACTATCGCATTTGCAGGCTTACCTATATTTTCTATTTTTTAACACTTTGACACTATAACCGTTTGTTACAAAAAGTAACAAATCGAGTACGTAGGCAGTGCCAATTGCACATCCATAGGAGTGCTGAATTATAGTATGCATTTGTGTTGTATTAGCATATTTATTTTTATTCAGCAACATTGTGCACATAGCTTGATTTTCTTAGTAATAAACGCATCTCGTTTATTAATTAATGATATTTAGGACTAGCTAACACTTAACTCTAAAGATAAATGTTAGAGATGGCACCATCATAGCATAGGACCAATTATCCCCTTGCTACTAAATGTAAATGTTCTAGTATCTGTAAACAAGTAAATGTCTTGCTTTGCTGTAAATTCTTTTGATGTTTGATCCACCCGTAAGTTATTTCGATGTAATTGCTTAGGGCCGATCTTACGTGCCATTCTCTTAGCTTGTTCATTTTGTCGAATTTTGTATTAGGAACATGAGAGCAATTTAGATCTTGTTTAGGACTTTTTTTATATTTCTTTCAGGGCAGAATAGTATCGGACTAGCCGGCTGCAACTCTCATGCTAGGCTAGAGATCTATTCTGAATAAAATTTATTTGTGATTTTAACCTAAGACTGACCTCTCTTTCTTGTTTAGTTTTGTTATCGATGCATTCCTCTGAGCTGGTTAAAGATCGAACCTCACTAATTCCCGACACCCCCGAGTGCAGACTTTGGTGCTACACCAGCCTATGAATGTATCGTCCCCCATACTTGTGTGTTAACTGGAAGAGGGTATCGGAAGGGTCATTTGAAACCGGTGGGTCCCCGAAACATTCGGCCAGCGGGCACAGTATATATGTATAGATATCAGTTTCTTGTGGACACGATAACTGCCGTAATTTTGCACCAATAACTTTGAATTTTTTACATAATATGTTTCCCCGTAAAATCTCGGTCGAGTTCGTTAATGGGCAAAATCGGTTGTAGGGGGTGAAAATGGGAGGCTTTTTTTTTTTCGAAAAATTGAAATGTCGCTATAACTCTCTTAATATCTGAAACATTGAATCCATTCAAAGTTCATACTATGTGTCGGATAAGGCCCTAAAATTTATGTTTGAAAAGTTTTTTGATAGCACCAACCATTGACCAAAGGGGTGGGAAAAATTGGGTTTTTCGGGAAACATTAATCATATCTCTGTTAATAGGCACAATATCAAAACCGTACAAAATGGACAATATTCCTCCAATAATTACCTAAAACTTTTGTCTGAAATTATTTTTGATATGACCCACCATTACGCCACGGGGTGAGCAAAATGATTTAAATTATAAGAAAATGCCATGTGCCAAGAGAGGTTGCCATGACACCTTTACTTTTAATTGATAAGGGATGAGCAATCAGCAGTTGCTATAACAACGCCACTGCACGAGATCACATTCAGTTTTCCATCTGTCTGTGGGAAGCGACTTCGGTATCGGAACTGGTAGCATGCTGAACTTCTATGCCCAAGGTCGCGGGTTCAAACCCGGCTGAAGTCGTCGGATTTACTAAGATAGCTAAAAAAACTGAGTATGCTTTCCTTCGGAGGGGAAGTTCCAACGTTCGTTGCGAGTTGATGGTTCCGGTGGCATCTAGTAGCCAAGTTCACAGCTAGGTGTCGATGATGGTAGTATTTTTAATTATGTAGCCTATTTTAGGTAGATTTCATCAGAAAGCTAACTATTGCAATGGGTGCCATGTTTCGACTTCCAGAAAATTTCGACATATCTTCGCGTTTCACAACCCCCAGACTCCCAAACCACCGTCAGTTCAAAAGTATATGTGTGTGTAAATATATGCATATGTATATATCAGTTTCTTGTGGACACGATAATTGCCGTAATTTTGCACCAATCACTTTGAATGTTTTACATAATATGTATCCCCTTAAAATATCGGTCGAGTTCGTTAACGGGCAAAATCGGTTGAAGGGGTTGAAAATGGGGGGGGGCTTTTTTTTTCGAAAAAGTGAAATATCGCTATAACTCTCTTAATACGTGAAATATCGAATCCATTCAAAGTTCATAATATGTGTCGGATAAGTGCCAAAAATGTATGTTTGAAAGGTTTTTGATAGCACCAAACATTGACCAAAGGGGTGGAAAAAGTAGGTTTTTCGGGAAACATTAATCATATCTCTCTTAATAGGCACAATATCAAACCCGTACAAAATGGAAAATATTCCCCTAATAATTACCTAAAACTTTGTCTGAAATAATTTTTGATCTGACCTACCATTACGCCAAGGGATAAGGAAAAATGATTTCGGAATTAAAGAAAATGCCAAGTGCCATCAGAGGTTACCATGACAACGCTTCTAAATTGATGAGGGATGAGCTATCAGAGGTTGCCAAGACAACGCCATTGCACGAGATCACATTAATTTTTCCATCTGACTCTGTGGGAAGCGGCTAACTGGTAGCATGCTGAACTTATATGCCCAAGGTCGCTGGTTCAAAGCCGGCCAAAGTCGTCGGATTTTCTAAGAGCGCTAAAAATCCCTCAGCATGCTTTCCTTTGGAGGGCAAGTTCCAACGTTCGTTGCAAGTTGCTGGTTCGGTGGCATCTAGTAGCCAAGTTCACAGCTAGGTGTCGTTGACTTTAGTATATGGTACAAAATTAGGAACTACTACTTCAAATTGACCGTCTGCAGACCTTACCTGAATTACAGACTAATACAGTCATCACAATTAACACCGATTATCATATTCTACACACACGCAATGTACACGGGGTTACATGACCACGTTGTCGCAGCCCCTAAACTGAGGAACCAACAAAAATCTCTGCGGGAGATAAAATTTTGCGTGAAGAAGTAACAGACTGCCAGATAGTTACACATCAGTTCCAAACCTTGCATAAGGACAGTGTGATCACAAGTATAACAAGTAGTTCCGTGAAGAACTATACAGCCTATTTTCATATATCCTACTTATGTTAACTGCCACTATCAATATACAAAATTTCAGTTTGATTGCTGTAATAGATTCGTAGATATTGAAAAACGACTAAATATTTTGGATGGTCGCCATATTTGATTTTATATATATAGGTCCTAGAGTTGCGTACGGATACATGAAGATTACTGTGTACGTGTAGCATTCAAACTTCAATCACATGATTAGGACACAAGAAGTAACAAGGAGATTTTCAAATTTCGCGCAGCTGCCATCTTGTGGTTATGGAAACAATTGAAATAAATTAGATGCCATTGGATTAACATGCGTATAATGATTTACTGAACCAAGTTTCACTGCACTAGGATGGTTAAATTGCGAGAAACTTCCATGTGAATATTCATACTTCGCGTCAACGCCATTTTGGATTTGTGATCAGTAGTTTATTTAAAGTCCTATAGGTGAACTTAAGTTCATAGCCCCTATGAACATTAAAAAATTCAGTTTGATTGCTATAATAGATTCATAGATATTCAGAGCCGTATTAATATTTTGGATGGTCCCCATGTTGGATTGTTAAATGTATAGGCCATACAGTCATGTACCATTAAAGGAAAACTATTACGTAGATTCATTATTCAAACTTTCACTTCGATCGCATGACTACGACACAAGAAATATAAACTTAATTTTAAAATTCACACAGCCGCCATCTTGAGGTTATGTAAACAATTGAATTTGAATTAGATACCAGTGCATTACATTGTGTATAAACATTTCCTGTACCAGATGTCATTGCGTTTGGATCATTAAATAGCGAGAAATGTCTATTTAAAATTTTCAAATTAGCTTGGCCGCCATGTTCGTTTTGTAGTTAACCGGTTTATGAAAGTCTTATAGAGGAACTTCCAGTAGTGTCCTTTATCTCCGTACAAAATTTCAGGGTGATGCCGCTAACAGTTTCAGATATATAGAATGCCGCTGAAATATTTCGCATATCCGCCATCTTGTCGTTATGTAAACAATTGAACAAAGTTAAATGTCTGTGCATTACAATATGTATAAACATATACTGTACCAAGTTTTATTGCTTTCGGTTGGTTAAATCGCGAGAAACATCTATTTAAAAGTCGCAAATTCGCGTGGCCGCCATGTTGGTTTTGTTGTTACCAGTTTTTCAAAAGTCGCATAGGTGAACTTTTAGTAGTCCCCTTTATCACCGTAAAAAATTACAGGGTGATATCTGGAATAGTTTCGGAGATATTGAGTGCTAGTGAAATATTTCGCACAGCCGCCATGTTGGATTGGTGAGACGTAACAAAATTTCAAGGGCACGGTCGAAGTCGTCCGGAATAGTGCTATGAACATACCGATTTCATTGAATTCACTTCAGTCGTTTCAAAGTTATTAGGGGGGGACACACACACACCTCACACACACACACACACACACACACACGCACACACACACGGACAAAGGTGATCTCATAAGCCTATTTTTTTCAAAATTGAAAATAGGCTAAAAATGAACCCCAAATGACAGGAAGGTTACTATCCCCATAAGACAATAAAATGATAAAAATATGCATACAAAAACGAAAAAAAAAAATTAATTAACCTCCAAATGTAAAATACTTTCTTGCAATCAATGAGGTCTTATCCTCCTACGAAAACCTGCATATTTTGCCTGTTATAGCCTATCCCCTAGGTTGCCCGGTGAAATCTACCTCCGCCTTCCGGCGTGCCGAGAGGAATTTTTTTAAGTACTAATCCATTTTAAATTAAAATAACATGTGAAATATTCATTCTGGATGGCTTTATGCCGCACTAAACTAACCACGGAGCAGAAAGGCATTAAGTCACGTTTGCCAAATTGATTCGAAGAATGTGTTTATAAATTATTTATTTATTTTTACATTTTTTGTCGTGTGGCCTCCTGAGAGGCCGAATGCAGGTCTTTCTATCCGACGCCCGTGTGTGACCTGCGCGTCGGGATGAGAGATGGAATAGATGAAGATGAATGAAACTGGGCAAATATATGGAAAGAAGCAGCCGTGGCCTGTCAGAAGGTACCGTCCTAGCATTTCCCTGGTTTTGAAAATGGGGAAACTACGGAAAACCATTTCAAGGACGGCCGACGGTGGGGATCGAACCCATGCGTCTACCGAGTGAGCAGACAGCTTGGCGTCATGGCCTAACGCTGCGCTTTAGCCAGCCTAGCCACTACTGTCGGTAATTAAAATTGATATTCCGCTAACACAAATATAACCTGAATAGTTGCTTCTCAACATGGATGACTAATATAGTGTGTTTGTTAAGTTCTGTTCTATCAATGACATTTTATCTGTCTCCTGAAAAGTAGTGGAATCTTTTCTGCTCCGACCGATTCAAGTATTGGGCTGACGTCACATAATGTTGTTCATACATGGCGCCTCTGAAGGCGAGGCTGTGTAGTGCACGAGGTTATCGCAGTATGGCGCTCTGCACCGTCGACAAGCAGCGCCACAGCTCGCGGTCGTCAGGAACTACGTACCAAGTATAGGTTGTATCGACGCCAGCAGGCGCCAAAACACGAGTGTGGTTTTGAACGTGGATATTGCTAAATCTTGAGACAACGCAGAAGTGGACTTGATTCTTCCAACCACAGGTGAACTGTAATTTTTATAGCCGTTTGAATAGCAAATAATGTTTTTCGGCTATTACTGTAGGTCGTGGTAGCTCAATAGAACGGAGCATTGGACCGGATATCAGACGGTTCCTGGTTCAATTCCTGATAATGCCGGACACTTTAATTCTGTGGTTAACATCCTGATGACCTCGTTGTTCCTTCCCTTAAAGCAACAATGACTAACTAGCATCTTGATGGAGAGTGTGGTGGCGCTGTTTGCCTCTCACCAAGGCAGGCCCGGTTGATTCCCAGTCAATGCATATTAGATCTTCGAAGTGAAATGGCATGACCTGTGGTTCGGATTCCACGTAAGGGAAGTACTGTGGATCATGATCGCGAGATTAATTGTCACGTAAAACTACAAGCGTCCTTCCTTTCTTCCTGCCTTTCTTCCTTCTTTTCATCCTTCCTTCTCTTCCTTCCTTCTTTCTTTCTTTCTTTCATTCATTCTTTCTTTCTTACTTCCTTCTTTTCTTCCTTCCTTCTTCTCTTCCATCTCCTTCTTCTCGCCCTTCCATCCTTATTTTCATCCTTCCTTCTTTCCTTCCATCCTTTCTTTCCTTCCATCCTTTCTTTCTTCTTTCCTTCCTTTCTTCCGTCCTTTTTATCCTTCCTTTCTTCCTTCTTTTCATCCTTCTTTTTCTTCTTCCCTTCTTTCTTTCTTTCTTCCTTTCGTCCTTCTTTTCATCCTTCCGTTTCTCCTTTCTTTCTGCCTTTCGTCCTTCTTTTCTTCCTTCCTTTTTTTCTTCCCTATTTCTTTCCTTCCTTCTTCTCTTCCTTCCTTCTTTTCTTCCTTCTTCATCCTTATTTCTTTCCTTCCTTCGTTTCTTCATTCCTCCCTTCTTTTCTTTCTTCCTCCCTTCTTCTCTTCCTTCTTTTCATCCTTCCTCTCTTTTTCTCGCCCTTCCTTCCATCCTGTTTTCCATCCTACCTTCCTTCCTTTCTTTCTTCCTTCCTTCTTTCCTTCCATCCTTTCTTTCTTCTTTCTTTTAGTTCAATTATAACATCAGGCCAATAGCTGACATCCGGCCTACTTTAATAGCTTTTCTTGTATATGGTGTTTGTTTTTCGGGCTGATAGTCTGTATGCACTCTTCTGTATATAATTTTTCCAGTATCATTAGTATTATTATTGTTGTATTATTACTGCCCTTTTGTTACTCTAATTGTTAGACTATTATTATTTATATTGTGAATGTAAGTGAAATGTTTTATTTGTATAAGCCCTAATCTTATTTTATGTAGGGTCCTACCGTAAAGGAGCTCTTAAGCTCTAAGTGTAGCCGTGAAAATAAAATCAATCAATTAATCCTTCTTTCCTTCCTTCCTTTCTTTCTCCTTTCCTTCTTTTTATCCTTCTTTATTTTCTTCCTTCCTTCCATCCTTTCTTTCTCCCTTTCTCCCTCGATTTCTTCATTTCTTCCTTTCTATCTTTCTTCATTCCTTCCTTATTTTCTTTGTAAATAGTATTATGCATTGTGACGTGGGTTTCCTTAGTTCCGTGTGAATTATCATGTATCGGACAGTGAATTTTCTCATTAAATGCAAGTAGGTTCGTTATATGCAATAACTTATAAATAGTTATAGAAAATGATTGCCGTATATCAAGCTATAAAACATTCCCGATGCCAGTGGGCGTAGCAGTAATGAGCGAATAATTTAACTGAGTACGTGGGTTCCACAACATTACCCTTCAATGAGAGAAAGCAGCACCTTGCAGGTCGTTAACCAACTATTCCTTTCACTTACCGCAGCTCTATTAGAAATGTATAACATACAAAATGCAAATCTCCCAAGACATAGTAATAATAATGACTAGGGCTCGGATTCGAGCATATTTGCATTATTTTTTTTCCTGAAAAGTACACATTGAAAGAAGCCTTTCGGTGGTATTTTCACCTCTCTGGGACCAACAGAATTGAAATTTATCGAGCATATAAATGCATAAAACCGCGGTTTTCAGAATAGAAGCATATAAATGCATATTCTTGTGGTTTTCGTCTAAATAGTTTGTTTTTCTTCGAATTCTCCTCCGAATTCGGGTTCTGACAATCCTTAAGGTTCGAAAACAGAAATAATTATTGAAAAGCCTATCTAGTGCGAATAATAGAACCGCAGGCTTTTAACCTTTTGTGAGGTCGTTCTCGTCATAGAAAATTTTATTGACTGATTTAAGAAAATCATTCAAAACTGAAAACATAGAAAATTTCTTGTAGTACTGACCAATGCAGATCTACTTCATTGACTCGCCTAATTCTGAACATTTTGTAAATGAACTTTTAAACTGTATCTTTTATAAGAGCACTTCTCTTATATATACTTGTAAAACTTGAATGTGAGTATATTGCAGTATATCACACATACAATTAGAAAATAAAGCTCGTATTTAAAGGTATGTTATTGTTTTTTTCATTTCACTTTCCTTTCTATAGTTTTTAACTGTGTTTTTCGAGCATATTCTGCATATTTAACCGCATATAATGGGGGTTTTGAGCATATCTATCGAGCATATAATGGGTTTATAATGGCTTTTTCGAGCATATCTATCGAGCATAAAACACAGGGTTTTCGAGCATATCTGGAGATTTTATCGAGCATATCGATCTGAGCCCTAATAATGACTAACAACCGTGTTGTAAATGGAGCCAGACTTGGCTGTAAGAGGATGAATCTGACAGTTGATTCTCTGGCCTTTGCACATGACCTTGTAATTTTCACTGACTCGATAGAAACAGCCGCAGAACAAATCAATGACCTGAGGACACAAGCAGAAAATGCGGGACCCCAGATATCCTTAAAGGAAACGGAACAGTTTATAAGTCGGCATCCAAAGTGCTAGAGAAAGGAGAAGGGAAAATCAAACAAACGGAAAAATCTAAATATCTTGGAAAGTCGATAGATTCCAACACCTCGGAGGAGAAGAAGAAGATGATGATGATGATGATAATTGTTGTTTTAAGGGGCCTAACATCTAGGTTATCGGCCCCTAATGGTTTGGGTGATAGTGAGAGATGAGATGGGAATGAAAACTATAACTAATATTAACTACAGACTTACATACTAGAAGAAGGAATGGTAAACAAATAAAGAATAAAGCAAATAAAGGACAGGAAGAAAAGAAATACCCTCAACCCTCAAATAATGAGGATTGAGGGACTTTGAAGGGAGGAGAGCCATGGAAGGCAGATAGGAAAGGGAAAGAGGAGAGGGTCCGCCCCAGAGACAATGGAAAAATGGGGGGGGAGGGAACCGGACCCAGTTCAGGAATACATCGGGGTCGCCAACTCCCGAACTCACCAGCCGTGAGCCCTTGAAGGTGTAGTCACTATCCAGGGTGCACGAGAAGTGGTGGGGCCACACACACCCTGCCTCCTTGAGGGCCTTGAGCAGAAGGCAGGAGATATCGTGAGAACAGAAAAGGTTTGACTCCTCAGAGAATGAGGGATCAGGAAAGATGAGAGAAGGGCCAGTTAAGGCGGGAAAGGAAGAGACACCCTAGGCCTTGGATACCTTAATATCGTCTGGGGTCGGAAGAGAACAAGAGTTGACCAAGAGAGGTCGGTAGGAAAGAAGACGGAGAGGAGCCCGGCACAAGTAAGTGGAAGCAATGCCGGACTCAGCTGGGGCCCCATGGTGCCAACCCACGTCCCACTGTATGTGAGCTCCTTGGGGGGGGGGGGGGGTCGGAGAACAAGACTTTGTATCACGGGTCAAGAAAATGGAAATAGTATACCAACTAACTAATAACGTCTACAATAAGAAATCAATATCCAATAACGCCAAGATACGATAATGTTGTGTTTGAGTCTAACTAACTAGTCTTTTGACTGGTTTGTTGAAACCCTCCATGCCTCCCTGTCCTGAGCTAATCGTTTCATCTCTACATAGCTAGCACACATTGCAACCGAGGCAAATGGTTTAACATATTCTAACCTTGGTCTACCCCTACAATTCTTGTCATCAACCCTTCCTTCCATAACAAGAAATAAATATCACAAACGACGTCATAAAGAACTGTGGAGCCATTAGTACAATAGAAAGCAAGCACAAATTCAAGGAGAAACCTAAAAAGAAAACTGGTAGGAAATGGTCCATAGAACGCAATATGCAACCAAGTGCATTCATGAAGAGATTTTGGGAGGATAAGAAGGCGAAAACCATCAAGCCAAGCCAAGAAGAAGAAGGAGCAGAAAGAGAAGGAGGAGGAGGAGGAGGAGAAGAAGAAGAAGAAAAAGGAGAATAATAATAAGAAGAAGTAACAAATAAAGCAATAAATAAACAAATAAATCAAATCATTTCTAATCTATCTAAGAATATATAATCCATCTGGCTATCTATCTGACTATCTATCAATAAATCATATGGACACAGTTACTTGGAACTAATAAGCAGTGAAAGTTGAAAGTTGATGTCCAACTACCCACGGGCTCGTAACCTGTGAGGTGAGCCTCCCCTGGGGAGCCTCAAAGAGGTTATTGTGTAATATTGCTCTACAGCAGTGGTTCCCAACCTTTGTCAGCCGACGCCCCCCTTTTCAGATACGGGAGTTCTTCGTGCCCCTCCCCCCGCCCTCCCACACCCCACTCATCGCTTCTATAACCTCTTCGATTGACGAGGAGGATATAGACCCAACCTAATAACACTACATAATGGAATACGCCTATCTATTACATACTAACTTCATTTTAGCACAATACAAAGAACACACTTTTACAACAAATCCTTAAATTAGTCAACAAATGTCAGTGAGAGGGTTGACACTGTTTTCTCTTGGTAAGATCAAGCCTACAGCGCTGCTTTGTTTCTATGACACTCAGCGTTGAAAATCCTGACTCGCATAAATATGTCTTTGAAAATGACACGCAATGCAAATTTGGCTATTACAGGATACACTGCAAGACAGTTTACCCAAAAGTCACCCAGTCCTAATATTTTAGAATCTTCTTTTAGCTTTGATTCACATCTATGGCTTCTTCTAGAAGCTGTGCTGGCAGTGCTTCAATGTCAATGGCAAACAAATTTCTTGTTAACATCTAGGGCCATTCTTCCGACGAGATATGAGGATAGTACCAGGGAATCCAAATGTACCTAAGTTTATTACGATCACGTTCATTTTCCGGCAAAATTTCATTAAGGCGGTGAAAGGATGAGAAGTTGTTCAACTGAAGCCAGCGTTTCCATAACTGTATTTTTTCCAGGAATGCATAATATTGGAGTTTTTGCCTTGGAGCTTTAAGTTTAAACTGTTCAAAGCTTCAAAGAAATCACAAAGATATGCCAACGAGACGATAAAATTGGCATGATTTTGCTCCTTACAACACAGCAAATTCCTTATTTCACCTCCAACCTCGCGGCTTCACACAGGTTTGTGCCGACAGTTGGCAATTACCAGTGCTTTTGAACGATTGACTTGGTGCGACGATCACTTGGAGAGATTCGAAAAATGTTTATTTTACAAAATTGAAATATTCGAGTTAAAAAAATTAATTTGGAAATCACTTCACGGCCCCATTGATAAAGCCCCTAGGGGGGCGCGCCCCCAGGTTGGGAACCCCTGCTCTACAGAATTTCCACCAGTCGGAACGTAAAACATAAAGTTATACGATATTCTTCTTCATAGAAATTATTTTGATAACAACAATAGATCTAATGAAATATGTACACAGTTGATCCGCACGACTTTTATCCGCATCTGCACAACTGTTATCCGAATCCACTGGCATTACAATGAAAATGAAAATCCACAGCCTGCTTCCAGTCTCCGACCGGGTCAGGAATGGAATGAATGAAGCCCCCATCTAGCGGCGAGGATATGAACTGTGCCGGCTGCCGAGGCCTGACGCACTCCTCTGGGGCAATGATTAAATGAATGACAGTTGAAATGAAATGATAGTGGAGAGTGTTGCTGGAATGAAATTTTGACAGGGAAAACCGGAGTACCAGGAGAAAAACCTGTCTGCCTCCGTTTTGTCCAGCACAGATCTCACATGGAGCGACCGGGATTTGAACCACGGACCCAGCGGTGAGAGGCCGGCGTGAAACTTAGTACAGCAAATGTTTATACACATTGTAATACACTGGCATCTATTTTAGTTCAATTGTTTACATTCGGCGGCTGTGCGAATATTAAAATTAAGTTTTTATTTCTTGTGTCGTAATCATGCGATCGAAGTGAAAGTATGAAAAATGAACATACGCAATATTTTTTCTTCAATGGTACATAACTATGGCCTATACATATAACCACTGCAATTTGCCTAACAGTGGTGGCCAAACAGTAGGATATCTTACAGGGGAGTCTTCACTCTTGTTTACGGGTCGGCGGCCAACTTCTATGAAGAAGGTATCCAAAAACTTGTGCCACGCTATGACAAATGCCTGCAAAAGTTCGGCAGTTATGTGGAAAAGTAGTTTAAAATGTGTAGAATGTTGTGCAATAAATAATTTTTCTGTATCTGTACACAATTTAATTTTATTACCAAACGGAACTTACTTTCTGGACGTGCCTCGTATATCCGCATCCGCGCAAAGCTTTACCTGTACAGTGGTACGTGCCTGTCAAATTTGGCTTTGAATCAGACATTGGTTTAGCCGGTAGTCGATTTAGCCAATGGAAATTCTATTTGCCACCAATTTATGTGTTGCAGGGATTGGGCCAATATAAATATTGAAAACCAAATGTCCTACCATTTCTTGTGAAGTTCAGTGCAACCGTTTACACGAAATAAGGGAGGACACACACAGGTCGTACGGACAGACTGATACACATTCCACCCCTTGGGTTAACCCAATTAGACTACCAACCGGGAATTTGTTTTCAGTGGTTTCCCACTTACACTCCAGCCAAATGCCGAGATGGTTCCTAACTTTTGCGACGGCCGTCTCCTTCCTAATCCTTACCTTAATTGAAAATACACACAGTGCTACAGACACAGAGCAAAACAGGTTATCAGACTTTCACTCAGTGAAAATCTAGCGTGCTGCCCACTTAGCAAAGAAGCCGGGGTATGAATCGTGGACTTACGAAAGGAGCATTTTCCTTGCGATGCTGGTGGTAATCTACATAACCCTAACAGCCACTTCGTTAGTAAGTGTTCGTTAAATGGTCTGTCAACCCCTCGAGATAGAGAGGTGCGCATTCGTTTACAGGGGTCTCCAAATGGTTTAGCCTACGGACCACACTGACTCCCCCACCAAGTCCTAAGGGACACAGCTCATCATACCAATATAGCCTACAGTAGTTTTTATAGGGGCGTGCTGGCGCACGGATCAATCTATAGGCCTCTCACCAAGGTGGACTGGGTTCGATTCCCGGTCAGTGCATGTGTGATTTTAGAAGTGAAATGCCATGCCCTGTTGTTCAGATTCCACGTAGAATGGAGGTCCCGTGGCTCATAATCACAAGATCCACGGTCACGTAAAACTACAATCTTCCATTTTGTAGTTTGTATTATTATTATACAGTATTCTGCCTAGTGGCAGGTTCATGTCTTCGTACAGAGAATTTCTGATGCCAATGTTCCTGGTCTTCAGCTTCTTCCTTCAGTCTGCTGTAACTCCTTTTTCGGGGGAAAAGTTTACCTCTGGAAAGTTTCACTCCAGGAAGTGCCATCATTTATTCTACGTCCACCGACGTTCAAAAAAAAAAAGTCAACCCCTGGCACTATACAGCCCATGACGGGCTAAGGCCGACCAAGCGACCGCTGCCCAGCCATTTGGCCTGCAGATATTGAGGTGATGCGTGATCAGCGCGTCGGGTCCCCTCGGCCGTTAATCTTGGTATTCGTGATCGGGGCGCTGTCTCACTGTCAGACAGCTACTCAGTTGTCCTCACGAGGCTGAGTGCACCCCGTTCCAACCATCATGCCAGTTTTAAAATCCCTGACGGAGCCGGGGATCGAAACCGGGGCCTCCGTGTGAGAGGCAGGTGCGCTACCCCAACACCACGGGGTCCACCGACGTTCAGGAAATATAATAATGTGGTAGTCAATTAAAATACCCAGAACAGTCTGATTCTTCGGTCATGATACTGCGATGTGGAAAGGATATAATACAAACTGAATAGGCTGGAACCGGGCAGCAGTATCGGCTTGGAGCACGGAGAAAATGATTTGCTGTGTAGCGATATTTTATCATTTTAAATGATCTTGTCGACTTCGTCGTTACGCTGGGGTATGGCGTTACGTTACGGTGACGGGACAAAATATACCGAGAATGCACTGAGGTGTGTGACGTCATAGTACCGCTTGAGCTTTCTCCTTTCCCCACGCGCTCCGGTGAGCGTGACGTCATCCAGCCAGCTACCTCCTTTGACCTTGGTTTGCACTTGCTAACGGACTTTGAGTTCACGCAGCATTTGTAGCATTTGTAGGGTCTAGCATTTAAAATGATATAAAATCTAGTCTTTCAGACTATCAGTCTTTTAAAAGAAATATATTTAAAGACATCAGTGCTGGAATTAAGAGTCTTCCACTCACACAGTTTGATCAGTTGCATAAATATGCTCTCGTCACTACTTACCTATCTGTGTAGAAAAAAAAACACAAATTAACTGATGTGCATATGAAATCGCTGCTGATAATAATATAATATATCGTATGGCCTCGGGTGCCTGGTGCAAGCTTTGTTAATTGACACCCAGAGGGTAGCTTGCATGTCGAATTTCGTCGTTCCTTTGAACGGTATGAAAGTCAAGGAGGTTAGATATCTAAACTCCTTGACACTACAGCACTTTCAAGTAGAGAATGGAGGAACTTTTTTGTTGGCGGAAAATCCCGAGATTAATTTTGCCATTGAACACGGCCTACTGAATTCAAATGAGTTCTTTAACATGCCAACAACGTATGACATGAGTGTCGTGATTTTTGTCGCCTTTAAAAATCACTTACCATGGCCAGGGGCGAACCTGCAATCTTGGGGTTGGTAGTCCGACACTATAACCACTCACCCACCGTGGCAAGCCGCTGCTGATAAATTCCACTAGAAAACTTGTTCCACAAAACAATTGATGATGATGATGATGATGATGATGATGATGATGATGATTAGGGCCCGGATGTTGATGACATGTCATCTTTTTACTGAGCTGTCTGAAACAATGCTGAAGTACATAGAAACATATCATTTTTATTTTACATATTTTTGCATTTTTTTGGTGCTATTTTTCCATTTTAAGAGCATTTTTTTAAAGTTTGGTAGATTTTTTGGTCATATTTTAGAGAAATCAGCCTTTTATGTTTTTTTTTTCAATTTAGCCATGTCACAGCTTTATATGAGGGAGTTACGTCTCTCAGAGTTAAGAAGAAGCTAGTAGCTATGAACATAAACCTTTAGTTAAGTGTTAGAAATCTATTTTCATTGAATTTTCAGTTTGAGCCTCAGATGTCATTTTTGGAATATTGGTGAGTTTATTATTATAAGATCATTTTCTCCACTTTATAGTGCATTTTTCGATTTTTTAGGTCATTTATTTCAGTCATTTTTGAAAATTTTAAGTGCAATTTTTAAACTTTTTACGGCATCAACATCCGGGCCCTAATGATGATGATGATTGTTGTTTTAAGGGGCCTAACATCTAGGTTATTGGCCCCTAAAGGTTTGGGTGATGTGAAAATGTTAATGAAATGAAACTAAACCTAAAACTAACAACAAACTTACAAACTAGAAGAGGAAATGGAAAACAAGAATAAGAATAAGGGAAACAAAAGACAGGAGGAAAGGAAATGCCCTCAACCCTCGAAGAATGAGAACTAAGGTACTTGGAAGAAAGGAGAGCCAGAAAAGGCAGATAGGAAAGTAAAATTTATAATAATAATAATAATAATAATAATAATAATAATAATAATAGTAATAATAATAATAATAATGTTAATGGTTTTACGTCCCTTTTAACTTATGTGGTTATAAGTGACGCCGAGGTGCCAGAATTATGCCCCGTAGGGGAGCTTTATCGTGCCAGTAAATCTACTGACACGGCTCCCTCGCAATTGCGCACCCTCAAATGCCAGCTGATTGTGCCAGGTTTCGATCCTGCTACCTCGGGAACAGCAGGCTGAGCCACGCAGCCAGCCGAAAGGTAAAGAGGAGAGGGACTGCCCCAAAGGCAATTGAAGAAGGAGAAAAACCAGACCCAGCTCAGGAAGCCCTCGGCGTCGCCAACTTCCGAACTCATCAAACGTGAGCCTTTAGGGTGTTACACAATCCAGGGTGTACCAGAAGTTGTGGGGCTACATACACTCTGCCTCCTTAAGAGCCTTGAGCGGAAGGCAGGAGATACAATGGAAAGAAAACAAGAGATCTGACCCTCGAAGAATGAGAAATCAGGATAGATGAGACAAGGGCCAATTAAGGCGGGAAAATGAGAGACTCCCTAGGCTTCGGATACCCTAATACTGTTGGAGTCGAAAAAGAAGAAGAGTTGACCAAGGGAGGTCGAGAGGAAAGATAACTGAGAGGATCCCGGCACCAGTAAGTGGAAGCAATGCGGACTCATCTGGGGTCCTGTGGTTGCCAACCCACGTCCCACAAGTTGTGAGCCACTGGGGGAACAAAACGATTGTAAATGGAAAGTTACAGCTGCATCATAGTAGTCTAATAACAATAATAGTAATAATAATAATAATAATAATGAATAATTTAACTATGTTAATTAGGGCCTACCTAGGCTATGTATTTCACATATGTTAAGATTTTAGGGTAACTCTTATATCAATAACGACAGTTAAAATGCTCAATTTCATTATGTATGACAGTTATTATATTGTGTTTATAATTGGTCTTTAAATAAAATCATCTGATTACAATTTGTATGATTTACTTACATTGTAGCCTAATCAAAATTAGCTATGGCGGGCCGGTGTTGGCCCGCAGGCCGTAGTTTGGAGACCCCTGGGAGTCGTCATCATTAGGAAGGTAAACAAACATCTGAAGGGCGTGTTGTCAGTTCAATTAGTCTCCGCACCTTATCTGGCTCTTGAATATTAACCGAAGGTTTAAATTGAACAAGTGAACTTTATTTAGATACGGTAATCTAACACTTAACTACATTTTGACTAAAACAATGACATATTGAGCACGATAGCTATGGATTGTAAGTGCGGAATTGCCCCGGTAATATTAACGAACAGCTATCACTGTCGAATTAGGGTAATGTTTAAATCAATTAACGTCAATGAAGTGTAAGAGAGCCTGGGAAGGTGAAATCTCACATACATTGTTCGAATTTTAATTATGTGAGAAAGTAAATCCCTCAGATAAGAATCCTTAATGCGAAATATATGAATGTGCAGTAACTTAAAGAATATATGATGCCTTGGGCAAGAGGACCCCTGAGATCAAATTTAAAAAATAAAAGAATCCTTGTCGGCACGACGCAAGGCGGAGGTAGAATCCATCGAGCAGAGAAAAATATTTCGCAATTCCTAAATTTGCCAATTGTTGTATATCTACATTATTTCCTAAAATTCCGAAAATATTTTGCACATCCCTGGGCGTAAGGGTGGGTCATATCAAAAATGATTTCAGGCAAAAGTCTCAGGTAACGTTTAGAGGAGTATTGATTGGTCAGTTTAAACGGTTTTGGTTGGTTGGTTGGTTCCTCAGTTTAGGGGCTGTGACAACGTGGTCATGTAGCCCCGTGTACTTTGGGTGAGTGTAGAATCTGTCTGATAACCCGTGCTAATTGTGATGACTGTATTAGTGTGTGTAATCTGTAATTCAGGTAAGGACTGACGACGATCAATTACTAGTAGTTCCTACTTTTGCTACCAAACGCTACCGTCAACGACGCCTAGCTGTGAACTTGGCTACTAGATGCCACCGCAATCAGCACCTGGCGGCGAACGTTGGAACATAATAGAGCATTAATCAAATTTAACTCACATATTTAGCTTCACACAATCGTAGTTAGTGGAAGGTTCTTTTACATGCCATAAATCTATGACATAGGCCCGCCGGCTTTACTTCCCCCACCGAAAGAAGGCTACTAGTGGATTTTTAACGCTCTTTAAAAATCCAACGACTTCGGCTGGGTTTGAACCCGCGATCTTGGGTACAGAAGCTCGGCATGATACGAACTACGCCACTGAAGCCACCTGCAAAAAAGTATAAGTTATGTAGCTAGAAAATAATAATAATTTAGCTGTAGTATTTGGTAGTGCCCTGCGTTTCTCGTTGTTTTGTAAAGCTTTAGATAGCAACCCTGATACAAAATTACAAGTTTGCGTGATTACAGCCGCTCTAATATAGCGTTAATGTCAATATTCGGCGCAATCCGTCTGGCAACAACTATATATATTCTATCATCGGAGTGACCGTCATTTCAGCCAAAGCCTACTATTGTAATCACAGACTGTTGAATATTACTAAAGAGTGCTCTACAAAGCCCCTTTAATTCGGTGACTCAAATGCGGATGATCTCTTCAAATATGATGGTTTTTAATTCTTCCTATGTCTAAGAGTTGCAGTGGTTGCAAGAGTTGCAAGAATTCCCTTTTAACGAGGCCCAGCAGTTAAAATTACACGATTGTATGTTGGAAGAATGTGATGGCCAACAACTGTACTGACCCGTACTGATCATTTCCCATGTACAATACATAGGAAATACATACTAAATGAAAAATTATCAGAGAAGTAACAAGTAGCTCTATATTCATATGGGTTCAGCTGACTTTATAAACATCGTGGTCTCTCTAATATAAAGACCTGACAACCATGGAGTTTGGCCCTTTGATGATGATGTTGATGATGAATATGATTATGATGTTGAGTATGATGATGTTGAGTACAATTATGATCATGATGATGAATATGGTGATGAAGATGATGATGGTGTTGAATATGATGATGAATAAGATGATGTTCAATACGATAATGATTATGATGAATATAATAATGATGAATATGATGATGCATATGAGTACGATGTTGATGATGAACAATATGATAATAAATATAATGAATTGATGATTAATATGATATTGTTCAATATGATAATGATTATGATGATTATAATAATGTAGATGAATATAATGATGTTCAATATGATAATGATTATGATGATGAATATGATGATGTTCAGTATGATAATGATTATGATGATGAATTTAGTCTAATAACGATGATGAATATGATGATGTTCAATATGATAATGATTATGATGATGAATATGAGGATGTAGAGTATGACGATGAATATGAATATGATGATGAATATGATAATGATGAATAAGATGACTATGATGATGTTCAATATGATAATGATTATGATGATGAATATGAGGATGTAGAGTATGACGATGAATATGAGTATGATGATGATGAATATGATAATGATGAATAAGATGACTATGATGATGTTCAATATGATAATGATTATGATTATGAATATGATGATGTTGAGTATGATGATGAATATGAGTATGATGATGATGATGAATATGATAATGATGAATACAATGACTTTGATGATGAATTTGATGGTGATATGAAACATTGGTAATTGGGGCAGATGACAAATTGAAGCCATCGATAAATTAAAGAGATATTGTTATATCCCTTGGTTGGGGGTGGGATAAACAGGCTAGTGTAGGTGTGCTAATTTTGAGGACTGCTTCCGAATGAGGGTAGTTTCCCGTAGTCGGGAGGGACTACTAGTGTAGTGTGTTGGTGTGAGTGCTTAAGCTATTGGGGGCGTCTCTGCAGGATGCAATTACCTGCCAGGGGATGAATGTCTAAGTGCAGGCTGTTAATCTAGCCTGCCAATTAAGTAGAGTGAGCAATTCAGCGAATGTGCAGAGTCGGTGACTCGACACTCTGCAGTCGAGTCGCGTGCTCGAGTACAATAGAACCTGACGATGCAGTTATTGGCCTTTACGGTCAGGGGCAATTATGACTAAGGAGGTCAGGTTGGGTATAAGGACGTAAAATGGAGTGTGATTAGTGATAGACGTGTATGCTTACTGACCATGTGTTTATTGGTCAGTAGATGTGATGTGATGTCCCTCTTGGGGAGTTTAAACAAATATAAAATGTAGTACAATTTGTAAAGTGTACAGTTGTACAGGGTAGGTCTTTACAAAGATAAAGGACTCTGAGCACAGCTAGATCTCACCTGGTGAAGAGCTGGAACGGGCCTCGTCGGGCAAGGCCGCTGGCCAAGAGCAGAACAGAACAGAACAGATGATGGGGTTCCTCCGGGCCTAGGCTTTAAGGCCTTCCCCCACTGCCTGGTCAGCATTTCCTCATAGCTGTCGCTCCATTTCCCGTGTTTATGTTTATATTTCGTAAGCGTGGCCGTCAGCAGTATGCCGGGCCCGCTTGTGTCTGAAGAAATGCATGAGGCTTATGGTCTGCCTATGAGGGTAGTTTTGGTAAAAGATGGCGGGGTGGGTCTCAGGGGGTACTGCCCCCGGGCTGTACAATATAAACACTCGAAAAAATATATGGATCAAAATATGAAAACGAGGTTTGGAGGAAAAAGTAGCCACATGAAATCTGCTTAACTGTGATATACTTACTGCTAAATTTTACTATCTGGCCGGATACCGGATAATTGCCGGATATCCATTTCATCTCTAGTATATTCTAAGCTTAGTTGATCGATTGGTTAGTGTTAATGTGAAAGTCTCATGGGAATATGTTTAAAGCAATATTGTTAATTGCTGTGTTATAATATTGATAATTGTTCCTTGCAACCTTACAGACTTACTATGATTTGCGAGATAACCTTGAGACTTAATAACAGGGCAAACGATTATGCTCTAGGCACTACGGATCAGGAATTAAAGTAATTACAAGTTATGGCACCTAGTTCTTCGAACACCCAGAAGCAGATGAGCAGCGCGTGTTGCTGAAAAAATACTACACTCTGCCAACTGCCAACCTTACCATTAAGTTGCTGAATTTGGACGATTTGCGAGGTGACGACAGTATTTGAGAAAAGAAGATCAGTGACTCTTCTAAGGACAATAGAAGTATTCTACATGATGAAAAATAGCAGAATGTGTTGGACAATACACTGCTGTAAATCACAAATAAGTATAGAAAAAGAGGTTACATGTCAGCGGTCATGTACGGAATGATATGAATGTCGTCTCCAAAGCGTACAAATCACTTCATTTTGCAATGAGGGTATTAAAAGTCAGTAGCTCCACCGCAAAAGATTATTTGTCCCTGGTGAGACCAATCTTGGAATACGGCTCAGCGGCTTGGGACCCATATCAGGCAGGGCTCATCAATGAGCTAGAGATAGTACAAAGGAAGGCTGCTAGGTTTGTGCTCGACGATTTTAATCCTAGAAGTAGTGTAACTCGAATGGTAGAAAAACTATGGTGGGAATCTCTGGAAGATAGAAGGAAGAAATACAGACTATACGCTATGTTAAACACACTAATCGGCCATCATGGGGAGAACTAAGCAAACGTCTGAGAAATCCCACCTACCTGAGCAAAGCAGATCATCCGCATAAAGTTAAGAGCCGACCGCAGTGCACACATTATGGGAATTATTCTTTCATTAATCGTGGTAATGATAATTGGAACTCCCAGTCTTATTAGAGCCTTTCCACAAACATATTGATGTGTTTATGAGAAGACTGAAATGTTGTGTAATTACTCGGATGTAATTACTATAGTTCCCAAATCGCGCCTTGCGCGCATTAAGTGTGTTTAATATTATTGCTGGTAATTTTATGTAACTGTACAATTTGCCACCGGGAAAATAACCCCACTTCCAAGTTAAGTAAATTAATGAATATACACGTCAGACAAATACGATTTTCTTTGAAACGACGAACGCAACAGATTTAACATTTTTTTATTGGGTGGCATTTTAGTCCTAAGTTAGTGACTTAAAGATATTACAGTTGGTAACACTGCTAGCAGCTATGACGTCTAAAACAAACAAATTATGATTTCTTCTTTGCAGGAATGAATTTAATTACTACTCTTATGAACGGAGGAAGATGATTATGCCATAATATAATTTCTTGATGTCCATACACTCTGTAATTACATCAAATTAAAATTACCGATGAAACACGAGCGACGCAGCGGCAGAAAAACTCGAACATGGTTTAAATATTTCTGCTCAATGATGGTAGAAAAATGGACATGCGTGAGCTATTCCCGACTGTGTCTTATATAACTTGTTTGGAATGGAGGATCATGCGAAGGTCAAAGTAGATACCCATTATTTGGATTGTAGGGTATCCAGAACAACCTAGCCGGCAATCGTAGCTCAGGGCGAGCGTGAAGTGGTTCTTGTTTTATTTGAGGGGCTTTGATATAATCATTAAGCCCCGTGTACGTGGGTTTGTGTAAAATGTGTGTGAAAACCCGTGTTATTGTGATGGCCGTAGGAGTATTTGTAATTCAGGTAAGAGTTGGGAAGGAGACGGCCGTGGCCAACAGATAGCAACCATTCCAGCATTTTTCTGGAGTAGGAGTAGAAAATCACGGAAAACCACTATCAGGAAGACTAAGGTGGGAATCAAACCCACATCTTCTCAGTTTCACCATGTGAGGCTGAGTGTGGCCCATTCCTGCCCTTAGACCAGAATTGAACTTATTGACAGAACCGGGAATCAAACCTGGACCTCCGGGGTTACATGATGATGATAATTGTTATTATAAGGGGCCTAACATCTTGGTTATAGGCCTCTACTGGTTGGGTGATCGTGATAATGAATGATAATGCGATGAAACCTACAACTAGAACTAACTATGGACATAACAACTAACTTACAGGCTAAAAGAAGAAATGTGTAAACAACAAGTAGTTCCGTGAAGAACTATACAGCCTATTTTCATATATCCTGCTCATGTTAATTGTCTCTATCAACATACAAAATTTCACTTTAATTGCTGTAACAGATTCGTAGATATTGAGAACCGTCTAAATATTTCATATGGGCGCCAGGATGGATTTTTATTTTTGTACTATTACATTAAGATTATTGCGTACGTGTGGTATTCAAACTTCGATCGCATGATTAGAACACAAGAAGTAAAAACGAGATTTCAAAAGTACGCACACCAGCCATCTTGTGATTATGCAAACAATTGAAGTAAATTACATGCCAGTGGACCAACATGTATAAGCATTTAACGTGCGACGTTTCACGGCACTCGGATAGTTAATTCGCGAGAAACGTCCATTTAAATATTTATACTTCGCGTCGCCACCATGTTGGATTTGTGCTCACCAGGTTACTGAAAGTCCTATAGGTGAACATATGTTCATAGTCTCTATGAACATTAAAAGAATCAGTTTGGTTGCTGTAAAAGATTCATAGATATTGAGAACCGTCTACATATTTCGGAAGCTCGCCATTTAGGATTGTTATATGTATAGGCCATAGAGTTATGTACCATTCAAGGACAATTATTGCCTAGCTTCATAATTCAAACTTTCACTTCGATCGCATGATTACGACACAAGAATAAAAACTTAATTTTAAAATTTCGCACAGCCACCATCTTGAGGTTATGCAAACAATTGAATTAAATTAGATGGCAGTGCATTTCAATCTGCAAAATCATTTACTGTATCACATTTCATTGCGCTCAGAGAGTAAAATCACGAGAAAAGTCTATTAAAATATTTCAAATTCGCTTGGTCGCCATGTTCGTTTTGTACTTTACAGGTTTATGAAATATACATAGGTAAACTTGTATCAGTATCCTTTATCACCGTACAAAATTGCATGATGATATCTGTAATAGTTTCGGAGATATAGAATGTCAGTGAAATATTTCGCACAGCCGCCATTTTGAGGTTATGTAAACAATTGAACTAAATTAGACTCCAGTGCATTACAATGTGTATAAACATTTGCTGTACCAAGTTTCATTACGTTTGGACAGTTAAACCGCGAGAAATGTCTATTTAAAAGTCTCAATTTCGCTTGACCGCCATGTTGGTTTTGTAGTCACCAGGTTTTTGAAAGTCTCATAGGTGAACTTCTAGTAGTGCCCTTTATCACCGTACACAATTTCAGGGCGATATCGGTAATAGTTTCGGAGATATTGAATGCTAGTGAAATATTTCGCACAGCCGCCATGTTGGATTGGTGAGACGTAACAAAATTTGAAGGGCACGGTCGAGGTCGCCGGAGTAGTGTATTTGTGGGGGTTCAGATACCTCCACCTCCACACCCTCCACACAAGATGGCGGCAGCCCGATAACTCCCGAACCCGTGGTCGGATTTTGACAAATGAGGTGTCATTGAACTCGGGCTGACACCCCCTTTCCATTGGACAACATATTTCAACCCCAAAAATAAAACCTACCCCTACTAGAGGGTGAAATTGAATTTTTTAGAGAATTTCTGTTACCAATTGCAACATGTGAGAGTTTGAATGCCGATATGGATTTAAACGTTGTTCCACATAAAGTGCATATATTCGTTGGAAAGCCACTATGAATTAGCATGCCCACTCATGGCTTTTGTAAGAGGGTGGGGGAGTGGATCCCTATGGATGGGTTATTGTTGACGGGTCATTGTTGGCGGGTCATTGTGGACGAGTCCTTGTGGACAGGTCCTTGTTGACAGGTCCTTGTGGACGAGTCTGTGTGGACGAGTCCTTGTGGACAAGTCCTTGTGGACGAGTCCTTGTCCCTTTGGACTGATCCCTTTTGGACGGGTCTCTTTGGCCTGGTTCCTACGGACTAGTCCATGAATTTATTTAAATTATGTCAAAGGGCCTAACTACATTTGTGTGTGTGTTGAATTGACGTTGTTCACCACTACTATAATGGAATAACGATATGAAAGGAAAGTGACGAAATACATGTGAACACGTGTGAAATGACTTTATTACCGTCCTCCTTGTGAAACAAGTCACATTCTGTTTTGTTTTATACGTGAGAAAATGTGAGTTCGAACCCGTGGTCGGATTTTGACAAATGAGGAGTCATTGAACTCGGGCTGATACCCCCTTTCCAATGAACAACATATTTCCACCCCAAAATAAAACCTACCCCTACTAGGGGGTGAAATTGTAATTTTTTTAGAGCATCTCTCTTTCCAATTGCAACATGTGAGAGTTTGAATGCCGATATGGAATAAAACGTTGCTCCACACAAGAGACATGTGTTTGGTGGATAGCCACTATGAATTAACATGCTTGTTTTTGTTTTTTGTTTTTTTACGCATGCCCACTCATAGCTTTTGTAAGAGGGCAAGCTTTTTAAAAGATGGCGGTTGTAGTGTAACCTAACCTAACCCAACCCACGAGTGGTGATCAAAAAGTATTTTAAGTGACGCTTGTCGATTGGCAAACCAATAATCAAAGAGGGATATGTCAGGCCTTGAGGTGATAGCCCCTTTTGATTGATCCCTGTTGATTGATCTCTGTTGATTTGTCCCTTTGGACTGGTCTCTGTTGACTAGCCCCTTTTGGACGGGCCCTTTTTGACAGGGGGTCATTTTTGATGGATCCTTTTTGACAGGTGCTTTTCGACGGGTCCCTGTTGACGAGTCATTGCTGACGGGTCCTTGTTGATGAGTCCCTGTGGACGGGTCATTGTTGACGGTTCCCTATTGACAGGTCATTGATGACAGGTCATTGTTGACGGGTCATTGTTGATGGGTCCTTGCTGACAAGTCCCTGTTGATGGGTCCCTGTGGAAGGGTCCCTTTAGACCGGCCCCTTTGGACTGGTCCCTATGGACCGGCCCATGAAATTTATCCAAATTATGTCAAAGGGCCTAACTACATTTGTGTGTAAAGCAGTGTGTTGAACTGACGTTGTTCACCAGTCCTTACTACTACAATTGGATAACGATATGAAAGGAATTGATTAACTAGACATGAGTTAACTACCAACGAAACACTTTGGCGACTCTGCTTGTTATTGACCAATGAGTAGGGTTTTAGAAAAACTGTTTGCTATTTTGGGTTATATACAAAAAATGCTTAGACCATTTGAGTGACTATGTTTGCTAAACAAGACATTATACCAGACACGATTAGGATTCTTATGTAGCTCAGACAAGGAAAGAATTTCTACAGAATCTGTTGACATTGAATATAGATTTAGGTATTAGGAAGTCATTTTGAAGGCCTTTGTCTGGAGCGTGGCACTCTATGAAAGTAAAACTTAGACAATTGGTGTAGCAGAAAAGTGGAGAATTGAAGTGTTTGAAATGTGGTGTTACAGGAGAATGATGAAGATTAGATGGGTAAATAGGGTTACTAACAAAGAGGTATTAAGACGAGTGGGGGAGAAGAGATGTATCTGGCGACTGTTAATGAAGTAAAGAGATAGGTTGGTAGAACACGTACTAAGACATCCAAGAATAGCAAACTTAGTTAAGGAAGAAAGGTTCGAGGACGAGAACTGTAGGGGTAGACCAAGTTTAGAATATGTTAAACAGATAGCCTTGAATGTAGGGTGTGGTAGCTATATAGAGATGAAACGATTAGCTCGAGACAGATAGGCGCTGAGATCTGCATCAAACCAGTCAAAGGACTAAAGACTCAAACAACAACATGTAAGTTCACTAAAATAATGTTGTGTAACGGTATATGTTAGTCAACGAACAGTAATGCATTACTAAAACCCATGACACGATACCTAAGAGCTTTTCTAAAATGATTTTAAAATGTCTTTAACCCTATATTGAACACCCAGTTCACAAGACTCATAACTGCAATGTTATGGTAAAACAAAACAAAATCTATATTTCAAAACAAGCAAGTGGTTTAGTCAATGTATACTGGAAAAAGTTTTGTAAACACTCAAGTCCTCAAGACTAATTAAATTAGTAACTGTCAGGTTGACCGAGTGGTTAAGGTGTTTGACTTAAGATCAAATTTTCTGTATAAGGAAGCAAGGGTTCGAATCCCTTACCTGACATAACTATTGCCTTGACATGGCTTGGCCACACTGCATTATTATGACACTCGGTACACAAACCATAGATATAGTGTATTGTGTAAGGCCACTCTCTTTCTGAACATAGTCAGAGACTGTTGATGGTTAACAATTGTATTAATAGTGGGACATGGGGATAGTAATTAAGAAAAACAGACAATACCCATACAATATTTTTATTAAATTCATTTTATAATAGTTACACACTGAATTCAACTCTATCTCTTTACCATTGTTCTATATAGATTTTTAAACACAACGCTTGTTGTAGATCCTTTTACAACTTTCTCCAGGTACTCTTGCTCTTAAAAACTGGGGAAGCCGCAATGGTTTTATAAACATAAAACCCTCATCCTCTTTTTTTTCATAATTATCATCATTATCATCATCATTATGAATATTATCATCAAAATTATTATAGTCATTGTCACCATCATTATCATCATCATCATCATCATCATTCTCAACATCACTAGAACTATCCAATTCCTCTTGTTTGTTTTCCACAGGGACCTCTTGTAGAGTCTGCGTTGCTTTTGATAGTGTTAAGGTTTTTTTGAACGATGGTATTTGTCCTAACATGTCTTTTTGAGGTGATGATGAATGCTTTTTAACAAACAATGCACTATCTTGAGCAGCAATATATTTTTCTTGGACTTGCTTTTTTACTGCGTTAGAGTATTTTGCGTATTTAAATGTGTATTAATTTGAGATTCACATTGATGTTCTTTTGAAGTAAGTACGTTGGAGTCTTTTGTTTTAATCATTCCTCGACACTTTTTGGATCGTTGTTTTGAACATCGCCAAATAACAGTTCCATCTTTATTGGTTGTTTTTACAATATATGTATATCCTTTATAGAAGACACATGGCTTGCCATGACTGGTTGTTGAGACTTCCATATCAACTAATACATATGAATTACATTTTAGTAAAGTCACATGAACAATCTTTAGATTACAAGTGATTTACACACACACAAACACACTTTCCTAAATGTCAAGATTTATGGATGTTGTTTTCCGCCAACAGCTGCTTACTGCGTATGACAAGGCTGGAGACTGGTAGGTGAGACGGTCTTTCACGATGTGAACACTGTAACAGGCAGTAGTCAACTGACAATATTCTTATACCCTAGTCAAGGTTAACAGGTACTTACTGCGTATGACAAGACCGTACACTCGTAGGTTAGACCGTATTTTTTGTTTGTTGCTAAGGATCCCATATATACCCTAGACATGTTAGTTCTGAACACTTAGTGGTTAATTGTATATTGAATTTAAATACACAGCTCATACAAGCACGTTTTGCGGATGGGAGGGGTGAGAGGCTGGCAAAAAAGGAAATGTTTTATTTTAATGAAACGTCATGTCCTAGTAGGCGTGATTTATAGTAGACGCAATTGATAGTAGACGTAATTGATAGTAGGTGTAATCGATACTAGACGTGATTAATAGTAGACGCAATTGATACTAGGCGTGATTGATAGTAGGCGTGATTTGTAGTAAGCGCGATTTATAGTAGACGCAAATGATAGTAGGCGCGATTGATAGTAGGCGTGATTGATAGTAGGCGCGATTGATAGTAGGCGTAATTAGACATGGGCGAGATTTATAGTAGACGCAATTGATAGTAGGCGCGATTGATAGTAGGTGTAATTGGTAGTAGGCGCGATTTGACATTAGCGCGATTTATAGTAGACGCAAATGATAGTAGGCGTGATTGATAGTAGACGCAATTGATACTAGGCGTGATTGATAGTAGGCGTGATTTGTAGTAAGCGCATTTCATAGTAGGCTCAATTGATAGTAGATGCAATTGATAGTAGACGTGATTGGTAGTAGGCGCGATTGATAGTAGACGTGATTGATATGGACGCGACTTAGATATTTTTTTGATATTACAAAGTTACAGTGTCAATGTTTATACAAAGTACAAGGCAGAGAGGGGGTATTTTAAGACTTAACCTCAGCTCACCTAACATAACCTAACTTTACCTAACCTAACTTTGTCACGTGACATGTTCTACAAGTTTAGACTTGCTTTAAGGCTGACTATGACTATGACGTCATAGATTGATGAGAGGGGTGGGAGGATGACAAAAAAGGAAATGTTTTGGTTTAATGAAAAGTCATGTCCTAGCAGGCGCGATTGGTAGTAGACGCAATTGATAGTAGACGCGATTAATGGTAGGCGCAATTGATAGTAGGTGTGATCAGGTACTTACTGCATATCAAAAGGCTGTACACTCGTGTGTTAGACACTCTATCTTGTTAAGGACCCCTATATATTCCCTATACAAGGCTATACATGTTACTTCTAAACACTTAGTGGTTATTTGTATTTTAAATTTATATACACAGGTTATACAAGCACGTTTTTTCACACAGTAAAACTTTGTCAAATAGCCACATGCGACACGCAAAGTATGTTTCCGCTATCTAGCGGTGACTATGGAAACTACCTGAACATATCCTAATCTAATCCTAGCTAACTTCACCTGACGTGACCATACCGGTTTGTAAGCAACAACAACAACACACTAAGATTCCATGAATTCCAGAGTACTTTTAGATTAATTATCGACTCTCAACTCTTATAACTATGTCCATCCCACTCTGTCAAAAACACGATATATTTTTTTTTTAATTTTTGCTTGATTTCAATACTAAAGTGATAATGGGTTTTCCGATCCTATCACTATAAATTCATTACCCCCACTCTTATCTCGGTCTCGACAACAACCATGCCTATTTTTATTATGTCAGATGATGTAATGTTCCAGTGCAAAGTGGGTGTAAAAGTGAGTGCAAAGTGAGTGCAAAAGTGAGTGCAAAGTAAGTGTAAAAGTAGTTGTAAAAGTGAGTGCAAAGTGAGTGCAAAAGTGAGTGCAAAAGTGGGGTGTAAAAGTGGTACCCTATTTGTAATGGCTTATTTGACAAGTTATTTTGTGGTACCCTATTCGTAATGGCTTATTTCACAAGTTGTTTTTGTCAATGTATTTAGAGGATATTTCTCTTGTTCATGGAAAGTATCTCAGCCCTTTTTATGATAGCATAATGCTTACCGTCATGTTTGTAAGCAACAACAACACACTAAAATTCCAAGAATCCAAACTACTCTAAGGTTAATGATGGTCTCTCAACTCCATTCCACGCCTAGTCAAAAACATTATACATTTCAAATTTTTCAAAAAAGGTAAATTGAGAAAGTAGGCTATATATTTAAACTAAAAAATCATATGCTAACTCCAACACCTACGTCTATCCCATTCTCAGTCAAAAATATATATATATATTCTTTAAATTTTTCCAAAAAATATTTGGAAAGTAGGCTATAATTTGAAAACTAATCATCCTAAAAAGTCATATATAGACTCAAACCAATGGCTTTTATGTCCTTAATCGTTAGAACAAAACATGGAATTTGACATTTTTCCAAATATTGATCATTTTTAAAAATGGGCTATATTTTGTAAACTATGAATTACACAAAAAATGTGTTTGACATAAAAATGACAGGTATTTACCCCCTCTACCCACAAACCAAGTCCCAGGTCTCTGAGACAAAATCCAAAAAGGTTCAATTTTGAAAGTAGACGATATTTTGAAAACTAATCATTCTAAAAAGACATATATAGACTCAAACAAATGTCCTTTAAGTCCCTTAACGTTAGAACAAAACTTAACATTTTTTTCATTTTTTCAAAAAAAAAAGTCCAATATTCAAAATTGCCTATATTTTGGAAACTAAGAATTACTTCCAAAATGGCGGTCGTAGCTTAACTCAACCTAACCTAAGCCTACGAGGTGTGATCAAAAAGTTCCAAAATGGCTGCCGTAGCTTAACTTAACCTTTGATTGATCCCTGTTGATTGACCCCTTTTGATTGATCTCTGTTGATGTATCCCTTTGGACTGGTCCCTGTTGACTAGCCCCTTTGGACGGGTCTTTTTTTAAAGGGGGAGTCATTTTTTTACGGGTCCCGGAGGATGGGTCCTTGTTGACGGGTCCCTGTGGGCGGGCCCCTTTAATATAATTTGGATAAAATGCACGGGCCAGTCCATAAGGATCAGTCCAAAGGAACCGCCCACAGGGACCCGTCAACAAGGACCCGTCCTCCGGGACCCGTAAAAAAATGACTCCCCCTTTAAAAAAAGACCCGTCCAAAGGGGCTAGTCAACAGGGACCAGTCCAAAGGGATACATCAACAGAGATCAATCAAAAGGGGTCAATCAACAGGGATCAATCAAAGGTTAAGTTAAGCTACGGCAGCCACTTTGGAACTTTTTGATCACACCTCGTAGGGTTAGGTTAGGTTGAGTTAAGCTACGACCGCCATTTTGGAACTAATTCTTAGTTTCCAAAATATAGGCAATTTTGAAAATTGGATTTTTTTTGAAAAAATGAAAAAAATGTTAAGTTTTGTTCTAACGTTAAGGGACTTAAAGGACATTTGTTTGAGTCTATATATGAATTTTTAGAATGATTAGTTTTCAAAATATCGTCTACTTTCAAAATTGAACCTTTTTGGATTTTGTCTCAGAGACCTGGGACTTGGTTTGTGGGTAGAGGGGGTAAATACCTGTCATTTTTATGTCAAACACATTTTTTGTGTAATTCATAGTTTACTAAAATATAGCCCATTTTTTAAAATGATCAATATTTGGAAAAATGTCAAATTCCATGTTTTATTCTAACAATTAAGGACATAAAAGCCATTGGTTTGAGTCTATATATGACTTTTTAGGATGATTAGTTTTCAAATTATAGCCTACTTTCCAAATATTTTTTGGAAAAATTTAAAGAATATATATATATTTTTTGACTGAGAATGGGATAGACGTAGGTGTTGGAGTTAGCATATGATTTTTTAGTTTAAATATATAGCCTACTTTCTCAATTTACCTTTTTTGAAAAATTTGAAATGTATAATGTTTTTGACTAGGCGTGGAATGGAGTTGAGAGACCACCATTAACCTTAGAGTAGTTTGGATTCTTGGAATTTTAGTGTGTTGTTGTTGCTTACAAACATGACGGTAAGCATTATGCTATCATAAAAAGGGCTGAGATACTTTCCATGAACAAGAGAAATATCCTCTAAATACATTGACAAAAACAACTTGTGAAATAAGCCATTACGAATAGGGTACCACAAAATAACTTGTCAAATAAGCCATTACAAATAGGGTACCACTTTTACACCCCACTTTTGCACTCACTTTTGCACTCACTTTGCACTCACTTTTACAACTACTTTTACACTTACTTTGCACTCACTTTTGCACTCACTTTGCACTCACTTTTACACCCACTTTACACTGGAACATTACATCATCTGACATAATAAAAATAGGCATGGTTGTTGTCGAGACCGAGATAAGAGTGGGGGTAATGAATTTATAGTGATAGGATCGGAAAACCCATTATCACTTTAGTATTGACATCAAGCAAAAATTAAAAAAATATATATATCGTGTTTTTGACAGAGTGGGATAGACATAGTTATAAGAGTTGAGAGTCGATAATTAATCTAAAAGTACTCTGGAATTCATGGAATCTTAGTGTGTTGTTGTTGCTTACAAACCGGTATGGTCACGTCAGGTGAAGTTAGCTAGGATTAGATTAGGATATGTTCAGGTAGTTTCCATAGTCACCGCTAGATAGCGGAAACATACTTTGCGTGTCGCATGTGGCTATTTGACAAAGTTTTACTGTGTGAAAAAACGTGCTTGTATAACCTGTGTATATAAATTTAAAATACAAATAACCACTAAGTGTTTAGAACTAACATGTATAGCCTTGTATAGGGAACTAGCTGAAGTACCCGTGCTTCGCTACGCGTCATAAATAAATTAAAATGTGAAGGTGACAGTTAAAACAGGGGATAGGCGAGGTGCTGCGCAGAGGGAGATTAAGGATGGAAAATTTTGTCCAACTACACCGCTCGGCGTTGACCGTGTTTTATAGCACAAATTTAGGTTTTACTCGCTAACAGTTGTAGATACCTTTCGGATAGAAAATGTAATTTGAAACCTCGCATATGCCATCAAAAGTTTGCTATTTATTAGCGTTCTCTTTTTATTTGAAATGGAAATATGAAAGTTTGAAACCAAAGGGTGTAGTGACGTCACTAAAATGGTCGCCATTTTAAATAGTGCAAAGTATTGAAATCAAAAGTAACCTATATGTTAACCAGGTAAATCAGCTACTTCCATGTAAAATTCGCGTAAATCGGACCAGTGGTACTTGCGAGATTGAGTAATACACAGACACACACCATCTCAATTTTAGCCTCGCTTCGCTCGCGTCATAGTCGTATCATATTGTTTTTCAATGAAATGCAGGTTTAACCCCGTTAACACCCCTTTAGAACCTGAATACCCAAAAATCCCTCCTTAGTAGACGTTTTCGACACACAACAAACATATCCCCAAAATATCATTCTTCTAACTGTAATAGTTTTGGTTGGTCGATGAGAGCAAACATCCAAAAATCCTTCCTTAGTGGACGTTTTTCGTCCAGAAGTTCACCCCTCCCCATATGCCCCCTAAAATGGATTTATGAAAACACGGTCGAACACCTATTTATTTTATTTATTTATTCATTTATTTTTAAGCTGATAGATTTCCTCCGAGTTTCAGACTCCTCCCTATGTCGTTTAAGAGATACACGCTCAGTTAGGAATCTTTCAACCCCCACTTTTCATCCCTTTCACCTCATAATATACACTACATCGAAAAACCATTAGACATGTGTCAGCGTATTTTTAATGATTAGTATATGTGCCAAGTATCACATCCCCAAATGAAACCACTCGTGAGATATTGTTATTCAATGGAAAGCACGTTTACCCCCTTAACACCTCTTTAGAACCTGAATATCCAAAACTCTTTCCTTAGTGGACGTTTTCGACATACAACGAACATATCCCCAAAATTTCATGTTTCTAACTTCAATAATTTTGGCTGGGCGATGATGAGTGAGAGAGTCAGTCAGGACATTTTCTTTCATTTATTTTTGATAATTTCACCCGTCCCAATGAACCCCTTAAATTGGATTTATGAAACAAACGGTCAAACACCTATTTACTTATTTAAAGCTGTTTTCTCCCTGAGTTTGATGAGTGACTAAGTGAGTCAATCAGTTAGGACACTTTCTTTCCTGTTTTTTCCCCCAGAATTTCACCCCTCTCCAAGGGGATTTATGAAAAAACGTTCGAAAACCTATTTACTTGTATTTTAAGCTGTTTTTTTCACCGAATTTCAAACTTCACGCCTATGTCGTTTCAGAGATACACGCTCCGTCAAGAATCCCTCAACCCCGAATTTTAACCCCTTTCACCTCATAATATACACCACATCGATAAACCCTTAGACATATGTCTGATTATTTTAATGATTATTTTATGTACCGAATATCACAACCCCAAACAAACATCACATGAGATATCGTTATTCAATGAAATGCACGTTTACCCCCTTGACACGTCTCTAAAACCCGAATAAACAAAAATCATTCCTTAGTTAACGTTTTCGACATACAGCGAACATATTCCCAAAATTTCATGTTTCCAACTTTAATAGTTTTCGCTGGGCGTGATGAGTGAGTGAGTCAGACAGGACATTTTCTTTCATTTATTTTACCAGAATTTCACCCCTCCCCATGGGCCCCTTAAATTGGATTGATTAAAAAACGCTTGAACACCTATTAACTTATTTCTTAAGCTGTCTTTTCCCCCTGAGTCAGTCGGTTAGGACACTTTCTCTCCTTTTTTCCCCAGAATTTCACCCCACCCCATTGGCCCCTTAAATTAATTTATGAAAAAAAAACAGTCGAAAACCGATTTACTTACTTTTTAAGCAGATTTTTTTCCGCTGAGTTTCAAATTTCTCGCCTATGTCGTTTAAGAGATAGGCCTACACGCTACATTAGGAATCCTTCAACCCCCACTTTTCAGCCCTTTCACCTCATAATAATACACCACATCGAAAAACGCTTAGACACATGTCTGCGTATTTTTAATGATTAGTTTATATGCCGAGTATCACATCCACAAATGAAACCACTCGTGAGATATTGATATTCAATGAAATGCAGGTTTAACCCCCTTAAGACCCCTTTAGAACCTGAATATCCAAAAATCCTCCCTTAGTAGACGGTTTTGACATACAATGAACATATCACCAAACTGTCATGTTTCTAACTTCAATAATTTTGGCTAGGCGATGATGAGTGAGTGAGTGAGTGAGTAAGTGAGTGAGTCTGGACATTTTCTTTCAATTTTCTTTTTTCAGAATTTCACCCCTCCCCATGAAACCCTTGAATTTGATTTATGAAAAAAAAACTGTCGAACAGCTATTTACTTACTTTAAAGCAGTTTTTTCCCCCTGAGTTTGATGAGTGAGCCAGTCAGTCAATCATTTAGGACACTTTCTTTCCTGTTCCCCCCCCCCCCCCAGAATTTCATCTCTCCCCATGGGCCCCTTAAATTGGATTTATGAAAAAACTGTCAAACACATATTTACTTATTTTTTATGTTGATTTTTTTTCTCGCTGTGTTTCAAACTCCTCGCCTATGTCGTTTAAGAGACACACGCTCCGTTAAGAATCTTTTAATCCCCACTTTTCACCCCCTTTCACCTCATAATATACACCACATCGAAAAACCCTCAGACACATGTCTTCTTATTTTTAATGATGAGTTTATATGCCGAGTATCACATCCCCCCATGAAACCAATCGGGAGATATTGCTATTCAATTAAATGCAGGTCTACCCCCTTAACACCCCTTTAGAACCTGAATAGCCAAAATTTCTCTCTTAGTGGGCATTTGCGGCCCTTGAGGAAGCTGCATACCAGATTTCATTCCAATCCGTTCGGTGGTTTCTGAGATTTCGTGATGAATAAATGAATGATTGATTGAGTGAGTGAGTGAGTGAGTGAGTGGTATTTGACAAATATATAGTAGAAAGAAGATAGTGTCAAATCTTTGTTATGCTAATCTCGGTTGACAGTGCTGTGTGAGCAGTTGAGTAACTAACGGGATTTCAAGTAAAGATCCTCATTTTCTATACCGGTAGTGCTGAGCGCAATTGGCATCAAGTCGGCCGTGTCTCGACTTGAGCTATGTTGCCATGGAAACTATCTGCCTTGCCATTCCTTCATGAGTATATTTTATGATTTGATTAGCCTGTTTTTGAGTGAAAAAGGGCCGAAATCAGAAGAATGAGAAAGACTATCGAAAATTCATGTAGCCAGCGGTTCCTTCTGGGTCCTAAACTCTGTGTATGCAAAATATGGTTGAGATTGGTGGAACGGTGTAGATTTGTATACGGAACCAACATATATACATACATACATACATACATACATACATACATACATACAGACTTTCACTTTTATATATTAGATATATAGGGGTCCTTAACAAGATAGAATGTCTAACACACGAGTGTACAGCCTTTTGATATGCAGTAAGTACCTGATCACACCTACTATCAATTGCGCCTACCATTAATCGCGTCTACTATCAATTGCGTCTACTACCAATCGCGCCTGATAGGACATGACTTTTCATTAAACCAAAACATTTCCTTTTTTGTCAGCCTCCCACCCCTCTCATCAATCTATGACGTCATAGTCATAGTCAGCCTTAAAGCAAGTCTAAACTTGTAGAACATGTCACGTGACAAAGTTAGGTTAGGTAAAGTTAGGTTATGTTAGGTGAGCTGAGGTTAAGTCTTAAAATACCCCCTCTCTGCCTTGTACTTTGTATAAACATTGACACTGTAACTTTGTAATATCAAAAATTATCTAAGTCGCGTCCATATCAATCACGTCTACTATCAATCGCGCCTACTATCAATCACGTCTACTATCAATTGCATCTACTATCAATTGAGCCTACTATGAAATGCGCTTACTACGAATCACGCCTACTATCAATCACGCCTAGTATCAATTGCGTCTACTATCAATCACGCCTACTATCATTTGCGTCTACTATAAATCGCGCTCATGTCAAATCGCGCCTACTGCCAATTACACCTACTACCAATCGCGCCTACTATCAATTGCGTCTACTATAAATCTCGCCCATGTCTAATTACGCCTACTATCAATCGCACCTACTATCTTTCGCGTCTACTATAAATCGCGCTCATGTCAAATCACGCCTACTATCAATCACGTCTACTATCAATTGCGTCTACTATTAATCGCGCCTACTATCAATTGCGTCTACTATAAATCGCGCCTACTAGGACATGACGTTTCATTAAACCAGAACATTTCCTTTTTTGTCAGTCTCTCACCCCTCCCATCAATCTATGACGTCATAATCAGTCTTAAAGCAAGTCTAAACTTGTAGAACATGTCACGTGACAAAGTTAGGTTAGGTAAAGTTAGGTTATGTTAAGTGAGCTGAGGTTATGTCTTAAAATACCCTCTACCTTGTACTTTGTATAAACATTGACACTGTAACTTTATGATATCAAAAATGATCTGAGTCGCGCCCATGTCAAATTGCGCCTACTATCAATCGTGTCTACTATCAATCACGCCTACTATCAATCGCGCCTACTATCATTTGCGTCTACTATAAATCGCGCTTACTACAAATCACGCCTACTATCAATCACGCCTAGTATCAATTGCGTCTACTATTAATCACGTCTAGTATCGATTACACCTACTATCAATTACGTCTACTATCAATTGCGTCTACTATAAGTCACGCCTACTAGGACATGACGTTTCATTAAAATAAAACATTTCTTTTTTTGCCAGCCTCTCACCCCTCCCATCCGCAAAACGTGCTTGTATGAGCTGTGTATTTAAATTCAATATACAATTAACCACTAAGTGTTCAGAACTAACATGTCTAGGGTATATATGGGATCCTTAGCAACAA
Organism: Meconema thalassinum; assembly: GCA_946902985.2. NCBI lineage: Eukaryota > Metazoa > Arthropoda > Insecta > Orthoptera > Tettigoniidae > Meconema > Meconema thalassinum. Next base: position 353,675,930 of record OX336392.1, read on the forward strand.
ACAAAAAATACGGTCTAACCTACGAGTGTACGGTCTTGTCATACGCAGTAAGTACCTGTTAACCTTGACTAGGGTATAAGAATATTGTCAGTTGACTACTGCCTGTTACAGTGTTCACATCGTGAAAGACCGTCTCACCTACCAGTCTCCAGCCTTGTCATACGCAGTAAGCAGCTGTTGGCGGAAAACAACATCCATAAATCTTGACATTTAGGAAAGTGTGTGTGTGTGTGTGTGTAAATCACTTGTAATCTAAAGATTGTTCATGTGACTTTACTAAAATGTAATTCATATGTATTAGTTGATATGGAAGTCTCAACAACCAGTCATGGCAAGCCATGTGTCTTCTATAAAGGATATACATATATTGTAAAAACAACCAATAAAGATGGAACTGTTATTTGGCGATGTTCAAAACAACGATCCAAAAAGTGTCGAGGAATGATTAAAACAAAAGACTCCAACGTACTTACTTCAAAAGAACATCATTGTGAATCTCAAATTAATACACACTTAAATACGCAAAATACTCTAACCCAGGTAAAAAAGCAAATCCAAGAAAAATATATTGCTGCTCAAGATAGTGCATTGTTTGTTAAAAAGCATTCATCATCACCTCAAAAAGACATGTTAGGACAAATACCATCGTTCAATAAACCCTTAACACTATCAAAAGCAACGCAGACTCTACAAGAGGTCCCTGTGGAAAACAAACAAGAGGAATTGGATAGTTCTAGTGATGTTGAGAATGATGATGATGATGATGATAATGATGGTGACAATGACTATAATAATTTTGATGATAATATTCATAATGATGATGATAATGATGATAATTATGAAAAAGAAGAGGATGAGGGTTTTATGTTTATAAAACCATTGCGGCTTCCCCAGTTTTTAAGAGCAAGAGTACCTGGAGAATGTTGTAAAAGGATCTACAACAAGCGTTGTGTTTAAAAATCTATATAGAACAATGGTAAAGAGATAGAGTTGAATTCAGTGTGTAACTATTATAAAATGAATTTAATAAAAATATTGTATGGGTATTGTCTGTTTTTCTTAATTACTATCCCCATGTCCCACTATTAATACAATTGTTAACCATCAACAGTCTCTGACTATGTTCAGAAAGAGAGTGGCCTTACACAATACACTATATCTATGGTTTGTGTACCGAGTGTCATAATAATGCAGTGTGGCCAAGCCATGTCAAGGCAATAGTTATGTCAGGTAAGGGATTCGAACCCTTGCTTCCTTATACAGAAAATTTGATCTTAAGTCAAACACCTTAACCACTCGGTCAACCTGACAGTTACTAATTTAATTAGTCTTGAGGACTTGAGTGTTTACAAAACTTTTTCCAGTATACATTGACTAAACCACTTGCTTGTTTTGAAATATAGATTTTGTTTTGTTTTACCATAACATTGCAGTTATGAGTCTTGTGAACTGGGTGTTCAATATAGGGTTAAAGACATTTTAAAATCATTTTAGAAAAGCTCTTAGGTATCGTGTCATGGGTTTTAGTAATGCATTACTGTTCGTTGACTAACATATACCGTTACACAACATTATTTTAGTGAACTTACATGTTGTTGTTTGAGTCTTTAGTCCTTTGACTGGTTTGATGCAGATCTCAGCGCCTATCTGTCCCGAGCTAATCGTTTCATCTCTATATAGCTACCACACCCTACATTCAAGGCTATCTGTTTAACATATTCTAAACTTGGTCTACCCCTACAGTTCTCGTCCTCGAACCTTTCTTCCTTAACTAAGTTTGCTATTCTTGGATGTCTTAGTACGTGTTCTACCAACCTATCTCTTTACTTCATTAACAGTCGCCAGATACATCTCTTCTCCCCCACTCGTCTTAATACCTCTTTGTTAGTAACCCTATTTACCCATCTAATCTTCATCATTCTCCTGTAACACCACATTTCAAACACTTCAATTCTCCACTTTTCTGCTACACCAATTGTCTAAGTTTTACTTTCATAGAGTGCCACGCTCCAGACAAAGGCCTTCAAAATGACTTCCTAATACCTAAATCTATATTCAATGTCAACAGATTCTGTAGAAATTCTTTCCTTGTCTGAGCTACATAAGAATCCTAATCGTGTCTGGTATAATGTCTTGTTTAGCAAACATAGTCACTCAAAAGGTCTAAGCATTTTTTGTATATAACCCAAAATAGCAAACAGTTTTTCTAAAACCCTACTCATTGGTCAATAACAAGCAGAGTCGCCAAAGTGTTTCGTTGGTAGTTAGCTCATGTCTAGTTAATCAATTCCTTTCATATCGTTATCCAATTGTAGTAGTAAGGACTGGTGAACAACGTCAGTTCAACACACTGCTTTACACACAAATGTAGTTAGGCCCTTTGACATAATTTGGATAAATTTCATGGGCCGGTCCATAGGGACCAGTCCAAAGGGGCCGGTCTAAAGGGACCCTTCCACAGGGACCCATCAACAGGGACTTGTCAGCAAGGACCCATCAACAATGACCCGTCAACAATGACCTGTCATCAATGACCTGTCAATAGGGAACCGTCAACAATGACCCGTCCACAGGGACTCATCAACAAGGACCCGTCAGCAATGACTCGTCAACAGGGACCCGTCGAAAAGCACCTGTCAAAAAGGATCCATCAAAAATGACCCCCTGTCAAAAAGGGCCCGTCCAAAAGGGGCTAGTCAACAGAGACCAGTCCAAAGGGACAAATCAACAGAGATCAATCAACAGGGATCAATCAAAAGGGGCTATCACCTCAAGGCCTGACATATCCCTCTTTGATTATTGGTTTGCCAATCGACAAGCGTCACTTAAAATACTTTTTGATCACCACTCGTGGGTTGGGTTAGGTTAGGTTACACTACAACCGCCATCTTTTAAAAAGCTTGCCCTCTTACAAAAGCTATGAGTGGGCATGCGTAAAAAAACAAAAAACAAAAACAAGCATGTTAATTCATAGTGGCTATCCACCAAACACATGTTTCTTGTGTGGAACAACGTTTTATTCCATATCGGCATTCAAACTCTCACATGTTGCAATTGGAAAGAGAGATTCTCTAAAAAAATTACAATTTCACCCCCTAGTAGGGGTAGGTTTTATTTTGGGGTGGAAATATGTTGTTCATTGGAAAGGGGGTATCAGCCCGAGTTCAATGACTCCTCATTTGTCAAAATCCGACCACGGGTTCGAACTCACATTTTCTCACGTATAAAGCAAAACAGAATGTGACTTGTTTCACAAGGAGGACGGTAATAAAGTCATTTCACACGTGTTCACATGTATTTCGTCACTTTCCTTTCATATCGTTATTCCATTATAGTAGTGGTGAACAACGTCAATTCAACACACACACAAATGTAGTTAGGCCCTTTGACATAATTTAAATAAATTCATGGACTAGTCCGTAGGAACCAGGCCAAAGGGACCCGTCCAAAAGGGATCAGTCCAAAGGGACAAGGACTCGTCCACAAGGACTTGTCCACAAGGACTCGTCCACACAGACTCGTCCACAAGGACCTGTCAATAAGGACCTGTCCACAAGGACTCGTCCACAATGACCCGCCAACAATGACCCGTCAACAATAACCCATCCATAGGGATCCACTCCCCCACCCTCTCACAAAAGCCATGAGTGGGCATGCTAATTCATAGTGGCTTTCCACCGAACATATGCACTTCATGTGGAACAACGTTTAAATCCATATCGGCATTCAAACTCTCACATGTTGCAATTGGTAACAGAAATTCTCTAAAAAATTCAATTTCACCCTCTAGTAGGGGTAGGTTTTATTTTTGGGGTTGAAATATGTTGTCCAATGGAAAGGGGGTGTCAGCCCGAGTTCAATGACACCTCATTTGTCAAAATCCGACCACGGGTTCGGGAGTTATCGGGCTGCCGCCATCTTGTGTGGAGGGTGTGGAGGTGGAGGTATCTGAACCCCCACAAATACACTACTCGCCGGGAATAGTGCTATGAACTTACCGAGTTTCATTGAAATTGCTCCATCCGTTTAGATATTATTAGGGGACACACACACACACCTCACACACACACACACACACACGCACACACACACGGACAAAAGGTGATCTCATAAGCCTATTTTTAGCCTACTTTCGATTTTTGCAAAAAATGATAGTAGAGCAATATTATGAGCAATATAGTGAACGGATTATTGTAGCAAAAATCAATACAAAACCTACCTGCACTACAGTGGTACAAGTCTATATGCCTACCAGTCAAGCTGATGATGAGGATGTTGAAAAGGTCTACGAAGAAATAGACGAAATTCTGAGGTATATCAAGGGTGATGAAAATGTTATAGTAATGGGAGATTGGAATGCTGTGGTAGGAAAAGGGAGAGAAGGGAAGATAGTAGGAGATTTCGGATTAGGTGAAAGGAATGATCGAGGAAGCAGGCTGGTAGAATTCTGCACCGAGCATGAATTGGTCATAGCTAACACCTTATTCAATAACCACAATAGAAGAATATACACATGGATGAGACCAGGAGATACAGGGCGTTACCAAATCGACTTCATTATGGTCAAGCAGAGGTTTCGAAACCAGATTTTGGATTGTAAAACATATCCTGGTGCTGACATAAACTCTGATCACAATCTGGTTGTAATGAAATGCAGATTAAAGTTGAAGAAACTGAAGAAAAGTCAAAAGCCAAAAAGGTGGGCAATAGACAGACTGAAAGAGAAGGATGTAAACGAAAGATTCAAGAAGAGTATAAAGGAAGGACTAATGAAAAACCCTAAACAAACTTCAATTGCAGACGAATGGGCACTTTTGAAGAATGAAATAACAAAATCCGCAGAAGAAAACATTGGTAGGAAAGAAAGAATAGGTAGAAAACCGTGGATCACTCAGGATATACTAGAATTGATGGATGAAAGGCGGAAACACTAGAATCTAAGAGATGAAAAGGGGAAAGCAGAATACAGACGTCTGAGAAATGAGGTTAATAAGAAGTGCAAGGAAGCGAAAAAAGAATGGTTGAAAGAGAAATGTGCAGGTATAGAAAATTGTCTGAAATTAGGAAAAGTAGACACAGCTTATCGAAGGATTAAGAATACTTTTGGGGAAAAGAAGACTAAGTGCTGTAATATTAAGGACACAAATGGAAAGCCTCTAACAGATAGGGAAGAAAAGGTTGACAGATGGAAAGCTTACATAGAGAGTTTGTATAAGGGAAAGGAGATTGAGAATCATGTAATGGAAAGGGAGGAGGAAATTGATGAGGATGCGAAAGGAGATTTAATATTGAGATCAGAATTTGATAGAGCTTTGGAAGACTTAAGCAGGAACAAAGCACCAGGCATAGATGATATACCGATTGAGTTGCTACGCTGCATAGGAGATGAAGGTCTGATCAGGTTATTTCACTTGGTGTGTAGGATTTATGAGACAGGTGAGGTACCCCCTGATTTCAAGAAGAATGTAATCATCCCTATACCAAAGAAAGTGGGAGCTGACAGATGTGAAGATTACCGTACAATCAGCTTGATTACTCATGCTTCAAAGATCCTGTCTAGAATAATTTACAAGAGGATTGAAAGCCAGATAGAAACGGAGTTGGGTGAAGACCAGTTTGGTTTCAGGAGAAATGTAGGAACAAGGGAAGCTGTACTAAGTCTTAGGCTGATTTTAGAAGGTAGAATAAGGAAAGATAAGAGAACGTTCATGGCTTTTGTAGACTTAGAAAAGGCTTTTGATAACGTTGATTGGACTAAATTGTTTGACATTTTGAAATCAATTGGAATAAAGTACAGGGATAGGAGGGTGATATACAATCTGTATAGAAACCAGACAGCAGTCATTCGAGTTGAAGGACATGAGAGAGAAGCTGGTATTCAGAAAGGTGTAAGGCAAGGCTGCAACTTATCACCCATACTTTTCAATCTTTACATTGAACAAGCAATGAAGGAAATTAGGGAAAAATTTAAAGTGGGGGTGAAGATTCAAGGAGAATTAATTTCAACTCTGAGATTTGCTGATGACATAGTCATCTTGGCCGACAAACCTGAGGATTTGAATGAGTTTTTGAATGGTATGGACTCCGTCTTACAGAAAGAATTCATGATGAAAATTAATAAATGTAAAACAAAAATACTGGAATGCAGCCGAAATAAATCAGAAACCTCTATGGAGATCAAATTGGCAGGTGAAAAGCTGAAGGAAGTAGGAGACTTCTGTTACTTAGGAAGCAGAATAACCAGTGATGGACGAAGCAAAGAGGATATTAAAAGTAGGTTGGCTCAGGCAAAGAAAGCATTTCTACAAAAAAGGAATCTGCTGACATCGAATATAGATTTAGGTATTAGGAAGTCATTTTTGAAAGCCTTTGTCTGGAGCGTGGCGCTCTATGGAAGTGAAACTTGGACTATTGGTGCAGCAGAAAAGAGGAGAATTGAAGCATTTGAAATGTGGTGTTACAGGAGAATGATGAAGATCAGATGGGTAGATAGGGTTACAAACAATGAGGTATTAAGACGAGTGGGAGAGGAGAGATGTTTCTGGCGACTGCTAATGAAGAGAAGAGATAGGTTGGTAGGACACATACTAAGACACCCAGGAATAGCAAGCTTAGTTATGGAAGGAAGGGTCGAGGACAAAAACTGTAGGGGTAGACCAAGGTTAGAATATGTTAAACAGATTGCCTCCGATGTAGGGTGTCGGAGCTATGTAGAGATGAAACGATTAGCTCAGGACAGGGAGGCATGGACAGCTGCATCAAACCAGTCAAAAGACTGAAGACTCAAACAACAACAACGATAGTAGACTTATGAGATCAACACAGGGCGAAAAAAGTGTGTCTGTCTGTGTGTGTGTATGTGTGTGTGTGAGTCTGTGTGTGTGTGTGTCTGTGTGTCTGTGTGTGTGTGAGTGTGTGTACTCTGAATGTCTGTCCCCCCCTATCAATTCGAACACGGTGAATGCGAATTGAACGAAATTTGGTACAAAGGTAGCACTAGCAAAGGACACCTCAGTGTCATGTTTTATATCGCCGCCATCTTGACGGAAACGTAATGGCGGCCACACAAATGTTCAAAGCTTAAATCAAATTACGACTAACCTAATCATCCGATCTCTACCAAATTTTGCAACAACATACCTTTATAGGGGGAGCATCCTTTGACCACACTAATAAGTCATCAGCGTAATAGTTTGCGGATGGCGGCCATCTTTGTGTGAAAATCGATTCCCCCTATTAATTCGAACACGGTGCAACCGAATGGAACGAAATTTGGTACAGAGGTAGTACTAACAAAAGGCACCTCAGTGTTATGTTTTATATCGCCGCCATCATGACGGAAACGTAATGGCGGCCACACAAATGTTCAAAGATTAAATCAAATTACGATTAACCTAATCATCCGATCTCTACCAAATTTTGCAACAACATACCTTTATAGAGGAAGTATCCTTTGACCAAATAACTAGGTCATTAGCCTAATAGTTTGCGGATGGCGGCCATCTTTGTGTGAAAATCAATTCCCCCTATTAATTCAAACACGGTGAAACCAAATGGAACGAAATTTGTTACAGAGGTAGCACTAGCAAAGGGCACCTCAGTGTCATGTTTTATATCGCCACCATCTTGACAGAAACGTAATGGCGGCCACACGAATGTTCAAAGCTTAAATCAAATTACGATTAACCTAATCATCCGATCTCTACCAAATTTTGCAACTACATACCTTTATAGAGGAAGCATCCTTTGACCAAATAACTAGGTCATTAGCCTAATAGTTTGCGGATGGCGGCCATCTTTGTGTGAAAATCAATTCCCCCTATTAATTCAAACACGGTGAAACCAAATGGAACGAAATTTGGTACAGAGGTAGCACTAGCAAAGGGCACCTCAGTGTCATGTTTTATATCGCCGCCATCTTGACAGAAACGTAATAGCGGCCACACGAATGTTCAAAGCTTAAATCAAATTACGATTAACCTAATCATCCGATCTCTACCAAATTTTGCAACTACATACCTTTATGGAGGGAGCATCCCTTGACCAATCTAATAGGTTATTAGCCTAATAGTTTGCGGGTGGCGGCCATCTTTATGTCAAAATTGATTCCCCCTATTAATTCGAACACGGTGGAACCGAATGGAACGAAATTTGGTACAGAGGTAGCACTAGCAAAGGGCACCTCAGTGTCATGTTTTATATCGCCACCATCTTGACTGAAACGTAATGGCGGCCACACGAATGTTCAAAGCTTAAATCAAATTACGATTAACCTAATCATCCGATCTCTACCAAATTTTGCAACTACATACCTTTATGGAGGGAGCATCCTTTGACCAATCTAATAGGTCATTCACCTAATAGTTTGCGGATGGCGGCCAGCTTTGTGTCAAAATCGATTCTCCCTATTAATTCAAACACGGTGAAACCGAATGGAACGAAATTTGGTACAGAGATAGCACTAGCAAAGGGCATCTCAGTGTCATGATTTATATCGCCGCCATATTGACAGAAACGTAATGGCGGCCACACAAATGTTCAAAGCTTAAATCAAATTACGATTAGCCTAATCATCCGATCTCTAGCAAATTTAGCAACAACATACCTTTATGGAGGGAGCATCCTTTGACCAAACTAATAGGTCATCAGCCTAATATTTTGCGGATGGCGGCCATCTTTGTGTGAAAATCGATTCCCCTTATCAATTCGAACACGGTGAAACCGAATGGAACGAAATTTGGTACAGAGGTAGCACTAGCAAAGGGCACCTCATATTCATGTTTAATATCCCTATAGCACGTTGTATTTCAACAAGCTACTACAACCAACATTCAATCATACTCCTTGAAAAGGACAAAGAGTTATAACAATACCCATGCATTTAGGAGAAAGTAGGCTATATGTTCTTTACTGAACATCTTGCTTCAAAATTGAAAATAGGCTAAAAAAGGAAAAGGGAAGAAATAATGTGTAGCAGGAAAAGAAATGTCCTCAACTCTCGAAGAACGAGGTTTGAGGGACTTGGAAGTAAGGAGAGCCATGAAAGGCAGACAGGAAAGAGAAGAGGGCCCGCCCCCAATTCAGTGGAAAAAGGAGAAGAAACGGACCTAACTCAGGAATTCCTCGGGGTCACCAACTCCCAAACTCACCAGCCGTGGACCCTTGAGGGTGTAGCACCATCCAGGGTGCACCAGAAGTGGTCGGGCTACACACACCCTGCCTCCTTGAGGACCTTGTGCAGAAGGCAGGAGATATCATGAAAAGAGAAAGAAGGCTGACCGCTGGAAGAATGAGGGTATCAGGAAAGATGAGACAAGGGCCAATTAAGGCAGGAAAAGTTGAGGACTCCGTAGGCCTTGGATACCCTAATACCGTCGGGGTCGGAAGAGAGCAGGTGTTGACCAAGGGAGGCCGACAGGAAAGATAAATAAAAGGAGTCCGGCACAAGTAGGTGGAAGCAGTGACGGACTCAGCTGGGGTCCCGTGGTTGCCGTATACGAGTATATATATATACACGTTTTCACCTGCTGTGTCCGAGTTTGCAGGATCGTATCCTGGTGCGGTCAGCTGGCATTTGAGGGTGCGCAAATACGAGGGAGCTCTGTCAGTAGATTTACTGGCACGTAAAGATCCTCTTCGGGCTAAAATTCCGGCACCCCGCTATTTCTAAACGCCGCAGTAGTTAAAAGGGACGTAAAATCAATATTATCATTTATATTATTGTTATATAGATGGAATATCTGACTTGTGCTCCATGTACAATACACGATTTTGACTGAAAATCCCTGTCAGATATCAATGCGGTCGTGAATATACTATACTTTGAGAATATTGTATAGCTTCTACGCTTTGTAGAAGAACACACCATCCTTTATTGAAAGATGGATTGAAATATGTCTACAGTTCAAAGCGGACAGACAGGCTAACAGCAGAAACTGAAAACTAATTGCATCGTTATTATGTTACAAGAAACTGTTGTTCATCAGGAAAATGAATTCATAACGTAACTTTCAATCGGTAAACACAAGATAATTGTAATTACTAGAATATGCGAAAGGACAAGATGTCTAGGAAAGAACATATAACCTACTTTCTCCTAAATGTATGGGTATAGTTATAACTCTTTTTCCTTAGCAAGGAGTATTATTGAATGTTGGTTGTAGTAACTTGTTGAAATAACAACGAACTGTGCACTCTTCTTAACGTCACTCAAAGGTAGCCTAATCGGAGTGCGGTCATGGTCAGAAGTTGAACTAACTTATTACATAAAAGTAATATACTTCAGGAGTCCAGGGATTTGCAAAGGCACCATATTTGCCTCAGTAATTTCTGGTCTGTGATTATATTGACACTACTTACTCTCAGAAAGCGCTATATATTCTTAGGATCTTCTAGGTAAAGACGATATGCACAATCTGTGATCAAACACCACTGCTCACTCGCCAAGAGGTCTGCAGGAAAACGCCAATAGGTCACTATATTCCCTGATAAAGGAGTTACTTACGTGTTAAGTCACAACATAATATTGTATTCCACCAAACACAACTGCACATATATTGTCAAAATGTAAGAAACGAACAATAGTGTGATATTGACCGAACCGTTTGAGAAAACCCAAATTATCCTTCCCCCATCTGGAATGTAGAGAGCAGAGCTATTTATGTCCCAAGAGCGGAATAGCCTATACGAGAGGAAATGCGGTGTCAGCCGCCATTAAAATCCGGTTTTAACAGCCCAGACTTTCATTTAAATATATATTTTCCATTGTAAAATGCACAATATAACGATGAATTCTATAACGTCTGAGTAGTCATTAAACAATAAACATAAAATAATTACAGTAAGACAATCCAACTCTAATGCAGGTTTCGAACTCTAACCAACCGGGTTAAAGACCAGCGCTCTACCACAGAGCCAAACATATCCATAGTACAACAGTGTTATCAAGCGACTTAGACACAACGTGTTAGCAAATAATGACTTGGAACAAACGATTTCTTCATTATAAACCATTTCATACAAAGTTTATATTATTTCTATCAGTAGGCTGTATCGCATGCATCATACTCAAACTAGTGAAATATAGGTCAAGCACGAGAGGTCAGCTGCCATCTTGTCATATGGCCGACAGCTCAGCTCTCTAAAGTCACTGGTACAGTACAATATTATAATAAAACAAGATGTTCAGTAAAGAACATATAGCCTACTTTCTCCTAAATGCATGGGTATTGTTATAACTCTTTGTCCTTTTCAAGGAGTATGATTGAGTGTTGGTTGTAGTAGCTTGTTGAAATACAACGTGCTATAGGGATATTAAACATGAATATGAGGTGCCCTTTGCCAGTGCTACCTCTGTACCAAATTTCGTTCCATTCGGTTCCACCGTGTTCGAATTAATAGGGGGAATCAATTTTGACATAAAGATGGCCGCCATCCGCAAACTATTAGGCTAATGACCTATTAGATTGGTCAAAGGATGCTCCCTCCATAAAGGTATGTTGTTGCAAAGTTTGGTAGAGATCGGATGGTTATGTTAGTCGTAATTTGATTTAAGCTTTAGACATTTGTTTGGCCGCCATTACGTTTCTGTCAATATGACGGCGATATTAATCATGACACTGAGATGCCCTTTGCTAGTGCTATCTCTGTACCAAATTTCGTTCCATTCGGTTTCACCGTGTTTGAATTAATAGGGGGAATCGATTCTGACACAAAGATGGCCGCCATCCGCAAACTATTAGGCGAATGACCTATTAGATTGGTCAAAGGATGCTCCCTCCATAAAGGTATGTAGTTGCAAAATTTGGTAGAGATCGGATGATTAGGTTAATCGTAATTTGATTTAAGCTTTAAACATTCGTGTGGCCACCATTACGTTTCAGTCACGATGGCGGCGATATAAAACATGACACTGAGGTGCCCTTTGCCAGTGCTACCTCTGTACCAAATTTCGTTCCATTCGGTTCCACCGTGTTCGAATTAATAGGGGGAATCAATTTTGACATAAAGATGGCCGCCATCCGCAAACTATTAGGCGAATGACCTATTAGATTGGTCAAAGGATGCTACCTCCATAAAGGTATGTAGTTGCAAAATTTGGTAGAGATCGGATGATTAGGTTAATCGTAATTTGATTTAAGCTTTGAACATTCGTGTGGCCGCCATTACGTTTCAGTCAAGATGGCGGCGATATAAAACATGACCCTGAGGTGTCCTTTGCTAGTGCTACCTCTGTACCAAATTTCGTTCATTCGGTTCCACCGTGTTCGAATTAATAGGGGGAATCAATTTTGACATAAAGATGGCCGCCATCCGCAAACTATTAGGCTAATGACCTATTAGATTGGTCAAAGGATGCTCCCTCCATAAAGGTATGTTGTTGCAAAGTTTGGTAGAGATTGGATGGTTATGTTAGTCGTTATTTAACGTAAGCTTTGAACATTTGTGTGGCCGCCATTACGTTTCTGTCAATATGGTGGCGATATAAAGCATGACACCGAGGTGCCTTTTGTTAGTACTACCTCTGTACCAAATTTCATTCCATTCGGTTGCACCGTGTTCGAATTAATAGGGGGAATCGATTTTCACACAAAGATGGCCGCCATCCGCAAACTATTCCGCTGATGACCTATTCATTTGGTCAAAGGATGCTCCCCCCATAAAGGTATGTTGTTGCAAAATTTGGTAGAGATCGGATTATTAGGTTAGTCGTAATTTGATTTAAGCTTTGAACATTTGTGTGGCCGCCATTTCGTTTCCGTCAATATGGCGGCGATATAAAACATGACACTGAGGTGTCCTTTGCTAGTGCTACCTTTGTACCAAATTTCGTTCAATTCGCATTCACCGTGTTCGAATTGATAGGGGGGGACAGACATTCAGAGTACACACACTCACACACACACAGACACACACACACACACACACACACACAGACTCACACACACACATACACACACACACACAGACTCACACACACACATACACACACACAGACAGACACACTTTTTTCGCCCTGTGTTGATCTCATAAGTCTACTTTCATTTTTTGCAAAAATCGAAAGTAGGCTAAAAATAAAATTATAATAACCAACGGGTCACGTAGTTTAGGATAGCTAAAACCACCCTCGGTTGATAATCGGAATTGATGGGTCCTAAGTTATGGATATCAATGCTTGCATGATTCACACGGTTGCCATTTTGAAATGGTACGACTGATGACCTTGTAGTTTAGGCGCAGTACGCGTCCCATATGAATGTAAGTTTTTCTAATTTGGTAGAGATTCCATGCTAAGGTGGCAATATAAAATATGACACTGAGGTTTTATTTGCTAGTGCTACCACTGTACCTAATTTCGTTCAATTCGGTATTGTCGTGTTTGAATTGATAGGAGCGGGGGGGGGGGGGGTACAGACATGCACACACACACAGACAGACAACTTTTGGCCCGTGTAGATCTCGTAAGTCTATACTTTCCATTTTTCAAAAATGGAAAGAAGGCTAATAACCTGAAATAAATTATAAATGATTGGAATTATCTTGTGTTGACCGACTGAACGTTACAATATCAAATGTCAAGAAGGCAACATTCATAGATGGTTTCAAAGCTATCTTTTAAGAAAAATTAGCCAAAATAATGAATTTATTTTTATCTTTCTTTCTTTATTTCTTTCTTTCTTTCAAAACGTAGCCTATACTTAACAGAAACATTCGTCAAAACCATTCATTTATTCATTTATTCAATAATTCATTCAATTATATATGTATTCATTTATTCATTCATTATTTATTTATTTAACCATTCATTCAATCATTTATTCAATAAATCATCCATTCAGTTATGTATTTATCCATTTATTCATTCACGTATTTATTTATTTATTTATTTATTCATTCATTCATTTTTTAATCTGTTAGTTTATTCGTTTATTTTTCACACATTTATGCATTTATCATGTAAGTTATTTAGTTTATCCATTCATTTATTTATTAATTAATGTATGTACTTATTAATTTATGTATTTATTTGTTTATTTAAATAATTATTTATTTATTTATGTATTAACGTATTTATTTATTTATACACTGCTTTTTAACAATTACATACACGCATGTGTTCTAATGACCTCTTTTTTCTTTTTTTCTTTCAGGTAAGCAGCTGAACTCTGTGGTGTATACGTTGAGGTAATGCAAGAAAAATGTTAGCACATTGGTGTCAAATATTGGTACTGTAATTTATATTAACGTTAGGAATTCAAGTTTTCTATTTAAAATTGCAATTTTGCAATGTTACCATTCCAGATCAAATCTTTACCAACATGTGAACCAGTTGCTCCAAACGCATTAAAATTCACAGAATGGCCACCATTACTACTGACATAATCAGAAGAGCCCGCGGCATAGCCATGTGCGTTGAATTGTTCACCATGAACGTGATGGGGAGCTGCATTATGTCCCGAGATCGGAGGTTCGAATCTCGGCACTGACAGCGGCTATCCTGAGTGTGGTTTGTCCATACTACCGGGATTGTAGCATATTTCTAGTTCCGGGGCACCTACCCCATTCCCTACCCTAATAATGAATTATGCCCTATACACACTAGTACAGTCACCATACAAACACATGTTATCAGACAAATGACTAAGGTTCGGAAGTTTAAGACCTAAAGAAGTACAAAATATGCTGGCAAATATGACCTAAAAACTAGCTAAATATGCCCTAAAAACTAGCTAAATATGACCTAAAAACTAGCTAAATATGCCCTAAAACTAGCTAAATATGCCCTTAAAACTAGCTAAATATGACCTAAAAACTAGCTAAATATGCCCTAAAAACTAGCTAAATATGACCTAAAAACTGTAAAATATGACCTAAAAACTAGCTAAATATGACCTAAAAACTAGCTAAATATGACCTAAAACTAGCTAAATATGACCTAAAAACTAGCTAAATATGCCCTAAAACTAGCTAAATATGACCTAAAAACTAGCTAAATATGACCTAAAAACTAGCTAAATATGACCTAAAACTAGCTAAATATGACCTAAAAACTAGCTAAATATGTCCTAAAAACTAGCTAAATATGCCCTAAAAACTAGCTAAATATGACCTAAAAACTAGCTAAATATGACCTAAAACTAGCTAAATATGACCTAAAAACTAGCTAAATATGACCTAAAAACTAGCTAAATATGACCTAAAAACTAGCTAAATATGTCCTAAAAACTAGCTAAATATGACCTAAAAACTAGCTAAATATGACCTAAAAACTAGCTAAATATGCCCTAAAAACTAGCTAAATATGCCCTTAAAACTAGCTAAATATGACCTAAAAACTAGCTAAATATGCCCTAAAAACTAGCTAAATATGACCTAAAAACTGTAAAATATGACCTAAAAACTAGCTAAATATGACCTAAAAACTAGCTAAATATGACCTAAAACTAGCTAAATATGACCTAAAAACTAGCTAAATATGCCCTAAAACTAGCTAAATATGACCTAAAAACTAGCTAAATATGACCTAAAAACTAGCTAAATATGACCTAAAACTAGCTAAATATGACCTAAAAACTAGCTAAATATGTCCTAAAAACTAGCTAAATATGCCCTAAAACTAGCTAAATATGACCTAAAAACTAGCTAAATATGACCTAAAACTAGCTAAATATGACCTAAAAACTAGCTAAATATGACCTAAAAACTAGCTAAATATGTCCTAAAAACTAGCTAAATATGACCTAAAAACTAGCTAAATATGACCTAAAAACTAGCTAAATATGACCTAAAACTAGCTAAATATGACCTAAAACTAGCTAAATATGCCCTAAAAACTAGCTAAATATGACCTAAAAACTGTAAAATATGACCTAAAAACTAGCTAAATATGACCTAAAAACTAGCTAAATATGACCTAAAAACTAGCTAAATATGTCCTAAAAACTAGCTAAATATGCCCTAAAAACTAGCTAAATATGACCTAAAAACTAGCTAAATATGACCTAAAACTAGCTAAATATGACCTAAAACTAGCTAAATATGACCTAAAAACTATAAAATATGACCTAAAAACTATGATTAAATATGACCTAAAAACTATAAAATATGACCTAAAAACTATGAAATATGACATGAATGCTTGGGATAGGTAGAGTATCACTACCATACAGTAAACGTCTTAAGTGCCAAAACGTGATCAACGATAATACACCAGACACAATTAATTATCCAAACTGACAGACAGCTACAGTACATTAAATGTTCAACATTCATTCAGTATCATATCCTTGAGGTGCAGTTCTTGCTCGGTTTTCCTAAAAGACATAACATGGCATTTCCTTGTTTGCTAATTGCTTCTGAGGCAAATATATCTACTGGAGTGACATCCTATTGAAAGGCGGAAGCACACTATCGTCATGTTCCGTGACCTCATGCGTTCAGTGTCGCAATCTAACTTGTCCAGAAAGATGTGCTAAAAGACGTCCGTAGACGTCAGGTCTTTAAACCAGCTATCTGCCTGTTCTGGGAAAATAAAGAAAAATATACTGTATCTACTACACTATTCGGAAATCCTGTGTTTGAAACTAGACGCAGAGAACACGTACCTTGTTAACGACGCCTAAATTTAAACAAAAATGCTGAAATTATAACCAAATATGACCTTACAACACTAAAATATGACCAAATATGACCAAAACAATAAAAAATGGCCGAAATATGCATTTATCGGCAATATCAAATTGCTTTAAACGTGGTCAGGGACCCATCATTTAAACTTATTTTTCAGATTTCGGGTAAAATGAGCTCAGGAAAAAAACATGACAGTTCCTTAACATCCGAACATTAGCCTATCACACACCCAATAACACGGGGTAGTTGACTAGGATGCCACAAGCCCTTAAAATGAAATACAGTAAAACCTGTCCTCAACGGGATCGAACGGAACTCCCGAAAATGTTCCGTTAGAGTTAGGTTTCCGGTTAACGGAGCTAGGACTATTCTAAACTAATCAGGCTAAACCATGAATGGCCATACTGAGAAAAAATAGTGAACATATCTTATTCAGTGTTGTATTTATATATTTCTGCTAGGATTAATTACAGTACTGTAAAGGTGAGCCGTGGTCGGTACGGTGTGGCTGTAGGCAGTCGCTCACATCCGGGAGGCGAGGAGTTTCGAATCCCCCCGCCGACAACCTTGAAGATGGTCTTCTGTGGTTTCCCATCTTCCTTCCAGGCAAATGCCGGGGTTGGTCCCTAACTATAGGCCACAGCCGCCACCTTCCAATTCCTCGTCCTTACATTAACACTTCCCTCCCAGACAACACTCCACACGTGACGGTACTTGTAGCTCACCCAATGGGCGTCCATATAGAAGCAGCTATAAAACTCTGGCGAGCCGAACATGTCCTCGGACACTCCCGGCATTAAAAGCCATACGCTAAAAATAAAAAATAAAAATAAAATAATTCTGTACAAGCAAAACATACAATAGACATAAGGACAGACGTTTGTTCATTGACAGCCTCATTAAAGCGAGCATTGGGAAAGGTTTGGGCCACAGGAAACAGGTAAATAATAGAACACATTGTTTTGTACGTTGGAGAACAAAAGGAGGAAGACCTATTTCCACATTTCTTGTTAATAAACTGTTTCAGTACAAGGTAGACTTTCACAGGGTGCCTGGAAAGTTTCTAAACACTGCGTTCTGGAACTTGATTAGCAGGTGTAAAACAATTTAAATAAGAAAACTAAGTTATCCCGTATACCAAGCATTATCCAAATATGGTTAATGTATTTGCCTCATATGGTATGATAAGTTAAAAAGTCCATTGGCTGGGATCAGACACACAGTGAACCCAAACAAAATAAATAAGTGGTGGGGCGTCAAAAATTATATCACAAACATATGATGATGATGATGATAATTGTTGTTTTAAGGGGCCTAACATCTAGGTTATCGGCCCCTAATGGTTTGGGGGAGAGTGAACGATGAGATGAGAATGAAAACCATAACTAATACTAACTACAGACTTACATACTAGAAGAAGAAAGGGTGTAAACAAATAAAGGATAAGGTAAATAAAGGACAGGAAGAAAAGAAATGCCCTCAACCCTCGAAGAATGAGAACTGAGGGACTTGGAAGGTAGGAGAGCCATGAGAGGCAGATAGGAAAGGGGAGAGGGGAGAGGACCCATCCCAAAGTCAGAGGAAATAGGGGACAGAACGAACCCAGCTCAGGAATTCCTCGGGTTCACCAACTCCCAAACTCACAAGCCGTGAGCCCTTGAGGATGTAGCAATATCCAGGGTGCACCAGAAGTGGTGGGGCTACATACACCCTGACTGCTTGAGGGCCTTGATAAAACAAATAAGGCATACCAAAACTATAGGGGAAACTTTGTTAATTCCACACTGCGGCTAATTCCGCAGCACTTGAAATATACTTTTTCTGCCAAGATACCCCAGTACATGAGACGAGTTCCTCTCACCAGTTGTTTGAGTTAACTATTTAATTTCAATTGGCTATGAATTTCGAAACGACAAGTGCTACCACCTGGTGGTAAAATCATGTAGGCCTAAACTTGTTTTATATGTTAGTGAAGTATTAGAATGGTGTCAGGAGAAAACAAGGAATGTCACAAAATTGACATTTTGAAGGTTATGATGCGATCTGGTAGCGACTTTGTGTACTTCACAATGGTCTATTAGTTCAAGTAGAAAACGAGAGAGGTCATGCGATTATAGAGGTTTTAAAATCAGCTCTTAGGGAGAAAACTGCAAACTTGTAAATCTTACATTTATTATCTCTCAAACATGCATTCGTTGGACATTTCTTGTTTTCCCCTAACACCCTACATTTATAAAATCTCATGTGTTTCGGTGACACATTGATAGGGTTACCATAATATTTTTAGGCCAAATCCGGACGTCGGATCTTCCGGGGAGTCTGGGGGGTATGGACGAACAAAATGAAATGAACTGAACTTGATTTTATAGGTTTACAATCCCTTTACAATTACATAACATGATTACATAAGAATATACAAAAACATCAATCAGTGTTCATCAAATATCATACTGATCCCTTGAACAATTTTTTCTCGTCTTAGATTAATCTGTGCTGGGTCCAGGGGCAGGTTCCTCAATTTTCCTTGCATCGTATTTTTCATTAGAGCTGACTTTCTTCAGAAATGGCTTGTTATTTTTTATTTGGTCGTGGAACCCTGAGCATGTCATATCACTATTTGCTTTGATAACTAGCAGGTCCCTGACAACTGCAAGAGATAATCGTCCTCGTTCAGCTGTCCATATTGCTCCCACCATTGAAAAAAATCGCTCAGCTGGAGCTGAAGTTCCAGGCAGACACATGGCGAATTCTACAAGTTTGTAAATATTCGCAAAGGACACATTGCTCTTGGAAAATACTTCAAACAATTGTCTCCACTTTTCACGAGTTTTAGGGGTTTCTTCTTTTGGCAGGGCGTCCCATTCGGGTCTCAGATTCTTCAAAAGTTGAATAAGTGCCGAACGTTCATCAAATAGCTCATCCACATTTATTGAATCTGGTATGACACTGACTACTGTCAGAGCACTGTCTTCCATTTCATCCCAAGAAGGGACATGTTGTAGTGTCAACCACTTGAAGTGTTTAGCTTTGTCAAAGCTGCTTTCCCAAAGTTTCAAGTAGCTAATGCCAGCTTGATAAAAACCTTCGGCACATTTTAAAAACTCTTCTTCCTTGCTGTCATTAATAGCTTCTTCAGTTTTCAATTTCCTTAGTAATTGTTTAGCAGAAAATGGTATGTAATTGTCAGCCTTCCTTTCTTCCAGTTTCTCAAGTAATTGTTCATATACTTGCGCCGCTTCTGTAGCTGATAATTCATCAGACTCGACTTTCAATATTGATAGTTGAAACATTTGCAGACATCCGTGAACAAATGTTAAAAGCAGTTCATTGACTGGGTCTTCAAAAAATGATTGAATTGTTGCAGGGCAGTTGTTAAGTGATGAGAAATATGCTTTCAAGGGCTCAAACAAAACCAATATTCTTTCTACTGCTGGCATCAAGCTTAAAAATCTCGTATTGCCGTGGGAAAGGATCCTTTTGTACTCTACTTCTACAGATTCACAAAATTCTTTCAATGCAGTCACTCTGACAGTATATTGGAAGAAGTATTTGTACACTTTCACAACGATTGCCTCGACGTCCACATGTAGAGCATCACAGGCATGCTGCACTGCGTTATGCAGAATGTGCGCCGAACAGCCAATGCCAAGAATTGGCCTTGAGAGGGCATTTTGAAGTTTGCGAAATACATTTCCTTGGCCCTGCCTTTTAACACCACCAAAGTTGGTATTCGTGTTGTCTGCGCATAGGCATACGACCTTGGAGTCAATAGAGAACTTTTTGATGCATTTTAAAACATGTTGTACTAAGATATCAGAGGTTTCACCTGGAAGTTCATCAAAAAATAACAGCTTCACGTTAACACCTTCATTTTGGTTAAAATAACGAACACAAACAGGAGTCAATTTAACCTCTTTTCTGTTTGAACTGTCAATTGTTAGTGTAATGAAATTTGCATCCTTCAGATCTTTGAGAAGTTTGTCAAATATGTAAGGGGATATTACATTTACAATGATGGCTTCGGTCTTAGTACGAGCTCCCGAGAATTTCGGTTCAAAAAGCTTTTTAATCAGTTTGGCATTGCAATCAGACGTTTTGAAACTAAGTCCATGCATTGCAGTATGGTAGGCAAAAGTAGCTTCTTTTGCTGAACATTGCAGCTCAGCATCAGTAGCATCAGTATTTTTAAAAAATGTTTTAATACTTGCCGAGGACGCTGCTTGATTCGCCTTCTTATGTCTTTCAGTCTGCAAATGATTTTCTATATCATAGCGTCCACGATGTTCCACCGAAAATTCTGAATTGCACACCGTACACCTCACGCGATCATTGCTATTTTGACACTGTCTCAGAAACTTATATTCTTCTTTAAGTTTGTCGTTAAAAACACACTTACGCTTCGGCATTTTCCCAATTTATAACACTACTTTGTTGTTATGTACTTAAAAAATACTGATACTGAAAACTAATAGCATAAAACGTCTAGAAATGGACGCAGTCCAGCAAACAAAACAGTAGCACTAAACTGACTGAACGCACTCCTTCCAAATAAAATGGCGACAGGAACGGCACACAGAACAGGTGCAGCCGGCTGAGGAGTCCTGGTGTTCAATGTGACCAACCTATATGCGGTGTGATGTAAAATTTCCCCAAATATTTGCCACGTATTCGGTTTCCGGACAATTTTTAAATCCAGACGCCAAACCGGACACATGTTTAAAATCCGGACTGTCCGGACGAAATCCGGACGGATGGTAACCCTACACATTGATGACGTTATGGTAGTAGTGAAGCTTATTATTAGACTTATCATATTGCGGATTTATACAGGTTATCACGGATTTAGCATTAGTACCACTAGTATCAACCTATAATCCCTAAAATGTTACTAAATTCAAATTTCTTCGAAAGTGTTACTTTAAATATTGAATGATTTAGACAACCCAAAAGAGATAACATTTGGAGAACTGAATTTACGTCACAAACAATATGTAGTAATTTAATTTCTCTGTTTTGCTTTGAAAACGTTTCCCTTAACTTATCAAGTTAAACATCAATTCCTTAATATTGCGGATTTAACTGAGTTTCCCCTACAGGCTACATACTAGGACTGTGCATATGCGAACATCGAATTATTTGAATTGACCAAATAATTCCGGATACAATTATTTGATTCGAACATACGAATAGTTCGAATGTTCAATTTATTCGCACATTTGAATATTGAAAGTGTTCCAATTACTCGAATATCCTAACATTCACATTAGTGAAATAACCCGGCTAAGTCAATAATCGAATGATTCAACACACAAGTCGAGTCATTAAAATGTTCGAATAATTATAATAAACATAGCAATAAAGAGAAAAAACAACGATTATGACAAACATCAATGATGCCCCTCAAAATATCACAGTTCATTGTTGTTGTTTGAGTATTCAGCCTTTTGACTGGTTTGATGCAGCTCTCCATGCCTCCCTGTCCAGTGCTAATCGTTTCATCTCTACATAGCTACCACACCCTACATCCGAGACAATTTGTTTAACATATTCTAACCTTGGTCGACCCCTACAATTCTTGTCCTCAACCCTACCTTCCATAACTAAGCTTGCTATTTCTGGGTGTCTTAGTATGTGTCCTACCAACCTATCTCTTCCTCTTCATTAGCAGTCGCAAGAAAAACATCTTTCCTCTCCCACTAGTCTTAATACCTCTTCGTTTGTAACCCTATCTACCCATCTGATCTTCATCATTCTCCTGTAACACGACATTTCAAATGCTTCAATTCTCCTTTTTTCTGCTGCACCAATAGTCCAAGTTTCACTTCCATAGAGCGACACGCTCCAGACAAAGGCTTTCAAAAATGACTTCTTAATACCTAAATCTATGTTCGATGAAAACAGATTCCTTTTCTGTAGAAATGCTTTCCTTGCCTGAGCCAACCTACTTTTTATATCCTCTTTGCTTCGTCCATCACTGGTTATTTTACTTCCCAAGTAAGAGAAGTCTCCTACTTCCTTCAGCTTTTCACCTGCCAATTTGATGTCCATAGAGGTTTCTGATTTATTTCGGCTGCATTCCAGTATTTTTGTTTTACATTTATTAATTTTCATCACGTATTCTTTTAAAACGGAGTCCATACCATTCAAAAAATCATTCAAATCCTCAGGCGTGTCGGCCAAGATAACTATGTCATCAGCAAATCTCAGAGTTGAAATTATTTCTCCTTGAATATTCACTCCCAATTTAAATTTTTCTCCAATTTCCTTCATTGCTTGTTCAATGTAAAGATTGAAAAGTATGGGTGATAAGTTGCAGCCTTGCCTTACATCTTTCTGAATACCAGCTTCTTGCTCCTGTCCTTCAGCTCGAATGACTGCTGTCTGGTTTCTGTATAGATTGTATAACACCCTCCTATCCCTGTACTTTATTCCAATCGTTTTCAAAATGTCAAACAATTTAGTCCAATCAACGTTATCAAAAGCCTTTTCTAAGTCTACAAATGCCATAAACGTTCTCTTATCTTTCCTTATTCTACCTTCCAAAATCAGCCTAAAACTTAGTACAGCTTCCCTTGTTCCTACATTTCCCCTGAAACCAAACTGATCTTCACCCAACTCCGTTTCTATCTGGCTTTCCATCCTCTTGTAAATGATTCAAGACAGGATCTTTGAAGCATGAGTAATCAAGCTGATTGTACGGTAATCTTCACATCTGTCAGCTCCCAATTTCTTTGGTATAGGGATAATAACATTCTTCTTGAAATCAGGGGGTACCTCACCTGTCTCATAAATCCTACACACCAAGTGAAATAACCTGATCAGACCTTCATCACCTATGCAGCGTAGCAACTCAATCGGTATATCATCTATGCCTGGTGCTTTGTTCCTGCTTAAGTCCTCCAATGCTCTGTCAAATTCTGATCTCAATATTAAATCTCCTTTTGCATTCTCATCAATTTCCTCCTCTCTTTCCATTACATGATTCTCAATCTCCCTTCCCTTATAAAAACACTCTATGTAAGCTTTCCATCTCTCAACCTTTTCTTCCCTATCTGTTAGGGGCTTTCCATTTGTGTCCTTAATATTACAGCTCTTAGTCTTCTTTTCCCCAAAAGTATTCTTAATCCTTCGATAAGCTGTGTCTACTTTTCCTAATTTCAGACATTTTTCTATACCTGCACATTTCTCTTTCAACCATTCTTCTTTCGCTTCCTTGCACTTTTTGTTAACCTCATTTCTCAGACGTCTGTATTTTGCTTTCCCCTTTTCACCTCTTACATTCTTGTGTTTCTGCCTTTCATCCATTAATTCTAGTATATCCTGAGTGATCCACGGTTTTTTACCTATTCTTTCTTTCCTACCAATGTTTTCTTCTGCGGATTTTATTATTTCATTCTTCAAAAGTGCCCATTCGTCTGCGATTGAAGTTTGTTTAGGGTTTTTCATTTGTCCTTCCTTTATACTCTTCTCGAATCTTACGTTTACATCCTTCACTTTCAGTCTGTCTATCGCCCACCTTTTTGGCTTTTGACTTTTCTTCAGTGTCTTCAACTTTAATCTGCATTTCATAACAACCAGATTGTGGTCAGAGCTTATGTCAGCACCAGGATATGTTTTACAATCCAAAATCTGGTTTCGAAACCTCTGCTTGACCATAATGAAGTCGATTTGGAAACGCCCTGTATCTCCCGGTCTCATCCATGTGTATATTCTTCTATTGTGGTTATTGAATAAGGTGTTAGCTATGACCAATTCATGCTCGGTGCATAATTCCATCAGCCTACTTCCTCGATCATTCCTTTCACTCAATCCGAAATCTCCTACTATCTCCCCTTCTCTCCCTTTTCCTACCACAGCATTCCAATCTTCCATTACTATAACATTTTCATCATCCTTGATATACCTCAGAATTTCATCTATTTCTTCGTAGACCTTTTCAACATCTTCATCATCAGCTTGACTGGTAGGCATATAGACTTGTACCACTGTGGTGCACGTAGTTTTAGTAATGATTTTTGCTACAATAATCCGTTCACTATATTGCTCATAATATTCCACCCGCTGTCCAAGTTTTCTACTCAATATGAGACCAACTCCTGCTTGGCCATTGTTTGATTTAGTGCTAATGACCCTATATTCACCTGACCAAAAGTCCTGTTCTTCCTGCCAGCGCATTTCACTAATCCCAACCAAATCCAACCTCAACCTATCCATTTCCCTTTCTAAGTTTTCTAACTTTCCACTTCCTAGCAGACTTCTAACATTCCACGCTCCGATCCGTAGAATGTCAGATTTCCTCTTTGTCACTTCTGTGATGTTAACTCCCTCTCGAGTAGTCCCCACCCGGAGATCCGAACGGGGGACTAGTTTACCTCCAGATTGAAATTTTACAAGGGAGGAGGCCATCATCACATATAATTATGCATAGAGAAGTGCATATCCTCGGGAATAGCATTACGGCTGTAGTTTCCCGTTGCTTTCAGCCGTGCAGCAGAACGCAGTGTAGCCATTAGTTGGCTTATATTATCAATATCTTAACCGTCTATAAGACAAGTAAAGAATTGATTTATTCTGAAAGGCTGCTACTCCCTTCAGAATAAGTAAAGAGCAAATCTACTAACAAAAATTCTAACCTTCTACTAACAATTAAATACCAAAATTCTACTAGCGAAAAAATACTAAAGTTCCACCAAACAAATACTACCACTAAAACAGTCTGTCGCCAGGCACACTCACATGCACCCTCACAAATCACAGTCTAATGAAACAATGAACTATATAATAAACAATGCAACTGCCACCAGACACACTCACACACCACAGTCTAATAGAACAATGACATATATCTAATAAACAAACTAACTACATACTTACAACTGAAACTAACTACATACTTACTGTACATTCTAGAAGAGGAAGTGGAAAACATAAACAGGTAGTTCCGTGAAGAACTATACAGCCTATTTTCATATATCCTACTTATGTTTACTGCCACTATCAACATACAAAATTTCAGTTTGATTGCTATAATAGATTCGTAGATATTCAGAGCCGCCTAAATATTACGGATGGTCGCCATGTTGGATTGTTAAATGTATAGGCCATAGATTCATGTACCAATAAAGGAAAATTATTGCGTAGGTTCACTATTCAAACTTTCACTTCGATCGCATGATTACGACACAAGATATAAAAACTTAATTTTAAAATTCGCACAGCCGCCATCTTGAGGTTATGTAAACAATTGAACTAAATTAGATACCAGTGCATTACAATGTGTATGAACATTTCCTGTACCGGATTTCATTGCGTTTGGAACATTAAATCGCGAGAAAGGTCTATTTAAAATTTTCAAATTCGCTTGGCCGCCATGTTCGTTTTGTAGTTAACCGGTTTTTAGAAGTCATATAGATGAACTTATAGTAGTGCCCTTTATCTCCGTACAAAATTTCAGGGTGATACCGCTAATTGTTTCAGAGATATAGAATGCCGGTGAAATATTTCGCACAGCCGCCATCTTGTGATTATGTAAACAATTGAACCAAGTTAGATGCCGGTGCATTACAATGCGTATAAACATATACTGTACCAAGTTTTATTGCGTTTGGTTGGTTAAATCGCGAGAAACGTCTATTTAAATGTCGTAAATTCGCGTGGCCGCCATGTTGGTTTTGTAGTTACCAGTTTTTCAAAAGTCACATAAGTGAACTTCTAGTAGTTCCCTTTATCACCGTAATAAATTCCAGGGTGATATCGGGAATAGGTTCGAAGATATTGAATGCTAGTGAAATATTTCGCATAGCCGCCATGTTGGATTGGTGAGACATAACAAAATTTGAAGGGCACGGTCGGGGTCACCCGGAATAGTGATATGAACCTACCGAGTTTCATTGAAATCGCTCCAGCCGTTTAGAAATTATTAGGGACACACACACACACTTCACACACACACACACACAGACACACGGACAAAAGGTGATCTCATAAGCCTATTTTTTCAAAATTGTAAATAGGCTAAAAAAAAGATTCATCGTACCCTCCAAATGGTTTATGCGAAAGAAGAAGAAGAGGAAGAAGAAGAAGAAGAAGAGAAGAAGAAAGAACGAAAGAAAGAGAGAGAGAAAGAAAGAACAAAATAAAGAAAGAAAGAAAGAAAGAAAGAGAGAACGAAGGAAAGAAAGAAAGAAAGGAAGAAAGAATGAAAGAGGAAAAAGCACACAGAGAAAAATAAATAAATAAAGAAAGAAAGAAAGGAAAGAAAGAAAGCAATAACGAATGAATGAAAGTAAAAGTGAGATAACAAGTGATGCTTGCTTTGAATTACAGTTCAGTACTGTATATTTACAGTACTTATAAGGATATTTTATGCTTGCCACGGTGGGTGAGTGGTTAACGTGACGGACTACCAACCCCAAGCTTGCAGGCTCGCTCCTGGCCGTGATAAGTGATTTTTGAAAGTCGACAAAAATCACGACATGCATGTCATTCGTTGTTGGCATGTTAAAGAACCCATTTGAATTCAGTAGGCCGTGTTCATAATGGCAAAATTAACCTCGGGATTTCGCGCCAATACATAGTTCCTCCATTTTCTACTAGAAAGCGCTGTAGTGTCAAGGAGCTTAGATATCTAACCTCCTTGACTTTCATAGCGTTCCGAGGAACGACGAAATTTGACATGCAAGCTGCCCTATGGGTGTCAAATAACAAAGCTTGCAACCGGCAGCCGAGGCCATACGATATTATTATTAGGATATTTTATAGGTTGATTGGGGCTTTGGATTTACCCCTGCTTTGATCAACTTGTCCACTGGGTATATTTCTTTTACAAAAATTGCTGTAATTTTCGGATCCCAGTACTTATCGAATACTTCGAACATTCAAATAATTCATTCGAATTTCGAATTGGCGAATATTCGAAATAGTCGAATTAGTCAAATGTACGAATGATATCTACAGCCCATCTACATACAAGTTAAAATTATTTAATATCATCATCATCATCATTTATTGCATGTGACAGGCCATTAAGACCCATAGCAGAAAAAAACAAGGGTATACAATTCTTGATTACAATATAAATAGCAAGCATAACATAATATAGGCTATAACATTGTACTTCATAACAGGAAGAATGATTTCAGCTTCTCAAATAATGGTGGCATATATTAGACCAACGATTTCTATCCCTGGCATCTTCCATACTTGCATCTGGATCTACCTGGTTCAGTGCCAACATAACTCGATCTTGCCATCTCGTTCTTGGTCGACCTCTTGGACGTTTTCCCGTTGGCTGAAAATTGAACACACGGTTCGGGAGAGTACCTTCTGCTCTGATAATGTGTCCTAACCATTGTAATCGTCTTCTCTCTATCTCTCTACTGATGTCAAAATTATTTAATATACATCAAAATTTTTATTAAAAGTTCGTGACTAGAAACTAAGAAAATAACCACCCTCCTTGATAAACCGAATGACGAGGTCTGGAAAATACCTAGGAGACAGAGAGAGAGAGGCTTCTTTACAGTTGTATTTATACAGATGACAGGAGGCAAACCTAGCTGCTCTTTATGTTACCTTTAAGGACACCTCTCTTTCTTTCATAACAACAATCTGAATAAATTTAAATAATTTGAAACCGTGAGTACTAATTGTTGCGGAGGAGTGCAGACATGGGAACGTTGCCAGCGATCTAGTTTACCACACAACAGCATGAGACCTGAGTATTAGAAAATAATAAGGAAGTGATTTATCATTTAGTTGTCATCTTTTGTAGTCTCGGGGTTCATATTGAGACTCACCGCTGAAGGATTCTTCTTTCGAATCCCGACTCTTCAAATATATTTAATGCTGGTCTCAGGGTTGGAAGTGATACACTCAGTCTAGTGAGAGAAAACTGAGAAGAGATGAGCTCTCTACCAGCTCAGTTTTATCCTAAAAATGATTTTCTATCTTTTGTCATCGACTATTACTCCTAACTTAAAGGCGCGGCCGCTTCATCTCCAATCCTTACCTCACAAATACACACACTATGGCAGTCTATGGAAGTGAAACTTGGACTTTGGTGCAGCAGAAATGTAGTGTTACAGGACAATGATGAAGATCAGATGGGCAGATAGAGTTGCAAACGAAGGGGTATTAAGACAAGTGGGAGAGGCCAGATATTCCTGACGACTGCTAATGAAGAGAAGAGATAGGTTGGTAGGACACATCCTGAGATATCCAGGAATAGCAAGCTCAGTTATGGAAGGAAGGGTCGAGGACAAGAACTGTAGGTGTAGACCAAAGTTAGAATATGTTAAACAGATTGCCTCGAATGTAGGGCGTGGTAGCTATGTAGAGATGAAACGATTAGCTCAGGACAAGGAGACATGGAGATCTGCATCACACCAGTCAAAAGACTGAAGACCCAAACAACACAACTACACACATCACAAGTTATCAGGCAAATTCTATATACAGACAAATACACTGGGTTTATGTCCACGATGTCCAATCCCCTAAATGAGACAGCCACAACTACTTCTACCCTCGCTATATTTTAATGCTGAACTATGAACTGTACAAGCATTCTCTAATATTTGTAGGGTATTTTCCTAAGCTCATATTGATAAAGTGAAGAGCGCGTAAGGAGGCGGGTGAGAGGGAGAGAGCGCTCTGTACAAAATGAGACAGAGACATTCACTGTGATGTCACTGACAGCGGTGGCTACGCTCGCTAAAGCGCAGCGATAGGTCATAGGGCCAAGCTCTCTGGTAACTCTCTGCTTACTCGATATACGCGCGGGTTCAAGCCCTACCGTCAGCCGTCCTTGAAATGGTTTTCAGTGGTTTCCCCATTTCCAACACCAAGCAAATGCTGGGTCGGTACCTCCTGACAGGCCACGGTCGCTTTCTTCCACATCTTTGCCCAGTTTCATTCATCTTCATCCATTCCATCTCTCATCCCCGCGTGCAGGTCACCCACGGGCGTCGACTAGAAAGATCTGTAGGAGGCCACACAACAACAACAAAAAACTTTGATGCCACCAGACTATCTATCTTTGCCCAAGCTATCCTCGTCACTTACTCAGCTGTTCTCTCCTGACATTTGACAATGCACCACAAACTGCAATCATGTAAGAGAAACGACCAACTGTGGCTATTGGGTGGCGACTACATCATACTCCCCTCTCCTTGTATGCTCCTCACTCTAACAACAAATACTAGCAATAGTAACTCAAACGCAATACTTACAGGAGCGCTATAAAACTAGCAGAACACAAGTAACAAAAGTAAGTTGTATGCCAACCCTAAAAAAGTGAACAAGATCTGATGTCTGTTAATTTATACTTTTCAAAAAAGTAGGTTTGGTAATGTACTTAGAGCTATTTGTCTTGTATATTTGGATCAAATGATTCTCGCTTGAGAAGAAGAACATGTAATCCCTTAGTTTTCTTCTTCTTCAATAGTCTATAACAATTCATCATTATCACATGACCGGGTGAGTTAGCCGTGGTGGTTACGGCATGACTGATGGCAGTCGCTCACATCCGGGAGGCGAGGAGGTTCGAATCCCCCCGCCGGCAACCTTGAAGATGGTCTTCTGTGGTTTCCCATCTTCGTTCCAGGCAAATGCCGGGGTTGGTCCCTAACTATAGGCCACAGCCGCTACCTTCCAACTCCTCGTCCTTACAATCCAACTTCCCTCCTTCCCTCCCCAACGGTACTTGTAGCTCACCCATTGGGTGTCCGTCTCGAAGTAGCTACAAAACTGGCGAGCCGAACATGTTCTGGGACACTCCCGGCACTAAAAGCCATACGCTAAAAAAAAATATATATCACATGTAATTTATTCAGGTTATTTTTCACATATTCCAGTAATTGGATGACTTGTGTGTTGACCGACTGAAAGCTATAATATTAAAATACTTTTCAGTTGGTCTTCCTCATTTATCAGTGAATAATTCTATTTTTCATAATAGTTTTCAAATTTGTTTTTCAGGACTTGTGTTGTTCACTGCCAAATCATATTGGACAAAAAATGTGTTGACCGACTGAAAAGTAAAAATTACCAGTTTGTAGCCTATAGGCGACACTGAAAAAAAGGCTTCCAATCTTTTCAAAGATCTGATGATGCTCATTTGATTAATGAAACATGTCATCCAATTAAGCCCTCCCTCTGTTTTTTTTGAGAGGTGCATAAAAGGTGTATAATTAATGGATCTTTTTCAGATTAGCAGTAGTGAGTAGATACAAATTTGCTTCCTCCTTCCCAATTCATTAATTACGTGTTGACCAACAAAAAAAGCAAATCCTTTACGAGATTACCAAGGCAACACTAAAATATAACTTCTAAATTTATAAATTTTAGGAGGTTCAACGGATCATTGTAGTTAACGGATGAGCCGCTCATGGCGTAAGTTGATAACCATTGCAGTGAAGTTCCATCGCTCTTGAAGACAAACACATGTACTCTCGCAAGCATCGTCAAGGTCAGGCAGGCTATGCTCACGGTCTGTTATCACTCAGCTAAATGCATTATCCGTCTCTAAAAGGCTTTCAGCGATGTCAATATTAACGGCAGTACAAGCATTAAACTCAATTTACACACGGTCAAGGTGCCTCAAAGGAACGTGACTTAAGTGAACGTGATGAGTATATAAAGAAAGAGGTAGAGCTACAGGGTCATCAGGTCATACATACCATGACATATTTGTATTTGAAATTAGGTTTCATTACCCGTCATTGGTGGGTTCTTAGAGTACGTTTATGACGACAACTTCTGCACACACCCAAGTACACGGCGCTACATAACCACGATGTCTCAAAGCACCTAAATAATCAACAACAACTAGTAACGTGAAGAACTATAAAGCCTATTTTCATATAGCCAATCCTACTTATTTCAATTGCCTCTATCAACATACAAAATTTCAGTTTGATTGCTATAATAGATTCGTAGATATTGAGAACCGTCTAAATATTTTGGATGGTCGCCATGTTGGATTTTTAGCCTATTTTCAATTTTGAAAAAAAATAGGCTTATGAGATCACCTTTTGTCCGTGTGTGTGTGTGTGTGCGTGTGTGTGTGTGTGTGTGTGTGAGGTGTGTGTGTGCCCCCCCCCCCTAATAAAATCTAAACGGCTGGAGCGATTACAATGAAACTCGGTAAGTTCATAGCACTATTCCGGGCGACCCCGACCGTGCCCTTCAAATTTTGTTACGTCTCACCAATCCAACATGGCGGCTGTGCGAAATACTTCACCAGCATTCAATATCTCCGAAACTATTACCGATATCCCCCTGGAATTTTGTATGGTGATAAACGAAACTACTAGAAGTTCGCTTATGTGATCTTTGAAAACCTGGTAACTACAAAACCAACATGGCGGCCAAGCGAAGTTGCGACTTTTAAATAGACGTTTCTCGCGATTTTACCAACCAAACGCAATGAAACTTGGTACAGTATATGTTTATAAACATTGTAATGCTCCGACATCTAACTTCTGTTCAATTGTTTACATAACCACAATATGGCGGCTGTGCGAAATATTTCACCGGCATTCTACATCACTGAAATTAATAGCGGTATCAACCTGAAATTTTGCACAGAGATAAAAGGCACTACCGGTTAACTAGAAAACTAACCTGGTGGCCAAGCGAATTTGAAAGTTTTAAATAGACTTTTCTCGCGAGTTAACGATCCAAACGCAATGAAACTTGGTACAGCAAATGTTTATACACATTGTAATGCACTGGTATGTAATTTAGTTCAATTGTTTACATAACCTCAAGATGGCGGCTGTGCGAATTTTTAAATTAAGTTTTTGTTTCTTGTGTCGTAATCATGCGGTCGAAGTGAAAGTTTGAATAATGAATCTACGCAATAATTTTCCTTTAAAGGTACATGACTCTTTGGCCTATACATATAACAATCCAACATGGTGACCATCCAGAATATTTAGACGGTTCTCAATATCTACGAATCTACTACAGCAATCAAACTGAATGTTTTTATGTTCATAGGGGTTATGGACATAAGTTCACCTATAGGACTTTTAATAACCTGGTGATCACAAATCCAACATGGTGGCAACGCGAAGTATAAATATTCACATGGTAGTGGGTTTTCAATATCTACGAATCTATTACAGCAATCAAACTGAAATCTAGTATGTTGATAGAGGCAATTAATATTAGTAGGATATATGAAAATAGGCTGTATAGTTCTTCACGGAACTACTTGTTATATATAGGCCTTAGCGTTATGTACTATTACATGAAGGTTATTGTGTAGGTGTTTTATTCAAACTTCAATCGCTTGATTAGGACACAAGAAATAAAAACGAGATTTCAAAATTTCGCACAGGGGAGCAGACACCATCTTGAGGTTATGTAAACAATTGAACTAAATTAAATGTCAGTGCATTGCAATTTGTATAGTCATTTGCTGTACCAAGTTCTACTGTGTTCGGATGGTTAAATCGCGAGAAAAAGCTATTTAAAAGTTTCAACTTCGCTTGACCGCCATGTTCATTTTGTAGTTAACAGGTTTTTGAAAGTCACATAGGTGAACATCTAGTAGTGACCTTTATCACCGTACAAAATTTCAGGGTGATAATAGTAATAGTTTCGGAGATATATAATGCTGGTGAAATATTTCGCACAGCCGCCATGATGGATTGGTGGGACGTAATATAATTTAGAGGGCACGGTCGGAGTCGGCCTGAATAGTACTATGAATTTACCGAGTTTCATTGAAATCATTTTAGCCGTTTAGAAGTTATTAGGGACACACACACGGATGCACACACACATATACACACACACACATACATCAGAAAGTATGCAAGCCAATAGCTCTAAACTTTGCACACGTATAGTACCTGGCATTCTAGATTAATTTGGAGTAACTAATATACGTCAGTGCTGCCAGCATGATTCTAAGCCTGCTGATAGCTCCAATTTTAAAATGCATGTAACTTCTATACTAACAAATGGATTACATCCAAAATTGGCACAACAAGAGATCATAATATTTCAGATTATTTCTGACCAACAAATCCATGACCTTGTTGGCAACATGATGTTACGCGCGCTGATAGATCCAATGTCTAACTGCATGTAACGTCCTTTCTATCCATTGGACGTCAACCAAATTTTGTATTCTGTACTTTAAGATATGGAATTAAGAATATATTCAGTCACCAGGGCTGTCAACTGTAGTGCTCTATTAGGCTACATTATACCAGGTAGTCTATATTTCGAACTAATTAGAAATTTCGATATAACTAACTTAATTTCGTCATTATTCTAGATAGGATTATATGAATTGGCATGAATCTTAAATTTTAAGAAAAGTAGGTTCTTTAGTTCGTCACGGAACTTCTTGTTTATTCTGTTTTTCACAAATTCAGAGAACTGAAAACAGAAAGCAAAGTTTCTGATACATGACATGTGGTAAAAGTTTCATAGGAATCGGTTCAAAAATGTGAATTACCATCCTAAACGTATATACATACCTTAACATATTATAATCTTGGTCCACCCCTCCAGTTCTTGTCATCGGCCCTTCCTTCATTGTCTATGTTTGCTACTCCTGGGTGTCTTGAGGGTATAGCACTATTGAATGTACACAAAGTGGGGTGGTCTATACACCCTATTCCCCTAAAGACCTCTTACAAGAATCAAGGGATAACATGAAAATGGCGACATCGTGAAAGAAAAGATAAGAGCCAATTAGGGCAGGAAAAGGAAAGACACAATCCTAGGCCTCGGAAGAGAACAACAATTTACTAGGGGAGATCGAGGGAACATGTTATAAGAGGAGCCTGGCACAAGTGGCTGGATTCAATGACGGACTCAGTAGGGGCCTCTTGGTCGCCGTCCCACGTCCCACTAGTCGTGAGCCCCTGGGGAATTTACGCAATTATATGTCGAGAAAATGGGGTCATAAAGAGTAGGATAGTACATTTTTAGCCTATTTTCAATTTTGAAGAAATAGGCTTAAGAGATCACCTTTTCTCCGTGTGTGTGTGCGTGTGTGTGTGTGTGTGTGTGTGTGTGAGAGGTGTGTGTATGTCCCCCCTAATAAATTTTGAACGGCTGGAGAGATTTCAATGAAACTCGGTAACATCATAGCCCCATTCTGGCCGACCTCGACCGTTTCCTTCAAATTTTATTGTCTCTCACCAATCCAACATGGCGGCTGTGCGAATTAATTCACCAGCATTCAGTATCTCCGAAACTATTACAGATATCACCCTGAAATTTTGTACGGTGATAAAGGACTTTACTAGACGTTCACCTAAGAAACCTTCAAAAACCTGGTATCTACAAAACCAACATGGCTGCCAAGCGAAGCTGAGACTTTTAAATAGACTTTTCTCGCGATTTATTCATCCAAACGTAATGAAACTTGGTACAGCAAATATTTATACACATTATAATTCACTGGCGTCTAATTTAGTTCAATTGTTTACATAACCTCAAAATGGCGGCTGTGCGAAATATTTCACTGGCATTCTATATCTCTGAAGCTATTACAGATATCACCCTGAAATTTTGTACGATGATAAAGGTCTCTGCTATAAGTTTATCTATGTACCATTCAAAACCCTGTAAAGTACAAAACGGACATGGCGGCCAAGCGAAGTTGAAACATTTTAATAGACTTTTCTCGTGATTTAACCATCTGAGCGCAGTGAAATATGGTACAATAAATGATTATACATATTGCAATGCACTGGTATCGAATTTAGTTCAATTGTTTTCATAACTTCAAGATGGCGGCAGTGCGAAATTTTAAAATTAAGTTATTATTTCTTGTGTCGTTATCATGCGATCGAAGTGAAAATTTGAATAGTGAAGCTACGCAATAATGTATCTTTAATGGTACATAACTCTACGACCTATACTTATAACAATCCAAAATAGCGAGCATCCGAAGTAT
The DNA here is from genome assembly GCA_946902985.2 of Meconema thalassinum. Lineage (NCBI taxonomy): Eukaryota > Metazoa > Arthropoda > Insecta > Orthoptera > Tettigoniidae > Meconema > Meconema thalassinum. The sequence goes on from OX336392.1 coordinate 353,711,490, forward strand.
GTTGACGGTTCTCAATATCTGTGAATCTTTTACAGCAGTCAAACTGATATTTTTTATGTTCGTAGAGGCTATGAACATAAGTTCACCTATAGGACATTTTCTGTAACATGGTGAGCACAAATCCAACATGGCAGCGACGCAAAGTATAAATATTTAAATGGATGTTTCCCGCGATTTAACCATCTGAGCTCAGTGAAACTTTCCAAGTTAAATGCTTATACAAATGTTAATCCACTGGCATCTAATTTATTTCAATTGTTTTCATAACCACAAGATAGCAGCTGTGCGAAATTTAAAAATCACGTTTTTACTTCTTGTGTCCTAATCATGCGATTGAAGTTTGAATACTACACGTACACAATAATCTTCATTTAATAGTAAATAAATAAAAATCCAACCTGGCGACCATCTAAAATATTTAGATGGTTGTCAATATCTACGAATCTATCTCACAATCAAACTGATTTTTTTATGTTGATAGAAGCAAATAACATGAGTAGGATATATGAAAATAGGCTGTATAGTTCTTCACGGAACTACTTGTTGTTAATTCATTTGAGGGGCTTGGGTATCGTGGTCATTCAGCCTCGTGCACATCGGTGTGTGTGGAATTTTGTCAAACCTCTGTTACTGTGATAGCTGTATTAGTGTGTGTATTTATTACGATTGTACACTTCAAAGAAGCGGCTTCGGTGGCGTAGTTGGTAGCATCCTGAGTTTGTATGCCCAAGGTCACGGGTTCAAACCCAGCCGAAGTCGTCGGATTTTTCAAGTGCGTGAAAAATCCCTCAGTATGCCTTCCTTCGGAGAGAAAGTAAACCGGGCGGCGGTCCCATGTCATATATTTATGGCATTTAAAAGAACCTTCCACTAATTGCACTTGAGTGAAGCTAAATTATAGGTTAAATTTGACTAACGTTCTTAGGTTCCAACGTTCGTCGCCAGAAGCCGACTGTGGTGGCATCTAGTAACCAAGTTCAGAACTAGCTGTCGTTGACGGTGGCGTTTGGTAGCAAACGTAGGAACTACTTGAAAATTGAATGTCTGCAGTCCTTACTTGAATTGAAAAAGATTAACGCACTCTAATACAGTCATCACAATTAACACTGGTTATCAGAAGATTCTCAGGAGCCTCCGTGGCTTTGGCGGCAGCACGCCGGCCTCTCACCGCTGGATCCGTGGTTCAAATCCCGGTCACTCCATGTGAGATCTGTGCTGGACAAAACGGAGGCAGACAGGTTTTTCTCCGGGTACTCTGGTTTTCCCTGTCACATTTTCATTCCAGCAACACTCTCCATTATCATTTCATTTCATCTGTCATTCATTTAATCATTGCCCCAGAGGAGTGCGACAGGCTTCGGCAGCCGGCACACTTCATATCCTCGCCGCTAGATGGAGGCTTCATTCATTCCATTCCTGACCCGGTCGGAGACTGGAAGCAGGCTGTGGATTTTCATTTTCATCGGAAGATTCTACTGTACACACACCCAAATTACACGGGGCTGCATGACCGCGTTGTCGTAGCCCCTAAACTGAGGAACCAACCAACCAACCAACACTTCAAAGATTACTCTAACGAAGTAAATGAAGTTTGACTTTCCCTCGCCTAAGAGAAACTCGTGGGAAAGTTATCCTGTCCCAAAGACCATTTGAGATGCCAATTCCAGCCTTATTCTCTCCAAGGTTAAGGAAGGTAGTTGGAACCTCCATTTGTTGCGAACGGTAACGCTTTCAGTGCAAATGAGATTGAATTTCACGTCGACCCCTACCTAGTTGCCACCTGGGAGCAAAGCACTCGGCTCTGTTTCCTTTCGTCTGTAAATACATTTCATTCTTCCTGCTACTGTTAATTTTCCGTTTCTCCTCCTGGAAACATGTTCCTATTGCTCTGAGTTGCAGTTGTCTCATTTAACCCTCCGTCGGGCGCAACCTAAATTGGCCTAATATCACCGTCGGGCGTGACTAATCTCGGAGATTTATTTATTTATCAATTAATCGTATGACTTTTAGTGCCAGGTGTGCCCGAGGACATGTTCGTCTCGCCTGAGTCTGTAGCTGCTTCCAGCGAACACCCTTAGGGTGAGCTACAAGTTCCGTTCAATTTCAAGTAGTTCGCACTTTTGCTACCAGATATCAATGATACCTAGTGGAGAACGCTGGAACGTTTTGATAGAGCGTTCCGACGAAATCTAACCTAACAATTTAGCTTCACCCAAGTTTAGTCTGAGGGAGGATCATTTGCATGCCATAAATCTATGACATGGGACCGCCGGCTTTACTTCCCCTCCGAAGGAAGGCATACTGAAGGATTTTTAACGCTCTTAAAAAATCCAACGACTTCGGCTGGGTTTGAACCCGCTATCTTGGGCACAGCAGTTCAGCATGCTACCAACTACGCCACCGAAGTCACTAATCTCTGAGATTAACCATTAAAATATACAGTATGTTTATTTTACATTTCATTGAATAGAAAAAGTCCCACAATTTGGCATCTCATTGAACTGTTGTATTTTTAACTTGAAGAAGGAATTTCTGGATATTATTCAGTTCGGTATTTGCTGTACAGTATATACCGTAATACAGGTTGATTCAGCTAAGAGGGCCATCTAAAATATCTACGGAACCGTTTAAGATATCGTCATTGTGTTCTCAAATTCTTAAATCGTATTAAGGGGCCCATACAACACGATACATTTCACCTCCCAGCACATACGTATTTACCGAGAAACCATTTTTTAATGGATTTATAGTAATTTCCCCCAGTGCAACAACTAAGAATCAAGTGTCGAATTCAGTGATGTGCTTATTTTGCAAATCCGACCTGTATTTTTGAGATATTAAAGGTTTGCATATGTGCCGGTATTAGACAGCGATGCTCCATTGTATGCATACTGTAATGTGTACTGTTTCAAAATGATTGATGATTAACCGGACTCGTAAGGATTAACATTAGACGAGACGTTCGCAGTGAACTAAATCGCGAATTTTGTTACAGTTCTGATTTGAATAATTATGTACATTAAATTATTGTCGCAGGTCCGCCAGCATTAAAGAATTCCATACTTTGTTTATCCTCTTCTTTGAGGTGTTTTCAGATATTTCCGCAAGGATTCAGGACGAAGTGGAGAGGGAGAAAGGCACACGTACATAAGAGACTGGATTTTGATTATGTACACATTACAGTATGCTATAAATGGAATAATTTCGGTGTGTGAGTTTGTCAACAAGGAGTGGGTCACGCAAGAGAATCACATTCCAGTGGCTGGCCCATCGCTTTCTGTCTAATGCCGACACATATGGAAACCTTTAATATCTCAAAAAGTACTCGTCGGATTTGCAAGATAAGCACACCACTGAACTTGTCAATTGATTCTTAGTTGTTCCTGATGGTGAAATTAGTATAGTTCCATTTAAGAAACCGAAGTTGCTGCCGGTTTCTTGGTAAATAGGTATGTGCTGGGAGCAAAATTGACCATGTTGTATGAGCCCCTTAATCATCATCGTCAACTAGAGCAGTTTACAACCGCAGGTTCGGTCTGCTTGGAGCACAAACCTCTCCATCGTTTTCTGTCCATCCACCACTTCTCTTCTGTCACTGTTGTCCAATTAACTCCTTTTCTCTCGACACTTTTCTTTACCCCCTTTATCCACCTATCCCTTGGTCTTCCTCTAGGTCTCCTTTCCTTCCACTCCATTTCTAATATTTTCCGTGGTATTATCTCTCCTCCCATTCTTTTCACGTGTCCAAACCACTATAGCCTTGATTTTTCAATCCTATCCTGTAGGGGTTCTTCCTTTAATATTTCTCTGACTCTATCATTTCTGACTCTGTCCATTCTCGTTACACCTATACGACTCCTCTGAAACTTCATTTCCACTGCTTGTATTCTACTTTTATCTCTCTCCCTCATCACCTAAGTTTCTGATCCATACATTAGGACCGGCTCGAAGTAAGTCTTGTGCATGATCCCTTTACATTTCTGTGGCACATCCCTGCTCCATATCAGGCCTCTAACACTCTTGAAGAATCCATCAGCACACCTTCCTCTTTCATCTAATTCCAAGGCATTTCCCCCATTTTCTTCAATGACACTTCCCAGATACTTGAAGCTCTGCACTCTCTTTAACTGCTCTCCGCCTAACTTTATCCCAGAGTATACTCGGCCCTTCTCACGTGTTGTTATCACCACTTCACTCTTTTGCATCGAAAACTTCATTCCATAGGATGACACTACTTCCTCCCATGCATTGAGTTGCTCCTGTACATCCCTCTCCTTAATACGGTTTAATAATTTGAAAACAGAATGACGATAACTTAAACGGTTCCGTAGATATTTGAGGTGGCTCTATTAGCTGAATCATTCTGTATAATATACCTAAGTGAGGACCTGCTCTATAGAATGGAACCTCGCCGGGGCCGTGTGACATGACAATGCTCGTTGCCATGTAGCCGCAAAAGTGACAAATTTGTTTACAAGTTGGAACTGGGAAGTACTCGAACATCCACCAAATTCACCTGATATGAGCCCTCGTGATTACGATTTATTCTCAAATATCAAAGAACCTCTACGAGACATTCGATTTCAATCAGGAGTTGACATCCAGAGAGGTATAGATCGATTAGTGAGAGAGATATCCAGAAATGGTGCTGCAGATGGAGTACGTCGTCTTCCAAGGATTTGGCAACGTATTGTTGACATAGCAGGAGACTAGAAATGACGTTCGTAATGTCAAAATTAACCAAATAATATTCTTTGCGATGTCATAGCAGTGTTGCCATTACTAATCGAATGCCCTAATGTTTTATGTATAGCCTATTTTTGAAAGTGATTGGTGAAAAATGGCAGTAATAATCATGTCCACAAGAGAGTGATTATGTAGTCTAAAAACTTTTGAACTGACGGTGGTTTTGGTGTCTGGGCAGGGGCTGGTCCAGATTAAAATGTTAGGGTGGGCCAGATGATACTATTGATGTTTCTTATTAAATATTGTTTTATATTTGGCATTTATTGTTGCCAATATTGCAATTTTCATAATTGCACACAAGTTTTAATAAATAGTTCATGCTTTAGACACTGTACTCACATGGCTCCTCATTTGTAAATATATTTTCTCCTGCGCTTGAATGAAGCAAATTTATCTATCAGCTTGGTTGATGAGGTCCTACTTTTTATTTTTAACTTACAGTAGTGTTCAGCGGTATAGAAGAAAATAGATTTGTTAATAAAAATTCCACTTTAATTTTCCTATGTCGCACACAATCAGCATAGTAACAACGTGCGGTGCCACAAAAGTTAAAAACACATTTATACAGTTGAAATTAAAGATCCACAGAACTCACACACCTGTGCTGTACTTGGAACATCAGACAACTGAAAATGTATAAATATATGTTTGTCTCATGTCAGCAAGCTGGGAGCAATGGCTGAATACCTGTTTAAGGGTATGAGGTGGGGTGGACCCTTCTCCCGTGATCCTGTTTGACAGAGTCCGAAGCAGGAAGTGAAATGGAGAGATCTATTTCGCTTCAAAGGAACGCAATGGGCCTATTCTGCTGGCCCTTGAAGAGAGAGAAAAATCCCTTTTTAGCACAGAAAAATTCGCGTGCAAGACAGTGCTATGTTCACTGTTTCCTCACCCGGCCCATCAAGCCATATATTTTACATGGGAGTTTCTGTGGAGCGGTCCTCGCTATGACGGTACACCGTACGAGACCGTCAGGATCGTAAGCTAGGGATGAGTGACGTATACTGAATCCTTTTTAGAGATTCTAGAAGGGTAAAACACTTACTTTAAGTTGAGTATATGCATTGTAAAGTAATTGTAAAATATATTAATTAAACAAAATCTTTGCAATACTGCCTAACGGTCCTGGGTGGGCAGGGCCCATTCGGCCCTTAACGACGCAACGCCCCAATGTCTGGGGGATGTGAAACGCGAATATATGTCGAAATTCTCCGGAAGTCGCAACATGATGTCCATTGCAATACGTAGCTTTCTAATGACATCTAGCTAACAGGCCCTGAGTACTAATCAGGTTGCGATGGCTACGATAGGAACGCTGTATGGGGGGAAGCCCCTTACTGCCCGCTCTCCGCCTCACCACACAATCGCAAATACAGGGTGTCTCAAAAAATGTACTAACACGTTCAATGACTATAAAATGATTATTTATGAAGATAGAGACAAGTTTAAGGGCTTCAATTATAGGAGACATGTAATTAAACACTCATATCCGAAAATGTTCAAATTGATGACCGTCAGTGTCCAGACAAAGCTGATAACGCGAAGCAATCGATTCACAAACGTTACGACAAAGTTCATTTGGAATTTCGTGACATTGTCTGTCATTTTACAATTTCGTGTTGGAATGTAGGATTTCCAGCGCTGACGCTTCATGATGCGATAGGCGCTATCTTTTGAGATGTGTGTCTCTCGAGCCGTTTGTCGTAGTGATTTCGGTGGGGATCGAGTGAGGGTTTCCTGCACCTGTTCTTATTTTCTAGGACTGGCGGATGTCCGTGGCCGTCCAGAACGTTTCTTGTTGACGTTATGAATGGTTCCATCTGCTTCAAATTTATCTCTGATGCGAGCAATGGTCCGGTGCGTTGGTGGCGGTTTGTCGAACTCCTGGACACTGACGGTGATCAAATTGAACATTTGCGAACATGAGTCTTTAATTACATGTCTCGTCTATAATTGAAGCCCTTAAACTTGTCTCTATGTTCATAAATAATCATTTTTTAGTCATTCAAAGTGTTAGTACATTTTTTGAGACACCCTGTGCATGCGCTCCCAATACTTGACCATAAGTGAATCAAGAACAACATTAATTGTCATTGTGACTCGTTTCAAACAGCAGGGGTTTGTTCATTAAAATGTGAGCAACATTGTAAATTATTGGGTTTCTTCATTATGTGTGGACCAATCTCAAGACGTTACAATATAAATTACTCCAAACTAATTATTGCATGGTACACAATAATTCTGGTACTGTAAGGAGTGCCGTCTATGTGTCACCCAGTCCACATCCTCTCTATGTTCAGATATACAGCCATCATTAATTCCTATTGCTGTATATGTCATTATTTGTTGCCCTCGTAAATCTAGAGCACGTGTAGGATGGGCACTTGTAGCCAAATAGTCGTACTTATTTGCATGCCGAGGTACAGTATTCACTAAACATACACTGGAGGACTTTATTACCTTCATTAATTTAGGTGCAGGTAACATTCGCTGATACAATCGTAAAATACGCTATATGGCATTTAGTACGAAGTTGCGACAAGTGTATCCCAGCAGGGGTCGATAAAGTGCCTGTCCTAGAGGACTTTGAAATGTTAATAAAAGTACCGATTGGTTATAGTTTCAGTTCTACGTTTTTACTCCTTAGTACATTTACATAGAGACTAGCTGGCCCGTGTGAGAAATCTCGCATGTTCATAAACCACACTTTCCTCAATAGGTTTATAATGAGAGACTTACGGAGAAAGATTGTTATGTTCTTATTTCAACCAAATGACTATAGAACACTATTTACATTTCAGTTAGAATTCCAAGTTCTGCGTTCCCTAACTTAAGAAGGCAATCACTGAAATTTGGATCATCATAACACTCACCGGTTATTCGATATTTATGAAATTATACGATTTGAGTACTCATTCCTTTGATTTACTGTTTATGAAATCCATGCAAAATGATAAAGACCTCAGAATGTTCAAATGACATGAAACAGGCGTCACAGCGGCCAGAATATGAAGTAGACAGCAATTATGGAGTGTATTTTCCTACAGCAACAGTATATGCAAATCGCACACTTCGTACATTTTAAGTCATCTTTTTAAGAAATTATAGATATTTATAAAATTAGAGAGCAATTCTTCACTGTTAATGTCTATGTTAATTCATTTGAATGCTCATTTGTAACGATCGGTCGCTTGTTAGCACCGCAGGAGATTTGTATGCTACTGAAATTATATATATATATGATATTCAAGAAGGTAACTGTGCGTTACGTTCACATAAAGTGAGGTTATTTTATTATACTTCCATATGCCGCGTTTCTTGGAAAAATTTTAATATAGTAGAGAAGAGTTAGTTATTATTGTGATGATGCTTATGTTCGGTAATGTAATTCAATTGTCACATGTGTTATCTTTTCCATTCGGGTGTAAAGTTATCGTGTAATTATTTATATTTAAAAAAATATGTCCACATTGAAACATATGCTTTTCTGTTGCATACAATCTAACATATTTCTCAGTTGTCATGTGTTCTTTATATCTGATTGATAAGCTGTGCCCTGTTTGTCTTATATATTGAGGTTGGTATTCTGCGCATTTAGTTCAATAAATGCCAGAGTTATTATCATCAACTATTTTATAAATTGTGTAGTCATTGAAATGTTTTGTTTGTATTGGATCTATCTCTTCATCTCTTAATTCATATTCGCAACAACATTATATTAATAATAACTTTATTGCAGTCAAATGGACATAATAAGATACATTGAGATTATCACACTATTAACTATAGATTACATTTCACAATAGTCCATAAGGGATTGTCCTCGTTTGGTGCATTTGTTGAAATGAAATCGCTCGCTATGACCTTCACACAGCTTACAAACGCATTGCTCGACAGGGCTTGTGGTGAAAACCATGTATTGCCAACCTAGTTAGAGCGCTCCGCATGTCATTATTTGGTCCAGACCAGCTACGATTGAGCTTGGCATCAGTCGAGTAAAACTCCAGGTCGATATCCTCCCTTTTCTTCTGTCTAATTTGTAGAAGCTCTTGTTCTTGCTTGGTAGATGGAAGCTGTATTCTGGTTCCTAGATCTTCCATTAGGAATGTCTCAGAGGCTAATATGTACGTCACTCTTGAGGGTGACATCTTGGAAATCCCTAATGTTCTGTTTAAAAATCTAGTTTTTACGCTTTCAATGGCTCGGAGGTCGGATATTGTTAGGTGATCCCAAGTAAGTTCTAGCCCGTAAGTTAGAACTAGGAGTACTTTAGCGTAAAATAGACTCATAGCCGTGCTTAAAGATAGTCTCGTGGGATCCGAGATATCATAAATGCTTCTTATGGCTGTGGATCGAATTATTACAGTGTGATCTTACATCACAACATTAGATTTTGCTTGTCATAGCAATGGATTCCTCCATCTATACTTGGAATTTGACATATTTGAATTCCAATAAAAGTTTCCTTGAAAACAAAGAAGGGAAACTAATCGAACTCATAGTGTAACTTCGCCAATTGACTTGCAAGTAGTTTCGACGAATGCATGAGTATTCTGCAATACGTATAACTACAGTATGCATGTGTCCCAAATTCATCTCAACATTCTTTTGAAAGTTAATTATCGGTGTTAGTTATCTGCAAGTTGTTCTTGTTTTAGTGCTATTTGTATTTATGTTTTGTTTTATTGGCGGACTGAAGAAGGGTTGTAGGCCTACAGGTACTATTACTCAGAAACATATACCATTACCGGCCTAGAAGCTAAAACGTTCAAATTGAATGTGTATTAATAATTTTACAGCTAAGCTCACTTGTTGAATAATTCGCACAGCCGCTATATATAACATTTAAATATATATTCTGGTGTGCATATAACACTACACTTAGAAATAAGTCAAAATGAATCCTGAATACAAAATTATAAAATATTGGGAATCGTACGGATTTGTGCAAAGTAGGAAATATAGGCAATTGAGTTCGTTACGGAATTATTAGTTTAGTTTCTAAACAATAGTCATCACTATCGTCCCCCTGCCTAGCTGAGTTCCTCTAGAACTAGACAAGAATATTAGATGATGGTGATCATAGTTGTTGTTTTAAGGGGCCTAACTTCTAGGTCATCGGCCCATAATGATAAGGATGATTCTGGAAATGGGATGAAAACTACAACTTCTGATATGACTATTACTAACAAAATGCCTAGAAGGAGATAAGGAAGGGAAAGAGAAGAGAGCCCGTCCCATACTCAATTTAAATAAGGCAAAACAAACCCAGCTCAGGAATTCCTCGAGATCGCCAACTCCTGAGCTCACCAAGCATGTAGCACCATCCAGGATTCATCATAAGGGGTGAGTCTATACTCACCCTGCCTCCTATAGTGCCATGTGCAGAAGGCAGAAAACACATTGAAAAAAGAAGCGGTCTGAACACCCCAAAGTATGAGGGTATCAGGAAAGATGAGACAAGGCACAATTAAGGCGGGAAAATGAAAGACTCGCGGGCCTTGGATACTGCAATACTGTCGGGGTCGGAAGAGAACAAGAGTTGATCAAGAGAGTCCCACTAGTTGTGAGCTCCCGAAGAGAGGGAGGGGGAAAATAATCGAATGAAGTTTCATGTTCACCCCTAAATATATTACCACACGTGTGGTAGGTGCAGAACATTAAGTGAAAAGGTCAGTGTAATATGATCACCATAGTGCGAAGCCAAACTAAACCAGTTCTATCAGCCTACCTCGTCTTAAATTAGGTACATGTGTGTGTGGTTGCAACTCATCAAAGCTTATTCACGATTTGAATACGAAGCACTGCTGTTTACCAGAACAAGAAATGGGAACACCTTCATAACACTGGAGAGTGGAGTGTAGAGATGTAAATACAAACAGGATACCAGTCAGCCTCAAACGATTGTGCGAAACAAACCCACACAGAATAAACGTCAGAGAAACATTCAGTTTGTCAACAAGTCGTGAATTCTCGCCCCCACTCCTCTGAAGAACTTGTTCTTATTGTTGACTCGTGTTGGTTTGTTGTTATTAATGTTTGGTCATCATCCCCGTGTAGTTGGGTGTGTGTTATACATTCCACAATTTCAGATAAGTAACAACAGTAGATCTTTCAAAACATTGGTAATAGACAAGCAGTATTTTTTTATGTTATAGGTTTTAATCATCACAACAGAGCACTTGGAGTTCATTTCCACACATTGGTTAACGCTTTACGAGCAAAACATGTAATCACTTAGTTTTCTCCTTCTTCAATAGTCCGTAACCAAATATATATATTGTGCCCATTTCAACAATGAAATATGCAAATCACAGTTTGCCAGCAATGCTCAATCGGGAGTATCGGGGTTCATGGTATGTTCTCCCACTCTGTGACTTACATACTTTGGATTAAGCATAGGATACACTTCCAAAAATAAACAAAATCAAAATCCTACTATCAAAACATTTAATTATCCAAAATATGGCGCTACAAAAATAAACAATAAAAATACTGACACTACACTTCACACTTGTCCAAAGATGAACAAGGAATTCAAATTAAATAATCACAAAAATAATAATTATTGGAAGAAGGCTTCGGGTCTCAACGGTGGATAAAGCGGAAGAACTATCTTCATTTAGCAGCGTCTGTTCTTCAGTGAAGCGGCTGCGAAAGGCGTCTGTCTCCAGAGGAGCGGCCTGTTATTGAGCTCCGGGGCTTACAACCTCGGTTCTATTACTGGGAAGGAGCTTTCTGACCCACACTGGTTTGAACAACCAAGCATCATGGAATGTCGTCACAAAAAGGACACTACCCCAGGTAGTACCTCGTTGGGGGAATCTACCGTTCTTAGGAGCGCAATCAGGCCTGTGGATTCTGGGGAGCCTGAAACTAGATGCTATGAGAGTATTACTACAAGTACAAAATTGAAGACGAAACAGAAATACTACTTTGGGACGCTGAACGTCAATTCACTACTGAAAGTTGGAAAACACAAAGAATTGACAATGATGATGGACAAACATGACATAACCATCTTGGCCATCCAAGAAACGAGATACCTGGATGAGGACATAATGGATATTGAGGGGTATAGGATTTATAAAGGAGAAAGGGCTGTGAAAATAGGTAAGAACATGCCTTTACTTGGCACGGCTTTTGTTGTTCGTAAGAAGGTTGTCAGTTCAATAGTGGAATTCCTTAGCCCTTCTGAGAGACTTTCTATTCTAACTCTCAGCTGCGGTAACAAAGAATACACGCTGATCAATGCTCATGCACCGATCAATGAGGACAACAAACGTAATCCTGAGAAAGTTGAACAGTTTTGGGACCTCCTTGAAGAACAGTTGTAGAAAATACCATCAAAGATCATCAAGATCTTACTAGCTGACTTTAACGCTCAGCTGGGAACAGAACCGCAATTCAGATCAACAATCGGAGCCTATCCTGCTCACAAGATGACGAACAGAAATGGTATAAGACTCGTCAATCTGTGTCGCACCTTCAATCTTCAGATAATGTCAACGTTCTACAAACACAAACCAAGCAAACAAAAGACTTGGCGATCACCGGGCAATGTGTGTGGAGAGAAACAGATCGATCATGTCGCAATCTCTAGGAGAGCGATTAAGGAAATAATGAATGTTAAAGTGCAGAGAGGTGCCCAGTTCGATTCAGATCATTACCTCTCTAAGATCAAAATAAATTTCATTCCTCTCAATAAGACCCAGAAACAAGGAAATAAGATTCGCAAATATGACCTTGAAAAGTTGAATATCGATCAAAATGTATTAGAACAATACCACCAGCAACTGACTTTTGAATCTCATAAATGGACGGACATTGCCTCCAAGATCCAACAAGCAGCTAGTACTACAATCCTGACAGCTAAGAAGAGACAGCATAGATGGTGGAATGAGGATTGTGATGAAGTGCTGACTCAAAGAACAAATGCCTGGAAAAAGTGGAACTCAACCCGAAGACCTGAAGATTTCGATGTGTTCCGTGAAGCTCGAAAAGAAGCAGCCAGAACTTTCCGAAGGGCCAAGCGGTTATATGAGAAGCAGCAGTTAGAAGAGATCGATCAGGATTTCCGGAAAAACAATACCAGAGACTTCTATCAAACGTTCAAGTCCAATTTGAAAGGGTATCAAGCCCCCAGCCTCTGTTTTAGAGATGAAAATGGGAAGCTGGGCCTGACCAACAAAGAAAACTGTACGATCATGTCTCGTTACCTTGAAAAAATGCTTAATTGTGATGAACCGAAAGAACGATTCACTGTGTGCGATCCGATCCACAAACTACTCAACTCATCCCCACCATGTAAAGAGGAGATCAAACAAATTATCAACAGTTTAAAGAATAATAAAGCAGCTGGTGAAGATTCAATAGTGGCGGAACTACTGAAGCTGGCGAATGATGAAACTCTAGATGTACTAGTCAAACTTTTTGAGGAGATATGGAGAACTGGGATGTTACCAATTGAATGGCTGTCAGCACTAATCCATCCTCTACACAAAAAAGGTGATAAAAAGAATGTCAACAACTATAGAGGCATCTCATTAGTATCTGTTCCGTATAAGATTTTCTCCAAAGCAGTTCAGAACAGAATAGAAGCGCATCTTGACCAACAGATCGGGGAATACCAGGCTGGCTTCAGAAAGGGTCGATCATGCCCGGAACAGATCATTAACCTGAAGAACATCATCAGGTACAAGAAGACAGGAGGATATAGTTACGTGGTCGTGTTTGTTGACTTTCAGAAAGTGTATGACTCCATCGACCGGGAGTCATTAATGAATATTTTGGAAGAGTTTGGAGTGGATGATACATCTAGAAATTTGATCAAACAAACTCTAACCAACACAGTGTCGAAAGTCAAATTTATGGGAGAGATATCAGAACCGTTTACAATTAGAACGGGCGTCAGACAGGGAGACGGACTATCTCCACTCCTCTTCAACTGTGTTTTGGAGAAAGTCATTCGAGAATGGTGGAAGATGTTAGACCAAGAAGAAAGAAATGAAGATCGGTTCCGACTTGGTCCTAAGCACAAAGGGATATACGTTGACTGTCTGGCCTTTGCGGATGACCTGGCCATTTTTGCTAACGACATAGATTCAGCAGTCAACAAGATCAATAGGCTGTCAGAAATTGCTGAAAAGGTAGGACTCCAGATTTCTATTCAGAAGACAAAATACATGACAAACATCTGCGATGGACCTGAATGGATTATCACTAACCTTGGAAAAATCAGTCGAGTCACAAACTTCCGTTATCTCGGTGAAGTCATCCAGCAGAATGGATTAGAAGAGGAAGCAATTAATGTCAGGATGAGGAAGTTAGACCAGGCATACCACATTACAAAAAATATCTATAACAAAACGTCTATGAGTATAGGGGCCAAGTTCCGACACTATACCACAGTTGTAAAACCTGAGGGATTATATGCGTCCGAAACATTAACCATGAACACTAAAGGTCAAGCCGACCAACTGGAAAAAAGAGAGCGTAGGATATTAAGAAAAATTCTAGGTAATAGATGGGTTGATGGACAGTGGCGAATGAGAGCAAATGAGGACTTGTACAACAATATAGACCCTATCACAGCATAAATTAAGAGGAGACGGCTACTATTTTACGGTCACCTTTTAGGGATGACTGATGATCGATTAACCAAAAGAATATGGAGTTTCATCAAGTCTAAGGCAACAAGGCCGAGATGGTTCGAGGAATGCGAAAAAGATCTCAGGCAAATTGGTATTCTAGACCGAGAAATTCGTGACAGGAACACATTTAGAAGATTGGTGAACAACTACCAAGGTTTTAAAATGGCATCAACTTCCGGAAGACGGAGAGGACCTTTGTCCGAGGAACATAAACAGGCACTCGTCGCTGGGGTCAGAAGATACTGGCAGGAAGTCAAAGCCGGAACAAGAGCTAGACCTAGACACTAAAGTGAAGTTGGTTGTTACCACGCAGTCCATAGTGGCTCAACTCGATGTATAAAAAAAATTATTGGTTATCCAAAAACCAAACAAAAACTCCAACTGAGTTTCACTCCCATATGGCATCAATCCTAATTCTTTAAAAACGAGCTCCAAATGGCTCGGTAAAGTTTATATGCATTGTGTTAACAATTAAACACACATCATTTAAATTTTACATGAGTATATCTGGCTTTAATCGTAATATCATAGTACGGCTACTCATTAATTAATTTTGGGCTCCCACAAAGCCCATCTGTTACCATCTCTCTCTCTCTCTCTCTCTCTCTCTCAAGCTACCAACTCACTACCGTGATTATCGGAAAAATTTGCGTATCCCCGAGTTATAGAAAACTACTGACCAAGTCAACTTAAGATTACTCCCAAAATCTTAATATTCTCATAATAACTCGTGAATCACTGAATCATTTAAATATAACGTTAGGGATTTTATTATATTGTCTTCAAAGACAATTATATCTTAAGGAAGCAACGATTGGAACTCTGCAAGCGATAATAATGAATGTAAAAGGACCTCAGTTCGAATACTGGGTCGTTAAAACAATCTTAAACACTTCCGTGTACCGTGAATCAGACAGCCCGTTCCTGACCTATCTCTAAGAGAGTGTGTAAGGGTCTGTCTCAACTACTTGGCTGATTTATAGCTATGGAGTGAGGAGAACCTACAGTCTCGCTTTCACAAGGGACTGGCTAGACAGCTTTACAACCAGCGGCTTCAAATGCGTTTCTCTGAATGACAAGGGTCATAATACAAATTAACAACAAGACAATATTAGGTTCTACAGACCTATTCATTTAGCTTCGGTAAAGTATAATTATGAAGTGTCCTCATTAGCGGGTAAGAAAATCCAATGAAACAACAAATATTAAGGGGCTTCAACACGGACGACTCTGAGTTCAATCCTTTAAAATGCCTTGGGAGCAGTATCCCAACTTTGAGGACTTACAACATTAGCGACTTAAGGAAGGCCTTGCACGCAACCAGCGCTCATAATACAACATAAATTGCACCCTTTTCAGTATTGCATAAAATCACAATTCAACATAACTCATTACCGCATCTAACTGTCCCTCACAATTATTTTTACCGAGCATTTCAACGCGTTCCTAGAGTGACAAATTATTTCAATTGCGCGACATGGCGCTCATACATAAAATAGCCAAGTTGCCTTTGAAAGAACGAAATAAATTCAAATCAACGTTTGATCTTCGTCACAAAAATAATATATTCGGCCTTAGCCTCCATCAACAATAATCATTTATACCATTAAGAACATATATGATTCACAACAATAAACACTTCATCTAAGGGGCTCTTGCAGCTACCACTTTCTCAATATAAAATTCATCACATAAATAATTTATTTAATTATTATTATTATTATTATCGCGCTTGCTTTACCATAGTTATATTATTTACCATTATACTGATATTCCACTGAATATTTTCCACAAGGGATTCATTAATACTTCACATAATTATATTTCAATCAAATTAATCGTTCAGATCACGCAACTCTTATTTCACATGTTTTCAAACATCCCTACTTCCACTCATGAGGATTATACGCAAATCTTCCCAAAACACATAATAATGAAATTAGTACTCACATGATTTTACGGTCAGAGACCGAGTTCTCCATCGATGGAACATTTCACCCACCAATTGCTTCTTAATCCATATTCATGGTCATATCTACACTTGATAACACTTTCCTAACATCACATAAAACATATACACTGATCACTTTTAATCTAAAAAATACCATTTATGGATTCATTTTCACTTAAACACAAATACAATTTCACTAAAAATATATTACACTGAAAATTTTCACTATACTTGAATTACATAAAATTTTATCACTCGGGCATTAATGATTTGCCTTAACACACGTGATTTCTTTATTCTTTCCCGTTTCCAAGGGCTTCACTATATGTACGTCGGCTTCCTACTCTGATGAGATGATTGAAAGTCTCGATCGGACTACCCTCACTGGAACGACTGATCTTCTAATTCTGGGTTTGACTATCGGCTTATTTAACTTTACTGCCCGATGTCGTATCTTGCTAGACGCTAACTTGTTTGTCTAATAAAAGTCTGTCACTGATGTAATACTTTCATGATCGCTCGAACTGGTATAACGGCGACCTAGTAATTTCCTTGTCCAGTAATCCACACGTGGATTTTACTTTCTCTTACTACGATTCTTGACTTATTGGAGTAATCCCAATGTCTGACTGTTCATTTGTCTACACCTAGACAAAGCCTGGAACCTCGATTCCTAAATTCTATCGTATTTCGCTCTAGTCCCCTCAGTTCAGGAACACTAGGCGTTACTATCACGTTGTAGCCTGATCTGGTTATTTAACGTAGATAGGATTGTATATTTCACTGTCCTTGGGTACTTCGAAATCCTATGATGTGTCGATTCTTTAACTGAAACTATTTAGATTCGAGTACCTATCGCCGGTAATTTCTTAAGTCCACAGCCTAAACTTTGACTGTACTGGTGAAATTTATAAAGTCCGAAGCTTGATGATATTATTTTCTACAACCAGGATTTTAGTGTGTCTTCGCACGGCGATACTATTGACGATACTGGACGGCTACTCCCATACGGGGTGCTCGTCTGCGATACAGAGTAACACTTCCTATCACGGTCTAGTGAGTACTGAATACTGCATTTAACGATGATTGATTCAGCGTGCAGGGCCTATGCGCTCACTAAGACTGAATTGTTGTTGGTTGAAACAGCAACACGCCCCTTCAGGACGTTGAAGGCTGAATAGTTGTTGGTTGAAACAGCACCGTACCTCCCAGGCACCTATGGTAGACTGAATTGTTGTCGATCCAGCACGACCCACTCCCGCGGTCGCTCAAGACTGAATGATTGCTGCGAAACAGAACCACGCCCTCTGGCGTCTCTGTTAGACTGAATTGTACTTTGAAACAGTACGACACCCTTCCCTAGGGTTCGTAAGACTGAATCGTTGTTGCGAAACAGTACCACGCCCTCTGGCGTCTCTGGTAGACTGAATTGTTGTTGGTTAAAACAGCACCATGCCTCCCAGGCACCTATGGTAGACTGAATGATTTTCCTGGCGCGTCCAGGGTTTATATTGAAATCTGCCTCAAAAAGATCAGATCTGCTTCTTCTCCAACACTAACTTCTAAAATAATTGTCGAATAATTTTGAAAAATATGTCTCCTGAAAGCTCTCGTCTTAAACGTAAAAGGGTTTCTTTGATCACGAAAATCGATCACACAATTCCAAGATATTAAATAATTTGGATCCTCAGATGCGTGGGTAGTGTGGTTTATTTTTCCCTCTCTCTCAACTTTGAGCTCGGGGAATAACTATCGACGTAATGCCGCGTATGCACTTCTTTCCTGTGCAATTATTATAAACTTTTTCCACACACAAAAATCTCCTTTCCAGGATGATCAACAGTGATGGGTTCATTTCATTAATTAAATGCTTGCAAATGGCTTAATTTTAATTATTTCTCTTCTTGCGTCATTGCGATGCTGCCATTTTATAGCTGAGTAAGACCTTTTTCCGAAACTCATTCTCACTCATTCGCGGTGGAAAGCTACCAGCTCTATTAATAATCATGCGCTAGCTTCTTATCGATGCGTCAGGCGTGATCTCATGCCCGCGTGACTAGTGGTCACCCGCTCTTGCATCACATTATAACTGCCCAACTTCTTATTAACCCTTAAAATCTTTCAAAAATCATTCTAAAGACTGCATTATTTCCTCTCTTTTCTTACAAAAGAAGGTATGGATTCGACGCTCGAACCAATCCACATGGGTTCAATATATATACATCTTAATCACAGGTAATTTATTTCATAGCGAGAAGGCGCTGTGGCTTAGCTGCTCGCCTTTCACCTGGACGACCGGGATTCGAATCCCGGTGACAGTGGGGTGGAAATTTTTTCTGAAAAATAACGTGGTGTCAGTAAGGGCATCCGGTCTTGAATCCCCGGCTTAAACCAAAATGAGCCTGGTTGGCTCCGGCGACCCCAATTAATTGCGAAAAGCCGAGGAAAAGTTTTATGTAATTTATTTCATGTAATTTTCCACATATTCCATTAATTGGAACTAAACTAGTGCCCAAAAGTTAAGCATATGTTACGAATAAGCAGGGCAACAGGAAATAGACCGAAAATCGCACGACATATGCACCTAACAACCTTAAGTATTCGCTCTGTATAGGAAAAGAAGTGTTCCCTGCTTTGACTAGCGGCCTAACCGCAAGATAAACACAGCCAGTGCCTGCGCCCCATATTCCCTCAGTCGTGTTTACCCCGTAATAGTGTGCGGAGTGTAGCCTCGTGGTCAACGTGACAATATAATAGCACAGCGACGCCATTTGGACCCCGTTTTGCAGGGTAGATAACTCGGCTGCCTGGAAGCAGGTCAGACACAGACCGAAATCGCCGTATCCACAAAGTGTCATTCCCAGGCTTTGGAGACGATTTCGAGACACAAGAGGTGTTAGTCGGAGGCCAGTACCAGGTCGACCAAGAGTAACCACCCCACAGCAGGGCTGATATCTGGCCTTAACCGCCCGACATAATCGGAGTGCACCTGAAAGACAATTGTCGGCAGAACTTGCAGCCGTCTCAGGGGTTGCCGTTTCCCGGCAAACTGTGTACGGGAGGCTCAGAAGAGCAGGGCTGTTTGCCAGACGTCCAGCGGTGTGCGTCCCGCTCACTCTAGCACAGAGACAGGCCCGTTTACTGTGGAGCTGTCAACAGCGAAACTGGACCATTAATGAATGGAGGCATGTGCTCTTCACAGATGAATCCCGCTCCAGTTTGCAAAACGATTCCCGTCATATATTAATCTGGAGAGAACCGGGTTGCCAATACATCCACAGGAACATCGTGGATTGGAACCAGTATGGTGGTGGTGGCGTCATGGTGTGGGGCAGCATCATGTTGAATGGCCGTATGGACCTGCACATCTTCATGGGTGGTCCGAGGAACACTGTGAACGCTCGGAGATACAGGGATGAGGTACTGAGACCACATGTTCGACTCTTCAGTGGTGCGGTTGGTACAGCCTTCCTCTTAATGGACGATAATGCCCGACCGCACCGCGCTGCTCTGATGGATGAATTTCTGACTGGGGAAGACATTCATCGCATGGACTGGCCAGCGAGATCTGCGGATCTGAATCCTATAGAACATGCCTGGGATGCATTAGGGAGGCGAATTGCATTCCGCCAGCCTCCACCAAGGACCCTTCAAGACCTTCACATTGCCCTTTGGGAGGAATGGGATCGACTGCCACAAGAGCTCTTGGACCATCTGAACGAGAGCATACCACGTCGCTGCGAAGCATATGTGGCCGCTAGGGGTAACCATGCACCTTATTAACAGCATATTTTGTTGTGGAAGACATTGCCAAGTATTGTTAGTTGTTGTCAGAGGTGTACCTTAGCTATCAGAACCTTTCTGACACTGCTTTTTTTTTTTTTGGACAAGTTGTGTGACATATGGTGTGTAATTCAGCTTCCGTTTGTTCAGCAATCCGTCTGACATTCCTATCAGGCGGTATGACCTCGTTTAGTGAGTATGCTTAACTTTTGGACACTAGTGTATTTTCTGTTGACCGATTGAAAGCTAAAATATTAAATAAGGCAGGGAATAAAAATGTTTAAATACACAAACCTGACAGAAATATTACATGAAACATTTATCAGTTAGTTCATACATTTTTAATCTTTCATCTTATTAAAAAGATAGGCTTATGACATCACCTTTTGTCCCTGTGTGATCTCTGTGTACGCCTTCCCGTAATGAAATATAAACGGCTGGAGCAATTTCAATGAAACTTGGTAATGACATACTATTGCCACGTCCAAACTCGACCGTGCCTTTCAAATGTTAATACGTTTCACTAATTTAACATGGCGGCTGCGCGAATTATTTCACTGTCATTCTATACCTTCGAAACTATTACCATTACTGATATCACCCTGAAATTGTATACGGTCATAGAGGATACTATGTAATTTTTAAAAACCTATTGATTACCTAAACCAACATAGCGGCCAAGCAAATTTAAATTATTTAAATGGAATTTTCTCGTGATTTAATCATCCGAGCGCAGGAAACTTGATCATCTGGCTCGATCAGCCCGCCTGAATCTCCTCTTTCTTGTTTGTCAACTCTGATTGGTCCAAGCATAGTGGACGCACTAGCGAAGTGCTGACAGCACATTGCTGGTGATTGATTGATTTCTATTTCCATTGGTACACCTAGAGCTTAAGAGTTCCTTCACAGTAGCGCCCTACATGTCCGATGGTGTCAGGTCAATTGGCGTAAACCACCAAGAGCAAATTTATCAGGGGAGACAAAAGTCTGTTTGTAATTCAGTACAGGTATTGGTCAATCTTAATTGTTGTTTATTTACTTTCTGAAATGTGTCTATGATTGTAGTTTGCTCGAAGATATGGTGTGGGTTCAAACAGTTTATTTAAATTATTTTAATGTGAACTGGGGGGTTACGCCAATTTTCTGGGATTGATACTACAAATTTGTATTTTGGTTTACATTAATTTTTATCTTAAATAATGTGCTTCAAAATTAGGTAAGAACTGGCTTTAGAAATTTGATATTTTTTTTTTAGTTTGATAGACCTCTCTAAAGCTCACTTATGTAAAGATGTTAATCTGGCTAGGTTTTTAATAAAAAAGAAAACGGTTTTAGACTCTTTTTCGGGAACTGAATTTAGACCGGAATGGTTTTTTAGTTTGATAGAGCTCTCCAAGACTCACAATTTGAAAGCTTTCCGCCTCCCCACCCCCATCCAGGGGAGCACATCTAGTGGGACGGGGGTTGGCGACCACGGGACCCCAGCTGAGTCCGGCATTGCTTCCACTAACTTGTACGGTGCTCCTCTCTGTTATCTTTCCTGTCGACCTCCCTTGGTCAACTCTTGTTCGTTTCCAACCCCGACGGTATTAGGGTATCCGAGGCCTAGGGAATCTTTCACTTTCCCGCCTTAACTGGCCCTTGTCTCATCTTTCCTGATCCTTCATTCTTCGAGGGGTCAGACCCCTTGTTTTCTTTGTATCTCCTGCCTTGTGATCAAGGCCCTAAAGGAGGCAGAGTGTGTCTTATGGTGCAGCCTGGATTGTGCTACACCTTCAAGGGCTAACGTCTGGTGAGTTTGGGAGTTGGCAACCCCGAACTGGGTCCGGTTTTTCTCCTTCTTCCAATGCCTTTGGGGCAGTCCATGTCCTCTTTACCTTTCCTGTCTGCCTTTTCTGGATCTCCTTTCTTCCAAGTCCCTTAATTCTAATTCTTAGAGGGTTGAGGGCATTTCCATTCTTCCTGTCTTTTGGTTCCCTTATTCTTATTTTTGTTTTCCATTTCTTATCCTAGTATGTAAGTATTTAGTTAGTTTTAGGTATAGTTTCATTTCAATTACATTTTCACGATCACCCAAATTATTATGGGCCGATAACCCAGATGTTAGGCCCCTTAAAACAATAATTATCATCATCATCATCTTTCCGGGCCCTTTAGCCCATCAACTGTTGGCAGAATTGAGGGAATTGCTTAATTTTACGATTTTGCTAAGATGGGGACCCCTACTTTGTCTGCTAAGATAGGTTTTCAACATTAATAATACTCAATGAGGCGTGTGACGTAACACTCTCTACTATGGAGGTACTGTATTTCTCAAAGGAGACTGGCCTTAATTTGATTCCAAGAGATTAAAGCCAACACTTTATGAAGGTTAGAACTTGTACTTCTCACATTACCAGTCCAATATATTCAGCATTAAACGAGCCAGTCTGATGTGAACAAGTCCCTATAAAGGAAACCATAGAACCTCCACCACGGTGTTGTTCAGTATTCTGATCAAAGACGAACGTTTTCAAATCAATTCAGTTTATGTATTGAATTGAACGTGCTGGTGGTCCCGTGGGTAGATATTTTACTGGACGCGCTCTGGCTACACAACCAAACTCATTAGGCATTCCGTGAGAGCGACCTGGATTTTATTTCATCTTGAGTTCTATTTTCCCATTTCCTTGTTGTAGCACGTCCTAAGGTAGGCAAGACGAGGAATTGAGTGGGTATTACAGTACGTACAGAATAACCACATTGCCTGATTTGGAGACCAGGCAATCTTGTTCGCAATATACTGAATATCAGTAAGTATTTATGTCACGATAGCATACTTTTCACATCTTTCTGGAGTATCTGTATAACTTGTTCTAATGAACAGGCAGTGTTTGGTATTCAAATCGCGAACCAAGACAGGTGGATCTGCTTTGATGAGATGCAACCACACACGCAGACAAAATGAAATGACTGGTTTGTTTTATAATCCCACCAACATTAGAGTTACATGATTTTTAGACTCTAGCAAGGTGACCAGTTATAAAATTTAAACAGAAAAGGACATAATGTGCTCTGTTGATTATTATGTGTCGGAACGCAGAATCAGTCACTTACACAAGCCCGCTCCCCCCAGAGGGTTACAAATTGTGAGACGTGAGTTAGCGACCACGGGGTTGTTTCCACATACTTGTGCCGGATTCCTCTCTGTCGACTTTCCTTGGTCAAATCTTGTTCTCTTCCGACCCCGACGGTATTAGGATATCCGAGACCTAGGGAGTTTTTCAATTTCCCACCTTAATTGGCCCTTGTCTCATCTTTCCTGATCCCTCATTCATCGAGGGGTCAGATATCTTCTTTTTCTTTTCATGGTATCCCATGCTTTCTGTTCAAGTTCCTAAAAGGGGCAGGTTGTGCGTAGCCCTACTAATTACTGTATGGTGCACTCCCGATAGTGCAACACCTTCAAGGGCTCGCGGCAAGTTGGCAACTCCGAGGGATTCCTGGGCTGGGTCCGGTTTTTCTCCTTTTTCCATTGCCTTTAGGGTGGACCCTCTCCTCTTTCCCTTTCCTATCTGCCTTTCATGGCTCTCCTTGCTTCCAAGTCCCTCAATTCTCATTATTCGAGGGTTGAGGGCATTTCCTTTCCTTCTGTCTTCTATTTATCTTATTCCTCTTTCTGTTTCCCATTTCCTCTTCTAGTATGTAAGACAGTAGTTAGTTTTAGTTGTAGATTCATTTCATTTTCATCTTCAGCAACACACATACAATTAGGGGCCGATAAAACAGGTGTTAGGCCCCTTACAACAACTAATATCATCACCATCTTACACAAGGGACATTTCACGAATTATTCTTAAATTGCTATAATTAGCAGTTATTGTCCAAAATCTCCGATCGAGTCTAATTGTATCAGTTGTATTGTAGCAAGAACATTGCGTGGCACATAATCTTCACTTCGCCTAGATGCGGAAAATATAGATGGGCTTTTGTTTCGACTGTGCCGCAGAGTGTTGCGAAGAACTGGGTACCTACAGGACAAAAATAGTATAGGTAACGCCAGTTTTGTTTGTTGTTGTTTGAGTCTTCAGTCTTTCGACAGGTTTGATGCAGCGCTCAATGCCTCTCTGTCCTCAGGTAATCGTTTCATCTCTACATCAGAGGCAATCTGTTCAACATATTCTAACCTTGGTCTACCCCTACAGTTCTTGTCCTCAAACCTTCCTTTCATAACTAAGTTTTCTATTCCTGGAGGTCTTAGTATGCCATCTCGTCATTAGTAGTCGCCAGAAACTTCTCTCCTCGCCCACTCGTCTTAATACCTCATTATTTGTTACTCTATCTACCAATCTGATCTTCATCATTCTCCTGTAACACCACATTTCAAACACTTCTATTGTCTACTTTTCTGCTGCGCTAACAGTCCAAGTTTCACTTCCATAGAGCGCCACGCTCCAGACAAAGGCTTTCAAAAATGACTTTCTAATACCTATATCTATATTTGATGTGAACAGATTTCTTTTCGGTCTTGTTTAACATGATTTATTCTACTGTTGCCGTGATCTTGGAATACGTATTAAGAGTCCGGTTCCAGAGGGCTGGGGTTCAATTATTGGCTCTGCCAAGAAATTTAACTATGCATAAAATCAGTGGGCATTTTCAAATATACGTCCTTCAGCTATTAGGTTGTGTATTGCACAGATAGAACAAGCAATGTACTGTAGATGTGGGATTGATTCAAAACCATGACTTCCGGCTTTGCATGTCGTTGCTCTGATCAGTGTGATAATGAGGGAAAATACAATTCTTGAAATCTAGCCCACATTATTAACAGTTTGAGAGTCGTTATAGACATGCATTTGTCGAGTGAGAATCAAATTTTTTCATCATTCTGAGAGGGTGGTTGTTGCCATAATTTTCGATGCGCCATTGCGTCGGAGCAACCCCTGCGAACCTCACGGAAGGTGGTGAATTGGTATGCAAAAGTATGGTGAGAGTGATGGGTTGTAGATCACAACGGAGTTCAGCACACATCCTGTTAGACACTACGTCTCCCGAGTGTATTTGAACTCGTGAAATTTCAAACCTAAATGTACTGAAGTAATACCTCCGTAAATGTGTTTCTTGTTGTGTGATGCGTTGTCGCTCTTGAAAAATGCTATGTTGTTTTAAAAAACTGTAAATCAAAATCATCGCTGACAAATCTTTGAAGTGCTGTCCCTACAAATCTAATAATTGTTTACCTTAAATTAAATGAAAAGTATGGGCATGCCAAGTTTCGTTAAGATCCGGGAGTTCACGTTCACAAATTTCCCCATGTGAGTCGTCTTGCAGTAGCATGTTATGAGTAAAAGACAGTTAGCATTCTTGAGTAGCATTATCTAAATCTTGGGGGGAAAATCCAAGAATATCCTTGAGCAGAGAGAAAAAACAAGTAGTTCCGTGAAGAGCTATACAGCCTATTTTCATATATCCTACTTATTTTAACTGCCTCTATCTACATACAAAATGTCAGCTTGATTGCTGTAATAGATTCGTAGATATTGAGAACTGACCAAATATTTCGGATGATCGCCATGTTGGATTTTATATATGTAGGTCCTAGAGTTATGTACTGTTACATGAAGATTATTGTGTACGTGTAGCATTCAAACTTCAATCGCATGATTAGGACACAAGAAGTAAAAACGAGATTTTAAAATTTCGCACAGCTGCCATCTTGTGGTTTTGGAAACAATTGAAATAAATTAGATGCCAGTGGATTAACATTCGTATAAGGATTTACTGTACCAAGTTTCACTGCACTCGGATGGTTAAATTGCGAGAAACGTCCATGTGAATATTTATAGTTCGCGTTGCCGCCATGTTGGATTTGTGATCGCCAGGTTATTTAAAGTCCTATAGGTGAACTTAAGTTCATAGCCCCTATGAACATAAAAAAATTCAGTCTGATTGCTATAATATATCCGTCGATATTCAGAGCCGTCTAAATATTTCGTATGGTCGCCATGTTGGATTGTTAAATGTAGCTTATAGGCCATAAGGTAATGTACCATTAAAGGAAAATTATGGCGCAGGTTCATTATTCAAACTTTCAATGCGATCGCATGATTACGACACAAGAAATAAAAAGTTAATTTTAAAATTCGCACAGCCGCCATCTTAAGGTTATGTAAACAATTGAACTAAATTAGATACCAGTGCATTACAATTTGTATAAACATTTCCAGTACCAGATTTCATTGCGTTTGAAACTTTAAATCGCAAGAAAGGTCTATTTAAAATTTTCAAATTCGCTTGGCCGCCATGTTAGTTTTGTAGTTAACCAGTTTTTGAAAGTCTTATAGATGACCTTCCAGAAGTGCCCTGTATCTCCGTAAAAAAAATCAGGGTGATACCGCTAATAGTTTCCTAGATATAGAATGAAGGTGAAATATTTCGCACATCCGGTATCTTGAGGTTATGTAAGCAATTGAACGAAGTTAGATGTCGGTGCATTACAATGTGTATAAACATATACTGTTCCAAGTTTTATTTCGTTTGGTTGGTTAAATCGCGAGAAACGTCTATTTAAAAGTCCCAAATTCGCGTGGCCGCCATGTTGGTTTTGTAGTTACCAGTTTTTCAAAAGTCACATAGGTGAACTTCTAGTAGTTCCCTTTATCACCGTAAACATTCCAGGGTGATATCGGGAATAGTTTCGGAGATATTGAATGCTGGTGAAATATTTCGCACAGCCACCATGTTTGATTGGTGAGACTTAAGAAAATTTGAAGGGCATGGTCGGGGTCGTCCGGATTAGTGATATGAACTTACCGAGTTTCATTGAAATCGCTCCAGCCGTTTAGAATTTATTGGGGGGGGGGGGGACATACACACACCTCACACACACACACACACACACGCACACACACACGGACAAAAGGTGATCTCATAAGCCTTTTTTTTTTTTTTTTTTTTTTCAAAATTGAAAATAGGCTAAAAATGCGTGAATTTTAAATTTCTTAACTTTGTGAAAACTTTCAATTCTTGGAAAAGTAGAGCATACTCTTCATTTGATTCCAGGTAAACAATTATGTTATTACATTTGTAGGGGCAGCTTATCCAAGGTTTGTCAGCGTTGGGTTTGATTTTCAGTTTGTTTCACATAGCAAATTTGAAAGAGAAAAATCTCATTTTGCGTTGCATACCGACTTCAAAACGACCCCGAGTGCAGAATTTACGATCGAAATCTAAGAACAAAAACATTCAAAAATTCTAAGATGGTATCCACTTATTAGGGAAATTTGCATGTATTACTAAATGTGCTATAAACTTCGATGACACAAACAAATTGATAAACATCTGAGAGTCTTACTGGACTGAAAACTGATAAAATGGCCAGAAAAGTATTACATTAGGTATTCCGTCCACTTTGTTTTTCTTGATTTCTTGAATCGTGAATTGTAGCTGTCTTTATTCATAAAGTAGTCGAGGTGAAAAACGAGAGTTACTGTAGTTAAGGAATAATCGCACTGTTTAATCCGGCGACCGGTTTTTGTATCTAATTCGCAAAACACGTGGGTTAATAAGCTTTAAATATTGTATCATCCTTTTCTCCTCTCTTGAAATGTGTCTTGATAACATCTTCTAATGAATGGACGAGTTTATGTAGCTGTCTCTCGTATTCAAATCGCGAACAGAGACGACATGCCTTACTTTGATTATGCAACCACACACGTAGTCAGAGGAACTGACCGGCTTTCATTAACGTGCAGACAGTCTTCAGTTTGGTGGCAGAGACTGGATGATTATAATTTTTAAAAAATTCTGGTTCGTTCTTGCCCATACACACATGTGGTGAAACAAACATAAATAGAACATTTTGGTTATTTCTACAATGTCATCGTATGAAACAGCAGCAGTGCTTTCTTTTTAAACAAAATTTAAGGGGTACTCTAAGTTGTAGTCAACAAAACATCATGATCTTGCAATTTTCGGCAATTTGCAGAGTCCGGTTATTAGTTTACGGGCTGACATGTGGGGGCACATACAGCTCAAGGAGCCACAACAATAACGACTTTAATGTGCCTGCCACAAATCTGTATGTTTCCTTGGATATGTATATCATTGTTGTACAAGATTTGTAGCAGGCACAGTTATAATATTAAAGTCGTTATTGTTGTGGCTCCTTGAGCTGTATGTGCCCCCTAGGGTTGAATTGGGTTAATTGATTAACTCATTAATTCATTAACTTTCAGCTTTTTCGATCTCTGGGTGGATGTAAAATAGTTTGTTATTTTTTTCTTCCTTCAAAACTAACCACACGCACAAACTAACAACCCACCCCACCTCCAAACACTAGCCTGCATGCTTGTAAGGGCAGAACTTCCTTTTCACGATTGTTAGAGTATGTTACTTATTTTTGCCTAAACAAGTAAATTTCTTCGAATAAGGCAGCAATTACACAAAGCTGTTGTCGAGCAGAGAATAATATGGCCTATTGTTTCGATTATGCTGCTGAGTGCCGAGTTGCGGACCAAAACAAACTGGTTCGATAGATCGATTTAAATCGAGGATTACTCGAAATCTAGTCCAGCTGTTGTTAACAGCGCGTTGACGCCAGCTGTTCGATGAACTTTCAAGTCGTAAGTTATATTTGCCGGACTAGATACAAATGTACCAATATTTTTTCTTAAAAAGTTTTCAAATGTTTAACGGGTGCGCGTACCCCCGCGTTCCCCCTGAAAAATGCCATGGGAACAGGTATAAAAACATCCGTAAAAGAAAGAGATAAACCTATTTATTGATTTACTTAGTTATTTATTTGTGTATATTTTTAGGCTATTTTCGTTTATAAAAAAAATAGGCTTATGAGATCACCTTTTGTCCGTGTGTCTGACTGTGTGTGCGTGTGTGTGTGATGGTGTGTGTCCCCCCTAATAACTTCTAAACGGCTGGAGCGATCTCAATGAAACTCGGTAAGTTAATAGCACTATTCCGGGCGACCCCGGCCGTGCCCTTCAAATTTTGTTACGTTTCACCAATCCAACATGGCGGCTGTGCGAAATATTTCACCAGCATTCAATATCTCCGAAACTATTACCGATATCACCTAGGAATATTTTGCGGTGATAAAGGGAACTACTAGAAGTTCACCATGTGACTTTTGAAAACTTGGTAACTACAAAACCAACATGGCGGCCAAGCGAAGTTGCGAATTTTAAAAGACGTTTCTCGCGATTTAACCAACCAAACGCAATAAAACTTGGTACAGTATATGTTTATACCAACGAGCTAGAGAAAGGTATATAGAGTGGAAATGGCGCCGCCATGTTTGAAGAAGGTTGAACTGGCAGCCGCCATGATATACTCTGTCAAGAGGGTGGGAGGCAGGGAGGGAGAGGCGTGACTAACGAGGCGTAAGATTAGGCCTACGTAATGTCTGATAATTTAATTTGTACATTGAACGAAAACTAACACAATCATCTTACAAGGCAATAAGCTACGTTGCTTATGCACAGTACATTGCATGATTCTATTCTCCTTTAAAAATAAAACGTTTTGTGTACAACTGACGCACCTGTTGACCTCTCACGTTGAGCTGTATTTCTGCTGAAGTGTGAAGCCTGCATTTATAACAACTATTTCACAATTCGCTTGATGAGTGAAGCATAGTGAGGCTTTTCCCCAGGTTCAGTAGCTGTAAATAGATGGTCAGATTTCAGAAACAGATAACCCGGCAGCATATCATAGACATCTGTCTTCAACTTCAGTATGAGATTATTCGTGTTCTTTCGCAACATACACTCATTCTTCCTGATTACACTCAGCTGTTTTACATAATTTCACTACATCATTTGATGGATTCAAAGGGCATTCTTTCACGTCTTTCTCTTTAATCACTCCTTCTTTCTGAACATCTTGACCTGATAAAAGTACTTCTAGGCATTTAATACAAGTATTTTTTTTAGACACTTGGTGAACGACACTTCCTGCTATGTAATGAACAACATTTTCTACATACAAGCTCGGTGAATTATAATGTGCACAGTAACCATGATCTGCCAGTCAGCATAGTATCGTCCTTCCCATTGACACCATGAATATTTGCTGTTGCAGTTGTCACAAGTAGGTCACACTCAACAGGCTTACAGTTGGAATTCATGGATGGGCGTACCCTCGCAATTAAACACGTCCTATTAGCTGAGTTAAATTGTACTGCATTTGGATTATTTCTATTCCCACTTCTGGAGCGAATAGAAGAAAAAAAAATAGTTCTAAGTGATCCTGACTCAATCTACGTGTTAATAAGTATCTCAATACAGAACTTTGTCCCCACACGTATGTTTCTGCTAGTTGTATCACACTTAAGAGATCAATAATCAAACCGTATATTGGCATCTTTCTGCTGGAATCGCAAATAAGCTTTCCATCTAAAATTTCTGAGAAGAAAGAAAGAAAGAAAAAATAAAAGATTAGTAAAGCCTGTTATGTTTCCCATAATTAGTTCAAAACAACGAACTAGAGAAAGTATACCTCGTTGGCTTACGAAGATTGATATTTGAACAATATATTTTATTTTATAGCTTGCCACGGTGGGCGAGTGGTTATCGTGTCGGATTACTAACCCCCCAAGCTTGCAGGTTCGCTCCTGGGCGTGGTAAGTGACCTTTTTTAAGGGGGCAAAAATCACGATACGCATGTCATACGATGTTGGCATGTTAAAGAACCCATTTGAATTCAGTAGGCCGTGTTCATAATGGCATAATTAGTATCGGGATTTTCCGGCAACACAAAGTTCCTCATTTCTCTACTAGAAAGCGCTATAATGTCAAGGAGCTTAGTTATCTAACCTCCTTGACTTTCATCGTGCTTCAAGGAACAACAAAATTCGACATGCAAGCTACCCTATGGGTGTCAAATAACAAAGCTTGCACCCGGCACCCGAGGCCATACGATATTATTATTACCGTAATTATGATTATGGCTCACAACTATCTTTGCTTAAATTTTAAGACAGCCTAATATATTTACCTACTGATATCAAGGTCTTCTGCAACAATGCTACCGTATCTGAATGCGAGTGTTCTGTAGTTTCCTGGAAACTACGCTTCTTCGGCGAAGATCTACAGGCCTGCTTCTTCTGCAGATGTGCAGGAAAATTGAAAATTGTAGGTACTGCATTGGCTAGTAGACTTCGCCTTTCATTTGCTACATACATATATCTTCAAAGTGTAGAGAACAAATTAAGCTGTATCTCGTGGGGTGCCATTTATTGCTTTTCATGTTGACAACCCATTGTTTTGTTAGTTCCTGGTTCTGCAGAGGGAATCTGAAATGTAAATATCACACAAACTTAAACTGCTGCATCACGTTTCCGTAAAGGGTCTATCTCATTATTTGGATGACATTTCTTACCTGAAATACAACACTCCTGTTGTCTTATAACTTCTATTCGTACAATTGAATGACGATCACACTGATGGCATGGTCAATGTATTTTTAAATACATTTCATTCAACACATGTTCCCGCTCAATGCGAACATTCACAACAAGCTCTTGTCAGACGACGTTCTGAATCATGGCCGCCTTAACTCAGGTTGCCTCCGCCCAGAGCGC
This sequence comes from Meconema thalassinum, assembly GCA_946902985.2. NCBI lineage: Eukaryota > Metazoa > Arthropoda > Insecta > Orthoptera > Tettigoniidae > Meconema > Meconema thalassinum. The sequence continues at coordinate 353,743,204 of OX336392.1, forward strand.
TGCTACGCGGCTCCTTGCCTCTCTATATACCTTTCTCTAGCTCGTTGGTTTATACACATTGAAATGCACCGGCATATAACTTCGTTCAATTGTTTACATAACCTCAAGATGGCGGCTGTGCGAATTATTTCACCGGCTTTCCATATCTCAGAAACTATTACCGGTATCACCCTGAAATTTTGTACGGAGATAAAGGGCAATACTGAAATTTTATCTATAGGACTTTCAAAAACCGGTTAACAACAAAACGAATATGGTGGCCAAGCGAAGTTAAACATTTAAAATCGATCTTTCTCGCGATTTAATGATCCAAACGCAATGAAACTTGGTACAGGAAATGTTTATACACATTTTAACGCAATGGTGTCTAATTTAGTTCAATTGTTTACATAACCTCAAAATGGCGGCTGTACGAATTTTAAAATTTAGTTTTTATATCTAGTGTCGTAATCATGCGATTGAAGTGAAAGTTTGAATAATGAACCTACGCGATATTTTTCCTTGAATGGTACGTGACTTTATGGCCTATACATATAACAATCCAACATGGCGACCATCCGAAATATTAAATGGATCTCAATATCTACGAATCTATTACAGCCATCAAACTGATTTTTAATGGTCATAGGGGCTATGAACATAAGTTCTCCTATAGGACATTCAATAATTTTGTGATCACAAATCCAACATGGCGGCGACGCGAAATAAAAATATTCACATGGTCGTTTCTCGCAATTTAACCATCCGAGTGCAGTGACACTTGGTACAGTAAATCCTTATACGAATGGTAATCCACTGGCATCTAATTTATTTCAATTGTTTCCATAACCACATGATGTCAGCTGTGCGAAATTTTAAAATCTCGTTTTTACTTCTTGTGTCCTAATTATGCGATTGAAGTTTGATTACTACACTTACACAATAATCTTCATGTAACAGTACATTACTCTAAGACCTACATATATAAAATTTAACATGGCAACCATCCGAAATATTTAGTCGGTTCTCAATATCTACGAATCCATTACAACAATCAAACTGAAATTTTGTATGTTGATAGAGGCAATCAACATAAGTAGGATATATCAAAATAGGCTGTATAGTTCTTCACGGAACTACTTGTTATTTATGTATTAATTTATTTGTGTATTTATTTATAACTATCCTATAATTTTTCTTTGGGAATTGGCAACACTGGTAGTCAACTTTTCTATTCTACTCCTCATGTCTTAACATCCAGCTAATCCTTCTCGAACAGCAAACGTGCCTTAGCAACATCAGTGGTATCACGGTCCCGTCAGGTCCATTAGCTCGGATGGCCAAGTATCAGCTGCTCTGGGAACGGAAATGACGTTGAGATGCACTTCTAGCATATTCAACACGTTATCTTAGAGCTGCAGTAGTGAGAATGCCTCTGCGTTCGTAGAACCTGAACAAAGATGTCTTAACGGTCCTTTCAGTCATAGGCGCCATGACTTGGAGGCTTGGCTTCTGTAAGACCCACAATGATACCTAGTCTTTCGAGAGTTGCACAGGTCAGATGTGAGTCGTCCATTCATCTGTGTGTATTTGTACGTGTATTTTGTCCCACATATCAATTTCTAACAAATGAACCGAATAGACTGAAACATGGTGTAAATGGCACCTCAATTCCATGTTCTTATATTGTCACCATTTTAATGAAAATAAACGGTGTCGTTATGAGTGTTCAATATCTAAATCAAGTACTGACGAAACGTGTAACTACTTGAACACTAATAATTTTACAAAAGTAACCATCGTATAAGACGCGTTAGAGACCAGACCTACAAAGTCATCAAGCGAATATTTTACTTTTCAAGATGGTGCCCGGATGAAGAATTCAAATATTATTAATGTAACTCATGTTCCGATGGAGTAATATTCACAGCAGTCGGCATATTGGAAATTTATTGTGTGAAACCTTTGCCGCCCAAGTGATAACTATAGCCCTGCGCGGACAAACAAAACACTATCGGCATCCGTCCCGCATCCGCATTACTGGTATCGGCATCCACCCCGCATCCACACGACTTTCTTTCCCATCCGCATGTTTGTTATTGGAATCCGCTGACATTACAATACTAGTTTTAATTTATTAGATAAAGCATAAAGTGTTAAAGCAACACATTTATACATTTGATGAGAAATTCGTTCCCCTAGGCTATGTATGAATCGCAAGATAATGTGGACTGAGTTTTGTCCCTCTGAGTAATGGCAAGTGAAACAGCGTGTAGTTATTTATAGTACTTACTTAGTCATCGGATATAACCACGCCGGCAAGCGTAGGTATAATAGTACATTATGCAACGAGCCTATAATTTCCATACGAGTGTCTTAATTATTGCCATTATAGGCGAGTTGCATACGACTGTTTATGTTCGACGATAATTATAACTTTATTATATGTTTTAACTTAAATATTCATAAATATCTGTGGGATTCAGTTACTTCAGTTAGTGAACAGGGCGCGCTGGCTTTTCTGACTGAACAGAGCGCATGCGTGGGTCAAGGCACTCCGAAAGCAGAGACCATTCACTTTGCTTGTCAACACAGAACACCTATTATTTACAGCCTGTCGTCCAGCTCTATAGTATTCACTATAATAATATTGTCACCGACGTCGTTTGAAAGCAATCCGCTGTGTAGAAATTAGGTTGGGGACATTAAGGTACAGTGCTATTTCTTGTCTCATATTCGCCAGTTTATTTACGCTAACATATGGACGGTGCACTTTCCATGTCGGTTTTTTTTTGCGTATGGATTTTAGTGCCGGGAGTGTCCGAGGACATGTTCGGCTCGGTGTTTTTTTTTTTTAGCTGCTTCGAGACGGACACACAATGGGTGAGCTACAAGTACCGTTGGGGAGGAAAGTTGGAAGGGAAGGGCGAGGAGTTGGAAAGTAGCGGCTGTGGCCTATAGTTAGGGACCAACCCCGGCATTTGCCTGGAAGGAAGATGGGAAACCACAGAAGACCATCTTCAAGGTTGCCGGCGGGGGGATTCGAACCTCCTCGCCTCCCGGATGTGAGCGACTGCCATTAGTCATGCCGTAACGACCACGGCTAACTCACCCGGTTCCATGTCGGTAATTTATATAGAACGATGCTGTGTGCATGTCCGACATGTTGGATTTTGAGCTCATGCGCGAAGGTATCCTTACCTAATATTGGTCAATGAATGAGCTCCGATAGGCTGGTGAAACTGTATCATAATGGAAAACAGCAATAATGAGCCTCATTATAGTACAATTTTCTAACATATAATAGTCTGGGTCGAACATAAAGTTTTTTTTTTTTTTTGCTTATGTCAACACTAATTGAGGGTATTTCTAAGAGTGGTTTCTCTCACTTCTCTATTATTCCCATACAATCCAAGCGAAACCAAATAGGGAAATGACAATTTTTTTAAATGCAGTTCAACATTGTCTTTTAAAAACAATCCACAAATTTACTCTAAGGATTATCCGCAGCTTATTCGCTATCCGAACAGCCATGCAAATTATATCCGCACGGCGAAAAATGTTGCGTATATCCGCGGATTTATCCGCAGATATCCGCATCCGCGCAGTGCTTTAGTGATAACTTAGTTCGTTAGAATTAGCATGGCGCAAGATCCGTATGTATGCCGGATTCACCCATACCTCCGTTCAAAAATATTGAAGTAAAATTTGCGTTGTGCGTTCTTTGATTCCATTTGTTTGGCAAGTTGAAAGAGCATGCGGTTGGGGAAAGATTTACTAACGATTGACAAGTTCAAATGGGGTTTATTGGCTTTCACGGCCGGTGAATTAAAACTCAGCAATTCTTCTAGGTTTGTGCCGTGTCTTGTGTGGGGTTTCGCCTAGGACACCAAGCTAGGCTCATCGGCGGGCTCTTAGCTTGGTGTCCTAGGCGAAACCCCACACAAGACATGGCACAAACCTAGAAGAATTGCTGAGTTTTAATTCACCGGCCGTGAAAGCCAATATACCATCTTTTTGGAAGCCTTCATAGAGAGGTTAAGGCTGCTTGAACTTTTAGTTCTCGTAGTCAAGTGGTGCAGTTGCACCTTATATAAAGGGAGGTGGCGCGCAGTTCGTCACTCCTGTGGGGGTCCGGGCGGGGACACCAAGAGCCCGCCGATGAGCCTAGCTTGGTGTCCTAGGCGAAACCCCACACAAGACACGGCACAAACCTAGAAGAATTGCTGAGTTCAAATGGGGTTCTTCGATGACTGAGGGCTCAAGGAAAGGATTTCTACAGCGGGTAATTGAAAAATTGATAGAACGTTCAGACTACTGTTCGCAGAGACTGGTTAAGTTCGTCGAAAAATAGCGTGGTGTATCTGTGTTACTTTGTCCATCAGCGTTGTGTTTCATATAACGTGCTTTACCAATTATATTGGGATCCAGAAGTTGAAAGCGAGGACCCGTGGCTCATGATAGCGAGGTTAACGGTCACGTAAACCTTCAAGCTTCCTTCCTTATTGTTATTATTGTTATTTCGTGGATATTTAGCCCCGCGTACTTGGGTGTGTGCAGAATTTGCATGATATCCTGTATTATTCTAGCGTCGGTAGTAGCGTATGTATTTGTGATTCAGGTGAAGGATTGGGAAGAAAATCGCACTAACCTTACACTAGGAACCATCCCGGCATTTGCCTGGAGTAGAAGTGGGAAACCATGGAAAACCACTTCCAGGGTGGCTGATGTGGGAATCAAACCCACCTCTTCTGTTTTGCTTTACGAGGCTGGGCCTCGTTCCAGCCCTCAGACCAGAATCTAATTTGTTAACAGAGCCTGGAATGGAACCCGACCTTAGAGTGATGTGTCACTGGTTCGTGGGCGCTGTATTGTAGAGGTAACGCACCTGTTGTAAACAAGATGAAGACCTGTGTTCGAGCACCAGTCCGCACATTAAATTTCTCATCACAATTTTTTTTTTTTTTTTCGTGTGACCTCCTGAGAGGCCGAGTGCAGGTCTTTCTAGTCGACGCCCGTGGGCGACCTGCGTGTCGGGATGAGAGATGGAATGGATGAAGATGAATGAAACTGGGCAAGGATGTGGAAGGAATCGGCCGTGGCCTGTCAGAAGGTACTGTCCCGGCATTTGCCTGGAGTTGAAAATGGGAAACCACGGAAAACCATTTCAAGGACGGCCGACGGTGGGGCTCGAACCCACGCGTCTACCGAGTCAGCAGAGAGCTTGGCCCCATGACCTAACGCTGCGCTTTTAGCGAGCATATCACAACCATGATGAGGAGCAGCAGTAAGTCCGGTGATCAGAGGTTTGAAACCCGGCGGTGACAGCAGCTTTCCTGAGTAGTTTCCTTGAGGACTTTCCACTCTACTTCAAGGAAAATATCGGGGTTGCAACGTATTGAAAGCCCTGCGACACCTACCCTATTCTCGACTTTTCTTATATTTAGGTTAGTTTTTTTTTTCATATATGCGTGTACCTCTAAATAGGAAATGTATCAATCATTGAAGCATCTTATCTGCGTTAAAAGGTGCAGATCGCCTCGCTGCTCCTCACTTTAGAACAAGAGCAATCATCATCATCATCAACATCATAATCAACATATAATAATAATAATAATAATAATAATAATAATAATAATAAAAATAATAATATCGTATGGCCTCGAGTGCCGGATGCAAGCTTTTTTAATTTGACACCCATAGGGTAGCTTGCACGTCGAATTTCGTTGTTCCTTGAAGCACTATGAGAGTCAAGAAGGTTAGATATCTAAACTCCTTGAACACTATAGCGCTTTCTAGTAGAGAAATGAGGAACTTTGTGTTGGCGGAAACTCCCCAGATTAATTTTGCCATTATGAACACGGCCTACTGAAATCAAATGGGTTTTTTGACATGCCAACATCGTATGACATGCGTATAGTATTTTTGGCGCCTTTTAAAAATCACGTACCACGGCCAGGAGCGAACCTGCAATCTTGGGGTTAGTAAACCGACACGCTATCCACTTTCCCACCGTGGCAAGCTATATAATCATCATCAACATCATCATCAACATCATCAACAATATCACCATCATCATCAATACTGTATTAAAAACAAGATGTTCAGTAAAGAACATATAGCCTACTTTCTCCTAAATGTATGAGTATAGTTATAACTCGTTGTTATTATCAAAGAGTATAATAGAATCATTTCTTGGTTGAAGACCTTAGAAACTATTTACCTCTACCAAACGCCACAACCTAGAAAACAAACTACTACCATCATTGAAGAACTTTTTGATTTTCTTATATTCTATTTCTTGTATTTCTCGGCGGAATACTTGTGAAAGAATTATGAAATATTTGAAAAATTATTTTTTAGGGAGTAAATTAAGTAGTATCTCAAGAATGTTATGGATCAGGAGACATAATCGACCGGACTGGCTGCGTGGCTCAGCGGTAACGTTCTCGCTTGCTGGGCCCTAGATTGCAGGTTCGTATCCTGGCGCAGTCAGCTGGCATTTGAGGGTGCACAAATGCGAGGGAGCCGTGTCAGTAGATTTACTGGCACGTTAAAGATCCCCTTCGGACCAAAATTCCAGCACCCCGGCGTATCTAAAAGCAGCAGTAGTTAAAAGGGACGTAAAACAAATAACATTATTATTACTGTTATTATTACATAATCGACCTGCCGTGGGCAACATCCAACTTTGAATTGAGGCATGTCTTTACACGTCTGGTTGTGCATGGCTTTCACAACCCTAATTGAATTAACAAATCCTTCCATGACCCTACAGAGACGTGTGTATGCAAACTATGTTGATATTTTCGATTGCTATTTGCCTGAAATAAAAGTATTAATAACCTGAACTACACTGGTCAAAACAATTAGGGGATCAGGTGAGATATCATACACAAGATACATATGGTGTCGTCTTTTATTCAGAGTTCAGTTACAATTGTAATTTGTGTGTGCTACAGTACGATATTGTGCTGTCTCAACTCTTTACTGGAGGTTTACATAGCGTTTACTTAGAGCGAGGCACTATAGGGCTACCATAATACTGAAAAAGTCATTCTCGTTGCCCTCTAATATTGTGTGTGAACACCTCGGACGGCCAGGACAGTTGCACACCTGCGTGGCATGGACAGTATGAGGCTACCAATCAGCTCTTGAGGGATATTTGGCCATTCTTCCATGATTGCAATATCCAGCTCGGCAACCGTTGTGGGAGGTAATGGTCTGGCTGCAATGCGTCTGCCAAGTGTACCCCAGACATGCTCAATCGGGTTTAAGTCCGGCGAACAAGCTGGCCACTCCATTCGTTCAATGCCCTCGTCGTCAAGCATGTTGTCCACCAGTGCAGCTCTGTGGGGACGTGCGTTATCGTCCACCAAAATGAACCCATCACCTATGGCACCAGCGTAGGGCACAAAAAACGGTTGAATTATCTCGTATCGATACCTCTGAGCAGTCAAAGCGCCATTCTGAACGATATGGAGAACCGTACGTCCGCCAATACTGACTCCTGTCCACACCATTCGTCCACCACCATAACATGGTGCTGTTTCCTGCACATACGTGGGATTGTTCCGAGTTCCACGTTCTCTCCAGACGAGGGAACTACGATTGTCCGGCTGAACACAAAATCTTGACTCATCTGTGATCCGAACCCGTTGCCATTCGTTACGACGCCAATGCTGATGTTCCTCTGCCCAGTTTATGCGGGCTAAACTGTGGCGTGTTTTTAATGGGACACACACCATAGGCCTCCGTGCGTAGAGGCCACTTTCCCGAAGGCGATTTCGGACAGTTTGTGTTGATAATGCAAATCTGCTGGCGAATTATGTTTTAATTAAATATATGTTTTGCACCGTAATATGCACAATATAACGCTTAATTTTAAAACGTCTGAGTCATTACAAAGCAACAAATATGTAAAATTTCAAGCAAAAAAACTAACTATGATGGGGTTTGAACCATAGGCATATGAACTATGGACCAACGCTTTACCACGGAGCCATTTGTGCCAACGAACATTGATCTATATAAAATGACTTAAATAGAACTTGTTAGCAAATAGTGATTTAGACCTAACGATTTCATCAGTGGAGTATATTATTTATATATAAAGCATTTCATACAAAGTTTATTTATTTTGTATCAGTACGCTATATTGCATGCAATACTCAAATTAGTGAAATATAAGTCAGGCACAAGATATCCGCTGCCATCTTGTCTTCTTACCGAGACGGCTCAGCTTTCTTAAAATCACTTCTGCACTATAGTATTACAAAATAAACTTTTAGTTTCGAACGTGCCTCTTCCTTTAGAACAGTTAAATCGATTCTCGGCTCGATAATCGGAACTGGTGGGTCCCATGATATGGATTATAAAGTTTGCATAATTCGCACGGCCGCCATCCTGAAATGGTACGGCAGATGACCTTGTAGTTTGGTCACAAGACGCGTCCTATATGAAGGTATGTTATTACCAAATTTGGTAGAGATCGGATAATTTGGTTAGTCGCTATTTGATTTTACGTTTTGAACGTTTGAGTGGCCGCCATTCAGTTTTGGTAAAGATGGCGGCGATATAAAACATGACACTGAGGTGCCCTTTGCTTGTTCTACCTCTGTACCAAATTTCGTTCAATTCGGTTTCACCGTGTTCGAATTGATAGGGGGGTGGGGGACAGACATTCAGAGTACACACACTCACACACACACGCACAGACTCACACACACAGACAGACACACAATTTTTGGCCCTGTAGTGATCTCATAAGTCTACTTTCATTTTTTGCAAAAATCGAAAGTAGGCTAATAACAGTTTCAGACAGCACAGAAACATTGGTTATCAGAAAATTGAACACACACCGAAGTACACGGGCTTGATGACTAAAATATGCCAAACTCCTAAAATTAAACAACAACTCGAGCTCCAGTGGCATCAACACACCTGTTTGAGATTTGTGTAGCTTATGTGAAGCCATCCTCGAAAACCATTCCAAATAATCATGATCTGCAGGCGTTTTCAACCTAGTGCTCTCGAGTTTGGTGCTCTCGCCATACGAGCCAAGCTCCTCTGAGATCCTTTCTCCAATTCAAATGTTGTTGCACGAACCGGGATAATAGTGCCTTCAGGACAAGGAATGTTATCATTTTGTGAAATACTCTTTTAACCTACAGTAACAATAATTATTGGACATCTCATTGGACACATTAATGACTTGCCTCGTGAAATAAAATACCTTCCTCCACGACAATTTTGCCGCAAAGTGAAGGCTTTAAAGGGACTAAAACCACATGTAAATTGAATTTATATATAATGTAACTTTGTGAGTGAGTGGGAGTGTGTGCGTGCGTGTATGTAGGCTATGTATTGTACCGATGTGAGTAATCTCGATGGAAAATATTCTTCCGCCTCCAGCTAGCGTCAGGACTCGAGCGTGTACCGTTCCCCCATTGAGCAGTTGCATATTTTGGATTCGAGGCTATAAGGTATCAACTCTACAATGATAAGGCACAACTCTATTCTAAAACTTTAATTCAGTAATAAAATCATGGCTTCAAACAAACAAAACAATCCCCACAACCTTAAAAACAAAAGCAAGCAAAATTTACTTCCACAATCCACTGATATTAACATAATATTATCATAATAAAAACATATCATAACACAAACCTTTACCCTTATATCAACTTCACAACAATGATACTCTAGTGCGCTGATGCACATACAACTTCAGAAACAAACTGTACATTAATTCTACTGTCATCCAATGTGACTTCTTTAATTCACAAAATTACTTATTCCTTAAACCTCGTCTTAATTTGACAATTATGTGTACCGTGTGTGCTTTGATCTTTCTCTTCCCACCAAATGCTTTACATGCATTAGCCTATTCTGATGTTGCACAGCAGTCTACGTGCAACTCCATAATTATGTAAGCTACCCCTACACCTCCTCTATTTATATAGTTCCACTGCATGCCGTTTGTGATTTCATCTTAAAAACGTTAGTTATTGCTGTGTCGGATGGTACAATTAAACTACCTTGCGCGCGTAGCCTGTGGCGTCGAGTAACCAACTTCTGAAAAAGTTGTCAGTGACAGTACAAATGCAACGTCTAACCATTCGTTAGATAGCTAAAATCATGAACCATCAGGGTGATCTATAATTATCAATGTGTTCTTAAACCACATGGCTTCATTACTCAATATAACAATATTTCATTTCATGTCATTAACAGGGTCTAAAATCTGCCCTTCTTAAACCTTCTTTCCTTCACGGTTCGCTTGACGGCCCAACCCTCTTCAGAGCGGCCTGTACACAATAGACGTGGAGTGAGGTTCCAACATTACCTCGACCCTCGTTTCCTGTCTCAAGGCTTTCTTCCCAAGCAGTATAAGATTTTACAAGACAAATACTGTGGTCCCAGTGACACACATATCCCAATGGATTTAAACTGAATATTATGTAAACAGGTACTGGATGAGCTTTAACATTTATTCCTACCCTGAGGATAATAATAACTGGCACCAAATAGGCCCATTTCAACATGAAGGTACGAGGTTCATAAAACATTGGTCTAGTAGGTAACCGGTATCTTAAATAAATGCAGCGGTCAGCCCATGCTGCCGTCATGAGATTCACTTCAACGAGCCGAATCACTCAACAATAAGTTCTCGGGGAATCAGATAGAGTGCAGAGGTGTCCATCGTTTGCCTCTCACCTATCACGGGATTCGAACCCGGAACATTCCATATCCACCATCAGAGTTAGGGTCCAAACACTAATTACACTCGGGAACAAAGCATATATCCCAGTATGCCCACGGCATAAGAGATTTCATACGTTGAATAGACCACCTGGTTCCTTACCTAACGTTATGACCTTCGTCCTATAATTATTAAGAGAAATCTATCAATTACTCTATAAGCTTTTCCATAAGCTGCAAATTCAATTCACTGGAAAGCTCTTCCATTCCCTGGCATAATTATATTCCCATTAATACAATATATTCTGATATAAAGCTCTTTTCTTAATCCCGTAATGTAATCTTACTGTATAATCTTACTGCTTAGATCGATAAGTCTTCCCATAGCGTAAATATTTCTTGCTTACAACATTTATACCTGATGCGTTCTTTCATACCTTTATTTTATTCATTATTATTATTATTATTATTCTCACTGACATAAATAACCAAAATCCGACACAACTAATCATCTTAAAAACCGAACAACCGTGTTCGTAACATTACGTTTACATAACTGATTTGCCATTTTATAATAATAGTGGTAACGATTAATCCACTCCCTGATGCAAAATAACATCTCAACTCTATTAAAATCAACACAATAATGATTAAACCTGGAGAGTCTATCTCCTACTACTGATTCTTACTGGCATCTTTATAACTCTGAAGTCACATTACATGCAGTGGTCTATACTTCTACATAAACATAATTTGTGGGGTACTCACATATATAAGCTCATCATGGTGGCTCCAACCACTCATATCCATCCGGGTCGCCTGCCATATGCAGATTTAGTGCGACATTTGCATCTTGAATACACACATTTTATGATACATTTTTTCCGTTAACCACACGACACTTTGCATTTCTATAAAGAAGCTATTGCTTCCAAAACACATGACACTTTATAACACTTATTAAACCATTAATTTAAAAGATATTTCACATATGATTAATACATAACACACGTCACTCTTTACATTTTTCATTGGTTGAAATTCCCTAGCAACGATATCAAAATTGCAGGTGTCGACGGCATCTTCCGTGCTCCTACCAGCTCCTGATTGAAAGTCTGGTTCATCTGCCCCCGGAATTCACCAACAGTTTATCCATACTCCTACGGTAAGCTTCCTGCTTTGCATAAATATGCTGACTTCCGTCCTGAGCGTTACTATTTGGTATTCTTAAGACATTACCAAATGCTTCGTAAAGTTTCTCCCAGCGCATTCCAGCGTAATAAGACATGTATGATCAGTCGGTATATTCTACACTGCGCTTAACATTGTACATAACTTTACACAGATTATTATATACAATAGTTCTGCAACTTATCTCACACGGTGCTTCCTAAGTGAACACAAACCATTGTTCGTACTGCTGACTACACCTGCAGCACGACTGTCATTAATAAAAGTTTTCTAAAAGTTCTCCTGCACGGCTTCCCAAGTTGAAGTCCGGGCCTCCTTCCTTGCCTTCAGTAATACACATTTCACACAATAAAGTTCGTTGATTACCGTACTTCTTATTAATTTCTGACTATACATTATTATCTTCTCACTTGGTGCATTACGATGTGCTGTGAATATAATGGTTCACTCAAATGTACAAGTCTTTGTTTGAGCGTCCCTTCCCTGAGCCGGACCGACATACTTTCCGCCTCAACTACTGCTTGACAACTGTGTTCTGACTGTAACTGTGTAGCGACGACTGTCCACTGCCAAGGGTCGACTCCCTTTATATTGGTTTCACACAAAAAGTAGAGCTAAATTTTCCCGCGCTATCTCGACTCCTCTCCCAGCATGATTCTGGTCTCGAAACCATGCTCATCGGGTTCCTCTTTCTTCACTGATCCCAGAACTATCTGCGTGCTGACGGATCGCTCGGCCAATTAATTAATATTAATTCCTTTCTCCATAGCGTGGGGACGCTGTTTCACTGGGAATCCCTGGCGACCTCGTCAAACCCAGCCGCGAACAACCATAGTCTTATGTCCTTCCGCACTCAATTAAATATGCGTCAATTTCGCAGATTAAAGGCTCTAAAATTAGCCTCCTGGCTAAAGATTCACCTGTGTGCAACTCTCATGTCATTGCGTTACTCCAATCACGAGTAATCAATGATTTTCCTTGGGATCTCTCCCCACTCCTCTTCGTCCTATTCTCAGTCGGGGAAAAACAGTGTCATTATTCAAGACCCAAACTCTTCCAGACGACATAACTAGGTCAGCAAGATTGACGTGGCTCCAAGGGTCACCTCCCACAATTCTGGGCCTATTAGTAAAACGTCAAACTCTGCACTTTCTGTGCTCCAAGTCCAGCATAGCCTACTCCAAGTAGTCTAATAATGCTGTATTCCGCTCAATTTCCCTGCATTATTTTAATAAATAATGTCATTATCAACTGAAATCACACCAGTGATTAAATATAATTTTTCTCTAGGGGTTTTTACAATGAAACTCCCTCAACAGACCTCGGGTTCGTTCCCTGGTGGAACCTTTATACTGAGATCACAGTCTCTGAGATCCACGTTCGATATCAGTCAGCATGACCCCCCCCCCCCCCGGGTTCATATTCCCCTTGCCAAACTTATAGAAGTCAATTACAAGTGACTCTCTGTAAGTAACCAGCTGACTGTCTACCACTGTCTGTGTTTACATCTGGGGTCCTTCACCTCGTCTGGCTGCGAGTAGGTTAGTCTAGCTCTCCCCTCCCACTCTGCGCTCAGACCTAAGCTGTTCATTCTCTAAGCGGAGGGTCGCATTTATGGCCTCAACCTCTCTCGCTACTTCAACCATTTCTTTGTAAAATTCTAGCAGGCACTGGCACTCTTGTTGTTTGCTTCTTTCACTGGGCAAGCTGTCTGCTTCTCGTTCCGTCCCGCTGCGTGAACCTTCAGGTCTGACTTCCTGGCTGACTTCGCCGTCCACGTTCAGTTGGGTGTGTGCTGTTAATACTTCTTCTTGTTCGTCGAATTCTTCTGGCGGGTGGTAAATTTTTAAATTGGCTGCATTCATAACGACCTCGTTTCCAGTTTCTAAATGCTTTATCCTGTATGCATTGTTTTGTAGGTCTCTAATCACCTCGAACGGGCCGTGATATGCAAAAATGAACTTCTTATACTTCCGTGCCTCTAGATCTGAACTGGCGGGTTTCCGCACTAACACTTTCTCTCCGACGAGAAGCGGTCTGTGATACCTCTTCGCACGATTTCTTCTCTGACGTCTCTCTGCCTGTGCTTTGAGATATTCGAAGGTTCGTTGGATCCTCAATTCTCGTCCTGGCTGTGCGTCTACTGGTAATGGAATGACACCAGTCCACGGTCTCTCCGGTCTCTGATCCAAATGTAGAGTCACGGGAACCTGACCTGACGCCTCATGTACGGTATTATTTATACAGTATTCAATTACTTCTAGGAATTCAATCCAACGCCAATTCTCTTCAGAGCAATAGATCTTCATGTATTTCTGGATCTCTCTCATTACTCTTTCAACTGGACTTGCCTCAGGATGGCAAATGGTAGATAAAATCTGCCTAATTCCAAGGTTTTCCAGTTCTCGACGAAATTCTGCACTTGTGAAGCAACTTCCGTGGTCTGAGAGGATGTTATCCGGCTTCCCAAGAATCGGAATAACTCTCTCTTTCAGGCGTTTCAATACCTGCTTTGAACTTGTCTTCTGTATGGGGCATAATACCACCATTTTTGAAAATACATCCATGGCTACAAAAATGTGTCTATTGCCTCTACGTGCTCTAGGCAGTGGTCCAAAGTTATCTATGCTCAATAGCTGCCTTGGCTTCTCCGGTAACAACGGGATAGGTCGTTGCCTCATTAAAAAGGGATTTGGCTTTACCCTTTGGCACAAATCACATGTCCTAATGGCATTTCTCACCGTTTCTCTCAACTTTGGCCAAGTAAATGCTTCTTTCAACAGAGCACAAATTTTGTCTATTCCGGGATGTCCAAATGCTCTGTGTGCTAGCCACACCAATCTCCTCTGCAAAGATGCAGGAATCACAATCCTTTGACGTGTATGATCTACATCATCCCACTTGTGTAGTATCTGATTATACCATACATAATCTGTTGCCAATGCCTCTGCCTCTCTGTATATTGTAGTTCCCCTTGCTAAACGTCCCTCGAAGTAATCGATCATCATCTTCAACCACGGGTCTTCGCGTTGTAGGTTGGTAAGATTCCTCAAGTCATCCAACGTCTTCTGATCTCGATTCTCAATCTGGACAGCTAGCGCTTCCTCTTCTCTAGGGTAACGGCTTAATATGTCCGGTATTACATTCTCTTTCCCTGGACAGTACTCTATTTCCACGTTGAATTGCTGAATATACAGGGACCATCTTGTCAATCTCTGGCTAGACAAGTCTGTCTTTAACAAAAATGTTAAAGCTTTATGGTCTGTTCTGAGGACTATTTGAAAGCCGTACACGAGTTTATGCCATGTTTGCAACGCGTACAAAATTGAGAGCAACTCTATCTCTGTAATCGTGTAGTTTTTCTCATGGGCTTTCAACCTCCTACTTATAAAGGCAATAAAAACTTTCTTTTCAGGCTGGTCAACATTTTCCTGGAATAGCATCGCCCCAATACCAATGAGTGATGCATCCGTCTGTATGATGAACTTCTGGGTATAATCTGGGTATCCCAGCTTCACATATTCTAAAAGCATTTGTTTTGACCTCACGAATGCTTCCTGACATTGCTCCGTCCAATTCCATCTGTCGCCTTTCTTCAATATGTCCTGCAGGGGTGCTACTGTCGTAGTATAGTTTGGGCAGTGGTTCGAAAAGAATCCAATTACTCCCAAATACTGTCGGACGTGCTTTACTTTCGTGGGTCGAGGGAAATTTCGAATTACCTCCAATTTATCTGGATTAGGCTTAACTCCATTTGCATCAATAACATGCCCTAGGAATTTAACTTCCCTCTGACAGAAGTGCGATTTCTTGATGTTAACCTTAAAGTTAGCTTCACGAAGGTCATCTAGCAACTTCTTCAGGTCTCTCATGTGCACCTCCAGAGATTCTGATATGAGTAGAATGTCGTCTACATATCTGATGGTACTCTCTTTCACATCATCTGATAGATTGCGATCTAACGCTCTTATCAGTGCTGAACCGGCTGTTTTCAAACCAAAAGGTAGCCTTAAAAACGTGTATGTGTGTTGATCAAACATGAATCTTGTCAACAGACTAGTTTTCTTCTCTAATTCAAGATGGTGGAAACTGGAAGTGATGTCCAAGTTTGTGAATACGGTCTTCCCTTTGAACTTCCTGAGGATCTCTTTAATAGGTGGCACTTGGTCAAACTCCGGAATAACCTTCAAATTTAAATGTCTCAGGTCCAGACATACTCTGACAGTCCCGTCTGTTTTCGGTACGATTACCAATGGACTTACATAAGGCGTAGGTGTCTTCTCAATAACACCGACCTCCAACATCTCCTGAATTGCCTCTTTCACTTTAGCATAATGCTTTTCGGCTATAGGGTAGGGTTTCTGCCTATATGGTGTCCAATCACTGACTTGAAAAGCATAAGTGAAGTTCTTTATACGACCAGGTCTCGAATCAAAGACTTCCTTCTGTTCCAGTAATAATTGCTTTAAATTTTCCTTCTCTTTTAGCCCAATTTTCGCTTCTTCTAGTTTTTCCGAAATATGTTCTTCCAGTTCGGGTTCCAGATCTTTTTCCAGGTCTGCGGCTAGTGTTTTCAGTTCTTCTTCAAACTGCTCCATAGCTAACACTTTCTCCGCCACGTCTCTGTATGTATGCCATACTTGTTCACTTGACCCTGGTTCAATCTCATTGAGTGCGACCTCTAAGCCTTCGGCTTCCTCATTCACATGGAACATAACCCTGTCCTGTGCTAGGTCTATTATCACTCAGTATTCCCTTATAAATTCTGCCCCAATAACTAGGTTATAAGGCAGTTTGTTTACTAATAGAAAACTCTGTGAGAAAATAGAGCCTCCTATCTGTAAATCTAGGAATACCTGATATTTACATATCATCGTTCTGTCTGGAATTACCCCTTTTATTTTGACACTAGAGATCGGTATTTTCAAAATATTCTCTCTCTGGGCTATTTCATTATAAAGAGCTTGTGTCATAAGGCACACTGTTGAACCCGTGTCTAACAGACTTCTTATTTTCAATCCTGCCACTCTTACTATTATAATAGGCAATTCTCTCTTGACCATGACCTGTGATCCTCCTGTATCCTCAATTAGCTCTTCTGGTTTGGCTATCCAAATGATGATGTTAACAGACTTCCATCCATCAGTCTCGAACTCTTCTAATTTTGGCGTTTTTTTTCTACAGCGCCCGTCCCCTTGGAGTTCCTTCTCTCCTGTTCGCTGCGCTGTAGCTCCAAACTCTTAGCTCCATCTCCATATCTGTCTGGCGACGTCCTGTTCTGCATAACTTCTTGCCAGCGGACTTGTTGTTTCTGGGGCTCATCTCCCCTTTCCTCGAGGTATCGCAATGAAGCGTGATATCGTTCCTCTACCTCTTCATCGAAGTTACTTCTTCTTTCCTGGGGTCTCCAATTTCTATTGTTGCCTTCTTGGCCATTGTTACCTCCATTGTTTTGGTACGGTCTACCCCTGGTATTCTGCTTATTCCACGAATTTCGGCCTCTTCCTCCTCTACTAGCATTCCCTTTGTACTTCGGCTGCCATCTTCTGGGTTCCTGTTCCCATTGCCGTCCGTAGGAATCTAATGTTTCAGTGCTCGTAGCTTTGTTGTTCCTTGGAGCTTGATGTTGGTCAGTCTGCGTGTTGGTCACGTGAACCTGTTCCACGGTTCGACTCTGACGCATCGTATTGGCTGTAGTGAGGTCCAGTTGTCTAAGAACTGTCTCCATTTCTATCGCAGTTTTCGCATTAGCCGAGATTAGCAGTCTTTGGATCTCGTATGGAAGCTGCTTGGCAATAGCAATACATAATTCCAGCTCGCTCGGTTTTTGATCCAGTTCTTTGAACCGACACATCTGCGATATAAAAAATTCTGCATACTTCGTTTGGTTGTTGGTGCTGTATCTTTTTGAATACAAATCCAACCTCAAATTTTGCTGTGTGGCTGGATCCCAGTACCGTTTCAAAAATGCCTCTCGAAACTCCTCAACAGTATCGAAAGTATACCGGAAACTGCGAAACCATAATGCACATTCTCCCTCTGTTAGTTTCTCAATGGCTCGTAGCCTGCGCTCTGGCGGTATCCGCGCATCATTCAGATATTCAGACACTTCCTTCAACCAATATTTTGGTGTCATATTACAGTGGCTACCTGAGAATTTCCTTGGTTTTTCTTCGCTTGCCCTGATTACGTTTATCACCTGGGTGTGCATAGCATTTTCATGTGGCGTTGATGCTGCAACTGGTGCACCTGGCGTCATATAAGGACTTTCGCCTGGGCCTGTAGCATTCCTGATTATAGGTTGGGTTTCTAAGTCTGCCCTCCTTGTTTTCCTCATATCTTCCATACTGCCTCCACTTGACTTACGATCTTTCAGAAGGGTTTCCACCTGTGCAATTATCCTAGTCTCCATTTGATTGTGGCGCATCTCCGCTCTTTCCAGTCGAGTAATTACCTCCTTCTCGATACTGGTAAGCCTATCTCGATTTTCCTCGGCCACATGAAATATTTTCTTCTTGTCTTCTTTCAGGCTTTGTTTGATATGGGAGATTTCATCCTCTACATCTTCCTTAATTTGAGCAAGGGTCTTGTCGCTTGCCTCTGTTTTCTGGCCTTCTCTTATTTCGAGTTCTTCTCGCAGCCCTTTAATTTCCTCTTGAATGTGTCCATTGACTTTTGACAATTCATTCCGGACCTTGATGATCTCACCTCTATTCTCCTCTTGTCTTTTGTTAACTACAACAATGTCACTTTGAACTTGGTCCAGTTCTTGATGAACTTTGCCCATCTGACCTTTCACGTTGCTTACCAGCTCTTTACTTTCATTAGCGATAGCCGTAATCTCGCTTATTTCCTGGCATTGATCTAATATGTTCTGATCCTGTTTCTTGAGATCACCGTTAATTGCCCTAGCATAGCTTTTCAATTTCTGGTCCCATTTAGAGTCGTTCTCTTCTAACCTCTGATCTACCGTTCTCGTAAATTCTGAAAACTGTTTCGCTTGGCGTTCGAGATTCGCCTCATTTTGGATTTGAATATCCTTAATGTCATTAGACAGCGCATCTAACCTACTGTTGGTTTCATCCTGAGCATGCTTACACGCTTGTAAATTACTTTCGAGCTTGCCTTCTATAGCCTCGAAACGTTTATCTGTTTTAACCTGTATTTCTGATACAATGCTTACAAGAGTTTCTGTTATTTCGGTCTTAATTACCTCTTGCATTTGACCTAACTTATTATTTAATTCAACCTTATTTGCATCCAATCGGTTGTTTATTTCAACCTGATTGGCATCTAACCGATTATTCAATTCAACCTGGTTGTCATTCATTGCAACCTGATTTGCATTAATTGCCAGCTGATTGGCATCTAACCGCTTACTCAATTCAACCTGGTTGTGATTAATTGCCTCCTGATTGGCATCTAAACGAGTGTTTATTTCATTCTGGAAAGCCTTGGCTTCCAGCTTATTTTGCTCGTTATCAGCGTCAAAATGCAGTCTTAAACCTGCAATAACCTGCAAAATCTCCTCTGTGCCAGCCATTCTTACAATAATACACTTTGATATGCAGGCAGGCTTCCTGGAAATATGTGTGGATACGTTTTGAAGAGAAACATCAAACACTGTACACATATTGTAAAATCGTACAAAACCTGTTAACATTATGATAAATTGTGGATCTGGTATGTAGCGCTCGTACCCTTGAGTAATTCTCTTCTCAATAGAGAGATTCTGCGTTACATCAAAAGCCTACTGAACTCAAAAATCACTCAAACACAGTTTGAGGCAAAAAAAAACAATTACTATGGTTTTCCCCATGAAATACCATAAAAATCTATGGGTTTTCCCTAAATCCCATAAGCTCCACGAACCTGTGCGCCATGATAAGTAGAATACCATGGGAGGTGGTCCACGTTAAGACATCGCAGCAACCCTCCAAGGTCTCGGTTGTACCGTCGAATGCCCCACGTTGGGCGCCATGATAAATAGAATACCATGGGAGGTGGTCCACGTTAAGACATCGCAGCAACCCTCCAAGGTCTCGGTTGTACTGTCGAATGCCCCACTTGGGTCTCGCCATGATAAATAGAATAAGGTTTATCAAAATTTATATTGTTCGTATCGGAGCTTAGCTAGGGTTAGGCGCGGTCATTCCCTACTTCATGTTGATTGTTACTTTAATAGAGTTGTGTGCATTAGATCTAGACCGACTTCAGTTGTACCTATAGCTCAAATCACTGTACAGGACATCAATTTACATGTACCCATGTGAGTAATCTCGATGGAAAATATTATTCCGCCTCCAGCTAGCGTCAGGACTCGAGCGTGTACCGTTCCCCCATTGAGCAGTTGCATATTTTGGATTCGAGGCTATAAGGTATCAACTCTACAATGATAAGGCACAACTCTATTCTAAAACTTTAATTCAGTAATAAAATCATGGCTTCAAACAAACAAAACAATCCCCACAACCTTAAAAACAAAAGCAAACAAAATTTACTTCCACAATCCACTGATATTAACATAATATTATCATAATAAAATCATATCATAACACAAACCTTTACCCTTATATCAACTTCACAACAATGATACTCTAGTGCGCTGATGCACATACAACTTCAGAAACAAACTGTACATTAATTCTACTGTCATCCAATGTGACTTCTTTAATTCACAAAATTACTTATTCCTTAAACCTCGTCTTAATTTGACAATTATGTGTACCGTGTGTGCTTTGATCTTTCTCTTCCCACCAAATGCTTTACATGCATTAGCCTATTCTGGTGTTGCACAGCAGTCTACGTGCAACTCCATAATTATGTAAGCTACCCCTACACCTCCTCTATTTATATAGTTCCACTGCATGCCGTTTGTGATTTCATCTTAAAAACGTTAGTTATTGCTGTGTCGGATGGTACAATTAAACTACCTTGCGCGCGTAGCCTGTGGCATCGAGTAACCAACTTCTGAAAAAGTTGTCAGTGACAGTACAAATGCAACGTCTAACCATTCGTTAGATAGCTAAAATCATGAACCATCAGGGTGATCTATAATTATCAATGTGTTCTTAAACCACATGGCTTCATTACTCAATATAACAATATTTCATTTCATGTCATTAACGGGGTCTAAAATCTGCCCTTCTTAAACCTTCTTTCCTTCACGGTTCGCTTGACGGCCCAACCCTCTTCAGAGCGGCCTGTACACAATAGACGTGGAGTGAGGTTCCAACATTACCTTGACCCTCGTTTCCTGTCTCAAGGCTTTCTTCCCAAGCAGTATAAGATTTTACAAGACAAATACTGTGGTCCCAGTGACACACATATCCCAATGGATTTAAACTGAATATTATGCAAACTGGTACTGGATGAGCTTTAACATTTATTCATACCCTGAGGATAATAATAACTGGCACCAAATAGGCCCATTTCAACATGAAGGTACGAGGTTCATAAAACATTGGTCTAGTAGGTAACCGGTATCTTAAATAAATGCAGCGGTCAGCCCATGCTGCCGTCATGAGATTCGCTTCAACGAGCCGAATCACTCAACAATAAGTTCTCGGGGAATCAGATAGAGTGCAGAGGTGTCCATCGTTTGCCTCTCACCTATCACGGGATTCGAACCCGGAACATTCCATATCCATCATCAGAGTTAGGGTCCAAACACTAATTACACTCTGGCACAAAGCATATCTCCCAGTATGCCCACGGCATACGAGATTTCATACGTCGAATAGACCACCTGGTTCCTTACCTAACGTTATGACCTTCGTCCTATAATTATTAAGAGAAATCTATCAATTACTCTATAAGCTTTTCCATAAGCTGCAAATTCAATTCACTGGAAAGCTCTTCCATTCCCTGGCATAATTATATTCCCATTAATACAATATATTCTGATATAAAACTCTTTTCTTAATCCCGTAATGTAATCTTACTGTATAATCTTACTGCTTAGATCGATAAGTCTTCCCATAAAGTAAATATTTCTTGCTTACAACATTTATACCTGATGCGTTCTTTCATACCTTTATTTTATTCATTATTATTATTATTATTATTCTCACTGACATAAATAACCAAAATCCGACACAACTAATCATCTTAAAAACCGAACAACCGTGTTCGTAACATTACGTTTACATAACTGATTTGCCATTTTATAATAATAGTGGTAACGATTAATCCACTCTCTGATGCAAAATAACATCCCAACTCTATTACAATCAACACAATAATGATTAAACCTGGAGAGTCTATCTCCTACTACTGATTCTTACTGGCATCTTTATAACTCTGAAATCACATTACATGCAGTGGTCTATACTTCTACATAAACATAATTTGTGGGGTACTCACATATATAAGCTCATCATGGTGGCTCCAACCACTCATATCCATCCGGGTCGCCTGCCATATGCAGATTTAGTGCGACATTTGCATCTTGAATACACACATTTTATGATACATTTCTTCCGTTAACCACACGACACTTTGCATTTCTATAAAGAAGCTATTGCTTCCAAAACACATGACACTTTATAACACTTATTAAACCATTAATTTAAAAGATATTTCACATATGATTAATACATAACACACGTCACTCTTTACATTTTTCATTGGTTGAAATTCCCTAGCAACGATATCAAAATTGCAGGTGTCGACGGCATCTTCCGTGCTCCTACCAACTCCTGATTGAAAGTCTGGTTCATCTGCCCCCGGAATTCACCAACAGTTTATCCATACTCCTACGGTAAGCTTCCTGCTTTGCATAAATATGCTGACTTCCGTCCTGAGCGTTACTATTTGGTATTCTTAAGACATTACCAAATGCTTCGTAAAGTTTCTCCCAGCGCATTCCAGCGTAATAAGACATGTATGATCAGTCGGTATATTCTACACTGCGCTTAACATTGTACATAACTTTACACAGATTATTATATACAATAGTTCTGCAACTTATCTCACACGGTGCTTCCTAAGTGAACACAAACCATTGTTCGTACTGCTGACTACACCTGCAGCACGACTGTCATTTTTAAAAGTTTTCTAAAAGTTCTCCTGCACGGCTTCCCAAGTTGAAGTCCGGGCCTCCTTCCTTGCCTTCAGTAATACACATTTCACACAATAAAGTTCGTTGATTACCGTACTTCTTATTAATTTCTGACTATACATTATTATCTTCTCACTTGGTGCATTACGATGTGCTGTGAATATAATGGTTCACTCAAATGTACAAGTCTTTGTTTGAGCGTCCCTTCCCTGAGCCGGACCGACATACGTTCCGCCTCAACAACTGCTTGACAACTGTGTTCTGACTGTAACTGTGTAGCGACGACTGTCCACTGCCAAGGGTCGACTCCCTTTATATTGGTTTCACACAAAAAGTAGAGCTAAATTTTCCCGCGCTATCTCGACTCCTCTCCCAGCATGATTCTGGTCTCGAAACCATGCTCATCGGGTTCCTTTTTCTTCACTGATCCCAGAACTATCTGCGTGCTGACGGATCGCTCAGCCAATTAATTAATATTAATTCCTTTCTCCATAGCGTGGGGACGCTGTTTCACTGGGAATCCCTGGCGACCTCGTCAAACCCAGCCGCGAACAACCATAGTCTTATGTCCTTCCGCACTCCATTAAATATGCTTCAATTTCGCAGATTAAAAGCTCTAAAATTAGCCTCCTGGCTGAAGATTCACCTGTGTGCAACTCTCATGTCATTGCGTTACTCCAATCACGAGTAATCAATGATTTTCCTTGGGATCTCTCCCCACTCCTCTTCGTCCTATTCTCAGTCGGGGAAAAACTGTGTCATTATTCAAGCCCCCAACCTCTTCCAGACGACTTAACTAGGTCAGCAAGATTGACGTGGCTCCAAGGGTCACCTCCCACAATTCTGGGCCTATTAGTAAAACGTCAAACTCTGCACTTTCTGTGCTCCAAGTCCAGCATAGCCTACTCCAAGTAGTCTAATAATGCTGTATTCCGCTCAATTTCCCTGCATTATTTTAATAAATAATGTCATTATCAACTGAAATCACACCAGTGATTAAATATAATTTTTCTCTAGGGCTTTTTACAATGAAACTCCCTCAACAGACCTCGGGTTCGTTCCCTGGTCGAACCTTTATACTGAGATCACAGTCTCTGAGATCCACGTTCGATATCAGTCAGCATGACCCCCCCCCCCCCCCCCGGGTTCAGTATGTATGAGCGTGTATATGTGTGCGTGCGTGCCTGAATCCACCCTTTAATTTATGAATTGTATGATATAGACGTTATGTACAGCATATTATGTGTATCTAGCAAATGTAAAGTTGTAAATTGTATATATGTAACACTAGCTGCAGTACCCGTGCTTCGCTACGCGTCATAAATAAATTAAAATGTGAAGGTGACAGTTAACACAGGGGATAGGCGAGATGTTGCGCAGAGGGAGATTAAGGATGGAACATTTTGTCCAACTACACCGCTCGGCGTTGACCGTGTTTTATAGCAAAAATTTAGGTTTTACTCGATAACCGTTGGAGATACCTTTCAGATAGAAAATGTAATTTTAAACCTCGTATATGCCATCAAAAGTTTGCTATTTCTTAACGTTCTCTTTTTATTTGAAATGGAAATATGAAAGTTTGAAACCAAAGGGTGTAGTGACAGCACTAAAATGGTCGCCATCTTTAAATAGTGCAAATTATTGAAATCAAAAGTAACCTATATGTTAACCAGGTAAATCAGCTACTTCCATGTAAAATTCATGTAAATCTGACCAGTGGTATGCGTGATTGAGTAATACACACACACCATCTCATTTTTTGCCTCGCTTCGCTCGCGTCATAGTCGTGTCATATTGTTATTCAATGAAATGCAGGTTTAACCCCGTTAACACCCCTTTTGAACCTGAATATCCAAAAATCCCTCCTTAGCAGACATTTTCGACACACAACAAACATTTCCCCAAAATATCATTCTTCTAACTTTAATAGTTTTGGTTGGTCGATGAGAGTGAACATCCAAAAATCCTTCCTTAGTGGACGTTTTTCTTCCAGAATTTCACCCCTTCCCATAGGCCCCTTAAATTGTATTTATGAAAAAACGGTCGAACACCTATTTATTTATTTATTTATTTATTTATTTATTTATTTATTTATTTATTTATTTATTTATTTATTTATTTATTTATTTATTTATTTATTTATTTATTTATTTATTTATTTATTTTTAAGCTGATTGATTTCCTCCGAGTTTCAAACACCTCGCTTATGTCGTTTAAGAGATACACGCTCCGTTAGGAATCTTTCAAACCCCACTTTCATCCCTTTCACCTTATAATATACACTACATCGAAAAACCATTAGACATGTGTCAGCTTATTTTAATGATTAGAATAGGCTATATGCCAAGTATCACATCCCCAAATGAAACCACTCGTGAGATATTGTTATTCAATGAAATGCACATTTACCCCTTAACACCTCTTTAGAACCTGAATATCCAAAACTCTTTCCTTAGTGGACGTTTTCGACATACAACGAACATATCCCCAAAATTTCATGTTTCTAACTTCAATAATTTTGGCTGGGCGATGATGAGTGAGTGAGTCAGTCAGGACATTTTCTTTCAATTATTTTTGATAATTTCACCCCTCCCCATGAACCGCTTAAATTGGATTTATGAAACAAACGGTCGAACACCTATTTACTTATTTAAAGCTGTTTTCCTCCTGAGTTTGATGAGTGAGGAAGTCAATCATTTAGGACAATTTCTTTCCTGTTTTTTATTTTCCCCAGAATTTCACCTCTCTCCAAGGGTCCCATAAATTGGATGTATGACAAAACGGTCGAACACCTATTTACTTGTCTTTAAAGCTGTTTTTCCCGTTGAATTTCAAACTTCTCGCCAATGTCGTTTCAGAGATACACGCTCCGTTAAGAATCCCTCAACCCCCAATTTTCACCCCTTTCACCTCATAATATACACCACATCGATAAACCCTTAGACATATGTCTGATTATTTTTAATGATTAGTTTATATACCGAATAACACATCCCCAAAGAAACAACTCATGAGATATCGTTATTCAATGAAATGCACGTTTACTCCCTTAACACCTCTTTAAAACCCGAATAAACAACAAGTAGTTCCGTGAAGAACTATACAGCCTTTTTTCATATATCCTACTTATGTTAATTGCCACTATCAACATACACAATTTCAGTTTGATTGCTGTAATAGATTCGTAGATATTGAGAACCGACTAAATATTTCGGATGGTCGCCATGTTGGATTTTATATATGTAGGTCCTAGAGTTATGTACTGTTACATGCAGATTATTGTGAACGTGTAGTATTCAAACTTCAGTCGCAAAATTAGGATACAAGAAAAAACAAGGAGATTTAAATTTTTTTCACAGCTGCCATCTTGAGGTTATGGAAACAATTGAAATAAATTAGATGCCAGTGGATTAACATTCGGATAAAGATTTACTGTACCAAGTTTCACTGCACGCAGATGGTTAAATTGCGAGAAACGTCCATTTAAATATTTATAATTCGCGTCACCGCCATGTTGGATTTGTGATCACCAGGTTATTTAAAGTCCTATAGGTGAACTTAAGTTCATAGCCCCTATGAACATTAAAAAATGCAGTTTGATTGCTAAAATAGATTCGTAGATATTCAGTATCGTCTAAATATTTCGGATGGTCGCCATGTTGGATTGTTAAATGTATAGGCCATAGAGTCATGTACCATTAAAGGAAAATTATTGCGTAGGTTCATTATTCAAACTTTCACTTCGATCGCATGACTACATCACAAGAAATAAAAACTTAATTTTAAAATTCGCACAGCCGCCATCTTGAGATTATGTAAACAATTGAACTAAATTAGATACCAGTGGATTACAATGTGTATAAATATTTCCTGTACCAGGTTTCAGTGCGCTTGGAACATTAAATCGCGAGAAAGGTCTATTTAAAATGTTCAAATTCGCTTGGCCGCCATGTTCGTTTTGTAGTTAACCGGTTTTTGAAAATCTTATAGATGGACGTCCAATAATGCGCTTTATCTCCGTACAAAATTTTAGGGAGATACCGCTAATAGTTTCAGAGATATAGAATGCCGGTGAAATATTTCGCACGTCCGCCATCTTGTGAATATGTAAACAATTGAACGAAGTTAGATGTCGGTGCATTACAATGTATATAAACATATACTCTACAAAGTTTCATTGCGTTTGGTTGGTCAAATCGCGAGAAACGTCTATTTAAAAGTCGCAAATTCGCTTGGCCGCCATGTTGGTTTTGTAGTTACCAGGTTTTCAAAAGTCACATAAGTGAACTTATAGTAGTTCCCTCTATCACCATAGAAAATGTCAGGGTAATATCGGTAATAGTTTCGGAGATATTGAATGCTGGTGAAATTTTTCGCACAGCCGCCATGTTGGATTGGTGAGTCGTAACAAAATTTGAAGTGCACGGTCGAGGTCACCGGGAAAAGTGCTATGAACTTTCCGAGTTTCATTGAAATCGCTCCTGCCGTTTAGATTTTATTAGGGGGGGACACACACACGAATCACACACACACACACACGCACACGCACACACACACGGACAAAAGGTAATCTCATAAGCCTATTTTTTCAAAATTGACAATAGGCTAAAAATCATTCCTCAGTTGACGTTTTCGACATACAGCGAACATATTCCCAAAATTTCATGTATCCAACCTGAATAGTTTTCGTTTGGCGTGATGAGTGAGTGAGTCAGAGAGGACATTTTCTTTCAATTATTTTTACCAGAATTTCACCCCTCCCCACGGGCCTCTTAAATTGGATTGATGAAAAAACGCTTGAACACCTATTAACTTGTTTTTTATGTTGTATTTTTCCCCTGAGTTTGACGAGGGAGTGAGTTAGTCAGTCAGTTAGGACACTTTCTCTCCTTTTTCCCCCAGAATTTCACACCACCCCATTGGCCCCTTAAATTAATTTATGAAAAAAACGGTCGAACACCGATTTACTTACTTTTTAAGCTGATTTTTTTCGCTGAGTTTCAAATTTCTCGCCTATGCCGTTTAAGAGATAGGCCTACACGCTCCGATAGGAATCCTTCAACCCCCACTTTTCACCCCTTTCACCTCATAATAATACACCACATCGAAAAACCCTTAGACACATGTCTGCTTATTAGCCTACTTTCGATTTTTGCAAAAAATGAAAGTAGACTTATGAGATCACTACAGGGCGAAAAAAAGTGTGTCTGTCTGTGTGTGTGTATGTGTGTGAGTCTGTGTGTGTGTGTGTGTGTGTGTATGTGTGTGTGTGGACTCTTAATGTCTGTCCCCCCCTATCAATTCGAACACGGTGAGCGCAAATTGAACAAAATTTGGTACAAAGGTAGCACAAGCAAAGGACACCTCAGTGTCATGTTTTATATCGCCGCGATCTTGACGGAAACGTAATGGCGGCCACCCAAATGTTCAAAGCTTAAATCAGATTACGACTAACCTCATCATCCGATCTCTACCAAATTTTGCAAAAACATACCTTTATGAAGGGAGCAACCTTTGACAAATATAATAGGTCATTAGCCTAATAGTTTGCGGATGGCGGCCATCTTTGTGTCAAAATCGATTACCCCTATTAATTCGAACACGGTGAAACCAAATGGAATGAAATTTGGTACAGAGGTAGCACTAGCAAGGGGCACCTCAGTGTCATGTTTTATATCACCGCCATCTTGACGGAAACGTAATGGCGGCCACACAAATGTTCAAAGCTTAAATCAAATTACGACTAACCTAATCATCCGATCTCTACCAAATTTTGCAACTACATACCTTTATGGAGGAAGCATCCTTCGACAAATCTAATAGGTCACTAGCCTAATAGTTTGCGGATGGCGGCCATCTTTGTGTCAAAATTGATTACCCCTATTAATTCGAACACGGTGAAACCAAATGGAATGAAATCTGGTACACAGATAGCACTAGCAAAGGGCACCTCAGTGTAATGTTTTATATCACCGCCATCTTGACGGAAACGTAATGGCGGCCACACAAATGTTCAAAGCTTAAATCAAATTACGACTAACCTAATCATCCGATCTCTACCAAATTTTGCATCAACATACCATTATAGAGGGAGCATCCTTTGACCAAACTAATAGGTCATTAGCCTAATAGTTTGCGGATGGCGGCCATCTTTGTGTGAAAATCGATTCCCCCTATTAATTCGAACACGGTGAAACCGAATGGAACGAAATTTGGTACAGAGGTAGCACTAGAAAAGGCCACCTCAGTGTCATGTTTTATATCACCGCCATCTTGACGGAAACGTAAACGCGGCCACCGAAATGTTAAAGGCTAAAATGTAATTACGACCAACCTAATAATCTAGTCTCTACCAAATTTTGCAACAACAAATCTTTATGTGGGAAGCATATTCTGACCAAACTGCTAGATCATCAGCCCAATAGTTTGCAGATGGTGGCCAAGTATGTGTGCAAATCGATTCCCCCTATCAATTCAAACACGGTGAAACCGAATTGAACGAAATTTGGTACAGAGGTAGCGCTAGCAAAAGGCACCTCAGTGTCATGTTTTATATCGCCGCCATCCTGACGGAAACGGAATGACGGCCACCCAAATGTTAAAAGCTTAAATCAAATTTCGACCATCCTAATAATTTGATCTCTACCGGATTTTGCAACAACATGCCTTTTTGTGGAAAGCATCTTATGACTGACTACAAGGTCATCAGCCCAATAGTTTGCAAATAGCGGCCATGTATGTGTGCAAATCCATTCCCCAGATCAATTCAAACACGGTGAAACCGAATTGAATGATTTTTTTTACAGAGGTAGCACTAGCAAAGGGCACCTCATATTCATGTTTAATATCCCTATAGAACGTTGTATTTCAACAAGCTACTACAACCAACATTCAATTATACTCCTTGAAAAGGACAAAGAGTTATAACAATACCCATGCATTTAGGAGAAAGTAGGCTATATGTTCTTTACTGAACATCTTGTTTTTAATGATTAGTTTATATGCCGAGTATCACATCCACAAATGAAACCACTCGTGAGATATTGTTATTCAATGAAATGCAGGCTTAACCCCCTTAAGACCCCTTTAGAATCTGAACATCCAAAAATCCTCCCTTAGTGTACGGTTTTGACATACAACAAACATATCCCCAAACTGCCATGTTTCCAACTTCAATATTTTTGGCTGGGCGATGATGAGTGAGAGAATGAGTCAGGACATTTTCTTTCATTTTTTTTCCCTTGAGAATTTTACCCCTCCCGATGAACCCCTTATATTTGATTGTACAAAAAAACTGTCGAAAAGCTATTTACTTACTTTAAAGCAGTTCCCCCCCCCCCCCCTAAGTTTGATGAGTGAGTGAGTCAGTCAATCAGTTAGGACACTCTTTTCTGCCGCCCCCCCCCCCTCCCAGAATTTCACCCCTCCCCATGGGACCCTTAAATTGAATTTATGAAAAAACGGTCAAACACATATTTACTTATTTTTATCCTGATTTTTTCCGCTGAGTTTCAAACTCCTCACCTATGTCGTTTAAGAGATACACGCTCCGTTAGGAATCTTTCAATCCCCACTTTTCACCCCTTTCACCTCATAATATACACCACATCGAAAAACCCTCAGACACGTGTCTTCTTACTTTTTAATGATGAGTTTATATGCCGTGTATAACATCCCCCAATGAAACCAATCGGGAGATATTGTTATTCAATGAAATGCAGGTTTAACCCCCTTAAGACCCCTTTAGAACCTGAATATCCGAAAATCCTCCCTTAGTATACGGTTTTGACAAACAATGAATATATCCCCAAACTGTCATGGTTCTAACTTCAATAATTTTGGCTGGGCGATGATGAGTGAGTGAGGGAGTCAGGACATTTTCTTTCAATTTTCTTTTTTCAGAAATTCATCCCTCCCCATGAACCCCTTAAATTTGATTAATGAAAAAAAACTGTCGAACAGCTATTTACTTACTTACTTACCTTTCCCCTGAGTTTGATGAGTGAGTCAGTCAGTCAATCAGTTAGGTCACTTTCTTTCCTGTTTTCGCCCTCCCCCCCCCCCCCCCCCAGAATTTCAGCCCTCCCCGTGGGCCCCATAAATTGGATTTATGAAAAACCGGTCAAACACATATTTACTTCTTTTTTATGTTGATTTTTAGCCTATTTTCAATTTTGAAAAAATAGGCTTATGAGATCACCTTTTGTCCGTGTGTGTGTGTGCGTGTGTGTGTGTGATTCGTGTGTGTGTGTCCCCCTAATAAAATCTAAACGGCAGGAGCGATTTCAATGAAACTCGGAAAGTTCATAGCACTATTCCCGGCGACCTCGACCGTGCCCTTCAAATTCAAATTTTGTTACGACTCACCAATCCAACATGGCGGCTGTGCGAAATATTTCACCAGCATTCAATATCTCCGAAACTATTACCGATATTACCCTGACATTTTCTATGGTGATAGAGGAAACTACTATAAGTTCACTTATGTGACTTTTGAAAACCTGGTAACTACAAAACCAACATGGCGGCCAAGCGAATTTGCGACTTTTAAATAGACGTTTCTCGCGATTTGACCAACCAAACGCAATGAAACTTGGTACAGTATACGTTTATATACATTGTAATGCACCGACATCTAACTTAGTTCAATTGTTTACATAATCACAAGATGGCGGATGTGCGAAATATTTCACCGGCATTCTATATCTCTGAAACTATTAGCGGTATCTCCCTAAAATTTTGTACGGAGATAAAGGGCACTACTGGAATTCCATCTATAAGATTTTCAAAAACCGGTTATCTACAAAACGAACATGGCGGCCAAGCGAATTTGAACATTTTAAATAGACCTTTCTCGCGATTTAATGTTCCAAGCGCACTGAAACCTGGTACAGGAAATATTTATACACATTGTAATCCACTGGTATCTAATTTAGTTCAATTGTTTACATAACCTCAAGATGGCGGCAGTGCGAATTTTAAAATTAAGTTGTTATTTCTTGTGATGTAGTCATGCGATCGAAGTGAAAGTTTGAATAATGAACCTACGCAATAATTTTCCTTTAATGGTACATGACTCTATGGCCTATACATTTAACAATCCAACATGGCGACCATCCGAAATATTTAGACGATACTGAATATCTACGAATCTATTTTAGCAATCAAACTGCATTTTTTAATGTTCATAGGGGCTATGAACTTAAGTTCACCTATAGGACTTTAAATAACCTGGTGATCACAAATCCAACATGGCGGTGACGCGAATTATAAATATTCACATGGACGTTTCTCGCAATTTAACCATCCGCGTGCAGTGAAACTTGGTACAGTAAATCTTTATCCGAATGTTAATCCACTGGCATCTAATTTATTTCAATTGTTTCCATAACCTCAAGATGGTAGCTGTGAAAATTTTTTAAATCTCCTTGTTTTTAGCCTATTTTCAATTTTGAAAAAATAGGCTTATGAGATCACCTTTTGTCCGTGTGTGTGTGCGTGTGTGTGTGTGGGTGTGTGTGTGTGTGTGTGATTCGTGTGTGTGTGTCCCCCTAATAAAATCTAAACGGCAGGAGCGATTTCAATGAAACTCGAAAAGTTCATAGCACTATTCCCGGCGACCTCGACCGTGCCCTTCAAATTTTGTTACGACTCACCAATCCAACATGGCGGCTGTGCGAAATATTTCACCAGCATTCCATATCTCCGAAACTATTACCGATATTACCCTGACATTTTATATGGCGATAGAGGGAACTACTATACGTTCACTTATGTGACTTTTGAAAACCTGGTAACTACAAAACCAACATGGAGGCCAAGCGAATTTGTGACTTTTAAATAGACGTTTCTCGTGATTTGACCAACCAAACGCAATAAAACTTGGTACAGTATATGTTTATATACATTGTAATGCACCGACATCTAACTTCGTTCAATTGTTTACATAATCACAAGATGGCGGATGTGCGAAATATTTCACCGGCATTCTATATCTCTGAAACTATTAGCGGTATCTCCCTAAAATTTTGTACGAAGATAAAGGGCACTACTGGAAGTCCATCTATAAGACTTTTAAAAACCGGTTAACTAAAAAACGAACATGGCGGTCAAGCGAATTTGAAAATTTTAAATAGACCTTTCTCGCGATTTAATGTTCCAAGCGCACTGAAACCCGGTACAGGAAATATTTATACACATTGTAATCCACTGGTATCTAATTTCGTTCAATTGTTTACATAACGTCAAGATGGCGGCAGTGCGAATTTTAAAATTAAGTTTTTATTTCTTGTGATGTAGTCATGCGATCGAAGTGAAAGTTTGAATAATGAACCTACGCAATAATTTTCCTTTAATGGTACATGACTCTATGGCCTATACATTTAACAATCCAACATGGCGACCATCCGAAATATTTAGACGATACTGAATATCTACCAATCTATTTTAGCAATCAAACTGCATTTTTAATGTTCATAGGGGCTATGAACTTAAGTTCACCTATAGGACTTTAAATAACCTGGTGATCACAAATCCAACATGGCGGTGACGCGAATTATAAATATTTACATGGACGTTTCTCGCAATTTAACCATCCGAGTGCAGTGAAACTTGGTACATTAAATCCTTATACGAATGTTAATCCACTGGCATCTAATTTATTTCAATTGTTTCCATAACCTCAAGATGGCAGCTGTGAAAAATTTTAAAATCTCCTTGTTTTTTCTTGTGTCCTAATTATGCGATTGAAGTTTGAATACTACACGTTCACAATAATCTGCATGTAACAGTACATAACTCTAGGACCTACATATATAAAATCCAACATGGCGACCATCCGAAATATTTAGTCGGTTCTTAATATCTACGAATCTATTACAGCAATCAAACAGAAATTGAGTATGTTGATAGTGGCAATTAACTTAAGTAGGATATATGAAAATAGGCTGTATAGTTCTTCACGGAACTACTTGTTTCTTGTGTCTTAATTATGCGATTGAAGTTTGAATACTACACGTTCACAATAATCTGCATGTAATAGTAAAATCTAGGACCTACATTTATAAAATCCAACATGGCGACCATCCGAAATATTTAGTCGGTTCTCAATATCTACGAATCTATTAGAGCAATCAAACTGAAATTGTGTATGTTGATAGTGGCAATTAACATAAGTAGGATATATGAAAATAGGCTGTATAGTTCTTCACGGAACTACTTGTTTTCGCTGAGTTTCAAACTCGTCGCCTATGTCGTTTAAGAGATACACGCTCCGTTAGGAATCTTTTAATCCCCACTTTTCACCCCTTTCACCTCATAATATTGAACCCTTGCAAAGAAGCATATGAGACTCAGTTTCGGGGGGTGTAACGGTTCATATCGTAAGTTGTTGTCAAGGCGTTTCATTAACATGCAGGGTAATATATAACAAAATAACATGCAGGAAAGAGTGAAGCCAGGGTTAAAACAAATGAATTTAATAAACAAATCACCATATTTACACTTAACAATAATCAACAAAAATTCCCATCTGACTCCCACTTAATAAAAATGCCAAAACTAGGCCAAATCTCTGGAGAGATTAATTACATGGACCAAGTGTCCCTAAGATAAAAATAACAAAAGTGACCATATATGTGCGTATGCCGTTCTACATGCATCACGATGTGTACAATGAAAGCGTGATTCGTCATCATCCAGAATAATCATTCAGACAACGAATCCACATTTCTTAGAGCTAGACCGACACGGGGGAACACAACTACAACACATAAAATTAAACCGTCACTTCCTAAATCTAATATAAACAAACACAAAATTTCCGCGTGAAATTGGAACCAAATTGCCGTAGCAACATTTACTGCCTAAAAACTTAGGACTTCTCACACAAATCAACACAAGTACATTAACACGTGACCAATAAAAATACACAAATGACCGCCGTCAAAATTTACAAGTACTCTACCACTACACCGCACAGGTGTGACACACAAAATTTACATGAATCGAGTCATAAACAAAGCAATAGGCACACAGCCAACATTTACGTTAATAATACAATATTTTACCCATACAACGTACAACACGCCGTTACACACATGGCGAACTCCCCAATTAATTATGGCTTAAAAATAACCATCACAATGAACAGGTTTGCTACATGAAAGCTTACAGGGGTCAGTCGGACAATCAGGACTGCCTATCAAAATAAGTCACCAGGCAAAACGGGCGGTTTGTGGAACTCTGCATGTCTGTCAACCCACGTGTCAAATATCTCGACCTCCCAGGACATGGGGTCGAATCTCGAAGAAGTGTGCCCCAAAGCACCATAATACGTGTGTGTGTGTCAGAATAAAATATGGCCAAGAAACAGCGGTCTCCCTAGAGCACCCTGTCTTTCCATCAAAAATACAACAGCAGCAAAAAATATGAGGGCGGTAGGACCTCTACCCCCTCCTCACGTAGAATCAACCCACACTTGACACAGTAACACACACAATCACACGTATGGGTTTTGACAGACCCTGAAATAAAAAGACACAAATAATTTCCACATGCTGGCGCCACCGTTCTATGCCGTGACTAGTCAACCTGAAAAGGACTCAAAAAAATCTATCAAAATTAGAACGAAGGTGTTCTAAAAATTACTTTTAAATTGGTGCGCTTGGCAACCCTAATATGAATAATAACCTGTTCAGCAAATATCTTACAGTAATTTCCTCCCATTCCTATTTCAAATATTAATGTTAATAAAGCACCATTTATCGAATGTAACGGGTTCCGCTTTTGCATGGACAAAAATCACGCACGCATGCCGCGCACATTACATATGACTCAAGGAAAAACAAATATCTAACAAACACTTTGGCCACGCGCCAACGGACATTTAAAACGTTTAGTGTCGGTGCAAGAAAAACTCTAAACAACAAGAAAAGAAACATGACTATTTACAAAAGTTCCCCGGCCAAATCTAACTACATAATTGAAATAATCCAATTTTTGTACATCACCGATCTGCTTGTAGAACTAAGGACATCCTCCTCAGCCCATTGCCCCTATGGACAAATTAACACTCCATCGTGGTCGTCTGCGTTGAATTGTTGAAGATCATCCCAACTCCAAACCACGTGCTGATCATCTCGGCATCGACTCCTTGGCAGAAAAGTTCAATGTTAATTATTTGACCTATCTATAATCGCTTGCAGGTTACTCAATTCGCCCACAATTGTCCTAATGCGATTAATTGCGAAGACTGGCCCTAGATATCTCGCACACACGCACAATAAACACATAAAAAATACACTGAAATTTGTACACAAAATATACACCTCGAGACCACGTCACCGGCTCGATAACAAGTTTAAGGTCTTGGCTGCACTGGCAGTCGCTATCTTGCTCGGTATTTCCGTACTGTACTGTTGACCTTCGCTCCGGTGAGTGCTAATTAGGGTGTTACAAGACTTGCCCCTCAGAGCTGAAATGGTTGTTTTTAAGTAAATGTTACAAGTTACCACGCACTGGCGTGAAATATTCAGCTCACAAAATAAAGCTGATTTCAGAATAAAATGTACTAGAGCTTTAAAATTCGTTATTACCATTGATGTGAATTTAGCTCCTCAGAGCTCACAAATAAAATAACTTAACCAAATTCAGAGCGTTAAAATCACGATGCAAACTGGCGTGAAGTTAGCCTCTCAAGGCTCCACAAAGAATGACTTAGAGTAGCGTCATGCCAAACTATTTATTAGAAACTGACAGGGGACGGAGTAGTGGGGTGGAATCGGATAAAAATTTCCAGAGTTTTAGTCTCACAAATATGGGACTAGTGTCATTCTTCTTCAACTAAATCAAACGTCTCAATGCACTCGTGCGGAGATTAATCCGTTCGGCGGTTCTTTAGATAACCAATTCCGCGGGCTTTTTACTACAGACGCTATCCACCGCGTGGTCATGGCTTGGTCTCTTTTGATTGGCTGGTCCAATCGTATGTTCGTTGCAAGAGACTCGTGATCCTTCCTTTATGCTTCCAATTTTGGTACATGTAGTTGCTCAATTTGGCCTTGAACCCGACTAATTCTAGCCGTCCCCCAAGAATAGCTACCAGCTCTGCTCCTGTTGCAATCATTACGAAATGCTGGCCTCTCTTTATCCATGTCGACTTCCTCAAGTACTGCCTGGGCCGTAGTAATAATAATAATAAATATGAATACTTATTTATCGAGATCAATAAGGGTTCAATATATACCACATCGAAAAACCCTCAGACACATGTATTCTTATTTTTAATGATTAGTTTATATGCCGAGTATCACATCCCCCAATGAAACCAATCGGGAGATATTGCTATTCAATGAAAGGCAGGTTTTCCCCCTTAACACCCCTTTAGAACCTGAATATGCAAAAATCCTCTCTTAGTGGGCATTTGCGTCCTTTGAGGAAGCTGCATACCAAATTTCATTCCAATCCGTTCGGTGGTTTCTGAGATTTCGTGATGAATGAATGAATGAGTGAGTGAGTGGTATTTGACAAATATATAGTAGAAGATGGTGTCAAGTCTTTGTTATGCTAAACTCGGTTGACAGTGCTGTGTGAGTAGTTGAGTAACTAACGGGATTTCAAGTAAAGATCCTCATTTTCTATACCGGTAGTGCAGAGCGCGAATGGCATCCAGTCGGCCGTGTCTCGACTTGAGCTATGTTGCCATGGAAACTATTTATCTTGCCATTCCTTCATGAGTATATTTTATGATTTGATTTGCCTGTGCTTGAGTGCAAAAGGGCCGAAATCAGAAGAATGAGAAAGACTATCGAAAATTCATGTAGCCAGCGGTTCGTTCTGGGTCCTAAACTATGTGTATGCAAAATTTGGTTGAGATTGGTGCAACGGTGTAGATTTGTATACGGAACAGACCCACCCACATACCCACATACATACATACAGACTTTCACTTTTATATATAAGATATCAGATTTGTATAGATTTAATGAACGGAGATGGAGACACTGCTGTGTATGTGGGGCTTGCCCTTTCTCTATCTGCCGTCCATTAATTGTAGGCACAATTTTTGGTAAATAAATAATAATAATAATAACGTGGTGAGTGTTTTAAAAATCTACATATTTGTGTATTATATATAGAAAAACCTGCTCCTGGCATCTTCGGAGGTCATATATTATATGATATTATATTATATTATATTATATTGTATTGTATTGTATTATATTATATTATATTATATTATATTATATTATATTATATTATATTATATTATATTATATTATATTATATTATATTGTATTATATTGTATTGTATTGTATTGTATTGTATTGTATTGTATTGTATTGTATTGTATTGTATTGTATTATATGATATTATATTATATTATATTATATTATATTATATTATATTGTATTATATTATATGATATTATATTATATTATATTATATTGTATTATATTATATTATATTATATTATATTATATTATATTATATTATATTATATTATATTATATGATATTATATTATATTATATTATATTATATGATATTATATTATTTGATATTATATTATATTATATTATATTATATTATATTATATTATATTATATTATATTATATTATATTATATTATATTATATTATATTATTGGTGCCCTGGTAGTTGGTATTGCTTGAGGATGGTGTTCACAGTTTCAAAACCGTTGAGAACGCTTGATCTACACCATTATCATCATCGTCATCATATGGACAGACTTGAAAGTAGCTCTCTATGAACGAACAGACACGTACTTTGAGGAGGAGGTAGCCAAGGATGTTCAGCTTTGTAGTTGACAATGATCACGACTGATTGCATCTTGAATGAAGAGTTGTTCTCACAGTGTGTAATCAGTAGCTGTCCAATCATTAGTTTGTCTCGTAATGTCTCACTTAGCGCCCTCTGAATCGTGACTGGAGAAGTGGCCTGCAGTGGGCACGAGACATGTGAGTCGTGCAGCCAATCGCAAACAACTTGTTTCATTCTACTGTATTAGGTGCCTACGAACAGTGGCGGCGGAGCTGGGTAGGATTGATCAACATGTCTCTTCGGCAATGTCAGAGAAGGGAGAAGGGAACAAGTTGAACGGTAACTAGGAACCGCATAAATATTTCGGATGATCGCCATACCACACCTTACCTCCGAGGCAATCTGTTTAACATATTCTAACCTTGGTCTACCCCTACAGTTCTTGTCCTCCACCCTACCTTCCATAACTAAGCTTGCTATTTCTGGGTGTCTTAGTATGTGTCCTACCAACCTGTCTCTTCTCTTCATTAGCAGTCGCCAGAAACATCTCTCCTCTCCCACTCGTCTTAGTACCTCTTCGTTTGTAACCCTCTCTACCCATCTTATCCTCATCAGTCTCCTGTTACACCACATTTCAAATGCTTCAATTCTCCTCTTTTCTGCTGCACCAATAGTCCAAGTTTCACTTCCATAGAGTGCCACGCTCCAGACAAAGGCTTTCAAAAATGACTTCCTAATACCTAAATTTATATTTGAAGTCAACAGATTCATGTACCATTACATAAAGATTATTGCATGGGTTCATTATAAAACGTCCACTTTGATCGCATGATTAGGACCCAACAAATAAAAAGTTAATTTTAAAATCTCGCACAGCCACCATTTTGAGTTTATTAAAAACAATTCAATTAAATTAGATGTCAGTAGATTTTTTTTTATTTATTTTTTATCGTATGGCTTTTATGCCGGGAGTGTCCGAGGACATGTTCGGCTCGCCAGTGTTGTAGCTTCTTCGAGACGGACACCCAATGGGTGAGCTACATGTACCGTTGGGGAGGAAAGTTTGGATGTAAGGACGAGGAGTTGGAGGGTAGCGGCTGTGGCCTATAGTTAGGGACCAACCCCGGCATTTGCCTGGAAGGAAGATGGGAAACCACAGAAGACCATCTCCAAGGTTGCCGGCGGGGGGATTCGAACCTCCTCGCCTCCCGGATGTGAGCGACTGCCAGCAGTCATGCCATAACGACCACGGCTAACTCACCCGGTGTCAGTAGATTAAATATTATTTAAGCATTGAACGTATCAAGTTTCGCTGTGCTCGGATGATTAAGTCGGGAGAAAATGCCATTCGAAAATTTTCTAATTTTGCTTGGCCACCATGCTGGCTTTGTAGGCCTACATAACAGGTTTTCAAGTGTCACATAGTGGAACCTACCTTTGTATTATCCATCACCATACCACATTTCAGGGTGATATCAGTAATTGTTTCGGAGATATAGAATGCTGGTGACATATTTCGTGTAGCCACCATGTGCGATTGGTGAAAAGTATTTCATTTTAAAGGCATGGGCGGGGTCAGGGTCTACGCTCCTACCACGTTTCAGTGAAATCGCTCACACCGATTAGATTTTATTATTAAACACACATGGAAAAAATCCAATCCTATAAGCCTATTTTAGCCTACTTTCCTTTATGAAAAAAAAAAATAGGCTTATGAGATCACCTTTTGTCCGTGTGTGTGCGTCCGTATACTGTATGTGTCCCTCCCTAATAAAATCTAAATAGCTAGAGAGATTTCAATGAAACTCGGTAAGGTTTTAGTACTATTTCGGCCAATTTGTACCGTGTCCTTCAAATTGTATTACGTCTCATCAATGCCAACATGGCGACTGTGCGAAATATTTCACTTGTATTCTCTATCTCCGAAACTATTATAGATATCACCCTGAAATTTAGTACGGTGATAAAGGGCACTACGAGAAGTTTACGTATGAGACATTCAAGAACCTGTTAACCTTAAAACGAAGATGGCGGCCAAGCAAAGTTGAAACATTTTAATGGACTTTTCTCGCGACATAACCATCCGAACGCAGCGAAACTTGGTCCAGAAAATGTTTATACACATTTTAAGTTACTGACATTTCATTATGTTCAATTGTTTACATAACCTCAATATGGCGGCTGTGCGAGATTTTAAAATTAAGTTTTCATTTCTTGTGAGCTAATCATGCGATCGAAGTCAACGTTTGAATAATGAACCTACGCAATAATCTTCATCTAAAAGTACATAACTCTATGACCTACATACTGTATTAAAATTCAACATGGTGACCATCCAAAATGTGTAGAGGGTTCTCAATATCTACGAATTTATTACAGCAAACAAACTGAAATGATGTATGTTGATAGAGGCAATTAAAATAGGATATATGAAAATAGGCTATATAGTTCTGCACGGAACTACTTGGTTCATATGACGAAAGTATGCTAGAAATGCATTCTTGATGTTTTATTCTGGAGTGCAATGATCAAACCACTTTATTCTATCTATTGTACTGTAGTTCTAGTGCCACCAACACACGTCTCTCTTCTAGACCAAACCTTTACACAGTAGAATTTCCTCCTTTCGTACGAGTACTTTGTCTCCCCCAGACTTCAAGAGATGGATTAGATTATTTCAGTTGCTTGAAGTCTTTTGTTTTCTGGTAATGTCAGGGTAGCTGCTTCACACCCATAGACCAAGATATCACAACATTATTTTCAGTCGGTCACAACGATTGGCCCAATTAAATTAGGCGGCGAGTACAAATATTTAAACACCCTAACCTGAAAGAAACATTACAACATGAAATATTTGTCACTTAACTAACAACTCAATTAAAAGCATTCTATGACAGATTACTAGGCAAAACTGTAAGAGGAATTAGGTCTATATTACTTCAAAATAATCGACAGCAGTGGCTACGCTGGTTAAAGTACAGCGTTAGGTCATGGGGCCAAGCTCTCTGCTGACTCGATGGACGCGTGGGTTCGAGCCCCACCGTCGGCCGTCCTTGAAATGGTTTTCCGTGGTTTCCCCATTTTCATCATCAGGCAAATGTTGGGACGGTACCTTCTAACAGGCCACGGCCGTTTCCTTCCACATCCTTGCCCAGTTTCATTCATCTTCATCCATTTCATCTCTCAACCCGACGCGCAGGTCACTCGCAAGCGTCGACTTGAAAGACGTCTCATGAGACCACACGACAAAAGAAAACTTCAAGACAGCTAGTTATAGCTATTGTTGTTTTAAGGGACGGAACAGCGAGAACATCTGCCAAAGATAGCCCATAAATATATTTTGTCGAGTGCAAAGCCAGCAGAAAACACTCTTTCCAGAGAAGGTGAAATATACCGTAGAACGGTAGGAATGTGATAAGATGACCTTCAGCTCGATTACCGATTCCGATTTTGATAGTGGTGTTGGAAGAGACATTCCTTTAATTTTGCCACGCCTATGACGTGATAGGGAAGTTCTTTTATGTTTACAGCGAAAATAATGAGAAGATGGTAAACACGCCAATAATGGAGTGTTCATCGAGATACGCAACGCATCTAAGTTCCTGCCGATTTCATTCCATTGCGAAATTTGCAGCAGCTTTCGTCAAACGGCGTGAATGGCCCGCGAAATACATGCAAACAGTCCTTTACGATCTGCTGCTGACAACCGAAGCATTTCATTTCCCGTCCAACTTCTTTGTCTTTGCCGTACCAATAATACTCTAAGCCAGGGGTTGTCAAACTCTTTCTGTCACTTCCCCTTCTGAAACATGAAATTGGTAGCCTCCCTCCGTATTCTTCTTTCCTCTCTTAGCACTTCGCATAGCCTACTTCACACGGGTCACAAAATCTACAGTATTTGCTTCTGTCTAATTGCTGCAACTACCAGTTACAGTAATGCCCGTTGCTCACGGTAAAATTTTCCTTCAAATTTATTGTACAATAATTTAATTTTATACAATTTCTGTTGCTCAAGGTCAAATTCAAGTTTTATAAAACCTTTGATAAAACTTTCCATAAAATAGGACATGTTCTATTCCGTAAAATTAATTTTACGAAACGAACCAATCAGGGAAGCTGACATGAAGATGCTGCTGGCGCCACGTGGTGCGAAGATTGTGAAGCTCGCTTGTAAACAAACACTTCGAAAATGACAGGCTCCGGCTGGACTATGGAAGCTGTTAGTGTTTTACTGGACGAGTACCAGAAATATCAGTGTTTGTTTGAGGTTAAAACGCCCATATACCACAATGGAAATGCAAGAAGGGAGGCAGAAATCTCAATCGCCGAATATGTTTCACAAATTCGACCGAACACAAGCCAGGCTGATGTGAAGGCGAAGATAAACGGGCTTCGAACTCACTTGCAGTTTCATTTCAGGAGAAATGGCTTGACTCATGTTAGTGTCCTGTCGAATAATTTTGGGACCAACAAGATCTACGAATTTTTTAAAACTGCTTTCATCCATTCCTAGAAAATTCCTATATTAATTCTGATCTAACCTCAACTCATTTTCGACCAAGGACAGAATTCCTGTACTCTACTCTTCTTTTTATCCATTCCCAAGTCCAGGACTTCCTAGCATTTCTTTTCTTCCTTTTTACCACTGTACGACATATAATTGCAGCTAAAGCAGCAAGATTTGCAATTTCTGCTTTGTTTGTTGGAGCCATACTCTCAAACCAATGTGTGTTGAACAACTCAGTCTTGGTTCAGAAGTTTATCGGTAGATGGGGATCCTGATACATCCACGGATTTTATAAAATAATTTTACCGTGAACAACACAGCTTGCTTTATAAATTTTTATAAAATTAGTTGTAAAATAAATTTTAAGAAACATTTTACCGTGAGCAACGGGCATAACGGAATAATAACCACTGCTAATAATCCACTTATCCATTGGTAATGTCGTTACATGTATCAGTTTATTGTAAATCGGGCTAACTACTTCCTCTGACTGCAAAGGCCTGGCTGATTCGAGTCGACAATGGCAGAAATAAAGAATCTATTCTTGCAAGGAAGTGGCGGTCACATTGTCAAGCGGCTTATTGTCATTAGCCTTGTGGTTGATAAATGTTTGGTAAGGAGATATCGCTGCGGGTGGCGGGTGAAAGGTGATGTGTGGGAAATCTTACTCTACACCTTTTCTCAGAATTCCTGCTGACGGGATCTACTGGTCAGTTCTTGTGAAATAAGACAGCAGAAGTAAGAGTTTATTAGTCTTGAATGGTCGTGGAACCTTCCTGCCTATGATAGCTATTTTTTGTGGTTTTAAGGGACAGAACAGCGAGGTCATCTGGTCCTTGCTTATGATAGGTTCATGAATATGAGGATAGCAATATTTGTCACTGAATATGAAATATAATTATTTCACGCCACTCCCCCTCCCCAACCCCCATCCCTTCCCTCATCATTCTCTGCACCCCCCCCCCCCCCCCGCATCCCAGCCCTTGAAGCTCACAACTCCTCCTAGTGGTGCAGTGACTAGCATTCTTGGCTCTCACCGCGGGCGCGGTGGTCCAGGTTAGATTCCTAGTTGTGCTAAGAAATTTGGTTCTGGTCTGAGGACTAGAATGGGGTTTTCTCAGCTTAGTGAGGGAGAACTGAGAATCAGTGGCTTTGATTTCTACCTCAGCCATCCTGAATGGGGTTTCCCGAGGTTTCCAACCTCCAGTCCAGGAAAATGCTTGGGTGATACCTTACTTAACCCTAGAATAGTAGCATTCGTCTCCGTGACGAAAAGGGGATACAATTCTGCTTCCCCCACTTCTCCCTGTTGTACAATCCCCACCAGAGTTTGGCAGTCATAAAACAAAAAGCATATTAGTAAAAAAAATAGAAAGCACATACAAATCAAAATTAATCAAAATTAATGAAACCCTAAAAAACAATCAAAATTTGTCCCAAAAAAAGCTCAAAATGTAAAACAATATAGGGCTACGTAAAGTCTTAAAAAACACAAAATATCAAAATTAGACAAAATACAAAAAAAAGCAATCAAAATTATTCAAAACAGCTCAAAAGTCCAAAGAAACACAAAAATCAA
Source organism: Meconema thalassinum (assembly GCA_946902985.2). Classification (NCBI taxonomy): domain Eukaryota; kingdom Metazoa; phylum Arthropoda; class Insecta; order Orthoptera; family Tettigoniidae; genus Meconema; species Meconema thalassinum. The sequence goes on from OX336392.1 coordinate 353,788,009, forward strand.
ATATAGTCAAAATCCAAAAAGAAAACAATCACAGTTAGAATTAGTTAAATCCAGCTCTAAATTTCCAAATAAATAAATTAATTAATTAACAGTCAAAATCATCCCCAAGAAGTAGACTAGCAAAAACCAAACAAAGTCATTCAAAAACATTCTGCTAGTCTACAGAGTGAAATAAAAGTTGACGTAAGTGGTATTTATCATCAGTTTCTAGAATCGTAGTCGTCACCGATGCAAAGCGCTACTGAAAACAACGTTGCAATTAGCGATACTGTTCTAAAGGTTAAGGCGTTTCCTACCCCTATCCTACCTCAATTACAAATACCACAAACTAGTACTGACATAATAGACCAGGATACCCCAAAACGCCTAACAAATCAACAACAATAATAACCATAGAGGTGCTGGTGGGCGATTTAACACGCACGGCTATCATGGGCTCCCGCAGGAGAGGGCAAGGAGGGACCGTGTCCACCCCCCCACCCCCATCCCGAGAATATTTTGGTTGTTCATTGTTACTGATAGTTAAATTAGTTAGATGTAAGGATAATTCCACAGTTTTTTTTAATTTAACTTAGTAATTTGGGATTATTTGAAAATATCTACCGTTATTTAGAAAATCGGCGAACTGGATTAACATTACCATTTTAATGTACTACTTGATTTTTAGCCTACTTTTCACATTTTACGTGGAAAATCTCACATTCCCGGTCAATGCATGTGAGATTTTCGAAGTGAAATGCCATGTCCTGTGGTAAAAGGGAGGTCCCATGGCTCATGATCTCGAGATTAACGGTCACGTAAAACTGCAAGCTTCCTTCCTTTTTTACATTTTGCAAGAATGAGGAAAAGGTAGAGTTATGAGATCGATCCGGGAAAATGTGTGTCTGTCTGTCGGCTGGCTGCGTGTGAGCCCCCTCCCTTACAACTCCTAAACGACTGCAGCAATCGAAACAAAATTTGGTAGGATTAAAGATGTATACCTGAACATCACAATGCCGTATTTGAGAATGATATCAGTGCTACCAACTGCTGAAAAATCGCAATTGAAATTTGAGCACCATGTTGGATATCTTGAATGGTATGAATGAGAGCTATTTCAAAATTGGCACACGTATAGATAATCCTATTTCAGTTTAATTTCCAGGAGGCGATACATGGCAGTGTTGCCAAAATTATTCTAGGCCTGCTGATAGGTCCAATTTTTAAACGCATAGAACTTCTACACTATCAATTGGAATTCAACCAAACTTCGTATGTGCTATGTGTACATAAACAGATATAACTGAGCGTATTCTTAAGAACCGCCAGGGCTGCCAACTGTTAATAAATGCTCTCAATTTATTTTACCCAAATACCAATATATCACAGAGCCTCCGTGGCTTGGGCGGCAACACGCCGGCCTCTCACCGCTGGGTCCGTGGTTCAAATCCCGGTCACTCCATGTGAGATCTGTGCTGGACAAAACGGAGGCAGACAGGTTTTTCTCCGGGTACTCCGGTTTTCCCTGTCAAAATTTCATTCCAGCAACACTCTCCACTATCATTTCATTTCATCTGTCATTCATTTAATCATTGCCCCAGAGGAGTGCGTCAGGCCTCGGCAGCCGGCACAGTTCATATCCTCGCCGCTAGATGGGGCTTCATTCATTCCATTCCTGACCCGGTCGGAGACTGGAAGCAGGATGTGGATTTTCACCAATATATCAGAAAGTATGCAACCCGACAGCTTTGGAGTAACTAATATACGTCAGTGCTACCAACATGATTCTAAGCCTGCTGAGAGGTCCAACTTTAAATACATGGAACTTCTATACTATCATTTGGATCTCAATCAAATTTGGTATGTGCTATGTGTACCATAACTAATATGACTATGCGTATTCTTAAGAACAACCAGGGCTGCCAACTGTTAATAAATGCTGTGTCTATTTTTGTTACCCTAATATTAATATATCAGAAAGTATGTAAGCCAATAGCTCTAATTTTTGCACACGTACAGTACCTGCGATTCTAGATTAATGTGGAGTAACTAATATACGTCAGTGCTGCCAACTTGATTCTAAGCCTGCTGATAGGTACAATTTTAAAATGCATGTAACTTCTATACTAACTAAAGGATTTCATTCAAAATTGGCACAACAATAGATGATATTATTTCAGATTATTTCTGACCAATACATGCATGGCATTATTGCCAACACGATTTTACGCGCGCTGATGGATCCAATGTTTAACTGCATGTAACGTCCATGCTATCCATTGGACGTCAACCAAATTTTGTATTCTGTACCCTACGAGATGGAACTATGAATATATTCAGTCACCAAGGCTGCCAACTGTAGTGCTCTATTAGCAGTCACCAGGGCTGCCAATTGTAGTGCTCTATTTGTCTACATTATGCCAGGTATACAGAATTTCGAACTAATTCGAAATTACGATATTACCAACTTAATTTTGTCATTATTCTAAATAGGTCTATATAGATAATCATTGGCATGAATCTTAAATTTTAAGAAAAGTAGGCTCTTACGTTCGTCACGGAACTTCTTGTTATTTTTGTCGATACACGGTGATACAACTACTTTTTACCTTTTTTTTTTTTGAAAAGAACATTATAACGATGATTCACGAAGAAAAGCGAACTTCTATGGACAAAGACTCTGAACTAAAAAAAAACAAGATGTTCAGTAAAGAACATATAGCCTACTTTCTCCTAAATGCATGGGTATTGTTATAACTCTTTGTCCTTTTCAAGGAGTATGATTGAATGTTGGTTGTAATAGCTTGTTGAAATACAACGTGCTATAGGGATATTAAACATGAATATGAGGTGCCCTTGGCCAGTACTACCTCTGTACCAAATTTCGTTCAATTCGGTTTCACCGTATTTGAATTGATAGGGGGAATCGATTTGCACACATACTTGGCGACCATCTGCAAACTATTGGGCTGATGTTCTTGCAGTTTGGTCAGAATATGTTTCCCACATAAAGATATGCTGTTGCAAAATTTGGTACAGACTAGAATATTAGGTTGGTCGTAATTACATTTTAGCTTTTAACATTTGGGTGGCCGCGTTCACGTTTCTGTCAAGATAGCGGTGATATAAAACATGACACTGAGGTGCCCTTTGCTAGTGCTACCTCTGTACCAAATTTCGTTCATTCGGTTCCACCGTGTTCGAATTAATAGGGGGAATCAATTTTGACATAAAGATGGCCACCATCCGCAAACTATTAGGCTAATGACCTATTAGATTGGTCAAAGGGTGCTCCCTCCATAAAGGTATGTAGTTGCAAAATTTGGTAGAGATCGGATGATTAGATTAATCGTAATTTGATTTAAGCTTTGAACATTCGTGTGGCCGCCATTACGTTTCAGTCAAGATGGCGGCGATATAAAACATGACACTGAGGTGCCCTTTGCTTGTGCTACCTCTGTACCAAATTTCGTTCCATTCGGTTCTACCGTGTTCGAATTAATAGGGGGAATCAATTTTGACATAAAGATGGCCGCCATCCGCCAACTATTACGCTAATAACCTATTAGATTGGTCAAAGGATGCTCCCTCCATAAAGGTATGTTGTTGCAAAGTTTGGTAGAGATCGGATGGTTATGTTAGTCGTAATTTAACTTAAGCTTTGAACATTTGTGTGGCCGCCATTACGTTTCTGTCAAAATGGAGGCGATATAAAACATGACACTGAGATGCCCTTTGCTAGTGCTACCTCTGTACCAAATTTCGTTCCATTCGGTTTCACCGTGTTTGAGTTAATAGGGGGAATTGAATTTCACACAAAGATGGCCGCCATCCGCAAACTATTAGGCTAATGACCTATTCATTTGGTCAAAGGATGCTTCCTCTATAAGGGTATGTTGTTGCAAAATTTGGTAGAGATCGGATAATCAGGTTAATCGTAATTTGATTTAAGCTTTGAACATTTGTGTGGCCGCCATTACGTTTCCGTCAAGATGGCGGCGATATAAAACATGACACTGAGGTGCCTTTTGTTAGTACTACCTCTGTACCAAATTTCGTTGCATTCGCTTGCACCGTGTTCGAATTAATAGGGGGAATCGATTTTCACACAAAGATGGCCGCCATCCGCAAACTATTACGCTGATGACCTATTAGTTTGGTCAAAGGATGCTCCCCCCATAAAGGTATGTTGTTGCAAAATTTGGTAGAGATCGGATGATTAGGTTAGTCGTAATTTGATTTAAGCTTTGAACATTTGTGTGGCCGCCATTACGTTTCTGTCAAAATGGCGGCGATATAAAACATGACACTGAGATGCCCTTTGCTAGTGCTACCTCTGTACCAAATTTCGTTCCATTCGGTTTCACAAAGTTTTAATTAATAGGGGGAATCGATTCTGACACAAAGATGGCCGCCATCCGCAAACTATTAGGCGAATGACCTATTAGAATGGTCAAAGGATGCTCCCTCCACAAAGATATGTAGTTGCAAAATTTGGTAGAGATCGGACGATTAGATTAATCGTAATTTGATTTAAGCTTTGAACATTCGTGTGGCCGCCATTACGTTGCAGTCAAGATGGCGGCGATATAAAACATGACACTGAGGTGCCCTTTGCTAGTGCTACCTCTGTACCAAATTTCGTTCCATTCGGTTCCACCGTGTTCGAATTAATAGGGGGAATCAATTTTGACATAAAGATGGCCGCCATCCGCAAAGTATTAGGCGAATGACCTATTAGATTGGTCAAAGGGTGCTCCCTCCATAAAGGTATGTAGTTGCAAAATTTGGTAGAGATCGGATGATTAGGTTAATCGTAATTTGATTTAAGCTTTGAACATTCGTGTGGCCGCCATTACGTTTTAGTCAAGACGGCGGCGATATAAAACATGACACTGAGGTGCCCTTGGCCAGTGCTACCTCTGTACCAAATTTCGTTCAATTCGGTTTCAGCGTGTTTGAATTAATAGGGGGAATCAATTTTGACATAAAGATGGCCGCCATCCGCAAACTATTACGCTAATAACCTATTAGATTGGTCAAAGGATGCTCCCTCCATAAAGGTATGTTGTTGCAAAGTTTGGTAGAGATCGGATGGTTATGTTAGTCGTAATTTAACTTAAGCTTTGAACATTTGTGTGGCCGCCATTACGTTTCTGTCAATATGGCGGCGATATAAAACATGACACTGAGATGCCCTTTGCTAGTGCTACCTCTGTACCAAATTTCGTTCCATTCGGTTTCACCGTGTTTGAGTTAATAGGGGGAATTTAATTTTACACAAAGATGGCCGCCATACGCAAACTATTAGGCTAATGACCTATTCATTTGGTCAAAGGAAGCTTCCTCTATAAGGGTATGTTGTTGCAAAATTTGGTAGAGATCGGATGATTAGGTTAATCGTAATTTGATTTAAGCTTTGAACATTTGTGTGGCCGCCATTACGTTTCCATCAAGATGGCGGCGATATAAAACATGACACGGAGGTGCATTTTGTTAGTACTACCTCTGTACCAAATTTCGTTCCATTCGGTTGCACCGTGTTCGAATTAATAGGGGGAATCGATTTTCACACAAAGATGGCCGCCATCCGCAAACTATTACGCTGATGACCTATTAGTTTGGTCAAAGGATGCTCCCCCTATAAAGGTATGTTGTTGCAAAATTTGGTAGAGATCGGATGATTAGGTTAGTCGTAATTTGATTTAAGCTTTGAACATTTGTGTGGCCGCCATTACGTTTCTGTCAATATGGCGGCGATATCAAACATGACACTGAGATGCCCTTTGCTAGTGTTACCTCTGTACCAAATTTCGTTCCATTCGGTTTCACCGTGTTTGAATTAATAGGGGGAATCGATTCTGACACAAAGATGGCCGCCATCCGCAAACTATTAGGCGAATGACCTATTAGAATGGTCAAAGGATGCTCCCTCCACAAAGATATGTAGTTGCAAAATTTGGTAGAGATCGGACGATTAGGTTAATCGTAATTTGATTTAAGCTTTGAACATTCGTGTGGCCGCCATTACGTTTCAGTCAAGATGGCGGCGATATAAAACATGACACTGAGGGGCCCTTTGCTAGTGCTACCTCTGTACCAAATTTCGTTCCATTCGGTTCCACCGTGTTCGAATTAATAGGGGGAATCAATTTTGACATAAAGATGGCCGCCATCCGCAAAGTATTAGGCGAATGACCTATTAGATTGGTCAAAAGGTGCTCCCTCCATAAAGGTATGTAGTTGCAAAATTTGGTAGAGATCGGATGATTAGATTAATCGTAATTTGATTTAAGCTTTGAACATTCGTGTGGCCGCCATTACGTTTCAGTCAAGATGGCGGCGATATAAAACATGACACTGAGGTGCCCTTGGCCAGTGCTACCTCTGTACCAAATTTCGTTCAATTCGGTTTCACCGTGTTTGAATTGATAGGGGGAATCGATTTGCACACATACTTGGCGACCATCTGCAAACTATTGGGCTGATGTTCTTGCAGTTTGGTCAGAATATGTTTCCCACATAAAGATATGCTGTCGCAAAATTTGGTACAGACTAGAATATTAGGTTGGTCGTAATTACATTTTAGCTTTTGACATTTGGGTGGCCGCGATCACGTTTCCGTCAAGATAGCGGTGATATAAAACATGACACTGAGGTGCCCTTTGTTAGTGCTACCTCTGTACCAAATTTCGTTCCATTCGGTTCCACTGTGTTCGAATTATTAGGGGGAATCAATTTTGACATAAAGATGGCCGCCATCCGCAAACTATTACGCTAATAACCTATTAGATTGGTCAACGGATGCTCCCTCCATAAAGGTAAGTTGTGTCAAAGTTTGGTAGAGATCGGATGGTTATGTTAGTCGTAATTTAACTTAAGCTTTGAACATTTGTGTGGCCGCCATTACGTTTCTGTCAATATGGCGGCGATATAAAACATGACACTGAGATGCCCTTTGCTAGTGCTACCTCTGTACCAAATTTCGTTCCATTCGGTTTCACCGTGTTTGAATTAATAGGGGGAATTGAATTTCACACAAAGATGGCCGCCATCCGCAAACTATTAGGCTAATGACCTATTCATTTGGTCAAAGGATGCTTCCTCTATAAGGGTATGTTGTTGCAAAATTTGGTAGAGATCGGATGATTTGGTTAATCGTAATTTGATTTAAGCTTTGAATATTTATGTGGCGCCATTACGTTTCCGTCAAGATGGCGGCGATATAAAACATGACACTGAGGTGCCTTTTGTTAGTACTACCTCTGTACCAAATTTCGTTCCATTCGGTTGCACCGTGTTCGAATTAATAGGGGGAATCGATTTTCACACAAATATGGCCGCCATCCGCAAACTATTACGCTGATGACCTATTGGTTTGGTCAAAGGATGCTCCCCCCATAAAGGTATGTTGTTGCAAAATTTGGTAGAGATCGAATGATTAGGTTAGTCGTAATTTGATTTAAGCTTTGAACATTTGTGTGGCCGCCATTACGTTTCCGTCAAGATGGCGGCGATATAAAACATGACACTGAGGTGTCCTTTGCTAGTGCTACCTTTGTACCAAATTTCGTTCAATTCACATTCACCGTGTTCGAATTGATAGGGGGGGGGGGACAGACATTCAGAGTACACACACTCACACACACAGACACACACACAGACTCACACACACACACACATACACACACACACACACAGACACACACATACACACACACAGACAGACACACTTTTTTCGCCCTGTGTTGATCTCATAAGTCTACTTTCATTTTTTGCAAAAATCGAAATTAGGCTAAAAACGACCCTTGCAGTAGTCGCATATGATGTGTAACATCTGACATAGAAAAAACCTCACGTGAAATTGTTGATACACCTGTATTTTATAGTATTATTGGCACAAATATTAATCTATTGTAAAAGGGAGTGTTTTACAGATATTGTAATTTATAATACGGAAATCATTTTATTAGGTGACAGCACTAGCCTAAAGGGATGTATAGAACTAGCACCGACAGAGCGCACTGCTGTTGTACTGGGTAAGCGCAAGGCTCTCTTCATTTGTCTCCTGTGTTCTCATGCCGCTAATATGTACGAATTAATTTTGTTTAAATTGTTATTTTCGTGACTATGCCGAGCTATTGCAGTGTTCCTCTTTGCAAAAATCAGGGAAGCCCGTTTTCGTTTCACCAATTTCCACAAAATAAAGAAATGAGGAAGAAATGGTCACATGTTATCAGAAGGAAAAATTTCGGTGAAAAAATCAGACCGAATATATTAAAGTGTGTTTCCATCATTTACAACCCGATGACTTCACGAAAACTGTGTTGGATTAGTGTGACTTACAAAGGGAAATAATTCCTGTTTTGTACCTATAAACTGATTAGACATTTCGATAACAACCACTGAATGTATGCGTTTGTATCTTAAGGTGAGAGAGCAAGATAAAAACCGGGCACTGTTCCATCGTTTTTTCCGTGGACCACGAACATAACAAAAAGAATTATTTAGGAAGAGGCCATACACAAGAAAATTGCCGGATTATCACGATAAGCCTACAATATCGGAATCTGCAGAAATCATCTCCATTGAAGTACGGGAAGAAATCGTCAATATACACGAAGAAATGAAAGTAACATTTCTGACTCCCATTTTCAAAGACATCAATAGGCTACTCGGTCAAATACTTCAAGAATAAATGTCGCAACATTAACAGTCACAAACGTATTATGGTTGGTTTCTTGAAATCAGAATTAATTGTCAACTTCCATCTGCCCGACGGAGAATGTGGTAGCGACTGACTTCTACAGTACATTCTTGAGACATAGTCAGATGAATGGAAACAGTTCGTGGCTCTAAAGCAGGTATTCTCAAACTTTTAAAAAATTGTAACCCCAAGTCCTTTTCCAGGGGTAAGGGAACGATTCTTATTGAGAAATTGACAAAATTACATAAGAACCAAACGTTGCGATGCATTTTCGAGGTACACATTACCGGTATCAACTTTCTTTGATTATGTTTACCTTAAAACACGACAGTTTCATGTAAAGCTATCAACCTAAAAAAATACATGATTCGAAGTCTGTAAGCAGGGGGAACAAGTGAATATTTAAATCTCTGTTTATGATTTAAGTCTACCGACAGCAGTGGCTATGCTGGCTAAAGCGCAGCATTAGGTCATGGGGCCAAGCTCTCGGCTGACTCGGTAGACGCGTGGGTTCGAGCCCCACCGTCGGCCGTCCTTGAAATGGTTTTCCGTGGTTTCCCATTTTCAACACCAGGCAAATGCTGGGACGGTACCTTCTGATAGGCCACGGTCGCTTCCACCCAAATCCTTGCCCAATTTCATTCATCTTCATCCATTCCATCTCTCATCCCGACGCGCAGGTCGCCCACGGGCGTCGACTAGAAAGACCTGCACTCGGCCTCTCAGGAGACCACACGAAAAAAAAAATAAGTCTTATGGAGATATATTTATCAATACAGGCCTACAATACTCTAGTAATTGTAATCTTTAGGAGAAAGCATGCTGACTGATATTCATTATTTGAATAATAATAATAATAATAATGGTTCGAGGAATACGAAAAAGATCTCAGACAAATTGGTATTCTAGACCGAGAAATTCGTGACAGGAACACATTTAGAAGATTGGTGAACAACTACCAAGGTTTTAAAATGGCATCAACTTCCGGAAGACGGAGAGGACCTTTGTCCGAGGAACATAAACAGGCACTCGTCGCTGGGGTCAGAAGATACTGGCAGGAAGTCAAAGCCGGAACAAGAGCAAGACCTAGACACTAAAGTGAAGTTGGTTGTTACCACGCAGTCCATAGAGGCTCAACTCGATGTATATAAAAAAAAAAAATATATATATATATATATATATATCCGACGATGCAGGAACACTACAGTCACATTTGTGGATTTCAAAAAGGCTTACGATTCGGTTGACAGACAAACCTTGTTTAACAGACTAGAAGAATTAGGAGTTGACAGGAAGACGAGGGCCATCATCCAGGAAACATTATTGGGAACTACCTCAAAGGTGAAATTCATGGGAGAAATCTCTAACTCTTTTGCAATACATACTGGAGTTCGACAAGGGGATGGTTTATCACCACTCTTGTTCAACATCGTACTGGACAAAATCATCACAGAATGGGAAAAGCATGTGAAAGGTATCCAAATTGGAAAGGAGAAAGGGAAAAGAGTCACTGTGAAATGCTTGGCCTTTGCAGATGATCTGGCCATCTTAACAAACAACAAGGATGAAGCCATATTAGCGCTAGAGAAACTTCATGAAATCTCCAGTAAAACGGGACTTGATATTTCCTATGAAAAAACACAGTATATGGATACCAAATCAACAGGAAACATCACCTTGCGAACGCAATATGGAAAAATCTCGCAGGTCACTCACTTCAAATATTTAGGAGAAGCCATCCAACCCACAGGATTGAACACAATTTCTAATGCAGATAGAATAGTAAAATTGCAGAAGGCGTACAAGCTGACATGGAATCATTATAACAAAAGAGCAGTATCTCGCAATGCAAAATTGCGCCATTATAACACAGTTGTCTTGCCTGAAGCCTTGTACGCGGCAGAAACAACCGTCATTAGAGGAATGACAAGAATTCATGATATTGAGAAACAGGAACGAAAAATTCTTAGGAAAATCCATGGCGCTGTTTTCCGTAATGGAATTTGGGTCAGGAGACCAACAAAGGAACTTTATGAAAATACAGACACCATTGTAGATAAATTTAGGAAGAGACGTCTGCAGTTCTATGGACACATATATAGGATGGATGAGAACAGACTCACTAAGAAGATTTTCAATATCGTGAATGCAAGTAAATTAAAGACCAGTTGGATTAAAGAAGTACATGAAGACATGGAATTACTTAAAATCTCTGAAGACGACATTAAGAACAGAGAACAATTTAGAAATAAAATCAGAAACACGAAAATTGTACAAGTTTCAAGGAAAGATACATCAGGGAAAAAATGGACAGAGGAAAGGAAGAAAAAGCACAGTGAACTAATGAAGAGGTTTTGGGAAGAAAAGAAGAGAGGAAAAGGAAGTGAAGCTGTGATTGGCTCAAGTTCTCACGCTCTCCTGAAGGGGAATAATCGGAAATAATAATATAATAATATCGTATGGCCTCGGGTGCCTGGTGCAAGCTTTGCTATTTGACACCCAGAGGGTAGCTTGCATGTCGAATTTCGTAGTTCCTTGACTATGAAAGTCAAGGAGGTTAGATGTTAGATATCTAATCTCCTTGAACACAATAGCGCTTTCTAGTAGAGAAATGAGGAACTTTGGGCTGGCGGAAACTCCCGAGATTAATTTTGCCATTATGAACTCGGCCTACTGAATTCAAATGGGTCCTTTGACATGCCAACATCGTATGACATGCGTATCGTATTTTTGCCGCCTTTCAAAAATCACTTACCACGGTCAGGGGCGAACCTGCAATCTTGGGGTTAGTAGACCGACACGCTATCCACTCACCCACCGTGGCAAGCTATTTGAATAATAAAGCGTGTTAGAATTTTGTTATTACCGCTGTAGGCCATTAATTCTTCCTTCCTCCCGCTAGTTTTAGTGTCTCTAGTCCGTAGCTCATTTTGCAGCTGTTTAACGTTTAAACGCCGAAAATCGTCCATAATATATTAGGAGATATACCTATAGAATTAATTAATATAGTCTTGGAGTAAAATTAGATAAGATATAATTTACTTAAGCTTAGAAAACTCGGTCAGAATTTATACATTCCTCGCAGCTGACTGGGAGAAACATAAGACGATCGCCTTGCGCTTACCCAGTACTACACGAGCGCTATCTGGCGCAAACTTTCTCCCGCTACATCCCTATTCCTTATAAACAGGTCCTCTTGATTCACAGACCAACACGTAATTTCATATGGATTCTGTTAAAATGAGTCATATTGATATGATAAATATCGTTTAAAATGATAATCTGGTAGCAAAAATATCTATCCCGCCCAGGATTCAAACCCGAGATCTCTAGATTCACAGTCATACGCAATAACCCCACGGCTATTTCTACTACGCAAATATTTAGCACAAGATGGTGACTTATTTCCACGTTCCAATAATACCGCATTACGGAATTAAGTTTCATTTATATTTTGCTTGTTTCGATAATGTTCCTGAGTGACATTGAGTTTAAAATGCCTTATGCCAATACAATGCCGACTACTTACAATGATATTAAGGCATGTTACCATTTAAATACTGATACGAAGACTTCGAACATGTACCATGTCATTTGTTTAAATCACTTGACACCAGAGTTCGCATGAGCGTTTTCCGTTCAGTATGTCATATACATTCCACATGGCCGAGAGTGCGTCATGGTATCAATTTTTGACACCGCGCTCTGATTGTTTCTCTTACCAGTGCCAGCTGGATCGATCGAGTTGGCAGTGCGTCTTATACTTCCGTTCGATCCACCACTGCGGACAGTGCATACTTCCGTTGTCCACCACTGCCGGCTAGTACACTTCCGTTCGATCGATCGAGCGGGCAGTGCATACTTCCGTTTGATCCATCACTGCCAGCGCGATCGTTCCGATTCACTCCCGTCCCCAATTTTCAAAATCACTCCCACAAAACTATCCAGCAACCGAGCGGAGATATGTTACATATCAAAAAGAAACTATTCATTCCATAAAAATAACGTACCCAACAGTTTCAGAACAGCCAAATAATCAATACCCGAAGCAAGTAAGAAACGAAACGAACATTTCGTGAAATTATAAATACAAACACAACTTCCAGGGTGAAGTTCATGGGAGAGCTTTCTCGGCCGTTCGAAATTAAGACAGGAGTCAGGCAAGGGGATGGCCTATCACCAATCCTTTTCAACTGTGTCCTAGAGAAGGTTGTGAGAATTTGGAACTCGGAATTGGAGAGTCGAGGAATAAACCCAATCTGCCTCGGGAGGATGTCGGTAGGAATTAAAGTCAACTGCCTGGCGTTGATTTTGCAGTACTATCGGAAACCACGGAACAAGCAGTCATACAAATCAACCTCTTGGAAAAGATCGCTAGCCAAACAGGACTAAGGATATCAGTTGAAAAGACAAAATTTATGACAAATGACAAACATGGACCAAAGTTCCTTGACACGGAGATAGGACGGATTGAAAGGGTAAAAAAGTTCAAGTACCTAGGAGAGACTATACAGGAGAATGGGTTAGAAAAAGCAGCTGTTGGAGATCGAATTATAAAAATGGAAAGAGCGTATGGATTAACAAAAAATATCTACAACAAAAAGTGCATCTCCTGGAATGCCAAAATAAGGCATTATAACACTGTCGTAAAAACAGAGTGCCTCTTTGCCAGTGAATGTCTCTCGATGAACTATAGCCTCGAAAAGCTAGAAGTCATGGAAAGGAGAATTCTTAGAAAAATCATGGGTGCAGTTCAGACTGAAGAAAAAGCAGCTGTTGGAGATCGAATTATAAAAGTGGAAAGAGCGTATGGATTAACAAAAAATATCTACAACAAAAAGTGCATCTCCTGGAATGCCAAAATAAGGCATTATAACACTGTCGTAAAAACAGAGTGCCTCTTTGCCAATGAATGTCTCTCGATGAACTATAGCCTCGAAAAGCTAGAAGTCATGGAAAGGAGAATTCTTAGAAAAATCATGGGTGCAGTTCAGACTGAAGATGGATGGAGACTGAGAAGCAACGGAGAAGTCTACCAGAACGTGGAAAGAATCTCCGCGTCTATGCGGAAGAGAAGGCTGACATTCCTCGGACATCTCTATAGAATGAACGACCATAGATTAACTAAACAAATATTCGACTATCTCTGGAAGAAAAAAACCACCACAACATGGATTAAGGAAGTTAGGAAAGATTTAGAAAAGTTAAGCATCACAGAATCTCAAATGCTAGAAAGAAATGTATTTAAGAGCAAAGTGAACAATCTGGAAGGGTTTCAAGATGAAGGAAGACCTAAGAGAAGTGGACGAACTAGGACAGAAGACCAAAGAAAAAATGCCAGTGAACGCATGAAGGAATATTGGAGACAGAGGAAACTCCAGGCAAAGAATAAGAAAAAGAAATAAAGTTGTTGCGTGATCCTAAGTGGTCAATTCGCTTGAAAAAAAAAATATTACTTTGCCCGCCCCCTCCCCCCTGAAATAAATTCTGTGAGCGCCCTTGAAGGTTATGCTGCAATGTATCAGTGTTTCGGGATTATAGGCTACTATATGACCACTTAGCAGACGATCGCAGGCAGTTTTTGTGTTGGAGAAGGGCCACTGTGCGATTATATCTGACATGACAGTACCGTACTTCTTAGAAGGATGGCATAGCTGACCAAAATGATGAATGGGCATGCGATAACGCACATTCTATGGCACCCTTCTTCTCTCATTAAGTTGCTTAGGAAGAGCTGCTGACATTATCATGATCATTGTTGAGGAATGTTGCAAACACTTTGAATGGGAGATCTGTCTCCTCTGATAGACTCAATATCCGAGACAGTAGGCTAATTTGACTAATTACCTCTAACTTCTGACAATCGAATGAGACTCTAAAACAGTTCAACTGCTGACAATATAATGTATCAGAATCGATTAAGTATATACCAATCCTGATTCCACATTATTGATATCAGCGCTTTATTGACAAGTGCAATTGACAGCATGATAAATGAATGTTGCCTGCAAAGAAGGAAAAAGTGTATATGTGAATGGTTCTTGGTTGTGTTGAGTCTTCAGTTTTTAGATTGATTTGATGCAGCAATCCACACTCCCTGTCCTCTACATAGTTACTTCACTCTTACATCTATCTACCGTGAAGCATTGCTTCCACTTACTTGTGCCGGGCTCCTCTCCGTCTTCTTTCCTGTCGACCTCTATTGGTCAACTCTTGATCACTTTCGATCCCGACGGTATTAGGGTATCTGAGGCCTAGGGAGTCTTTCACTTACCCGCCTTAATTGGCCCTGGTCTCATATTTCCTGATACCCTCATTCTTCGAGGGGTCACCCTTCTTTTTCTTATCATGTTATCTCCTGTCTTCTGCACAAGGCCCTAAAGGAAACAGCGTGTATGTAGCCCTACCACTTCTGGTGCACCCTAGTGCTACACCCTCAAAGGCTCACGGCTGGTGAGTTTGGGAGTTGGTGACCCCGAGGGATTCCTGAGTTGGGCCCGTTTTGTCCCCTTTATCCTGTGACTTTGGGGTGGGTCCTCTCCTCTTTCCCTTTCCTATCTGCCTTTCATGGCTCTTCTTCCTTCCAAGTTCCTCAATCCTCATTTTTCGAGGGTTGAGGGCATTTCTTTTCTTTCCGTCCTTGATTTGTTTACAATTTCTTCTTCTAGTATGTAAGTCTGTAGTTAGTATTAGTTATAGTGTTCATTCGCATCTCATATTTCGCTATCACCCAAACCATTAGGGGCTGAAAACCTAGATGTTTGGTCCCCGTTAAACAACAATTATCATCATCACCATCATCATCATCATCTAGATGATGAAACCTCGCCTGGGCCGCATGGCAGATGGATGCGCGATGAGTTACGGTCAGATAACTAGCTGTACCAACTACAAAACAGCGGATCGGGAAGACCCGGATGCTGTCATAGCATCGATTTCATACGCAGCTGGCAAGATACGTTAGTGGAGAGAGTGAAGACTTGTGGCAAACTACCGTCTATCTCGTATCCCGTGGATATTGTAAGGTATGGTATGGAACAAAACAATAAATGTTCTTAGCGGAAACTCATCTTCTCAAGACATCTTCCATTAAATGTGTTCATAAGTTTCTGCGCCGTGTGATTTTTACATGTGGGGGAACCTCAAACAAAAGGTATACAGAAACTATCCACGTACTCGGGAGTTTCTCGAGAACGAAATCACTGCTTTGATTCAAAATATCAGTCAGGATAAATTACAAGGAGTGTACCAAAACTTCCTACGTCGGTGCAAACGTGTGTCTAGAGAAAGGACAGTGTTTCCAGCAACTACTCTGAAATTCATGTGAGTAATGATGATTCTTAAATAGGTTAAAAAGTGTAAATTTGTTAAACCTTTTGGGCGCTATGCTGCTGCCATCGGTAGTGCCTTGTTCGACAGACGGCTACACACAGTGGCCCACCAGCCACGTGGCCCTTGCGAGGTTCCGTCATTTAGAGAAGGACCTCACTGTATTTACCATACCCGCTAACCTTCGCCTATTCCAAGAGGTCCTGTCCCCGACTCTTCCTTCCATAACTAAGTTTGCTATTCTTGGACGCCTTACTATGTGCCCTTCCAACATATCTCTTATTTTCATTAGCACTGCGGTCACATTTTCAAGTGAAATTACACGGGTATTGGCCAAACAAGGTCCGACAGTCTAGCAATAGCTAAGCTAACACCTGCCATCAGTCTACCTTGTTTCCCTAACAACACAACCCCTTCAACGATGGCGACGAAACCCTAGTACAGTGAGAGCCTTCTCTACAGAACCGAACTCCGCATGCACCGTGTGTCGGCAGGGGGACACTGGCTAGACGCCTGTCGAGCAAGGCGCTAGCAGCAGCGTAGTGCCCAACTAGTTTAACACACTTACACTTTTAACATATTTAATACCGTAGTCATCATTTATTTACATGAATTTGAAGCCTCCGTGGCTTAGGCGTCAGCACGCTGGCCTCTCACCGCTGGGTCCGTGGTTCAAATCCCAGTCACTCAATGTGAGATTTGTGCTGTAAAAAGCGGAGGCAGACAGGTTTTTCTCCGGGTACTCCGGTTTTCCCCGTCACAGTTTCATTCCAGTAACACTCTCCACTATCATTTCATTTAATCTGTAGTTCATTTTATCATTGCCCCAGGGGAGTGCGACAGGCATCGGCAGCCGGCACAGTTCATATCCTCGCTGCTAGATGGGGGCATCATTCTTTCCATTTCCTGACCCGGTCGGTCGACTGGAAGCAGGCTGTGGATGTTCATTTTCACTTACATGAATTTCAGAGTAGTTGCTGGAAATACTGTCCTTCATTTTCTAAACACACATTGCACCAACGTAGGAAGTCTTGATACACTCGCTGTAATTCATCCTCACTGATATTTCGCATCAGTGCAATTATTTCGTTCTCGACAGCCTCCAGAGTACGCGGATTGTTTCTTAATATATTTTTTGAGGTTCCCGTACAAGTAAATATCGCATGCGCTGAAATATATTTACTGCAAACTTCTTCGTGAGAAGATAAGTTCCCACTACGAAAATTCGATGTTTTGTTCTATACCTAACCATGTTCACGGGATACAATGTAGTCTACAACACTTCACCAGAAGTCTTAATTATCACAACTATGGTAGGCTACCTTGCCAGCTTGCTTTGTAAAACATGTTGGTTGGTTGGTTGGTTCTTAAGTTTAGGGGCTGCGACAACGCAGTAATGTAGCCCCGTGTACTTTGGGTGTGTGTAGAATCTGTCTGATAACCGGTGTTAATTGTGATGACTGTATTAGTGTGTGTATCTATTTTAATTCAAGTAAGGACTGCAGACAATCAATTTTCAAGTAGTTCCTACTTTTGCCGCCAAACGCCACCGTCAACGACTACTAGTTCAGAACTTAGCTGCCAGACGTCACCGCAGTCGGCTCTTGGCAACGAACGTAGGAATCTAAGAGCGTTGTTGACATTCTTAACCTATACAATTTAGCTTCACACAGGTGTAATTAGTGGAAGGTTCTTTAACATGCCATAAAGCAATGACATGGGACCGCCGGCTTCACTTCCCCTCCGAAGGAAGGCATATTGAGGGATTTTTAACGTTCTTCAAGAAATCCGACGACTTCGGCCGGATGGTAGCATCCAGGGCTTCACAACGACCCGCTGTTGTAATTGGTACATGCTATAAATCTGTTGGTGAGTCATTACGACCTGTCCGTGGCACGGCCATTGGAAAGCTCCGTCCTATTGGCAGTTGGCCTCTCACCACGGCAGACCGGGTTCGATTCCCGGCCAGTGAATGTGAGATTTTCAAAGTGAAATGCCCTGTCCTGTGGTTCAGATTCCACGTAAAAAGGAGGTCCCGAGGCTCATGATCTCGACATTAACGGTCAGGTAAAACTACAATCTTCCTTCCTTTTTTTCACTGTACTTGTTTTCGGCTAATAAGGTATCCTGCACTTCCCACATAATACTATTAAGCAAACAGGACTAATTGACACCCAAGTTACGTAGGCAGGTAATGTTACAAGGAAAATAGTAATAAATTTACTGAAATGTACTGAACTTTCAAGAAGACAATTATTATGAAAGCCGGTCTTTAAAATGTAAATTTTAACGACAACGTTGAAAAGGCTTGTATGTAAACTCATAAATAACGTGGTATTGTTGCAAGGATCTGAGCTCTTAATGGGAGGATTAGGAAGGGTAGCTCGGCGACATGAGGGACCTCTTGAATTGCAGCTCAATTATGTAGATGAAGGTGCTGCGTCATTCCCTAATGTGTTTGAGTTAAGAGAGCAAGTGACACATCTTGTATCTTAGGAGCGAGTAGAATCGTATCCGACAGATTACGCTCCCATTCTCTGTTGTTATTTCATTCGAGGGGCTTGGACATCGTGGTCATTTAGCCCCGTGTACTTGGGTGTTTGCATAGAATGTAGAAGAGGTAAAAAGCTACGTTCGGTCAATCGATTACAAATCGAAAAATCGAAAAAATTCAAATCATTTGAAATCGACAATCGACTAACCGAGTAATAGATTTGTTGGTTGGTTCCTCAGTTTAGGGGCTACAACATCGCGGTCATGAAGCGCCGTGTACTTTGGGTGTGTCTAGAATCTGTCTGATAACCGGTGTTAATTGTGATGGCTGTATTAGTGTGCTTTATCTGTTTTTAATTCAAGTAAGAACTACAGACATTCGATTTTCAAGTAGTTCCAACTTTTGCTACCAAACTCCACCGTCAACGACCAACTTGTTACTAGATGTCACCGCAGTCAGCTCCTGGCAACGAACGTTGGAACCTAAGAGTGTTGGTCAAATCTAACCTATAATTTCGCTTCACACAGGTGTAATTAGTGGAAGGGTCTTTTTCACGCCATAAAATCTATGGCATGGGACCGCCGGCTTTACTTCCCCACCGAAGGAAGACATACTGAGGAATTTTTAACGCTCTTAAAAAATCCGACAACTTTGGCCGGGTTTGAACCCACGAACGTAATCGGCTAACTGTAGATTCGACACGAGAAAAGAAAAGAAAAGAAAAGAAAAGAAGTTTAAATAAGAGGCCAACGCTTAAGTTTAGTTTTGTTTATTTTCGGAATGATGTATAGATATTTATATTCGACTGGCTGCGTGGCTCAGCGGTAACGTTCTCGCCTGATGTTCCCAAGGTTGCAGGATCGAATGTTGGCGCAGTCAGTTGGCATTTGAGGGTGCGCAAAAGCGAGGGTGCCGTGTCAGTAGATTTACTGGCACGTTAAAGATCCACTTCGGGGCGAAATTCCGGCAACCTGGCATCTATAAAAGCCGCAGTAGTTAAAAGCGACGTAAAACAAATAACATTATTACTATTATTATTATTATAATAATAATAATTATTATTATTATTATTACTATTATTATTATTATTATTTTAAGGGACTTGGACATCGTGGTCATGTAGCCCCGTGTACTTGGGGGTGTGTGAAATTTGTCCGATAACCTCTGTTATAGTGAGGGCTGTATTAGTGTGTGCTTTTGTAATTCAGATGAGGAAAGGGAAGGAGGTGGCCGTGGTTTTAAGTTAGGAATCATCCCAGCATTTGCCTGGAGTATAAGTGGGAAACCATGGAAAACACTTCAATGATTACCGTACTGAGATGGGATTAAAACCCTCCTCTTCAGAGTTTTGCCTCACGAGGCTGAGTAGACCCCGTCCCTGCCCTCAGACTAGAATAAAAGCTTCTTGGCAGAGCTGAGAATCGAACACGGACCTCCGGGGCAGCAACCAAGACTGCTAGCCGCTATGCCACGAGGTACTCTGTTATCTTTTCATTTTATGGCTTTGAACATCGTTGCTATTTAGCCCCGTGTACCTGGGTGTGTGTGCCTGTAGCAGAAGTGGAATACCACTCCCAGGAGGCCTGATGTGGGAATCGAACCTCTTCTCAGTTTGGCTCTACGAGGCAGAGTGGAACACCTTCCAGCCTCCAGACCACTATTAAATTTCTTGGCAGAGCCGTGAATCTAATCTGGACTTAACACGGCCAGCCACGACGTGGGTTGTTTAGCTTGAGGGTAATGGGTTTGGAATAATCTTAATTTTGCACTCTCATTGTTAGTGGTATGTTCGTTGTATTTGTATGAGGCGTAGTCCTGCTTATTAAATCGTGCACTACGGCCACGAGGGCAGCTGTAGCAATTCCGGAAATCACAGATTCGAATCCCAGCGCAGACAGCGACTAACCTGAATGTGGTTTATTCCCGTTTTTTTCAACACTCCCTCCAAACAAATCCCCGGATTGTAACTTTTTTGAAGTCCGGGGGCACCTACCTCATTCCTATCCCAAATACAGTTACAACGCACACCCAACTACACGGGGTTGATGACCAAGATATCCCAAGTCCTAAAATGAATTTATAATAACAATGATGATGAGACTTGCTGTTCATTTATGATTGGTACCGTACGAGGTACAAAGAAGGACAACGTCGTATTGTTCTGACAATCTTAGGGAAGCTCAGCTCTCTGATAGGCTACTCAGATATTTATTGTTGATTTAAGGGGTGGAACAGCAAGGTCATCTGCCCCTCTTAACACAGATTAAAGTATACAAATTTTTTGAAATTTTGCTGAGCTTCTATGCCCAAGATAGCGGGTTCAAACCCGGCCGAAGCCGTCGGATTTTTTAAGAGCGTTAAAATCCCTCAGTATGCCTTCCTTCGGAGGGGAAGTAAAGCCGGCGGTCCCATGTCATAGATTTATGGCATGTTAAAGATCTTTCCACTAATTACACCTGTGTGAAACTAAATTGGATAGGTTAAGAATGTAAACAACGCTCTTTGGTTGCTACGTTCGTTGCCAAGAGCCGACTGCGGTGGCGTCTAGTAGCTAGTTCTGAACTAGGCCTAGTAGTCGTTGACGGTGGCGTTTGGCGGCAAAAGTAGGAACTATTTGAAAATTCAAAGTTGCAGTCCCTACTTGAATTAAAAAAACAGATACACACACTAATACAGTCATCACAATTAACACCGGTTATCAGACAGATTCTACACTCACCCAAAGTACACGGGGCTACATGACCGCGTTGTCGCAGCCCCTAAACTAAGGAACCAACCAACCAACCAACCAGAAATTTAGAGGTTGTCACCTAAATATGAAAAAAAAAAAACGAAAATTAATAAAACAAATAGTTTAAAAGAACTAATAATTAAAATAATAAATAAATAAAAAATATACCGAAAACAAACAAAATAATTCAATAATGAACAAGTTCTTTGAGTGAATGTATACTGGGAAATTAAGATTGCTGGCCCTAACCCACTCTCACTTACAAAGCGGATGACGAGATCAGCAGCCACCACGTCATCGGCTAATATAAGATTGAGTGTTCACCGTAAACCCAGGTTTCTTCGTAGATCAGCAAGATACACACACGTTTAAAATGTGGGCCACGGTGAATACGGCTCCACCGGTTGTGACTCACATGGTTCCATGTTCGACACTTGTAGTCAGCAGGGATGACTGGCTTATTTATTGTCGTTTGAAATTAGATCATGCAAGCAAGTAAGTCATGTGACAAAAGTCCTCACGTGTGTGTGTCAGCATGGCTCAGGGGGCAATGTGCAACGTGCATGTACAGCAGCTTGCCAGTGGACAACATTCAGTTGTTATATTCACTGTGCCCGCGTACCTTGTAACACGTCGTGTGTCGTCCTACTGACTGAAGTCATTTTAATGCATAACAATCTGCAACTTTGTCCATGGCTGAAAGTGAAGTTTGGAAATAATGAACTATTGCCAAATTCAGAGCCTGCCGGTGTAAATACAAAACATTCCTACGTCACCTGTAAATGTGACATAACAACTTTATGGATTGACAAAGGTGAAATTAAATAATAATGCTCTGCTGTCGTATACAGAGCCTGCTTAGGTCAATATTCTATAGCACCTGTAAAAACTACTGGACAGATTTGTGGATTGATGCTAGTGAAATTAAATCGTGGCTTGTTGGTGTGTACACAGCCGTCTAAATTAAATGTGAAACATTCCTACGCCACCTGTCAAAACTACTGGAAAACTTAGTGGACTGATAAAAGCGAAATTAAATCGTGGCTTGTTAGTGTATTCACAGCCTTCTGAATTAAATGTGAAACATTCCTATGCCACCTGTAAAAACTACTGGACAACCTTGTGGATTGATAAAAGTGAAAATAAATCCTGGATTGTTGATGAATTCACAGCCGTCTAAATTAAATACGAAACATTCCTACACCACCTGTAATTACATCACAAGAATTTTGTGCATTCACAAAAGCGAAATTAAATCGTGGACTGCTGGTGTATTCACAGCCTTGTAACGTAGATGCGAGAAATTCCCTCGTCACCTGTAAAAGAAATACTCAAGTGAAGTTAAACAATGTACTACTGGCGTCTTCAAAGCCTGTTCTAGCAATAATACGATTATCTCCACCATCACTAGTAATTACAGGAGCGTTGCCAAGTGGCACTTTTCAACGCGGACGACAACAACAGAAGAATTCTTAATTTGAAGCTGTTTTATGACGATCTGTCGCGATGTAGATTGATAAATTCAATTTCAAAGTTTAATTGCTGCTGTTTTAAGAACCTAAGATATCGGGAATACAAGCTACTCTTGAGACTCCTAGTGAATTATATTTCTCCAAAGCTTGTGAAGGTGGAAAACAATCCTACTAAAACCCTCTTTATAATCGTCCCAACTGGTTTACTGTTCGTGCTATAGTACTTATTTGAATACATTTTATTACTTGTGATGTTAGTGGTGTGGTAGTGTTGTAACTGTTAGTTGAGAGACAGAAAACAGTGGCGTATTAGAAATCAGAAAATCAGGCTGTGATAGAGTGGACAGTTTGGTCATCACTTCAGTTCAGTGCAGTTTCTGTTTCTTTGGAGTAAAAATAGTGTTCGTTTTACGAGCAATATCCCAAACTTCAGTACAAACTAGCTGATCGATGCAAAGAATAACACTACGTAGCTCTCTCTGTGATCTTGAAGGTAGGCACGTTCTGTTTCTTTATTTATATTTTTGTTCTACAAATAATATTGGTAGATATCACTAAATAAGTTGTTGTTGTTGTTGTTGTTGTTGTTTATTTTGAAGCCTAGTACATCGTGGTCAACAGCATCGTGTGTCTGGGTATCCATGTGTGATTTGTTGTGTTTTTGTGACGGA
This sequence comes from Meconema thalassinum, assembly GCA_946902985.2. Lineage (NCBI taxonomy): Eukaryota > Metazoa > Arthropoda > Insecta > Orthoptera > Tettigoniidae > Meconema > Meconema thalassinum. Next base: position 353,811,392 of record OX336392.1, read on the forward strand.
CGCATTAAAGTTTATGTATAGCTGTATTATTATTATTATTATTATTATTATTATTATTATTATTATTATTATTAGAGGTTAGGTTTGGTGCAAGTGATCCTAGGACTTGAAATAAGGCACCATTTTGGCATTTTCTTGGGGTGAGCGTAGAAAATAAATGGAGAAAAGTCACCCACAATATGATCTCCGGTTTCTCCAGGCTCTGCCAGGAATTCATTTCTCGTCCAAGAAGGCTTTCAGCTATTACGTCGTGTGTTTAGAAATAAGCTAACAAGCCTATGTAAGTTTTATGAAAGTTAGAGAATTAAAATGTCCGACGCATCCTGGACTCCAATCCGCAGCCTCCAAATTTGGCCCCTGCTGCTCAATCACTGAACTAATGCAAACAAAGTATTTATTTGTGTCGTAGCCTTCTCTGACATGAACACATCGCTATTGCTACCCACTTTGAGATACTGTAGGTTCAAATTTTTAGCCTACTTTTCACATTTTGCAAAAATTAGGAAAAAGTAGACTTATGAGATCGATCCGGGAAAATGTGTGTCTGTCTGTCTGTCCTTCTGTCTGTCTGTCTGTCTGTCTGTCCTTCTGTCTGTCTGTCTGTCTGTCTGGCTGTGTGTGTGTCCCCCCCTATCAACTCCTAAACGGCTGGAGCAATCGAAACAAAATTTGGTAGAAGTAAAGATCTATACCTGAATATCTCACGGCCATATTTGAAAATGATGTCAGTCCTACCAACTGCTGAAAAATCGCAATTGAAATTTGAGCTCCATGTTGGATATCTTGGAAGGTATGAATGGGAGCTATTTCAAAATTGGCACACGTATAGATAATAATATTGCAGTTTAATTTCCAGGAGGCCATACATGGCAGTGTTGCCAAAATGATTATAAGCCTGCTGATAGGTCCAAATTTTAAATGCATTTAACTTCTACACTATCTATCGGAATTCAATAATATTTCGTATGTTGTTCGTGTACATAACCAGATATGACTGAGTGTATTCTTAAGAACCACCAGGGCTGCCAACCGTTAATAAATGCTCTTATTTTTTAAAATCCAAATACCAATATGTCAGAAAGTATGCAAGCCGACAGCTTTAAACTAAGCACACATATAGTACCTGACATTCTATATTAATTTGGAGTAACTTACGTACGTCAGTGCTACCAACATGATTCTAAGCCTGCTGAGAGGTCCAAATTTAAATACATGTAACTTCCATACTATCATTTGGATTTCAACCAAATTTCGTATGTGCTATGAGTACCATAACAGTTATGACTATACGTATTCTTACGAGCAACCAGGGCTGCCAACTGTTAATATGTGCTGTCTCTATTTTATTACCCTAATATCAATATATCAGAAAGCATGCAAGCCAATAGCTCTAAACTTTGCACACGTATAGTACCTGGCATTCTAGATTAATTTGGAGTAACTAATATACGTCAGTGCTGCCAACATGATTCTAAGCCTGCTGATAGGTCCAATTTTAAAATGCATGTAACTTCTATGCCGGCCCCGTGGTGTTGGGGTAGCGCGCCTGCCTCTCACCCGGAGGCCCCGGGTTCGATCCCCGGCTCCGTCAGGGATTTTAAAACTGACGTGAGGGTTGGAACGGGGTGCACTCAGCCTCGTGAGGACAATTGAGTAGCTGTCTGACAGTGAGACAGCGCCCCGATCACGAAAACCAAGATTAATGGCCGAGGGAACCCGACGCGCTGATCACGCGTCACCCCAATATCTGCAGGCCGAATGGCTGGGCAGCGGTCGCTTGGTCGGCCTTAGCCCGTCATGGGCTGGATAGTGCCAGGGGTTGACTTTTGTTGTTGTATGTAACTTCTATACTAACTAATGGATTTCATTCAAAATTGGCACACCAATAGATCATATTATTTCAGATTATTTCTGACCAATACATGCATGACATTATTGCCAACATGATTTTACGCGCGCTGTTATATCCAATGTTTAACTGCATGTAACGTCCATGCTATTCATTGGACTCCAACCAAATTTTGTATTCTGTACCTTAAGAGATGGAACTAAGAATATATTCAGTCACCAGGGCTGCCAACTGTAGTGGTCTATTTGGCTACATTATGTCAGGTATACAGTATTTCGAACTAATTAGAAATTTCGATATTACCAAGTTAATTTCGTCATTATTATACATAGATCCATATAGATTAATCATTGGCATGAACGCTAAATTTTAAGAAAAGTAGGCTCTTTAGTTCGTCACGGAACTTCTTGTTAGAATTTAAGTTTTGTATGAGGATTGGAACTAGATGCTCTTAGCTTTGTGAGGAGTGAGTTGAGGTTTGAAACTCACTCTAAACATTCTTGGAGATGGATCTTACAATTAGTGGTATCAGTGGTATCACCATTCAACTCTAGGATAATGCCAAGCTGTTACCTAACTTCAGACTTCACCATCGAGGAGTAGGTACCACACTCTACTACACGCCATCATACAGCACACACATTCAAATTCATGGGGTTGATGACCACGATGTCCTCAGTCACTAAACATACTTCAAGGTCATGTGGCCTCCTGGGAAGTCTGGCGCAGGTCCTTCGTCTTACACCCAAGGGTGACCTGTGCCTCGTTATATGAATTGATTATGGAGATGAGTACGGACACCAACTCGTGCCTACCCATGTTTAAGGCTGCTGCAATGACAGCCGAAACGCCGGGAAACAATCACCGATATACGACGCGGCTCCATCCTGCAAGCCTAGATGATAAACTAGACACCGGCCGCGAAAGACTACGATCTAAATAAGTGAATAAGTCAGATTAAAGTAGCAAGTGCTTAATCCATATAATGTTTCACCGATATAAGGTCAGTCATTCATGAGTTACTGTGCTTCTGTGGGGAAACACACATACTTGTTCACATGCACAGCCGGTCCCCATAGGAAGGTTTGCCTTTGCAAGGTTAAGTAATGCTTCGATGGTCAGTTTAGTTTGATTTAGACATTGCACGCTCGTGTGGCCGATATATTGTCTTCTTTAAGATAGCGGCAATGTAAAATATAGGTTTGTAGTGCCCTGTACAAGTGGTACCTCTGTACTAAATATCATTCATTGCGGTTCCGTAATTTGGGAATTGATAAGGGGGACAGACATACACACGTGTAGATCTGATAAGACTTTTTAAGCAAAATTTGAGAAAGTGGGCTATAGAAAATACGCTTTAAACAAGGGAGAGAGGAGTGTTTGGGAAGTTTTTGTAGATTTCCTTAGAAAGCCACCTATTGCAATGGGTAACATGTTGCAACTTCCGAAAAATGTCGACATATCTTCGCAGTTTCACATCCCCCATACCCCAAAACACGTTGAAATGCTGGTTTATATATAATTTAGATAATTATGTACATTTATGTACAGTTTCTTGTGGACACAATAACTACCGACATTTTGCACCAATCACTTTCAAATGTATACATAAAATATCACCGTTTAAAAATCTCGGTCGAGTTTGTTAATGTGCATGGGGCCAAGGGGGTGGAAATGGAGAAAAACTGAAATATCGCTATAACTTTCTTAGTATTGGAAAAATCGAATCCATTGAAAATTCATTCCCCGGGTAAGAGCCAAAAACGTATTTCAGTAAAGTCTTTTTATAGCACTAACCATTGACCAAAGGGGTGGGAAAATTGAGTTTTGAGAGACAAAAATCATTCCTCCCTTAATAGGCACAGTATTAGAATCATTTGAACTGGTCAATATTCCTCTAAATTTTACTTCAAACTTTTGTCTGAAAGTTTTTTTTTATATGACCCACCTTTACGCCAAAGGATGAACAAAATATTTTCGGAATTGTAAGAGGATGGAGCTTCTCGTATTCTTAACATGTGGAACTTTTGTAGGTATACAATAATATTGGCAAATTGAGTGAATTCTAAACATTTTTTCTTTCCCGGTGAAATTTACCTCAGAGAGGGATTTTTAGCCTACTTTTCACATTTTGCAAAAATGAGGAAACGGTAGACTTATGAGATCGGGCAAATGTGTGTCTGTCTGTCTGTCTCCCCTTCTGTCTGTCTGTCCTTCTGTCTGTCTGTCTGTCTGTCTGGCTGGCTGGCTGGCTGTGTGCGTGTGTGCCCCCCCCCCCCCCTATCAACTCCTAAGCGGCTGCAGCAATCGAAACAAAATTTTGTAGGAGTTAAGATCTATACCTGAATATATCAATGCCGTATTTGAAAATGATGTCAGTGCTACCAACTGCTGAAAAGTCGCAATTGAAATTTGAGCTCCATGTTGGATATCTTGGAAGGTATGAATGGGAGCTATATCAAAATTGGCACACGTATAGATAATAATATTGCAGTTTAATTTCCAGGAGGCCATACATGGCAGTGTTGCCAAAATGATTATAAGCCTGCTGATAAGTCCAATGTTTAAATGCATATAACTTCTACACTATCAATTGGAATTCAACCAAATTTTGTATGTGCTATGTGTAATAAACAGATATGACTGAGAGTATTCTTAAGAGCCGCCAAGGCTGCCAACTGTTATAAATGCTCTCAATTTTTTAAATCCAAATACCCATATATCAGAAAGTATGCAAGACGACAGCTTTAAACTATGCACACGTATAGTACCTGACATTCTATATTAATTTGGAGTAACTTATATACGTCAGTGCTACCAACATGATTCTAAGCCTGCTGAGAGTTCCAACTTTAAATACATGTAACTTCCATACTATCATTTGGATTTCAATCAAATTTCGTGTGTGCTATGTGTACCATAACATATATGACTATGCCGATTCTTAAGAGTAACCAGGTCTGCCAACTGTTAATAAATGCTGTCTCTGTTTTTGTTACCCTAATATCAATGTATCAGAAAGTATGCAAGTCAATAGCTCTAAACTTTGCACACGTATAGTACCTGGCATTCTAGATTAATTTGGAGTAACTAATACAGGCCTACGCCAGTGCTGCCAACATGATTCTAAAGTCTGCTGATAGGTCCAATTTTATAATGCATATACCTTCTATACTAACTAATGGATTTCATTCAAAATTGACACAACAATAGATCAGATTATTTCTGACCAATACATGAATGTCATTGTTGCCAACTTGATTTTACGCGCTCTGTTAGATCCAATGGTTAACTGCATGTAACGTCCATGCTATTTATTGGACTTCAACCAAATTTTGTATTCTGTACCTTAAGGGAAGGAACTAAGAATATATTCAGTCACCAGGGCTGCCAACTGTAATTCTCTATTAGGCTACATTATGCCAAGTATACAGTATTTTGAACTAATTAGAAATTTCGATATTACCAACTTCATTTCGTCATTATTCTAGATAGAGCCATATAGATTAATCATTGGCATGAATCTTAAATTTTAAGAAAAGTAGGCTCTTTAGTTCGTCGCAGAACTTCTTGTTTAAACTTTGTTTCTTCTGGATCAAACTGGTATTGCCTTGAAATTAGGCCAGTGGTACGTGATATAAAGTGTTGCAAGTTCAGAAGTGGATATTGAGGTGTGATATTGCGTCAAACTTTTCTGATGACTTGATACTTCCTGTTGACAACATTAGCATTGTGCAAGCTGTTGAATTCCTTCAACTGGATCACTTTACTTGAGTTCCTTTACATGTAAACTACAGTACTGCGCAGCGGCAGAACGGTGAAAATAAACCATCCATAAGTTTAAGTTGAAAGAATTCAACCCATTCCTCTCTCCGATAAAACGAGAGAACCGCAAATAACTCAAAATGTTGTTTACAGATTAGCAGATAACTTACGTCAGTTCACGCCACGATTTTTGACCGGTGAGTCCCGATGCACAGTCGTACAGAGGACAGGTGACGAACCTGAGACAAGTGCAAATGATACGTGAGTTGCTTTCCACTCAACTGAAAACTCATGCATCAATTGAACTTGTGTGAGGCTCGCAGACTGTCCTCTCTACGACTGAGAAACAGGGACTGACCGGTCATAAACCGTGGTGTAAACTGTAGTTTTATCCACTCAGACAAGCAGAGTGTTTATGTTGTGAGGTTTGTATTTGTATGTCTAACTTGATCAGTATATCGCCTACATGGATCCAACTCAAGAGATCTTCACCAAGGTAGCTGAGGAAATATAATAATCATTATTATTATTATCATTATTATTCTACATTTGAATTGAGCCTCTTAACACCCAATGTCATTTGTGTCTAGAACTCGTCTACCTGCATTGACATCCTTCCAGGATTTCGTCAGTCCATCGATCAGTACCTTCTTCTGTGATTCTCGTAGAAGACCTCTCCGCCTTCTGAGTTCAGATTACACTATCAAATCAAAGCGCAGCATTAGGTCATGGGGCCAAGCTCTCTGCTGACTCGGTAGACGCGTGGAATCGATCCCCACCGTCGGCTGTCCTTGAAATGGTTTTCCGTGGTTTCCCATTTTCAACACCAGGCAAATGCTGGGACGGTACCTTCTGACAGGCCACAGCCGCTTCCTTCCACATCCTTGCCCAATTTCATTCATCTTCATCCATTCCATCTCTCATTCTGACGCGCAGGTCGCCCTCGGGCGTCGACTTGAAAGACCTGCACTCGGCCTCTCTGGAGGCTACACGAAAAGAAAAAAAACTATTAAATCCTCATAGCTTTTAATCATTTTCAGCCAATTTTCATTTATGAAAAAAAAAAGGCTTATGAGATCACATTTTGTCCGTGTGCATCCGTGTGTGTGTGTGTCCCTAATAACTTCTAAACGGCTCGAGCTATTTCAATGAAACTCAGTAAGGTCGTAGTACTATTTTGGCCGACCCCGACCATGCCATTCAAATTTCATAATGTCTCACCAATCCAACATGGCGTCTGTGCGAAATATTTCACCGGCATTCTATACCTCCGAAACTATAAGTATTACTCATATCACCTTGAAATTGTGTACGCTAATAAAAGGCAATACAAGACGTTCATCAATGTAACTTTCAAAAACCTTTTAACTACAAAACTAACATGGTGGCCAAACAAATTTGAAACATTTAAATAAACTTTTCTAGCGATTTAACCATCCGACCGCAGTGAATCTTGGGACAGCAAATTACTAATTTCAATGCACTGACATCTAATTTAGTTCAATTGTTTACATATCCTAAAGATGGCGGCCTTGTGAAATTTTAAAATTAAATTTTCATTCCTTGTGTTCTTATCATGCGATCGACGTTTGAATAGTGATCCTACTTAACAATTCACATCTAATAATACATACATATATTAAAATCGAACATGGCGACCATCCAAAGTATTTAGACGGTTCTCAATATATATTAATCTATGACAGCAGTCAAACTGAAATTGTGTATGTTGATAGAGACTACAAACATAAGTTCACCTATGGAACATTCAATAACCTGGTGAGTACAAATCCAACATGGTAGCGACGCGAAATTTAAATATTCAATTGGACGTTTATCGCGATTCAACCATCCAAACTTTGTTCGGTGTGTGCTTATATAAATTTTAATCCACTGGCATCTAATTAATTTCAATTATTTTCATAGCCACATGATGGCCGCTGAGCGAATTTTTAAATCTCGTTTTTATTTCTTGTGTCCTAATCATGCGATTGAAGTTTGAATAATACACCTACACAATAATCTTCATGTAGTAGTGCATAACTCTGAGGCCTATGTATAACAAATTCAACATGGTGACCAACCGAAATACTTAGACGGTTCTCAATATTTACGAATCTATTACAGCAATCAAACTGAAAATTGGTATGTTGATAGAGGCAATTAATATAAGTAGGATATAGGAAAATGGGCTATATGGTTCTTCACGGAACTACTTGTTCAAAATTCAAATCTGTTGTGGATTTTCTTTTCTGGAATAGCAATGTCCATCAGGTCTTTCTCACATTCTTGGAACCATCTCCATTTGACTGCCTTTGGTTTTCTAAAATTCCAGATTTCCTTGCTGGATGCGCCGACCAAGCGTCACCACAATATCTGCAGATTTGCCCGTAGAACAACAATATTTACTTTTTGATGGGCGATTTTTTGGTTCTACCTTCGTGTATAGTTCTTCACTGCATCAAAATCTTACCTGCCCATCTGTTGCCTAAATTCTTCCGTAATATCCTGCCATCTACACAAAATCCAAGTCTCTGAAGCACATTATTATTATTATTTTGATATTATTATTATTATTATTATTATTATTATTATTATTATTATTATTATTATTATTATTATTGTTTTTGTTTTTATTTTTACATCTTTATGCCCTTCTATGGAAGGCGATAGAATTTATTTAGGTGATTTTTTATCTTCTCCAAAAATCTCTTCATCTGGACACTGAAAATCTTCCTCCGTTCTTCAGTCTATGATTCATTGGTCCTGCTAATCATTTTCTCAGCAAAATGATGGTTGTTGATTACTGCTTTGAACTGGAGTTGATCTTGTATAATAATGTTAATAAGTTAATAATAATACCTGGGAGATATTATACAGAAAGCAGGACTGAACTTGGCATCCAATGAAGAAAGTATCACAAAATTACAGAAAGCATACAGACATACATGGAACCACTACAACAACAAGTATTTCCATCAAAGCCAAACTACGACACTATAATACAGTAATCTTATACGCTTTAGAAACGACAGCAATCAAGGGAAAAACAAAAATCAAGGAACTAGAAAAACAAGAGAGAAAAATACTGAGAACGATCTACAGGCCAGTTCAGAAAGAGGGAATGTGGATAAAGAGACCGAAAATAGACAGAGACGATGAACAGCATCAGAAAAAGACACATACATAGTATGAACAATGACAGACTGACCAAGAAAATATTTAATTAAGTTATGAATGGTACACTGAAAACCAATTGGGTAAAATAAACCCTTCAAGACCTCGAGAACCTAAACATATCTGCAGAAGACATGGCAGACCAGAAAACATACAGAGAAAAACTTGGACAACAGAAATTTGTGCAAACGACTGAAGAGAAAAAAGGCCAGGAAAGAAGTGGACAGATTGGGAAGAAAGAATAAAGGGACAGCAAAATCAACATGCAAATTGATTGTGTTTTAACACTATCCTTAATGGGGAATTAACGATAATAATAATTATAATAAGACCAGCACAGTAACGGAAGAAATCAGAAAACGCCGAGCAAAGTTTTACACAGAGGTTGGAAAAGTCTAGTACGGCAAAGTAACTACTCAACATCATAGCAAAGAGTACATGCAACACGGTATGCCTGACAGAGGTCCAGAGAGACCTACAACAGATCAACATAGAAAATCTTAAGGACCACACCGAGTGACGGAATGAAATCACAAATGTTAAGTATGAGCAAAGAATATCACGACAACCTGGAAAGAAATGATCAGCTGAGCGGAAGAAGGAGCATTCCGAGAGGAAAAGGAGATTTTGGGAAGAAAAGAGGGAAAACGCCCGAAGATAAAATCGTGAATTCTAGTTCAATCGCTCCCCTAAAGAGGAACAATCGATTAAATAAATACATAATATATAAATAAATAAATAAATAATAAACACGAAAACCCGCCTTCTGGGATCTCGGTGATTGAGGCTCCGATCCCGAAGGTACTGGTTTTGGGAAAAGAGTGTGGGTAGGCTACATCTCCTGAAATACTAGTTAAGCGATAAGTTGACTGACAGCTACATACAAATACCGGTGTTTAGGTGTGCACTTGATCTTTACAGCCCAGTGGTAGGAGAGGGGTGAAGAGCGGTGCGGGGAGCGTGTCAAATACACGGACACGCTCAGCTTGGCAAATGTTTTATACTGCAGTAGTATACCGGGGGAGTGGGATGGGGAAGTGCAGAGCTAACTGCCTGTAATTGTACATCTAAACTCCCTGGAGTTTCCATAGATATAATCAGTGCTCTTAACTTGTTATCCATGTACAATCATAGAGGTGGAGAGTTGCAAGTTATAGGAAACTATTTGCCATAAAATGCCCACCTTTATTTTTATGCTAATACTAGAACTTTGTTTTGATTGCATGAAAATGCTAACAGATGTTTTTTATACAGTGTAAGTTTTGACGTTGTAGCTTCACAAGGGTAAAGATTTGTCTGAAATGTTTCCCCTGGCTTTATAGCAGCATGCACATAATCATTTTCATACCCACGATATCGTTTTAAAGCTTCCACAGTGTCATATTCACACAAGGACTTAAAATGTGCTTTTTGGTCTTAAAAGTAGCTGTGTAAGACAAAGAAAATGATTGGACTTAAGCTTTAAGTGGGTGATACCACGCTGCACTAATGGGTTCTCTCCACGGGGTCAATTAAGATAATCGTAACAGGAGAAGTTCTGAGACGTGTTTCACTGCCCCTCACTCCCAACTGAACGTGAAGGTAATATTGTCGGAATGTATCAACCTGCACTGATCGTCACTATCTGCTCTTGTTATCTCAAACACGTATTCGATGCTATTCATTAGCAAGTTTCGGCATTATTCCAGATTCCAGGATTTCTTTATCCCTGCACTTTAAGCTCAAGTTCGGTCAATTGCTTTGTTTTTCACAGTTACTATTCACATCCGCATATTTTAATTTTTAGCTTACTTTTCGCAGTTTGTAACAAGAAGTTCCGGGACGAACTAAAGAGCCTACTTTTCTTAAAATGTAAGATTCATGCCAATGATTAATCTATATGGATCAATCTAGAATAATGATGAAATTAAGTTGGTAATATCGACATTTCTAATTAGTTCAAAATACTGTATACCAGGCATAATGTAGCCTAATAGAGAACTTCAGTTGGCAGCCCTGGTGACTGAATATAATCTTAGTTCCATCTCTTAAGGTCATCATCATCATCTTGTACAGTTTCCAGCCCCAGGCTGGATCTGTTTGGAACATAAGCCTCGCCACTTATTTCTTTCTTCCCACCATCTCTCCGCTGTCACTCTGGTCCAGTCCTCGCCTCTCTTCTTGACACATTCCTCCACTCCTTTCAGCCATCGATCTCTTGGTCTTCCCCTTGGTCTTTTCTTCTGCATCTGCATCTCATGTATCCTCTTGGGAATCTTCTTCTCATCCATTCTCTTTAAGTGTCCATACCACCTCAGTCTTGATGTCTCAATCCTACCTTGCAAGGGCTCCTCTTTAACCATTTCCCTGACCTTTTCATTCCTCACCCTGTCTCTTCTTGTTACTCCGATCCTACTTCGCAGGAACTTCATTTCACCTGCCTGTATTCTGCTTATGTCTCTTTTCTTCATTGTCCACGTTTCTGAAGCATAGGTCAGTATCGGGATATAGTAGCTTCTGTATAACTCTTCCTTGCTTTTTTGTGGGACATTTTTATTCCACACTAAGCTCCTAATGCTTCTCAGAAATGCTTCTGCCTGTCTGCCACGTTCCGTAATCTCTTTGTCATTTCTCCCATTTTCCTCCACTATACTTCCCAAGTACTTCAGACTTTCCACCTTCTTCAGCTGTCCACCTCCAAGTGTTATCCCACTCATTGGTCTGTCCTTTTTCCTGGTCGTTAACAGGATCTCACATTTACTGATGTTGAACTTCCATCCGTACTCTCCCACTGTTTCTTCCCAAGCCTTCAGTTGCTCCTGGATTTCCTCCTCCTTGTTTCCCCAGACCATGAGATCATCTGCAAACACCATTGCTTTCATCTTATCTTCTCCTATCTTTCCTGCTATCCGTGTCATTACCTCGTCCATAACCACAATAAAGAGAAGGGGTGACAGCGCACTACCCTGTTTCAGGCCACTCATTTGTCTGAACCAGTCTGTTCTTTCCCCTCCAACTTTCCCACAACTCACACTTCCACAATACATCTCCTTCACTCTGCCTACAGTCTCTTTTTCCACTCCCATGTTTTCCATTGCTTTCCAAACCTTCTCCCTACACACACTATCATAGGCCTTTTCGATGTCCAGGAAGGCCATCAACAGATCCTCTCCAAATTCGTAGTGGTGTTCCTGGAGCTGTCTCACTGAAAATATGAGATCCACTGTTGATCTCCCAGGTCTGAATCCATACTGTTCCTCTCTCAATTTTCTCTCCACTTTGGCTCGTATTCTACTTTCTAATATCTTTTCATATATCTTGGCACAGTGAGGTATGAGTGTGACTCCCCTGTAATTTCTGCACTCCTTTCTGCTTCCTTTCTTAAATATTGGGACAATTAATCCTTTCTTCCAATCTTCTGGGGTCTTTTTCTCCTTCCATATCACCCTCATCACACGGTACAGCCACTGTTTCCCAACCTCCCCTGCTGCCTTCACCATTTCAACACTCACTTCATCCACACCTGGTGCCCTTCCTCCTTTCATCTTGTCTATAGCCATTTCCAGTTCTCTCCAAGTCAGGTCCTTTTCCATTCCTGTGTTGTCTTCTCCATCTTCCAATACATTGTCTTCCTCCCTATGACCATTTGGATTCAGCAAATCCTCAAAGTACTCTTTCCACACTGTCTTGAGTGTCTCTTTGTTGTGTACCTCAGTTCCGTTTTTGTCCATCATTACCACATCCTCTCGCAGACCTCTTCTCTTACTTTTGACCATCCCATAAAGTACTTTCTTATTTCCTCTGCTGTCTTCCTCCATCATCTCTGTCCACTTTACCATCCACTTCTTCCTCTCCTTTGCGACAATCTTGTTTGCTTCTTTCTTCTTTATCTTATAATCTTCCCTTGCCAGATCAGTTCTTTCCTGGAACCACACTCTGAAAGCCTTGTTCTTCCTTCCCACAGCTTCTTTTACTCTCTCATTCCACCATGGTGTCTCTTTACACCGCTTTCTGTTGCTTGTTCTTCCACATACTGCCACTGCAGCTTCCACCATTGTGTTTTTGAATTGCTTCCATTCCTCTTCCCCTGTTTTAGGATTGTCTGTTGGCATCTTTTCCCTTATTATCTTCTGGAATTCTTCCTTGACTTCATTTTCCTTGAGTTTCCATACTTTGATTCTCCTTTCCTGGTACTCTGTCCTCTTGCTCTCCTTAACAACTCCCAGGTTCATTACAAGTATTCTGTGGTCGCTATCTAAGGCCTCTGATGGTATTACCTTTATATCTCTGACACTTCTCTTCATTTCCCAGTCGTACAGCATGTAATCTATCAAAGATTTCTTTGTTAAATCACTGCTGTACCACGTTACCTTGTGGCTTTCTTTCTTCCGGAACCAGGAGTTGCCTACCACTAAACCGTTTCTCTTGCAAAAATCCAGCAACTTTCTCCCTTCTTCATTCCTGCTACCCCATCCTTCTGCTCCCAATACATTTTCATATCCTTGCCTTTCACTTCCTACATGTGCATTCAAATCTCCCATGACAATGATGCTCTGACCATTCAACTGCTGTTGTAGCTCCTCCTCAAAGTCTTCCTTCTCTTGAGCTGTACATCCAACTTGAGGGGCATATACCTGGGCTATCTCCAGGCTTCTTCCCTTTACAGTTACTCTGATCTTCATGATCCTGTCACTTATTCCCTTTACCTCTTCCTTCATTCCATCTCTCACAACTACTCCTACTCCGCTGCTCCTTCCTTCACTGTTCCCACTCCAGTACAACCGGTACCCTTTCCTCAGTTCTCTGCGACCCTTTCCATCTTGTTTCTGCCAAGCCCAGTACATCCAGTTTTCTTCTCTCCATCACATCTACAATCTCCTCCACTTTTCCTGTCAGTGTCTGTATGTTTAATGTCCCAACTCGTAGTCCATTAGCATATCCGGGTCGTCGTCGTTTGCATCCGTCCTTTCCGAGGCCTGTTCCTGGTTTGAAAGCAAATATGATACCCACTACTGGCTTGCTAGGCCTAACGTAGCTTCACCAGAGCCCCGTCAGCCGTCACTTTTCAGGGTTCCCATAGAGCCTTCACAGCTATCGTAGCGGTCCCGGGGCACACAAAGTCCCCACTGACTTCACCCCTACAGGCAATCCCCTACTTCATGCCGTTGCCCGTCTCCCACCACGTGGAGGAGGGGTTGGACTTGTGTAAAGAATACAAAATTTCGTTGAAGTCCAATGGATAGCATGGACGTTGCATGCAGTTAAACATTGGATCTAACAGCGCACGTAAAATCATGTTGGCAACAATGACATACATGTATTGGTCAGATATAATATGAAATAATATGATCTATTGTTGTGTCAATTTTGAATGAAATCCATTAGTTAGTATAGAAGTTACATGCATTTTAAAGTGGACCTACCTGCAGGCTTAGAATCATGTTGGCAGCACTGGCATAGGACTATATTAGTTACTCCAAATTAATCTAGAATGCCAGGTACTATACGAGTGCAAAGTTTAGAGCTATTGTCTGGCATACATTCTGATATATTTATATTAGGGTAACAAAAATAGAGACAGTATTTATTAACAGTTGGCAGCCCTGGTTACTCTTAAGAATCGACATAGTCATATCTGTTATGGTACACATAGCACACACGAAATTTGGTTGAAATCCAAATGATAGTACAGAAGTTACATGTGTTTAAAGTTGGAACTCTCAGCAGGCTTAGAATCATGTTGGTAGCACTGATGTATATAAGTTACTCCAAATTAATATAGAATGTCAGGTACTATACGTGTGCATAGCTTAAAGCTGTCGGCTTGCATACTTTCCGATATATGGGTATTTGGATTTAAAAAAATTGAGAGCATTTATTAACAGTTGGCGCAGCCCTGGTGGCTCTTAAGAATATACTAAGTCATATCTGTTTATGCACACATAGCACATACGAAGTTTGGTTAAAATCCAATTGATAGTGTAGAAGTTATATGCATTTAAAATTTGGACCTATCAGCAGGCTAATAATCATTTTGGCAACACTGCCATGCATGGCCTCCTGGAAATTAAACTGCAATATTATTATCTATACGTGTGCCAATTTTGAAATAGCTCCCTTTCATACCTTCCAAGATATCAAACATGGAGCTCAAATTTCAATTGCGATTTTTCAGCAGTTGGTAGCACTGACATCATTTTCAAATATGGCCGTGAGATATTCAGGTATAGATCTTTACTCCTACCAAATTTTGTTTCGATTGCTGCAGCCGTTTAGGAGTTGATAGAAGGGCGGGGGGGGGGGGGGGGGGAACACACACAGCCAGACAGAAGGACAGACAGACAGACACACATTTGCCCGATCTCATAAGGCTACTTTTTCCTCATTCTTGCAAAATGTGAAAAGTAGGCTAAAAATGAGGAAAAAGTAGGCTTATGAGATCGACCCGAGAAAGTGTGTGTCTGTCTGTCTGTCAGGCTGGCTGGCTGGCTGGCTGTGTGTGTGTGTGTGTCCCCCTATCAACTCCTAAACGGCTGCAGCAATCGAATTCAAATTTGGTATGAGTATCTCAAGCCCAAATTTGAAAATGATGTCAGTGCTACCAACTGCTGAATAACCGCAATTGAAATTTGAGCACTATGTTGAATATCTTAGAAGGTATGCATGGGAGCTATTCCAAAATTGGCACACATATAGATAATAATATTTTAGTTTAATGTCCAGGAGGCCATGCATGGTAGTGTTACCAAAATGATTCTAAGCCTGCTGATAGGTCCAATTTTTAAATGCATATAACTTCTATACTATCAATTGGATTTTAACCAAATTTCGTATGTACTATGTGTACCATAACGGATATGACTGAGCGTCTTCTTAAAAGCCACCAGGGCTACCAACTGTTAATAAATGCTCTCTCTATTCTTTTATCAAAATACCAATATATCAGAAAGTATGCAAGCCGACAGATTTAAACTACGCACACGTATAGTGCCTGATATTCTAGATACATTTGGTGCAACTAATGTATGTCAATGCTACCAATATGATTCTAAGCTTGCTGATAGGACCAATTTTTAAATACATGGAACTTCTATACTATCAATTGGATTTCAACCGAAGTTCGTATGTGCTATGTGTACCATAACGGATATGACTGTGATTATTCTTAAGAGCAACCAGGGCTGCCAACTGTTACTAAATGCTGTCTTTATTTTTGTTACGCTAATATCAATATATCTGAAAGTATGTAAGCCAACAGCTCTGAACTTTGCGCACGTATAATACCTGACATTCTAGATTAATTTGGTAGAACTAATATACGTCAGTGCTGCCAACATGCCTCTAAGCCTGTTGATAGATCCAATTTTAAAATACATGTAACTTCTGTACTAACAAATGGATTTCATCAAAAATTGGCACAACAAGACATCATAATATTTCAGATTATTTCTGACCAACACATGCATAACATTGTTGCCAACATGATTTTACGCGCACTGATAGATCCAATGTCTAACTGCATGTAACGTCCATGCTATCCATTGGCCTTCAACCAAATTTTGTATTCTGTACCATGGGAGACGAAACTAAGAATATATTCAATCACCGGGGCTGCCAATTTTAGTGCTCAATTTGGCTGCATTATACCAGATATATTTCGAACTAATTAGAAATTTCGATATTACCAACCTAATTTCGATTTATTCTAGATAGGTCTATGTAGATTGGCATGAATCTTGAATTTTAAGAAAAGTAGGCTCTTTAGTTCGTCACGGAACTACTTGTTATGTTATAACATCGTAAAAATGTCTTCGTATGCAAGTTATAGCCTGTACTATGAGCTTTAAAACGATATCGTGGGTATCAAAAAGCTTATTATGTATTCTGCTACAAAACAAGGTGCAGTCGAATATAAATGGGCTGAACATTCCTTGTTCGAACACCTCCAATTTTGGCCTCGTTGTGACAACTGACACTTACAAAATGTATAGTATCCTATAACTCGCAATTCTCCACCTCTTTGACTGTAAATGGATTACATGTTAGCTGCACTGATTATTATATCTGTGGAAACTTCATAGGGTCCAGGTGTACGCAGCTGTCAGTCAACTCATGGCTTAACCAACATTCCAGGAGAGGTTGCCTTCTCCCACTCTCTTCCTATACCCATTAGTGTGAGCTGACTGGACTCTCTGGGTTCAATTCAATTAACGCAGTTCGACCATCCCGCTTTAAGTGCAATGCTAACAATTCCATGAAACTGAGAAAATGTCCAAACGTGTTAATGAGTAGAACTGAATACTTCGCTGAGATAACGAGGGTAGATAGTGAAGAACAAATTTCTGCATCAACAGTGCAGGTCGACCATTTCGGAACGATTTACCTTCGCTGCTAGTTTGGAGTCGAGGTGAACAGAACGATGCTCTAGGCAATTTCCTCTTGTTTGAAATTTCCCTGTCGATCACCATGAATAGACCTCATTAGCTCAGCCCATGGATAGGGCTCCTTTGAAATCCCGCGGTAGATCTTGCTACAGTGAGACGGGGAGACGATGTCAATGTAAATTAATAGCTATTCTGGGTTGAATATCAGTGTAACTCTCCACAATAATAAATGCTTCTTCCCTTGACACTGACACTCAAGGCTTGTGGGAATTTGCGACATGACAGCAAGTGGACTGCCTGTGGGGAGCAATTCGTTATATTGCAGTCCAGTTTACTCTGAGAACTTGTACGTGCTCAGAATGTATTATGTAGATCTTCTAAGATATATTGTCACTCAGGATTATAGTATCCAACAGCATTCACTTACTCTGTCATTTGTAGCTTCTTACCTTTTTGGAATGATAATACCTTGATATTTTATTGTACATTCTATAACAAGTGTCTTCAACTTCTTCCGGATAAATCAGACAAATATAGCCTAACTACCTGTTATTCACATTTCAATGAAAAATGAAAATCCACAGCCTGCTTCCAGTTTCCGGTCGGGTCAGGAATGGAATGAATGAAGGCCCCATCTAGCGGCGAGGATATGAACTGTACCAGCTGCCGAGGCCTGACGCACTCCTCTGGGGCAATGATTAAATGAATGACAGATGAAATGAAATGATAGTGGAGAGTGTTGCTGGAATGAAATTGTGACAGGGAAAACCGGAGTACCCGGAGAAAAACCTGTCTGCCTCCGTTTTGTCCAGCACAGATCTCACATGGGGTGACCGGGATTTGTACCACGGACCCAGCGGTGATAGGCCGGCGTGCTGCCGCCTAAGCCACAGAGGATTTCACATTTCAATATTGATTTCAATTCTGTGTCGGAATTTTAAATCAGACGCAATATAGAATAACATTTTTCTTACCTTGGAAACCATATTAATGCATAGAAATTGTTTTATTCCGAAATATTCCCTTTCACAGAAATTAATTACACTACCAAATTCAATTTACTCTCATGAATTTTCCACAATAACTTACACTACTGTTTAGAATGCACATGAAAATGAAAATCCACAGCCTGCTTCCAGTCTCCGACCGGGTCAGGAATGGAATGAATGAAGCCCCCATCTAGCGGCGAGGATATGAACTGTGCCGGCTGCCGAGGCCTGACGCACTCCCCTGGGGCAATGATTAAATGAATGACAGATGAAATGAAATGATAGTGGAGAGTGTTGCTGGAATGAAATTTTGACAGGGAAAACCGGAGTACCCGGAGAAAAACCTGTCTGCCTCCGTTTTGTCCAGCACAGATCTCACATGGAGTGAACGGGATTTGAACCACGGACCCAGCGGTGAGAGGCCGGCGTGCTGCCGCCTAAGCCACGGAGGCTTAGAATGCACATACATTTCAGTAATACTCTGACTGGCTGCGTGGCTCAGCGGTAATGTTCTCGCCTGCTGCGCTCAAGATAGCGGGATCGAATCCCGGCGCAGTCAGTCGGCATTTGAGGGTGCGCAAATGCGAGGGAGCCGTGTCAGTAGATTTACTGGCACGTTAAAGATCCCCCTCGAGGCGAAATTCCGGCACCCCGGCGTCTCTAAAAACCTCAGTTTTTTTTTTTTTTTTTTTTAGCGTATGGCTTTTAGTGCCGGGAGTGTCCGAGGACATGTTCGGCTCGCCAGTTTTGTAGCTGCTTCGAGACGGACACCCAATGGGTGAGGTACAAGTACCGTTGGGGAGGAAAGTTGGAAGGGAGGGTCGAGGAGTTGGAAGGTAGCGGCTGTGGCCTATAGTTAGGGACCACCCCCGGCATTTGCCTGGAATGAAGATGGGAAACCACAGAAGACCATCTTCAAGGTTGCCGGCGGGGGGATTCGAACCTCCTCGCCTCCCGGATGTGAGCGACTGCCAACAGTCATGCCGCAACGACCTCGGCTAACTCACCCGGTAAAACCTCAGTAGTTAACAGGGACGTAAAACCAATAACATTATTATTATTTCAGTAAGCTAATATTCGTTTCAGTCTCTCGAATTCGAGTTAATTCCGAGAATATATTTTTCTCTCAGGTATTCGATTCAAATACGAGAGTAATTTACATTGTGGGGTTTGAAGCCATTTTGCAGTGTTGCCTTAGTAACAAAAGTTTGGTGCTTTTCAGTCGGTCAATACGAATGTACACAAACGAGTTGGGTTGTACCCTAATCCTGAAAAAATTATATAAGATTAATAAATACAATAGGATGACCAGTTTCGATCGTCAATGATGATGATGGCTTGACGATCGAAACTTTTGACGAGAGTAACTTACTTATTTTACTTTCAGAAATTCAATTACACTACTAAAATATTTATTTTACTCCCAGGAATTCAATTCAATTACGAGAATATTTATTTCACTGCCAGGAATTGAATTCAATTACGAAAATAGTTATACGAGGGTCATCCCATAAGTCATGGCAACAATGTTATATATTTCGAACATATGGCATCACGGTAATTCAAGTGTAGACATTCGAAACCCCACGGCAAACAGACAGAATTCATCCGACAGAAGGCGACTGTAAGTGCAGGTTGCTAGGTGCCAGCGCCATACACGTTCATTCTGAGCTTGGCCGTTCTACAATATGGATGGAAGCCGATTGGAACTGCGATCATTCGTGAAAATTGCTCATCTCGGTGGCAGAAATGCTACTCAGTGTCATACAGCCGTTGGTGATTACCAAACAGTTGCACGTTGGGTGGAGACTTTCCGGCATGGACGCGCAGCTACTGCAGACTCGCCGCGAAGAGGGCGCCCCTTGTCTGCCCGAACTGACGTGTCCGTGTCTGTTATTGAACAGTGTTCCAATGCTTGGAAACGGTGCCCTGGATGTTAATTGATTGATTTGTGTTACATTTGTACTAGTGCAAAACAAATTTACACCGAGTTCCATTGTCTGGTTTTCATTTGTACCTTTGCCGTTAACTCCTGTACTCGAACCCTAATTTCTGTTGGCCTTGGCGGTTCAAAGCACATCGTGGGTTTCCAATGCTGTAGCATTATCGAAAGATATAACTTAGTTGCCATGACTTATGGAATGACCCTCGTATTACTCTCAGGAATTCAATTACGAGAATATTTCTTTCACTGCCAGGAATTCAATTCAATTACGAGAATATTTATTTTACTCTCAGGAATTCAATTCAATTACGAGTGTTACTCTCAGAAGTTGACTTCAATCAAGGTAATTCATATTTACGTGCAGATAAATTATCTTTGTTTAACGTTTATCTCCTTCTGCTTTTTAATTGTTTATTAAGATGTTATATTTATATCTTAATATCTTCCAATGCATATAATTTGCTCCATGTACACAAAGCAGAGAAAATGTCGAATTGCTCTGTTTGCTATAAGATACTCGCTGTCCTGATGTCTCAATGGCGGGCTAGGTTGTCTCGTTTGTCTTCTCGGCAGAAGAAACTGGGTGGTTTCTGTCCACCTGCTTGTCCCAACACACTCCCAAGAACGCAGATGCATCTCTAGACTTCCCATTGTCTCAAGCTGGACGATTTATTAAGTTAGTTTCACATTTTACTTGATAATGTAATGTCGTATATATCATCCCTTCAAGTTTACAAGGCCACTTCCTGGCTGTTTGAATCATTTCTCCCAGCTTCTGTGGTGATAGGTACTCTAACCATAAAGTATAAAAAAGTATTAGTTAATTTTTCACCAATACTTACCAGATTAAAACTAGTGGTGGACCTACGGACGGACTTGGGCAGCCATAGAAGTGGTCGTACATCCTTAGTTCTTTAAAATGTAAATTTACTTCTTGAAATTGGTAGATCTTTAATTAATATTATCTGAAGATAATCTGAGTGGTTAACGTGTCGGTCTACTAACTCCAAGCTTGCAGGTTTGCTCCTGGCCTTGGTAAGTGATTTTTGAAAAGCGGCAAAAATTACGACACTCATGTCATACGATGTTGTTATGTCAAAGAACCCTTTTGAATTCAGTAGTCCGTGTTCATAATGGCAAAATTGATCTCGGCAGTTTCCGCCAACACAAAGTTCCTCATTTCTCTACTATAAAGCGCTATAATGTTCAAGGAGCTTAGATATCTAACCTCCTTGACTTTCATAGTGCTTCAAGGAACAACGAAATTCGACATGCAAGCTACCCTCTGGGTGTCAATTAAGAAAGCTTTCACCCGGCAGGCAAGGCCATACGATATTACTATTATTATTATCTGAAGATTTACCACATTCTATCTAAATATAATCATAGTCTCTTCTGTGCTTTTCAAAGAAAAGAAAGCTTTACATTCGTGTCAAATCACAATAGTGCCAGAGACACTGATGCTCAATTTCCGTCTGTTTCTTTGTTCACGGAACAAATTAAAACAGGGAACTGTAATTTAATGAAACTTCTAATTTAAGTTGTTCACTTAGGGGATCGGCATCGCCGATATCAACCCCATATACTTGGGTATATTTATAATCTGCCTGATGATGATGACGATGATAATTGATGTTTTAAGGGTCCTAACATCTAGGTTATTGATCCCTAATGGTTTGGGTGTTCGTGAAAATGAGGATGAAATGGAAACTACTGCTACAACTAACTACTGACCTATCACTAACTTGTATACTAGAAGATGAAATGAAAAAAAATCAACAAGCGAAATAAAGGACAGGAGGAAGAGAAATACCCTCAACCCTCGAACAATGAGGATTGAGGGACTAAGAAGAATGGAGAGTCATGAAAGGCAGATAAGAAAGGGAAAGAGAAGAGGGTCCAGTTCAAAGCTAGTGGAAAATTGGGATAAACCGGACCAAGAGCAGAAATCCCTGGGGGTCGTCTACTCCCAAACTCAACAGCCGTGAGCCCTTGAGGGTGTAGCACTATCCAGGGTACACCATAAGTAGTGGGGCTACACACACCCTGACTCCTTGAGGGCTCTGAGCAGAAGGTATGAGATATCATGAAAATACCGTCGGGGTCGGAAGAGAACATGAGTTGACCCAGGGAGGTCGATGGGAAAGATGACAGAAAGGAGACTGGCATAAATAGGTGAATACAATGCCGGTCTCAGTTGTGTTCCCGTGGTCGCCAACTCACGTTCCACAAGCTGTGAGCCCCTAGGGGATAATCTGCCTGCTAACTTGCATTCTATCCTTGGCAGAGGCGGAAAACGAGCCTAGAGTCTTAAAACCCTATCAAACGTACTGAGCAATTTGGTAGTTATTCAGACCCATAGCTTGCTTGCAGTGAGTGTTGTTGTTCGTTGTTGATTGATTTACTGTCGACCAAAGTGCACTCGAGTTTGAAGGTGGTTTGTGAAGTAACCAATAGGCCGACTTTGATTTCAATAACATCATAATTTTTGTCGTTCTATTGTACGTTTGCTCATGTAGGTTTGGAATTTTAAATTTATATTTTAATATTTTTTATCGCAGTTGGAACACAAAAAGTGCCCGTTTTTAAGCGTGTTTCAACCATGCGTCACATTTAAGAATTATTATCTCAAATACCCGTCATCAAATCGAATTCTAATTTTAATACAATATACATTGGAATGTTGTGTCCAAGAAACACGGTTGTTATCATTGTTGTAAGGAAATTTTTTCTCGGCTCAGGGTAGTTGGAAAATGTAGTTCTTGGTCGCGTTGTAACCCTTATACAGCAAAAGATTATGCTGTATGACTGTGAAATACGTAAATTAATTCACTTATTTTATATTGGTTTGTATTTGTACGGGAAAATAAGACATGGTTCCGCAGCTAGCCGATAACGAGAAAGCTGTACAGCGTTGCCGAGATGGAGCCCATCACTTCCGTGTGACGCACGCCATGACGTGAGATGGGCTCCATCTCGGCAACGCTGTACAGCTTTCCCGGTATCTGCTAGCTGCGGACCCATGTCTTAATTTCCCGTACAAATGCAAACCGATATAAAATACGGGAATTAATTTACGTATTTCACGGTCATACAGCATAACCTTTGGATGTATAAGGATTACAACGCGACCAAGAACTACATTTCCAACCACCCCGAGCCGAGATAAAATTACCTTACAAAAATGATAACAACGTTGTTTCTTGGACACACAAAATTTTGAAATTAATAAACCAGTTATGAAATATTCCAATGTATATTGTGTTAAAATTTGGATTCGATCTGATGACGGGTGTTTGAGATCATAATTCTTAAATGTGACGCATGGTTGAAACACGCTTAAAAATGGGCACTTCTTGTGTTCCAACTGCGATAAAAAATATTAGAATATAAATTATAAATTCCAAACCTACATGAACTAACGTATAATAGAACGACGAAAATGATAATGTTATTGGATTTTATGTAGGTCTATTGGTTACTTCACAAACAACCTTCAAACTCGAGTGCATATAATATTTTGGTCGACAGTAGGTGCTTTGCGATATCGTGGTCAAGTAGCTCCGTGTACTTGGGCATGTGTGGGTAATGTAATCTGTGTTATTGTGATGGATGTATTAGTATGTGTATTTGTAATTCAGATGAGGATTGGGAAGGAGGTGAGCGTGGCTTTAAGTTATGGACAATCCCGGCATTTACCTGGAATAGAAGTGGGAAACCATGGAGAACCACTTACAAGAAGGCTCAGTTTTGCTTTACGACGCTGAGTGTACCCCGTTCACGACGCTGAGTGTACCCCGTTCCAGCCCTCACACTAGACTAATATTTCTTGGAAGAGCCTGGAATCGAACCCGGATCTCCGAGACGACAGCCAAGAATGCTAGCCGCTACACCACAATGTGGTCATGCTTGCAGTAAGTCAGGCTGTGTGGACGGGCGGTGGACTGATCTAATTAATTACAAAGGAATGAAGATAACCTAGTGGTTAGTTAGCAGTTAACAACGGGTAATGTCTTGTGCAGCTCTGCTTGACTCTCACCAAGGCGGACCGAGTTCGATTCCCGGTCAATGCATGTGAGATTTTAGAAGTTAAATATCACATAATGTGGTTCGGATTCCACGTACAAATGGAGGTCCCGTGGATCATGATCTATATCGTTGGGGGTATTCTAAGGAGTTCAGAAGTACTGAAGTGAATGCGCGAGCATCTCAATGGCTACATCCCTGTCTCTTCCTCTGAAATCAGTCTGCTGATATCACTTACAGTACATGCAGCGAAAGGTCACGGCGGGTTCACAGGATTCAGTTTCATCCTCTGATTGCAGATAAATCTCAGAAGAAGCCGCCAATGAGTTGATATCATGAAAGTCTGCCGCAGAATAGCTGCATATCCATATGCTTACCACTGACCAACTAAATTGCTCCCTATAGCCATAAGGGGCCACTGCAGGCACGCATCGGGTAGTTGTCTCCCTCACATCGGTGATGTTATCACTGCTATGTTGTTGTTCCATTCAGGGACGTGTGATATCCTGGTCATCAACCCACGCACTTGGATATTAAGTAATCTGGAATTAGCGTCATTGATTTCCTGACACCATGATAATCATGACAACCAGTGTTGGTCATCTAAGCAAAAGTGTACCGAAGCTTTCAACGCATCTGTTTCAGTTTTGATTGTCGGATGTGTCGGCCAAATTTTGAAACAATACTGATGGGATGTTTCGTTACAAACACTGAAAACTGCCTCTCAAAAACCAACACAACTCGGAAAGATTTGATCCAGTTATATAAAGATGTTAGATGCAAAGCTACACAAAACAACACTAGATGCTTTATTTAGTGCATGGTGCAAGCTTTTAACGTGATGGACGACGATGGAAATGTGAACATAGAACAGCTGAAGAAGAAAGCTCGTTTCGATCTACAGAGACGTCATCAGGGCCTGGCTTCATAAATGAGCTCAATGATAAGGCTAAGAAGAGCAACGAACGGTCTGATCCTTGTGAGAGAGCATTCCTATTTATAACTTCAGGTTATAAGACACTAATGGGGTATATGGATATGCAAGAAATGATTGCAACGGTTCAGAACATGAGCGGAGAACTGCTGGTGAACTCTTTAAGTGAACGTTTTTTGAAAAGTGACTAATATTTTATTTCATTCAGAGATGTAAAACTAATGATACATAGCCTACTCTAGGTCAATTGTTTACCAATAAATAAGAATTCTAAAAAAAAGTAGCGTCGTCTTTACGTTGCTGTAGGAACACAAGTTCTTAGTCACGCGCCCTAGTTACATGTTGTTTGTTCATTTATGCATACAAGATCAGTAGCGTCATCTATACGTGGCTGTAAGGACACGATCTCTTAGTCACGTGCCTTAGTTACGTTTTGTTCGGTTATGTATGCATACTGCAGTAGATCAGTAGCGTAATTTTTACGTTGCTGTAGGAGCACAAGTTCTTAGTCACGTGTTGTTTGTTCATCTATGCATACAAGGTCAGTAGCGTCATCTATACGTTGCAGTGTCCTCCCATGAGTTCCGATTCCCATGAGTTCCGATTCCCACCAGTTCCAAATTCTTCAGCGGATTAGCTATCTGCCAATTACACTGCCTGAGCGAGTCCCATCAGTTCCAATCACTACCTGAGCGAGTTCCAGCTTAGTTTTCTACAAAATTGTATTAATTTGTTTATTACCGTACTGAAACAAAACAATTTAATTAATTGGCTCCTCTAACAGAGGGGGGCGGACGCCATGGACCGGTAGCTCCCATAAGCATCTTTCACCTTGTCAGTATCTGTATCAGCATGTGTCTTTGTCAAAATAATCAGTTTTGGATTATATAAACAAAGTTCTTAAAATAGTATCCGCATGTCGCTTCGTCTTTGAACTGTTTTTTTTAAACTTATTTACAAGTCACTTAGTAATCAGCTCGTAGCTTCGTCAAATTGATCTATTAACTGAATTATTCTTCTCTTTATACTCTAATCAATGTGTACAGAAAAATAAACATTTCTTTAAAATACTGTTAAATCACCGATCTTTTCAAACTATTGGATTCTGTCGTCCATTGCAATATATTTTCTTTTCCTTTTCGTGGCTTGCAAATTCAACTCTTCCCGTATAATTTTTACGTCTGAATTTTGAGACTCCTTCTTCAAACACAACACCAAGTCTCTTACACGAGGATGTGTTTTTCCGCATTTCAAATTCAGCTTATGATTCCAACCTTCTACAGAGTTATTCGTTCTATGCCTCTTCCCATGGCAATTCCACATTTCAATCGAAATATGCACGTTTTCAAGCCATTGCTTGACAAAGTCATCAAAAACTCGATTAACTTTTCATTGTCAGGGGCCGTTCTATGAATGTGTAGCCAACCGTCTTCTACTTTTTCTGGTTTGAGGAATGCAAGTGCAGCACACTGCCTGATGCTGGTTCTGATTTCCTGGCTAGTTTTACACATACCCGAAAGCCCAATTCCTTGCACTTGGACTCTAGGAAATACTTCGTCTATCGCTTTGATAGCTCCAACCTCAAACATCAGAACTGACAGCTGGGTTTTCCAGAGGCATTCGGAACTAGTGGGACTCATTAGCTTATTTACTCAGGCGTGAATACGCGTTCGGAACTCATGGACCGTTTTTCCTAAGGAATTTGTTTTCGGAACTCATGGGAATGGAACTCGTGGAACGGAACCATACGTTGCTGTAGGAACTGAAGTTCTTAGCCACGTGGCGAAGTTACGTGTTGTTTGTTCATCTATGCATACTAGGTCAGTAGCGTCATATTTACATTGCTGTAAGAACACGAGCTCCGAGTCACGTACCTTAGTTAAGTTTTCTTTGGTCATCTATGCATACTTGGTAAGTAGCTTCATCTTTACGTTACTGTTGGAACACAAGTTTTTAGTCACGTGACCTAGTTACGTGTTGTTTGTTCATCTATGCATACTAGGTCAGTAGCGTCATCTTTACGTTGCTGTAGGATCACAAGTTCTTAGTCACGCCCAAAAGCTACGTGTTGTTTGTTCGTTTATGTACACTAGGTTAGTATCGTCATCTGTATGTTGCTGTAAGAACTCAAGTTCTTAGTTGCGTGCCTTACTTACAGAAATGAAGGCTGGACGTTTGTTTTAGACGAGTGAAAAATCGTAATGGAAGCCTGGAGGCGTGTTACTACAGTACCTGTGTTGTTGTCAGCTGCCCCATGCGGTCAGATGATGGACAAAACTATCTCACGCTACTACTGAAGTAGAGTCATTAGCAATAATTCTGTTCGTAACTATGTAACGTGTACTTCCGCGTTACACAGTTCTTCGACGTGGACTGTACTGTTCTGGACGGTGGTGGCGTCACGTGTTCAAGTCTGGAATTCCATTACATCAGACCGGGGGTGACAACTTTGAAGCGAGAGGACGAAAGAGATACTGTGTACAGGCTCACCCGCAAGCTTCAAGGTGAAGGGCAATCGTCTAAAACAAACGTCCGGCTTGTACGGTTTGTTCATCTATGCATTAGGTCAGTAGCGTCATCTAAATGTTACCATAAGATCACAAGCTGTTAGTCACGTTTCGTAACGAATTTATTTGTTTCGTTTGATGTCCAACGCTGAAGTGTAAAAATTATCGCGGAGGGAAATGTGCAGACAAGAAAGAGGATGAGTTTAATAAATTTATCCTCGACACGACATTCTCCTCGACAACTACCGATGCAAAAAAAAAGTAAAAAAATACTTCATTAGGCTCTGATGTCACAAAGTTGTTAACGTATCCAAGACGTGCATTTTTTGTTAGTTCGTGTGTTCTATACGGTACACGTCTTGCGGAATGGTGATACGGTTTAGTGTGTTCCTTTCTTTCGGTAATCTTGTGCATTACGTTAGTTATTCCTGCAGCAGATAAGTACATGCAGTTATTTGAAACCTAAGTCGTGCACATACTGTCTGCAACCTCCCGTCGCTGTGTAAGGCGAGAATACTAGATAACATCACGTGACCTATTTGGGATTGTGAGGTAAGTAGGGTCGGGTTATTGCACTACAGTACATTTTGCTCTTACCGCTGTCTTCTTGCAACCTTAAGACTAGGATGTGTAGATTCTGTCTAATAACCTGCGTCATTGTGATGGCTGTATAAGCGAATTTGTACAGTTGAACTTGGTTATAACGGTATCGTTTTCAACGACAACTGGGCTGTAACGTCATGTTTTATGCGGTACGAGCGTATTCTTCATAAGAAATATGTTCTAATAATAATACTGTTATTGGTTTGACGTCCCTTTTAACTACTCTGGCTTTTAGAGACGCCGGGTTGCCGGCATTTTGTTCGAAGGGGATCTTAAACGTGCCAGAAAATCTACCGACACGGCTCCCTCGCATTTGCACACCTGACAGCGCCAGGATTCGATCCTGCAACCTTGGACACAGCGAGCGAGAACGTTACTACTGAGCCACGCAGCCAGCAGGAATAATGTTCCCAGTATTGCTTAATACGATAAATGATTATGCGTGTACCTCGCATATAATGTCATTTTCAACCTCAGTGTGTAATAATATTTACCAAGAATCAACCTACAAGCTATCTGTTGTTGAAACCAGGCAAATTCTTTTCCCTTCTCTTCCCTTCTCTTCCTCTACCTTCCCCTTTTTTCATATCTTTTTGTTTTCATTTTCATTTTCTTTTTCCTTTTTCTTTCCGTTTCCCTTTCGTTCCTTTTCCTTTCCTCACCCCAGGGGCTCACATCTAGTGGGTCGTGGGTTGGCGACCACGGGGCCCCAGCTGAGTCCGGCATTGCTTCCACTTCCTTGTGCCGGGCTCTTCTCCGTCTTCTTCCCTGTCGACCTCACTTGGTCAACTCTTGTTCTCTTCTGACCCCGACGGTATTAGGGTATCCGAGGCCTAGGGAGTCACTTCCTTTCCCGCCTTAATTGGCCGTTGTCTCATCTTTTCTGATACCCTCCTTCTGCGAGGGGTCAGCCTTCTTTTTCTTTTCCTGCCTTCTGCTCAAGGCCCTCAAGGAGGTAGGGTGTATGTAGCCCCACCACTTCTGGTGCACCCTAGATAATGCTACACCCTCAGGGGCTCACGGCTGGTGAGTTCGGGAGTTGGCAACCCCGTGGGATTACTGAGCTGGGTCTGGTCTTCCCCCTTTTGTCCCTTACCTGTGGGGAGGACCCTCTCGTCTTTCACTTTCCTATCAGACTTTCATGGCTCTCCTACCTTCCAAGTCCCTCAATCCGCATTCTTCGAGGGTTGAGGGCATTTCTTTTCCTGCCTTGTGCTCTAGGCCCTTAAGGAGGCAGGGTGTATGTAGCCCCACCACTTCTGGTGCACCCTAGATATTGCTACACCCTCAGGGGCTCACGGCTGGTGAGTTCGGGAGTTGGCGACCCCGTGGGATTACTGAGCTGGGTCTGGTCTTCCCCCTTTTGTCCCTTACCTGTGGGGAGGACCCTCTCGTCTTTCACTTTCCTATCAGACTTTCATGGCTCTCCTACCTTCCAAGTCCCTCAATCCGCATTCTTCGAGGGTTGAGGGCATTTCTTTTCCTCCTGTCCTTTATTTGCCTTATTCTCCTTTTGTTTTCCATTTCTTCTTCTAGTATATAAGTTAGTAGTTAGTTTTAGTTATAGCCTAGTTTACATTTCATTTTCATCTTCACGATCACCCAAACCATTAGGGGCCGATAACCTAGATGTTAGGCCCCTTAAAACAACAATCATCATTATCAACAACATCATCATCATCATTATTTTCCTTTCCTGTTCGGTTTCCTTTCCTTTGCCTCTTCCTTTCTGTTCTTTTTCCTTTTCCTTTTCCGTTCACTTTTACTTTTCCTTTCCTGTTCCTTTTCCTTTCTTTTTCATTTTCCCTTCCGTTTCGTTTCCTTTCCATTCCATTTTATTTTCCTTTTTACCGCTCCTTTTCCTTTCCTGCTCCTTTTCCTTTCCTTTCCCTTCCCTTCCGTCATTCCAGATATTGAGGTTGGCTACCCCGATCACGTAAGAAAGATTCCGTAATTCTGTGTGTCATTGAGGTCTGATAATAGGCCTACGTTCCGTTTTATGTACACCTGAGCTGGCTGGTCACTGACATCAGCACTTGTTTCGGGAGAATGACGTAACGTGACGTCATGACGAGTTGACCTCTCTGTCAATAAACAACTGAGTCCCCTCGAGATCAAACAGACATAAATCACGTCATGATTGTCTTTAATTAAGGTCAGTTCGTTGAGTGTGGCAAACCGGTCGCGCAAATGTTTCAGCTACTGTATTTATCTGTGTCGTTGTTGTTGGTTACTATGCAAGCGTTCTGAACCTTTTTGAGACTATGAGCTCCACTTCCATACCAATCCAAGTATCCAAGAGCCATTAAATCGAATATATTAATAATAATAATAATAATAATAATAATAATAATATCGTATGGCCTCGGATGCCGGGTGCATGCTTTGTAATTTGACACCCAGAGGGTATCTTGCATGTTGAATTTCGTTGTTCCTTGAATCACTATGAAAGTCAAGGAGGTTAGATATCTAAGCTCCTTGAACACTATAGCGCTTTCTAGTAGAGAAATGAGGAACTTTGTGTTGGCGGAAACTCCCGAGATTAATTTTGCCATTATGAACACGGCCTACTGAATTCAAATGGGTTCGACGTTAAGCCAACATCGTATGACATGCGTGTTGTATTTTTGCCGCCTTTCAAAAAATCACTTACCACGGCCAGGAGCGAACCTGCAATCTTGGGGTTAGTTGACCGACACGCTATTCACTCACCCACCGTGGCAATAATAATAGACTTATAATAATAAACAGGCCTCAAAATCTCTTATGAGAAAACGGAATGCGTTGAATACAAACATGGCAATGAGAAGTATTTCGAATCAAGGTTTAGAAAAATCAAAAGAACAGACAATTTCAAATATCTTGGTCAACGGATTTAACCTAATGGCCTTGATAAGGAAGCAAATAAAACCAGAAAGATGGAGACTGCATATAGATTAACAAAGGCGCACGGACGGCAGGTTCCAGACGCAATTCAGAGAAGCCGAGGTGAACAGCTAAACTCCTAACACATAGCTGGGATTATAGGCTCACTCGTTAGCTCATAAACTCACTCCGAAGCTAGTAATTTAAATTTCCACTGATGGCGATTGTTGGAAGAAATGAAAACGTAAAAATACGTATAGTGGGCGATGTACAATGAGCCAAAATATTCAGTACTGGAGCTGTTATTTATTAATTAGTGGGATGATAAAGTAATTGTTCAAAATGTGCACCATCACGCTGTAGGCAGTGTTCATAACGGCCACGCAGATTTTGAAACATAGCCAGAAACATAGGTTACTGCAGATTCCTGAAAAATGAGATGCACTTCTCACGTAATGCAGGCACAGTTCTAGGTGAATCTGTACAGCTGAACACTTTCTCCTTTAACATTCCCCACAGGTAGGCGTCAGGTGGTGTAAGGTCAGGGGAATGTGATGAGTAGTTGAGCTCAGTCCCACGGTAAATGATTTGTCCTGGAAAGGTTTCTTGCGAGTGGGTGAAACTTTATAGGGTGTTTTAGTGCCAACGATAGCTTGCCTTGTAGTAGTACCTGCTGACAACGTTAAAAACGCTAGCAGTCATCGCGTACGACGATGTAGTTGAGTTGTACTTTTATAGATGGCAGCAAAATCGGAAAATTGGTGAGTATTTTTGTTAATGTTGTATATTTAATTAATATTTGAATATATATCAATAGTAAATACTTATTGCAGTGCTTGGAAAAGAATACAATCGGTTTCGAACAATATTATACGAAGACATTGAATTATATTGAATCACACATCAACTTTAGTCGATACTCTGCGCTTGAAAACGATATCAGATACTATCGATATAATTCAAAATAAGAGCTGGTTATTCCGACGCTTCCAATAATTCAAACGTGATATTTCTTAATTCGATTGATAGGAAGTACCGCACTGACAATTAAATAATACTGGTGTGTGATAAGTGCAGCTGTAATTTTGTCTTACAATTCATTTTTAATATTGTAGTATAGTAGCCTACTCTTTCTATTTGTACATATCTGTGGGGTAGGCCTATGTCATGCTATGTGCTTTGTGGAAACATGAGCTGATAACCTTGAAACATCCACAACTATTGTGAAAGTGCCTATGTTTTCTTCTCTACCTGATATCACAAGGGGAAGAAATTGCATATTATTAGACCAATTACTAAAATATGACCATTATAAGGCAGGGGAAAGAAAGGAAGGAATATATAAAGTAGTGGTGAGGGGATAGAACAGGGGAAAGGGTTGAGTAAGCACGGGCCGGGAGGGGAGAGAGGCAAATAGGCCAGGTCGGGGACGGATCGCACACGAAAGTGCATCGTCGCGCCATCTCATATTGTCAGTTGGAACTACTTGCGCCGAGCAATAGGTTGGTGTCCAAATTTTGCATTAAGATGCAGCTCTAGCCATACATCCTCCTTGGTTTCTTGCAGCATGGCCAGTGACTGTCGAGCGGGTTGGCAGGTCGCCCCTTCCTGTTGAAACCACTGTCTGCCTATGTCCATCCATCCAATGGTTCCTGGCACGAAAAAAAAAAACCTCTTAGATCCTGAAGAAATGGCCTGACCACCATGTTCCTGTAATGTTCCTGAGTAACGAACAAGCACACTATTTGCTGACACTGCACAACATATCGTCAAACGAGGTTTCTGGTCTACCGGACCTTCCCCTACAATGACACAATACATTACCACTACAACAAAAAATCGTAACAATAGACAGCATAACTGGGTTGTTTGGTGTCGCTTAATTAAATTGTTTGCCATATTGTTCAGCCTTTAACTTCAAACTCGGCCCGCCTTAATATCCATTTCCGAACGAGCTAAAATACAAGGTGCGTTTAAAAAGTAACGAGCCGGAGACTGGAATGTGCAAACCGGTGACGACATCGGCTAATCTTGAGGTGTTGTTCCGACCAGAGCGTGGAAGGTCACAGCCCGCCACTAGAGGGCACGCGAGCACGTCACGTGATGATACAAAGCGAGCAGCAGCATGCATCAATCGTCCAACGCTGCCAGTCGCATTGCAAACAGTGACATGGAGGCGTCAACCGAAGAGCAAAGAGGTGTTGTTCAGTTTCTGACAGCGGAAGGAGTAGGGGGAATGGACATTCATCGCCGAATGTCACAAGTGTACGGCGAACACTGCAAGTCCCTTGCAAGGGTCAAGGCGTGGCACAAGCGCTTCAGGGAAGGACGGATGTCGTTAGCCGATTATGCCGGTCTGGGGCACCCCCCCCCCCCCCCCCTGAATTACCGATGACAACGTCCAGCTGGTTGTTGCACTCATTACCCAGGAACGCCGAGTGACAGTGAACGCCATAGCCGCCGTGGTCGGATTGAGAGTCGGAAGTGTGCACACCATCATGAAGGAACGACTGCACTTGCGCAAAGTGTGTGCCCAATGGGTGCCCCACAGTCTTCAACCACACCAGGAAGCATGTCGAATGGCCCTCTGTCTTGGTCATCTGCAGCGCTATGCGAGGGAAGGGTACGGGTTACTAGCACGAGTGTTGGCTGGAGATGAGTCATGGTGTCATCACTTCGAACCAGAATCCAAACGACAAAGCCTCCAGTGGAAGCATCCAGGGTCACCACCACCCAAAAATAGCAAGGCCTTCCACACGAGTGCAGGAAAGGTATCCTCCAGCTCGTTACTTTTTGAACGCACCTTATAATACTCCACTCTGAAAATGTTTTCCTCCGTCGTGCGACCCATTTGCAACTCCAACCTCACAGCACAATGTTCTTTGTACTACTAGGAACTCATAATACTGGTGCAACGATACGTCGACGAACTGACATGCGCATGAGAACTGCGCAAAATCCAGTACTGTATATTTTGGTGCTTACTGTATTAAAGATAGAGATATGCTGTCATGGACTTTTTTGTAGGACTCGATTCACTGAAATCGTTCTGCTCGGCTTCCTTTGGTTATGAATGAATGTTTTTCTACAAAAACCTTCCTCGAGAAATCCTATACAAAATGGAGAAAACCGCATTAAAATCCATCCAATGGTTCTCGAGATTGCCTGTTACATCCAAGAATCGGGGACTTTATTATCGATGTAGAGTTCATTCTGTGGATTTTGGCCTCCTGCTTACCACGGTAAACAATGGTTTACTTGCCAATCTCTTTTTGTCCTCCCAGATTTTTTTCATACGGTCGCTAATTCTCCTTCTGTCTCCGGGCCAGATGACCATGGTTTTTGGTGGACATAAACGAGAGATGAAGGGGAGCAGTAATTGATTGTATGACATGTTCCGATTGTAACGCGATCGTCATCAGATCATGTTCACCTAGGCTTACACAAGGTACGGCGAATATATTTACACTTACGTAAAAATATATTTACTGTCGTAAGACCAGCATTTCTGAATGGCTCTGAAACATTGACAACAAGGAAAACACACACAAACAGGCTTGACGTCACGGAAATGAAATTGCTCAGGTGGATGAGCGAAGTGACTAAGCGTGATAGAGTGGAAAATGTCAAAATAAGAGGAACATTGAAGGTTGTGGAAATATCTAAGAAGATACAAGAATAGCGACTTCAATGGTACGGGCATGTGAGAAGAAGAGAGGAATCCTACGTGGGGAGGACGATGCTAGACATGCAAATACAGGGAGTGAGATTGCGAGGCAGACCTAAACGACGATGGATGGATTTTGTACGGGAGGACCTCAGAGAAAACCAGTTGGCGGAAGAGGATGTGCATGACCGGGCTAAATGGAGGAGAGTTGTCAGAAACATCGACCCCACAAAGGGGTGGGAATGATGTAAAGAGAAAGATGAAGAATATATTACGAAGGGTTTCTAACATGTGTAATGTGTCGTTCTTATTTACGGATAGTATTGCTCAGTTCTATAACTGTTGCGTTGTTGTTAATATTGTTTAAGAATGTCAACACTGTGATCACAATTATCCAGTTAATAATCCCCCTTCCTTGTTTGCGTGTTAATTACAACCTCGTGGTGAAGTGGTTAGCATTCTTGGCTGTCGCTCCGGAAGTCTGAGTTCAATTTCCGGCTCTGCCAAGAAATTTGAATTCTAGGGCTGGAACAGGGTACACTCAGCCTCATTAGGCAAAACTGTGAAGAGGAGGATTCCATTCCCATCTAAGCTATCCTGGAAGTGGTTTCCCCAGTTCTACTCCTGGTAAATGCTGGGATGGTTCCTAACTCAAGGTCACGGCCGTGTCCTACCCAATCCTATCCCGAATTAATAAATGCATACACTAGAACAGCCAGCACAATAAGGTTATTACACAAATTACACACACACAAATACTCGGGACTATATGACCACGATGTTGCAGCCCCTAAAATAAGCAACAACAACGACAAGAACGACGACAACAACAACTACAATAACAACAACAAAAAAAGGCAATGTCTTCTTATAGAGGTCTACTAATGAGCTCAACGGTACACCAGTGCCGGTGTGTAACCTCGCAAGAGAAATGGCAAAAAACAAGAAATGTTGCTGAAGTTTAATTACCTGGCATTGAAAGCCAATATATTTTCATATGTATTGAAATTGAATAATCGGTCCTTTCCAGCTCTATTTTATTAATTATGCATGGCCTATGCTATCGAGACTCTTCAGATTGAGCTCATTGGAACGAGATGTTCGTTTCTTTATTTTGCTCACCGGTCGCAAGGATCTGCAGCAGAATGACGTCACCACGTGCTACGCCGTAAATGCCACTGCCTGTTGTAATAAGATGAGTCGTAAAGAGGCAGTGATAGTCACAGAGTGATGCTGCATAAAACAGATTTCTTGCAGTTCCATTTCTGTCGGAGAAGGCTGTACTGCAATGTTACTGCTATTAATCCTGTCCAGGTGCAGCGTAAATGGAAGTTGACTTTTCCATTTCCTGTCGTTAAATACAGTTAGTGTTATATTAGCTACCTCTCACACCAACTGTCGTATTTATTACCCTGCAACAGTTGCGGGTGGGGTGCTTACCCTATATTGTAGAGGGCAGAAGGTGGCCTGGCCTCTTTGCCTGCTTCAAAATTATGATTAGGGGTGGTGCTTTTTCACAAATGCGTATAATGGATTGCACTCCTTAATGTGTTTGGAGAAAGTGACACAATGCGAAATTGAATCAAAATGCAAAATTTACACCAAAATGCTACATAAATGCGAAATCCACTTCTTTTTTAACATAACGTTTTTTATTCTTTCTTTTCGTATGGAAGCTTCAAATGAGAAGTTTCTATATCCGGAATATTTGTATGATGGTTTGACCTCCGGTTTGGAATGTGGAAAGTAATCGCTCCTGCACTTTTTGCCCGCCCTTCGCGTAGGTCAACAACTGCTCTAACGGTGAGACCGAAAATGTCTATAAAACAGCTCTAAGATTTCATTTTACAATGTTAATGATTCATGAACCAGAATGCACTTCCCCACTTTGGTGGATTTTAAAGCAAGACTTGAGTTGATTTTGTGTATTTTCTCTGTATTGTTATGTTTTTGCATCAGTATAAATTTCGTTCTGTGTAATACTTTGATTTCTAACAATTGTCTTCTGTGTTAATTTAACCTAATTAATTTAAAATCAATACATAATTTATTACATGCATTTTACCTCACTATTAACCTCCCCCCCCCCCCCCCGACGGGGCTGACAACTTGTGGGACGTGGGTTGGCGACCACGGGACCCCATCTGAGACCGGAATTGTTTCCACTTACTTGTGCCGGGCTCCTCTCTGTTATCTTTCCTCTCGACCTCCCTTGGTCAACTCTTGTTCTTTTCCGACCCCGAAGGTATTAGGGTATCCGAGGCCTAGGGAGCCTTTCACTTTCCCGCCATAATTGACCCTTCTCTCCTCTTTCCTGATCCCTCATTCTTCGAGGGTTGAGGGCATTTCTTTTCCTCCTGTCCTTTATTTGCCTTATTCTCCTTTTGTTTTCCATTTCCTATTCTAGTATGAAAGTGAGTAATTAGTTTTAGATATAGTTTAAGTTACATTCTCATGTTTCACTATCACCCAAACCATTAGGGGCCGATAACCTAGATGTTAGGCCTTTAAAAAAACAGCAATTATCATCATCATCATCATCATATTAACCTTTTTACAAATGTGATTTAAATTTCACATTAATTACATTTCAAAATCACTCTAAATTTTCAAAACAAAATACTAAATTTCCGATTAAATGATGCTAAAATCACCATCCCTAATTGAAAAATGAAAATCCACAGCCTGCTTCCTGACTCCGACCGGGTCAGGAATGGAATGAATGAAGCCCCGATCTATCGGCGAGGATATGAACTGTGGCGGATGCCGAGGCCTGACGCACTCCTCTGGGCAATGATTAAATGAATGACAGATGAAATGAAATGATAGTGGAGAGTGTTGCTGGAATGAAATTTTGACAGGGAAAACCGGAGTACCCGTAGAAAAACCTGCCTGCCTCCGTTTTGTCCAGCACAGATCTCACATGGAGTGACCGGGATTTGAACCACGGACCCAGTGGTGAGAGGCCGGTGTGCTGCCGCCTAAGCCACGGAGGCTTTTACCATCCCTAATTATGATTCATATATTGTACTGTAATGTTTGGGTTGGTTCTAATGGAAACTTTCCTATGAAGTCGTGAAATACACAAACATTGTAAGCCTATCTGTTTAGCCTTGTTCCTGGATTTAACCTAAATTTGTGGTTTTCTTTCCTCAAATTGCTATAAAATGCTAAATTTCAAATGTATAAAAGCTACAAAATGCTAAATGTTCTAAAAAAATGCTAAATTTCTGACCACAAAATGCTAAAATTCATCATTCCTAATTATGATTCATATAACGTTTGGGTTGGTACAAATGTAGTCATTCCTATGAAGTCGTGATATACACAAACATTCCCTGGAATTCCCGAGCTTTTCTCTACACTTCATGAACCATTCCCCTTGCTTGCCGTAGTCTTTCTCAGTCCCACTCCTTCATGGCATTTACACAATTCCTTCCTATTTTCAGTTCGAAATCCTGTCATACCCGACACTTAGAAATGTTTTCTACTAAAATTTGTCACTGAATCAAGAACTCCAAATCTTAGTGCTTTTGCTCACAAAAGTGCCTTTATGGATGCGAAACCGCATACCATTGTTTACCGGTTCATTGGCATTTTGACTTCTACCATGAAGACACTTCTCCAACAGTTGGGGGCTGGACAGATCTCTAAGAATGAGCTTCATTTCCTCCGTACAGGCAAGAGGAAGATTTGTGAGTTTGGACCAGGGGCATATATACAATGTTTTGGGGGTGGAGGGGGAGGGGGAGGGGGGAAGGCTGGCTATCCTGGTAAATTGTGAGTATTCTCAGGGAATTTTCACCGCAAAATACCCAGAAATATCAACCAATATCTTAGAGCATATAACTTTGTGTAATTCTTTTAGATAAGATTCAAAGTTTATATAGCCTACAATTACTGACAATACAAAAAAAGTTTAAAATACAACACAACACACAAATAAAATTTTATACTTAATGTACTTTCTACTATGGTATATGGAATATGAATGGCAAATATCTAAATATTTGTCAATTTACTAAGCAGAAAGGTAACAGATTTCTTTTTTTTTACAAGCTGATAATTTATTTCTCAAAAGTACCGTACTGTGGAATTCACAGTTTTGCCTCACAAGATTGAGTGTACCCCGTTCCAGCCCTCAGGCTAGAATTAAAATTTCTTGGCAGAGTCGGGAATCGAATTAGTCTAATTTCAATCTTAATAATGTTTATAACTTAGCCAATAAGTTAACTTCTTTAGTTTTCAGATATTTGCAGCAGTCTAACGAGCAAAGTAAATGCTGAGGATTTCTTAGCAGATGAAAATAAATCGCCCATATCGCTCATCTCATTCCTTACCGCCGGCATTTTAGCTCTTTGGAAAGTCAATATGCATTACTTTCTTAAAAATACGATTACATCTCGGCATTTTGAACTTCAGTTATTGAATATTCATAATACATTCGCTCAAATTTAAAAAAAAATCT
The DNA here is from genome assembly GCA_946902985.2 of Meconema thalassinum. Lineage (NCBI taxonomy): Eukaryota > Metazoa > Arthropoda > Insecta > Orthoptera > Tettigoniidae > Meconema > Meconema thalassinum. Next base: position 353,850,550 of record OX336392.1, read on the forward strand.
TAGTAGTAGTCTAATCATGCAAATTAATGACATGGAATACATAATTAATAAACAAAAGACAGTCAAAACTAGTACAGTCTAGCCACCACAGCTAGATTGCAAAAGGTACATACATCCTAGTCTTCACAATCGCAGAGTTATGGCAATGTATTTCAACTGGTTTTTGCAGCCATTACCGATGATTATCTCATTGTTAGCGCAAGTGTGAATTAAAATTATGGCAATTTCTAATGGTTAATGATTTTAAAGGGCAGTAAAAACAATGCTCATTTTGACAATGTTAACCGTTCCGTGCCTCCTTAAATGAGGAACCACCCCAGCATTTGCCTGGAGTAGAAGTGGGGGAAACTACGGAAAAGCACTTCCAGGATGTCTCAGGTGGGAATCGAACCCCTCTCTTCTAAGTTTTGCCTCACAAGGCTGGGTGTACCCCGTTCCAGCCCTCAGATCAGAATTAGATTTCGTGGCAGAGACGAGAATCCAACCCGGACCTCTGGCGCGACAGCCAAGAATGCTAGCCGCGGCACTATGAGATGGTAATTGACTACAATGACGACAAACGAGTGCACGTTTTAATTTTATTTGCCTGAAGGGAACACGTGCTTCCACAAACCATACTTTTGTGTCCAGTTTCAAGTTTCAGTGATGTATATTTTTATTTTGAGCCGAACACATTCATATTGTAAAAGACAGTACATAACAATTGGTCCTACCACAATATTATGAGAGGTAAGATACACCTCTTAACACTGAACACAGACATTGAATCAGATTCATCGGGTGAAGAAATCGAGCATACGTTTCGTTCAACATTCTCCATTTGTGGCCATAAAATGAAGTACTGTAGGCCTATACGGTACTCAATTCATGAAGTATCATGAACGAGCAAGCCGATGTGTTCATTGAGAAAAGAGCCGATAGTCAACTGAAAAGGATTCCATTACAGAGACCTTAAGACGGGTGGTGGTTACTTGACAAGAGGTGACGACCAAGTTCCACCCAAAGTGTACTTCTGAGAAAGTGACGGTATGAATCACGTATTGAGAATGTGTTTCAGTAACATTCCTAGAACATTCGTCGATACGTTCATACCGTACTTTCCCGAAATTTCGTGGTTTCCAAAGGTTTGTTTCTAAAGGTATGATTAGTTGCTGTTGTTCTCTGTTTACAGCCATATATTCTTCTTCTTGTTCCGTATAACTACTGCCCACGACATTCAACTATTGTGTTTAGAGTGGGTCTTGATGTTTGCTCAGTAGTCGCGCATCCTCTGGCTGTGTCGTTTCTTTCCCTCCTTTGACTAGAGGGCACCTGTCTTCTTCCATGGAGGTTCGTCCTGGAACTTCATTTGCTTCAGTTCACTCCAAAAAGACGTTCGATCTTTTATGTATTTTTCCATAACTCCCAGCTCCAGCAGATGTTTATCCACTTCTGTCAGCCACGGTGACTTGGTCTTCCTTCTTTGCCAGTACCGGCGTGTGAGAAGCTGGTTGGTCAGCCTGGTTGGATGCATCCTGGAGACGTGTCCATAAAATGCTAGACGTCTCTTCCTGGCCACGTCTGTAATTCTTTCGGAGTACTGTGACTATAGAGCTCCTATTTGGGTCGTCTTTTGGATTCACTCCCTTCCTTGACCGGTCCCAATATCTTCCACACTTGGATTTCAAATTTGTCCGTGAGCCCTTTCCTGTTTAATATGAGGCATTCAGAGGCATATAAGGCTTCAGGGCGGATGACTGATAGTGCGTTATTTTGGTGTTGCGGGAGAGGCACTGCTTATTCTAGGTGTTCTTAGTTGGTATGCAATATATAAGTATTATTATTTTAAGCGAACTCCCCCAATAAATGGAAGACGTTAAGCGAATACAGTAACTCAATCATCTTTTATTTTGTTCTTCTTCTTGTTCCAATAGGCTTTCATTCTTTCCGAGAAGACTCGTTTATATTCTTCTGACCTCTTTGGTCTGTACTGTTTTTGTTTTGGTTGCTCTGTGGTAACTTCTTATTTGTTTAGCCTAATTTGCGTCTGAAGGTGTCCCTTTATGAGATGTCTGTAGAACTTGTTTGTGTTTTTCAGGTCCTTCCGAAATTTTTCTAGCCAAGGCAGTTCTTGAGTGAGGTTACAATGCAATCTATCATAATTTCATCTACCGTATTATGTCATAATCTATTATCCATTTCCATATATTATTATTATTATTTTTATTAATTATTTTTCTTTTTGTTTCCAAATTTGAGCCTTGCTTTGTGCTAATCTTCACCGTTTCCCTCATGTATCGCATGTTCGTAAGGAATGTTTGGATTTATCTTTTTTAAAAGAGGGCGTTATATCTTCAGCTACAAAATTAGTCTCGTTCATTTCCACATTATAAATTATTTTAGTGTAATTATTTCATTTTTATTCCGAGCAAACTCAAAATAAATGTTTTTAACGTTTCATAGAAAGACCAATTAAAGTCAAAAATGGTTGAGTGAGATCCATTTTGAAGCCGAAGGTTTAACAGGAAGTCTACTTTAAAAAAATGAAAAATCCAAAAATTCCTATAAATATGGGATATACAGTATGAGGAAAACGATAGATTAGCACAGAGCAAGAATGATTTTTTTTAAATTGGATAAAAATAGTTAAGATTTGAATTTTTAAAATTTAGATCCTTGCTTCCAATAGCAATATGTGTGTGTTTCCTTAGAAATTTGTATAATTGTTGTACAAGATCTATGACAGGCACAGTTATAATATTAAAGTAGTTATTGATTTAGCTGTCAGTTCCCCCTCAAGCGTTTACATCACGAACATTGTGTTTTCCATAGTTCCTCCGCATAGGCATTTATGTGCAGTTATTGTCAGCTATTTGTAAGAGTGCATATTCCTTTTTATTGTTTGAAATGCAGTGAACATTACGGTGGATTCCAGCACCATTATATGACCGCGCAAACATTAGGGACCGTGCACTGCGCTCGTTAATCATACTTCGTGCTCACTAATTAATGGCAGCTCTGCGCCACACTGGGGGAATTCTCGCTCGTGAGGATAAAAATAAGTAACATACAGTACACTGAACTTTTGAAAACCAAATTATTCTGTGTAATTAGAAGCTTGTTATGTTCCTACACATGAATGAAAACTTCTAGCTTTATGAGACCGTTAAACTTGTGAGCATAAGCTACTAGACTAAACCACAGGACATAGAACAGCCCACATGAATTAACCAGGAATGGAACACGGTTCGTCTTGGTGGGAGGGAAGCAGTTTGACAGATGCACCATCACATCCTATCTCCTACACTTCATTATACCAGGTGGTATAGGATATGTTTTGCGGTTATAAGAAGAAATTTGGCATAATAATAATAATAGTCTAATAATAATATTATTAATAATAATAATAGGTATCACAAAATTACAAAAAACCTACAGACTTACATGGAACCACTACAACAATAAGAAGAAGTTCCGTGACGAACTAAAGAGTCTACTTTTCTTAAAATTAAGATTCATGCCAATGATTAATCTACAGTATATGAATCTATCTAGAATAATTACGAAATTAAGTTGGTAATACCGAAAAGTCTAATTAGTTCGAAATATACCTGGTATAATGTAGCCTAATAGAGCACTACAGTTGGCAGCCCTCGTGACTGAATATATTCTTAGTTCCATCTCTTAAGGTACAGAATACAAAATTTGGTTGAAGTCCAATGGAGGTTACATGCTGTTAGACATTGGATCTATCAGCACACGTAACAGCATGTTGGCAACAATGTCATGCGTGTGCTGGTCAGAAATAATCTGAAATATTATGATATTTTGTTGTGCCAATTTTGGATGAAATCCATTTGTTAGTATAGAAGTTACATATATTTTAAAATTGGACCTATCAGCAGGCATATAATTATGTTGGCAGCACTGACGTATATTAATCACTCCACATTAATCTGTAATGTCAGGTGCCATACGTGTGCAAAGTATAGGATTGTTGGCTTGCATACTTTCTGATATTGTGATATTAGGGTTAAAAAATATAGACAGCATTTACTAACAGTTCGCAGCACTGATTGCTCTTAAGAATACTTATAGTCATATCAGTTATGTTACACATAGCACATACGAAATTTGGTTGTAATCCAACTGATAGTATAGAAGTTACATGTATTTAAAAATTGGTCCTATCAGCAGGCTTAAAATCATGTTGGTAGAACTGACGTATATAAGTTACTCCAAATTAATCTAAAATGTCAGGTACTATACGTGTACATAGTTTAAAGCTGGCGGCTTGCATACTTTCTGATATATTGGTATTTGGATAAGAAAATATATAGAGAGAGAGCATTTATTAATAGTTGGCAGCCCTGGTGGCTCTTAGGAATAGGTTCAGTCATATCTGATTATGTACACAGATTACATACAAATTTTGGTTGAAATCCAAAGTGTTACGGCTGTGAGTTTGTTCCAACGCTCGCCGCATGAGTCACAACTGCCCCAGGGCTGGGCTGCTCGGCCTCAGTGTATTGCGTGCGCCTTATGCAACAGGACTGCTAGGACAAAGGGGTGGTCCAGAATATTCGTGACTGAGCCAGCGATGGAAACCTCGAGAAGCCGTGAACCCTGGATGGGTCTAGAAGCATTTATTGAGTCACCGGCCTGCTATATAAGAGCGACCTGTCAATCAACAGTGTGTGTGTTTTACGAGCTAATGCGAGCGTTTATCGTGAGCGACAGAAGTGTGGTGACTTGCGAAACCCCTAGTGAAGCCGTTTCTCTTGACAGCGAGGAAGTGAGATGCATACAGGGGACTGCCTGTGTTTTCGTAAGTAACTGTAATTTGTGTACATAGAGGAGACTTGCATGTAGTTCTGTCAAGGCCACCAGACTCATTAGCGAGAAGATTAACTGTTGACAAGTGAAAGAGGGCAAGGGCTCTCCATAAGCAAGAGTCTTGAGGAAACTGGAGTAAGGTTCCAATTGCTTGTATTTGCTGATGAGTAGTGTATCTTCCTGCAAGCAATAAAGCTAACTTCTCTTTAACGCAGTAATTGGTGTTGTGATTTCTACCCACCGTAATCCAGTTAACAAAAGTGCCACTAGGGGGGTGGCATGTAACAATAGTGTAGACGTTATATGCATTTAAATATTGGACCTATGAGAAGACTTAAAATTATTTTGTCAACACTGTCATGTATGGCTTCCTGGACATTAAACTGAAATAGTATCATCTACATGTGTGCCAATTTTGAAATAGCTCCCATGCATACCTTCCAAGATATCCAATTGGAGCTCAAATTTCTAGTGCGTTTTTGCAGCAGTTAGTAGCACTGACATCATTTTCAAATATGGGCTTGAGAATATTCCGGTATACATCTTTACTCATACTAAATTTGGTTTCGATCGCTGCAGCCGTTTAGGAGTTGATAAGGTGGGGGACACACACACACACAGCCAGACACACATTTTCCCGGATCGATCTAATACGTCAACTGTTCCCTCATTTTTGCAAAATGTAAAAAGTAGTCTTAAAAATCTCCACCAATGCAAAATTATGACACTATAATACAGTAGTCCTACCAGAAGCCTTATACGCTTCAGAAACGACAGCAATCAAGGGAAGAACAAAAATCAAGAAACTAGAAAAACAAGAGAGAAAAGTACTCAGGAAGATCCACGCGTCAGTTCAGAAACAGTGAATACGTATAAAGAGATCGACAATAGAACTATACAGTACAAATAGACAGGGAGTATTATAAACAACATCAGAAAAAGAAGGGCAAAATTTTATGGACACATACAGGGTCTTTATATTTGCTTGACAAGGACATTCTCGCTCACGCACTCCGCCAGTGACTGCTCAGTTGCCAGCGACCGCGCGCGCATATGTACGGCAGAATACGGTGCTTAAAATCAGTACCATGCATTTCTACTCACCGTGTTTACAGTAGAAGCTGAAAATGTTCCCCATCCGCTGCCAATCATAATCGGCATTTCCTTATGAAGTTTCCGGTTACTCCGGTTAATTTAGCTTCAGTAAGGAAATTACGAACTTTACGTCTATTTTTATTGTTTACTGAACCTGTACGTTTGAATCTCTTAGCCAGTTTTTTTCTTGTGATTGTGTATAGTGCTGTAATGCCTTATGTGACATATTTGTTACGTGAACGTGTATATCTGCACAATACGTACATAAAGTGCAGGAAATTATGTACTAGAAAAAGACAGAAGTTTCGAGTGAAATTTCCAGGGAGATCCATTTCTATTTTGAATATGAAGGAATATGAACAGATGGACATATAACTAGCCTATACCTTTTTTAAATATCTCAACTAAGAAACAGTTCTAAATAGTAGGAAGTGTTATTTTATGGAACTTCAAGCAGTATTGACCGTCAGCAATTATTTTATTATTTTAATTTTAAGTATAACGGAAATAATTTTAATAGCCATTGGATTTTTTTAATGAAAATAATTATACAATATTTACATAGTAAATGCTGAATAAAGATAATTGATATTAACTTGCAAAAGTGCTGAAACGTGGGCCTACTAGGTATTAAAATAATGTCAGTATTATACTGTGATAGACTCTCGGAGCCCGATTCGAAATATACGACTTTAAGAACATGAAGTAATAAAAGGCGCTTCAAAACAATAATAAATTATAAAATACGCCCTTCTCAAGCCGAGATATGTGCTTAAACAGGCAAAGGAGAAACATATGATGCTTAGTTCCAAAATAACCAAAATATGCATAAATATAGAAAAATATGATTTTCCATGAACTTTCGGGCCTTAGTTATGACTATTACATTGAAAATAACGGGGTGAAAGAAACCTTGATAGACCTCAAGAAACCTAACATCTCTACAGAAGATATGGAGGACAGGAATATATACAGAAAAAAATTAGAAAACAGACATTTTAGCAAACGACGAAAGAGAAACAAAAAAACAGGAAAGATGTGGATAGAAGAGAGGAAGAGGAAACACAGTGAATACATGAGAGGTTTTTGGGAAGAAAGAAGAAAGAAACAGAAGAAGAAACATGAAAATTGATTGTGTTTTAACACTCTCCTTAAGGGGGATTTAACAGAAATTATAATTATAATAATGATAGAGCCATTCCATTTATGACTTTTGACATTTACAATACACCTCAACAAGAAAATGTCTATACCAGGTGAATCAGCTGCCCCTAATAATATTGTTTCATGCAGCCCAACTGACTCGTGTTGTCAGGTAGGTCGATATTAATCTGCCTGCATCCCGTATGATACTAATGCACTGCAAACAAATCCCGCAAACGATACTGAACACTACTATGTTTCCTTCATATTAGTATGTAGTCACATCGAGGGAAAGGCCTGTCCAGCTTGGGGACCTCTACCAGGAGCCGAAACTCCCGCTGGCATAGCCCGAAGGATCATTTGAGCTCGCAAGCCTCCAAACACCCGACAATACCTGATTGCCTTCTTGAAGGTGACGGTACCGGCGGAAGCGTCTCCTGCTCCTATAAAAACAAACGCTGGTGCGGTCAAGTTCAGCGGCAGTCGTATTTTGAATGGCTAATAACAACAACATACAACTGTCAGAATATGTCTCTATGTATAAAAGAGCAACACGTGCTCACACTGTGCCATAGCACGTTGCTATTTCAAGGCCGGCGCACACGTTATAAACTGCGTGCCTTTTGACATGCGCCAGCCTAGAATAGAGGTGTAACATTAGCCATATTGCTTATAGTATCTGGCACGTGCGGGCGACATGGGTGAATGCGTAATAGAAACTTTTATTATTACATCATTTTCACTAGAACTCTGGTTCCTCAGTTTTGGCTACGACAACGCGGTCATGTAGCCCCGCGTAATTGTGTGTGTGTGTGTGTGTGTGTAGAATCTGTCTGAAAACCGGTGTTAATTGTGATGACTGTATTAGTGTGTGTTATCTGCTTTTAATTTAAGACCGACAGTAGTGGCTACGCTGGCTAAAGCGCAGCATTAGGTCATGGGGCCAAGCTCTCTGCTGACTCGGTAGACGCGTGGGTTCGAGCCCCACCGTCGGCCGTCCTTGAAATGGTTTTCCGTTTTGAACACCAGGCAAATGCTGGGACGGTACCTTCTGACAGGCCACGGCCGCTTCCTTCCACATCCTTGCCCAGTTTCATTCACCATCATTAATTTCATCTCTCATTAACTCCTCTCATGAGGTTGGCGTCAGGAAGGGCATCCGGCCGTAAAATCATCGCCACAAAGACTTCCAGCGCATCTCATCCCCGACCCCGTTGGAAAACGGGAATAATAAGGGGTAGACATACATCTGTTTTTAATTCAAGTAAGGACTGCAGGCATTGAATTTTTCAAGTAGTTCCTACTTTTGACGCCAAACGCCACCGTCAACGACTACTAGTTCAGAATTTGTCTACCAGACGCCACCGCAGTCGGCTCCTGGCGACAAACGTAGGAACCTAAGAGCGTTGCTTTTAAACTTAACCTACATAATTTATCTTCACATAGGTGTAATTAGTGGAAGGTTCTTTGACATGCCATAAATCTATGACATGGGACCGCCGGCTTTACTTCCCCTCCGAAGGAAGGCATACTGAGGGATTTTTAACACCCTTAAAAAATCCGACGACTTCGGCCGGTTTTGAACCCGCGATCTTGGGCATAGAAGCTCAGCATGCTACCAAATATGCCACCGAGGCCGCTTCACTAGAACTCTCTTCCCAGATAACCCCTCAATTATTATAAAAGAAGGTTTACGCCCTCCCAAGGGCTCACAACCACTTTGAGAAACGGGATCATAGATAAGTTCGGCATTGTTTCCATTTGGCAGAATTCCTATCTTTCATCTTTCTCGTAGACTTACCTAGTTCAACTCTTGTTTTCTACCAAACCCGAAGGTATTAATATATCCGCGACCTAGGGTTTCTATCATTTTTCAGCCTTAATTGGTTCTTGATCTTTTCGGATTCCCTCGTTTTTAGAGAGATCGAACTCTTTTTATTTATTTTTAATTGCTAATTTCAACTCTGAGATTTGCTGATGACATCGTCATCTTGGCCGACAAACCTGAGGATTTGAATGAGTTTGGAATGGTATGGACTCCGTCTTACGGAAAGAATTCATGATGAAAATTAATAAATGTAAAACAAAAATACTGGAATGCAGCCGAAATAAATCAGAAAACTCTACTGTATGGAGATCAAATTGGCAGGTGAAAAGCTGAAGGAAGTAGGAGACTTCTGTTACTTAGGAAGCAGAATAACTGGTGATGGACGAAGCAAAGAGGATATAAAAAGTAGGTTGGCTCAGGCAAGGAAAGCCTTTCTATAAAAAAGGAATCTGTTGATATCGAATATAGATTTAGGTATTAGGAAGTCATTTTGAAAGCCTTTGTTTGGAGCGTGGCGCTCTATGGAAGTGAAACTTGGACTATTGGTGCAGCAGAAAAGAAGAGAATTGAAGCATTTGAAATGTGGTGTTACAGGAGAATGATGAAGATCAGATGGGTAGATAGGGTGACAAACGAAGAGGTATTAAGACGAGTGGGAGAGGAGAGATGTTTCTGGCGACTGCTAATGAAGAGAAGAGATAGGTTGGTAGGACACATACTAAAACACCCAGGAATAGCAAGCTTAGTTATAGAAGAAAGGGTCTAGGACAAGAACTGTAGGGGTAGACCTAGGTTAGAATATATTAAACAGATTGCCTCGGATGTAGGGTGTGGTAGCTATGTAGAGATGAAACGATTAGCTCAGGACAGGGAGGCATGGAGAGCTGCATCAAACCAGTCAAAATACTGAAGACTCAAACAACAACAACAACAATTGCTACCTATTATTAGAGTTATACTTCCTTCCAAGTCCCTCAATCCTTTTTCTTTGAGAATTAAGGCATTCATTTCCCTTTCTTCTCGTTTATTGACGTGAATCGTCACGCCAAAGATCAGACCGAAATATTATATACTTCTAGTACACACTAAACTGACAAGTTATGGACACAAAGCGTTAGACCACATCTTCTGCCGTATGGAGTTCACTAAATCGATTACTTCAAGCGCTAGCGTTGACCCAAACATGGTCAAATCAAAATCAAAATATCTACTTCTGTTTTGATAAATTCAAAAATCTGTTTCCCGCTAATTGAAGATATAGAAACAAAGAATCGGTTAACAATAATAATAACCCCTGGCACTACAGCCCATGAAGGACCTAGGCCTACCAAGTGACCGCTGCCCAGCCATTTTGCCTGCAGATATTGGGGTGACGCGTGATCAGCGCATCGGGTTCCCTCGGCCATTAATCTTGGTTTTCGTGATCGGGGCGCTGCCTCACTGTCAGACAGCTACTCAATTGTCCTCACTAGGCTGAGTGCACCCCATTCGAGCCCTCACGTCAGTTTCTAAAATCCCTGACGGAGCCGGGAATCGAATCCGGGGCCTCCGGGTGAGAGGCAGGCGCGCTACCCTACACCACGGGGCCAGCAAGAATCGGTTAACACAAACTTTAATTACATGTAAATCTGTAGAACAAGTTCCATTTTAAAAACAACAATTTTTAGCAAGTTTATTCAAAATATCATTGAAGCCAAAATAAATTTTCGTAATTTTATTTTGAAAATATGATTGAGTTCTTCAAAACACGCATTTTGACACTTTTCTGGCTCTTCTAGCTTTTCAACTGTTGGCACAATTGTCAAAATAGCGTAACTTTACGTTTTTGTTAAACTGGACCGCTATAGACTGAGTAGTGGCATAGTGGGTACCATGCTGAAATGCTATGCCCAAGATCGCGGGTTGAAACCCGGTCGAAGTCGTCGGATTTTTAAGAGCGTTAAAATCCTTCAGTATGCCATCCTTCGGAGGGGAAGTAAAGTCGGTGGGCCTATGTCATAGATTTATGGCATGTAAAATAACCTACCACTGCAATTGGTAGTGTGCAGCCAAATTTGTAGGTTGTATTTGGCTAGAAACACTTTATCAAGTTCCAAGGTTCACTGTTAGGTGTAATCGACAATGGCATCTGGTAGTCAAAGTTAGAACTACTTGAAATTGAACTTGTGAGCTATCAGGCGTTCAATTAAAATACCCTGCTATTGTCATTGGCTGCAATTCATATATAGACTGAGTGCTCTTGTTGTTGTTGTTGTTGTTGTTGTTGTTGTTGTTGTTTGACTCTTCAGTCTTTTGACTGGTTTGAAGCAGCCCTCCATGCTTCTCAGTCTTGAGCTAATCGTTTTATCTCTACTCAGCTACCACACCCTACATCCGAAGCAATCTGTTTAACATATTCTAACCTTGGCCTACCCTACAGTTGATATCCTCAACCCTTCCTTCCATAACTACCTTTGCTATCCCTGGGTGTCTTAGTATGTGTCCTACCAACCTATCTCTTTTTTTCATTAGCAGTCGCCAGAAACGTCTCTCCTCTCCCAATCGTCTTGATACTGTACCCATGCGTATAATCTCGATGGAAAATATGCTTCTGCCTCCAGCTAGCTTCAGGTCTCAGGCGTGTACCGTCTCCCCAATTGAGCAGTGCATATTTTGGATTTGAGGCTACAAGGTATCAACTCTACAATAATAAGGCACAACTCTATTCTAAAACTTTAATCCAGTAAATAAAATCATGGCTTTGAACAAATAACAATCCCCATAACCATAAAACAAAAGCAAACAAAATTTACTTTCCACAATCCACCAATATGAACATAATATAATCATAATAAATCATATCATACCACAAAGCTTTACCATTATGTGAATATCACAAAGATATTCTAGTGCGCTGATGCACATACAACTTCACAAACAACTTTTACATTGACATACTACTGTCATCCAATGTGACTTCTTTAATTTCACAAATTAAATATTCCTTAAACCTCTTTAGTTTCGACAAATATGTGTACCGTGTGTGTTTTGATCTTTCTCTTCCCACCAAATGCGTCATGCATTAGCCTATTCTGGTGTTGCACCGCAAACTACGTGCAACTCCATATTTATGTAAGCTACCCCTACTCCACTATTTATATAGTCCCACTGCATGCTGTTGTGATTTCATATTAAAGACGTTAAATTATAGCTGTGTCGGATAGTACAATAAGACTACCTTGCGGGCGTAGCCTGTGGCATCTGGTAACCAACTTCATTAACTTGGCGTCAGTGACAGTGCAAATACATCGTCTAACCATTCGTCAGATAGCTAAAATAATGAACCATCAGGATGATCTATAATTATCCATGTGTTCTTAAACCACATGGCTACGTTACTCAACATAACAATATTTCAATACATGTCATTACAGGGTCTCAATCTGTTCCTTTCAACTTGCCTTGACGGTTCGGGTGACCGTCCGCAGACCCTCTGCTCGAGGAGTCGGCACACAATAGAATGTGGGATGGGGGTTCCACCAATTATCTCGACCCTCCCTAAAGGTTTGAATGCTTTCCTTCACTAAGCAGTAGAAGATGTACAATACAAATACTGTTGTCTGAACGACACACATATCCCAAAGGATCTTAATTGACTATTATGCAAACAGGTATTGAATGAGCTTTTTTTAAAATTACTCCTACACTGAGGATATAATAATTACTGGCCTCACGCAGGTCCATTCAACATGAAGGTTCGGGGTTCGTACTACATTAGTCTGACGGGTGACCGGTGTCTCAAATAAAATAGGCGCTCAGTCCAAGCTGTCGCCATGAGTTTCGCTCCCACGAGCTGAATAACTCATCAATAAGTTCTCGGGGATCCATAGAGTTTCGAGGTGTCCTCGTTTTCCTCGTCTCTACCACAGGATTCCAACCCGGAACACTTTCATATCCTTCCTCAGAGCTAGGGTACCACACTAAAACTCTGGCATAAATTATATCTCCACTTATGCCCATGACATAGGAGATTTCATACGTAGAATAGACCACCTGGCCCCTTTAACTAATGTACGACCTCCGCCCTCTAATATAAAGAGAAATCTATCAATCACTCTATAAGCTTCTCATATAAGCTGCAAATTCAATTCACTAAAAGCTCTTTCATTCCTGGCCTCATTATTGAATATATGCAATATTCTGATATAAAACTTATTTCCTTAATTACTGTAATGTAATCTTACTGTATCATCTTACTGCTTAGATTGATAAGTCTTGCAATTAGCGTAACTATCTCGCTTACAACATTTATTTGTTTCCTGATGTGTTCATTCATACTTTTAATATTCATTATTATTATTACCATTAATCTCACTGACATAAATGACCAAAATCATTACTTCTTATTCATTAATCTCACTGACATAAATGACCAAAATCATTCTTTATTATTATTCTCACATAAATTACCAAAAATCCGACATAACTAAACGTCTTAAAATTCGAACAATCGTGTTCTTTGCATTTACATAACTGATTGCCATTCTTAATTGATAGTGGGAATGATTAATCCACTTAATGATGCAAATTAACATCTCAACTCTATAAAAATCAACACAATAATGATTAAACCTGGAGGATCTCCCTCCTAATCTGATTTTTACTGGCATCTTTACTGAAATCACCAACATGCAGTGTCCTATGTTCATTAATTAAACATAATTTGTGGGGTACTCACATATCTCTACAGGCTCCTTACGGTGGCTCCAACCAATCATATTCTTCCAGTTGGCCTGCCATTTGCAGGTTTAACGTGACATATTTATCTTGAATACACACATTTTATGACACATATTTTCTGTTAACAACACGGCACGTTGCATTTCTCTAAGGAAGCTATCGCTCCCACACATGTGATACTTTATAACACTTATTCAATCACTACTTTAAAAGATATTTTACATATGCTTTACACATAACACACGACACTTTATACACTTTTCATTGTTGAAATTCCCTAGCAAAGATCAAAATTGCAGGTATCGATGGCATCTCCCGTGCTCCTATCAACTCCTGATTGAAAGTCTGGTTTACCTGCTCTCGGAATTCACCAACAGTTTTTATCCATACTCCTACGGTAAGCTCCCTGCGTTGCATAAATATGCTAACTACCGTCCTGAGCGTGGTTATTTGGTATACTTATGACATTACCAACTGCTTCGTAACGTTTCTTTTAGTGCATTCCATCGTAATTACACATATACGATCAGTCAATATTTTACACATTGCGCTAACACTGTGCCTAACTTTACATAGATTATTATTTACAATAGTTCTGCAACTTATTTCACACGTTGCTTCCTAAATGAACACACATTGTTCATACTGTTTACAAAACTGTGTAGCGATTACTGTTTTCAACTCTCGGTGACAAACTATGTCCAACTTTGTAAACTGCGTTAAGACTGGCTGCAATATTGGCGTGCGCCTGGCATGATGACTGCGTAAAACTGAGTAAGACTGACTGCCAACTGAGCGAGACTGACTTCAACTGGGCGAGACTGACTTCAACTGGGCGCTCTCTCAAGGGTCGACTCCCTTATATTGGATTCCCACGAAAAGTAGGGCGAAATTTTCCCGCGTCATCTCGGCTCCTCTCACAGCGTGATTCTGGTCTCGAAACCATGATCATCGGCTTCCTTTGTCATCACAGATCCCAGAACTACCGGCGTGCAGAAGAATCGCTCGTCCAATTAATTAATATTAATTCCTTTCTCCATGGCTTGGGGACGCTATCTTATTGGGAATCCCAGGCAACCTTCTCCAAACTCGCCGCGAACAATGATAGTTCTACGGTCCTTCCGCACTTCCTTAAATATGCGTCAATTTCGCAGATTAAAGGCTCTAAAATTAGCCTTTTGGCAAAAGATTCACCTGTGGACAACTCTCAAGTCAATCCGTTACTCCAATCACGAGTAATCAATGATTTTCCTGGCTATCTCTCCCCACCAAACTCAATGCTATTCTCCGTCGGGGAAGAACTGGGTCATTATTCAGGCCCTCACCCTCTCCCAGACGACATAACGAGGTCAGAGAGATGGACGTGGCTCCACTGAACACCTCCCACAATTCTGGGCCAATTTGTAAAAATGTCAACTCTGCACTTGCAGTGTTCCAAGCCCCATATAGCCTACACCAAGTAGTCTCATAATGCAGTATTCTGCTCCTTTTTCCTTCATTATTTTAGTAAATAATGTCACTGCAACGGAAATCACACCAGTGATTTAATATACACTTCTCTCGAGGGGTTTTTACAATGAAACTCCCTCCACAGACTTCGGGTTCGTTCCCTGGTGGAACCTTTATACTGAGATTACAGTCTCTGAGAACCACGTTCGATTCCAGTCAGCATAACCTCCTCGGGTTCAATACCTCTTCGTTTTTAACCCTATCTGCTCATCTGACCTTCATCATTCTCCTGTAACACCACATTTCAAACGCTTTTATTCTCCTCTTTTCTGCTGCACCAATAGTCCAATTTTCACTTCCGTAGAGCGCCACGCTCCAGACAAAGGCTTTCAAAAATGACTTCCTAATACCTATTTCTATATTCGATTTCAACAGATTCCTTTTCTGTAGAAATGCTTTCCTTGCCTGTGCTAACCTACTTTCTACATCCTCTTTGCTTCGTCCACCACTGATTATTTTGCTTCCCAAGTAACAGAAGTCCCCCACTTCCTTTAGCTTTTCACCTGCCAATTCGACGTTCATAGGGGTTTCTGATATATTTCGGCTGGATTCCAATATTTTTGTTTTACATTTATTAATTTTCATCACGAATTATTTCCTCAAGACAGAATCTATACCATTTAAAACCTCGTTCTAATCCTCCGGTGTGTCGGCTAAAATGACGATGTCAACAGCAAATCTCAGAGTTGAAATTATTTCTCCTTGAATCTTCACTCCCACTTTGATTTTTCCTCCAATTTCCTTCATTGCCTGTTCAATGAATAGATTGAAAATTATGGGTGATATGAATGCGCGTAGTGTCATTTAAAAATGTTTTCAACCTTGGTATTTCCCCCCCTTTTTCATATTAGGTCCCTGAACTTCTTTAGTTCCTACAACACATGCGTTGGCACTGAATAAGGAGATGGACTTATTATACTTAACACGAAATACATCACCTACTTATCATTGAGTGTAGCAGACTTGTGAGTCATCAGGACGAACAGTTACTGCTTTATCTGCACTACTGACCCACATTTCTTAGAATGCTATGTGTCAGTGCTCGAACTTTCGGCAAACATGAAAGATATTCATCTTGCTCTGACTTACTCATCAAAAGCATGTGTCAGTATGCCTGAAGCATTGATCCGTACCACAGAAACTGCAACGCTAATGGCTCCAGAGTGTGGGAGGTAGCCATGGAACCATCCCAGCATTTTCCTGGGAAAGTGCAGTGCATTAAACACCACTTCTAGGATGGTTGAAGTGAGAACTGAACTTTGTAGTAATATGGATATTGTGTTGGGCTCGGAGTCTATTTGAAATTAACATGGCCAATATTCCGATAAGTAGTTACCATGCCAGCAAGAAGACCTACAAGTACACTTAGTTCCCACTTGTTGAGGCGTGCGCTGTACGTATAGTACTCTACAAATAGACGAATAATCATTTATCCAAGATTCTATGCTTTACTTCTCAACACCATTATAATAACCTCGTGGTGTTGCAGCTAGCATTCTTGACTGTCACCCCGAAGGTCTGGGTTCGATTCCCGGTTCTGCCAAGAAATGTATTTATTTGTTGACGGTACACAATAGGGCTTAGTGTGCGCCCCCAAAGACAGTGCACCTGCACAGTAAAACACTTTTCCTGATATTTCTACATTAAATATTATTATCTAAATGTAATTCTTAAAACTAGGAAGTTCACACACATCAAAATGCATAGTAGTAAAAAGATTAGTATAAAGATAATATAAAAATTAAATGTAAATTTGATCTAATGTCAAATATAAAAGCAGGTTTTGAAATTATTACATAGAAAACTAAAAGGTAACATTAATAACTAGGGAACAGGCCCATCCACATATATACATTGTTGATTCCCTTTTGTGTCTTAATTTTATTTCAAGTTTGAATTAGAATGACTACTTGAGAAACTGAAATCTAGTTTCCAGTTTACACGAACCACATCATTGTAAATACTGCAATGCCTCCATACAGGTGAATTGTTATATGAAGTAGTATTGGTTATATCATTTTAGAATGTTATGGTTGATCTTGTAGTTAAGCGAGGGATGTTGAAATTTAGGAGCGATAGGAAAAATGAGTTATCAATTTGACCGTTAATAACTTTATAAAGGAAATTCATAAATTAATTCCGATCAAGGGTTGGAACGGGGAAAACTCAACCTCGTGAGGAAGAACTGAGAAGGGGAGGGTTCTACAGTATTCCTACCCCCAGACATCATGGAAATGGTATTCCGTGATTTTCCACTTCTACTCCAAACAAATGCCGGTATGGTTCCAGACTTGAGGCCACGATCCCCTCCATCCCAATCCTCACTTGAATTACAAATACAGGCTCTAATACAGACATCACATTAACACAGGTTATCAGACACACACATGTGCACGGAGCTTTATGCCACTATATCCAAGCCCTTTAAATGAAACAGTAACTCAACACCATATCTTTATGTTCTTCTTCTTGTCCCCCCAGGGGCTCACATCAAGTGGCGGCCACGGTACCCCAGCTGAGTCCGACATTGCTTCCACTTAGCCTACTTGTGCCGGGCTCCTCTCTGTCTTCTTTTCTGTCGACGACCTCTCTTGGCCAACTCTTGTTCTCTTCCAACCCCGACGGTATTAGGGTATCCAAGACCTAGGGAGTCTTTCACTTTCTCGCCTTAATTGGCCCTTATTTCATCTTTCCTGATCATTTATTCTCCTAGAGTTCAGACCCCTTGTTTTCTTTTCATTATATTCCATTTTCTCCTTAAGATTCCCGCACTGTTTTTGTGGATTGCCCCCCCCCCCCACCCCCACCCCCGCATGTGCCTAAATAGCGAATTTTTTTAATCTACACTACATTTTGTGGATATTTTCAATGTAAGTTGCATTTTGAAAGTGTTTTTGATCTAAATTGCATTTTTCAAATATTTTCAACCTCAATTGCATTTTGTAAGGATTGACAATCTAAATTGCTTTCTAGGAAGATTTTGAATGTAGGTGGAGGCACTTTTGTGAGTAATTTGAATTTCAATTGCATTTTGTAAGTATTTTCAACCTAAACCGCATTTTGCAAGTATTTTCAATCCAAATTGCATTTTGTATGGTGGGCATTCTGTAGGTATTTTGATTCTCAATTGCATTTTGTAAGTATTTTGAATTTCAATTGCACTTTGCGAGTATTTTGAATCTGAAATGGTCTTTTTCAATCTAAATTGCATTGTGTATTTTCAATTTCATTTGCATTTTGTAAGTACTTTGAACCTCAATTGCATTTTGTAAGTACTTTGAACCTCAATTGCATTTTGTACGTATTTTAAATCTCAATTGCATTTTGTAAGATTTTGAACTTCAATAGCATTTTTGAAGTATTTCGAATCTACATTGCATTTTGTACAAATTTTGAAGTTAAACTACATTTTGTGAGTATTCTCCCTCTAAATTACCTTTTGTAAGTATTTCCACTCTATATTTTGTGAGTCGTTTCAATCTGAGATCCATTTTGTAAGTATTTTCAGTCTCACTTATTTTCGTTATGGTTTCCATTTCATTGTCATTTTCGCTATCACCCAGACCATTAGGGGACGATAACCTTGATTTTAGGTCCCTTAAAACAACAATTATCATCATCATCTTCTTCTTGTTCCGTATAGGCCAACTACGGACCACGACATTCAACTATTGTGTTTGGACTGGGTTTTGATGTTAGCCCAGTAGTCACGCATCCATTTGCTGTGTTGTTCCTTTCTCTCCTTTGTCAAGAGGCCACCTGTCTTCTTCTTTGGGAGTTTGTCCTGGAACTTCATTTGTTTCTGTTTACTCCTAAGAGACGTTCGACCTTTTACTGTATGTCAATTTCCGTAACTCCCAGCTCCAGCAGATTGTTGTCCACTTCTATCAGCCACGGTGACTTGGTGTGCCTTCTTTGCCAGTACCGGTATGTGACAAGCTGGTTGGACGCATCTTGTCGACGTGTCCATAAAATGCTAGACGTCTCTTCCTGGCTACGTCTGTAATTCTTTCAGTGTATCATTATATTTGTATTATTTGGCTGAGTGAACTCCGTTATAGCTTATAAGGAACGTACAGTACAGAGGTATATACCTGGCACCTTCTGTGGTCTCGGAATACGTATTGAGACTGATTCAAAAGCCATGGTTTCAATTCCCGTTTCTGCTAAGAAATTTAATTCCAATCTGAGGGGTGGAACGGGGTACACTCAGCCTCGTGTGGCAGAACTGAGAAGAGATGGGTTCGATTCCCACTTCAGCCATCCTACAAATGGTTTCAGTAGTTTCTCACTTTTACTCCTAGTAAATACTGGTATTGTTTCTAACCTAAGCCCCCCCCCCCAGGCTCTCACGACTGGTGGGACGTGGGTTGGCGACCACAGGACTCCTCCTGAGTCCAGCATTGCTTCCACTTACTGGTGCCGGGCTCCTCACTGTCACCTTTTCTTTCGGCCTTCCTTGGCCAACTCTTGTTTTCTTCCGACCTCGATGGTATTAGGGTAACCGAGGCCTAGGGAGTCTTTCACTTTCCCACATTAATTGGCCCTTCTCTCAACTTTTCTTTTCGCTCATTCCTCGAGGGGTCGGACCTCTTGCTCTTCTCTTCCTGATATCCCCTGCCTTCTGCTGAAGACCCTAAAGCAGGCAGGGTGTGTGTAGCCCCACCACTTCTGGTGCACCCTGGATAGTGATACACCCTCAAGGGCTCACGGCTGGTGAGCTAGGGATTTGGCGACCCCAAGGGATTCTTGAGCTGGTTCAAGTCCCCCCTCATTTTAACCATTGCCTTTGGGGCGGATCCTCTCCTCTTTCCCCTTCCCTCTCTGCCCTTCATGGCTCTCCTTCTTTCCAAGTCCCTCAATTCTCATTCTTCGAGGATTGAAGGTATTTCCTTTCCTCCTGTCGATTATTTACATTCTTCTCCTTCTGTTTCCCATTTCCTCTTCTAGTTTGTAAGTCAGTAGTTAGTTTTAGTGTTAGGTTTCATTTGATCATCTTTCGTTTTCATTTTCACTATCACCCCAACCATTGGAGGCCGATAACCTAGATTTAATTTAATCGTGTCAGAGATCATACATGATAAAACAATAGAAAAATTACATTTGGTACTATAAGAAAGGAAATGAGGAAGCATTTCAGCATGCTGCTGAATGGTGATGTTGACAACAGTAATGCTAGTGACGGCACAGTTGAAGAAATTCATGAGGACCAACAACCTTTAACATGGCTGGAAGTAGAGGTGGCACTGAAGAACATGCGAAATGGACAGTCTCCAGGGTTTGACGAATTAACCTCAGATATGATAAAGGCCGCTGGAACACCTGGCCTACAATGGATTTTCAGAGTACTGTCAGTCATCTGGGAGGAGAAGAATTCCAGTTGATTGGAGGAGAGGAATCATCATCCCACTGTTCAAAAAAGGAAACCGCAAGATGTGTGGAAACTACAGGGGCATTACTTTGCTATCGCATACTCAGAAGTTGTTGGAAAAGATCTTAGAAAACAGATCGAGGAAGATAGTTGAACCCTTATTAGAAGAAGAACAGCATGGTTTCAGGAAAGGTCGAAGCACTGTTGATCTCATTTTTGCTGTAAGGATTTTGGCTGAGAAATATTGGGAACGTGGAAAGGATCTTGTCATGGTGTTTTTGGACAAAGAAAAGGCCTTCGATAGTGTTCCCCGTAATAAGATCTGGAAATGTCTCGAAGACTTAAAAGTGCCCTACTACCTGGTTGACAAAATAAGGATGTTATATCGGAGTTGTTATAGTTGTGTCCAAATAGGAAATGGTCGTTCTGAATGGTTTCAGACAAAAAGGGGAGTCCAGCAAGGAAGTGCCTTGTTACCGCTATTGTATGTCACTGTCATGGACAGAATTTTAAAATCTATTAAGGAGGCTGAAAATGAGTCACGAGCTTTGGTATTTGCAGATGACATGGTCTTATGGGGAGAAACAGAAGTGGAAGTACAGGGCAGACTGACTGCTTGGAACAACAAATTTAAAGAATTTAGCCTGAAGATTAGCAAGGCCAAGACTGTTGAAATGACCATTAGCAGAAAGAGGAAAATTTCAAACATATATTTGGAGGGAGCAAAATTAGAATCCGTTTCTCACTTCCAGTAGCTTGGAAGTATGGTCTCCAAGGATAACACCGTCAACAAGAAATTCCAAATAGGACACAGAAAGCATCACATTTCTATAACTCAGTTCGGCATTTACTTTGGGACAAAAACATACCCTTGGCAGCAAAGGCAACGTTGTATCACACCTACTTTGTTCCAATCCTTACTTATGGTATGGAAACATGAACATTGCTAAGTAAGGATTACAGTAGAATTCAAGCCACAGAAATGAGATTTATTAGGACTATGAACCAAAGTACCAGGAGAGACAAGATTAGAAATGAGGTACACAGAGCAACAGCTGGCATCAGGGTCCCTGTTACCAACTTTCTGCGGAAACACAGACTTCAGTGGTATGGCCATGTATTGAGGAAGGATAGCGCTAGAACAGCTAAGAAGTACTTCAACCAGGATGTCAGAGGGAAGAGACCAAGAGGAAGACCAAGGAGACGATGGATAGTGACAGTTCGATCAGAGGTGGAGAAGAATGGTTTTAACTGGGACAATGTCCAAGAGCAAATGGTGTACCAAGATCGAGCAAAATGGATAGCGCTTGTTTGCCACACCCGGGAAACTGGAAATGGAAAAAGATGATGATGAATGATGATGACTATAAGAAAACCATGAAATCCCTGTATACACTGCATAATTGATGATATTATACACGCACTCATACTCAAATCAAATACTGAGACCAGAATTTTGTCAACTCACAAGCTTCATGAGTTCCGTCCATCAGATTCCGTGGAGAACATGTGTTGGGACACAACCCGCAAACGAAGAGGTGACTCATAGTCTGCTCCTCACCACACTCACACTAAGTCGAGTCACAGGCAAATCCCCACTTTTTCAAATTTGTCTTCGACCTGCCCACTCCTGTGCGCAGTCTGTTGAAGGTCTAACGTTGACCATGTTACTTCGTGTCCAGTGTTCAGATGGTAGCGTCCATCTGCAGAGTCGTTAGATCTGGAGCGCCAAGAGAGCAATCTAAATACTGAAGGAGAGACTGTCAAATTTTCAGTGGGATGAAGAAAACTTCTTCCTGATTTGAGTCTATGAGTTGCAGGTAAGTAACCATACAAAGGATGGGTCTGTTGGGTCAAAGCTTTAGATTTCTCTAATCTGGCTGCCGATTCACGGCGGATATCTGGAAGTGAGATACCCGACCTAGAGTAGATTTTATCAAGCGGCGTAGATCTGAGACAACCTGAAATAAGTCTGCAGGTCTCATTTAATGCAATGTCACCTGCTTAGCACAATTTACGTAAAATATTGTTTCTTGCTGATACCTTTTGTTCGGTGTTCAGGCAGTGCATTCTGTAGGCGAGTGCATGATCAAGAGTAACTCCTAGATATTTTGGAGCAAGGGCGCCCATATGATAATTTGTAGGGGGGGGCCTAGACTTGGAGGTATGGAGTATTTTTAATATATTTGGAAGACGAATGGCGACTTTTAAGTAGCCATAAAAATCCAGTCCAGACCCTGTTAAACACTTTGTCCTGTTACTAAAATACTCGTCCACGGTACTCATACTCTATTAATAAAACGCATAGCAAAAACGAGTGAATGCAGGAGCGAAGTCCTTATACTTGAAAAAAAAAAAATGCATACCTCATAAGATTTTACACTTGTATTGATATAAAAAGCAAACTGTTGCCTAAGGTAAATTATGATGTATAGGTTAGTTCATGGATTTGACACTAATATTTATCTGAAAAAGCAAACTGTAAATTTCTTTTCTTCTTGCCGAACAAGTCAATCACTTTGTCCTCGAAACCAGGGTGTTTCGCTCTTTTCCTGTGGACACTAAGAAGGCACAAGCATGACAGACGGTCCTCGCCAGTAGTACTTCTCAGCCACGTCTTCACTCTACGCAGGGTGCTGAAGGAACGCTCCACGGTACAAGTTGTTGGGGGTATGGTTTGGTAGAATATAAGCAATCTCCTTACTGCTGGGTAAAACATAGTTTCTGCAAGTATATCATGGAGCTTTGTTTCTTCCAAACACTCTTTATTTGTCCAGACGTCATACCATAATCTGGCTTCTGCTTCCAAGTTGTCGATTTGATAAAACTTTTGCAAACTTTTTATGTCTTTCATGAAATTTTCTTTTTTCTCCTTTTTCATTAAATGTGGGTGAAGAATTCCACCTTTGAAAGGTATGTCTTTATCTTTTTCAAATCTTGTGGTAAGTGACGTGATTATAGAATCCATGTACGGATTGTAAATTGCCACTTTGAAATAGTCTTTGGGCGATGAGGACTGGACATTTACATTGCATCTGTGGGTCTGCCTTCCTGCCAATCTTGGGATTTGTATATCTATGTAAAGTTCCTTACAAACTTCTTTTACTGCCTCGAAAATGTTTGTGAATTCGTCATTGCCTTCTCTCTGCTTTTGAAAATTGCTTAGCAGGTCGGTGTTGACGTATCTGTAGACTGAGTGGAGATCCATAGCCGTATTCTGAAGTTTGTTCACTATTGGTTCTAGGTATGAAGAATACCTTGATATAATGTGTAGACAAATAATAAATGTAGTTGATGATGTTGCACTATCTAGTTGGCTGGCACGTGATCTAGTGTCTTGATTGCTTTCACAGTCATTTGCAAGATGATTGAGACTATCCTTTATTGCCAAGAAGTTTTCTTTGAATACCCTTATTGATGTATATTTGTGTGACCACCTAGTCTCACAGAACACTGGAATGTTAGGTATTGTTTTCCTACGCAATACACTTTCTCTAAAGAACCGAATAACTTCTTTTATTGTTCCGACAGTGTTACGAATTTCCTGGACTCTGTTAAGGTCATTGATAACTAAGTTTAGTCTGTGCGATGCACAGTGGAAATAAACAGCTGAAGGATACTTTTCTCTAATCCTAGCCTGCACTCCAGTTTCATGGCCTGCCATTGTCGAACATCCATCAAAGCCCAAGCCAATCAACTTATTCATATCAAGGCCCAAATTTTCAACAAATTTCAAAATAGATGAAGAAATTCCCTCAGCGTCCAATGTAGTTAGCTCTGCAAAGCCTAAAAATTCTTCTTTAACTGTAAAGTTCAATTTCTCGTCTACAAATTGTACTCCCACCGACAGTTGTTCTTTCCCACTAATGTCAGCCGTTTCATCAGCCAATAATGAAAACGCTGGTGATCCGTTTACCTCATCAACAATCTCGTGTTGTAATACAGAACCACATGTACTTATTAAATCGTTTTGAACTCTGTGTGATGTATATTTTGCTTTTCCACTATGGTTTTGTAAATGATCCTCCAACACTTTGTCTCCCGCACTTACTCTAAACAAAAGTAAATCTTGAAAATTCCCTTCACTCGAATGCTTTCCTCTAACAGATATGTCATGAGTGCCACAAAATATTAAAGTAGTAAGAATTGATTTGAGTTTTTTTCTGTTGGTATTTACAAGCTCTGTGATCCCACTGTCTAACTGTTCGATCACGTTTTTCTTTCTCATTTCTAAGGAATCACAAAAACTTTTGGCCTTACTTGTAGATTCGAGATGCCAACTGCTCTTTTCATGTCCTCGAGCATCTTCATGAAAGTGTTTGTAATCTTGGTGAGCCTTTATCACAAATGCGCCAAATATTCCTCTTTTTAAAACTGGTTTAAAAAGAGTACAAAACTTACAAAGCCCTCCCTTCAACTTGGGCGAGTATACTAACCATGAGTACTTTTCTAGCCAAGTTTTTTGAAAAGGCCTTTTTATAGTTTTTTTCTCATCAATGTCCTTTTTGAAATCATGAGACGAATTTAGAGCACATTTGTTTGTTAGTAGCTGATACTTGACTTCGTCTGACACTGAATGGTTTATGCATTCGCCTAAATCAAAGCTGTGATTAACTGCTAATGAATGTAGTTCCTCCGGCTTGTTGACAGTAGAATCTGAAGTTGATGGGTTGACGTCATCCCACTCAGTAGCGTCATAAGTAGTGATATCAACTGACAATGCTGAAGACTGGCACGGTTTACATTCATGAGGCGAATTCTCTTTGACAAATTGTACTGAAGTTGGCGGCTGACTGAAATCAAACTCAGCAGGCTCGGCACTAATGGTGGAAGAACATTGCGACAATGACACTTCTGATGACTGGCTATGGTAGAGATTCTGATCGACAGATAACGTGAAGTTGGAAGCTTGTGTAGAGAATAAACTAGAAGTTGTTGAGGGACGCACTTTCGAAGGTATTGGATCTGAAGCTTTTAATGAGTCACTGAGGTTCCTTTTCTGTGTAGCAGAAACATCCTTTTGTCCAAAGAAATTCCTGATATCCATCTCTGAAATAAATACAAGGAAATCAGTATCAACACTTAAATAACATGTCCAATACTTAGCTTCAGAATGTTTAAGAGTAAATTGCTTCCGAGTCTACCAAAGGTAGCGGAAACACTTAAATAACACGTCCAATACTTAACTTCTAATCACTTGGGGGGGATTTGTCCTCCTAATTCAAAATTTCAACTCGCATTTTACATTTTAGACCAGGGTTCACCAACTGGCTGACGTGTGACGTAAGAGCGCAGAAAGTGTTCAGCTGCTTCAACCGTAGAGTGGGACGAAGGGACTGTCTCGCTTTGTAGTACGCACGTGCTGTGACGTATATAGTGGTGTTAGTAGTGGTACAGTATATAAGCATGGACGAAGCGGGAAAATCACAGTGCGACAAGCTATCTATGCCTCCCATCTTTTTATCTTTATGGGAAGATAATGTAGGAATACTACAGCTAAATGTTTAGTTTGTAGAAAAGAACTAAAGTACATAAAAAGATACAATTTACAATGCCACTACAGTTTGTGTCACGCTGCAGATTATGAAACTGAAAGGTACCAGCTCATGGTCTTATGGGACTGAAGGGGAGAGGAGAGACATTCTTGCTGCGTTGATTGAGTGGACGTGCCACTAGCGCTTAGAGACAGCCCAGCCGCTATAGATATTGTCAACTCAGCACCGAAGTTATTCACGCTATGGTTACTCACTGCTACTTTCGTTTAGTTTCAATTGTGAAATCGTACGGGTCAGTAGTAGGTTGGCTGTCACCAGCTGACTCGTTGCATTCCTGTCGCGGACCGTAAGCTTGTGGACGGACAGTAAATTACAGTAAATAACCATGTCGAGCATTCGATCAGTGGGTCGGCAGTTCGATTGAACACCATTGTCGGCAGCCCTGGGGATGGTTTTCGGTGATTTCCCATTTTCACAACAGGCAAATGTACCTTAAATAAGACCACGGGCCACGACTATTTCCTTCCCACTCCTAGCCCTTCCCTAACCTATCGTCGCAATAAGAGTTATCTGTGTCGGTGCGACGTAAAGAAACGTGTAAAAAGAAGCTCTTCTCTTTTCTGTCAACGTTGTCACGAAAGAGGTGTGGAAAAAAAACTGTGGCCGCCCCAACCCCGACCTAAGAGTCCACCGGCTGCCACTGTTACAGAGTATCCTTCGTACTATTTTTTGTTGTAATAGGCCTTCTCCTACGAATGACGTTTCCTTTCACCCCTCTAGCCGGCACCTCTCAGTTAGATCACTTCGCTACCCACGCAGAGAGTGTGTGACGAGTTATCTGACCTCACACCACACGTACAATCAGTTGGTTGACCCTGTTCAGGGGCGTATATAGAAAAAAAATCGGGGGAGAGGGGCTGGCTGACTATCCTGGAAAATTGTGATTATTCTCAGGGGATTGTCACCACAAAATACCCAGAAATATCAACCAATATCTTAGAGCATATAACTTCGTGTAATTATTTTACATGAGATTCAAAGTTTATATAGCCTACAATTATTACTGGCAATACAAAAAAAAGTTGTCAATTACAACACAACACACAAATAAAATGTTATACTTAATGAACTTTCTATTAAGGCCTATGGAGTATGAAAAGCAAATATCTAAATATTTGTCAATTTACTAAGCAGAAAGGTAAACAGTTTTTTTACATGTATTTCTCAAAAAGCATACTGTGGAATTCACAGCTTGACCTCACAAGGCTGAGTGCACCCCGTTCCAACCCTCAGACTAGAATTAAAATTTCTTGGCAGAGCCGGGAATCGAATTCGGATCTCCGGGGCGGCAGAGAAGAATGCTACCCACTACACCACGAGTTAGTATAATTTCAATCTTAATATTGTTTATAACTTAGCCGATAAGTTAAGATTAGGGTACAACCACAATTATTTTATGCTCTTACCAAAGCAACACTTTCTTAATTTTTATTGGTTTTTTTTTGGGGGGGGGGCGGAGCCCCCTCAGCACCCCCCCCCCCCCCCCCCCTTATATACGCCCCTGATCCTGTTTGGCTGCTTTAGACCTTTCTGAACTATCAACAATCAACTATAAAGGTGTATGCTTACCTGCAAAATTGTAAATATTCTCAGCCGATGCGACGAAAGAGTAAAACTAAGAAACACTACATAATCGCAATTATATTTGAGATATTTACACTTTTCACCGATTTATTTACACTTATTTAAAATTTATTTACAGTGACTGAATACACAAAACTAAGTCCACACCAGATATAGGAAACTATAGACCTATATTGAAAAATCTCGGTTTTGCCATGTTAACAATAAAGTTACACATTAATTTGGCGAAAAAGTTGCAAAACATTGCGCCGTCTGCAAGCAACTGTCGCGTCGTCTAACCCTGACTACCTTGCTCCAAAGTCTATTGTGTTGTCGCGTGGCTTGGGGAGGATTGGGGATGAGTGATGACTCGTCAAGGACATTGCCCTTGGGCGCTCTTTCTCGCTGTACACCGCGCCTCGAGACCGCGCTGGCAGCGACTCATGCTTCAAGAAGTATGTAAAGTATGCCTATGTAAAAAATAACACTATATATAAATATTTTGGTGTTGAACCACTTCTACGTAATACCGACTTTTAAATTATTTTCTTGAAAGAAAAACGCCTGACTTCCAGACTACACTATATTTTTTCCTTTCCCTGACACTAGGGGGCATGCCCGCCCCCGGACATGGGCGCCCTTGCTATGTAGAGAACGAATGTGTGTATTCACTGATTGAAGCAAAACTATTCTTCAGTAAATATTGTAATTTTTAAAAATTCAGATTTCTGAGGTGTGCCAGACAGGATTAATGCGCCCACTGCCACTATACAGTATTTAATGTTTGGCCTGTCGGAATGTTAAATTTATGAAGTATTTATATTTAACTTAGTACAAATTAATTAGAATACTGTAAGCACTTTCCAAAAAAAGTTTGTTCTCAGTCTGATTTTCATATCATTTTATTTTTCAAGGATTCAGGGGGGGGCCATGGCCCCCCCCCCTGCCCCCCCGTATGGGCGCCCATGTTTTGGAGTAAAACAGTGCACTAAGTCTGTGCCTTCTCAGGTCACCTGCAGTTTCATTGCTGCCTCCCTGTTCTTGAGATGAAAGGCACAAACTTGAGTCTTTGACGGGTTGGGTTTCAGCTGGTTGGCTCGGTAATAATCGCTGAAATATTCTAGAGCATTGGAAAATTTTTGTTCAACTTGTTTGAAACTTGACTCTTGAACTGCAAGAGCGAGGTCGTCTGCATAGATGAAACTCTTCGTTCCTTCTGGGAGAGGCTGATCATTGGTGTAAATGTTGAAGGTACCAGTACGCTTCCTTGTGGTAGGCCATTCTTAGAATTCTTCCATCTACTCCTTCGCCCCTGGAACTGAACGAAAAACCTTCTATTCTGAAGAAAGCACTCGATCATTCTGGTTAGTTTATAGTCCTTTGTTATATCATGAGGCTTATTTAATAAAATGGAGTGATTGACTGTATCATACCCCGACGGTATTAGGTTATCCGAGGCCTAGGGAGTCTTTCACTTTCCCGCCTTAATTGGCCCTTGTCTCATCTTTCCTGATACCCTCCTTCTGTGAGGGGCCAGCCTTATTTTTATTTTCCTTTTACCTCCTGCCTTGTGCTCAAGGCCCTTAAAGAGGCAGGGTGTATGTAGCCCCACCACTTCTGGTGCACCGTAGATAATGCTACACCCTCAGGGGCTCACGGCTGGTGAGTTCGGGAGTTGGCGACCCCGAGGGATTCCTGAGCTGGGTCCGTTTTCCACTTTTGTCCCTTACCTTTGGGGCGGACCCTCTCCTCTCTCCCCTCTCCTCTCTCCCCTCTCCTCTCTCCCCTCTCCTCTCTCCCCTCTCCTCTTTTCCTTCTATTTCCTTTTCTCGTTGAGATTCCCGCACTGTTTTTGTTACTTGGTTCACCGTGTATCTAAATTCCCTTTTAGCGATTTTTAAGGCATTTTTGATCTAGGTTGCATTTTGTAAGTTTTTTCGATCTAAATTACATCTCGCGATTGTTTTCAACCTCAATTGCATTTTGTAAAGATTGACAATCTAAATTACTTTTTAGTAAGTCTTTCAATGCAGGTAAACGGACCTTTTAGTGAGTATTTTGAATTTAAATTGCATTTTGTAAGTATTTTCAACCAAAACCGCATTTCGCACGAATTTTGAATCTAAATTGCATTTTGTTTGGTGGGCATTTTGCACATATTTTCTCAATTGCATTTTGTGGGTATTTTGAATCTCAATTACATTTTATCAAGTATTTTCAATCTAAATTGCATTCTTTAAGTATTGTTAATCCACATGAGTCGTTTGAATCTACCGTACATTTTGTAAGCACTTTCATTTCAATTGCATTTTGTAAGTATTTTGAATTTCAATTGCACTTTGTGAATAATTTGGATTGGAACTGGGATAGGGCCTATTTCAACCTGAATTGCATTGTGTATTTTCAATTTCAATTGCATTTTGTAAGTATTTTGAACCTCAATTGCATTTTGTACGTATTTTCGATCTCATTTGCATTTTGTAAGTATTTTGAATTTCAGTTGCATTTTGTAAGTATTTCGACGCTACATTGCATTTTGTACGTATTTTGAATCTAGCCTACGATTTGTGGGTCTTTTTCAATCTATTCTTTTTGTGAACCTTTTCGTTCTAAATTCCCTTTTGTAAGACCATATTGTGAGTTGTTTCCATCTGAGTTTCTCTTTGTACGTATTTTCCGTCTCGCATAATTTTCGTTCTGGTTTCCATTTCATTCTCATTTTCACTATCACCCAGATCATTAAGGGCCGATAACCTAGATGTTAGGCCCCTTAAAACAACAATTATCATCATCATCATCATCACTGTATCATATGCTGAAGTCAAATCGATGAAAACAACACCAGTGATTCTTTTGTTTTCGTAGCCATCTTCTATGTATTGCGTCAGGTGCAGTATTTGTGAGGTGCAGTTTTTACCAGATCGAAAGCCTGCTTGTTGTGTTATAAGTATTGGTTCCACCTAGATGTTAGGCTCCTTAAAACAACAATTATCATCATTATCATCATCTAACCTACGCGACAGTAGTGGCTACGCTGGCTAACGCGCAGCATTAGGTCATGGGGCCAAGCTCTCTGCTGACTCGGTAGACGCGTGGGTTCGAGCCCCACCGTCGGCCGTCCTTGAAATTGTTTTCCGTGGTTTCCCATTTTCAACACCAGGCAAATGCTGGGACGGTACCTTCTGACAGGCCACGGCCGCTTCCTTCCACATCCTTGCCCAGTTTCATTCACCATCATTCATTTCATCTCTCATTAACTCCTCTCATGAGGTTGGTGTCAGGAAGGGCATCCGGACGTAAAAATCATCGCCACAAAGACGTCCATCGCATCTCATCCCCGACCCCGTTGGAAAACGGGAATAATAAGGGGTAGACATACATACATACATTATCATCTAACCTAAGACCGCCTCCGTAAAAATCCTAGTCTATATTTCAAACACACACACTACTATAGCCATCACAACGACACAGGTCATCAGACAGATTCCACACACCTACGTTCATGGGGCTACAAGTCTACGATGTCGCAACAACAATAAAGCATAGGCACTCTAACAAGTTTAGTCCATGTGTCATGAATTAATACAGAGCACATTATTTGTGCTCTTTGTGGGAGATGACAGAACTGTGTTCCATTTAGCCGAGGGCCCATGAGCCTGCCTAATTAAATTAAGGGTGTGAGTGTGTGTACGCTCACTCCCTGAAGCGGAGAGGTGACTGTTGAGAGGGTTGTCTGAATGATCAACATCTGGACATCAGAGAGGGCAGAGTGATGATGTATGACCATAGCACTACGAGAGCCATTGAGATAATTGATCATCGCCAGCTCACCCTTAACTACACTGCGAGGTGTTATCCTCACTCTCAGAATTAGGCTGCTCTCCTTGGTTTATTTTGCGGTGTCGAAATAAACAATCATTCGATTGTATCAACTGCCTTTGTTGTTGCCAGTTACAGGTTTGTTCATCTTGACCATAGCTTGCCACGGTGGGTGAGTGGTTACCGTGTCGGTCTACTATCCCCAAGCTTGCAGGTTCGCTCCTGGCCGTTGTACGTGATTTTTTTTTAAGGCGGAAAAAATTACGACTCGCATGTCATACGATGTTGGCATATTAAAGAACCCATTTGAATTATGTAGGCCGTGTTCATAATGGCAACATTAATCTCGGGAGTTTCCGCCAACACCAAGTTCCTCATTTCTCTACTAGAAAGCGCTATAGTGTTCAAGGAGCTTAAATATCTAACCTCCTTGACTTTCATATTGCTTCAAGGAAAAACGAAATTCGACATGCAAACTGCCCTCTGGGCGCAAATAACAAAGCTTGCACCAGGCACCCGAGACCGTACGATAATATATATATATATATATATATATATATATATATATATATATATATATATCAAGTCAACAAAGTCAACCCCTGGCACTATGCAGCCCATGACGGGCTAAGGCCGACCAAGCGACCGCTGCCCAGCCATTTGGCCTGCAGATATTGGGGTGACGCGTGATCAGCGCGTCGAGTCCCCTCGGCCGTTAATCCTGGTATTCATGATCGGGGCGCTGTCTCACTGTCAGACAGCTACTCAATTGTCCTCACGAGGCTGAGTACACCCCGTTCCAACCCTCACGTCAGTTTTAAAA
This sequence comes from Meconema thalassinum, assembly GCA_946902985.2. Taxonomy (NCBI): domain Eukaryota; kingdom Metazoa; phylum Arthropoda; class Insecta; order Orthoptera; family Tettigoniidae; genus Meconema; species Meconema thalassinum. The sequence goes on from OX336392.1 coordinate 353,882,793, forward strand.
TCCCTGACGGAGCCGGGGATCGAACCCGGGGCCTCCAGGTGAGAGGCAGGCGCGCTTCCGCAACACCACGGGGCCGGCATATATATATATATATAGACCTATATATATATATATATATATATATATTATTATCTTACCCATGGCCACCATTTTAATGTCAAAAATATTTCTTGGGAGTCAAAGTAAAATAAAGCAATATCCTCAATTTTGCCAAAGGTTGAAATGTAGCCCGTTCCACCCGTCAGATTGGAATTAAATTTCGTGGCAGAAACGGGAATTGACACCCACGCTTTTGAATCGGAAATCTCAGTACGTATTCCGAGACCACATACGGTGCCTTGTAAGCTATAACGGAGTTCGCTCAGCCAAATAATAAAATTATAAAGATACTCTGGAAGAATTACAGTCGTGGCCAGGAAGAGAAGTCTAGCATTTTATGGACACGTCTCCAGGATGCATCCAACCATGCTGACCAACCAGCTTCTCAGATATCGGCAAAGAAGGAAGACCATGTCACCGTGGCTGATAAAAGTGGACAAAGTTACAGCTCCAACAGAAGGTTTCAAATTGTGAGGCTTGAGGAGCTCTATCAAACTAAAAATCCAAATTTAGAAGATCACGTCCAGCCTAAATCCAGTTCCAGAGAAAGAGCTTGTTTCTTTATTCGTTTCTTTTTGATTCAAATCCTAGCCAAATTAACTTATTTACATAATTCTTCCTTTAATTTGCTCCTTGGATCAATACCCTCAGGACTTTTTTATTTTTATTTATGAAAAATATTCACACCGGAAGTAGTTATAAGGGCTTAAGTGGAACTCTGCATTGACTCACACTAGCGCTCGTAATGATAGTAAAGGCAAACTGCTAACCTAATCAACCAGATATGGTTGAGTTTCATTGACTCACACTAGCTTTCGTAGTGGTAGTAAAGGCAAACTACTAATCTAATCGACCGGATATGGTTGAGTGTCCGGTGAACAATCGTCAGTCTGCCGCGTGTCATGCTGGCACCTCGTAAGAAACGTTTAGTGTGTGCTCTTTACGTTTAGAAATATGGAGAAAACAATGAAGATTAATTACAAATGCACGAAATAAGGAATATTGTTCATGAAAGGTCTTGTCTATGACATTAAAGGATGCTTGCAACATGGAGTTGCTCGCCTAAAGGGCCAGCCAGCACTGTAGATTTTTGGGGGCATTAAAAATGAACTCAGATTCGCCCAGGTGGTAGCTAAATCCCTGTGTGGATGCGGATATCCGCAACATTTTTTCATGTGGATATAGTTTGCAAGGCTGTGTGGATCGCGGATAAGCTGCGGATAATGTTTCGCGTAAATTTACGGATAGGTTTTAGAAAACAATCCGAACTTGTTGAATATCATTAATAGAACCCGGATGTTTATGGCATATCATATTGTTCCGTTATGATTTTTTCATAAAAAATGTAACATGATTATTTAAGCTAATCTCATTCAAATTCTGTCATTAAGCATAATTAACACTCCGAACTGAAAAGGGTTGCAATTCTGGCTGTATAACATTCATTTTAAACATAGCACACGACATAGAAAGCCTAAGGGAACGATTTTCTCCTCAAATGTCTAAATGTGTTGCTTTAATGCGTTATGCTTTATCTAATTAAAATATTATCGTAATGCCAGTAGATTCGGATAACCAACGTGCGGAAGCGGGGCGGATGCGGATAACAGTCTTGTGGATGCGGGGTAGATGTGGGGTGGATTCAGATAACAGTCGTGCGGATGCGGGGCGGATGCGGATAACCAACTTGCGGATGCGGGGCGGATTCGGATAACAGTCTTGTGGATGTGGGACGCATGCGGATAGCGTTTAGTTTATACGCGCAAGGCTCTAACCTGATAGCCTATATTCCGTTTTTCTGAATCCCAGTCCATGAAAATATCTCCTCGTTAGAAAATATTCAAGGGAATTGCAATATGTTACTAACCCGGCATTTACCTGGAAGGAGTGTGGAAAACTCCGTGGTAAAACCACACTCATAAGACCCTAGATTCGAACCACATACCTCCAGAATCACTGCAGCTCCTTATCAAAGCCTTGGTGCGTAATATTTTGAGCACTGTTACGCCGCGGGATTCAAAGAAACCAGTCGAGTAGTCTCCTAAGATACTGTATAATCCTTGACACCACAAAGGTTTTCCAGACCACACCTCTTAGTGTAGTAGCTATCTTTCTTTCTTTCTTTCTTTCTTTCTTTCTTTCTTTCTTTCTTTCTTTCTTTCTTGGTGGTTGTTGTTGTTGTTTCATTTGAGGGGTTTCGACATCGTAGTCATTAGCCTCGAGTATATGGGTGTGTGTTGAAGTTTGTCTGATAACCTGTGTTATTGAGATGGTTGTACTGTATTTTGTGTGTATTTGTAATTCAAACGAGGATTGGGAAGATAGCGGTCGTGGCCTTTAGTTGGGAACCAACCCAGCTTTTACCTGGAGTAGAAGTGTGTGGGTGTAGGGGGACCACGGAAAACCACTTCCAGGATGCTGAGGTGGGAACTGAACCCACCTTTTCTGAGTTTTACCACATGAGGCTGAGTGTATCCAGTTTCAGCCGGGAATCGAACCCTGTCCTCCGGGGTGACAGTCAAAAATGCAAGCCGCTAAACGACAAGGTAATCTACGTAGCTATTTTGACTTTCATCCCTTAGATCCGGGTTCGAATTCCGCCTCTGGTAAGAATTTTTATTCTCCTGAGAGCAGGAACGGGAAACATTCCAGCCGCGTGAGGAAAAATTGGGATGAGGTGGACTCGATTTCCAACTCAGTCATCCGAGAAGTGGCTTCGCTTCCCGAGGACATCTACTTCTGGCAAATGCTGGGATGGTTCTTAACTTAAGACCACGGCCGCCTCCTTCTCAAGGCTATCCTCAATTACAAGTACACGCACTTCTGCATACATTACAATAACACAAACAGCTTCGGTGGCATATTCGGTAGCATGCTGAACTGCTATCCCCAAGATCGTGGGTTCAAACCCCGGCCCAAGTCGTAGGATTTTTTAAGAGCGTTAAAATCATTCAGTATGCCTTCATTCGTAGGGGAAGTAAAGCCCATGTCATACATGTATGGCTTGAAAACCGGGTGAGTTAGCCGTGGTGGTTACGGCATGACTGATGGCAGTCGCTCACATCCGGGAGGCGAGGAGGTTCGAATCCCCCGCCGGCAACCTTGAAGATGGTCTTCTGTGGTTTCCCATCTTCCTTCCAGGCAAATGCCGGGGTTGGTCCCTAACTATAGGACACAGCCGCTACCTTCCAACTCCTCGTCCTTACATTCCAACTTCCCTCCTTCCCTCCCCAACGGTACTTGTAGCTCATCCATTGGGTGTCCGTCTCGAAGCAGCTACAAAACTGGCGAGCCGAACATGTCCTCGGACACTCCCGGCACTAAAAGCCATACGCTAAAAAAATGGCTTGAAAAAGAACCTACCACTACAATTGGTAGTGTGTAGCCTAATTTGCAGGTTATATTTCGTTAGGGACGCTCTATCAAGTTCTAACGCTCGCCGCTAGGTGTCAGTGGCATCTGGTAGCCAAAGTTGGAACTACTTGAAATTGAAGTTGCTCATTCGTCTTCATTCAATTCATCTCATCCACACGTGATGGTACTTGTAGCTCACCCCATGGGTGTCCGCATAGAAGCAGCTACAAACTCTGGCGACTCGAACATGTCCTCGGACATTACCGGCAATAAAAGCCATACGCTAAATTAATAAGAATGGCACAGGTTATGAATGAAACCGTCATGGTAGAAGGAAACCAGGAATACCGATTCAAGAATGGTTGATGCTGGGGTTCGAAACCAACCAGTTCCCGAGTGCCGAAATAACTTATCCACATTGCTTTGTGCATTAACGAGCTGAGATACATCGGTCGAAATACCGGTGCATGTTAGATGATTTCTGATAATTAAAAAGCAGTGAAATCTACCCACATATTATCAATCATCGAAATCCCTTGTAGAAGTTGTATGACGCAAGATTTTCCACACAGACCACAAGATCCCATTTCCTGGGCTCCCCTCCACTGTTTGTGTTTCCAACCCCAGCCTGCCTCACGTGTAATTGAAAGGGGCGGGAACGTGCCGTGTGGGGGATGAAAGACATATATAACTCCCCACCCCTCCGATCACTCCAAGACGGGGACTCAACGAAGCTCTAACAGCTTCTCAGTTCTATAGCTCAACAGAAATCCTGCGTTCACTCAATCTGATTGTGAAATGATATAAAAATAGTACATTATGCAACGAGCCTATAATGGCAATAATTGACACGAGTATGTTTGTAAAACGAGCGAAGCGAGTTTTAAAATTTCCATAGCATATGAGTGTCTTAATTACCATTATAGGCGAGTTGCATACGACTGTTTATGTTCGACGATAATTATAACTATTTTATGTTCGAACATAAATATTCATAAATATCTGTCGAGATTTAGCAGTTTTATGTACTGAACAGAGCGCATGGGACGCAGAGAATACCTTGTATTTGACTATGGCCTCCTCAAATTCCCCACTATGACACTCGCCACGCGGTGAAATTTAAAATAGAAGGCCGCAGAAGTCAGCGCCGGTGCGATGCTATCCTTACCTAATTGGTCACACAACTGTTTCTTGAGCTCTGATTGGTGGGAAAAACTGTTTCATAATTAAAAATTGTGTTATAATGACCCTCATTATGATACAGTTTTCCGGCATATAAAATTTACATTTCGACATCGTCGAACACACAAATTAATTAGGAAATTCGTGTACCATTGACCCCCACAACAATTTGTGTGCATGTATGAACGAGAGGTGATCCGAAACTAGGTTTTCAAATCCTGCAGTGAAATCAGAACATTTTATTTCATACAACCAATACAGCCAACTGATAGTACATACATTAGGTTATTATTGGGCATAGTCTCCATATCGATTTAGGCACTTGTCGCTCTGTGGGATGAGTTTGAATATTCGCTCCTGGGAAAAATTCTGTCCTTGCGTGTTGAGCCACATTGCTGCGAAGTGTTTCACCTCCTCGTCTCAAGGGAATCGTCGACCTCCTAAGTGCTCCTCCAAGTGAGGAAACAGGTGAAAATCGCTTGGAGCGAGATCTGGGTTATAGGGAGGGTGGTCAATAATGTCTCAGCGAAATCGCTCTATCAGCGTTGTGGCCTCCTGGGTTGTAGGCTATGAGGTCGCGCGTTGTCATGACGGAAAATGACACCCTGGGTGAAATGTCCTGGCAGCGGTTAAATGATTCGCCCACAGAAATCGAATAACTGAGCCGATCTCTTCGTGACACCAGTTTTCCAAACGAGTCGTCATTAGTTGTTACCTACAACTAGCGCTGTAGGTGGTGGGTCGCTGAAACTCCGCACAGTTACCAATCTCGTGTATTCGAATCACGCCACGCTACTAATTTTTCTATAACAGACGAAACTCCAGGAATAACAGCCTTATAACCTTAGTTTCTGATCACCCCTCGTATTTACTTTCTATTCGTAGCCTACTCTTTGACGGGTTTAAGTTGTAATGGTAAAAGAAAAAAAAGTAGCGTTCAGCAGACTGGTGACGTGCCTAGATTGTAGGATATTGTTTGGCCAGCACTCGTGAGATTTCGCTATTTGCACCCAATGCACCAGTCTGCTAATAATAAGGTACTGAAAGGAAAACCATTTTGGATGGCAACAATAAATATTAAACAGCTATTGAAAGAAATCAGCTGGTGGGCAAATATTTATTAGATTTTTGGCCCTATTAAGCTACGTAGCCAGCTCTAAATTAATGTATTTAATGGATAATATGCGTCTCCTTTTATCAAGGTTAGTAACGAATGAAGGAATAAGAACACAATGGCATGTAGCCTCCATAGATAAAAAGTATAATATAGCAAGCCATGTCGAAACCAGAATTAAATACATTGACAGTGTATGGGATCGAATCCAGAAACCTTGGGACTAGAGTTTCAATACAGACTACAGCACCACATCGTGATGTATTTGGCTTTCACCCCTAAGGTCTGGGTTCTGTTCTGGTAACAGAGATGAAAATAATACGTGTTCTTCAAAGATCATATTAAAATGAGAAGTACAGCATTATGGTTCATGTAGATCTACTTTCTATAGCTTCTTTGAACTTGGATATCAAATTGAAGTGATAGTTTTTTGTAATATTAAGTCCATATATAATTTCATATTTCAATAAAAATAACTAAATATATATGTATGTACATATTTCATGAATTATTAGTACATATAAATCCGTTTTCTGGTGATCAGTCTTGAAGAAAAAGAACAACTGAACCCTTAATAAGCTACGCATATTAATGATTCTAATTATTCATTTCATTATATTCTGATTTTACTGCCAGAATCATACAGGAAGGCCAGACTGGATTGAGAAATGTCAAGCTTATATGGAGACAGTACGTTTGAACGTGCCCAGTCCTGAAACAAAGGAGTGACGAGATCGGAATGTTTGACAGATACATTATCAGACAAAGGTGTATTGGGGTCCTGACTCATTTCAGACCGTAATTTCTTTGTCACCCTAGCGTTACGAGTAAGATAGTTGCTGGATGAGAGAGACGAGAGGAACTTTCAACCAATCATAGGACAGAGGCTTCTGTTCAAAACTGCGATATTGACGTCATGAACTACCAATCAGATAGGGTCACCATTTTTAGCGCCAAGAGAGCGTCTGACGCCGGCCTGATGAGGAAAGCGGGAAAGATTGGATTAAAGAAATCTATGATCGATTCCAGAGCACGATAGCCCCATTGTGACCTGTATAATATTTCAAACTGTTTGATACCTGTTGCATGCCAATAGTCGCATTATTATAGATGTTAGTGATAGATTTCCCTCTCCCTCCGTCCTTTTGCTAAATTCACATAAATACTGTCGTTTGAGTGACGACGAGGTTGATTCTTGGTGACACCGTGAGGTGATCACTTATTCTTTTCGATACCGTGAAGGTATACTGTGTTAAATTTATCAGAGATAGAGTCATTATTGAAAACATTATAATGAAGTTGTGTGCGCACAGCTGAGTGTAAAATTTGTGTATCTGTAAAATTTTAGTAGTCTCCCACGACTACAACTATTAGGGAAAGTCTACGATTAATTTTGCACTAGACAAATGGTGAAAGAAGTTGCTATTGGCAAAATTTAGATAGAGAATTACGTGTGACTATAAATAACATTTTATTTTTATTTTTATTCAACGTCAAGATGGAACTCCAGACCCAGAGAAAGACAACGAACCAACGATTCTTCGGCTCCATGTGGTCTGAGATGAGCTAAACACTTTGGAGAGAGAATGTCAGGCGATGTTCGATGAGACGACGCAGAAAGAGGAATGAGTACCGTAAAGCGGGGTAACATTGTGACTGCAGTATTACTTTGTGACAGCGAGGCATCAACTCATATATTTTAATTTTATACGTTGCTATCATGTCCTGGGGCCAATTTTCTCCAAGATTTCTCAAACACAGTATATTTTGCCACCTATTAGCGACTTTCCATACTTCGTACTAACTTTATCTCTAAATAGAGATATAATCTCTGAGAGTCTTGAAATCCCGCGTTTATTATTTGTTGTGAAAATTTGTGTTGTAGAGGATTATTGGTTCGATATATTGCATTACTGGTAATTATAACTTGTTTTACTACTAATTGGCTCTCTTATGTGTAAATTTGAAGCGCTTGCGAAATTTGTAAATAGTGAAATCAACAGGTTTTTTTCGGAACCGGCACCTGCTGGGGTAACTTTATGACACACCAGAAAAATGTTTCAAAGTGATCCCAATGAGTTCATAGCACAGAATTCTAAGAGTATTATACATAAAACAAAGCAGTAAATATGCATAGTGTCGAATCCAAAGATATTTCACAGATAACTTTGTAATATCAATGGTAAATGATTCCCCTTCAGGGCTCAAGATGCCGCGGAATTATGACCGCCGAGTGGGTGCCCGCAATTATATGAACTGCACTGATGAAACATTGGAGGAAGTTTTAGATCAGATAAAGAATATTTGAATGCGTAGTGCTGCAGAAAAATACCATTATTCACAGGAACTTCTCGGTGGATGAAATTAAAAGAAAAACATCCGATGTCGCACGGGGGGACCAACAATCTTTAGTGATGATTAAAAAAATGCATTTGCACTCGCTATGGCCTCATTGGTATTCCCCGTCATAACATATGACTTGCGATGTGTGGTGAAATCATATTTAGACCGCAGAGGACGAAGGATCGATTGTTTTAAGCATAATTTGCCTGGGCCGGACTGGATAAAATCTTTGATATAATTTGATAATATTCGGTAATAATAATCTTATCATAACTCTTTTTAAATATTATCTCAGTACCTGCAATATCTATTCGTCCAGTAAGGTCTTACTTTATGACATGGAGGCTGTATCTCATTGTTTTCCTTGAAAAATTGAAGGGTCACAAAGTTACCCTGACCCATGGGGTAACTTTGTGACATTTTATTTTGAATATATTTCGTGATGCATGCGAGATAATGCAACCATATTTTTCTTGATTAAAGAGAAAGGTTCCAGTTTCGATTGCGTGTCACCGAAAGAGTGCAATGACAAATAGTTAATCTTTAATTTAAATAAAACCCTCAAAACTGTCACAAAGTAACCCCACTTTACGGTACTGAAATAATTTATTTATTTGACAAACTGGTTATGGTTTTGTGGGAACATATTATTTTGTGTAAATATGATTTTTTTCAATTTTTGTCTTCGTGTTTTATTGTAGATGCTTTGTGGTACTGACACACATTAGTTTAGTTCATGAGCAACGTGGCATGTATTTTATTTGTGTGAAGATTTTTGTTGCTGTTGTTGATGTCAAGTACACGGGGCAAGCGTACTCGAGTGCGTGTCGCTACCGTAAAATGCGCGGCTAAGCGATGCAAATTGGGAACCGATATCATAACAGAAGCGAAACTGAATTAACTAGAGTAGATAATAGAATTGGTGGGAAATCTTGGTATTGTATAGATTTTTATTGTTACACAGGCTTGTGTGTTAATTGCCGTTTGTTGCATTTTTGTTAAGTGAGGGGTCATCTGCCCAATTACTTTATTTGTTTGTGAAGTTTCTCTTTTAGTGTCGTGGTACACAAAATCTAGGGATATTTGATTGGAGTGTCGGCCCGTGGTAGAGATGTGTTGTGTTCGGCCCAAAAGCTTTGTTGAGTCTGCAAATATGTGTTTTATGGGATAGCAGTTTTCGGGAACTCGGGTTCTGTCTGAAGCTCTGTCCGGGATAAGCATTTAATCCTTGCGAGGAAAATGTTGGAATCCCCTTCTACGATGTTCTTGCAATTCTTTGGAATTGGCAGAAGTGTGTGAATTTTTGTGTCGCGATTAACAGGTGGCGTAACGGGACTGTCTAGTCTCTTGTTATAAATAGCAAGACTCAATGCTTTGACAAGGAGGGCCTTGTGAACACAGTGGTTGATATTGGAAAGAGAAGGTATTTCTACCTGGCGCGCTCCATCAGATAAGAGCCCCCTGTGCTCATTAGTACTCAGCGGACCAGGTTTCCGTTCTTCGTAAATGTTTATCTTATATATTAAAATAAAGCCTGTTGAATGATAAAAGAATTGTAATCGGTAAATGGGTGCTGTTCGCGTTTTGATCGATCGATTCCCAGCGTATTAGCTTATCCACGCTTTTATTTCATGTAAATATCAGCGGGTTTTAGGCATCTTATTTCTTGTTTGTTTATTGTCATGTTCATTGACCTCGGGTGGTCTCGATGTTCGGTCACGTTGTTGTCATGTCTGTGTTGAGCAATATGAGCCATTGGGCAAGCTTCTGTTTTGCTGGGAGTTTCCTGACTCACTGCGATCTCACTGGAGATCAATTAGTTTATAAATTTTAAATGGTTGCGTGTGTCAGTAAAATTATAATTTTTGGTATGTTATTCTACGAGTGTGTCCCATAATGCCATAATAATGGTTTGCAGTATGGGGGTTTGCAAGCATATTGGCTGTTCCATCTGTGAGCAAATCTCCATCAAAAGTACTTATTTCTTCTCTAGCGTAGTTATACGCGTGCATACATATTAATCAGACAAGTGGAATTTTGATCCACAATTTTATTTCTTTGGAGTGGACCTTCCTAGGCCACTCAGAACTGTGTAAATTCTTGTACTGTGGGAGTAAAGTTCAGGGTGGACTTTGTTTATGTTATATTTTTTATGTTTTGTTGTTTTTATTCAGTTATTAAATGGTGGTAATTTTATTCGTTTTTCACTCATTTCTTTGTTTGTAGTTTTGCATATGGTCCTTGTATTTGTAAAGCAGCCGTCTGGTATTTGAGCTCTAGTGAAAGCATACCCGGACTGAACGCGCCCCGAAGATTGATTCTCGTATAACGACGCTGTTATATACAAGGGCACACAACCAATGAGATTGATTGATTGATTGATTTTATTTTCACGGCTACACTTAGAGCTTAAGAGCTCCTTTACAGTAGCGCCCTACATAAAATAAGGTTAGGGCTTATACAAATAAAACATTTCACTTACATTCACAATATAAATAATACTAGTCTAAAAATAGTAAAAAAGACAGAAATAATACAACAATAATAATAATAATAATAATAATAATAATGATAATGGAAAGATTATTTACAAAAGAGAGCATACAGACACAGTATCAGCCCGAAAAGCAAACATCATATACTGTACAAGAAAAGCTATTAAATTAGACAGGTTGTCAGCTATTGTCCTGATGTAATAATTGAACTAAAAAAAGTATTTTAACATAATGCAGTAATCAAATGTGAGAGGTATACTGCTCCAAGAAGCAGGATGAAGGATGTCTTTTGAAAGCTGCAGTGCTTGCAATGTTGACGAACTTATATAAATCGAAGGTGTTGAAGAGGCGTGAGGCGGTGCAAACAAAAGATTTATTGAACTTCATGGTTCGGTGTATAGGAATCTGGAGTGTTAATTTTGTGTATCTATTTTCTCGATTATGAACAGAATGCATTGGTGTAAAGGCATTGTAGAGATATAGGCCTAACGGGGTCTTGGTATGTAATATTTTATGTGTCAGAATGTAATGGTTTAGTGAGCACTGAATCTTGCTAATAAGAAAGGCGTTATTAATATGGTTAATGTTATAAGAAAAATGTTAATAAAAAAGGTTATTATTTAAATAATCGCCCACATTTGGGTGATCAAAATGAAACATTTAATTGTGTATTAATCTAATAGTGTATCTGTATTGTTGTCAGCTTATAACCTTAGTTTCTGATCACCCCTCGTATTTACTTTCTATTCGTAGCCTACTCTTTGACGGGTTTAAGTTGTAATGGTAAAAGAAAAAAAAGTAGCGTTCAGCAGACTGGTGACGTGCCTAGATTGTAGGATATTGTTTGGCCAGCACTCGTGAGATTTCGCTATTTGCACCCAATGCACCAGTCTGCTAATAATAAGGTACTGAAAGGAAAACCATTTTGGATGGCAACAATAAATATTAAACAGCTATTGAAAGAAATCAGCTGGTGGGCAAATATTTATTAGATTTTTGGCCCTATTAAGCTACGTAGCCAGCTCTAAATTAATGTATTTAATGGATAATATGCGTCTCCTTTTATCAAGGTTAGTAACGAATGAAGGAATAAGAACACAATGGCATGTAGCCTCCATAGATAAAAAGTATAATATAGCAAGCCATGTCGAAACCAGAATTAAATACATTGACAGTGTATGGGATCGAATCCAGAAACCTTGGGACTAGAGTTTCAATACAGACTACAGCACCACATCGTGATGTATTTGGCTTTCACCCCTAAGGTCTGGGTTCGATTCGCGGCTCTGGCAAGTAATTTAATTCTTGTCAGAGAGCTTTAACGGGGTACACTCAACCTCGTGAGGCAATGCTGGCAAGAGGTGAATTTGAATTCCACCTCAGCCATCCAGGAAGGGGTTCACCGTGATTCCCACTTCTACTCTAGCAAAATGACGGGATGTCTCCTAACATGGCTGCCTACTTCCCACGGTGGATAGATCAAGCTGTTTTCCTCTCACCAAGGTGGGCTGGATTCGAGGTTCGTTCCCCCAGGGGCGCACATCTAGTGGGACGTGGATTGGCGACCATTGGACCCCAGCTGTGTCCGACATTGCTTCCACTTACTTGTGCCGGGCTCTCTCCGTCTTCTTCCCTGTCGACCTCCGTTGATCAACTCTTGTTCGTTTCTGACCCCAAAGGCGTTAATTGGCCTTTTTCTTTCTTTTTTTTTTTTCGTGTGGCCTACTCAGAGGCCGAGTGCAGGTCTTTCTATTCGACGCCCGTGGGCGACCTGCGCGTCGGGATGAGAGATGGAATGGATGAAGATGAATGAAACTGGGCAAGGATGTGGAAGGAAGCGGCCGTGGCCTATCAGAAGGTACCGTCCCAGCATTTGCCTGGTGTTGAAAATGGCAAACCACGGAAAACCATTTCAAGGACAGCCGACGGTGGGGCTCGAACCCACGCGTCTACCGAGTCAGCAGAGAGCTTGGTCCCATGACCTAACGCTGCGCTTTAGCCCGCGTAGCCACTGCTGTCAGTAATTGGCCTTAATTGGCCCTTGTCTCATCTTTCCCGATCCCTCATTCTTCGAGGGGTCAGACCTCTTGTTTTCTTTCCATTGTATCTCCTGCCTTCTACTCAAGGCCCTAAAGAAGGCAGGGTGTATGTAGCCCCACCACTTCTGGTGCACTCTGGATAGTGCTACACACTCAAGGGCTCACTCTAGTGAGTTCGGGAGTTGGCAACCCTCAGGGATTCCTGAGCAGGGTCTGGTGTTTTTCCCTTCTTCCATTGCCTTTGGGGCAGTCTTTCTCCTCGTTACCTTTCCTGTCTGCCTTTCCTGGCTCCCCTTTCTTCCAAGTCCCTTAATTCTCATTCTCCGAGGGTTGAGGGAATTTCCTCTCCTCCTGTCTTTTGTTTCCCTTATTCTTACTTTTGTTTTCCATTTACTATTCTAGTATGTAGGTATGTAGTTACTTTCAGTTTTAATTTCATTTCATTTACTTTTTCACTATCACCCAAACCATTTGGGGCTGTTAACCCAGATGTTAGGCCCCTTAAAATAACAATTATCATCATCATCATCATCATCATCGAGGTTCGTGTGCCGGCCAATGCATTTGAGATTTTTGAAGTAATATACCACGTCGTGTGGTTCGGACACACGTAAAATTGGAGGTCTGGTGGCCCTTGACCGCGCGATTTTCAGTCACGTATAAAGGCAAACTTTCTCCTTCCCAATCCTCGACACAGTTCTAAATACACCCACTACTACAGAGATTACAATAAACACTGGTTAATTAGTCCTCAAGATTAAAAACCTTAGGTCAATATTAATTTGTACTTTTTATTGTACCGATTTCCGGCACATTGTGGCATTCCTCAGTGCAAATAATGCGAATGGAAAAGCAAGACTCACGGTACATGAAACATATTACCATAAAAGAGGGTTGTTCTCTAAACTATTTCTAATAAATTAACAGTCTTAAAGCTTAACAAGTAGTTCCGTGAAGAACTATACAGCCTATTTTCATATATCCTACTTATGTTAACTGCCACTATCAACAGACAAAATTTCAGTTTGATTGCTGTAATAGATTCGTCGATATTGAGAACCGACTAAATATTGCGGAGTGTCGCCATGTTGGATTTTATATATGTAGGTCCTAGAGTTATGTACTGTTACATGAAGATTATTGTGTACGTGTAGCATTCAAACTTCAATCGCATGATTAGGACACAAGAAGTAAAAACGAGATTTTAAAATTTCGCACAGCTGCCATCTTGTGGTTATGGAAACAATTGAAATAAATTAGATGCCAGTGGATTAACATTCATATAAAGATTTGCTGTACCAAATTTCACTGCACTCGGATGGTTAAATTGCGAGAAACGTCCATGTGAATATTTATACTTCACGTCGCCGCCATGTTGGATTTGTGATCACCAGGTTATTTAAAGTCCTATAGGTTAACTTAAGTTCATAGCCCCTAAGAACATTAAAAAATCAGTTTGATTGCTATAATAGATTCGTAGATATTCAGAGCCGTCTAAATATTTCGGATGGTCGCCATGTTGGATTGTTAAATGTAAAGGCCATAGAGTCATGTGCCGTTAAAGGAAAATTATTGCTTAGGTTCATTATTCAAACATTCACTTCGATCGTATGATTACGACCCAAGAAATAAAAACTTAATTTTAAAATTCGCACTGCCGCCATCTTGAGGTTATGTAAACAATTGAACTAAATTACATACCAGTATATTAAAATGTGTATAAACATTTCCTATACCTGATTTCATTGCGTTTGGAACCTTAAATCGCGAGAAAGGTCTATTTAAAATTTTCAAATTCGCTTGGCTGCCATGCTCGTTTTGTAGTTAACCGGTTTTTGAAAGTCTTATAGATGAACTTTCAGTAGTGCCCTTTATCTCTGTACAAACTTTCAGGGTGATACCGCTAATAGTTTCAGCGATATAGAATGCTGGTGAAGTATTTCGCACATCCGCCATCTTGTGTTATGTAAACAATTGAATAAAATGTAGATGCGGTGCATTACAATGTGTATAAACATATACTGTACCAAGTTTTATTGCGTTTGGTTGGTTAAATCGCGAGAAACGTCTTTTTAAAAGTCGCAAATTCGCGTGGCCGCCATGTTGGTTTTGTAGTTATCAGTTTTTCAAAGGTCACATAGGTGAACTCCTAGTAGTTTCCTTTATCACAGTAAAAAATTCCAGGGTGATATCGGGAATAGTTTCGGAGATATTGAATGCTGGTGAAATATTTCGCACAGCCGCCATGTTGGATTGGTGAGACGTAACAAAATTTGAAGGGCACGGTCGGGGTCGTCCGGAATAGTGCTATGAACTTACCGAGTTTCATTGAAATCGCTCCAGCCGTTTAGAAGTTATTAGGGGATATACACACACACTCCTCACACACACACACACACACACACACACACGCGCACACACACACACACACGGAAAAGAGGTGATCTCATAAGCCTATTTTTTCAAAATTGAAAATAGCCTAAAAAATGAGATGATGTTTGTCTGTCTGTCTGTCATCCTGTCTATTACTCAATCACGCAAGAACCACTGGTCCGATTGAAATGTAATTTTGCATGGATGTAGCTGATTTACGAGGTTTACACATAGACTACTTTTTATTTCGATGTTTTGCACTATTTAAAAATGGCGACCACATTAGTGACGTCACTAAACCCTTTGGTTTCAAAATTTCATATTTCCATTTCAAATAAAAAGAGAACGCTAAGAAATAGCAAACTTTTGATGGCATATACGAGCTTTAAAATTTAATTTTCTATCCGAAAGGTCCCTATCACATTTCGTGTATCTCCAACGGTTAGCGAATAAAACCTAAATATGTCTTATAAAACACGGTCAACGCCGAGCGATGTTAGTCTACTGTATGTTAGTCTCTACATGAACTGTTTTATTTTTAGAGGTAGTTTGTGGGGTCCGAAACGAGACGTGATTTTGAGTCTAATTGTATACTCTATGTGCCGGTATGTGAGTATTTGGATCTGTACGCTGTTTCACAATGTTATAGTGCTTTCTACTTTGACCGGTATGCTTTCATCATTTTTATCGAATTGTTTTTTGTTAACTGAATATTTCTGTTAGCCAATATTTATCTGCTTTTTGTCGTTTTTTACCATGATCAGAAACCCAAATTCACAGACGAATGTGTCGAATACATACCGACTGTCACATTATTTTGTTTAGTGTTCATATTAATCTTACTGCAGAACTGGGCAAATTTATTTCAATAAAGTTGGTATTTTACCTTTCATGGCCAATTGAAGAAAACGCACAAAACACGGCGTAAACCTAGAAAAGTTGCTGAGTTTTAATTGCTTGGCCCTGAAATTTAATATACAATCTTTTTGGAAGCCTTTATAGAGAGGTGAAAGACTGTTTTAGCGTTTAGCTCTCGCAGTAAAGTAGCGGAGATGTTCTAAATAAGAATTGACGTATCGCGCAGTTTGCTACTCCTTTGGTAGTCCGCAAATAGACCACAAGAGCCCGCTGATGAACCATCTCGGAGTTACTAGGCGTAATCTCGCACAAGATACGGCATATACTTAGAAAATATCTCTGTGATTAATTTGTTTTTGTTATTATTACTTGGGTTGATTGAAGTTTGTTCCGTTACTGTTATTCTTTATCATGACATGGTACGTAGTTTCCGCAATATTACTTATTGCGGATATGATAATTGCTATCAAGTTTGATGTAATTTTAGCATAATGTTTTTATGTTTAAATATAGAATGAAGACGTTAAACGATAGGTGTTCAATATTTAAGACAGGTTATTTAACTTTTACTACACAGAAGCTGATATCTATTTCCAATATATAAACGCACTTTCTCACCTACAAGGCGGAGGCAGACAGGCTTTTCTCCGGGTACTCCGGTTTTCCCTGTCACAATTTCATTCCAGCAACAATCTCCACTATCATTTCATTTTATCTGTTATTCATTTAATCATTGCCCCAGGGGAGTGATACAGGGTACGGCAGCCGGCACAGTTCATATCCTCGCTGCTAAATGGGGGTTTCATTCATTCCATTCCCTGACCCGGTCGGTCGACTGAAAGTAGGCTGAGGATTTTCACTTTCCTACCTCTGATTAATAATTAGGTGAGTGAAAATGCATGTAGTCTACACATGTAGGCTAGTTGGTAACATGGAAACAACATAACTACATTACGAATGTGTGATATATTAATGATTTAGGCCAGCAAGTACTAAAAGCCGTTCGAAGAACGGGTACTTAGCTAATTCAATATAAATCGGCACTTAGAGACAATAGGAGAAGATACACTTTCCAGCACTTAAAAGAACATTTTGTGATCCATTGTTTTGGTAACAGAGATGAAAATAATACGTGTTCTTCAAAGATCATATTAAAATGAGAAGTACAGCATTATGGTTCATGTAGATCTACTTTCTATAGCTTCTTTGAACTTGGATATCAAATTGAAGTGATAGTTTTTTGTAATATTAAGTCCATATATAATTTCATATTTCAATAAAAATAACTAAATATATATGTATGTACATATTTCATGAATTATTAGTACATATAAATCCGTTTTCTGGTGATCAGTCTTGAAGTAAAAGAACAACTGAACCCTTAATAAGCTACCCATATTAATGATTCTAATTATTCATTTCATTATATTCTGATTTTACTGCCAGAATCATACAGGAAGGCCAGACTGGATTGCGAAATGTCAAGCTTATATGGAGACAGTACGTTTGAACGTGCCCAGTCCTGAAACAAAGGAGTGACGAGATCGGAATGTTTGACAGACACATTATCAGACAAAGGTGTATTGGGGTCCTGACTCATTTCAGACCGTAATTTCTTTGTCACCCTAACGTTACGAGTAAGATAGTTGCTGGATGAGAGAGACGTGAGGAACTTTCAACCAATCATAGGACAGAGGCTTCTGTTCAAAACTGCGATATTGACGTCATGAACTACCAATCAGATAGGGTCACCATTTTTAGCGCCAAGAGAGCGTCTGACGCCGGCCTGATGAGGAAAGCGGGAAAGATTGGATTAAAGAAATCTATGATCGATTCCAGAGCACGATAGCCCCATTGTGACCTGTATAATATTTCAAACTGTTTGATACCTGTTGCATGCCAATAGTCGCATTATTATAGAAGTTAGTGATAGATTTCCCTCTCCCTCCGTCCTTTTGCTAAATTCACATAAATACTGTCGTTTGAGTGACGACGAGGTTGATTCTTGGTGACACCGTGAGGTGATCACTTATTCTTTTCGATACCGTGAAGGTATACTGTGTTAAATTTATCAGAGATAGAGTCATTATTGAAAACATTATAATGAAGTTGTGTGCGCACAGCTGAGTGTAAAATTTGTGTATCTGTAAAATTTTAGTAGTCTCCCACGACTACAACTATTAGGGAAAGTCTACGATTAATTTTGCACTAGACAAATGGTGAAAGAAGTTGCTATTGGCAAAATTTAGATAGAGAATTACGTGTGACTATAAATAACATTTTATTTTTATTTTTATTCAACGTCAAGATGGAACTCCAGACCCAGAGAAAGACAACGAACCAACGATTCTTCGGCTCCATGTGGTCTGAGATGAGCTAAACACTTTGGAGAGAGAATGTCAGGCGATGTTCGATGAGACGACGCAGAAAGAGGAATGAGTACCGTAAAGCGGGGTAACATTGTGACTGCAGTATTACTTTGTGACAGCGAGGCATCAACTCATATATTTTAATTTTATACGTTGCTATCATGTCCTGGGGCCAATTTTCTCCAAGATTTCTCAAACACAGTATATTCTGCCACCTATTAGCGACTTTCCATACTTCGTACTAACTTTATCTCTAAATAGAGATATAATCTCTGAGAGTCTTGAAATCCCGCGTTTATTATTTGTTGTGAAAATTTGTGTTGTAGAGGATTATTGGTTCGATATATTGCATTACTGGTAATTATAACTTGTTTTACTACTAATTGGCTCTCTTATGTGTAAATTTGAAGCGCTTGCGAAATTTGTAAATAGTGAAATCAACAGGTTTTTTTCGGAACCGGCACCTGCTGGGGTAACTTTATGACACACCAGAAAAATGTTTCAAAGTGATCCCAATGAGTTCATAGCACAGAATTCTAAGAGTATTATACATAAAACAAAGCAGTAAATATGCATAGTGTCGAATCCAAAGATATTTCACAGATAACTTTGTAATATCAATGGTAAATGATTCCCCTTCAGGGCTCAAGATGCCGCGGAATTATGACCGCCGAGTGGGTGCCCGCAATTAAAGGAACTGCACTGATGAAACATTGGAGGAAGTTTTAGATCAGATAAAGAATATTTGAATGCGTAGTGCTGCAGAAAAATACCATTATTCACAGGAACTTCTCGGTGGATGAAATTAAAAGAAAAACATCCGATGTCGCACGGGGGGACCAACAATCTTTAGTGATGATTAAAAAAATGCATTTGCACTCGCTATGGCCTCATTGGTATTCCCCGTCATAACATATGACTTGCGATGTGTGGTGAAATCATATTTAGACCGCAGAGGACGAAGGATCGATTGTTTTAAGCATAATTTGCCTGGGCCGGACTGGATAAAATCTTTGATATAATTTGATAATATTCGGTAATAATAATCTTATCATAACTCTTTTTAAATATTATCTCAGTACCTGCAATATCTATTCGTCCAGTAAGGTCTTACTTTATGACATGGAGGCTGTATCTCATTGTTTTCCTTGAAAAATTGAAGGGTCACAAAGTTACCCTGACCCATGGGGTAACATTGTGACATTTTATTTTGAATATATTTCGTAATGCATGCGAGATAATGCAACCATATTTTTCTTGATTAAAGAGAAAGGTTCCAGTTTCGATTGCGTGTCACCGAAAGAGTGCAATGACAAATAGTTAATCTTTAATTTAAATAAAACCCTCAAAACTGTCACAAAGTAACCCCACTTTACGGTACTGA
The DNA here is from genome assembly GCA_946902985.2 of Meconema thalassinum. Taxonomy (NCBI): domain Eukaryota; kingdom Metazoa; phylum Arthropoda; class Insecta; order Orthoptera; family Tettigoniidae; genus Meconema; species Meconema thalassinum. Next base: position 353,902,403 of record OX336392.1, read on the forward strand.
AATAATTTATTTATTTGACAAACTGGTTATGGTTTTGTGGGAACATATTATTTTGTGTAAATATGATTTTTTTCAATTTTTGTCTTCGTGTTTTATTGTAGATGCTTTGTGGTACTGACACACATTAGTTTAGTTCATGAGCAACGTGGCATGTATTTTATTTGTGTGAAGATTTTTGTTGCTGTTGTTGATGTCAAGTACACGGGGCAAGCGTACTCGAGTGCGTGTCGCTACCGTAAAATGCGCGGCTAAGCGATGCAAATTGGGAACCGATATCATAACAGAAGCGAAACTGAATTAACTAGAGTAGATAATAGAATTGGTGGGAAATCTTGGTATTGTATAGATTTTTATTGTTACACAGGCTTGTGTGTTAATTGCCGTTTGTTGCATTTTTGTTAAGTGAGGGGTCATCTGCCCAATTACTTTATTTGTTTGTGAAGTTTCTCTTTTAGTGTCGAGGTACACAAAATCTAGGGATATTTGATTGGAGTGTCGGCCCGTGGTAGAGATGTGTTGTGTTCGGCCCAAAAGCTTTGTTGAGTCTGCAAATATGTGTTTTATGGGATAGCAGTTTTCGGGAACTCGTGTTCTGTCTGAAGCTCTGTCCGGGATAAGCATTTAATCCTTGCGAGGAAAATGTTGGAATCCCCTTCTACGATGTTCTTGCAATTCTTTGGAATTGGCAGAAGTGTGTGAATTTTTGTGTCGCGATTAACAGGTGGCGTAACGGGACTGTCTAGTCTCTTGTTATAAATAGCAAGACTCAATGCTTTGACAAAGAAGGCCTTGTGAACACAGTGGTTGATATTGGAAAGAGAAGGTATTTCTACCTGGCGCGCTCCATCAGATAAGAGCCCCCTGTGCTCATTAGTACTCAGCGGACCAGGTTTCCGTTCTTCGTAAATGTTTATCTTATATATTAAAATAAAGCCTGTTGAATGATAAAAGAATTGTAATCGGTAAATGGGTGCTGTTCGCGTTTTGATCGATCGATTCCCAGCGTATTAGCTTATCCACGCTTTTATTTCATGTAAATATCAGCGGGTTTTAGGCATCTTATTTCTTGTTTGTTTATTGTCATGTGCATTGACCTCGGGTGGTCTCGATGTTCGGTCACGTTGTTGTCATGTCTGTGTTGAGCAATATGAGCCATTGGGCAAGCTTCTGTTTTGCTGGGAGTTTCCTGACTCACTGCGATCTCGCTGGAGATCAATTAGTTTATAAATTTTAAATGGTTGCGTGTGTCAGTAAAATTATAATTTTTGGTATGTTATTCTACGAGTGTGTCCCATAAAGCCATAATAATGGTTTGCAGTATGGGGGTTTGCAAGCATATTGGCTGTTCCATCTGTGAGCAAATCTCCATCAAAAGTACTTATTTCTTCTCTAGCGTAGTTATACGCGTGCATACATATTAATCAGACAAGTGGAATTTTGATCCACAATTTTATTTCTTTGGAGTGGACCTTCCTAGGCCACTCAGAACTGTGTAAATTCTTGTACTGTGGGAGTAAAGTTCAGGGTGGACTTTGTTTATGTTATATTTTTTATGTTTTGTTGTTTTAATTCAGTTATTAAATGGTGGTAATTTTATTCGTTTTTCACTCATTTCTTTGTTTGTAGTTTTGCATATGGTCCTTGTATTTGTAAAGCAGCCGTCTGGTATTTGAGCTCTAGTGAAAGCATACCCGGACTGAACGCGCCCCGAAGATTGATTCTCGTATAACGACGCTGTTATATACAAGGGCACACAACCAATGAGATTGATTGATTGATTGATTGATTTTATTTTCACGGCTACACTTAGAGCTTAAGAGTTCCTTTACAGTAGCGCCCTACATAAAATAAGGTTAGGGCTTATACAAATAAAACATTTCACTTACATTCACAATATAAATAATAATAGTCTAAAAATAGTAAAAAAGACAGAAATAATACAACAATAATAATAATAATAATAATAATAATAATAATGATAATGGAAAGATTATTTACAAAAGAGAGCATACAGACACAGTATCAGCCCGAAAAGCAAACATCATATACTGTACAAGAAAAGCTATTAAATTAGACAGGTTGTCAGCTATTGTCCTGATGTAATAATTGAACTAAAAAAAGTATTTTAACATAATGCAGTAATCAAATGTGAGAGGTATACTGCTCCAAGAAGCAGGCTGAAGGATGTCTTTTGAAAGCTGCAGTGCTTGCAATGTTGACGAACTTATATAAATCGAAGGTGTTGAAGAGGCGTGAGGCGGTGCAAACAAAAGATTTATTGAACTTCATGGTTCGGTGTATAGGAATCTGGAGTGTTAATTTTGTGTATCTATTTTCTCGATTATGAACAGAATGCATTGGTGTAAAGGCATTGTAGAGATATAGGCCTAACGGGGTCTTGGTATGTAATATTTTATGTGTCAGAATGTAATGGTTTAGTGAGCACTGAATCTTGCTAATAAGAAAGGAGTTATTAATATGGTTAATGTTATAAGAAAAATGTTAATAAAAAAGGTTATTATTTAAATAATCGCCCACATTTGGGTGATCAAAATGAAACATTTAATTGTGTATTAATCTAATTGTGTATCTGTATTGTTGTCAGCTTCACTAAAAAAGTACATAATGTGTAATATATGTGTTGCCAGGGCGCCAGATCATTTATATATATCATGATCAAAATAATATATTAAACCTCGGTTAAACAGAGGTAGAGCATCGAAATTCCTATCTCCAGCCGTAGTGAAACTTACGTAATCTAACCTTACGATAATTAGTTCAGGAGTATGGTGTTGCCTTATAGTAATTTCTAGCTACTAAAGGAAACCAGTCAAATATTTGAATTTAAAATGAATTTAATATATAAAAACAACAAGTGCAAAAAAAAAATACTAAAGATAATAATAATAATAATAAATTTAAATTAAAGAATCTACTGAATTTACTTGTATTATGGTTCTTGATTGGAAATTGGAGTATACTGAGTTAATTGAATAGATTATATTGAATTTAATAAGCATGATAGCCTTCTGATTTGACTGGAGTATAACTGTTTACATCGCTCACCGCATTGAAGATCTTTGTAGTTGGATTGTTGCGTAGAGAGTTCCAGATGGCCCTGATCATCCTCAAAGTAATTAATTTATATGTGGATGACGGAATAAATTCCAAAAATCATCCCTGTGACAATAGCCTCGTACACAACCATGTCACAGTTTGATGAGACAGAATGTCTTATCAAATTCACATGCTTAATAGTCAACTGTCTAGTTTAGAACTGCGTTATAGACTCCATCTCGCTACAAGTTCTTCTGCTCCACTCAGCATCTTCCCTCTTCTCCAGCAATTCAATAATAATAATCCATTTGGGCGGCCATCATATATATAACGTTCCCAGGTAAAGCACGTGTCTGACCCCTCTTCAGAAGTCGCTAGGCGATATAAGCAGGCCTTTCACATATCAACAATGACAATACTTCTTTGTAGCAATTCTCGGGAGGTCTAGCCCACCTTTAGTATAAAGTTGCAAAGGACTCATTCATCGGCCCAGCATTGTTAGTGGTAAGTCTTCTTAGAATCTTTTCTTAGTATGATTTGTATATTGGTAGAATACTTGATGTGACAGACATAAGTGTCTATTTATGTCATTTCCAAGAAGCCGCCTTCTGTGAACACCCTCTTTTTCTCTTGTTCGAATTTTCTTCAGAAATAATATTCAGTCAAGCGTCAAACTAATTTCAAATATAATGTGTATCGCTCCAAATCCTTTCAATTGCCATAATATTCTACATTACCGCATAATAATAGATATAAATATATTAGTTAACATAATAACTAATAAAAGGTAAAATGTAAACTTAAAAAATATTGATAATAATAATAATAATAATAAGAATAATAATAATAATAATAATAAATAAAATTATTTCGTTCTGGTCTCAAATTGGGACCATCACAAGAATGGCAACTGATAGCTGCCTGCGCTCGTGGAGATTCAGCCATTTCAGCTGCACGTAGTAAGGTGTGATATGTTCATCTCGCCTTACATCCAGAATGTACCGAACACATTCATTCTGGACTCTTTGTAATTTGCTGTTCTGTGTTTCTGGTAAATCATTGTATACAGCAGAGCCATAATCAATGATTGGAAAAATGAGAGTTTGGACGAAAAGCTTACGTATGTTAGGAGGGTTGTAAGAATCAGTTCTTTTCAGGAGATGCATAGTTGAGGGAGAGAAAAGAATAATAATGTTATTGGTTTTAAGTCCCTTTTAACTAATATGGCTTTTAGAGGCGCTGGGGAGACGGAATTTCACCCTGAAGGGCGTCTTCAACGTGCCAGCAAATCTACTGACACGGCTCCCTCGCATTTGCGCCCCCTCAAATGTCAGCTGACTGCGCAAGGATCGTGCAACTTTGGGAACAGCAGGCGAGAACGTTACCACTGAGCCACGCAGCCAGTCGATAGAAAAGATTATAACGATAATAATGGTTGTTTTAAGGGGCCTAACATCTAGGTTATCGGCCCTTAATGGTTTGGGTGATAGAGAAATATGAGATGAGAATGAAAACTATAACTAATACTAACTACAGACTTACATACTAGAAGATGAAATGGTAATTAAATAAAGGATAAGACAAATAAAGGAGAGGAAGAAATGAAATGCCCTCAACCCTCCAGGAATGTGGATTGAGGATCTTGGTAGGAAGGAGAGCCAGGAAAGACAGATAGGAAAGGGAAAGAGGAGAAAGCCCACCCCAAAGTCAGAGGAAAAATGGGACAAAACGGACCCAGCTCAGGAATCCTTCGGGGTCGCCCACTTTCGAAACTCACCAGCCGTGAGCCCTTGAGGGTGTAGCACTATCCAGGGTGCACCAGAAGTGGTGGGGCTACACACACATTGCCTCCTTGAGGGCCTTGTACAGAAGTCAGGAGATATCATGAAAAGAAAAACAAAGCTGACCCCTCGAAGAATGAGGGTATCAGGAAAGATGAGGCAAGGGAAAATTAAGGCGGGAAAGTGAAAGACTCCCTAGGCCTCAGACACACTAATACCGTCGGGGTCGGAAGAGCACAAGAGTTGACCAAGAGAGGTCGACAGGAAAGAAAACGGAGAGGAGCCCGGCACATGTAAATGGAAGCAATGCCGAACTCAGCTGGGGTCCCGTTGTCGCAACCCACGTCCCACTAGATGTGAGCCCCTGGGGGGTCGAGAGGAAAGGAAAGTAGCTGTATAACTAAAAAAAAACAAAGTAAGCTAACATTCGATTGGGCAGGCTTAATTCCATGGATGTTATCTTTTGGAGGGGGGGGGGGGGGGGCTAAAAATTGCAAGCTTAATACCGTAATTCCAAAGTTGTCACGGGTTGAATAAAAATAACCGAGCCCGTGATCGCTCTCTACGGCCCCGCACAGGAAGTGATGCGTGTCATTTGTAGACTCCAGAATATGAGAGGTTACAAAAAAGTTCTCCTTATGAAAGTGGGTAGCAACCGATGGGAAATGAAGTGATGTGAAGGAGGTTCCATACTTGCGGTTTGTGGTGGCATTAGCATTGTGGTTACTGCTGGTGAGGTCGCTCCATCATGTGAGTCACTTGCGTCAGTTGTTTCTTGCTCTACTGACGGCAGCTTTTAAATAGCCAAAGTGGCGAACAAAAACTCAGATCATGAGCAGAAAATCTCGGGTTAGGACTGGTGCTTAACAGATGTGGGCTCCTTTTTATCTTAATTTCACAGCTTTCTCTAGCTCTCTTGTTAAGTGCCCTGAAGGATCATACGCCTGGAGTTTGGTACTCCTGCATAAATACAAACAACTATAGCAAAGTTATTAAGACCAGAGGCTCACAACCTAACGGAACGTGGGTTGGTGACCACACGACCCCACGTTCCTGTTCCGTGCTACTCTCTGTCATCATTCCTGTCGACTTCACTAGGTCAACTCTCGTCCTCCTCCGACCCCGATGGTATTATGGTATCCGATGCTTAGGGTGTATTTCACTTTCCCGCCTTAATTGGCCCTTGTCTCATCTTTCCTGATCCCTCATTCTTCGAGGGGTCAGACCTCTCGTTTTCTTTTCATGGTATCTCCTGCCTTCTGTTCAAGGCCCTCAAGGAGGTAGAGTGTATGTAGCCCCACCACCACTGGTGCACCCTGGATAGTGCAACACCCTCAAGGACTCACGGTTGGTGAATTCGGGAGTTTGCGACTCCTGGGTTTCCTGACCTGAGTAATTCCCCCCCCGTTTTCCACTAAATTTGTGGTGGACTCTCTCCTTTTTCCCCCTTTCCTATCTGCCTTTCATGGCTCTCCTTCCTTCCAAGCCTCTCTCAATCCTCACTCTTCGAGGGTTGAGGGCATTTTTTTCCCCTGACTTTACTTTCCTTAGTCCTGTGTTGGCGATTTCTTCTTCTAGTATATAAGTAAGATGTAAGTGAGTAGTTAGTTGTAGGTAGCTTTCATTTTCATATTCATTTTCGTTTCCATTCACATCATTAGGGGCCGATAACCGTTAAAAATACAATTATCATCATCATCGTTCCTTTATTTCTTCACCCTGTGACGTTTTCCAACATACTACATTGTTGGAGGCGGTCTTGGGTCACACCCTGCCTCACGTGTTGGAGATGGGTGTTCGCGTGTATGTTCCTTAGTAACCATTATTGTGAGTGACAGTTTAACTAAAGAGGAATTTAGGACGATCTTAACGCACCACTACAGTAAGGATATTTATTTTTAATGCACGAAATCACGCAAGCTTGTTGTTGAGCATAACACACGAGATTACATTCTGGGTTAAGTTCAGTTTATGGTCAATGTTTAATGAATCGAATTCAAGCAACGTTTGACATCCGCGTTAATAATAAAGTATTTGCTTTTCACCCCATTTAAACTGGGCGTGAATTAACACTAAATCACACTTAAATAACCTGAACAAAATTGCATGGGTTAATTATACACTTTTACACTTTGTTTCATTTGAGGGGTTTGGACATCTTGGTCATTTATCCCCGTGCACTTCGGTGAGTGTGGAATTTTGTCTGATAATCTGTGGAATTTTGATGACTGTATATTTGTAATTCAGGTGAAGATTGGGAACGAGGTGGCCGTGGCCTTAAGTTAGGTATCATCCCTGCATTTGCGTAGAGTAGAAGTTGGAAACTACGGAAAAACATTTCCAGGATGGCCTAAGTGGGAATCGAACCCACCTCTTCACAGTTTTGCCTCACGAGACTGACAGTACTCCCTTCCAGCCCTCAAGCCAAAATTAAATTTCTTGGCAGACCCAGGAATTGAACCCAGACCTCTAGTGCGACAGCCAAAAATGGTAGCCACTACACCACGAGGTGGTCTTTTAGACTTTGATACACTTTTCTAAACAAGGGTTCTTTAATATTGATTACGTATTTCGTTCGTCTGCGGACATCATCAGAACCATTCATTTTGAGGCTTCTTTTTTGAACATTTTTGTGTCATAAATGTGTATAAAACATACGTAAAACAATATATACAACTTTTATCACTTGTTAATTTATGGCACTCTACAATTATTGTGGTTCTGTTATTATAATTAAGATTATTTTTTTGTGTTTGACATCATTATCACGGCAAATACCGGCTACATTTTATGTTACAGCCTGGTTCGACTTTAGCAAGGAACAATCTGTACTGAGGTTCAGAGACTTCACACTAGTGTACATCCATCTCGTGCCCGCACTCTACACGAACCTTCTTCATTTATAGGATGAGCAATTTATGCAGTGCTTGGCGGTAGTTTGTCATATCTGTTTCAAGGCGTGTTATTCGATACTATGCCCGCATGATAGATTCATTCATATGGATTTCCCATTTCATGCGTTTTCTGGGCTTACTTGCGAGAGTGGTTGCATTTATTACAAAGGCACTGCCGCCAGGTGTGGTGCGAGACTCGAGATTTTGTCTACCGACAATATCGTCTTGAGCTGCAGCAGCTTGTCATCCCACTGCCACATGTTTACGTATTGTCACCTCTAGCGGTGGTTCGGAGGTAACCTACCGTATCACAGGCAGTGATATTTCTTAAAGCACATTTCTAATATTGCCTTTCCTATATGCCTTTTACTATTATTATTATTATTATTATTATTATTATTATTATTATTATTATTATTATTATTATTATTATTATTATTATTATTATTATTATTATTATTATTATTATTATTATTATTATGCTTGTTGGGGAAGTTATAGCAAGAGTCAATTAAAAATAATCGGCGATATCCAGGAGAGATTTACTAAGTTAATTAAGGACAAGCTAACCAAGAATGAGGTCTTTATCTCTGTGGAAGACCTGTATAAAGTAAATGTATTAACTACGTATTACTATGACAACAGGTATAAAAATCAAATACAACATGGAAAGAAACTAGACAAGTAGATAGAGGGATATATAATATTCCCAGATGGATAAATTTATATGGTAACAATGAACTAAGGGTAGTGATACCAACATTTTTGCTGTCTTTAAAAAGCATAAAACCAAAAAAATAAAGGTAAAGACCAAATTAAGAAATATTACAAGAAATATTTTAGTAGCCTGTTTTAACTGATGGATCTCAGAACAACGCACTATATGTTAGATATACCGTATATGTATGTTAATTTTAAATTCTTTAATTAGTTGGTATTTGGACAACGTTAAAGTGATCCATCCCTCCCTCCAGCTTTCGGATGTCCCAGGGCTGGAGATGGATCTCAAGAATATGTATAGTTACTAGAGAAAAATAGAATTTTGTATTTTGCAATTTGATTTTGTATTTTGAATGTTGAATTCTGTATTTCAATTTTGAATTTTGTATTTTGAATTTTGAATTTTGAATTTTAATTTTGTATTTTGTAAGTAAAATTTTGCATTTTGAATTTTGTATTTTGAATTTTGAATTTTTTTATTTTATATTTTGAATTTTGTATGTTGAATTTTGAATTTTGTAGTTTGTATTTTGAATTTGGTATGTTGAATTTTGTATTTTGAATGTTGAATTCTGTATTTCAATTTTTAATTTTGTATTTTGAATTTTGAATTTTGAATTCTGTATTTCAATTTTGAATTTTGTATTTTGAATTTTGTATTTTGAATTTTAATTTTGTATTTTGTAAATAAAATTTTGCATTTTGAATTTTGTATTTTGAATTTTGTATTTTATATTTTGAATTTTGTATGTTGAATTTTGAATTTTGTAGTTTGTATTTTGAATTTGGTATTTTGAATTTTGTATTTTGAATTTTGTATTTTGTTTGTTTAGGGGCAAATGACCTCACTGTTCATCGTCTTAAAACATCAATAACTAACTCCATTTATTAAAACTCAGCAATTCTTCTAGGTTTGTGCCGTGTCTTGTGTGGGGTTTCGCCTAGGACACCAAGCTAGGCTCATCGGCGGGCTCTTGGTGTCCCCGCCCGGACCCCCACAGGAGTGACGAACTGCGCGCCACCTCCCTTTATATAAGGCGCAACTGCACCTACTTGACTACGAGAACTAAAAGTTCAAGTAGCCTTAACCTCCCTATGAAGGCTTCCAAAAAGATGGTATATTGGCTTTCACGGCCGGTGAATTAAAACTCAGCAATTCTTCTAGGTTTGTGCCGTGTCTTGTGTGGGGTTTCGCCTAGGACACCAAGCTAGGCTCATCGGCGGGCTCTTGGTGTCCCCGCCCGGACCCCCACAGGAGTGACGAACTGCGCGCCACCTCCCTTTATATAAGGCGCAACTGCACCTACTTGACTACGAGAACTAAAAGTTCAAGTAGCCTTAACCTCCCTATGAAGGCTTCCAAAAAGATGGTATATTGGCTTTCACGGCCGGTGAATTAAAACTCAGCAATTCTTCTAGGTTTGTGCCGTGTCTTGTGTGGGGTTTCGCCTAGGACACCAAGCTAGGCTCATCGGCGGGCTCTTGGTGTCCCCGCCCGGACCCCCACAGGAGTGACGAACTGCGCGCCACCTCCCTTTATATAAGGCGCAACTGCACCTACTTGACTACGAGAACTAAAAGTTCAAGTAGCCTTAACCTCCCTATGAAGGCTTCCAAAAAGATGGTATATTGGCTTTCACGGCCGGTGAATTAAAACTCAGCAATTCTTCTAGGTTTGTGCCGTGTCTTGTGTGGGGTTTCGCCTAGGACACCAAGCTAGGCTCATCGGCGGGCTCTTGGTGTCCCCGCCCGGACCCCCACAGGAGTGACGAACTGCGCGCCACCTCCCTTTATATAAGGCGCAACTGCACCTACTTGACTACGAGAACTAAAAGTTCAAGTAGCCTTAACCTCCCTATGAAGGCTTCCAAAAAGATGGTATATTGGCTTTCACGGCCGGTGAATTAAAACTCAGCAATTCTTCTAGGTTTGTGCCGTGTCTTGTGTGGGGTTTCGCCTAGGACACCAAGCTAGGCTCATCGGCGGGCTCTTGGTGTCCCCGCCCGGACCCCCACAGGAGTGACGAACTGCGCGCCACCTCCCTTTATATAAGGCGCAACTGCACCTACTTGACTACGAGAACTAAAAGTTCAAGTAACCTTAACCTCCCTATGAAGGCTTCCAAAAAGATGGTATATTGGCTTTCACGGCCGGTGAATTAAAACTCAGCAATTCTTCTAGGTTTTTAATTCACCGGCCGTGAAAGCCAATATACCATCTTTTTGGAAGCCTTCATAGGGAGGTTAAGGCTACTTGAACTTTTAGTTCTCGTAGTCAAGTAGGTGCAGTTGCGCCTTATATAAAGGGAGGTGGCGCGCAGTTCGTCACTCCTGTGGGGGTCCGGGCGGGGACACCAAGAGCCCGCCGATGAGCCTAGCTTGGTGTCCTAGGCGAAACCCCACACAAGACACGGCACAAACCTAGAAGAATTGCTGAGTTTTAATTCACCGGCCGTGAAAGCCAATATACCATCTTTTTGGAAGCCTTCATAGGGAGGTTAAGGCTACTTGAACTTTTAGTTCTCGTAGTCAAGTAGGTGCAGTTGCGCCTTATATAAAGGGAGGTGGCGCGCAGTTCGTCACTCCTGTGGGGGTCCGGGCGGGGACACCAAGAGCCCGCCGATGAGCCTAGCTTGGTGTCCTAGGCGAAACCCCACACAAGACACGGCACAAACCTAGAAGAATTGCTGAGTTTTAATTCACCGGCCGTGAAAGCCAATATACCATCTTTTTGGAAGCCTTCATAGGGAGATAAGGCTACTTGAACTTTTAGTTCTCGTAGTCAAGTAGGTGCAGTTGCGCCTTATATAAAGGGAGGTGGCGCGCAGTTCGTCACTCCTGTGGGGGTCCGGGCGGGGACACCAAGAGCCCGCCGATGAGCCTAGCTTGGTGTCCTAGGCGAAACCCCACACAAGACACGGCACAAACCTAGAAGAATTGCTGAGTTTTAATTCACCGGCCGTGAAAGCCAATATACCATCTTTTTGGAAGCCTTCATAGGGAGGTTAAGGCTACTTGAACTTTTAGTTCTCGTAGTAAAGTAGGTGCAGTTGCGCCTTATATAAAGGGAGGTGGCGCGCAGTTCGTCACTCCTGTGGGGGTCCGGGCGGGGACACCAAGAGCCCGCCGATGAGCCTAGCTTGGTGTCCTAGGCGAAACCCCACACAAGACACGGCACAAACCTAGAAGAATTGCTGAGTTTTAATTCACCGGCCGTGAAAGCCAATATACCATCTTTTTGGAAGCCTTCATAGGGAGGTTAAGGCTACTTGAACTTTTAGTTCTCGTAGTCAAGTAGGTGCAGTTGCGCCTTATATAAAGGGAGGTGGCGCGCAGTTCGTCACTCCTGTGGGGGTCCGGGCGGGGACACCAAGAGCCCGCCGATGAGCCTAGCTTGGTGTCCTAGGCGAAACCCCACACAAGACACGGCACAAACCTAGAAGAATTGCTGAGTTTTAATTCACCGGCCGTGAAAGCCAATATACCATCTTTTTGGAAGCCTTCATAGGGAGGTTAAGGCTACTTGAACTTTTAGTTCTCGTAGTCAAGTAGGTGCAGTTGCGCCTTATATAAAGGGAGGTGGCGCGCAGTTCGTCACTCCTGTGGGGGTCCGGGCGGGGACACCAAGAGCCCGCCGATGAGCCTAGCTTGGTGTCCTAGGCGAAACCCCACACAAGACACGGCACAAACCTAGAAGAATTGCTGAGTTTTAATTCACCGGCCGTGAAAGCCAATATACCATCTTTTTGGAAGCCTTCATAGGGAGGTTAAGGCTACTTGAACTTTTAGTTCTCGTAGTCAAGTAGGTGCAGTTGCGCCTTATATAAAGGGAGGTGGCGCGCAGTTCGTCACTCCTGTGGGGGTCCGGGCGGGGACACCAAGAGCCCGCCGATGAGCCTAGCTTGGTGTCCTAGGCGAAACCCCACACAAGACACGGCACAAACCTAGAAGAATTGCTGAGTTTTAATTCACCGGCCGTGAAAGCCAATATACCATCTTTTTGGAAGCCTTCATAGGGAGGTTAAGGCTACTTGAACTTTTAGTTCTCGTAGTCAAGTAGGTGCAGTTGCGCCTTATATAAAGGGAGGTGGCGCGCAGTTCGTCACTCCTGTGGGGGTCCGGGCGGGGACACCAAGAGCCCGCCGATGAGCCTAGCTTGGTGTCCTAGGCGAAACCCCACACAAGACACGGCACAAACCTAGAAGAATTGCTGAGTTTTAATTCACCGGCCGTGAAAGCCAATATACCATCTTTTTGGAAGCCTTCATAGGGAGGTTAAGGCTACTTGAACTTTTAGTTCTCGTAGTCAAGTAGGTGCAGTTGCGCCTTATATAAAGGGAGGTGGCGCGCAGTTCGTCACTCCTGTGGGGGTCCGGGCGGGGACACCAAGAGCCCGCCGATGAGCCTAGCTTGGTGTCCTAGGCGAAACCCCACACAAGACACGGCACAAACCTAGAAGAATTGCTGAGTTTTAATTCACCGGCCGTGAAAGCCAATATACCATCTTTTTGGAAGCCTTCATAGGGAGGTTAAGGCTACTTGAACTTTTAGTTCTCGTAGTCAAGTAGGTGCAGTTGCGCCTTATATAAAGGGAGGTGGCGCGCAGTTCGTCACTCCTGTGGGGGTCCGGGCGGGGACACCAAGAGCCCGCCGATGAGCCTAGCTTGGTGTCCTAGGCGAAACCCCACACAAGACACGGCACAAACCTAGAAGAATTGCTGAGTTTTAATTCACCGGCCGTGAAAGCCAATATACCATCTTTTTGGAAGCCTTCATAGGGAGGTTAAGGCTACTTGAACTTTTAGTTCTCGTAGTCAAGTAGGTGCAGTTGCGCCTTATATAAAGGGAGGTGGCGCGCAGTTCGTCACTCCTGTGGGGGTCCGGGCGGGGACACCAAGAGCCCGCCGATGAGCCTAGCTTGGTGTCCTAGGCGAAACCCCACACAAGACACGGCACAAACCTAGAAGAATTGCTGAGTTTTAATTCACCGGCCGTGAAAGCCAATATACCATCTTTTTGGAAGCCTTCATAGGGAGGTTAAGGCTACTTGAACTTTTAGTTCTCGTAGTCAAGTAGGTGCAGTTGCGCCTTATATAAAGGGAGGTGGCGCGCAGTTCGTCACTCCTGTGGGGGTCCGGGCGGGGACACCAAGAGCCCGCCGATGAGCCTAGCTTGGTGTCCTAGGCGAAACCCCACACAAGACACGGCACAAACCTAGAAGAATTGCTGAGTTTTAATTCACCGGCCGTGAAAGCCAATATACCATCTTTTTGGAAGCCTTCATAGGGAGGTTAAGGCTACTTGAACTTTTAGTTCTCGTAGTCAAGTAGGTGCAGTTGCGCCTTATATAAAGGGAGGTGGCGCGCAGTTCGTCACTCCTGTGGGGGTCCGGGCGGGGACACCAAGAGCCCGCCGATGAGCCTAGCTTGGTGTCCTAGGCGAAACCCCACACAAGACACGGCACAAACCTAGAAGAATTGCTGAGTTTTAATTCACCGGCCGTGAAAGCCAATATACCATCTTTTTGGAAGCCTTCATAGGGAGGTTAAGGCTACTTGAACTTTTAGTTCTCGTAGTCAAGTAGGTGCAGTTGCGCCTTATATAAAGGGAGGTGGCGCGCAGTTCGTCACTCCTGTGGGGGTCCGGGCGGGGACACCAAGAGCCCGCCGATGAGCCTAGCTTGGTGTCCTAGGCGAAACCCCACACAAGACACGGCACAAACCTAGAAGAATTGCTGAGTTTTAATTCACCGGCCGTGAAAGCCAATATACCATCTTTTTGGAAGCCTTCATAGGGAGGTTAAGGCTACTTGAACTTTTAGTTCTCGTAGTCAAGTAGGTGCAGTTGCGCCTTATATAAAGGGAGGTGGCGCGCAGTTCGTCACTCCTGTGGGGGTCCGGGCGGGGACACCAAGAGCCCGCCGATGAGCCTAGCTTGGTGTCCTAGGCGAAACCCCACACAAGACACGGCACAAACCTAGAAGAATTGCTGAGTTTTAATTCACCGGCCGTGAAAGCCAATATACCATCTTTTTGGAAGCCTTCATAGGGAGATAAGGCTACTTGAACTTTTAGTTCTCGTAGTCAAGTAGGTGCAGTTGCGCCTTATATAAAGGGAGGTGGCGCGCAGTTCGTCACTCCTGTGGGGGTCCGGGCGGGGACACCAAGAGCCCGCCGATGAGCCTAGCTTGGTGTCCTAGGCGAAACCCCACACAAGACACGGCACAAACCTAGAAGAATTGCTGAGTTTTAATTCACCGGCCGTGAAAGCCAATATACCATCTTTTTGGAAGCCTTCATAGGGAGGTTAAGGCTACTTGAACTTTTAGTTCTCGTAGTAAAGTAGGTGCAGTTGCGCCTTATATAAAGGGAGGTGGCGCGCAGTTCGTCACTCCTGTGGGGGTCCGGGCGGGGACACCAAGAGCCCGCCGATGAGCCTAGCTTGGTGTCCTAGGCGAAACCCCACACAAGACACGGCACAAACCTAGAAGAATTGCTGAGTTTTAATTCACCGGCCGTGAAAGCCAATATACCATCTTTTTGGAAGCCTTCATAGGGAGGTTAAGGCTACTTGAACTTTTAGTTCTCGTAGTCAAGTAGGTGCAGTTGCGCCTTATATAAAGGGAGGTGGCGCGCAGTTCGTCACTCCTGTGGGGGTCCGGGCGGGGACACCAAGAGCCCGCCGATGAGCCTAGCTTGGTGTCCTAGGCGAAACCCCACACAAGACACGGCACAAACCTAGAAGAATTGCTGAGTTTTAATTCACCGGCCGTGAAAGCCAATATACCATCTTTTTGGAAGCCTTCATAGGGAGGTTAAGGCTACTTGAACTTTTAGTTCTCGTAGTCAAGTAGGTGCAGTTGCGCCTTATATAAAGGGAGGTGGCGCGCAGTTCGTCACTCCTGTGGGGGTCCGGGCGGGGACACCAAGAGCCCGCCGATGAGCCTAGCTTGGTGTCCTAGGCGAAACCCCACACAAGACACGGCACAAACCTAGAAGAATTGCTGAGTTTTAATTCACCGGCCGTGAAAGCCAATATACCATCTTTTTGGAAGCCTTCATAGGGAGGTTAAGGCTACTTGAACTTTTAGTTCTCGTAGTCAAGTAGGTGCAGTTGCGCCTTATATAAAGGGAGGTGGCGCGCAGTTCGTCACTCCTGTGGGGGTCCGGGCGGGGACACCAAGAGCCCGCCGATGAGCCTAGCTTGGTGTCCTAGGCGAAACCCCACACAAGACACGGCACAAACCTAGAAGAATTGCTGAGTTTTAATTCACCGGCCGTGAAAGCCAATATACCATCTTTTTGGAAGCCTTCATAGGGAGGTTAAGGCTACTTGAACTTTTAGTTCTCGTAGTCAAGTAGGTGCAGTTGCGCCTTATATAAAGGGAGGTGGCGCGCAGTTCGTCACTCCTGTGGGGGTCCGGGCGGGGACACCAAGAGCCCGCCGATGAGCCTAGCTTGGTGTCCTAGGCGAAACCCCACACAAGACACGGCACAAACCTAGAAGAATTGCTGAGTTTTAATTCACCGGCCGTGAAAGCCAATATACCATCTTTTTGGAAGCCTTCATAGGGAGGTTAAGGCTACTTGAACTTTTAGTTCTCGTAGTCAAGTAGGTGCAGTTGCGCCTTATATAAAGGGAGGTGGCGCGCAGTTCGTCACTCCTGTGGGGGTCCGGGCGGGGACACCAAGAGCCCGCCGATGAGCCTAGCTTGGTGTCCTAGGCGAAACCCCACACAAGACACGGCACAAACCTAGAAGAATTGCTGAGTTTTAATTCACCGGCCGTGAAAGCCAATATACCATCTTTTTGGAAGCCTTCATAGGGAGGTTAAGGCTACTTGAACTTTTAGTTCTCGTAGTCAAGTAGGTGCAGTTGCGCCTTATATAAAGGGAGGTGGCGCGCAGTTCGTCACTCCTGTGGGGGTCCGGGCGGGGACACCAAGAGCCCGCCGATGAGCCTAGCTTGGTGTCCTAGGCGAAACCCCACACAAGACACGGCACAAACCTAGAAGAATTGCTGAGTTTTAATTCACCGGCCGTGAAAGCCAATATACCATCTTTTTGGAAGCCTTCATAGGGAGGTTAAGGCTACTTGAACTTTTAGTTCTCGTAGTCAAGTAGGTGCAGTTGCGCCTTATATAAAGGGAGGTGGCGCGCAGTTCGTCACTCCTGTGGGGGTCCGGGCGGGGACACCAAGAGCCCGCCGATGAGCCTAGCTTGGTGTCCTAGGCGAAACCCCACACAAGACACGGCACAAACCTAGAAGAATTGCTGAGTTTTAATTCACCGGCCGTGAAAGCCAATATACCATCTTTTTGGAAGCCTTCATAGGGAGGTTAAGGCTACTTGAACTTTTAGTTCTCGTAGTCAAGTAGGTGCAGTTGCGCCTTATATAAAGGGAGGTGGCGCGCAGTTCGTCACTCCTGTGGGGGTCCGGGCGGGGACACCAAGAGCCCGCCGATGAGCCTAGCTTGGTGTCCTAGGCGAAACCCCACACAAGACACGGCACAAACCTAGAAGAATTGCTGAGTTTTAATTCACCGGCCGTGAAAGCCAATATACCATCTTTTTGGAAGCCTTCATAGGGAGGTTAAGGCTACTTGAACTTTTAGTTCTCGTAGTCAAGTAGGTGCAGTTGCGCCTTATATAAAGGGAGGTGGCGCGCAGTTCGTCACTCCTGTGGGGGTCCGGGCGGGGACACCAAGAGCCCGCCGATGAGCCTAGCTTGGTGTCCTAGGCGAAACCCCACACAAGACACGGCACAAACCTAGAAGAATTGCTGAGTTTTAATTCACCGGCCGTGAAAGCCAATATACCATCTTTTTGGAAGCCTTCATAGGGAGGTTAAGGCTACTTGAACTTTTAGTTCTCGTAGTCAAGTAGGTGCAGTTGCGCCTTATATAAAGGGAGGTGGCGCGCAGTTCGTCACTCCTGTGGGGGTCCGGGCGGGGACACCAAGAGCCCGCCGATGAGCCTAGCTTGGTGTCCTAGGCGAAACCCCACACAAGACACGGCACAAACCTAGAAGAATTGCTGAGTTTTAATTCACCGGCCGTGAAAGCCAATATACCATCTTTTTGGAAGCCTTCATAGGGAGGTTAAGGCTACTTGAACTTTTAGTTCTCGTAGTCAAGTAGGTGCAGTTGCGCCTTATATAAAGGGAGGTGGCGCGCAGTTCGTCACTCCTGTGGGGGTCCGGGCGGGGACACCAAGAGCCCGCCGATGAGCCTAGCTTGGTGTCCTAGGCGAAACCCCACACAAGACACGGCACAAACCTAGAAGAATTGCTGAGTTTTAATTCACCGGCCGTGAAAGCCAATATACCATCTTTTTGGAAGCCTTCATAGGGAGGTTAAGGCTACTTGAACTTTTAGTTCTCGTAGTCAAGTAGGTGCAGTTGCGCCTTATATAAAGGGAGGTGGCGCGCAGTTCGTCACTCCTGTGGGGGTCCGGGCGGGGACACCAAGAGCCCGCCGATGAGCCTAGCTTGGTGTCCTAGGCGAAACCCCACACAAGACACGGCACAAACCTAGTAGAATTGCTGAGTTTTAATTCACCGGCCGTGAAAGCCAATATACCATCCATTTATTAACTCCACAACGCTAAGTTATCTGCAATGCGCACTTGTGTTGATACTACTGGCGTTCGAAGCGAGGCCAAGTGAGTGCGAGTTGAGTAGGCGAGTGGTATTATGCCAAGAGTCGTAGGTTCACATCCAGCTTCTATGTCATTGACACATTATCTAAACAATGAGGTGTGGCTCTCACGGTATTACCACAGGTGTTGTCGTGGGTCGATACCAGAGTGACTTTTGCAACCGAGCTTAAGTATTCTGCACCTGTTTCTGTCGGTTTCTGATCCCGATATGTAGACCAAATAAACTTTTCTTAGAAAAAAAAAAGTTATTTTAATCACTTGTCCTTCCAGCTCGGCTTCGCCCAAGGACTCTGCGAGGGGTCATTTCTCTACTGTCGCAAGGACGGTGTCTTGAAGTCAAACACACATTGTCAGCAGATACAACTGGAGATGATGACAGGCCGATCGCCCAAGCTACCGCTAACTTGGGTATAATTAAGGAAGGGTCAGGGAAGGAATTTTGGAAGGAAATCGTCGTGGACCTATTGAAAGGAACCGTTCCGGCATTTGCCTGGTGGTGAAAATGGGAAATCACGGAAAACCATTTTCAGGATGGCCGAGGTGGAATTCGAACTAACGCTCTCCTGATGATAGTGAGGCATAAGCTAGCGTGTTAGCACTCTCAGCCACTGTGGCTGGTCTGATAGTCAACAATTTAAAACACTACGTCTCAAATATGGTAAATTGAAAATTGAAAATCCCCTTTATTGCTACAACTAAACATCCTAACAGGAATATAGACAATAAGGGAAAAAGGATCGCCCGAAAGGGCATTATTCTTTACTTTATTCACTAAGTGATTTTGATTTTTGGGGCATGTCGTTAGGTTGGTACACCTTACGTCGCACCGCACACATACACATTCGATAAGATCTGAGTAAGCAAATCTTATGATAGCCTATAATAATAATATCGTATGGCCACGGGTGCCGGGAGCAAGCTTTTTTTGTTGTTATTTCACGCCTAGAGGGCAGCTTGCATGTCGAATTTTGTTGTTCCTTGGAGCGCTATGAAAGTCAAGGAGGTTAGATATCTAAGCTCATTGAACACTATAGCGCTTTCTAGTAGAGAAAGGATGAACATTTTGTTGGCGGAAAATCCCGAGATTGATTTTGCCACTATGAACACGGCCTACTGAATTCAAATGGGTTCTTTAACATGCCAACAACGTATGACATGCGTGTCGTGATTTTTGTCGCCTTTCAAAAATCACTTACCATGGCTAGGAGCGAACCTGCAAGATTGGGGTTGGTAGTCCAACACGATAACCACTGACCCACCGTAGCAAGCTAATCTTATGATGGAAGCCATGAATGGCGAGTCTCGTTATTATGTTTTTGTTTTTGGTTCTTGTTGGCCACGTTTTGTCCATCATGGCGTCGATCTCTCTTCCCCTTGTCTTTCTGCAGTTTAAAGGTCCTGTAGCTGGCAATGGGATATTCAGCCTGAGTTCCTCTGATTAGAAGGTTTCCGTCGCTAGCTCGTATACCAATCTTGTACGGGCCGGGCCATCTTTCCAACTCTCAGCATATATTTAAGAGGTGAATATTTATTATTATTTATTTAGCGTTTGGAATCACATTGCACAAATACAAATATAGTCCATATACACATTTACATAATAATCTATACACGACATCTTCATGCGTGTTTTCAGTGTTATTAATGCAAAGAAGGTACGCGTTTTCTATACTGCTCCGTACATATGTTGCCACACCATAAACCTTATCATACGTAGCACCTAGGAGATCGAAACCAGGTATTTTACCTCTTGAGGAGAATTGGTTTACATTCTCAACATGATGTTCTTGAACCGCATGTACATGAACTCTGTTATCTTCCAAGATCTTACGTAAGAAATGGCATTTGGCTCTACTAAACAATGGTGAATAAGGCATTATAAATGGACACATTTTGAACCAATATTTCGATAATCCACCTGTAGTATTCATTCCAAAGATGTATGTATCGAAATTAAATGTCTTTCAGTCTGTGAACACAATTCTACCCAATTGTAATGGGTGGTTCTCTAATCCTGGATATGATAATAGCCTACATGAGATTAATTTACAGGGTGTTTTTCCACCGTGTGCAAACTCTAGGGATTGATCGCGGAGATGACACATAACAAAAGTGGTCTAATGAACAAATGTCCGGAAATGCATGGTGTCTATTCTAGGGACCAGTCTCCCTTACACGTTGCCTAACAGGCCGGAACTATCGGCGTTTCTTGCGGGTGACTTTGCCTCCCTTGCTGGAATTTAGGTCAGGTATGCATGTCTACCCTTATTACTGTATTCCCGTTTGGAACGAGTCGGGGATGAGATGAGATGATTCGCAGGGTTATGTGGCTGCTACATGATGGTGCTTCAGCCCACTTCGCTGTTAACGTCCGGACGTATCTCAATTGTGTCTTTCCTGGTCGATGGATTGAACGAGGAGGTCCAGGTGCATGGCCTGCTCGTTCACCATATCCTCAACCCGTGCGATTTCTGGTTATTGGGCCATCTCAAATGTATCGTGTATGCTGAGCCCATTCCAGATGTAGAGACACTGGAGCAGAGTATTCATGCTGCCTTTGACACTGTTCGGATGTACCCTGGCAATATGATAATAATAATATCGTATGGCCTTGGGTGCCAGGTACAAGCTTTGTTATTTGACACCCAGAGGGTAGCTTGCATGTCGAATTTCGTTGTTACTGGCCAATGTTAGCGTGTGAGACAGAACATGCTACGGCGCGTTAACGCATGCTTGAAGGCACATGGAACATTTTCAACACATTCCGGGTCTTTCATATAAAATAAGAGCGCCAAGCGGCGGCTTTGTTGACCGCTGCTGCGGTCACCTTGGCCGAGCTTTTGGCGCGCCAAGGCCCCCTGCTTTAAGCGTGAGTACAATCCTATATGATGCAGCGGCCTTGCTTGTTGAAATCTTACTTTAGTTAGTTATTGTTGATGAAACCAAAACCCCTTTAGTATTGAAAGCGCTCGCATAGTATATACGATGGCTGTTATTAGCCTATTTTCAATTTTGAAAAAATAGGCTTATGAGATCACCTTTTGTCCGTGTGTGTGTGCGTGTGTGTGCGTGTGTGTGAGGTGTGTGTGTGTGTCCCCTAATAAAATCTAAACGGCTGGAGCGATTTCAATGAAACTCGGTAAGTTCATAGCACTATTCCCTGCGACCCCGACCGTGCCCTTCAAATTTTGTTACGTCTCACCAATCCAACATGGCGGCTGTGCGAAATATTTCACCAGCATTCAATATCTCCGAAACTATTACCGATATCTCCCTGGAATTTTTTACGGTGATAAAGGGAACTACTAGAAGTTCACCGATGTAATTTTTGAAAAACTGGTAACTTCAAAACCAACATGGCGGCCACGCGAATTTGCGACGTTTAAATAGACGTTTCTCGCGATTTAACCAACCTAACGCAATAAAACTTGGTACAGTATAAGTTTATACACATTGTAATGCACCGATACCTAACATCGTTCAATTGTTTACATAACCACAAGATGGCGGATGTGCGAAATATTTCACTGGCATTCCATATCCCTGAAACTATTAGCGGTATCACCCTGAAATTTTGTACGGAGATAAAGGGCAATACTGGAAGTTCATCCATAAGACTTTCAAAAACCGGTTAACTACAAAACGAACATGGGGGCCAAGCGAATTTGAAAATTTTATATAGACCTTTCTCGCGATTTAATGTTCCAAACGCAATGAAATCTGGTACAGGAAATGTTTATACACATTGTAATGCACTGGTATCCAATTTAGTTGAATTGTTTACATAACCTCAAGATGGCGGCTGTGCGAATTTTAAAATTAAGTTTTTATTTCTTGTGTAGTAATAATGCGATCGAAGTGAAAGTTTGAATAATGCACGTACGCAATAATTTTCCTTTATTGGTACATGACTCTATGGCCTATACATTCAACAATCCAACATGGTGACCTTCCGAAATATTTAGACGGCTCTGAATATCTACGAAACTATTATAGCAATGAAACTGAATTTTTTAATGTTCATAGGGGCTATGAACTTACGTTCACCTATAGGACTTTAAATAACCTGGTGATCACAAATCCAACATGGCGGCGACGCGAAGTATAAATATTCACATGGACGTTTCTCGCAATTTAACCATCCGCGTGCAGTAAAACTATCTACAGTAAATCCTTATACGAGTGTTAATCCACTGGCATCTAATTTATATCAATTGTTTCCATAACCACAAGATGGCAGCTGTGCGAAATTTTAAAATCTCTTTGTTATTTCTTGTGTCCTAATCATGCGATTGAAGTTTGAATGCTACACGTACACAATAATCTTCATGTAACAGTATATAACTCTAGGACCTACATATATAAAATCCAACATAGCAACCATCCGAAATATTTAGTCGGTTCTCAATATCTACGAATCTATTACAGCAATCAAACTGAAATTTTGTATGTTGATAGTGGCAATTAACATAAGTAGGATATATGAAAATAGGCTGTATAGTTCTTCACGGAACTACTTTTTTTTTTCAAGTTCCGATGGACTGTATAAAAATAACAGATTGGCATTACCAAACTTGACCTTGCAATAAGCGAGCAGTTGCTCAGTCGCCAGTCTAAACCTCAAGTGCTAACATGGTGAGACAGTTATCATTGCAACATTGTATTTTTTTATGTAAAACTTATTTTAGGTACGAGTCGGCTCGGTGGGTAGGTGATGCATTTGTTCAGCAATTTCCTGATGAAGTGCCACCTTCACTAGCACAGATTCACGTAATTGCAAATAAGTTTGACAATACTGGCTCGGTGCTCAATAAAAAACATGCCCGCACACGAACAATTTTAACAGAGGATGAGCTAGATGATATTGGCGAGAATCTTGAACGGTCTCCGAATAAATCACTCACAAAATTAGCACAAGTAGGGGTTTCGGTTTCATAAACAATAACTAACTAACTAACTAACTAACTAAAGTAAGATTTCAGCATTGTACTGTACCCATGTGAGTAATCTCCATGGAAAATATGCTTCCGCCTCCATCTAGCGTCAGGTCTCAGGCGTGTACCGTTCCCCCATTGAGCAGTTGCATATTTTGGATTTGAGACTAAACGGTATCAACTCTACAATGATAAGGCACAATTCTATTCTAAAGATTTTAATTCAGTACTAAAATCATGGCTTCAAACATTTAAAAAAAACAATCCCAACAAACATAAAACAAAATCAAACAAAAATTACTTCCACAATCCACTAATATTAACATAATATCATCATAATAAACTCATATCATTACTCAAACCTTTACCCTTATATTGACTTCACAATTCACTCTAGTGCGCTGATGCACATACAACTTTCATAAACAAAACTGTACTTTTACTCTTCTGTCATCTAATGTGACTTCTTTAATTTCACAAAATTACGTGTTCCTTAAACCTCATCTTACTTTGACAATTATGTGTACCGTGTGTGTTTGATCTCTCTCTTCCCACCAAATGCTTATCATGTATTAGCCTATACAGGTGTTGCACATCAAATCTCCGTGCAACTCCAGAATTATGTAAATATCCCCTACACTTCTCTCTATTTATAGTTCCACTGCATGCCATTGTGATTTCATCTTCAAAACTTTCGTTATCGCTGTGTCGGATGGTAATATTAAGCTACCCTTGCGAGCGTAGCCTGTGGCGTCAAGTGCCCAACTTCTGAAATCCGTGTCAGTGACAGTAAAAATGCAACTTCCAACCATTCGTTAAATTGCTAAAATCTTAAACCATCAGGGTGATCTATAATTACCAATGTGTTATTAAACCACATGACTTCATTACTCAATATAACAATGTTTCCTTTCTTGTTACTAACAGAGTCTTAAATCTGCCCTTTTCTTAAACCTTAACTTTCACGGTTCACTTGACAGCTCAGCCCCCTTCCGAGCGGCTTGTATACAATGGAGTGGAGTGAGGTTACCGCAGTAAACCGTCCCCCGCCTTCCTGCCTCATGGCTTATATCTCCCCAAGCAGTAGTACGATTTTAAAGACAATACCGTGGTCACAATGACGCACATATCCCAATGGATTTAAACTGAATGGTATGCAAATAGGTACTGGATGAGCTTAACATTTATTCCTACCCTGAGGATATAATAATAACTGGCACCAATAGGTCCATTTCAACATGAAGGCACGAGATTCATAAAAACATTAGTCGATCTGGATAACCGGTATCTTAATAAATGATGAGATCAGCCACATGCTGCCGTCCGTAAGATTCGCTTCAAAAGAGCCGAATCACTCAATAATAAGTTCTCGGGCGATCAGATAGGGTGCAGAGGTGTCCATTGTTCTCCTCTCACCTATCACAGGATTCGAACCGGGACCATTCCATATCCATCATCAGAGTTAGGGTCCAATCACTAAATACACTCTGGCACAAAGTACATATCTCAATATGCCCACGGCTATACGAGATTTCATACGTCGAATAGATTACCTGGCTTCCTGACCTGATGCTATGATCTTCGTCTTTGATTATTAAGAGAAATCTATCAATTACTCTATAAGCTTTTACACAAGCTGCAAATTCAAATCACTAGAAAGCTCTTCCATTTCCTTGCATAATTATATTCCCATTAATACAATATATTCTGATATTAAACTCTTTTCTCATCCCTTAATGTAATCTTACTGCTTAGATCGATAAGTCTTCCAATTAGCGTAAATATTTCTTGCTTACAACATTTTACCTGATGTATTCATTCATACCTTTTATTATTATTTATTATTATTATTATTATTATTATTACTGACATAAATTACCATAATCCGACACAACATAACCATCTTAAAAATCGAACATCCGTGTTCGTTACGTTAAGTTTACATAACTGATTTGCCATTATATTAATAGAGGTAAGGATTAATCCACCCACTGATGTATAACAACATCTCAACTCTACTGAAGTCAACACAACAACAACAATTAAACCTGGAGGGTCTATCTCCTAATACTGATTCTTACTGGCATATTTATAATTCTGAAATCACATTACATGCAGTGGGCTATACTTATATATAATCATAATTTGAGGGGTACTCACATATCGGCTTATCCTGGTGGCTCCAACCACTCATATTCTCCAATGTCGCCTGCCATTTGCAGAGTTAGCGCGACATTTGCATACTGAATATACACATTTTATAATACATTTCCTTCACCAAGCACACGGCACTTTCCATTTCTATGATGATGCTATTGCTTCCAAAACACATGACACTTTATAACACTTATTATATCATTAATTTAAAAGATATTTCACATATGATTTCTACATAACACACGTCACTTTTTACACCCTTCATTGGTTGAAATTCCCTGGCAAAATATCAGAATTACAGGTCCTGACGGCATACTCCATGCTCCTACCAACTCCTGATTGAAAGTCTGGATCATCTGCCTACGGGTTTACCAACAGTCTATCAATTATCCAACGATAAACTTCCTGTTTTGCATAAAGATGCTTACTTTTCGTCCTGAGCGTTACTATTTGGTATTCTTAAGACATTTCACCAAATGCATCATAAAGTTTCTCCCAGCGCAGTCCGGCGTAATAAGACATGTATAACCAATCCATAAATTACACACTGCGCTTAACATTGTACATAGTCTTTACACAAATTATTACTTTCAATGTTCTGCAACTTATGTCACACGGTACTTCCTATGTGAACACAAACCATTGCTCGTACTGCCGCCTATACACATGCAGCACGACTGTCCTTAATAAAAGCCTTCTAAAAGTTTTACTGCACGGCTTCCCAAACTGAAGTCCAGGCCTCCTTCCTTGACTTCGGTAATACGCATTTCACACAATAAAGTTCGTTGATTACCGTACTTATTATTACTTCATGACCATGCATGATTATATTATCACTTGGTGCATTACACTGCACGGCGAATATAATGATTAACACTAAAGTGTTCAAGTCTTTGTGTGAGCGTCCTTCCCTGAGCCAGAGCGGCATACGTTCCGCGCTCGAGTCTGTTCCAACTGCAAGTTCCAACTGACCTCCTGACTGGGCCCACACCCTTATATCCGTTTCACACGAAAAAGTAGACCTAGAATTCCCGCGCTATATCAACTCCTCTCCCAGGATGATTCTGGTCTCGAAACAATGCTCATCGGGTTCCTTTTTCTTCACTGGTCCCAAAACAATCTGCGTGCTGAAGGATCGATCGGCCAGTTAATTAATATTAATTGCTTTTGCCATAGCGTGGGGACGCGGTTTCCAGTGGAAATCCCCGGTGACATAGTCAAACCATGCCGCGAACACCCCTAGTCCTGTGTTCTTACGCACTCCATTAAATATGCCTTGATTTCGCAGTTTAATGGCTCTAAAATTAGCCTCCTGGCTAAAGATTCACCTGTGTGCAACTCTCATGTCATTGCGTTGCTCCAATCACGAGTAATCAATGATTTTCCTTGGGATCTCTCCCCTCTCTTCTCGGTTTTATTCTCAAACGGGGAAGAACTGGGTCATTATTCAACCCCCCGACCTCTTCCAGACGACTTAAGTAGGTCAACGAGATTGACAGGGCTCCATGAGTCTCCTCCCACAATTTTGGGGCTATTAGTAAACTGCCAAACTCTGCACTTCTGTGTTCCAAGTCCAGCATAGCCTACTCCATGTAGTCCACTATTGCTGTATTCCGCTCATTTCCCCTGCATTATTTCACTAAATAATGTCCGTATCAAGTGATATCACACCAGTGATTAAACATATACTTTCCTCTAGGTTTTTTTACAACGAAACTCACTCAACAGATCTCGGGTTCGTTCCCTGGTGGAACCTTCCTTCTGAGCTCAACTTATCTCCGAGATCCACTTTCGATACCAGTCAGCATGACCCCCTCGGGTTCATATTCCCCTTGCAAAACTTATAGAAGTCAATTGCAAGTGACTTTCTTTAAGTAACCAGCTGACTGTCAATAACTGTCTGTGTTTACATTGGGGGTCCTTCACCTCGTCTGGCTGCGAGTAGGTTAGTGTGGCTTCCCTCTTCCACACTGCGCTCAGCTCTAAGCTGTGCATTCTCTTTACGGAGGGTTTCATTTATTGCTTCGACCTCCCTGGCCGCTTCGACCATTTCTTTGTAAAGTTCTTGCAGACACTGGCATCCTGTCCGTCCGTTCCTTTCACTGGGCAAGCTGCTTGTTTCCCGTTCCGTCTCGCTACGCGAACTTTCAGGTCTGACTGCCTGGCTGACTTTGCCATCCACGTTCAGTTGGGTGTGCGCTGCTAATACTTCTTCTTGTTCATCAAATTCTTCTGGCGAATGGTAAATTTCTAAATTGGCTGCATTCATAACGACCTCGTTTCCTGTTTCTAAATGCCTTATTCTGTTTGCATTGTTCTGTAGGTCTCTGATCACCTCGAACGGGCCGTGATAACCGAAATTGAACTTTTTATACTCCGTGCTTCTGGATCTGAACTGGCGGGTTACCGCACTAACACTTTTTCTCCGACGAGAAGCGGTCTGTGATATCGCTTCGCACGATTTCTTCTCTGGCGTCTCTCCGCCTGTGCTTGGAGATATTCGAAGGTTCGTTGGATCCTCAATTCTCGTCCTGGCTGTGCGTCTACTGGTAATGGAATAACACCAGTCCACGGTCTCTCCAGTCTCTGATCCAAATGTAGAGTCACGGGCACCTGACCCGTCGCCTCATGCACAGTATTATTTATGCAGTATTCTATTACTTCCAGGAACTCAATCCATCTCCAATTCTCTTCAGAGCAGTAGATCTTCATGTACTTCTGGATCTCTCTCATTACTCTTTCAACTGGACTTGCCTCAGGATGGCGAATGGTAGATAAAATCTGCCTAATTCCTAGATTTTCCAATTCCCGACGAAATTCTGCGCTTGTGAAGCAGCTTCCATGGTCTGAGAGTAGATTATCCGGTTTCCCAAGAATCGGAATAACTCTCTCTTTCAGGCGTTTCAATACCTGCTTTGAGCTGGTTTTCTGTATGGGGCATAATACTACCATTTTTGAGAATACATCCATGGCTACAAAAATGTGTCTATTGCCTCTACGTGCTCTAGGCAGTGGTCCAAAATTGTCTACGCTCATTAGCTGCCTTGGCTTCTCTGATAACAAGGGAATAGGTCGTTGCCCCATTAAAAAGGGATTTGGCTTTACCCTTTGGCACAAATCGCACGTTCTAATAGCATTTCTCACCGTTTCTCTCAACTTTGGCCAAGTGAATGCTTCTTTCAATAGAGCAGTGATCTTGTCTATCCCGGGATGTCCAAACGCTCTGTGTGCTAGCCACACCAATCTCCTCTGCAAAGATGCAGGAATAACAATCCTTTGACGTGTATGATCTACATCATCCCACTTGTGTAGTATCTGATTGTACCATACATAATCTGTTGCCAATGCCTCTGCCTCTCTGTATATTGCAGTTCCCCTTGCTAAGCGTCCCTCGAAGTAATCGATCATCATCTTCAACCACGGGTCTTCGCGTTGTAGGTTGTAAGATTCCTCAAGTCATCCAAGGTCTTCTGATCTCGATTCTCAATCTGGACAGCTAGCGCTTCCTCTTCTCTTGGGTAACGGCTTAATATGTCCGGTATTACATTCTCCTTCCCTGGACAGTATTCTATTTCCACATTGAATTGCTGAATATACAGGGACCATCTTGTCAACCTCTGGCTAGACAAGTCCGTCTTTAACAAAAATGTTAAAGCTTTATGGTCCGTTCTGAGGACTATTTGAAAGCCATACACGAGTTTACGCCAGTATTGCAACGCGTACAAAATTGCAAGTAACGCTATCTCTGTAATCGTGTAATGTTTCTCATGGGCTTTCAACCTCCTACTTATAAAGGCAATAAAAACTTTCTTTTCGGGCTTGTCAACATTTTCTTGGAATAGCATCGCTCCTATCCGAACAAGTGATGCATCCGTCTGTATGATGAACTTCTGGGTATAATCAGAGTATCCCAGTTTCACGTATTCCAAAAGCATTTGTTTTGACCTCACGAATGCTTCTTGACATTGCTCCGTCCAATTCCATCTGCCGCCTTTCTTCAATAGATCCTGCAGGGGTGTTACAGTCGTAGTATAATTTTGGCAGTGGTTCGAAAAGAATCCAATTACTCCCAAATACTGTCGGACGTGCTTAACTTTCGTGGGTCGAGGGAAATTTCGAATTACCTCTAATTTCTCTGGATTTGGCTTAACTCCATTCTCATCAATAACATGCCCTAAGAATTTAACTTCCCTCTGACAGAAGTGCGATTTCTTGATATTAACCTTAAAATTTGCTTCTCGAAGGTCATCTAGCAACTTCTTCAGGTCTCTCATGTGCTCCTCCAGAGATTCTGATGTGAGTAGAATGTCGTCTACGTATCTGATGGTACTCTCTTTAACATCATCTGATAGATTGCGTTCTAACGCTCTTATCAGGGCTGAACCAGCTGTTTTAACCCAAAAGGTAGCCTTAAAAACGTGTATGTGTGTTGATCAAACATGAATCCTGTCAACAGACTAGTTTTCTTCTCTAATTCAAGATGGTGGAAACTTGAAGTAATATCTAAATTTGTGAATATGGTCTTCCCTTTGAACTTCCTGGGGATTTCTTTAATAGGTGGCACTTGGTCGAACTCCGGAATAACCTTCAAATTTAAGTGTCTCAGGTCCAGGCATACTCTGACAGTCCCGTCTGTCTTAGGTACGATTACCAATGGACTTACATAAGGCGTAGGTGTTTTCTCAATAACACCGGCCTCCAACATCTCCTGAATTGCCTCTTTCACCTTGGCATAATGCTTTTCGGCTATAGGGTAGGGTTTCTGCCTAAATGGTGTCCAATCACTGACTTGAAAAGCATAAGTGAAGTTCTTTATACGACCAGGTCTCGAATCAAAGACTTCCTTCTGTTCCAGTAATAATTTCTAAAAATTTTCTTTTTCTTTTGGCCCAATTTTTGCTTCTTCTTTTTTTTCCGAAATATGTACTTCCAATTCGGGTTCCAGATCTTTCTCCATGTCTGTGGCTAGTGTTTTCAGTTCTTCTTCTAACCGCTCAATAGCTAACACTTCTTCCTCCGCCACGTCTCTGTATGTATGCCATACGTGTTCATCTGACCCTGGTTCATTCTGACTGAGTGAGACCTCTAAGCCTTCGGCTTCCTCATTCACACGGAACATAACTCTGTCCTGTGATAGGTCTATTACCACTCTGTATTCCCTTATAAATTCTGCCCCAATAAGTAGGTTAAAAGGCAATTTGTTTACTAATAGAAAACTCTGTGAGAAAATAGAGCCTCCTATCTGTAAATCTAAGAATACCTGATATTTACATATCATCGTTTTGTCTGGAATTACACCTTTTATTTTGACACTAGTGATCGGTATTTTCAAAACATTCTCTCTCTGGGCTATTTCATTATATAAAGCTTGTGTCATAAGGCACTCTGTTGAACCCGTGTCTAACAGACTTCTTATTTTCAATCCTGCCACTCTTACTATTATAATAGGCAATTCTCTCTTGACCATGACCTGTGATCCTCCTGTATCCTCGATTAGCTCTTCTGGTTTGGATATCCAATTGATGATGTTAACTGACTTCCATCCATCATTTTCGAACTCTTCTAATTTTGGAGGTTTTTTTTCTATAGCGCCAGTCCCCTTAGAATTTCTTCTCTCTTGTTCGCTGCGCTGTAACTCCAAACTCTTAGCTCCATCCCCATATCTGTCTGGCGACGTCCTGTTCTGCATAACTTCTTGCCAGCGGACTTGTTGCTTCTGGGGCTCATCTCCCCTTTCCTCGAGGTATCGCAATGAAGCGTGATATCGTTCCTCTACCTCGTCATCGAAGTTACTTCTTCTTTCCTGGGGTCTCCAATTCCTATTGTTGCCTTCTTGGCCATTGTTACCTCCATTGTTTTGCTACGGTTTACCCCTGGTATTCTGCTTATTCCACGAATTTCGGCCTCTTCCTCCTCTACCAGCATTCCCTTTGTACTTCGGCTGCCATCTTCTGGGTTCCTGTCCCCATTGACGTCCGTTGGAATCTAACGTTTCAGTGCTCGTAGCTTTGTTGTTCTTTGGAGCTTTGTACTGGTCAGTCTGCGTGTTGGTCACGTGTACCTGTTCCACGGTTCGATTCTGACGCATAGTATTGGCTGTTGTGAGGTCCAGTTGTCTAAGAACTGTCTCCATTTCCATAGCAGTTTTTGCATTTGCCGAGATTAGCAGCCTTTGGATCTCGTATGGAAGCTGCTTGGCAATAGCAATACATAGCTCCAGCTCGCTAGGTTTTTGGTCCAGTTCTTTGAACCAACACATTTGAGAGATGAAGAATTCTGCGTACTTCGTTGGATTGTTGGTGCTGTATCTTTTTGAATACAAATCCAATCGTAAATTCTGTTGGGTTGCTGGATCCCAGTACCGTTTCACAAATGCCTCCCGAAACTCCTCAACAGTATCGAAAGTGTAGAGGAAACTGCGAAACCATAATGCACATTCTCCCTCTGTTAGTTTCTCTATGGCTCGTAGCCTGCGCTCTTGAGGTATCCGCGCATCATTCAAATATTCAGACACTTCCTTCAACCAATATTTTGGTGTCTTATTACAGTGGCTACCTGAGAATTTCCTTGGTTTCTCTTCGCTTGCCCTGATTACGTTTATCACCTGGGTGTGCATATCATTTTCATGCGGCTTAGAGGCTGCAAATTGTGCACCTGGCGTCATATAAGTACTTTCGCCTGGGCCTGTAGCATTTCTTATTATAGGTTGGGTTTCTAAGTCTGCCCACCTTGCTTTCCTCATATCTTCCATGCTGCCTTCACTTGACTTAGGATCTTTCATAAGGGATTCCTCCTGTGCGATTATCCTAGTCTCCATTTGATTGTGGCGCATCTCTGCTCTTTCCAGTCGAGTAATTACCTCCTTCTCGATTTTGGTAAGCCTATCTCTATTGTCCTCGGCCACTTGAAATATTTTCTTCTTGTCTTCTTTCAGGCTATGTTTGATATGGGAGATTTCATCCTCTACATCTTCCTTTATTTGAGCAAGGGTCTTGTCGCTTGCCTCTGTCTTCTGGCCTTCTCTTACTTCGAGTTCTTCTCTCAGCCCTTTAATTTCCTCTTGAATGTGTCCATTGACTTTTGACATTTCATTCCGGACCTTAACAATTTCTCCTCTGTTCTCCTCTTGCCTTTTATTAACGATAAAAATGTCACTGTGAATTTGGTCCAATTCTTGATGAACTTTGCTCATCTGACCTTTCATGATGCCTACCAGCTCTTTACTTTCATTAGCGATAGCCATAATCTCGCCTATTTCCTGACATTGATCTAATATGTTCTGATCCTGTTTCTTAAGATCACCGTTAATTGCTCTAGCATAGCTTTTCAATTTCTCGTCCCATTTATTGTCGTTCTCTTCTAACCTCTGATCTACCGTTCTCGTAAATTCTGAAAACTGTTTCGCTTGGCGTTCGAGATTCGCCTCATTTTGGATTTGAATATCCTTAATGTCATTAGACAGCGCATCTAACCTACTGTTGGTTTCATCCTGCGCACGCTTACACACCTGTAAATTACTTTCAAGCTTGGCCTCTATAGCCTCGAAACGTTTATCTGCCTTAACCTGCATTTCCGATATAATGCTTACAACAGTTTCTGTTACTTCGGTCTTAATCGTTTCCTGCATTTGACCTAGCTTATCATTCAATTCAACCTTATTTGCATCCAATCGGTTGTTTATTTCAACCTGATTGGCATTCATTGCAATCTGATTAGCATCTAACCGATTACTCAATTCAACCTGATTTGCATTAATTGCCAGCTGATTGGCATCTAAACGGTTACTCAATTCAACCTGGTTTTCATTCATTGCAACCTGATTTGCATTAATTGCCAGCTGATGGGCATCTAAACGAGTGTTTATTCCATCCTGGAAAGCCTTGGCTTCCAGCTTATTCTGTTCATTCACAGCATCAAAATGCTGTTTCAACCCTGCAATCACCTGCAGAATCTCCTCTGTACCAGACATTCTCACAACAATAAACTTTGAGATGCAGGCAGGCTTCCTGGAAACATGTGTGGATACGTTTTGAAGAGAGACACAAAACACGGTACACATGTTGTAAGATTGTACTAAACCTGTGAATTTTATGATAAATTGTGGATTGGGTATGTAGCGCTCGTACCCTTGGGTAATTCTCTTCTCAATAGAGAGATTCTGCGTTACATCAAAAGCCTATTGAACTCAAAATTCACTCAAACACAGTTTGAGGCAAAAAATAATTACTATGGTTTTCCCCATGAAATACCATAAAAATATATGGGGTTTCCCTAAATCCCATAAGCCCCACGTTGGTCACCATGATAATAAAATAAAGAACACATGCTTTGCCCCACAGACGGGCGACATGATAAATTAATACACATCTGCGCCTATGGTGACCTGTATTTAAAACCGGCCCACATACCAGCGCCATGATAAATTAATTGTAGGAGGTGAGAGTGTCCCATGATAAATTAAATAGAGATCAGGTCTTGCAATGCCAAGATATACATATTGCACTACTGAGGCGATTCCACGATAGAATAATATCGCCCCATGTTACCTGGATCATGGTAATTAAGGCGTTTATCAAAATTTATATTGTTTGTATCGGAGCTTAGCAAAGGTTAGGCGCGGTCATCCCCTAATTCATGTTACTCGTTACTTTAATAGAGTTGTGTGCTTCAATTTAGACCGACTTTAGTTATACCTATAGCTCAAATCACTGTACAGGACATCAATTTCCATGTACCCATTGAGTAATCTCCATGGAAAATATGCTTCCGCCTCCAGCTAGCGTCAGGTCTCAGGCGTGTACCGTTCCCCCATTGAGCAGTTGCATATTTTGGATTTGAGACTTCACAATCTCTACAATGATAAGGCACAACTCTATTCTAAAGATCTTAATTCAGTACTAAAATCATGGCTTCAAACATTTAAAAAAAACAATCCCAACAAACATAAAACAAAATCAAACAAAAATTACTTCCACAATCCACTAATATTAACATAATATCATCATAATAAACTCATATCATTACTCAAACCTTTACCCTTATATTGACTTCACAATTCACTCTAGTGCGCTGATGCACATACAACTTTCATAAACAAAACTGTACTTTTACTCTTCTGTCATCTAATGTGACTTCTTTAATTTCACAAAATTACGTGTTCCTTAAACCTCATCTTACTTTGACAATTATGTGTACCGTGTGTGTTTGATCTCTCTCTTCCCACCAAATGCTTATCATGCATTAGCCTATACAGGTGTTGCACATCAAATCTCCGTGCAACTCCAGAATTATGTAAATATCCCCTACACTTCTCTCTATTTATAGTTCCACTGCATGCCATTGTGATTTCATCTTCAAAACTTTCGTTATCGCTGTGTCGGATGGTATTATTAAGCTACCCTTGCGAGCGTAGCCTGTGGCGTCAAGTGCCCAACTCCTGAAATCCGTGTCAGTGACAGTAAAAATGCAACTTCCAACCATTTGTTTAATTGCTAAAATCTTAAACCATCAGGGTGATCTATAATTACCAATGTGTTATTAAACCACATGACTTCATTACTCAATATAACAATGTTTCCTTTCATGTTACTAACAGGGTCTTAAACCTGCCCTTTTCTTAAACCTTAACTTTCACGGTTCACTTGACAGCTCAGCCCCCTTCCGAGCGGCTTGTATACAATGGAGTGGAGTGAGGTTACCGCAGTAAACCGTCCCCCGCCTTCCTGCCTCATGGCTTATATCTCCCCAAGCAGTAGTACGATTTTAAAGACAATACCGTGGTCACAATGACGCACATATCCCAATGGATTTAAACTGAATGGTATGCAAATAGGTACTGGATGAGCTTAACATTTATTCCTACCCTGAGGATATAATAATAACTGGCACCAATAGGTCTATTTCAACATGAAGGCGCGAGATTCATAAAAACATTGGTCGATCTGAATAACCGGTATCTTAATAAATGATGCGGTCAGCCACATGCTGCCGTCCATTAGATTCGCTTCACAAGAGCCGAATCACTCAATAATAAGTTCTCGGGCGATCAGATAGGGTGCAGAGGTGTCCATTGTTCTCCTCTCACCTATCACAGGATTCGAACCCGGACCATTCCATATCCATCATCAGAGTTAGGGTCCAATCACTAAATACACTCTGGCACAAAGTACATATCTCAATATGCCCACGGCTATACGAGATTTCATACGTCGAATAGATTACCTGGCTTCCTGACCTGATGATATGATCTTCGTCCTTTGATTATTAAGAGAAATCTATCAATTACTCTATAAGCTTCTACACAAGCTGCAAATTCAATTCACTAGAAATCTCTTCCATTTCCTTGCATAATTATATTCCCATTAATACAATATATTCTGATATTAAACTCTTTTCTCATCCCTTAATGTAATCTTACTGCTTAGATCGATAAGTCTTCCAATTAGCGTAAATATTTCTTGCTTACAACATTTTACCTGATGTATTCATTCATACCTTTTATTATTATTTATTATTATTATTCTTCTTACTGACATAAATTACCATAATCCGACACAACATAACCATCTTAAAAATCGAACATCCGTGTTCGTTACGTTAAGTTTACATAACTGATTTGCCATTTTATTAATAGTGGTAACGATTAATCCATTCACTGATGTATAACAACATCTCAACTCTACTGAAATCAACACAACAACAATTAAACCTGGAGGGTCTATCTCCTAATACTGATTCTTACTGGCATATTTATAATTCTGAAATCACATCACATGCAGTGGGCTATACTTCTATATAATCAAAATTTGAGGGGTACTCACATATCGGCTTATCCTGGTGGCTCCAACCACTCATATTCTCCAATGTCGCCTGCCATTTGCCGAGTTAGCGCGACATTTGGATACTGAATATACACATTTTATAATACATTTCCTTCACCAAGCACACGGCACTTTCCATTTCTATGATGATGCTATTGCTTCTAAAACACATGACACTTTATAACACTTATTATATCATTAATTTAAAAGATATTTCACATATGATTTCTACATAACACACGTCACTTTTTACACCCTTCATTGGTTGAAATTCCCTGGCAAAATATCAGAATTACAGGTCCTGACGGCATACTCCATGCTCCTACCAACTCCTGATTGAAAGTCTGGATCATCTGCCTACGGGTTCACCAACAGTCTATCAATTATCCAACGATAAACTTCCTGTTTTGCATAAAGATGCTTACTTTTCGTCCTGAGCGTTACTATTTGGTATTCTTAAGACATTTCACCAAATGCATCATAAAGTTTCTCCCAGCGCAGTCCGGCGTAATAAGACATGTATAACCAATCCATAAATTACACACTGCGCTTAACATTGTACATAGTCTTTACACAAATTATTACTTTCAATGTTCTGCAACTTATGTCACACGGTACTCCCTATGTTAACACAAACCATTGCTCGTACTGCCGCCTATACACATGCAGCACGACTGTCCTTAATAAAAGCCTTCTAAAAGTTTTACTGCACGGCTTCCCAAACTGAAGTCCGGGCCTCCTTCCTTGACTTCGGTAATACGCATTTCACACAATAAAGTTCGTTGATTACCGTACTTATTATTACTTCATGACCATGCATGATTATATTATCACTTGGTGCATTACACTGCACGGCGAATATAATGATTAACACTAAAGTCTTCAAGTCTTTGTGTGAGCGTCCTTCCCTGAGCCAGAGCGACATACGTTCCGCGCTCGAGTCTGTTCCAACTGCAAGTTCCAACTGACCTCCTGACTGGGTCCACACCCTTATATCCGTTTCACACGAAAAAGTAGACCTAGAATTCCCGCGCTATATCAACTCCTCTCCCAGGATGATTCTGGTCTCGAAACAATGCTCATCGGGTTCCTTTTTCTTCACCGGTCCCAAAACAATCTGCGTGCTGAAGGATCGATCGGCCAGTTAATTAATATTAATTGCTTTTGCCATAGCGTGGGGACGCGGTTTCCAGTGGAAATCCCCGGTGACATAGTCAAACCATGCCGCGAACACCCCTAGTCCTGTGTTCTTACGCACTCCATTAAATATTCCTTGATTTCGCAGTTTAATGGCTCTAAAATTAGCCTCCTGGCTAAAGATTCACCTGTGTGCAACTCTCATGTCATTGCGTTGCTCCAATCACGAGTAATCAATGATTTTCCTTGGGATCTCTCCCCTCTCTTCTCGGTTTTATTCTCAAACGGGGAAGAACTGGGTCATTATTCAACCCCCCGACCCCTTGCAGACGACTTAAGTAGGTCAACGAGATTGACAGGGCTCCACGGGTCTCCTTCCACAATTCTGGGGCTATTAGTAAACTGTCAAACTCTGGAACTTCTGCGTTTCAAGTCCAGCATAGCCTACTCCATGTAGTCCACTAATGCTGTATTCCGCTCATTTCCCCTGCATTATTTCACTAAATAATGTCCGTATCAACTCATATCACACCTGTGATTAAACATATACTTTCCTCTAGGGGTTTTTACAACGAAACTCCCTCAACAGATCTCGGGTTCGTTCCCTGGTGGAACCTTCCTTCTGAGCTCAACTTATCTCCGAGATCCACTTTCGATACCAGTCAGCATGACCCCCTCGGGTTCAGTACACACGCTAGCAAGGCCGCTGCATCATACAGGATTGTACACACGCTTAAAGCAGGGGGCCTTGGCGCGCCAGAAGCTCGGCCAAGGTGACCGCAGCAGCGGTTAACAAAGCCGCCGCTTGGCGCTCTTATTTTATATGAAAGACCCTGTACTGTACTGTACTGTAGCTGCATGGTACAGCGCGTATTAGACTGCCGTCTGTGTAACAAAGAATGCTCTAATGGCCCCTAACAAACAAACCATGCATTTCCGGACATTCGTTCATTAGAACTTTTCTGTTCCGTATCCTTTCCTCGATCAATCCCTAGAGTTTGTACACGATGGAAAAACTCACCCTGTATAGGCCATATATTTTTTCAGGATTAGGGAACCACCCATAACAATTGGGTACAATCGCGTTGACAGACTGAAAAACATTAAATTTTGATTACTAAGGCAACTGAAAAATGGCTTCCAAAACAATAATTAGATTTAGGTTATGTATGCATGTCTACCCTTATTATTGTATTCCCACCGACAGTAGTGGCTACGCGGGCTAAAGCGCTGCGTTAAGTCAAGCGGCCAAGCTCTCTGCTGACTCGGTAGACGCGTGGGTTCGAGCCCCACCGTCGGCTGTCCTGGAAATGGTTTTCCGTGGTTTCCCATTTTCAACACCAGGCAATTGCTGGGACAGTACCTTCTGACAGGCCACGGCCGCTTCCTTCCACATCCTTGCCCAGTTTCATTCATCTTCATCCATTCCATCTCTCATCCCGACGCGCAGGTCGCCCACGGGCGTCGACTAGAAAGACCTGCACTCGGCCTCTCAGGAGGCTACACGACAAAAAAAAATCCCGTTTTGAACGTGTCGGGGATGATATGAGATGAAAGTCTATGTGGCCGGTGGATTTTCCGGCCGGATGCCCTTCCAGACGCCAACCTCATGAGCGAATGAGGCAATGAGAGATGAAATGAATGAAGATGAATGAAACTGGGCAAGGATGTGGAAGGTAGCAGCCGTGGCCTGTTAGAAGGTACTGTCCCAGCATTTGCCTGGAGTTGAAAATAGGGGAAACCACAAAAAAACATTTCAAGGACGGACGATGGTGGAGTTGAAATCTACGTCTACCGAGTCCATACATAGCTTGGCCCCACGGCCTAGCGCTGCGCGTTAGCGAGCGAAGCTACCACTGCCGTTATTTCTAAAATTCACTTAATTATTTTACCTGTGACTATAAGTCTGAAATGAGAAGAGATATAGAAGGGCTCACGAAAAAATGAAATTCTATAGCCTAAATAAATCAGAATCCTCTATGGACATCAAGTTGTGAGGTGAAAAGCTAAAGGCAGTAGGAGACTCCCGTTACTTAGGAAGCAAAATAACCAGCAAAGAGGATATAAAAAGTAGGTTATTAGAGGCAAGGAAAGCATTTCTACAGAAAAGGAATCGAATATAGATTTAGGTGTTAGGAAGTCATTTTTGAAGGCCTTTGTCTGGAACGTGGCACTCTATGGAAGAGAAACTTGGACTATTGGTGCAGCAGAAAAGAGGAGAATTGAAGCGTTTGAAATGTGGTGTTACAGGAGAATGATGAAGATCAGATGGGTAGATAGGGTTACAAACGAAGAGGTATTAAGGCTAGTGGGAGAGGGGAGATGTTTCTGGCGACTGCTAATGAAGAGAAGAGATAGGTTGGTAGGACACATACTAAGACACCCAGGTATAGCAAGCTTAGTTATGGAAGGAAGGGTCGAGGACAAGAACTGTAGGGGTAGACCAAGGTTAGAATATTATGTTAAACAGATTGCCTCGGACGTAGGGTGAGGTAGCTATGTAGGGATGAAACGATTAATTCAGGACAGGGAGGTATGGAAAGCTGCATCAAACCAGTCAAAAGACTGAAGACTCAAACAACAACTACTATCGTTTCTGTAAATACTTCCTTATTAATTTTTACGGCCATAAAGTGCACCAAGGCAGGAACCAACACACGTTGAACTAAAGTTTCAAGCTCCAAGGCCCGTGGTTGCTCTCCATGGTCCTGAGGGATATAGGTGTATTTGCACTTGTTGCCATGGTAACTAGCTGACGGAAATTGTTCACGCTCATACTGTCCATACTAATTCCACGATAACATAGGCTAATGACTGGGATTGTTTTCGTGCTGGATTGAACACCATTGTAGCTGTTAGTGAGTGGGTATGTAAATGTAGCTAAAGGTGTGTCACTGTTTCAAAACTAGGTCGTCGAGTCTGAAAGGTGGATGAACCTCGTGATTTGTGATGGCCAGTCCGGAGAACTTGTCACCAACATGCTATTAAAATGTCAACGTCACCATTACAAAGAGCTACACGCCTTTCCCGACACAGTCCTCATTTTTATGGCCAATTTCGGCTTTAAGGAAGTGAACAGAAGAACTACGGTGATAACTTATCTTAGGTCCGCCACGTTGCGAAGTGGTTGGTTGGTTCGTTCCTCAGTTTAGGGGCTGCGACTACGCGGTCTTGTAGCCCCGTGTACTTAGGGTCTGTGTAGAATCTGTCTGATAACCGGTGTTAATTGTGATGGCTGTATTTGTTTTTAATTCAAGTAAGGACTCAGACATTCAATTTTTAAGTGTATTTACTACTTTGGCTACCAAACGCCATCGTCAACGACAACTAGTTCGGAACTTGGTTACTAGATGCCACCGCAGTGGGCTCCTAGTGACGAACGTTGGAACCTAAGAGCGTTAGTGAAATCTAACCTATAATTTAGCTTCACACAAGTGTAATTAGTGGAAGGCTCTCTCACATGCCATAAATCTATGACATGGGACCGCCGCGCCGGCTTCCCCTCCGAAGGAAGGCATTCTGAGAGTTTTTTTAGCGCTCTTAAAACATCCGACGACTTTGGCCGGGTTTGAACCCACGACTTTGGGCATAAAGCTCAGCATGTTGCCAACTACGCCACCGAAGCCGCTACGTTGTGTAGTGGCTAGCACTCTTACATGTCACCGCGGAGGCCCGGGTTCGTACGCACAATCAATTAATCGTTATTTGTAGAACATTTTGTAGGGATGGTTATGCTTCGATTAATCGATTATTCTCTGCCAAGAAATTTAATTCTAGTCTGAGTGCTGGAACGGTGTACACTCAGCCTTGTGAGGCAAAACTGCGAAGAGGCGGGTTCGATTCCCACCTCAGCCATTCTGGAAGTGGTTTTCTGTGGTTTCCCTCCACTACCACTCCATATAAATGCCGGGATGGTTCCTAAATACAGGCCACGGCCGTCTCCTTCCCTACCCTCATCTGAATTACAAATACACTGACCTCGCAAATGTCACGGGATAGTCACCTAATAGCATGTGCGGTGTTGGCTCCCATACCCCATGGAACCCATGTTTCTACGGATTGTTCACTGGGAGACGTGTCTATAGAAGGTCTAGCACGGCCTGTGTTGAATTGAACCGTAATTTCTTGCACTGTTGTCCTTCTCTTACTATAATTGATAATAATCCTTCTCAGATGTCGCCTGTCACAGTCATCGTTCATCTGTTGTGGACGGTGACACCCACATTGAACCATTCACGATACACCTTGGACACGGTTGACGGTAGGAGACCTTGTGAGAAGTGGTTGTGCGTGTGACAGGAGTAACATGCTACGTCGGCGTGAGCTGACACCGTTCGAACGGGGTATCATGGTCGGTGCCCGACGGATAGGAAGTACGATTTCGGCAATGGTGCGGGAATTCGGCTTCACATCCTACCCGTTCCAGCAACAACCGACAGTGGTGACTACGCTCGCTAAAGCGCTGCGTTAGGTCATGGGGCCAAGTTCTCTGCTGACTCGGGGGTACGAGCCCCACCGTCGGCCGTCCTTGAAATAGTTTTCCGTGATTTCCCATTTTCAACTCCGGGCAAATGCTGGGACGGTACCTTCTGACAGGCCACGGCCGCTTCCTGCCACATCCTTGCCCAGTTTCATTCAACATCATTCATTTCATCTCTCATTAACTCATCTCATGAGGTTGGTGTCAGGAAGGGCATCCGGCCGTAATAACCATCCGCCACAAAGACTTCCATCGCTTCTCATCCCCAACCCCGTTGAAAAACGGGAATAATAAGGGGTAGACATACATTCATCCTACCCGGTCCAGCCCTCACGTCAGTTTCTAAAATACCTGACGGAGCCGGGAATCGAACCCGCGTACTACCCCAACACCACACCCCAGCTTAGTTTCGGAGCTGCGACATTATGGTCATGCACAGTAGCTCCGTGTATCAATCAGAAATGAAGTTTTGCGGATAACCACGGATATGATCGAATCCAAAATGGGCTCTAACGTTTCAACAATATTGAAGAGCACATAGTTCTTTAACCAAAAAGAGTCCAGCTTTTCTTTAAAATTTCTCCAGGATGCTGACCACTTGTTTGTCTCCAACAAGGAGGATGCAGAACTACAACATTAACTCTCTTGTGTACACAACAAATGGCGGAAATATTCCATTGAGGGAGCCATGAGTCAAGTGGCAAGGCGCGGCACGTGTTGGTCATATTAGCCTACTGTACACGAGCAGCAACTCACTTGTTCTTCTGCTCACTGTCGCCAACTTTAAACAATCACGCTAAATTTATTTGCTAAACTGGCTATGATTACCCTTCGTTAACGGGTTCATAGAGTAATGGAAGATAGTTTATGATGTTGCTAATGTTGCTTATTTTAGAAATGAAGGAAACTCGCAGTTTTACGTGACCGTTAATCGTGCGATTATGAGCCACGGAGCCTCCTTTTTACGTGAAAACCGAACCACAGGACATTGCATTTCACATGGAAAATCTCATATGCATTGACCAGGAATCGAAGCCTGTCTACCTTGGTGAGAGGCCAACAGCTTGACCGCTGCGCCACCACACCCCCGCTTAGTTTAAGAGCTGTGACATTATGGTCATGTACAAAAGCTTCGTGTATTTGGGCGTGTGTGGGTGTTATGTTATAACCTGTGTTATTGTGATGGCTGTACTAGTGTGTGAATTTGTAAATTGGGGATAGGATTGTGACGGAGGCGGCCATAGTCATAAGTTAGGATTCATCCCAGCATTTGCCTGGAGTAGAAATGGGGGGAACCACGGAAAACCACTTCCAATATCGCTGAGGTAGGAATCGAACACTCCTCTTCTCAGTTTTGCTCTCGAGGCTGAGTGTACCTCGTTCCAGCCCTCAAACCTGAATTAAAATTTCTTGGCAGAGCCGGGAATCGTACCCGGATCTCCAGGAACGTTAGCCGCTACACCACGAGATGGCCTGATTGTTTATGACGACAACTTCTAGGTCATATCCCCATCAATGTAGATGTTGCTGTTCTTGTCGTTAATTAAGGGTCTTTGTGACCAGCTCCGTGGTGATGGGGTAGCGCGCCTGCTTCTCACCTGGACTCCCCGGGTTCGATTCCCGGTTCCGTCAGGGATTTTAGTTTGTGACGTGAGGGCTGGAAGGGGGTGCACTCAGCCTAGTGAGGACAATTAATTGAGTAGCTGTTTGACAGTAACGCAGAGCCCCGGTTTGGAATACCAAGATTAACGGCCGAGGGGACCCGATGCATCACCCCAATATCTGCATACCAAATGCCTGGGCAGTAGTCGCTTAGTGACATCATGGACATTTAACCCTTCCAGGCAAATGCCAGTCCTGGGGTACCTACTCCATCCTTGACAGTTACACACAATACTACAGTCATCACATAAATACAGGTTATCAGACACATTCAACACACCCCCAACTAGATGGGGCTGATGACCAACATGTCCCAAGACCGTTAATTGAATTAACAACAAACAAGCTTATGATATATTGGCTTTCACGGCCAAGGAATTAAAACTCAGCAATTTTTCCAGGTTTGTGCCGTGTCTTGTGTAGGGTTTCGCCTAGGAACACCAAGCTGGCTCATCAGCGGGCTCTTGGTGTATTAGTCCGGTTCCGGGCATGGGCACGGCGTGAATCTAGAAATATTGCTGAGTTTTAAACAAGCTTGTAATTACGTCTATGGGAATTTTGCATCTTTCCACGTCTGGTGATCCAGTTCCGCCATATAAACGGTAATGGTTTACCTTTAATCGAACCAATTTACACCATGGAAACCACACTCAAAGACTCTGTCCAAGATTAGTTGTTGTTGTTGATTGGGTGCAATCGTGTTGACCGACTGAAAAACATCAAATTTCGATTCTACACATGGTTGATAGTTATCTGAAAAGTTCTTCTGCTGGTTCATATAGCCATGACAGATCCAGAACTTACTAACATTGCAATATGTAGCATGTATTACCCACTTAAGATTTGATTGCCGCTGAGCCTGGCTGCGCCACCGTTTGTTCATTATTGTAGCAGGAGCCCCGCAGGGTAAAGAGGAGGACACAGTGCAGTCTGCACATACGTCAAGCAGCATTGCGCGCGCTACCTGTCTTAGAAGCGCAGATAAACGTCATGTCACCACGGACCTTTACTAGAGCAGAACCATATCCTACTCGCACAACTGTACCTGTCAACGAAGCAGAGTGACGTGTGGCACAAGTAA
Source organism: Meconema thalassinum (assembly GCA_946902985.2). Lineage (NCBI taxonomy): Eukaryota > Metazoa > Arthropoda > Insecta > Orthoptera > Tettigoniidae > Meconema > Meconema thalassinum. The sequence goes on from OX336392.1 coordinate 353,946,784, forward strand.
ACAGAGAATAGTTCCCATCTCGACCGCCGGCAATCAATTCATGGAAGGATAATACCTGGAAGCAATGTGGCGCTCAACTGAGTCCCCTTAGTCAGCCCATTTTCCAAAAATGTTGAGACCCTGGGGGTTGAGTGAGTACTAGGTATTAACCCTTGTATAAGCTACCGTTCTCTAAGGACTCCCGAAAAGTACGATCTGCTCACCCTTCGGGTTGGCTTCCTTGTCCCCTTTCACTGGTCAGGTTATGTTGATGGGTTTATGTCCCCTCAGATCAGAACGTGCCGGGTAGCCGTTTGAGCGTCAAGCTGACGGCAATTCCAGACGTTAGCACGCCATGTCCATAAATATAATTTACATCGCCCAATAAGGACAGCTTTGACACCTTATTAATGAAATGTTTTACGAAGCCTGTTAGCTAACGACCAATACAGGCTTGACCTGTATTAATGAGCCAAATGACTGCGCCAAAATTATGATCTCCTGCAGACATCCAACCATTACGAGAACACTGGAGACACAAGAGACTATTAAATAAAAAGTTAATAGGTTGATGCACCAACAAATGTGGACCCATAAGTGGCACTAATGTGCCGGAACGGTTTCGCCAGATCTCATACGAGTTCTTGGCTAAATAACTTATTTGATGTTTCAATTTTGTCGAAAAAAAAAATAAGCTTCCAACATTAGGATTGCATGCAGTTTTTTTTTTTTTCTAGAAGGGGAAAACAGGACATATTTTCATTTGAGACTGTTTTGCATTTCAGCATCCATTCTCGTCAGCAGCCTCCGTATACTAATAACATAAGTCTCTTACATAATCGCCTATTCGCAATTAGCACTGCAGCCTTCTCTGTTTCAAAATCGTTCGTCACTGAATGAAACCATCACCTCCTAGGTCTACCTCAACTTCTGTTGCCCTCTACAACCGAACACATTAAATAATAATAATATTATCGTATGGCCCTGGGTGCCGGGTGCAAGCTTTGTTATTTGCACCCAGAGGGCAGCTTGCATGTCGAATTTTATTGTTCCTTGAAGCACCATGAAAGTCAAGGAGGTTAGATATCTAAGCTCATTGACACTATAGCACTTTCTATAAGATGCGTTCAAAAAGTAACGAGCCGGAGGCTGTTATGTGCAAGCCGGTGACGACATGGGCTAATCGTGGCGTGTGTAACGAGGTGTGGTTCCGACCAGAGCGTAGAAGGTCACAGCCCGTCGTTAGAGGGCACGCGTGCACGTCACGTGACGATACAAAGCGAGCAGCAGCATGCATCAATCGTCCAACCAAGACCATGACAGTGGGCCATTTGACATGCTTCCTGGTGTGGTTGAAGACTGTGGGGCACCCATTGGGCACACACTTTCGGCAAGTGTAGTCGTTCCTTCATAATGGTGTACACACTTCTGACGCTCAATCCGACCACGGTGGCTATGGCGTTCACTGTCACTCGGCGGTCCTGGGTAATGAGTGCATCAACCAGCTGGACGTTGTCATCTGTAATGCAGGGGGTGCCCCAGACCGGGCATCATCGGCTAATGAAACCCGTCCTTCCCTGACACGCTTGGGCCACGCCTTGACCCTTGCAAGGGACATGCAGTGTTCGCTGTACACTTGTGACATACGGCGATGAATGTCCGTTCCCCCTACTCCTTCCGCTGTCAGAAACCGAACATCACCTCGTTTCTCTTCGTTTGACGCCTCCATGTCACTGTTTGCAATGCGAGAGGCAGCGTTGGCCGATTGATGCATGCTGCTTCTCGCTTTGTATCGTCACGTGACGTGCACGCGTGCCCTCTAGCGACGGGCTGTGACCTTCTACGCTCTGGTCAGAACCACACCTCGTTACACACGCCACGATTAGCCCAGGTCGTCACCGGTTTGCGCATTACAGCCTCCAGCTCGTTACTTTTTGAACGCACCTTATAGTAGAGAAATTAGGAACTTTGTGTTGGCGGAATATCCCGAGATTAATTCAAATGGGTTCTTTAACATGCCAACATCGTATGACATGTGTGTCGTGATTTTTGCCGCCATTCAAAAATCACTTACCACAACCAGGAGCGAACCTGCAAGCTTGGGGTTAGTAGACCGACACGTTGACCACTCACCCACCGTGGCAGGCTAACCTCTTAGATAATAATCTCTCCTTAATTCACTTTACATGACCACACCATCTTAGTCGGCTAATAGGAACAGCTTCATGCAGGCGTTCCATTCCCATCCTGGTGCTCGCGATCACCGCGGTGCTCTTTAAATGAAATTTGGTGCTTCCGTCATATGAACCAAAAGATGCTCGCGAGTACAAGCTCCCCTGAGATCCATTCTTTAATTCAAATTATGTTGCACGAGCAGGAATAATAGTGTTTTCATTGCAAGTTTTGACAGCCAGAAATGTTATCATTTTGTGAAGTAGAATTTTTAATCTAAATTAATTGGACATCCCTGTTTTATGATCAACAAGAAAGATGCTGTTTATAGTCGACTTTCCATACGTTAAGTCAGATCTGCATGAGTCATGCAGGCAGTTGCAGCATGCCTGGTGAGCAGTGAATTCCTAGGTATTTCAGCACTTCAGAGGAAGAGAGAGATAGGAAAATGAAAAGAGAGACACATACTTGTTGCGTCATTATTATTATTATTATTATTATTATTATTATTATTATTATTATTATTATTATTATTATTATAGCGGCTTCGGTGGCGCAGTCGGTAGCATGCTGAACTGCTATGCCCAAGATCGCGGGTTCAAATCTGGTCAAAGTCGTCGGATTTTTTAAGAGCGTTAAAATCTTTCAGTATGCCTTCCTTCGGAGGGGAAGTAAAATTGACGGGCCCATGCCATAGATTTATGGCATGAAAAAGAGCCTACCAGCACAATTGGTAGTGTGTAGCCAAATTTGCAGGTTATATTTCGTTAGTAACTCTCTATCAAGTTCCACCGTTCGCCGCTAGGTGTCAGTGGCATCTGGCAGCCAAAGTTCGAACTAGTTGAAATTAAAATTGCTCATTCATCCTCATTCATTTCATCGCATCCTCATGCGACAGTGGGCTACTTGTATCTCACCCCATGGGTGTCCGCATAGAAGCAGCTACAAACTCTGGAGAGCCGAACATGTCCTCGCTATCTCCCGGCTCTAAAAGCCATACGCTATATAAAAAAGTGACAGTCAGTCTGAAGGACTAGACTTTGTATCATTTTAAATGCTACAAATGCTGAATAATGCTAGAGAGGCTGGAGGCGTCTCGCTTCGCTCAAAGCCAAAGACTCTTGACAAGTAAGAAAATTATCTGCATAATACTTATCTTGCTTATCTTGTTTCAAAGTGCAAGGGCAAGTGCAAACCAAGGGCAAAGCAAGGTCCAGCGCGGGGGATGCCGCAAGCTCACCAGAGCGAGCGGGGACTTGCCCCTTCCATCCAGTCTAAAAACACTTATAGTGGGCGATGTATTGAAGATAGAGATATGCTCTCCCGGCCTTTTTTGTAGAACTTTTCATGCTGACCAATTCTTATGCTCATAGTATATTGATATTTTTAACGGTTTGCCCAGCGTAAGCTTAAGAAGCGCATGGACGCCAAGTTTGTTTTCGACTTTTTTTTTCTCACTGAAATCGTTACTGCTTGGCTTCCTTTGATCATACATAAATTATTTTCTACAGAATCTTTCCTCGAGATATCCTTTACAGAATGGCAAAAACCGCATCAAAATCCATCCAGTGGTTCTCGAGATTACCCGTGACATCCAAGAATCGGGGATTTTTGTCTTATACTAACGAAATAGAGATTGTCGGGGTACACATGCACCAAGCTGTACTATTACGTCACACACCTCAGTGCGTCCGTCACCGTAACGTAACGCCAGACCCCAGCATAACGACTAAGTCGACAAGATCATTTAAAATGATAATAAATAAATAAATAATAATCATTATAATCATTATTTTGCTATTCTATTTAATGGTGCTTGGCATGGCTTGAGGTGGTGCTCACGGTCTCAAGAAGTTTGTGAACGCCTGTTGTACTGTGTTCATTTCTAACCGAGCCCTTCTGTCTACAGTACATTACGAGCACCTTCCTGCCATTGCTCCCATTTATTTGCTCCAGCAATTATTTGTGCTACCCGCATATGTATGCGTGCCGTGTTTGGAACGTTCCACAGTGACAGACCAAAATGCAAAGTTTATTGTTTGTGTGTATTTCAATGGTACGTTCTTCTGCCTTAACTTGATGTACGATTTAGTAAACCGGATGACGAATAATATTATAACATTTGAACTAGTGCAAATTTCTACTTAATGTTTATTTATTTATTTGAAGCCCCCATCTAGCGGCGAGGATATGGACTGTGCCGGCTGCCGAGGTCTGACGCACTCCTCCGGGGCAATTATTAAATGAATGACAAGTGAAATGAAATGATAGTGGAGAGTGTTGCTGGAATGAAATTTTGACAGGGAAAACCGGAGTACCCGGAGAAAAACCTGTCTGCCTCCGTTTTGTCCAGCACAGATCTCACATGGAGTGACCGGGATTTGAACCACGGACCCAGCGGTGAGAGGCCGGCGTGCTGCCGCCTAAGCCACGGAGGCTTCATTCATTCCATTCCTGACCCGGTCGGAGACTGGAAGCAGACTGTGGATTTTCATTTTCATTTATTTATTTATTTATTTATTTATTTATTTATTTATTTAGTATATGGCTTTTAGTGCCGAGAGTGTCCGAGAACATGTTCGGATCGCCAGAGGCTATAGCTCCTTCAATGCAAGTTCCGTTCAATTTCAAGTAGTTCCAACTTTCAGCACCAGATGTCACTGACACCTAGTGGTCGACCTTGGTACGTCGATAGAGCGTTTCAACGAAACATAACCTACAATATAAGCTTCATACAAGTTTAATTAGTGGAAGGTACTTTTACATGACATACATCTATGACATGGGACCGACGCGACTGCTTTACTTCACCTCCGAATGAATGCATACTGAAGGATTTTAACGCTCTAAAAAAACGACAACTTCGGCCGGGTTTGAACCCACGATCTTGGGCATAGATGTTCAGCATGTTATCGACTACGCCACCGAAGCCGCTGCTTAATGTTTAACCACTATGCTATAAATCATTACATTCAGAATACAAAATAACTAAGTTTTTATTTTTACATTAAAAACCAAAAATTCTTATAGTTAAAGTATATGTCCGTCTCGTTGCGTAGAGGCTAGTACTCGGACTCCCTGGTTCAATCCCCGGCTCTCTCAAGAAATTTGCATCATGTTTGAGGGCTGGGACAGGGTACACTCAGCCTCGTGAGGCAAAACTGAGAAGAGGCGAGTTCGATTCCTACGTCAGCCATCCTGGTAGTTATTTTCCGTGGTGTACCACCTCTACTCCAGGCAAATGCTGAAATGGTTCCTAACTTAAGGCCAAGGCCACCTCTTTATCCCCAATTTACAAATACATAGTCTAGTACAGCCATTACAATAACACCAAGTGTCACACAAATTCCTCCCTCACACCTAAATACTCTGGACCATGATGTTGTCGCCCCTAAAATAAGCAACAACAAACTAAACGAGATACAGAAATAAAATAATTATAATGATTCCATACGCTGTACTTGATTTGATCAGTACCATTAACATAGCCTTGTTTTCTGTTCCAGGTAAGACCCTCCTGTACTTCTGGAAAAAATATCCCTCCAAGTAAAGACCGCCGATCGAAACTGTTGTATTCATTACTGACGTAGGCCTATCAGCCACCTGGGTTGTTTGCTTCTGGACAAGCGTATGTATTATTATACGTATTACTTCACGATTATTATTATTAGTCTATTATTATTATTATTATTATTTATTACCATTGCTAATATTATCATAATTTATCACCAATTTGTTGTTGTTGTTGTTTGAGTCTTCAATTTATTTCACTGGTTTGATGCAACTCTCCATGCCTCCCTATCCTGAGCTAATCATTTCATTTTTACATAGCTACCACATCTAAAGCCGACGTAATCTGTATAAAATATGCTAACCTTCGTTTACCCCTAAAGCTCTTGTCCTTGACGCTTCCTTCCATTACTAGGTTTGCGATCCCTGGGTATATTTGTATGTGTCCCACCAACCTATCCCTTCCATTCATTAGTAGTCGCCAGAAACATATCTCCTCTCCCACTCGTCTTAATACCTCTTCATTTCTAACTCTATCTACCCATCTGATCTCCATCATTCTCCTGTAACACCACATTTCAAAGGCTTTTATTCTCCTCCTTTCTGCTGCACCAACAGTCCAAATTTGATTTCCATAGAGAACAAGGCTGCAGACAAAGGCTTTCAAAAATGACTTCCTAATTCCTAAATCTATATTCGATGTCAACACATTTCTTTTCTTTTCCTTGCCTGCCCCAACCTACTTTTAATATCCTGTTTGCTTCGTCCATCACTGGTTATTTTGCTTCCTACGTTACTATGTTACTTCCTTTGAAATGAAAATCCACAGCCTGCTTCCAGTCTCCGACCGGGTCAGGAATGGAATGAATGAAGCCCCCATCTAGCGGCGAGGATATGGACAGTGCCGGCTGCCGAGGCCCGACGCACTCCTCTGGGGCAATGATTAAATGAATGACAGAGGAAATGAAATGATAGTGGAGAGTGTTGCTGGAATGAAATTTAGACAGGGAAAACCGGAGTACCCGGAGAAAAACCTGTCTGCCTCCGTTTTGTCCAGCACAGATCTCACATGGAGTGACCGGGATTTGAACCACGGACCCAGCGGTGAGAGGCCGGCATGCTGCCGCCTAAGCCACGTAGGCTAGCACTATGTTACTTCCTTTACCTTTCAATATTTATTATTTATGACTATTTGATTGATATTATTATTATCATACCGACAGCAGTGGCTATGCTGGCTAAAGCGCAGCATTAGGTCATGGGGCCAAGCTCTCTGCTGACTCGGTAGACGCGTGGGTTCGAGCCCCACCGTCGGCCGTCCTTGAAATGGTTTTCCGTGGTTTCACATTTTCAACACCAGGCAAATGCTGGGACGGTACCTTCTGACAGGCCACGGCCGCTTCCTTCCACATCCCTGCCCTTCATCCATTCCATCTGTCATCCCACGGGCGTCGACTTGAAAGACCTACACTCGGCCTCCCAGGAGGCTACACGACAACAACAAAAATTATTATCATTATTAATATTATTATTATTATCATTACAACAGACAGGCATGTGACCAGGAAGGTATTGGATTAACAAAAGTTATGAATTACTGAACTTTCAATGTAAAACCATGTTTTAAAGGGAAAACTGCAGATTACTGTAGAGCATCAAATATGAATAATTACTTTTGAAATGCGATTTCTGTGGCGTAGTCGGTAGCAGGCAGAACTGCTATGCTTAAAATCGTGGGTTCAAACCTGGCTGAAGTCGTCGGATTTTTTTAAGAGCTTTAAATCCTTCATTATGCCTTCCCTTGGAGGGGAATTACAGCCGGCGGGCCCATGCCATAGATTTATGGCACGTAAAAGAACCTACCACTGCAATTGGTAGTGTGTAGCTAAATTTGTAGGTTATATTTCGTTAGAAACGCTCTACCGAGATCCAACGTTCGGCACTAGGTGTCAGTGGCATCTGGTAGCCAAACTTGGAACTACTTGAAATTGAACTTGCTCATTCATCTGCATTCATCTAATTTAGTTCAATTGTTTCCATAATCTCATGATGGCGGATGTGGGAAATAATTCACCGGCATTCTATATCTCCGAAACTATTACTGATATCACCCTGAAATTTTGTACGGTGATAAAGGGTACAACTAAAAGGTCATCATCTATGAGACTTTCAAAAAATCTCTTAGCTACAAAATGTAGGCCTACATGGCGGCCAAGCAAAATTTATACTTTTAAATAGACTTTTCTCGCGATTTAAGCATCCAAACGCAATTAAACTTGTTACAGCAAATATTTAAGCACATTGTAATGAACTGACATCTAATTTAGTTCAATTGTTTGCAAATCTTCAAGATGGCGACTGTGCGAAATATTTCATCGGCATTCTATATCCCCGAAACTATTACTGATATCACCCTGAAACTAGATGTTTAGCTACGAGAATTCTGAAAACTTGTAAAATACAAAACGAACATGGCGACCAAGCGAAGGTGGAACAATTTAACGGACTTTTCTCGCGATTTAACCATTAGAGCGCAGCGAAATATGGTACAGTAAACGTTTATACACATTGTAATGCACTGGCATCTAATTTAGTTCAATTGTTCACTTAACTTCAAGATGGTGGCTGTGCGCAATTTTAAAATTAAGTTTTTATTTCTTGTGTATTAATCATGCGATCGAAGTGAACGGTTGAATAATGAACCTGCGCACATATAGTCATCTAATAGTACATAACTCTATGGCCTACATATATAAAAATGCAACATGGCGACCAGCCGAAATATTTAGACGGTTCTCAATATCTACTAATCTCTGATAGCAAACTGAAATGTTGTATATCGATAGAGGTTATGAACTGAAGTTAACCTATGGGACTTACAATATCATGATGAGCACAAATCCAACATGGCAGCGACGCGAAATATAAATATTGAAATAGATGTTTCTCGCGATTTAACCATCCGAGCGCAGTAAAACTTGGTACGGTATATGCTTATACAAATTTTAATCCACTGGCATCTAATTTATTTCAATTGCTTTCATAACTACAAGATTGCCGCTGTGAGAAATTTAAAAATCGGATTTTCATATCTTGTGTCCTAATCATGCGATTGAAGTTTTAATACTACAGCTACACAATAATCTTCATGTAAGTTAATAGTACATAACTCTAAGTCCTACATAATTTATATAATAATCCAACATGGTGACCATCCAAAATATTTAGACCCTTCTCAATATCTACGAATCTATTACAGCAATCAGACTGACATTTTGTATGTTGACAGTGGCAATTAACATAAATAGGATAGGCCTAAATCAAAATAGGCTGTATAGTTCTTCACGGAACAACTTGTTTTCTTATGTATTCCTAAAAAAATCATTGCTTTAACTTTTTTAAATATCTCCTGAAATATCTCCTACTTTTGGATTTTCAGCTGATTTCCCAGGTTTTTGTATTTCCTAACTCATTTGAAACATATGTCATAAACTTTTCTACTTTTTCTTTGCTATTTGCCGTCAAGGTCAGTCAGCAATCACGTGTTTGACAAGTGGTGGGCGCATTCCGAACTCACCTCCCTCTGCGAGAAGGTCACTGAACTGTGCAGTAGGCACTGTTGATAAACATCGCCAAGTCATTAGACCACCAGCGGTTGGTGCTAGAGCTTCTATTTTCAATTTTAGCCTCAAGAGATGGTTTAGAAATCCTGATTGACTAGCGAACCTGTCGGACTGCGTGTCTACTCTGTATTATTATTATTGTTACGGCTGTGAGTTTGTTTCATCGCTCGCCGCATGAGTCACAACTGCTCCAGGGCTGGGCTGTGCTCTGCCTCAGTGTATTGCGTGCGCCTTATGCAACAGGACTACTAGGACAAAGGGATGGTCCAGAATATTCGTGACTCAGCCAGTGATGGAAACCTCGAGAAGCCGTGAACCCTGGATGGGTCTAGAAGCATTTATTGAGTCACCGGCCTGCTATATAAGAGCGACCTGTCAAGCGGTGTGTTTGTGTTTTTCGAGCTAGTGCGAGCGTTTATCCTGAGCGACAGAAGTGTGGTGACGTGAATTACGAAACGCATTGGGCATTTCCCTAGCCAGCGGATAGTGAGGGAGTGAGAAGCATACAGGGGACTGTCTGTGTTTTGAACGAGTGTGATTTCACTGAGCGACAGAGGTATTGTGGCGAAGTGCCGTGCGAGTTACGAAATCCAGTGGCATTGTTCCCCAGCTTGTGGACAGCGAAGCAACGTGTAGCAGATTATCGTAAGTAACTGTAATTTGTGTACATAAGGAAGAGGTGCAGGTAGTATTTTGTCAAGGCCACCGGACTCATTAAGACGGATTTTCTGTGGTTTGATGGCAAGTGAAAGGGGCTAGAGCGCTCCATAAGGGAGAGGCTTGAGGAAACTGGAGTAAGGTTCTAATTGCTTGTACTTGCTGTTGAGTGGTGTATCTTTCTGGCCGCAATAAAGTTAATTATTTCTTTAAAGGAAAAATCTGTGTTGTGCTTTCTACCCACCATAATCCAGTTAACAAAAGTGCCACTAGCGGGGTGGCACGTAACAACTGGTGTCAGAAGCCGGATTACGAACTCAAGCTCAAGCACAACACCTGACGGTCCTGGTTTCAAAACCCGAGCAGGTCATTTCTCTCTAATTTTCCTGTGAGTGAATGCCCTTTACAAGACAAACAACCAAAATGGAAGCGCAATCAGCAGCATTGCTAGAAAAGTTAAGTGGCATGGGAACCAAGATGGAATACGGCCAGAAGAAGATGGAGGACGGCCAGAAGAAGATGGAGGATGGCCAGAAGAAATTAGCAGAGGACCTGAAGAACGGCCAGAATAAGTTAGCAGAGGACCTATCCGCCAAATTTCTGGATGGCCAGAAATATCTGGATGAGTGTCTGCTGACGAAATTAGAGGAAAGCCAAAGGAAATTAGAACAGGGCCTACTTGAGGAAGTCGCAGCGGTGGAAAAGAAGTTCGACGCCTTACAAGTGAAAGTTGCCAAGCTGCGCCAACGCCCGCTGATAGGGGTGGAGGAGAAATTCAACGCCTTACAAAAGGAAGTTGCCGAGCTGCGCCAACGCCCACTGACGGGGGTGGAAGAGAAATTCAACGCTTTAGAAGAGGAAGTTGCCGAGCTGCGCCAACGCCCGCCCACCGTTACACCGGGAATATCAGGAACGGGACATAGCAGAGTGACGCCCCCAACCTTCGACGGAAAGGTCCCGTGGAGCACCTACTTACGTCAGTTCGAGGCGGCCTGTTCCATAAATGACTGGAACAACACAGAAAAGGCTACAGCTCTCATTGTAGCGCTGAGAGCTGACGCCCTTAACGTCCTTCAGGCCATCCCGACGGAATCCCAGGACTAAGCTTCACTGATCGCCCATATGGAGTCCCGATATGGAGATAGCCATCTTCAGAAGGCCTACCAGATGCCGCTCCGGACCCGGGTACAGAAGAACACGGAAACCCTGCAGGAGTTCGAGATGGACATCGCACGCCTCGTAAGGCTCGCCTATCCAACAGCGCCGCCGACTTTCTGGAACAGATTGCGACGCAGACCTTCACCGACGGGCTACGGGACCCGGACACTCAACAGGCGCTGCGACTCGCGCGCAATAAGACCCTGGCAGATGCGCTGAGCCACGCACATGAGTTCGAGACGGCAAAGCAGGTATCTACTGTAGAATGCGCGCGTGGGTGCGTCAGGTGGACGTCGACGAATCAGCCGAAGCCGACAAGACCAAGCCCCTGGCCGATGAACTGATGGAGGCGCTAGGCCGGTTCTTCAAGAGTCACAGTACCACCAACAAAAACGTAGCCGAAGGACATCCGGAGAGGTGGCCCGGAAGAGGACTACCGACCTGCTGGACATGCCGTAAGAGAGGCCACCTGAGCAAGGACTGCGGTGATCGCCGCCGCCAAGGGTTTCCGTCGGGACAGTCAGTCGTAGGGAAACCGCGCGGCCCAGGAAAGCAAGTATCAGCCAGTCTTGGGGGGGGGGGGGGGGCAAAGGTTGGCTTGTGACAGTCGTCAAGCCCCGGCAGTCCAAGTTCGTGTGTCGCAGTTACGGAGGGATAATAGCAGCCTGATGGTCGACGGAGTCGTCAACGGAGAGAGCTGGCCCATGCTAATCGACACGGGAGCATCGAAGACCATCGTCAGTCCCACCGTGATCCCGAAGTGGAGAGTGCAACTCACACAAAGGAACCTCCAGCTAATAACCGCGGCGGTGACACCGCACCGGTACATGGCGAAGCATCACTGGAGTTCGTCATTGGTCGACGGGCGATAAAGCATCCAGTGCTTGTGGCTGACGTATCAAATGAAGTGATCATCGGACTGGACTTCCTGGACCAGAACAACATCATCTTGGATCTGAGTACCAACACCCTGCACTTCGGAGGTGAGGAACTTGCTTTTCAACCAGCACACGAGGCCGTCGCCGCACGACGAGTAAGGCTGAGAGAGGACGTCATCGTTCCCGCCAGGACGGAAGTCAGCGCTGCCGTAATTGTCGACGGAACAGCTGAGGGAGTGGCGGCTGTCATCGAGCCAAAATATGAGGACATCCAGACAAAAGGATTGCTAGTTGCCAAGACTCTCATCAACACGACGTCTCGGCCGTACGTCCGCCTGTCCAACCTGAATGACTACCATATTACGGTTCACCGGGACACCAACCTAGGAGTCTGCGAGCCCGTTACCTGGATTGCCCGCATCACAGACACGACGGACGGACACCTGCAGACGGACAACTGAAGAAGACGCGCCCTGCCAGAAGAACTACAGAAGCTGTACCAAGGATCCCAGGACCATTTAGACGAGGAACTATCACGCCAACTTCGGGACCTGCTACACGAATTCCAGGACGTATTCTCCGTGGGGAGCAAAGACTTCGGCAGGACAAGCTTGGTCCAGCACAGAATCGACGTTGGGAACAGCGCACCGATTAGCGCACCATTCGGGCGTGTCCCGCTAGCCAAGCAAGCCGAAGTCGACCGGATGGTAGAAGAGATGAAGGAGCAAGGAGTGATCGAGCCATCACATAGTCCCTGGAGTTCTCCGGTCGTGCTAGTGAAGAAGAAGGACGGTTCCACCAGGTTCTGCGTGGATTACAGGCGGGTGAATGACGTCACGAAGAAGGACAGCTACCCTCTACCCCGGATCGACGACACCCTGGACACCATATCAGGGTCAAGATGGTTCTCCACCTTGGATTTGAATAGTGGCTACTGGCAGGTGGAGGTCCACCCTAAGGACCGAGAGAAAACTGCGTTCTCTGTGGGCAGCGAGCTCTGGCAGTTCACCGTCATGCCATTCGGTCTGTGCAACGCCCCTGCGACCTTCGATAGGCTAATGGAGTCCATTCTGAGGGGACTACACTGGAAGACCTTCCACGTCTACCTAGACGACGCCATCGTTCTGGGAAGAAACTTCGAGGAGCACTACAGCAACCTGAAGGAGATCTTGATGAAGCTACGGGCTGCCCAGCTGAAGTTGAACCCCAATAAGTGTCAGCTCTTCCAGAAGCAGGTCCAAAACCTTGGGCATATCGTCTCCGAGGAAGGGGTGCGCACCGACCCAGAGAAGACCGCAGCTGTGAGGGAGTGGCCAGTTCCGAAGGACAAGTCCCAACTACGAACCTTTCTGGGACTCTGCACTTATTACCGTCGCTTCGTGAGAGGATTCGCCGACATCGCCAAACCACTGCATCGACTGACTGAAAAAGACCAACTCTTCACGTGGACAGCAGAATGCCACAGTGCCTTCGAACAACTCAAGCAGGCTCTGTGCACCGCGCCTATTCAGGCCTACCCCAGACCTGGAACAAGGTTCATCGTCGATACCGATGCCAGCGACTTTGGTATAGGGGGAATCCTGTCGCAAATAGTGTACGGCGAGGAGAGAGTAGTGGCCTACTTCAGCAAAGCCTTGTCAAAGCCAGAGAGGAACTACTGCGTCACCAGGAAAGAACTGCTCGCCATCGTGAAGACCATCGAACACTTCCACAAGTACCTGTACGGGCAAGAATTTCTCATTAGGACCGACCATGCATCCCTGCGGTGGCTCCTGAACTTCAAACAGCCCGAGGGTCAACTCGCGCGGTGGTTAGAGAGGCTTCAACAGTACAACTTCGAGATCCAGCACAGGAAAGGCCAACTGCATTCTAATGCCGACGCCCTGTCACGAAGACCGTGCCACGAAGACTGCACCTTCTGTACTAGGAGGGAGGAGAACACCGGGATACAGTGCCGATGGACTACTGTGGAACGTCAAGGGAACTGGAGCCGCGAATCTTTCACGCGGGCACAAGCAGAAGATGATGACCTGGGACTGATAGCCGAATGGAAGAGGGCCTGTGTCCCCAGACCCGGGTGGAACATTGTGAGTGACTGCAGCCCAAAGTTTAAGTCCTACTGGGCGCAGTGGGACTCGCTGATTGTAAGGGATGGCCTCATCTGCCGCGCCTGGGAGAGCACCGACGGGAAGACATCTCGGGAACAAGTCGTCGTTCCAAAGGCTATGACGGAGGAAGTCCTGAAGGAAGTCCATGGAGGATCATCTGGTCGACACCTAGGGATAAAAAAAGACCCTGGAGAAGCTGAGAGAGCGGTTCTACTGGATCGGATGCCGAACTGACGTGGAGAACCACTGCGCGAGGTGCCACGGTTGCGCAGCCAGCATGGGCCCAGGACGAAGACGACGGGGTCCACTGAGGACCTACAACGTGGGCGGCCCCATGGAGAGAGTGGCCATCGATGTTGCTGGGCCATTCCCGTTAAGCGAGGCAGGGAACCGCTACATATTGGTCGTCAGCGACTACTTTACCAAATGGCCGGAGGCGTATGCACTCCCTATCCAAGAAGCCGCGACGATCGCAGAGCCCAGGTGAAGGAATTCATCAGCCGGTACGGAGTACCCCTGGAGCTGCACTCCGACCAAGGGAGGAACTTCGAATCGCAGGTGTTCCAGAACCTATGCCAGCTGCTGGGAATCCGGAAGACAAGGACAACGCCGCTACACCCTCAGTCCGACGGGATGGAAGAGCGATTCAATCGCACCATCGAGAACCATCTCCGAATAGTTGTCAGCGAGCAGCAGAGGGATTGGGACAAACATCTTCCACTATTTGTCCTGGCCTACCGCGCCGCCGTGCATGAAGCCACCGGGTGCACACCAGCCCGGGCCATGTTTGGGAGGGAGCTCCGTCTACCTGTCAATCTTGCCTTCGGCCGACCTGGTAATGATCCGGTCCCGGTAAGCCAGTATTGTCAAGAACTGGTCGACCAACTGGAGGACGTGCACGCGTCCGCTAGGAGGAAACTGCAGATCGAGACCGACCGAATGAAGACCAGCTACGACCAACAGACGGATGCCGGCAGATTCCACGAGGACGACCTGGTCTGGCTCTTCAACCCATTACGGAAGAAAGGCCTGTCACCCAAACTGCAGAAGTCCTGGGATGGCCCGTACCGAGTCTTGAAACGGGCCAACGATGTCGTCTGCAGGATCCAGCGGAGCCCGAGGGCGAAGATGAAGATCGTGCATCGAGATCGCCTGGCAGCCTATGGAGGGACACAGACGGACCATTGATTGATCGGGACGATCAGCCTTTTAGGAAGGGGGTGGTGTTACGGCTGTGAGTTTGTTTCATCGCTCGCCGCATGAGTCACAACTGCCCCAGGGCTGGGCTGTGCTCTGCCTCAGTGTATTGCGTGCGCCTTATGCAACAGGACTACTAGGACAAAGGGATGGTCCAGAATATTCGTGACTCAGCCAGTGATGGAAACCTCGAGAAGCCGTGAACCCTGGATGGGTCTAGAAGCATTTATTGAGTCACCGGCCTGCAATATAAGAGCAACCTGTCAAGCGGTGTGTTTGTGTTTTTCGAGCTAGTGGGATCGTTTATCCTGAGCGACAGAAGTGTGGTGACGTGAATTACGAAACGCATTGGGCATTTCCCTAGCCAGCGGATAGCATACAGGGGACTGCCTGTGTTTTGAGCGAGTGTGATTTCACTGAGCGACAGAGGTATTGTGGCGAAGTGCCGTGCGAGTTACGAAATCCAGTGACATTGTTCCCCAGCTTGTGGACAGCGAAGCAGCGTGTAGCAGGTTATCGTAAGTAACTGTAGTTTGTGTACACAAGTAAGAGGTGCAGGTACTTTTTTGTCAAGGCCACCGGACTCATTAGGACGTATTAACTTCTGTGGTTTGTTGACAAGTGAAAGGGGCTAGAGCGCTCCATAAGGAAGAGGCTTGAGGAAACTGGAGTAAGGTTCTAATTGCTTGTACTTGCTGTTGAGTGGTGTACCTTTCTGGCCGCAATAAAGTTAATTATTTCTTTGTTGTGCTTTCTACCCACCGTAATCCAGTTAACAAAAGTGCCACTAAGGGGGTGGCACGTAACATTATTATTATTATTATTATTATTATTGTTATTATTATTATTATTATTATTATTATTTATAGATTAATAAATGCTTCGTTTGACAATAAAGCAATCACTGAAAATATGGACTAACGTCAAGCACTTTTATAGTCAAGCCATCATTACTTTCGACTTGACGTTTCAGTGTTACCCTATAGTTATCTAGCGTTCAGAAGGAAAATCACTTTAACTAGTCAATCGATATATCACGACAAATTTAGTTTCGTTCGCGTTGTCGCGATTTAACGAATGAAACTGTAGCCTAGCACTGAAACGTCAAGTCGGAAGTAATGATGGCTTTATTATAGTGTTCATTTATCGTCTATGTTTGACGATGTCGAAATGAAAATATTATATGTACTGTACTATAATGAGAGTCATTAAAGTACTACTTTTCATTATGATACAGTTTCTCCAACCAATCAGAGCTCAAGATCTTCATTCATGGACCAATTAGGTAAGGATAGCTTCGATCATACGCTCAAAATGCAACATGTCGGATATGAACTATATGATTTGAAAGATGACAAAGGATATCGGATCAACCATTGTAGTTACAAGCCCAAACACAAAGACAAAATAAGCACGAACCTTTAACGAGAAAATACTATGAAATATGCCGTAAATTTAGGAATCTACGTTCAGAAGTTTGCAACACACCACCCTTCTACCCTAGCCTACAGTATATAAATTACCGACATGGAAAGTGTGCATCGTCCGTTTGCATAATATTGCAAAATAAATAGCACTGTACCTTAATATCCGCAACTCCAATTTCTACACAGGGCATTGCATTCGTTCGATTTTGCCGGCAATTTTAGTAAATACTGCTGTTGATATAAATGCACTAGAGTGTCATGGACGGAGCACGCCAATAACATTTGATCCACGGAAATGATAACCTAGCTCTCTGTTCAGTAAAGGGACTTCTTATGTGAAACTTTCCGCCAGATGTATTGACTGTTCTATTTGGGACTCCATTGATTTGTCTTCTGTTGACATTCAATACGCATCAAATTTGAAGAATAACTAGTTGATAATACGATACATTTCAATTTTAAAGTGTTTGTAACAGCCTAATTTGTGTTATTTGACCAAAATAACAAAATGACCCCACATAGTACCTTTGGGCTATCTGTCGGTGCTAATTCAGTATAAACAATGTTTCAAAGCTTTAGAATTCGGTATTGGTAGAAAAGAAATGCTGAGCCCACACAATTCCCAAGAAGAAGGAGAAGTCAACCGACAGAATCTCGACAGATATTTATGAATATTTATATTAGAACATAAAATAAAGTTATAATTATCGTCGAACATGAACAGTCGTATGCAACTCGCCAATAATGGTAATTAAGACACTCATATGGAAATTATAAAACTCGCGACCACCTACTTTTGGATCTATCCACTTTACCGCGAGGTGGCCCAGATTTAAGTCAAATCCTAGGGCCTAGAAATCATAGGACATGCGCGATAAAAGAGGCTCTTTGAAAGAGAAATAATCGAGGGATACCTGAGATTTAAAGAAAACATAGGCTAAATACTGCATTAAACTCTTCAGCCAAATAGTGGCATAGTGCTGCAGTGGTCAAGCTGCTTGGCTCTCACCAAGGTGGACCGGGTTCGATTTCCAGTCTATGCGTGAGAGAGTACTGAAGTGAAATATTAGTACGTCTTATGGTTCGGAATCCATGTAAAAATGGACGTGTCGTGGCTCATGGTCGCTTAATCAACGGTCACGTAGAACTACAGGATTCATTGATTCTTGATTCTTATCTTATTCTAGTTATACCTATAATAAAACCCGTAGCCTACCGTGCGGTTTGAAAATCATATAAGTTTACGTTTTTTGTACAAAAACTGTATCGATCCCACCAGAAGTGTTGGGGGCTGCACACACCCTGTCTCATTTTGGTCCTTGTGCAGAAGGCAGGAGATACCACGAATAGAAGCCAAGAAATCTGAACCCTTGATGAAGGAGGGTATCAGGAAAGAAGAGACAAGGGCCAATTAAGCGGAAAAGAAAGACTCCCTAGTCCTCAGAATCCCTAATACCGTCGAGGTCGGAAGATAACAAGTTTTGATCAAGGGAGGTCGACAGGTAAGATGATACATAGGAGCCCGACACACAACCGGGGTCCCGTGGTCACCAATCGACGTCCTACTAGTTGTGAGCCCTGGGGGGACAGGATTTCATACCCTGTTAGTTCAAGTAAGATTTTTGCAATGTACGACATGTCTAGTGAAACATAAGATATATGAAAATAGGCTATTTAGTTCTTCACGGAACTATTTGTTTTGTTTTTACTTCCGGTATTTATATTATTAAGACATCACAAACACTCAGTCCTCGAGCCAGGGGAATTTACCATAGGAGATTAAAATCCCCTAGGTCCGGTCGGAAATCGAACCCGTGATCTTGTTTATTTTAGGGGCTTTGCATCATCGTGGTCGTGTAGCCCCGTGTACGTGGGTGTTTGTAGAATTTGCCTGAAAACCTGTGTCACTACGATGCCTGTACCAGTGTGTGTATATGTGAGGTAGGATTTATGCGGGAAGTGGTCGTGGCCTTACGTTGGATACCATCCCGGCATTTGCCCGGAGTAGAAGAAGGAAACCATGGAAAGTCACTTCCAGGATGGTTGAGATAAGAATTGGGCCCGTCTCTTCTCTGTTTTTCCTCTCGAGACTGACTGAACACCGTTCCAGCCCTCAGACCAGAATTAAATTACTTGACACAGCCGGGATTGAACCCGGGCCTCAGTTACGACAGCCAAGAATGCTAGTCACTACAAAACGAGGTGGACCAGTGAAACATAAAAATGGCTTAAAGACATAGCTCCTCATTGAGCGGTCATATTGTTGAGTGTCTGTCAGGTAGTCAGCCTAGAGGCTAGTTGGATCCTCAAATAGCCCCACCATAGGTTATGTGGCAGAAACCTACAAAACCGAGGCATCACTGCAATAATGAAGCATACTAAGCAAGGTGAGGAATGAGGTAGTTTTCCATTGCTTTCCTCACTGAGCCAGGTGTTTTTGTCCTGTGACCTCCTGAGAGGCCGAGTGCAGGTCTTTCTAGGCGACGCCCGTGGGCTACCTGCGCGTCGGGATGAGAGATGGAATGGGTGAAGATGAATGAAACTGGGCAAGGATGTGGAAGGAAGCGGCCGTGGCCTGTCAGAAGGTACCGTCCCAGCATTTGCCTGGTGTTGAAAATAGGAAACCACGGAAAACCATTTCAAGGACGGCCGACGGTGGGGCTCGAACTCACGCGTCTACCGAGTCAGCAGAGAGCTTGGCCCCATGACCTAACGCTGCGCTTTAGCCGGCGTAGCCACTGCGGTCGGTACTGAGTTGAAAATGTGACTGCAGTCGGGATCACTCAATAGACATAAGGAGCTGTGCTCCACGATCTCGCAAAGCTCTTAAAATAAGCAACAACAACTAAAGCCATTTCTATATTTCAAAACGTCCCAAGTCAGGTTTAGACTGGCTCACAGTTGACTCTGAGTGCGCCGTGTAGGTGCTCAAGGTATCACGATGCCATTCCAGAAACCGCCGCAACAGCGACTCTCCATCGGAGACTTGAGACCCTCTCATGGTGCAGCAGCTAGCAAGCTTGGCTGTCGTCCTGGAAGTCCAGATTCGAGAATTCTGGTCTAAGGGCTGGAATAGGGGTAGGCCTACACTCAGCCTCGTAAAGAAAAAACTGAGAAGAGGTGTGTTCGAATCTTATTTCAGTCATCCTAGAAGTGGTTTCCCACTTCTACTCCAGGTCCCTAACTTAATGTTTGGCTCCGTGGCTAATTGGTTAGCGTGCTATGCTTTGGCCCGAAAGGTCACTGGTTCAATTCCCGGCCGAGCCATGGGGGTTTTATCTCCTGTGGTCAATTCCCCTGGCTCGAGGACTGGGTGTTTGTGACGTCATAATAATATAAATATAAATACCGGAAGTGAAAGTAAGTAAAAACAAAAAATACAGTAAATTAAAAGTTAAAAACGAAAAAAATTAGAGAATTTTGAAAAATTGAAGAAGATAATAAAAAATAAAATACCTAAGGCCTCGGACGCCTCCTTCCCAATTCTTTCCTTCATTACAAATACACACACTAATACAGCCATCACAATTACACAGGTTGTCATACAAAACTTCGACACTCACCCGTATACACGGGGTCAATTATCATGATGTTTAGAGCTCCTCAATTGAGACAAGACTTTACTACGGTTGAAGCGTGGCCGCAATGCTGTGTAGTGTAAGTGGTTCCGTTTTGTCTCAAGAGGCATAGTGTAACTTACACCAGGCGCTCTCAACCTCACAGAGCTGTTCAAATGTAATTTGGTGCTCTCGTCATAAGAGGCAAAAAGTGTTTGCGAACACAAGCTCCCCTCATATCAATTGTTCAATTCAACTTCTGTCACACGAACCGGAATAATAGTGTTTTCATTACAAGTTTTGACAGTAACAAATTTTATCATGAAAAGACCTGATTTAATCATGTCTGCCCAATTCCTTATTGACAAAGTTTAATATACTGTAAGTTATTACAAAAGAAACGGCGGAAAAAGCGGGCTTACAGATTTCGTTGGTAAAAACAGAGTGATCAGAAATACACTAAGAAAATTATAAAAACGAATTATGGGAGCATCAGGGTCACTGGCCAATTTAAATATCTTGGAGAAATAATTAGTAGCAATGGGACGGATAAATTGGCAATTGAGAACAAAAAAGGGAAATTGGAAAGATTAAATTTTTGTCAAAAAATATTTATACAATAAAAATAACCTGTCTATCAATGCAAAATTACGACATTTTAAAACAGTTGTTAGACCAGTCATCTTGTACGGCATGGAAACTACAAATATAACCGGAATGGAGAATTTGCTCAAGATAGAAAGAAAAGTTTTAAGAAGGATTTACACAGGAATGTTATAGATTGAGATCCAATGCAGAAATTTATAGTAAAATCGACAACCTTGAAGTGATGATCAGAAAACGGCGACTTCAGTTCTACGGACATATGGTCCGCATGGATTGCTCAGGGTTAAACAAATAACTTTTTTATAAAATCTGGAACTATAAAGGGCAAGGAGGCTATGTAAAACAAATGAAAGAAAAACTTCAAAACTTCAAAATTACTGAAGAAGATTGTCTAAATCGAATAGAGTACAGAAAGACTATTTTTGGCCGCAAAATTCTTGTCGGGGAGAAGAAGAATCTCAACAGAGGAGAATGGACTGCTGAAAGAAGAGCTGCGCAGTCGACCAGGATGAAAGATTTCTGGAAGAGAAGGAAGGAAACTAGACCTATAAAGAAGTGATATTTGCGTGGCCCTTCTTGGCCTGTCCGCGGTATATATATATTACAAAAAATATAATTATTATCTTATGAATACACAATTTTCCTTGAATGTATTTTGTTACAGCAACATCATCATAAATATGTTTATTCTCACGTAAACAAATGATCATATCAATGCCAACCTCAAAATTTCTATGCATGAATAACATCCACATCACTGATAATTTGCACTTCAAACTGATTTTTCGAGATCTACATCTTTCACCTTTAGTGATGATTATGATAATTGTTGCTTTAAGGGGCCAGACATCTGGTTTTATAGTCTTTTAACGATTTTTTTTGCTTTTTAGATAATTATTAATTTTAGAAGAAAAATGGAAAAATCCATTGTTATGAAAATTCTTTTAATATAAGACTTGCAATTCGACTGGTATTATATATTTTCTGCTGAGGAAGCTCACGATGTGGCCGAAACCGGTACACTATAATTAAAAGTACATTTTAGTGACTACAGGTAATCATTTTTGTAATTTAATAAATTTTATCATTTTGTGAAATAATAGTTTACAATCTACAGTAGAAATAATATGAGTAACACGAAATATGCTGAATCCACTCAACTGTCCACCCATAAATGTATCTTATCTGCATGAGTCATGCGAGCAGTTGCAGGATGAGTGGTGAATCCCTAGCTATTTCAGCACTTCCGAGGAAGAGAGAGATAGGAAAAGGAAAGTGTGGCACATGCTTGTTGTGTTATTATTATTATTATTTACTGGTGCTTGAGTATGTGGAATGGCATGAAGGTGGTGCTCACAGTGTCAAGAAGGTTGAGAAAGCCTGGTGCACGGCCGCCGAGAGGGAGGGGCAAAGGGGGCAAATGAATAGGGGCCCGTGAGCAATGAGGTGCACGTTAGTTTCAGTTAATTGTAACTAGAGGGCGCCCGAGAATGTTCTCCGCAGTGGGTACGTGCAGCTGTGAGTGGTTGAGTCATGAGTTTAGTTGGCTGCACTGCACTGTGTCCTTCCAAGCGGGACTCCCCCGTGTGGACTGTCAGTGTGAATTGCGATAAGCGAGCGAGCCTGCATGTCTTCAGTGTGCATTACAGTAAGCGAGCGTCCAGATAGATTATTCAAGAGTGCAACAGTATACAGGCGGTAATGTTTACTACTGAAGAGAGAGTTTTTTTTTTGGTGGAATACGTTTTTCGCGAAGGCGATCGGTTTACAGAAAATGTAAAATTAAGATTTCAGGCGCAGTTTCCTAATTCAAAGTGTCCAAACCGTGATACCGTTCGGGATTTGGTAAGTAAATTTCGTGTGACTGGCTCAGTTCACGATGTACCGGGAACAGGCAGGCCTACGCTTTTAACAGACGAAAAGCTTGATGAAATCTCCGATATAATGCTGCGTAGTCCAAGTAAATCAACACGAAAATTAGCTCAACAAACAGGAATCTCTAAGTCGACAGCACATGAAGCTGTAAGAGACAAGCTTCAGCTGTTCCCTTATAAAGTTACCGTGGTTCATGAATTAAAACAAACTGATTACGGAAAAAGAGTGATGTACTGTGAATGGTTCCAGCATCTGTTATGAATGGCTGTGATGAGTACACAAAGTTTACTGTTTATTTGTTATGATGCAAGCGGCAGCCGTGCTACCAACGTAACTGTTGTAGCTAGCTCTCGCAGACGCATGTAGGCGCGGCGGAGAACATTCCCGGACTCACTGTACTTTTGTGTGATGTAAAATGTTGTCTGTAACTTAAAACCTGTCCGAGGCTCTGTAGAAGGTAACTCTTGTGCCAAGAGAAATGAGGCAGTAAAGCACTTTAAAGGCACTTATGCCAGCGCGAAACTAGGCATATTGGCAGAAAAAAACATTCATTTCCTAAAATAAGTTCTAAAAATTGCAAACCGAAATTTGAATGTACCTTATTCTACCCCCAGAAGAGTAGTCTATTAAATTCTATATATGACTGCGAGTTAGGAGTTATAACTGTTTATGAATAATCTATTAGTCGAGTCTACTATCAAACTAGTGCGGAGTTTTAAAATGCTCTTTTTTTTCATTACATATTGACTTACATAATTGCAAAATATTTCCCTATGCTTGTTAACTGTGTTAAAGATCTCAAATTGATTTGTGCACTTTGCAAAATATATTTCATAATATAAATACTATTTTTTTTTCTATGAAATCAGATTTGTATGTTTCTTTTTTAATTTTGACTGTGGATCAAATGCTTTTCTCAAAATGACATTGTCTTTCCGGAATAGCTAGTAGTAACACCTCTCGGAGGCCCTGGCCTGGTGTACACCGTTCCAACCCTCAGACCAGAATAACATTTCTTGGCAGAGCCAGGAATCGAATCCGGACTTCTGGGGTGACAGCCAAGAGTGCTAGCCACTACACTACATAAGAAATAGAAACAGTGGCCCCATGGCATCTGACCCCAAGAAGTGTATCAATGGTGTCCATTTTTTGAAATTTGAACTAGAGTATTTTGAGGCCTGTATACGATGCATACTGAAGCGGGCCATTGAGGAGGAGAACCAGTCACTCCGCAGAGCTGTACACCGCGCGGTCTCGCGAGGCTGATTCAGTCGCTGGCTGGTCGTCCTAGCTGGCGGATCACGTACTGGTGTGTACCGCTCAATGGTGTAAGCGCGCGCGTCATCAACTCCATGTGCAATACGTGTCCAGGAGTGCGCAATCGTCATTGGTGTATTCTTCGAATAATGTGACACGCTGCATAACATGGAGAATTTCTATAGCATCAATTTTGTAAACGTTTAGGCTAGCCTAATGGTGTCTAAGAAAATCTGGAAAATGCTCTGCCAAGTGTCGTCCCTGCGCAAGAATTGAGTTGTATCTTCATCCGTTGTGCTTTTGTGCTGCTACTAATGTGTTTGGCTTAGTGCTGTGTTCTAATTAGTTGTCCATGTGAAATGACAGTTGATTGAAAGTGGTCAATCGTGTGTTGTTTATTTATCAGAAGTGACTTCAAGTACTTAAATCAGTGTAAGTTGTGACGTCACCACCATGGGGAAGAGTGCTAGCAAACTGAAGAAGAAGCGAAGTCAAAGTAAGTTTAACTATTGTTATTACAATTCTAGAGTGAACGTGGGAGACCAGTGACGTAACGACGCCCCCAGTACCAAGTAATAAAAATTTATATTTCAATGAAATGTTTATTTATTTACATAATTAACGCCCACATTGGAGCACTTAAATCAAAACAAATACATTTAGTCATCTAAGAATTAATTGGGAATTTAACTGTCATCATGTTCCTTCTCTGCAGGATCAAATCCTGGCGCAGTCAGCTGGCATTTGAGGGTGCGCAAATGCGAGAGAGCCGTGTTAGTAGATTTACTGGCACGTTTAAGATCCCCTTCGGGTCCCTCAGGGGCTCACGACTAGTGGGACGTGGGTTGGCGACCACGGGGCGCCTGCTGAATCTGGCATTGCTTCCACTTACTTGTGCCAGGCTCCTCACTGTCACTGCCTCTTTCGGCCTCCCTTGGCCAACTCTTGTTCTCTTCCGACCCCGACTGTATTAGGGTATCCGAGGTCTAGGGAGTCTTTCACTTTCCCGCCTTAATTGGCCCTTGTCTCATCTTTCCTCATTCTTCGAGGGGTCACACCTCTTGTTTTCTTTTCATTGTATCTCCTGCCTTCTGCTTAAGGCCCTAAAGAAGTCAGGGTGTGTGTAGCCCCACCACTTCTGGTGCACCCTGGATTGTGCTACACCCTCAAGGGCTCACGTCTGTTGAGTTTGGAAGTTAGCGACCCCGAGGGCTTGCTGAGCTGAGTCCGGGTTTCTCCTTCTTCCATTGCCTTAGGGGCGGTCCCTCTCCTCTTTACCTTTCCTATCTGCCTTTCCTGGCTGTCCTTTCTTCCAAGTCCCTTAATTCTCGTTCGTTGAGGGTTGAGGGCATTGTTCCTTTCCTCATATATTCTGTTTCCCTTATTCTTATTTTTGTTTTCCATTTTCTATTCTAGTATGTAGTTAGTTTTGGGTTTAGTTTCATTTCATTTTTATTTTCACAATCATCCAAACTATTAGGGGATGATAACCTAGATGTTAGGCCCCTTAGAACAGCAATTATCATCATCATCATCATCATCATCATCATCATCCTCTTCGGGGCAAAATTTTGGTACCCCAGCGTCTGTAAATGCCACAGTAGTTTAAAGGGACATAAAACCAATAACATTATTATTATTATTATTATTATGTTCCCCCTCTCCCAAAACCTCTTGATTCTGACTGACCTCTCTTCATCAGACATAGGCTACTGTTTTCGTTGCATAGTTCTTAGTGTAAAACTTATGTTTGATTCATTTTTTTATCTTCTCTAATTGCAATTTGATGCATTGTAATATTCAACTCATCCAAATCATTTTGAACTTCTTTGAACCAATTATATTTTGTTTTACTTTTCAAAAAGTAGTTAAATACTAATAATAATAAAAAATAATGTAATAGGAAAATAATACCGTAATTGTAATTCTTGAGTACAGTGTTATATTATAACCTTCTTCAGCAAACAGTAGTTGATACAAATGAAGTTGCAAGACTGACACAATAATATTAAAACATTCATTTGTAACTTTGGACTAACTATTTTCACAGTAATATATCATAAAGCTTTTTATTTCAACGTAAACATATGATCACAATAATATAAATCATCCGAACGTCAGAAATGTTCAATGAACCATTACATCAGTTCCACATCATTGACATTTCCACTTCGAGCTGTCTCTTCAAGTGATTTATCTTTCATCGTTAATCTAAAAATTGTAACAGATCTGATTTTTAGTCTTTAGAATATTTTTAATCATTTTAGATAGTTAGTATTTTGGAAATAGTTTGAAATCAGCCTTTCTATAAAATTCTGTGTCAATCATGCAACCTTGGGATCAGCAGGCAGGAACGTTACCGCTGAGCCACGCAGCCAGTGAGTAGTTGAATAGTTGTTTTAATAGTTTACTAGTTGAAACCCGTCAAAAATGACGGTCAATAGAAAAATATTTACTGAAGAATTTTCTTATGTAGGCCTACTGTATATTCTTTGTACGATGATTTTTTGGCTCTATTGAAACTATAAGGGCGTCAAAAGATTGCGCTCTCAACATTGCAAAATACTGCTGGCCATGACTGAAAAATTGATGAGGCAAATTGAGACCTATACGTTCCAGAGTTTTCCCTTGAGCTTCATTGATTGTGACAGAGTATGCCAAATAAATTGGAAAATATTGCCTCTTAAAACAAAATGATAGTGTTTTATCGGATGCTGTTAAATCAAGTAGAAGGATTAGACCTCTCTGCCTAATTTTAACTGCACTTATTATTTCCAAATCCAAGCAATATGGTTGCATTTAGGAGCCCTTGGGAAACGTTCAGATTTCTAAGCAGCATAACGGTTCAAGCGTTTGGAATATGTGGAGGCAAGTCATTTATTTCCAAGGAATTCAAGAACTCTGAGGAGTCTAATAAAACTGGCCGCAAACCGTCACATATAATTTTGGAATATAACGAAGAAATGCGATGATGTGCACCTCCATACATCTTAGAACAATGTGGACCGTATGGGTGTGGCACAGTAACATTGGCACCAAATGAAACGAAGGACATAGCATTGTACTGCCGATTAGTCTCTCTGAAATTCCTTGAGATATCATCTCCAGTGAAAAATAATTGTTGCAGCATGTCAAATGTTTTATATTTAGTCAGATTAATTTTACATTACAACAGCAAAGGTCAAAGTAACCAAGTGAAGATTTCTCTCAAGAGAAATACAGTGCAGAACAATGTTTAAATTTGTTCGTCAAGGACCCTACAGTGTAACGGTATAGTATCTGGAATTGTACCTGAAATGCCGTATTCATATTGGAGTTTAAAAGTGGCTTCGTATTTTTCTCCGATTTCCCACTTGTTTGCGGCTAATGTTCTATTTCGTAAAATGGGTTTATTTATAGCAGCATTTCTCCCCAAATTAACGTCATAGCTTATTAAATAACACTATAGTGGCCTGCATCAACGCAGCTGCCAAATATTAAATAGCAAATAATAACTTACTTCCATTGCCAAAATCAACTGCGTGGTTAGACTCATTGTTATGTACTCTAAAAAAATAATCAATAAACAACAATATTCACTTATACAACTAAGTTCAGAGACTTCCATTCTCAAGTTGGTTGCTGATGAGAATGCGATGAGACTGATCGCCAATAATAAAATCCTTGCAATTTTTGCAATTTGCTTGCAAACGCAACTCAGGATGACGAACTTCATTTTGAAATAAACAGAATGAAACTGCTCTAAATAATCAATTTCCATCACCTGTTGAAGGTACAATACTTTGCATTTCCATGACAGTAAATTATGCAAGGGAGCATAGAATCACTTCGCCACTACTGGAATGAGCATGGACTCACTTCGCCAGCCACCGTAATGGAGGGAGTTTTAGAATTATATGTTCAGTGTTTTTCAAAGATCGTATTAACACAGGGAAGCCCAGTCTTAAGGCTACATTCTGAGCTATCGCCCCAGATTCCAGGTTCGATCCCTGCTCTGCCAAGAAATTTAATTCTGGTCTGAGGGCTGGAACGGGGCGCACTCTTGAGGCAAACCTAAGAAGAGCAAAATTTTATTCCCATCTCAACAACCTTGGATGTGGTTTTCCGTGGTTTCCCACTTCCACTCCAGGCAAATACCGGGATAGTTCCTAACTTAAAGCCTCAGTCGTCAACTCTCCATTCCCCATACTAATTACAAATGCACACATCAATACAGCCATCACATTAACACAGGTTATCAGAGAAAGGTTTACACTCACACACCAAAGTAGACGGGGCTGAGTGACCACAATGTCTGAGTCCATCAAATGAATTATGTTCGACAATTTTCTCTCAAGGCGAAGCGATTGTGCCGATATTTATATAATAATTTAAAAGTATCTGGGAACGTAAATCATGGACAATTCCTTACCTTACGGGAATAATAAACGTAGCCTAACATATGTTTAGACAATGTAATACCAATTGCAAGATAGAATAATTGGGAAATAGAATTACATGTCTGAGGTGGGAATCAAACTCCTTCGACGATGCATAATCAATTTCGTTGTCCACAATGTTAGCCGCTGAGCCACCCAGACAACGAAATTAGAGTGCAATATTAAGAGACGTAAACAACAAACGCACTTAACTGCCAGTTACAGTTCATCAATATTTCCCTTATTTCATGATTCTCAACTCCCTATTCCCCTTACTAATTACAAATGCACACATCAATACAGCCATCACATTAACACAGGTTATCAGAGAAAGGTTTACACTCACACACCAAAGTAGACAGGGCTGAGTGACCACGATGTCTGAGTCCATCAAATGAATTATGTTCGACAATTTTCTCTCAAGGCTAAGCGATTGTGCCGATTTTCATTTTCAATTTAAAAGTATCTGGCAACGTAAATCATGGAGAATTTCTTACCTTACGGGAATAATAAACGTAACATATGTTTAGACAATGTAATACCAATTGCAAGATAGAATAATTGGGAAATAAAATTACATGTCTGAGGTGGGAATCAAACTCCTTCGACGATGCATAATCAATTTCGTTGTCCACAATGTTAGCCGCTGAGCCACCCAGACAACGAAATTAGAGTGCAATATTAAGTGACGTAAACAACAAACGCACTCAACTGCCAGTTACAGTTCATCAATATTTCCCTTATTTCATGATTCTATTCCAGTATATATCGGGATACAACATAAGCGATATTTCCCTTTTCAATTCTCATAAACAAAGATCACACTACGATACGGTGGATCTTTTATCCGCAATTTCTCTCATGAAGAAACGCAATTGTGGCAACGCGCAATTGCCACATATATTACCTTTTTCTTTAAACATATAAAAATATACCGTAACATATATTTTCCTTTTAAAGACACACTGCAAATCTGCATGCCAAGAGCTTTCGTTAGAATGCCATACGAAGCCAATCGGTTAAGTCGTTTTCAAAATCTCGTGTGTACAAAAAATACCTTAGTGTTTTAAATATATATATGGCAACAGAGAATTCGTTACTTTACAGGAATGATAAAAGTGAAATATGTTTCTACACTGTAATACCAATCGTAGGAAGGAAGAAAACAAAAAAAAACATATCCGAGGTGGGAATCGAACCCTCTCGACCATGCAAAGGATGGCAACAGAGAATTCGTTACTTTACGGGAATGAAAAAGTGAAATATATCTCTACAATGTAATACCAATCGTAGGAAGGAAGAAAATGAAAATTAAAAAAACGTATCCGAGGTGGGAATCGAACCCTCTCGACCATGCAAAGGATGGCAACAGAGAATTCGTTACTTTACGGGAATGATAAAAGTGAAATATGTTTCTACAATGTAATACCAATCGTAGGAAGTAAGAAAACGAAAATAAAAAAAACATAACCGAGGTGGGAATCGAACCCTCTCGATGGGAACAGAGAATTCGTTACTTGACGGGAATGATAAAAGTGAAATATGTTTCTACAATGCAATACCAATCGTAGGAAGGAAGAAAACGAAAATAAAAAAACATATCCGAAGTGGGATCGAACCCTCTCGATCATGCATAATACAAATTTCTGGCCAGTAACCTTATCCCCTTGGCCAACCAGACAACTATGTGACAGTGCAGTATTAAGCTATCTAACCAGTATACACACTCAACCTGCACTTTATGTCCTTCAATTCGTGGTTTATTTAATATAATTCTATTTCAATGCATATTGTAAAAACATAACTAACATTATTGCAGACCCTTTTTGATTCTCATAAACAAAGATCTCAGTTAGACGCGACCGGAATCGCCATTTTCCTTGTTGAGAAAGGCCATTGTGCGCATGCGCGGGAGTGACAAATATTACATATTTCTTTAATCATTTAAAAATATACCGTAACATATATTTTTCTTTTAAAGAAACTCTGCAAATCTGCATGCCAAGAGCTTTCTACAATGCAATACCAATCGTAGGAAGGAAGAAAATGAAAATAAAAAAACATATCCGAGGTGGGAATCGAACCCTCTCGATCATGCATAATACAAATTTCATGCCAGTAACCTTATCCCCTTGGCCAACCAGACAACTAAGTGACACTGCAGTATTAAGCTATCTAACCAGTATACACACTCAACCTGCAGTTTATGTCTTTCAATTCGTGGTTTATTTAATATAATTCTATTTCAATGCACATTGTAAAAACATAACTAACATTATTGGAGATCCTTTTTAATTCTCATGAACAAAGATCTCAGTTAGACGCGACCGGAATCGCCATTTTCCTTGTTGAGAAAGGCCATTGTGCGCATGCGCGGGAGTGACAAATATTACATATTTCTTTAATCATTTAAAAATATACCGTAACATATATTTTCCTTTTAAAGAAACTCTGCAAATCTGCATGCCAAGAGCTTTCGTTAGAATGTCTTACGAAGCCAATCGGTTAAGTGGTTTTCACGATCTCGTGTGTACAAAAAACAGCTTAGTGTTTTAAATATATAGATTTTATTGTAAGCTCGATAAATGACAGAAAATGGCAATTTTCATTTTTCTCATCGTGTCTATTATTGAACCAGTTTTCTGTTAGACTACTGCATTAGGCAACAATTTCTATTGTTTATCTACCTGGTGACTTTTATTACCGGTAATTATTGTTCTGATTATCCTTCTGTCAACCTTCTGCAGTTGATCTGTCGTTAATTTGGTGTTTAATTTGAACAGTGTTTCACAAACGTAAGTCGGTTCAGGTTCGAAGGAACAGTAATGTTGAAATTGAGCATTTTATCCAAAGAGATTTCTTCTTGTGTGTTGGCCAAGTTATGCGTTGTGCTTCTTTAAATGTTCTACTTTCTATTGATGATTTTTCATTTGAGTTCCAAATGAGAATTTCACCAAGATATGTAAATTTGTATAGAATTTTAGTTTGCTTGTTATTGTTTAATAGAATAGCTGGTGCAATAACTTTGAAGGTTGACATTATTTCTGTGTGTTAACAAAACCAATGTTCGGATTGATGACCAACGACTGGGCTATGAACGTTAATATGTACAAATTCCGCATACATCTAAGTACACGGGGATACATGACCCGATG
Organism: Meconema thalassinum; assembly: GCA_946902985.2. NCBI lineage: Eukaryota > Metazoa > Arthropoda > Insecta > Orthoptera > Tettigoniidae > Meconema > Meconema thalassinum. Next base: position 353,978,361 of record OX336392.1, read on the forward strand.
CCACAAATCTCTTAAATGAATCATCAAAATCAAGAGCATTTTAATTCCAGCACACTTCTCTTTGCTCGTGTAAAATGTTAAGTGTTACCTAAGCTTAACACTAGCTTAAGCAAAACTGGTCTTTTACGAGCTCTTGCTAATAAACGTATCATATACTATCGAAATCAAACACGAAAACAAAAACGATTAGATAGCCTATTTGCTTTTATTGATTATGTCTCATTTTGCCCAAGCCTCTCCTCTCGACCCCCGTCAATGTAATTTTGACTCCTCTCAGTCCCCCTTCCCCCCTCCAGAAGCAAATCCTAGTTACGCTCTTCTGGGAGACCACCTCGTGGTGTAGTGGCTACCAGGCATGATAACTCCAGAGGTCTGGATTCAACTCCCGGCTCTGTCAAGAAATTGCATTCTCGTCTGACGGCTCGAGCGGGACGGGGTGCACTCAGCCTCCTGAGGCAAAACTGAGAAGAGGTGGGTTCAATTGCCTCCTCATCCATTCTACAAGTACTGGCAGTAGGGCATAGTGGTAACGTTCCCTCCTGCTGTGTCCAAGGTTGCAGGATCGAATCCTGGTGCAGTCAGTTGACATTTGAGCGTGCGCAAATGAGAGGGAGCCATCTGAGTACATTTACTGGCACGTTGAGTACACACACTACTCCGGAAACCACAATAATACAGATTATCAACCCCAAGTGCATGAGGCTACATGACCACGATGGCACAAGCCCTTAAATGAATTAATAATAACTGGTACGTGGCAACTGTATCAGCCCTTCAAGACACAACTGCCGCGGAACTTGGCTGTGCCTGAGTATGTTGATCATCGCGACTGGACTATTGCGGGATGAGGAGAGGCACACAGCGATGACGGGGTGCAGTCTCCACTTAATCAAGCAGCATTGCGCGTGCTACTTGTGTTAAACAGAAGTTATATTGTGAATTGCGAAAAAATAATAATACAGTAATAATAACGGGTGAATTACGAAAGGTGCGTTTCTAATGTCCTGCGCGGATCAACAAAACGTTATCCGCATCAGCACGACTTTTATCCGCATCCGCACATTTATTATCCGATTCTGCTGACATTACAATAATATTTTTATGTTTTACAACCATATACTGTAGTCACTCCAAACAGACAAATTCCGGATTTCTATCACCATTTCACCTAACATCATATATACTACAACTAGCATACACTGACAAGTTGCATTACTAATACTGCAACTAAATAATTGTACATATTGTAAATATTTTCACCTGTATTCTCAAACATAGATTTTATAGCCTAAGTTTAATGGATCTGATGATGATCGCTTGACGATCGAAACTGGTCATCCTAGTGTATTTATTATCCTCATGTATTTTTAGCCTATTTTCAAATTTGAAAAAATAGGCTTATGAGATCACCTTTTGTCCGTGTGTGTGTGTGCGTGTGTGAGTGTGAGGTGTGTGTGTCCCCTAATAAAATCTAAACGGCTGGAGCGATTTCAATAAAACTCGGTAAGTTCATAGCACTATTCCGGGCGACCCCGACCGTGCCCATCAAATTTTGTTACGTCTCACCAATACAACATGGCAGCTGTGCGAAATATTTCACCAGCATTCAATATCTCCGAAACTATTCCCGACATCACCCTGGAATTTCTTACGGCGATAAAAGGAACTACTAGATGTTCACCTATGTGACTTTTGAAAAACTTGGAACTACAAAACCAACATGGCGGCCACGCGAATTTGCGACTTTTAAATAGACGTTTCTCGCGATTTAACCAACCAAACGCAATAAAACTTGGTGCAGTATATGTTTATACACATTGTAATGCACCGACATCTAACTTCGTTCAATTGTTTACATAACCACAAGATGGCGGATGTGCGAAATATTTCACCGGCATTCTATATCTCTGAAACTATTAGCGGTATCACCCTGAAATTTTGTACGGAGATGAAGGACACTACTGGAAGTTCATCTATAAGACTTTCAAAAACCTGTTAACTACAAAACGAACATGGCGGCCAAGCGAATTTGAAAATTTTAAATAGACCTTTCTCGCGATTTAATGTTCCAAACGCAATGAAATCTGGTACAGGAAATGTGTATACACATTGTAATGCACTGGTGTCTAATTTAGTTCTATTGTTTACATAACCTAAAGATGGCGGCTATGCGAATTTTAAAATTAAGTTTTTATTTATTGGGTCGTAATCATGCGATCGAAGTGCAAGTTTGAATAATGAACCTACGCAATAATTTGCCTTTCGTGATACATGACTCTATGACCTATACATTTAACAATCCAACATGGCAACCATCCGAAATATTTAGACGGCTCTGAATATCTACGAATCTATTATAGCAATCAAATTGATTTTTTTTTGTTCACAGGGGCTATGAACTTAGGTTCACCTATAGGACTTTAAATAACCTGGTGGTCACAAATCCAACATGGCGGCGACGCGAAGTATAAATATTCACATGGACGTTTCTCGCAATTTAACCATCCCAGTGCAGTGAAACTGGGTACAGTAAATCCTTATACGAATGTTAATCCACTGCATCTAATTTATTTCAATTGTTTCCATAACCACAAGATGGCAGCTTTGAGAAATTTTAAAATCTCCATGTTACTTCTTGTGTCCTAATCATGCGATTGAAGTTTCAATGCTACACGTACACAATAATCTTCATGTAACAGTACATAACTCTAGGACCTACATATATAAAATCCAACATGGCGACCATCCGAAATATTTAGTCGGTTCTCAATATCTACGAATCTATTACAGCAATCAAACTGAAATTTTGTATGTTGATAGTGGCAATTAACATAAGTAGGATATATGAAAATAGGCTGCATAGTTCTTCACGGAACTAGTTTTTTTTTTCAGAATTAGGGTATATCCAACTCTTTAGGGTATGTTCGTTTTGACCGACTGAAAAGCACCAAAGTTTTGTAGATAATGCCTAACGTATTAAAGCAACACATTTAGACATTTCAGGAGAAATTCGTTTCCCTAGGCTTTGTATGAATAGCAAGGCAATATTTACTGAGTATTGTCCTTCTGAGTAATGGCATGCCAAACAGTGGGTGGCTAATTATAGCAGGCAAGCGCAGATATACAGGAATTTAATTTGGCAAAGGTGAACGCTAATTGAGGGTATTTCCATGACTGGCTTCTCTCACTTCTCTAGTCTAATATATAAAAGTGAAAGTCTGTATGTATGTATGTATGTATGTATGTATGTATATATGTTGGTTCCGTATACAAATCTATACCGTTCCACCAATCTCAACCATATTTTGCATACACATAGTTTAGGACCCAGAAGGAACCGCTGGCTACATGAATTTTCGATAGTCTTTCTCATTCTTCTGATTTCGGCCCTTTTTCACTCAAAAACAGGCTAATCAAATCATAAAATATACTCATGAAGGAATGGCAAGGCAGATAGTTTCCATGGCAACATAGCTCAAGTCCAGACACGGCCGACTTGATGCCAATTGCGCTCAGCACTACCGGTATAGAAAATGAGGATCTTTACTTGAAATCCCGTTAGTTACTCAACTGCTCACACAGCACTGTCAACCGAGTTTAGCATAACAAAGACTTGACACTATCTTCTTTCTACTATATATTTTTCAAATACCACTCACTCACTCACTCACTCATTCATTTATTCATCACGAAATCTCAGAAACCACCGAACGGATTGGAATGAAATCTGGTATGCAGCTTCCTCAAGGGCCGCAAATGCCCACTAAGAGAGACATTTTGGCTATACAGGTTCTAAAAGGGTGTTAAGGGGGTAGACCTGCATTTAATTGAATAGCAATATCTCCCGATTGGTTTCATGGGGGGATGTGATACTCGGCATATAAACTCATCATTAAAAATAAGAAGACATGTGTCTGAGGGTTTTTCGATGTGGTGTATATAATGAGGTGAAAGGGGTGAAAAGTGGGGATTAAAAGATTCTTAACGGAGCGTGTGTCTCTTAAACGTCATAGGCGAGGAGTTTGAAACTCAGCGAAAAAAATCAACATAAAAAAGAAGTAAATATGTGTTTGACAGTTTTTTCATAAATCCAATTTAAGGGGCCCATGGGGAGAGATGAAATTCTGGGGGGGGGGGGAACAGGAAAGAACGTGTCCTAACTGATTGACTGACTGGCTCACTCATCAAACTCAGGGGGAAAAACTGCTTTAAAGTAAGTAAAAAGCTGTTCGACAGTTTTTTTTTCATAAATCAAATTTAAGGGGTTCATGGGGAGGGGTGAAATTCTGAAAAAAGAAAATTGAAAGAAAATGTCCAGACTAACTCACTTACTCACTCACTAATCATCGCCTAGCCAAAATTATTGAAGTTAGAAACATGACAGTTTGGGGATATGTTCATTGTATGTCAAAACCGTCTACTAAGGGAGGATTTTCGGATATTCAGGTTCTAAAGGGGTCTTAAGGGGATTAAACCTGCATTTCATTGAATAACAATATCTCCCGATTGGTTTCATTGGGGGATGTGATACACGGCATATAAACTTATCATTAAAAAGTAACAAGGCACGTGTCTGAGGGTGTTTCGATGTGTTTATGAGGTTAAAGGGGTGAAAAGTGGGGATTGAAAGATTCCTAACGGAGCGTGTATCTCTTAAACGTCATAGGCGAGGAGTTTGAAACTCAGCGGGGAAAAAATCAGCATAAAAATAAGTAAATATGTGTTTGACCGCTTTTCCATAAATCCAATTTAAGGGGCCCATGGGGAGGGGTGAAATTCGGGGGGGGGGGGGGCAGGAAAGGAAGTGTCCTAACTGATTGACTGACTCACTCACTCATCAAACTCAGGGGGAAAAAACTGCTTTAAAGTAAGTAAATAGCTTTTCGACAGTTTGTTTTTCAATCAAATTGAAGGGGTTCATCGGGAGGGGTGAAATTCTGAAGAAAAAAAAAATGAAAGGAAATGTCCTGACTCATTCACTCACTCATCATCGCCCAGCCAAAAATATTGAAGTTGGAAACATGACATTTCGGGGATATGTTCGTTGTATGTCAAAACCGTACACTAAGGGAGGTTTTTTGGATATTCGGGTTCTAAAGGGGTCTTAAGGGGGTTAAACCTGCATTTCATTGAATATCAATATCTCACGAGTGGTTTCATTTGTGGATGTGATACTCGGCATATAAACTAATCATTAAAAATACGCAGACATGTGTCTAAGCGTTTTTCGATGTGGTGTATTATTATGAGGTGAAAGGGCTGAAAAGTGGGGGTTGAAGGATTCCTAATGGAGCGTGTAGGCCTATCTCTTAAACGACATAGGCGAGAAATTTGAAACTCAGCGAAAAAAAATCAGCTTAAAAAGTAAGTAAATCGGTTTTCGACTGTTTCTTACATAAATTAATTTAAGGGGCCAATGGGGTGGGGTGAAATTCTGGGGGGAAAAATGAGAGAAAGTGTCCTAACCGACTGACTCAAGGGAAAAAGACAGCTTAAGAAATAAGTTAATAGGTGTTCAAGCGTTTTTTAATCAATCCAATTTAAGGGGCCCATGGGGAGGGGTGAAATTCTGGTAAAATAAATGAAAGAAAATGACCTGTCTGACTCACTCATCACGCCCAGCGAAAACTATTAAAGTTGGAAACATGAAATTTTGGGAATATGTTCGCTGTATGTCGAAAACGTTAACTAAGGAATGATTTTTGTTTATTCGGGTTTTAGAGACGTGTCAAGGGGGTAAACGTGTATTTCATTGAATAACGATATCTCATGAGTTGTTTGTTTGGGGATGTGATATTCGGTATATAAACTAATCATTAAAAATAATCAGACATATGTCTAAGGGTTTATCGATGTGGTGTATATTATGAGGTGAAAGGGGTGAAAATTGGGGGTTGAGGGATTCTTGACGGAGCGTGTATCTCTGAAACGACATAGGCGTGAAGTTTGAAATTCGGTGGGAAAAAACAGCTTAAAATACAAGTAAATAGGTGTTCGAACGTTTTTTTTCATAAATCCAATTTAAGGGGCCCTTGGAGAGGGGTGAATTTATGGGGGAAAAAACAGGAAAGAAAGTGTCCTAACTGATTGACTCACTTACTGACTCATCAAACTCAGGGGGAAAACAGCTTTAAATAAGTAAATAGGTGTTTGACAGTTTGTTTCATAAATCCAATTTAAGGGGTTCATGGGGACGGGTGAAATTATCAAAAATAAATGAAAGAAAATATCCTGACTGACTCACTCACTCATCATCGCCCAGCCAAAATTATTGAAGTTAGAAACATGAAATTTTGGGGATATGTTCGTTGTATGTCGAAAACGTCCACTAAGGAAAGAGTTTTGGATATTCAGGTTCTAAAGAGGTGTTAAGGGGGTAAACGTGCTTTCCATTGAATAACAATATCTCACGAGTGGTTTCATTTGGGGAAGTTATGTACTTGTCCACTATACAATACAAAATATCTTTTTAAAAAGATATTTTGTATTGTATAGTGGACAAGTACATAACTTATCAAAATCAATACGGAAAAACTTGAAAAAATGACTAAATTCATAGATATTCATTTGGGGATGTGATACTTGGCACATATACTAATCATTAAAAATAAGCTGACACATGTCTAATGGTTTTTCGATGTAGTGTATATTATGAGGTGAAAGGGATGAAAAGTGGGGGTTGAAAGATTCCTAACTGAGCGGGTATCTCTTAAACGACATAGGGAGGAGTCTGAAACTCGGAGGAAATCTATCAGCTTAAAAATAAATAAATAAATGAATAAATAAATAAAATAAATAGGTGTTCGACCGTGTTTTCATAAATGCAATTTAAGGGGCATATGGGGAGGGGTGAACTTCTGGAAGAAAAACGTCCACTAAGGAAGGATTTTTGTATGTTTGCTCTCATCGACCAACCAAAACTATTAAAGTTAGAAGAATGATATTTTGGGGATATGTTTGTTTGTTGTGTGTCGAAAACGTCTACTAAGGAGGGATTTTTGGGTATTCAGGTTCTAAAGGGGTGTTAACGGGGTTAAACCTGCATTTCATTGAAAAACAATATGATACGACTATGACGCGAGCGAAGCGAGGCTAAAATTGAGATGGTGTGTGTCTGTGTATTACTCAATCTCGCAAGTACCACTGGTCCGATTTACGTGAATTTTACATGGAAGTAGCTGATTTACCTGGTTAACATATAGGTTACCTTTGATTTCAATACTTTGCACTATTTAAAATGGCGACCATTTTAGTGACGTCACTACACCCTTTGGTTTCAAACTTTCATATTTCCATTTCAAATAAAATGAGAACGCTAAGAAATAGCAAACTTTTGATGGCATATGCGAGGTTTAAAATTACATTTTCTATCCGAAAGGTATCTGCAACTGTTAGCGAGTAAAACCTAAATTTGTGCTATAAAACACGGTTAACGCCGAGCGGTGTAGTTGGACTAAATGTTCCATCCTTAATCTCCCTCTGCGCAGCACCTCGCCTATCCCCTGTTTTAACTGTCACCTTCACATTTTAATTTATTTATGACGCGTAGCGAAGCACGGGTACTTCAGCTAGTATTTTCATATAATCCAAGTGAATGCAAATAGGGAAATAACAAGAAACGTAAAAGACGCAAATCTTAGCTAAAACAAAAGTTTGATGCTTTTGTTTACTTAGGCAACACTGAAAAATGGCTTCTGACCTCACAATGTCTTAGCAAAAACTAATATTATTTTTAATAAATCCAGTTCAAAATTGTATTCTACACACTATCCGCAAATTTACTCTTAACGTTATCCGCAGCGTACCGCTATCCGCACAGCCATGCAAACTATATCCACATGGCAAAAAGGTTTCGCGGATATCTGTGGGTTTATCCGCAGATATCCGCATCTGTGCAGGGCTATAGGCATAGGTAAGGTAACAGGAGCTCATATTTCCACGGAAAGGAGAACGATGACTGAGGCAACTGGAGCTCAGACATATCTTGTCATCCTAGCAGGTTGACAACGTGACACAAGTGAACATAATGCTCGGTTCTAACCTCCGTGGATCTGACAGGAATGTAGAGCGTTGACGTTTATGATAATAGATGAGCCGGCTTCCCAGTCCGGTCCTAGCGTAGTAACAGAACCAAATACATTGGTCGGTGACTCACTCACTCGTTCCCAACCACACAATGGTTTGAGCAAAGATCCTATGTTAGCAGTATTGGAATAGACGGGAATACCAGGTAAAGCGGCGGGCTGTTGACAAGCTTCTCACTTCTCGCCTGCTCCTTTTCTGCCTCTACTCGTCACCCCGCAAGTTCATAGAGCTTAGACCCGAGCAGAGTAGAATATCCCACCTCAGCCACCGGCACTTGAAAGGCTAATATTTGGGAATCGCAATTTAACCGAGGTATTTCACCGACCAATGACCGGGTGAGTTAGCTGAGGTCGTTGCGGCATGACTGTTGGCAGTCACTCACATCCGGGAGGCGAGGAGGTTTGAATCCCCCCGCCGGCAACCTTGAAGATGGTCTTCTGTGGTTTCCCATCTTCCTTCCAGGCAAATGCCGGGGTTGGTCCCTACCTATAGGCCACAGCCGCTACCTTCCAACTCCTCGACCCTCCCTTCCAACTTTCCTCCCCAACGGTACTTGTAGCTCGAAGCAGCTACAAAAACTGACGAGCCGAACATGTCCTCGGACACTCCCGGCGCTAAAAGCCATACGCTAAAAAAAAAAAAATGAACATTGAGACTGTCAGGAAAAGGGAGAAGGTTGCGGTATTTTCCAACACTACTCCCCTTCGGAGACTGATGGAAACCGTGGCCATCATAAGTGTTGTTTAGGTTAGCTTATAACATTATATACATGATAGATGATGTCCTTTAAAGACACAAGTTCACGAGTATCGAGTTATCATGCAGACAGACACTTCATTACGTTACGTATGCACTTATTTCACCTGCGGTTGCATATCATTGGAGACAGTTTGACAGGTAGAACATGCTGCTGTCAACAGCCAATGAAACATGGAGGCAATGGCTCCAAACGCTCTCCCGGCTGGCTGCGTGGCTCAGCGGTAACTTTCGCCTGCTGTACCCAAGGTTGTAGGATCGAATCCTTGTGCGGTCAGCAGGAATTTGAGGGAGCTGGCACGTAAAAGATCCCCTTCGGGGCAAAATTCCAGCACCCCGGCGTCTCTAAAAGCCGCAGTAGTTAAAAGTGACGTAAAACCTATAACATTTAACCTTATTATTTTCTAAACGCTCTCATGAAGCGATTCAATTGTTCCTTTCAGCAAAATTCAACATTGTATTAACTTTTGACGTGGAGCAACTCGTGTTCTAGTGGCCAGTTTTCTTGGCTGTCACCATGCCGGCGTGAGTTCGATCCATGGCTCGGGCAAGAAACTTCATTTTAACATGCTGATTGGATTGGAACGGGATGCAAGCAGTCTTGTGAGAGAAGATGGGCGCGATTCTTACTTATAGAGGTGCTTCTCCGCGGTTTCCTACTGTACTTGTAACACAGGATATCACTCAAATTCTACTCATACCCAAGTACATGGGACTGATGACCGCGATGTCCAAGCCCCTAACAATAACATTATTTCCCTGAAAACTGACCATGCTAACTTGGACGCTAGAAATTAATGCGATTGTAACTCTAGGTTGCGGTACTCACAAGAATGTGTTGAAGTCTGCTATATTTTTACAAGGTGAGATGCGTCTGGAGGTGGTGATGTTTGTTTTGAGGGGTTGAAACTTTGAGGTCATCTTCGTTGAATCTTTACGTGATAAGTGGTACTAATCTTCAGATGACCTTCCCCACGCTAACCCTTTGGGAGACTTCATGAGCGTTAAATGCTAATTAATGCTGAGTGCACCCCGTTCCAGCCCTCAAACCAGAATTAAAATTTCTTGACAATGCCAAGAATTGAACCCGGGACTAGTCGCTACACCATGAGGTGATCATACGCGTTAACAACCGATAACCTACATGTTATGCCCATTAAAACCACAAATATCATCATCGTCATGATACTATGTTAGGCTACTATGGTAGAATGTCGATCTTTTGAACACCAATCATCCAAATATTATTTTCCGATCGTGCTTTTCAATCCCCGCCCCCAATTTACTAAGATCATAATTTTTTGTAAATCCTGTTATATTTCTCACCATGGCATAATCGGCACACCCAATCCCGGGGTTTTAGAAATCACATAGTCTAATATATATATATATGTGTGATATTTTGTTGAAAAATATAAATACCGTAAACGAGAGATCGTACAAAGAAGAAACAAAGTGTCTTGAACACTTTCTTCCACAGTGTACGTAACAATATTGTAGGCCTAATTCATTTTTATTATTCAACAGTATTCAAGTTTTAATAGCCTATGTTATTTTGTATTTACGGTGTTCGATAATCCGAAAAGATTGAAACTTTGACCTACCTCTGGTCTCAGTTCGGATTGGGGACGTTCCATTAACTGGTCAGGAGAGGAGTTCATTAGAGCAGAACATAAGCCTACTGGGTATGTGGGTTAATATATCATCCTGCGTACTCAGTGGCTCCTGACTGAACAAGAGGTCCATTGTACTTCCAAACAGAAATGTGACCCATGAATCTTCTTACTGTCGCAATATAGCCACTGTGGAAGAAAATGTTCAAGGCCCTTCGTTTAAATGTCTCCGACGGAGGTTGATCGGTCTCTGTACACCCCCTGGGGGAGGGTGAGTTACATCCGCCACGTGCGAGGAACGTGTTTACTGTGTAATACTATACGGGCATCAACAACACTGGAGGAGGGTGGGGACAGAGTCCTGGATGTTGATTTATTCGGAAGCTAGGGACTTCTTGGTCTTTAATCCGGCACACTTGGGCGAACGCTTAGTCTTTCTGATAACATGTGTAACTGTAGTGATTGTAATTAAAGGTACGTCCACACCAAGATGTTTTCGTTAACTTTGTTAATGAACACTGTTCATGAACAATGTTCATGAACATTTTTGACTGTTCATAAACAAAATAGCGTGTTCGTTAACTTTTCGAGCATGTTCATGAACAAAATCTCTTTAACTTTTGTGAATGAAACTTTTCATTAACTTTTCGTGTTTTCGTTAACATTTTGGTTCGCGCATGCGCAAAGACGCAATTAAGGCACCATAACTGAAATTGCTTGTTTTGATACTCTAGACAAGTACATAAGTGAAGTGTAGGAGTCACCAGTTGCTAGGAATCTTAATGTTATACCTAGCCTGATATTAATGGAGATGGCTTGCCGATAATTTGTGTCATTTCTTGCAATTTCAGGCCCAATTACTGCCAACAAGAACTGAAAGTCATGCGGAGACATTCTCAGAAAGTTTTGAAAGCCTGCTGCATTACGAATTAATAGTTCTGACATATGTGTTCTCTCCAAACTTAATTCTAAACGCCTTTCCATCATTTTTCCTTGCCACACCTTGCGTCTGCGCTTTTCTCTAATTGTACTCACTATAATAATGAAAGCTGCAGCTCTAAGTACTTTCTTCTTCCTGACCCTATCCATTATAACCTCAAAAATAGTTCATTTAATGTTAAAGAAGTTTGTTAACAAATGTTTAGTAAACATGTTGAGAAATGTTTTCATTAACATTGTTCATGAACATTGTTCATTAACATTGTTCATTAACTTTGGTGTGGACTAGCCTTTATTATCTAGCATTGAATGAGGCTCTCGAAATAAGGCATAATTATGGCAATCTAAACGTCAATCATCGACCATTGCTTTTATGCTCATTCGTTTCTTTCTCGGACAAAAGGTGATTTCATAAGCCTATTTTTAGCCTATTTTCATTTATGAAAAAATAGGCCTATGAGATCACCTATTGTCCATGTATGTGTGTGTGTGTGCGTATGTCTGTGTGCGTGTGTTCCCCCCTAATAAAATCTAAACAGCTGGAGCGATTTCAATGAATCTCTGTAAGGACATAGTACTATTTGGTCCGACTCCGACTGTGCTCTTCAAATTTTATACCGTCTCACCAATCCGACATTGCGGCTGTGCGAAATATTTTATCGGCATTCTATAACTCCGAAACTATTACTGATATCACCCTGAAATTTTGTACGGTGATGTACAGCACTACTAGAAGTTCACCTATGTGACTTTCAAAAACCTGTTATCTACAAAACGAACATGGCGGCAAAGCGAAGGTGAAACATTTAAATAGATTTTTCTCGCGGTTTAACCATCCAAACGCAGTGAAACTTAATATAGCAAATGTTTATATACAGTGTAATGCAATCACATCTAATTTAGTTCAATTGTTTACATAACCTCAAGATGGTGGCTGAGCGAAATTTTAAAATTACGTTTTTAGTTATTGGGTCCTAATCATGCGATCGGGGGCGTGATGGTGCAGCGGTCAAGCTGTTGGCCTCTGACCAAGGTGGACTGGGTTCTATTTCGGGTCAATGCATGTAAGATTTTCGAAGTGAAATGCCATGTCCTGTGGTTCGAATTCCACGTAAAGAGGAAGTCCCGTTGCCTATAAACACACATTTCACGGTCACGTAAAACTGCAAACTTCCTTTTTTCATCATGCGATCGAAGTCAACGTTTGAATAATAAACCTACACAATAATCCTCATCTATTAGTACATAACTCTATGGCCTACATATATTAAAATTGAACATGGCGACCATCTTAAATATTTAGATGGTTCTCAATATCTATTAATCTATGACAGCAATCAAACTGAAATTTTAGGGGCAGATGACCTCGTAGTTCCGTCCTTTGAAACCTCAATAATTAACTAACCAAACTGAAATGTTGTATGTTGATAAATATTATAAACATAAGTTCACCTATAGAACTTTCAATAACCTGGTGAGCACAAATTTATCATGGCGGCGACGCGAAATTTAAATATTTAAATGGACGTTTCTCGCGATTTAACCATCCGAGTGCAGTGAAATTTGGTACGATATATGGTTATACAAATTTTAATCGACTGGCATCTAATTTATTTCAATTGTTTTCATAACCACAAGATGGTGGCTGTGCGAAATTTTAAAATCTCGTTTTTATTTCTTGTGTCCAAATCATGCGATTGAAGTTTGAATAGCCTTACTACCCCTACACTATAATCTTCATGTAATAGTACATAACTCTAAGGCCTACATACTGTATATAAAAATCCAACGTGGTGACCATCCGAAATATTTTGACGAATATATTACAGCAATACCTGTAGAACTGAAATTTTGTATGTTGATAGATGCAATTAATATAAGTAGGACATATGAAAATAGGCTATATAGTTCTCCACGGAACTACTTGTTAAAATATTGGATCATAAATTGGTAATTTTTAATATATAATTTTAAGGTGGAAACAATGAAATACAAATTTTGTATTCGCCTTAACCCTTCAGTGTCACTGAAATACGTTGAACTATTCTTTGAGTGATCACATTTTAAAGACATTTTTAAGACTTGCTTATTTTTGTTACTTTGTGATATTGTTTACAAACAATATTTAAGTTTAAGATGGAAAACCGTACAAATACCGTAATTACTATGGTATTACAGTACATCGTGGATAGAAGGCATTCCTTGAAATATTATACTTGTATCTGCATCATCACTGTTCTCATTTCCACCAGTTTCATTGTCACTTGATAAACCCTCAGTTTCTTCAACACTGTATTCATTATCACTGTCCGATTTGTCCAAATAACTTGAAATCGTAGCCGCATGTTTATCGTTGGAGCCCAATATTCACAGTGTACTGTAAATTCAAGGAGGCCTATGTATCTCACCAATCCTGAAAAGAAGTAAATGAAATGATTCACGTATTCATTTCCGGTTCCAGTTGCGTTCGTAAAGATTGTCTATTACCTTCCTACCATCAACCGTAATTGCATTTAAATTCATGACAGCCTGCAGAATATTCCACACGCGTACTGGTAGGATGGGAATTAAGCCTAGCAATACCGACGGGAGAAGGGGGGGTAAAGGGTATTTCGCGCCCACCCGTTCCATTTTTTACGTTTTTTTTTCATGGTATTCATTTTCTACACTTACTATACAGAAAGTTATTGTCTATTTTAAGTCCGGTTACCTAAGCACACATTTCTTTTTTTTTAATTTTCATTCTTGTATAAAATATTAACAATTTTCTTTTTGTGGGCACGGAAACTCCCCCGTTGGTAGTTCGTGTGCCCCGTCATACGGCGCACTGTGGTAAGGGCAAATGTACAACAAAGTTAACAAACCCACCATAATTTGTTCTGGTTGCAAGAGGTACACATGCGGAGAAAGAACACAGTAAAGAACAGTCTTATGTTCCACGTATGTTGAAGATGGCGAAGAGTATGATCAGTGAATAATTTACTTTCTGAACTTCTTTTTTCATGATTTTTTGATTGTGTGCTACTGTTGTTAATTAAGTTATATTTTTGCCATTTAAGGTTTATTTAAGGTTCAAAATACGAGATATGTTCATTAAAGGATGATGTACTGTAAATCACACAAAAGGAATTTATTATGGTGGTCGCAAAATCCCCCATCCCGCCCGTTGGTAGCCCGTGGTTTGAAAAATAGCATGGTAATGCTGGGGTTAAGCTGCGGAATACATCGTAAACGACACGCAAGCCAAATATATATTCCGGAAAAGGCACGGTAGGGGTTATGTCTTAGTAACATACAAGGAAAATACCACGAACATTTTATTTCAGTTTGTCGATTAGAGGAGAAGCTTCATTCTACACCAGACTCTCCTCTTCTGTTAACTGACACTGTTTATGACAAATTCTCCCTTCCTCTACGCGAGGTACAAGAATGAGTCAGTTCCGGAACGCTCTGTGTAGACCTGTCAAGCGCACCGAGTTGCATAGGCACCTCTGTACTTTCAAGGTGAACAGTAGTAGAATGTAATTCTTCTTAGGATTCATCACGGTTGCGAAACGAGGAAAACCCAGAAAGCATAGCATGTTCTCCGTAATTCCTCTCCACTACTGTGTTCAATGAGAGAAGGCATTATTGCTCACCAAGGAGACAAAAGAGAAGAAAATATACCCAGGGGTGTTCCAATTATGTTTCGTTATTTTATCCCCCCAGGGGCTCACATCTAGTGGGACGTGGCTTGCCCCTGCTGACTCCGGCATTGCTTGCACTTACTTGTGCCGGGCTCCTCTCCGTCTTCCTTCCTGTCGACCTCACTTGGTCAACTCTTGTTCTCTTCCGACCCCGACGGTGTTAGGGTATCCGAGGCCTAGGGAGTCTCTTCCTTTCCCGCCTTAATTGGCCCTTGTCACATCTTTTCTGATACCCTCCTTTTGCGAGGGGTCAGCCTTCCTTTTCTTTTCATGATATCTCCTGCCTTCTGCTCAAGGCCCTTAAGGAGGCAGGGTGTGTGTAGCCCCACCACTTCTGGTGCACCCTGGATATTGCTACACCCTTAGGGGCTCACGGCCGGTGAGTTCGGGAGTTGGCGGCCCCGAGGGATTCCAGAGCTGGGTCCGGTTTTCCCCCTTTTATCCTTTACCTCGGGCGGGCCTCTCCTCTTTCACTTTCTTATCTGCCTTTCATGGCTCTCCTTCCTTCCAAGTCCCTCAATCCGCCTTCTTCGAGGGTTGAGGGCATTTCTTTTCCTCCTGTCATTTATTTGCCTTATTCCCCTTTTGTTTTCCATTTCTTCTTCTAGTATATAAGTTAAGTTAGTAGCCTAGTTAGTTTCAGTTATAGTTTCCATTTCGTTATCATCTTCACGATCACCCAAACCATTAGGGGCCGATAACCTAGATGTTAGGCCCCCTAAAACAACAATTATCACCATTATCTGTAATGTTGCATTTATATTGAACATAGTCTTATGAAAAAAACACGTTTAGAAATGAATTTGAGTGAAGTTATCAACTGAAAGCCATTATGGGTCCCTTAGCAACTACAGCCCCACTTGCCCCTCCCTCTCGTCGGGCCTGAAGATGACGTACAATACAGTGGAATTCGAAATCCATCTGTTACGTTTGCCAACGGATCTGAACACGCTCAGTTACCGTCGGCAACATCCTGTAGTTAGGGAGTGAAGCCTGTGCCACATCATGTTGTTCTGCAGGACTGTCACTTGAAGAATGACCCCTGATGAAGGCCGAGAGACAGTTGCAGTACTTCCCTTGGACGATGGCTCGTCCTTGAGATGTCACTTTTATTATTAGTTTTGATTGATTTATCTGGAGAGAAGGAAATGCATAGCGTAAGAGAGAGCAATAATACCAGTGTTTAGAAAAGTAAAACACCAGTCAAGGAAGAACACCAGAGCAGAAATTCCATTTTTTAATGTATCGAAAGAAATCCAATACTTAACGAATGCGTGCTTAACGCGGACCCTTTTGGTGCTACTTGCGGACATATCCTGCGTCACCCCCATCGACCCATGCTAGTTGCCACTTGCTACCAAATAGCGACCGGAAATATGAAACCATAATTCTCACAGATCTGGCCCGGTGTAACTCACTAAACAAATTGATATCGATGTAAATACATTACTTCATACTTCGTTGACTGTTTCATTGCCTTTACCCCGGTCTGGAAAAGGGGCTTGATATCTGCGTTATTCTAAGGATGAACATTATGAGAGTGTAGTGGTTACCATGATTGGCTACCACCCCAGAGTAATGGTTTCAATTCCACACTGTGCCAGGGAATTTAATTTGTTATAAACCTTGTTAAAATTACTGTTTTTATAGACCTTCCCTCACGCTCTTTATCCAGGCTTGGGACCGGAAAATGTCCCTCCGGTGTGCTGGCACATTGGTGGTTTAAAGGTTTCTTTTTATATTTTCAAGTTTTTTTTTACATTTTATATTTTCAATGTATTTTTAGCCTACTTTCGATTTTTGCAAAAAATGAAAGTAGAATTATGAGATCAACACAGGGCGAAAAAAAAGTGTGTCTGGCTGTGTGTGTGTGTGTGTGTGTGAGAGAGAGAGAGAGAGAGTGTGTGTACTCTGAATGTCTGTCCCCCCTATCAATTCGAACACAGTGAACGCGAATTGAACGAAATTTGGTACAAAGGTAGCGCCAGCACAGGACACCTCAGTGTCATGTTTTATATCGCCGCCATCTTGACGGAAACGTAATGGCGGCCACACAAATGTTCAAAGCTTAAATCAAATTACGACTAACCTAATCATCCGATCTCTACCAAATTTTGCAACAACATACCTTTAAGGAGGAAGCATCCTTTCACCAAATTAATAGGTCATTAGCTTAATAGTTTGCAGATGGCGGCCATCTTTGTGTCAAAATCGATTCCCCCTATTAATTCAAACACACTGAGGGGCGTGGTGGCTCAGCGGTCTATAGCTGTATGCCTCTCACCAAGGCGGTCCGGGTTCGATTCCCGGTCAATGCATGTGAGATTTTCAAAGTGAAATGCCACGTCCTGTGGTTCGGATTCCACGTAAAAAGGAGGTCCCGTGGCTCATGATCTCTAGATTAACGGTCACGTTAAACTACAAGCTTCCTTTTTTTTAATTCAAACACGGAGAAACCGAATGGAACGAAATTTGGTACAGAGATAGCACTAGCAAAGGGCACCTCATTGTCATGTTTTATATCGCCGCCGTCTTGACAGAAACGTAATGGCGGCCTCACAAATGTTCAAAGCTTAAATCAAATTAAGACTAACATAATCATCCGATCTCTACCAAATTTTGCAACAACATACCTTTATGGAGGGAGCATCCTTTGACCAATCTAATAGGTCATTAGCCTAATAGTTTGCGGATGACGGCCATCTTTGAGTCAAAATCGATTACCCCTATTAATTCGAACACGGTAAAACCGAATGGAACGAAATTTGGTACAGAGGTAGCACTAGCAAAGGGCACCTCAGTGTCATATTTTATATCGCCGCCATCTTGACGGAAACGTAATGGCGGCCACCCAAATTTTCAAAGCTTAAATCAAATTACGATTAACCTGATCATCCGATCTCTACCAAATTTTGCAACAACATACCTTTATGGAGGGAGCATCCTTTGACCAATCTAATAGTGAACCCATGTGCCATAGGGTCCATGGAAGGTCGAACCCATGTCCTTAAGGAAGAAATGAAAGAAACGTATAGTTTCCTAAAGGAACGGAGAGAGATTTTAAGCCAGGATTATAGCTTAACATTGTGCAAGCGACTAGGGACAGATGTTCCTTCGATGAGATCACCCCACTCGACATTCAAGAGAGGGCTGGTCACGAGTATTAATAACCGAGTGGAAATTTCCACCGTGATAGACAAGGAAGCCTGAATCGGAATTCGAGCTGACGTTGCTGGAAATTGACAACACTGCATATGCGCCAGAAGAGGAATAATTAAATTTAACACGTTTACGAGCATAATAATGAGTAAACAAGTACAGTACAGTGAATCATTTTGAATGAGGGATTTTTCAGTAAAGAGAAACCATTTAATAATTGCGCAGAAAAAAACTGCTAACGTAAGACGACGTCATTGGGGAAGTACCACGGCCTCTGTGGAGGGGATTGAGCAAAAGGAATGCAACACCCACACAATTGAGGACGAGAAATTAATTAATATCTCCGAATTGCACGATCGATTCTTAGGTGCAATAAGATCATTTGACATTGAGAAGACGAGCTTTCGGAAGGTATAATTTTTATAGTTGTGGCACCATTATTTTAGAAGTTGACCACAGAAAAGGCTAGAGTCTTATTTTTTTTGTAGTAAAATAGTATAAAGCTTCGGGGTTTACCAAGCCAACCATGCAGTCTCGAACAGCCTGAGGGGGTGTTGCCACGCATCACGCAGTACGAATCCGTCCAGGAGGACGTGAAGTTATATCAGCACTTGCAGTCATACGAGTACTCCGTGAGGGGAAGTGCTGCACCACGACGTAGAAGTAGTCATTCCGACAGTCCGTGAGGGGACATAACTCTGCGTTACATCGAAAACAGCTACCAGTACTCCTTGAGGGGAGAAACGCTGTGTTACACCGCAGAAGTAAGATCCGATAGCCACAGGCGTCGCAGTATTAACGACTTGCTTGCCTCCATAAGGAGTGGTCAAGACGAAATTCTAAAGTATCGCCGTAGTGAAATATTAGGAAAATCCTAATTATAGGATTTAGGCCCGACTGTATACAAGTTAAAGTGAAAATTCGTAAGATATAGTCAGAGCAGGCTGCGAACGTCGGACTTAAAGGCGATAGGTCGTTAAATATACGAACGAATAAATCATAACGTACGGAAGTATCGTACCAGACAGATAAACTGTTATTTAAATTGAAGAACCCTAAAAGGGAAGAACAGAATAAGGTTCGGAACGTATATCAGAAACGTAGGAGTGTTAAAACAGTTCAAATAAAGAAGATAGGAGACTATAAACATTATCTCCAGAAAGCAGGCGAACTATTCCAAAAATACAAGAATCGAGAAGTGCTAGCTGCTATAGACTAAATCTATAGGTCTTTGAGAGGACCTCGATCCGTATAGACTTTCGTTAGGATCGATAGACAGATCTACATAGAAGCCGTTCAAGCTAGACAAATAGCCGGTGATCCAGGATAGGAGTAGCAGAATTTGACTCAAGGGAACAGTAGATGTTTCGAGACTTTCGCATTCCGCAGGATAGAAGCCGACATCGAATAAATATCACCCTTGGAAACGGGAATTTAAGAAGATCACGTGTGATAGGCTCAGAAATACGGCCTAGTGATCGAGAATTGTGAAGTGTAAAATAATCAAGATTGTGTGTTAAATTAATATTTTTAGTGTTTATTATGTGTTCAAAAGGGACACATCAGTATATAAAAATGTCGTCTATGTTAAGTGTTTTAAATATATGTCAAAAAGTGTTTTTACGTAAGATGAATTCCTGTAATATGGAGTAAAAGTTCAAAGTGGGCCCAAAAATGAAGCACCGCACCAGATTAAAGATCATGGGATGATCTGGAAAAACATGTGAGTACTAAATTCATTTTTATTTTGGTGTCAGAAATTGATTGTGTGCAAACCCACCGGAGTTTTTGAGTAAAAGGGATGTGTTTTAATAAATAAACACTGAATAATCAAGAACACGGTCTGAACAATAATATAAATAAAATTGAGAAATTATAAATAATTATGTAAATAATAAATCCCGTAGAGGAAATATGTGAATAAAGGGTTAATGCATTTAACAAATGTCATAAGAGCAAGTGAAATATCATTAATTATCATGAAAGATATTGAAATAAAGTAAAGTTGAGATATGAAAGAAATAGCTTTTGAGCTTGTATAAAGAATAAGGATAATAATAATAATAATTAAATATGGAAATGTTAAATAAAAATCAAATAAATTGATATGAACATAAGAGCGTTAAGCCTTAATGTATGTGTAAGAGATGATGTTCAATGGAATATTTTAAAACAGGGAGCGATTTATCGACAACGGAAAGATTAATATGTGAATTAAAATAATATGAATTGTTACTAAAGAGATTTTATCAGTTCTTGGGAAGACATTTTCGGCTTAAAATAATGCATAGCGCATAATGAGCGCAAATATAATATTAAAGTGTCAAGCTAGGAACGCGTAGTGGTTAAAATACTTGGTACATTACTTATGGAGGGTAGTTGGTTGCAGTGAATTGATAATTGTATAAGTCCTCTATTTGTGACATAGTATCACGAGGCATTGTGTATGTATTTAAAAAGGGAGCTAATATATGGTATTATTGAGCGTATGTCATATGGGCCACGGCCGACTCTAAATCGCATTTTGTATAAGTCCTCTGTAAGGGATTGGTTCCCGAGGCACGTGAAAAGATTCGAATGCAGAATCTTCTTATGATAAAAGCCCCTTAAATTCTCCGTCGTCGTATGTGTATTAATCTTCCCAATCAATGAGGACCCTCTCATAATTAATACTGCCAAGGTTACGAAAATGGTCTTTGAACCAAAGAATAGTTGTTTGAATGAATACGGTACAGTAAAGCCCGGTCTCCCCAGAACTGGATATAATGGGAAGGTTTGTTTTGAAAGCCTTGGAAATAAGCTACTAACGTTGGGTCAGACAGGGAGTCGCCGTCACCCTACTTGTCATAAATCGCACCCCAAGTAGTAGGGTCTAGCTCTCTTAAAGCGAGAGGGAACAGAGACCGTCTCGTAAGCTGTTGTAAAGAGAATGAATACACCAGGAGTGTTTAATGTTGTTAACGACCCGGGCGTTGAACCGAGGTCCTTGTAGATGGATATTTCGTTTGCCGGTTCAGATCGTAGTTTCTTATATGATAATGGTCTACTAAGACATAAGAGATAAATAACAATCCCTATTGTAATAATGTATGAACGTGGGATTCCACGAGTTGATTGAAGGCAAGTGAGTTCGGGAGTAACTATAGTTTTTTGACTGTGTCAAGTACCTTCACGCTCTGGAGTACACAATTGATTTTCTGATTACCTTAATATATTTGTGAAATAAAGAGAGATGATAACAACTGAATGTGTGGACATGCCCAAAATATTGAGTTAGATTAATTAACCTAGATTTTTAAATATAATTATATATTTGTTTTTGAGAGATAAGAAATAAAAAATAATAATGTTTGAGGTGTACAAGAATGACACCATAATAATGTAAATGCATGGAGCCAAAGAGCTCGGAGTTATGTAAACTTAATGTTAGTGCTTTATGGAAGTGAGACTAAGTAAGAATTGTTGGTTTATGTGGAAACCACATGTTTTGAATACAATATTTGTTTATATTTGTGATTCCTTGTTCATTTGGAACAAGCAGTTGATTATTGGGTCAGTAAATTAAATTGTTAACGTGTTTGTAGCGCCATTAATTTTATTAATTAAATGTATTTAAATAGGAGTTGATTTTGTTGTTATTTTTGCAAGTGTATCCTCTAATTAATCCAAAATATGTGAGTCACAGAGTGGGGGAACTTACCGCTGCCCCGAAATCCCGAATTGAGCTACGCTGGTATACTGTGATTGGCATATTTCTTGCTAAATGGGCACATGGGGATATATAAATAATGTGCTGGATTAATAACTAGAGGAACACTTAAGTCGGTCATATCATGTAAAATTAAAGTAATGATAGGAATAGCTACAACGTAAAATATGAACTGACCGCATGGGTCCCTGGAAACTCATACCGAGCAGCCCTGAATATATAATAAAAACCCCCTAGCAAATCTATGATTTTGGCGCCCAGTACGCAGGGCTGAGTTTTCCTAGGGAAAACCCGAGTTTTTCTCGAAAAATCAAAATTTTCATTTTTTGGAAAAAATGGTTTTTCGAAATTTTGAATTTTAAATACTTCCATAAAGGGTTATGAAATTGAATAAGAGTATCAAAAGGGTACGTTGTAAGTGAATACCCGTACCAAAGTAAAATTTTAAAGAAATTGGGACACTGATTCAGAGTATCATCTCTCAAGCATGTACTAGTGTGGTGGCATTTGTGGCCCACTGTATTCTCATAAGATGGCATTAAGTGAAGAGATGCAACGGCTTTTGGAGGCTATCAAGGCCGATAGCAATGAGAAGTTGGAGGCCATAAACAATAAATTGGGAACAATAGACAATACATTGGGTCTCCAAAAGGATGAAAATAACAAAGTGTTCGAATCCATAAATGAAAGTTTGGAGTCAATAAAAACTGATAGTGCTAATATGGGAACCAAATTAGTAGATATCGAAGTTAAAACTGATACCATGGGAACCAAATTAGTAGCTATTGAAACTAATTGTGTAACAATGAACAATGAAGTGAAGGCTGAGATAGATAAAATAAATGACAAGTTCCAAGGGTTTGACACTAGGTTGGAGAACAAGTTAACTGAATTAAAAGGGGAAATCGCAAGTGAGATTAAAAAGGAAAGTAAATGATTTCATTCAGGATTGCAAGCCCAATTAGATACTATGAACACAAATATGGTAGATTCCCAAAATAAATGTCAAAAAAATTTTGATAATTTAGAAGGTAATTTTGGGGCTATAAAAACAAAGTTAAATAAAATGGAAAAATCTTGTAAAGAGAATGTAGACAATTGTGAAAAGAAACTTGTAACCCAGATCCAAGGTGTGCAGAAAAAATTAGAAGCTCAGATAAAATCTAACAGCGATATTTGTGAGGCCTCCCGGGATGAAATAAAACAAAGCGTGAATAAGCTAAGAGAAGAATTTAAAGGGGTAACGGACAAAGTAGGAGAACTCGAGGGAAAGGTCGATGGAGTTCAAACCGAAGTAACTGAGATGAAAAATCAAAATAAACAAGATGTTAAGGGTATGAAAGATCAGATTGATCATTTTTCTAGGCAGGTAGATGAGAACCTGAAGACGTACGAAACAAAAATAGATCAAAGATTCGGTAAATACGAGAGGCATCTCCAGAGTGAAAGAAAACAAAGAGAGGACGAAAATAAGGAAAGTACCCATAAGATAAATGAAATAAGTCAGGGTATTAGTGAGGTTCAGGAAACCATCGGAACATTAAAGGTTCATGTAGGAAAAACCAATAAGGAAGTAAATCAGGTCCAAGATGAAATGATGAGATTGTATAAAAGTCAAGAGAAAACTGAGGGAAAGCTTGAAGGAATTAAAGTAGATATGGTTAAAGGACGAAAAGAAGTGGAGAAGCAAATAAAGGAGGTACGAGAAGGCCTGGATACCATAGGTGATATGAAACCAGAAATTAAAGACCAACAGGCTAAGATCATTAAGAAAGAGGTAGAAGACCAAATAAATGAATTCAGGGATAGCTTCAGGGATGAGAAATTCCAACTCAAAAAGATAGAGGAAGATATTAAAATGAATCAAGAAAGAATTCAGAATGAATTAAGATCCCGATTGGAGAGGACTGAACATAAGAATAGTCAAATGGAAATCCAACTCATGGCAAATGAAGAAAGTGCCCGAAGAGAAAGGAAGTTAGAATTCGAAAATCAGGAGGAGTTTCCAAAGACAGGATGGGTAGATTCCCGTGAACAAGGCACAGATACGGAGAGGGACTTAGGAGGGGAGAGCCCTTATAAGAACCCAGGATATCCGATGGCGATGTCAACCCCGTATACGAATCAGACAAATGGCCAAAAAATAAACATTATTAAATCCAATGAGGATAGACCAGTAAAGTTTACGGGTAATAACATGTCTATTACTCCAAAATACTGGCTTAAAGAAGTGGCAGAGTATCTAAATGAAATGAAGGTTCCTCAGGATCGGAGACTGAGAGCTATTGAAAAGCTGTTGGCAGGTGATTGTCTCACCTGGTTCAGAAGCTTCAGATACACTTTTGATACGGTGGAAGGCTTTAGGGAAGCATTTTTAAAGCGATATTGGGCAGCAGATGTCCAAGAAAATTTAAGGCTAGATCTGTACTCTAGGAAGTACAGTACCAATGCACCTACCAAATATTCGGAATTTTTTACCGCTCAGCTGTGTAAATTCCGCGAACTGGATATTGCTCCGGCAGAAAACGACCTGTGTGCCGCCATTGCAAGACAGCTTCCGTATGAGATTCAGAGGCTGCTAATCTCATCCAAAGCCAGAAGTGCTGTGGAAGTAGAGAGTGTATTACGTCAGTTAGATATGACGACTTCGCACGTAACTCCTCGGCATCAAAGACAAACTGAGCAAGTACACATGGCCAGCGGTCAGGAAACAGGAGAAAAACCAGCGACCAGGAATCAGTCCACCAGCACGGATACTCAAGGACTAGGTCGAGAGTATGGGCACCAGGAGCCTAGTAGGATACAGCCATATTACAGGGGAGGATATCGAGGAAGAAATCCTAGAACTACGGGTTATAGGCAACAGGAAAGCCGACCCTATAACAATAACCAGCAAAGGCCGGACAACAGAAAGAAATGGGAGAATTATCCCAGAAGGAATGTAAGGCCAGACGATAGGGATGATGAATATCGGGCCGAAATAGAAGAAAGATATCAGGAGAGTCTTCGTTATATGAACGAAAGACCAGATGAACCTGATAGGCAAAAAGTCCGTTGGAGTGAGGCAATTAAGAACCGGAAATCACCCGACCGACTAGATGGAGCTCAAAGCTTGGAATTACAAGCTCAGCTAAAGAATGAGGGAAAAGGGAGCCCTCAGGAAAAAAAAACTCCAAATTTAAATTGTCAAAAGTGGAAACATACCAGGAGCTGGGAGGAGGTAGAAATTGTAAATTGGATAGCCAGACCAGATGAGCTAATTAACGAGGTTGTGGAAGGAATCCCACCTGTTAAAAGAGAACTACCTATAATTATGCTTAGGATAGAAGGATTACTGGTCAGAGCATTGAATGATACTGGATCCACAATAAGTTTAATTACACAAACCCTTTTAAATGAATTGGAAACAAGGGGCCGAGTACTAAAGATTCCCACATCAAGTGTGAAGATTAAGGGAATTATCCCTGAAAAATCTTTGATATGTAAATTTCAGGTATACATTGATCTGATCATGGGTAACGCTGAAATTTCGCAGTGCTTTTTGCTGGTAAATCAATTACCGTATAATGTCATATTAGGTATTGATTTTATCCGTGAGAACAAGGTCATTATAGACCTAGCGCAAAACTGCATTAGAGTTCAAAGAGAGGATGTGGATGAGCAAAATATTAACCTACAGGAACAGGATGCGAAAATAGAAGAACAGGTATGGCATATGGAAGAAGTGATTGAGGAAGATTATAAGGACATAGAAAAGATATTTGAAGTCTTCAACATAGAACTCGAAGATAATGTGGAAAATGAGTTCGAGACCAACCTGTCAGGAAAAGTGGAGGAAGCTAAAGTCAGCCTCGAAATTAAGGAACAGTTAAAGAAATTATTATTGGATTATAGGGACGTATTTGATTCCAAGCCAGGAAAGATTGAAAATTTTAAATACGCGTTCCAAGTCAACGATTGGGCACCGTTCAAACAAAAACCATACCCGGTTGCGGAAAAACATTACCCACAAACCAAGAAAACACTGCAGGAGATGATGAATGCAGGTGTTATAGAAAAGATGGCGACACCATATGTTAGTCCATTAGTGATTGTGAGTAAACCGGATGGCTCAGTAAGGGTGTGTTTAGATGCCAGAAATTTAAATGCAAAAATCATACCTGAAAATGATTCGGCACCACCCATAAAGGAAATACTGAGGAAGTTTAAAGGCAAGAAGATTTTTACAAATATTGACATGACTTCTTCGTATCATCATCTCGAACTGGAAGAGAAAACCAGCTTGCTGACTGGATTTCAGTTCGATCAACAAACATACTGCTTTAGAAGATGTCCGTTTGGATTAAAGACTGCAGGATCGGCATTAATAAGAGCGCTTGATCGAAACCTGTCAGAGGAAGTGAAAGATTGCACTATCCGATACGTAGATGACATTTTGCTTACCTCGGAGAACATTGATGAACATTTAGAAAATTTGAAGAAATTATTGGAAGACCTAAGGAAGGCAAATTTTAAGATAAATTTAAAGAAATCGAACTTTTGTCAAAGGCAAGTGACATTTTTAGGGCATGTGATTGACAAGGATGGTGTTAAACCAAATCCATGCAAATTGGAATCGATAAGGGATTTTCCAAGGCCTTTGAAAGTGAAGAACGTTCGCCAGTTTTTGGGATTGATTGGGTTCTTCTCAGGACATTGTCCATCATACACCAAAACTGTGGCACCACTACAGGACCTTCTGAAGAAGGGGGGCAAGTGGAAATGGACGGAGGAAGCAGAAAAAGCATTCGTGGAGGCCAAGGAAATGCTCTTAAATTACGTGAAGCTAGGATATCCTGATTTTAATCAGAGATTTATCATTCAGACAGACGCATCCCAGATTGGAATAGGGGCAATGCTATATCAGGAGAACCCGGAAAACCCTGATAAGAAGAACTATCTAGCTTTCACAAGTAGGAGACTGAAACCACACGAGAAAAATTATACGATCAGCGAGATCGAGCTGTTAGCGATACTGCACGCGTTGCAATATTGGCGGAAGATCGTATATGGGTTTCAGGTCATTCTAAGAACGGATCATAAAGCCTTAACCTTTTTGATGAAGACTGATTTATCCAGTCAAAGGTTGATGCGTTGGGCTTTATATATTCAACAATTTGATGTCAAGATAGAGTACTGCCCAGGAAAAGAGAACATAGTTCCAGACTACTTAAGTAGACAGCCAGAGTCCATAGAAGAGGAAGTAATGGCTATAGATTTGGAAGACAGGGATCAGCGTACTCTTAATGAGTTAAGAAGCATTAGTCAAAGACAACGGGAAGATCCATGGATGAACATGCTCATATCTTTCCTTGAGGGAAGCCTGATAAGAGGAACACCAGCGTACACGGAAGCTGAGAAGATAGCACAAGACTACACGTTCTATAATGGGTTATTATATAAGTTTGTGGACTCTGACCATACGAAATTAAGGATTGTCGTTCCTGCAATGTTGCAGAGGAAAATAGTATGGTTAGCCCATAGATCGTTCGGACATATGGGAGTCGACAAAACAGTCTCGATGCTGAAAGAAGCATTTGTATGGCCGAGACTGAGAGAAACTGTAAGGGACACGCTAAAGACATGTGATCTATGTCAAAGGATAAAACCTAATGCATTTCTGATGAGACAGAAGCCTATACCATTGTTACCCGAAAGGCCCGGCCAAATCATATCTATCGATAATTTTGGACCTTTGCGAAAGGCAAGAAGAGGAAATCGACACATAATGGTGGCTATGGATGTCTTCACTAAAATGGTTGTCCTTGCTCCCATACAGAAGACTAGTACCAAACAGGTGTTAAAACGACTTAAAGAAAAAGTGATACCGATTCTGGGGAAACCTGAGAATTTGTTGTCGGATCACGGCAGTTGTTTCACCAGTGTAGAGTTCAGACGAGAATTAGAAAGACTTGGGATACGTCAAATTTTGTCAAGTATTCGCCATCCTGAGGCCAACCCTGTAGAGAGAGTTATGAGAGAGACGGCCAAGTACTGTAGAATATACTGTGCCGAAGAAAATTGGAAGTGGATAGATATCTTGGATATTATCGAATTTTGTATAAATAATACAATCCATGATTCCACAGGAGAGATACCCATAACGTTACATCGGAATGAGCAACCAGAAAGACCTTGGAATCTGGTAATTCCTAGGCCAGCAGACGCTCAGCCGGGAAGAGATGTACGAATTAGAAGAGCCTTTGAGCATCTAAAAGCTCAAGCCGACAGGAGGCAGAGAAGAAATAGGCATAAGAGGTATCATCGACCATTATTAGCAGGAGAAATGGTGTTAGTGAAAAGACCAGCCATTTCGGATCCAGGGAACCGTGTGTACAAGAAGTTCCAGAAAATGTACCACGGACCATATCTAATAATCAGAGATTTGAGGAATAACGCATATAGAATTCGGCACTGTGAAACGGATCACGAAGTGACCATGAATTCAGCAAATTTGAAATTATATTACCCTCCCGAAGATTTTGATGAAGAAAATGAACAAACCCTGGTCATGGAAACATTTAGAGATGAATCCGCTTTTGACATAAACAAGAATAAGGAAGAAATAGAAAATAGAGCTCAAGCATTCGAGTGCGAATGCGAATTGGAGAAAGTATATTGGGAAATTAAAGAAATAATTGGATTTATTGAAGAAGAAAATTCCAATTTAAGAAAAGAAAATGATGAAATAAGGGAACGGGTAGGGATAGACTAAACCCGTAAGGGAGAATGAGGTTCTGGGAACTTAAAGTCCAGACAAATAAAGAAAGAAAGAAAGGGTAGGGACAGAGCATACCCGACCTACACAATTACCGGATACGACTTAAAAGAAGTAAAAACAACAGTAAATACGGATGACGTTATGATGGCTTCGACGAATAAAGAAGTACAAATTAAATTGAAATAAATTTCCTCAAAAATTTTCGAAAATTTATTTACCTAAGGAGGGGAGAGATGAACCCATGTGCCATAGGGTCCATGGAAGGTCGAACCCATGTCCTTAAGGAAGAAATGAAAGAAACGTATAGTTTCCTAAAGGAACGGAGAGAGATTTTAAGCCAGGATTATAGCTTAACATTGTGCAAGCGACTAGGGACAGATGTTCCTTCGATGAGATCACCCCACTCGACATTCAAGAGAGGGCTGGTCACGAGTATTAATAACCGAGTGGAAATTTCCACCGTGATAGACAAGGAAGCCTGAATCGGAATTCGAGCTGACGTTGCTGGAAATTGACAACACTGCATATGCGCCAGAAGAGGAATAATTAAATTTAACACGTTTACGAGCATAATAATGAGTAAACAAGTACAGTACAGTGAATCATTTTGAATGAGGGATTTTTCAGTAAAGAGAAGCCATTTAATAATTGCGCAGAAAAAAACTGCTAACGTAAGACGACGTCATTGGGGAAGTACCACGGCCTCTGTGGAGGGGATTGAGCAAAAGGAATGCAACACCCACACAATTGAGGACGAGAAATTAATTAATATCTCCGAATTGCACGATCGATTCTTAGGTGCAATAAGATCATTTGACATTGAGAAGACGAGCTTTCGGAAGGTATAATTTTTATAGTTGTGGCACCATTATTTTAGAAGTTGACCACAGAAAAGGCTAGAGTCTTATTTTTTTGTAGTAAAATAGTATAAAGCTTCGGGGTTTACCAAGCCAACCATGCAGTCTCGAATAGCCTGAGGGGGTGTTGCCACGCATCACGCAGTACGAATCCGTCCAGGAGGACGTGAAGTTATATCAGCACTTGCAGTCATACGAGCACTCCGTGAGGGGAAGTGCTGCACCACGACGTAGAAGTAGTCATTCCGACAGTCCGTGAGGGGACGTAACTCTGCGTTACATCGAAAACAGCTACCAGTACTCCTTGAGGGGAGAAACGCTGTGTTACACCGCAGAAGTAAGATCCGATAGCCACAGGCGTCGCAGTATTAACGACTTGCTTGCCTCCATAAGGAGTGGTCAAGACGAAATTCTAAAGTATCGCCGTAGTGAAATATTAGGAAAATCCTAATTATAGGATTTAGGCCCGACTGTATACAAGTTAAAGTGAAAATTCGTAAGATATAGTCAGAGCAGGCTGCGAACGTCGGACTTAAAGGCGATAGGTCGTTAAATATACGAACGAATAAATCATAACGTACGGAAGTATCGTACCAGACAGATAAACTGTTATTTAAATTGAAGAACCCTAAAAGGGAAGAACAGAATAAGGTTCGGAACGTATATCAGAAACGTAGGAGTGTTAAAACAGTTCAAATAAAGAAGATAGGAGACTATAAACATTATCTCCAGAAAGCAGGCGAACTATTCCAAAAATACAAGAATCGAGAAGTGCTAGCTGCTATAGACTAAATCTATAGGTCTTTGAGAGGACCTCGATCCGTATAGACTTTCGTTAGGATCGATAGACAGATCTACATAGAAGCCGTTTAAGCTAGACAAATAGCCGGTGATCCAGGATAGGAGTAGCAGAATTTGACTCAAGGGAACAGTAGATGTTTCGAGACTTTCGCATTCCGCAGGATAGAAGCCGACATCGAATAAATATCACCCTTGGAAACGGGAATTTAAGAAGATCACGTGTGATAGGCTCAGAAATACGGCCTAGTGATCGAGAATTGTGAAGTGTAAAATAATCAAGATTGTGTGTTAAATTAATATTTTTAGTGTTTATTATGTGTTCAAAAGGGACACATCAGTATATAAAAATGTCGTCTATGTTAAGTGTTTTAAATATATGTCAAAAAGTGTTTTTACGTAAGATGAATTCCTGTAATATGGAGTAAAAGTTCAAAGTGGGCCCAAAAATGAAGCACCGCACCAGATTAAAGATCATGGGATGATCTGGAAAAACATGTGAGTACTAAATTCATTTTTATTTTGGTGTCAGAAATTGATTGTGTGCAAACCCACCGGAGTTTTTGAGTAAAAGGGATGTGTTTTAATAAATAAACACTGAATAATCAAGAACACGGTCTGAACAATAATATAAATAAAATTGAGAAATTATAAATAATTAGTAAAGAATAAATCCCGTAGAGGAAATATGTGAATAAAGGGTTAATGCATTTAACAAATGTCATAAGACCAAGTGAAATATCATTAATTATCATGAAAGATATTGAAATAAAGTAAAGTTGAGATATGAAAGAAATAGCTTTTGAGCTTGTATAAAGAATAAGGATAATAATAATAATAATTAAATATGGAAATGTTAAATAAAAATCAAATAAATTGATATGAACATAAGAGCGTTAAGCCTTAATGTATGTGTAAGAGATGATGTTCAATGGAATATTTTAAAACAGGGAGCGATTTATCGACAACGGAAAGATTAATATGTGAATTAAAATAATATGAATTGTTACTAAAGAGATTTTATCAGTTCTTGGGAAGACATTTTCGGCTTAAAATAATGCATAGCGCATAATGAGCGCAAATATAATATTAAAGTGTCACGCTAGGAACGCGTAGTGGTTAAAATACTTGGTACATTACTTATGGAGGGTAATTGGTTGCAGTGAATTGATAATTGTATAAGTCCTCTATTTGTGACATAGTATCACGAGGCATTGTGTATGTATTTAAAAAGGGAGCTAATATATGGTATTATTGAGCGTATGTCATATGGGCCACGGCCGACTCTAAATCGCATTTTGTATAAGTCCTCTGTAAGGGATTGGTTCCCGAGGCACGTGAAAAGATTCGAATGCAGAATCTTCTTATGATAAAAGCCCCTTAAATTCTCCGTCGTCGTATGTGTATTAATCTTCCCAATCAATGAGGACCCTCTCATAATTAATACTGCCAAGGTTACGAAAATGGTCTTTGAACCAAAGAATAGTTGTTTGAATGAATACGGTACAGTAAAGCCCGGTCTCCCCAGAACTGGATATAATGGGAAGGTTTGTTTTGAAAGCCTTGGAAATAAGCTACTAACGTTGGGTCAGACAGGGAGTCGCCGTCACCCTACTTGTCATAAATCGCACCCCAAGTAGTAGGGTCTAGCTCTCTTAAAGCGAGAGGGAACAGAGACCGTCTCGTAAGCTGTTGTAAAGAGAATGAATACACCAGGAGTGTTTAATGTTGTTAACGACCTGGGCGTTGAACCGAGGTCCTTGTAGATGGATATTTCGTTTGCCGGTTCAGATCGTAGTTTCTTATATGATAATGGTCTACTAAGACATAAGAGATAAATAACAATCCCTATTGTAATAATGTATGAACGTGGGATTCCACGAGTTGATTGAAGGCAACTGAGTTCGGGAGTAACTATAGTTTTTTGACTGTGTCAAGTACCTTCACGCTCTGGAGTACACAATTGATTTTCTGATTACCTTAATATATTTGTGAAATAAAGAGAGATGATAACAACTGAATGTGTGGACATGCCCAAAATATTGAGTTAGATTAATTAACCTAGATTTTTAAATATAATTATATATTTGTTTTTGAGAGATAAGAAATAAAAAATAATAATGTTTGAGGTGTACAAGAATGACACCATAATAATGTAAATGCATGGAGCCAAAGAGCTCGGAGTTATGTAAACTTAATGTTAGTGCTTTATGGAAGTGAGACTAAGTAAGAATTGTTGGTTTATGTGGAAACCACATGTTTTGAATACAATATTTGTTTATATTTGTGATTCCTTGTTCATTTGGAACAAGCAGTTGATTATTGGGTCAGTAAATTAAATTGTTAACGTGTTTGTAGCGCCATTAATTTTATTAATTAAATGTATTTAAATAGGAGTTGATTTTGTTGTTATT
This sequence comes from Meconema thalassinum, assembly GCA_946902985.2. NCBI lineage: Eukaryota > Metazoa > Arthropoda > Insecta > Orthoptera > Tettigoniidae > Meconema > Meconema thalassinum. Next base: position 354,011,137 of record OX336392.1, read on the forward strand.
TTTGCAAGTGTATCCTCTAATTAATCCAAAATATGTGAGTCACAGAGTGGGGGAACTTACCGCTGCCCCGAAATCCCGAATTGAGCTACGCTGGTATACTGTGATTGGCATATTTCTTGCTAAATGGGCACAATAGGTCATTAGCCAAATAGTTTGCGGATTGCGGCAATCTTTGTGTCAAAATGGATTCTCCCTATTAATTCGAACACGGTGAAACCGAATGGAACGAAATTTGGTACAGAGGTAGCACTAGCAAAGGGCACCTCAGTGTCATGTTTTATATCGCCGCCATCTTGACGGAAACGTAATGGCGGCCACACAAATTTTCAAAGCTTAAATCAAATTACGATTAACCTAATCATCCGATCTCTACCAAATTTTGCAACAACATGCCTTTTTGTGGAAAGCATCTTATGACTGACTACAAGGTCATCAGCCCAATAGTTTGCAAATAGCGGCCTTGTATGTGTGCAAATGCATTCCCCATATCAATTCAAACACGGTGAAACCGAATTGAATGCAATTTTTTTACAGAGGTAGCACTAGCAAAGGGCACCTCATATTCATGTTTAATATCCCTATAGGACGTTGTATTTCAACAAGCTACTACAACCAACATTCAATTATACTCCTTGAAAAGGACAAAGAGTTATAACAATACCCATTCATTTAGGAGAAAGTAGGCTATATGTTCTTTACTGAACATCTTGTTTTACTTTTTTTTGTACATTTTATATGCGGGAAAAATCTACTAAAGCTTCGTTATTAGGAATTCTCATATATAACCCAGGCGCCTGGCTTCCTGATCCTCGTCCGCAACTAGCACGTCCACAAATCGCACTACACCTACTTAACACCCACCTTCCTTTATGGATCAGTGGTAGTTCGGCTTAGTGGCTAATTGGTAACCATGCTAAATTTGGCACTAAGGGTTCAGGGTTCGATTCACAATCGAGCTGTGGGGATTTTAGTGCCCTAGTGAGCTAAACGTTCAAGCAGGGAGCCCCAGGCATGGACACCAAGAACCCGCTGATGAGCCAGCTTGGTGATCCTAGGCGAAACCCCACACAAGACACGGGCATAAACCTAGAAAAATTGCTGAGTTTTATAACGAGAGTGTTGATTACTTATGTTGGATCCTGTGAGAACTCGGAAATTATGCAACATTGGACTTGGTGGGTTCTTGTAACGGTGTTCGCTGAGTGAAAAGGGAGCCCATGAGGATTCAGGTGTCTATACGCAAGCGATAGGCCTATCAGTGAGGCTCTCACCAGTAGAATGCAGAGGAGAAGGTCTGGTGTCAGATAACAGAAGTCTTAAGAAGATACATTCGCAGGAGCAAGATAGTGTTTAAAAGCGTAGAGTAGTACTGATATAGGAGAAGTGCTGGTATGGGAGATCACTGCCAGCTCGATCGCTTCCGTACATATACTGTATAAAACCACAGCCAACACGATCACGCTAGAGCAATTACAGTATCGGTTGGTATGCTCCTCCTGTGGATACATTGTAAATCACGTTATACTTAAAAGAGTTTCAGGAAGTCTCTTTGAAATGGTCATCAGTCACCATTCGACGAGTTCTGATATTACCCGCCCCGTCCTCCTTGTGAGTGTGTATGTGCAGGGAGAGAAGATTAGTTGGTTGTCAGTCCTGAGTTCGATTCCCGGCGGGTTGGAATGGAGTACGTTCAGCCTCGTGGAGGATAACTGGGAATAGGTGGGTTCGATTCCCAGCCCACTCATCCTCGAAGTGGTTTTCCATGGTTCCCAACTTAAGTCCACGGCAGCCTCGTTCCAAGTACTAGGATCGCTGTAAACATGTGGTTTTTACAATTCCTGAACTGCCTTAACAATTTTCCAATTGGCATAACTGTTAGTTGTTGTTGATTCAGTTTAAGGCTCTGCCGTATATGAAACAACAAGTACTGCATCAATATTATTTTTTCTCTGCTATTTAAGATACTGTGAGAGGCTTGTAGTAACGCAAATTGGGTGTCCAATGCATGAATAATTATACACTAAGTCGTACGAACTTTCCCCCATCAGGGGATCACCACTAGTTAGACGTGGGTTAACGGCCACGGGAACCCAATTGCGTCCAGTAGTGCTCCCACTTAGTTGTGCTGAACTCCTCTCCTTCATCTTTCCTATCGACCTCTCTTGGTTAACTCGTGTTCTCTTCCAAACCCGACGTAATTTGAGCATCCAAGGCCTAAAGGTCTTTCACTCTCTCGCCTTAATTGGCTCTTGTCCTTTCCCTTCCAGACAATCCTCGTGTTTCGAGAGGTCAGACCAAGCTTACATTTCTTGGCTGAGTCCAGAATCGAACCCGGGCTTAGCCAAGAATACTAGCCACTACACCACGAGGTGGTCAGTAGGCTTTGCTGAAATAGCGTACCTCATGGTCGTGTCTGCTTATGTTGACTTAGAAGAACGCCAAGTTAGCACTTTGCACACAGGGTTCTTTGTATGAAGTTCCGGAATGCGTCGCGGAACTGCGCGTTATCACCAACCAGACCTTGCTGCTTCTTAATGTTCTTATTGCGGGTCTCTTTGTAGGAAGAGTTATAATTGGTTATTTTATCATCTAGCTGTCTTTTTATTTATTTGTTTTTGGTTCTTTGTTTGTTTGCTTCTTTCTACCTTTCTTTCTGTATTTCTTTCTTTTATTTAATTATCTTTTCACCTATTTATTTATTCATTTTTCTATTTTATTTATTTAGCCTATTTACTTATTTATTCACTATTTTCTTGCTTGCTTTCTTTCTATCCTTATTTATTTATTTATTTTCTTTCTTTCTTTCTTTCTTTCTTTCTTTCTTTCTTTCTTTCTTTCTTTCTTTCTTTCTTCCTTTCTTGCTTTATTTATATATGTATTTATTTACTTATTTATTTTATTTATTTATTTATTTATTTATTTATTTACATATTCATTCACTTTTTCTTGCCTTCTTTCTTTCTTTCTTTCTTTCTTTCTTTCTTAATTTATTTATGTATTCTCTTATTTATTTATTTATTTTCATTATTTATTTATTTATATATTTATTTACTTATTCACTTATTTATTTATTCATTTATTTATTTACTCTTTTGTTTATTTTCTTTCTTTCTGTCTTTCTTTCGTTCTTCCTTTATTTTCTTTATTCAATTTCTTTATTTTTTATTTATTCACTTATTTATTTATTTATTTATTTATTTCTCTATCTATTACTTTCTTTCTTTCTCTCTTTATTAAATCACCACTTCAAAAGCAAAGGTGAGGTCAGTAGGAAAGAAACACAAGCAAATAGCCAGGTAGGAACATTAAATTGGAGCACTTGGACCATTTCAAGTAGGCCTACTAGGGCTGTTTATTCTTTCAGGATGGTAGAAAAGAGAAAGAGATAGACTGAATGTAATGGAGTAAAGTGAAATTTTGCAGGATTCAGGGTTGGTGTGTATTTTGAACCTCGGAGAAACAGTGGCTCGCCCAAATGTGTCTGGTGGTTCAACGACTGCATTATGCAACTCATAACGGTGGTGTTAAATATTATATTGGCCGTGGTTTTGAATTGATATGTTTGTGAATTCAAGGCCATTATACCGTGTATCAAATTATATAACTGTATCCCTGAAACTCAGTTCCATTTGAACGATCCGCCTCTCCTCCGTTTTTGTTAATTCATGGACTAAGACCGCGGTGGGATTCTGTAGCAAGTAGTGATAGGTGATTCGAATCTCGGTGCAGTAAGCAACAATCCTGCACCTACAACTGGGTGAGTGGTCCCTACACCAAACCTCAGATCAGATTTCATATCTACGGTAGACCCGAGAAACGAATCAGGATATTCAAGAGTATCAATTCATACGCCTAGAGCCCTAGGTTATTAATGCGCAGTGCGGAGGTCTGACCACGTCATGTACTGTACGTCAGAGAAATCCTCACGTGTACCTCCTGCTGTGACAAGGCTTGCATAATCCTAGAACTCGCTCCACATTCTGAGTCACATATGAACAAGGTCAAGGGGAAACAGAAGATACACGTCCCGTCGTGTCGCGTCGTGAGGATCGAGTAAGCTGTGTATGACATGGGCCTGGTAGAGAAATTATTTCTTCGCACTAATTTTTGAACGATTTCGCGAGAAGGATACTAATTTTCGCGTTATTTCACGGAATAGATATTGCTCTATCGCTTTAATTTCGCTTTAATGGAATTCTAAAATTAATCATTAAAGGTTTCATTATTGTGGTTCTAAATTATTTATATGAATGGTAGATGTATAGTAAGCATCCAATATTATTTTATTATATTCCTGATTTTGCATTAATTTTAACTTGTTGAATCTTTGTTCACTCTTCTCTTTCTTTTCATACATAATCTTGAAACAAAATGTCAAGCTCGTTATTCACTACAGATTTCGCTGTAATATCGCGCTTATCGCCAAATAATTGAATTTCACTTTAAAATGGCCCTATCGACACCTTCAATATGTTACTATAGTTACTATCGCGGATTCAAACCCGGCCGAAGTCTTCGGATTTTCTATGAGCGTTAAAATCCTTCAGTATGCCTTCCTTTGAAGGGGAAGTAAAGCCAGCGGTCCCATGTCATAGATTTATGGCAAGCAAGAGAACCTTCTACTAATTAAACTTGTGTGAAGCTAAATTGTAGGTTAGATTTCGTTGAAACGCTCTATCAAAGTTCCAACGTTCACCACTAGGTGTCAATGACATCTGGTAGCGAAAGTTGGAACTACTAGAAATTGAACGGAACTTGTAGCTCACCCTATGGGTGTCCGTATTGAAGCAGCTACAGCCTCTGGCAGGCCAAACATGTCCTCGGACACTCACGGCACTAAATGCTATACGCTAAATAAATAACCGTATCGGACCTTTAAAGTGATTCCACTCTAGACTATTTGTTAGTAACTATTCGTATGCCTTATTTACCGGTTCGCAATGAGCTTTTGTAATTGGTTAGTTACTTAGGTTACAGTAATCAATTAAACTGACACATAAATATAACCAAGTGCTAATGTGGTTTTGTTCAATTGGCTGATTTCCGGGTGTTCCTGTACTGGTCCCCTTCACTTCACACGCCTAAGTCAGCAAGAATTGATGATGTTCACTTGATGAAGGAAACTAGTCATGTAATTAATACCCCCCCCCCCCCTCCCTCCCTCGCAATGTGTGTGAAAAGAGTTTTATTACGTGTCTTAATAATTACTAGGGGACCTGTGCGATAAATCTCGTATGTTCATTAAAAGCCCGCCCGGCTTTACTGTTATGCGGGCTTCTATAAATATGTTTATTTGTTTAAATGCACTTAAAAAATTGCGATATTTATGAAATCAAAGTGCAATTCGCCACTGTTGCAGGTAATTTTATTTGAATATTCTTTTCAATGTAGGCTTACAATGGTTTGTGTTTGCCCCATGTATACAGACTACCCACCCGGCTCTATTGTTATGCGGGATGTACGCGACACCGTTCGGCTAGGGGCTATCGTCTTGTTTACATGTTAAAAACACCTTTTAAACAAATGAGTGTATTTCCGTTTACTTCTCAAGTAATACAAGATTTTTCCTGTACTATTGAGATGATTTAGAAGATTTTGGCACAAAACACACCTTCTAACTCCTTCAGGTTCAGGAGCTTGAGCTTTTTGTCGGACGAATTTAACTTATTATACAAATAGATTGTGTTTTATTTCGGGCTCGAGGAATTTAATGTAACTCTCCGCCCGATCTAATTTGATACACTTGTGTTGACCAACTGGTAAACTTCAATTAATAGATTATTCTGGCAGCACTGAAAAAATCCTTCTAATTTTTCAAGAAAAGAAGAGGTCTGATTCTTCAAAAAATGAGGGTATCCGTAGAAACAACAAGATGTTCAGTAAGGAACATATAGCCTACCTTCTCCTAAATGCATGGGTATTGTTATAACTCTTTGTCCTTTTCAAGGAGTATAATTGAATGTTGGTTGTAGTAGCTTGTTGAAATACAACGTCCTATAGGGATATTAAACATGAATATGAGGTGCCCTTTGCTAGTGCTACCTCTGTAAAAAATCTCATTCAATTCGGTTTCACCGTGTTTGAATTGATATGGAGAATCGATTTGCACACATACATGGCCGCTATCTGCAAACTGTTGGGCTGATGACCTTGTAGTTCAGTCAAAAGGTGCTTCCCACAAAAAGGTATGTTGTTGCAAAATTTGGTAGAGATGAAATGATTAGGTTGGTCGTAATTATTTAAGCTTTTAACATTTGGGTGGCCGCCATTCCGTTTCCGTCATGATGGCGGCGATATAAAACATGACACTGGGTGCCCTTTGCTAGTGTTACCTCTGCATCAAATTTCGTTCAATTCGGTTTTACCGTGTTTGAATTGATAGGGGGAATCGATTTGCACACATACATGGCCGCCATCTGCAAACTATTGGGCTGATGACCTCGTAGTTTAGTCACAAGACACTCGCCATATGGATATATGATGATGCAAAATTTGGTAGAGATCGGATGATTAGGTTAGTCGTAATTTGATTTAAGCTTTGGACATTTGGGTGGCCGCCATTACGTTTCCGTCAAGATGGTGGCGATATATAACATGACACTGAAGTGCTCTTTACTAGTGCTACCTCTGTGCCAAATTTCGCTCAATTCGGTTTCACCGTGTTTGAATTGATAGGAGGAATCGATTTGCACACATACTTAGCCGCCATCTGCCAAGTATTGGGCTGATGACCTTGTAGTTTGGTCATACGAGTCTTCATACCTAAAGGTATGATGTTGAAAAATTTGGTAGAGATCAGATGATTAGGTTGGTCGTAATTGGATTTAAGCTTTTAAAATTTGAGTGGTCGCCATTCCTTTTTCGTCAAGATGGCGGCGATATAAAACATGGCACTGAGGTAACCTTCGCCACTGCTACCTCCGTACCAAATTTCGTTCAATTCGGTTTCACCGAGTTTGAATTGATAGGGGGAATTGATTTGCACACATACATGGCCGTCATATGCAAACTAGTGAGCTGATGACCTTGTAGTTTCGTCAAAATATGCTTCCCACATAAGAGTATGTTGTTGCAAAATTTTGTAGAGATCGAATGATTAGGTTAGTCATAATTCGCTTTAAGCTTTGAACATTCGGGTGTTCGCCATTATGTTTTCGTCAAGATGGCGGTGATATAATACATGACACAGAGGTGCCCTTTGCTAGTTCTACCTCTGTATCTAATTTTGTTCAATTCGGTTTCACCGTGTTCGCATTGATAGAGGGAGACAGACATTCAGATTACACACACTCACACACACACAGACAGACACACAATTTTTGGCCCTGTGTAGATCTCGTAAGTCTACTTTCATTTTTTGCAAAAATCGAAAGTAGGCTAAAAATAGCCAGGTGGACAAATGAAACACACCCTAGAATTCCGACGCTCCAATACTATTGGGGTCGGAAGAGAGCAAGAGTAAACAAGATGTTCAGTAAAAAACATATAGCCTACTTTCTCCTAAATGCATGGGTATTGTTATAATTCTTTGTCCTTTTCAAGGAGTATAATTGAATGTTGGTTGTAGTAGCTTGTTGAAATACAACATGTTATACGGATATTAAACATGAATATGAGGTGTCCTTTGATAGTGTTACCTCTGTAAAACATTTCATTCAATTCGGTTTCACCGTGTTTGAATTGATACGGGCAATCGATTTGCACACATACATGGCGGCTATTTGCATACTATTGGGCTGATGACCTTGTAGTTCAGTCAACAGATTATTCCCACAAAAAAGTATGTCGTTGCAAAATTTGGTAGAGATCAAGTGATTAGGTTGGTCGTAATTTGATTTAAACTCGTAACATTTGGGTGGCCTCCATTCCGTTTCCGTCAAGATGGCGGCGATATAAAACATGACACTGAGGTTCTCTTTGCTAGTGCTACCTCTGTATCACATTTTATTCAATTCGGTTTTACCGTGTTTGAATTGATAGGGGGCATCGATTTGCACACATACATGGCCGCCATATGCAAACTATTGGACTGATGACCTTGAGGCTTGGTCAAAGAACGCTTCTCACATAAAGGTACGTTGTTGCAAAATTTGGTAGAGATCACATGATTAGGTTGGTCGTAATTTCAACTAAGCTTTTTACATTTTGGGTGGCCACCATTACGTTTCCGTCAAGATGACGGCGATATAAATCATGTCACTGACTTGCCTTTTTCTAGTGCTACCTCTGTACCTAATTTAGTTCAATACGGTTTCACCGTGTTTTAAAGATAGGAGGAATCTATTTGCACACATAGCCTACATGGCCGCCCTCCGCAAATGATTGGTCTGATGACCTTGTAGTTTGGTGAAAAGATTCTTCATACATAAAGGTATAATGTTCCAAAATTTGGTAGAGATCAGATGATTAGGTTGGTCGTAATTTGATTCAAGATTTTAACATTTGGGTGGCCACCATTACGTTTCCGTCAAGATGGCGGCGATATAAAACATGACACTGAGGTACCCTTTGCTAGTTCTACTTCTGTACCAAATTTCGTTCAGTTCGGTTTCACCGTGTCCGAATTGATATTGGTCGGGGGGGGGGGGGGGGGGGGGGGCTAACCAGGGGTAGTCAGGAAGGAGGAAAGATAGAAGCTGGGCACCAGTAAGTGGATGCAATCATTGACGTAACTAGGGTGTGCTTCTAGGGAGGGATGAACCGAGTCAAAATTACATTCGGAGGTGAGGGCTCAGACATAATGAAAGCTTATACACGGTAGTGACGTTTATGAAAATCTCCAAACTATATTTTATCGTATTTGATTTCGTGATACAGCACGTTGTACTCGAAAATTGTTGATAATAAATTATTAAGTCCAGTTTTCTTCGCTAAATCACCTGGCCCTTGCTATTCCCCGACATTGTATAAATATTAATACTCTACTGTTTACATTAAAGTATAACTTAAAACAGCCAAACAACGAAATACAATATTATTCACTTTCCAAATTGACACTCACAGTTTTATTTTATTTAGCCTTTGGCTTTACAGTTACAATGTGTACTCAGATGATAATTAGTTTAGGAAAGGAATACAACTATATATTTATATCGAAATTATTTATGAAAGTAATTGTCTCTGGTGATCCATGAGCAAAATCAGTGACATTGCCACTGTACTTTCTTTTAGGACACTTGGTGATGATATGCTGGATGGTCTGCTTAGGGGCGACACATTCACAGTTAGGTGAAGACATTATTTTCCATTTATAATGGAAGTCTGCGCAGTTGCCATGACCCGTACGAATCCTGTTGAGAGGTGACCATGTTTTCCGAGGAAACTCAAATCCAGGTGGCAGCGATAATCCAATGCGTGGTAAGGTTGATCCAGGCCTAGTATCCTGTCTTCCCTGCCATCCTTTAGTTATGTAGAAGTTGGTATTCTCCAAGTCTAATGCAGTCTTTGTTGATGGATTTCGAGATCGTAGACACTCTGATACTAACATAATGACAATTTGTGTATTTTTGGAAAGGGATGAGAAAAGATGGCAAGACCCATCTCACTGCCATCTGGCTAACTGAACAGCGGACCAATTTGCACATTCAGTAATTATTAAGTTAGGGTAACATTAAAATGCTACACGAGTGAAAATAAATGCTTTCAAACACAATCCAATCATTTGTCTTCAATCCAAAGATTGGTTTCATTCAACTTCATCAAATTTTATATTCTCAATATTTTGCTCGGGGGGGGGGGGATTGATCCACCTCCGTAGTTACGCCACAGGATGCAATACTGGACTCGGTTCGGGTCCCGTGGTCGCCAACCCACGCCCCACTAGTTGTGAGTCCTTTCGAGGACTGCAAATATAAATTGAGCTTCCTATGTGAGAGTGATTCGTAAGGATGCATTTGTAAGAACTCGGAATTGATCAACTATCTCACGTTCACAAAAGACCAGAAAGGAAGGGCGAGTATACCCACTTTTCATAAAGCGTTACTGTATGACACAGAAGTCTGTGTGTGATCAGATCAGTTAATTCAATTCTGCAATAGAAACATTAATTTTATTGCGTTCATTATCGCTTGTTTTCTTAACCGTGACCTCATTCTGATCTTGGTTAATGACAACTTGCCACTGACACCGCCAGAAAGGTTATCGCAACTACACTTGCTGATGGCAGCAACGAGATGCATTTTAAAGCTCATTTCACGTTATATAACTAAGCTAGCGGTGGTGTACTGACCTACAATACATCTAACTCACTGGAAGAAGAAATACAACAAAATAAAGGGGAAAGGGGCTGGCGGTAATAAAAGCAAGGAAAAGACGAATGAGAATTGAGAGGCTTGGAATAAAAGTAGAACCACGAAAGGCCGATACAATAGGGAATAATGGAAAGTTCCGCCCCAAATTTACAATAAAAGTGGGAAAATAAGACTTGGTTCAGGAATTACTCGGTGTCTTCTACTCCCAAGCTCACCATCCGTGACCCTTGGAGGGTGTAGCGCTATCGAGGGTGCACCATAATTGGTGGGGCTACATACACCCTGCCTCTCTTAGGGCCCCGTACAGCAGGCAGGTGATAACATAAAAGGAGGGTGTAAAGAGGTTAAATAAAGGCCAGCCACGGTGGCCGAGAGTGCTAACACACCACCTCAACCATCCTGAAAATGATTTTCGTGGTTTCCATTTTTTACCGACAGGCAAATGCCGACCGACAGTAGTGGCTACGCTGGCTAAAGCGCAGCATAGGTCATGGGGCCAAGCTCTCTGCTGACTCGGTAAACGCGTGGGTTCGAGCCCCACCGTCGGCCGTCCTTGAAATGGTGTTCCGTGGTTTCCCATTTTCAACACCAGGCAAATGCTGGGACGGTACCCTCTGACAGGCCACGGCCGCTTCCTTCCACGTCCCTGCCCAGTTTCATTCACCATCATTCATTTCATCTCTCATTAACTCCTCTCATGAGGTTGGCATCAGGAAGGGCATCCGGCCGTAAAAACCATCGCCAGAACGACTTCCATCGCATCTCGTCCCCGACCCCGTTGGAAAACGGGAATAATAAGGGGTAGACATACAATAACGACAGGCAAATGCCGGGACAGTTCTTTTCAATAGGTCCACGGCCTATTTCCTTCCAAAATCACTTCCCTCACGCGCCCTGGAAAGAAAATAAAATAAAATTATAAAGGGCCAATAAAACCAGGAAAATGAAAGCCACTCTAGGCCCCGGATTTCTTAATACTGTAATGGCGGAATTGGAGGAGAAAAAGAGTTGACTGAGGGAGCTCGACAGAAAAGACGACAGAGAGAAGACCGCCATAATTGGAGGCATTGCCTGACTCAGCTGTAGTTGTCGTTGATGGTGGCGTTTGGTAGCAAAAGTAGGAACTTCTTGAAAATTGAATGTCTGCAGTCCTTACTTGAATTAAAAACAGATAACACACACTGATACAGCCATCACAATTAACACCAGTTATCAGACAGATTCTACACACACCCGAAGTACACGGGGCTACATGACCGTGTTGTCGCAGCCCCTAAACTGAGGAACCAACCAACCAACTCAAGTTCGAAATGCATAATCCTAAAATTGCCCCATTATAATAGTGATCACAATTAATACATTTTTTTTTTTCAGGAATGTTATTTACATATACAGTATACAATGTGCCCTCCCCCAGTCATTGGGCAAATTCGTGTTGACTGACTGAAAAGCAACAGACAGTTTGTATAGGCAACGCTGGAAGAATGGCTTCCAACATTACTTCTCGGGTCCAAGCTGCGTGAACCTGAGAGGAATGTGGAATGAGAAGTGATGGTGACGTGTGATGAGGTTTCCCGGTCCGTGCATAGTAACAGAACCAAATAGGCTACATTGGTCGGTGACTCACTCACTCATTCGCAACACCACAGTGGTTTGAGCAACGACCCTATGTTAGCAGTATTGGAATAGAAGGGAATACCACATATTACGGCGGGCTGTTGACAGATCCTTCTCTTCTCGCCTGCCCCTTCCCTGCCCCTTCCCCTCACCCCGCAAGTTCAAAGAGGTTGTACCCGAACAGTACATGCATAAGACTGTAGTGACAGTAATTTAGTTCAGTTCTCTCGACCGTAGAAAAGCCTCCGTGGCTTAGGCGGCAGCACGCCGGCCTCTCACCGCTGGTTCCGTGGTTCAAATCCCGGTTACTCCATGCGAGATCTGTGCTGGACAAAACGGAGGCAGACAGGTTTTTCTCCGGGTACTCCGGTTTTCCCTGTCAAAATTTCATTCCAGCAACACTCTCCACTATCATTTCATTTCATCTGTCATTCATTTAATCATTGCCCCAGAGGAGTGCGTCAGGCCTCGGCAGCCGGCACAGTTCATATCCTCGCCGCTAGATAGGGGCTCCATTCATTCCATTCCTGACCCGGTTGGAGACTGGAAGCAGGCTGTGGATTTTCATTTTTTCTCTCGACCGTAGACACTGCAATGGACATGATGTGTTTAGTTCATTCAGCTGAGTCATGGATGAGCGACAGTCGGTGATGCGCATCCTTGTGTATCGCTCAGGACTACTGACAGTCTCGCGAGCATACTTTTGTTTTTGTTTGCTTTGGGTGATGCTCATAGAAATTCTTCAACGGTAAGCGCAGCTCATTTCTAACTTAATGCCTGATGAACAAGCCCCGGATTCCTAGGTTCTGAATAGGGCTGGTACTTCAATCGATAAATAATAATAATAATAATAATAATAATAATAATAATATCGTATGGCCTCGGGTGCCGGGTGTAAGCTTTGTTATTTGACGCCCAAAGGGCGGCTTGCATTTCGAATTTTGTTGTTCCTTGGAGCACTATGAAAGTCAAGGAGGTTAGATATCTAAGCTCCTTGACACTATAGCGCTTTCTAGTAGAGAATGGAGGAACTTTTTGTGTTGGCGGAAAATCTCCAAATTAATTTTGCCATTATGAACACGGCCTACTGAATTCAAATGGGTTCTTAACATGCCAACAACGTATGGCATGCGTGTCGTGATTTGTGTCGCCTTTCAAAAAACACTTACCACGGCCAGGAGCGAACCTGGAAGCTTGTGGCTGGTAGCCCGACACGATAACCACTCAACCACCGTGGCAAGTTTTATCATTTCAAATGATCTTGTCGACTTCACTGTTATGGTTAGGTCTATCGTTACGCGTTACGGTTACGGCGTGTATGACGTCATCATGTTGTTTAGTGCATATGCACTGAGTCTGAGTTTACTCCTGGGGTCTGGCGTTATGCGAACGGAGACGGAGAGTGAGTGACGTCATGCAGCCCCCGAACGGGAAGCCTAAGTTAAAGGGTAATTGAGTCTGTTAAGTCTGAGTTTACTCCTGGGGTCTGGCGTTATGCGATACGGTGACGGCGAGTGCGTGACGTCATGCAGCAGAGTGCAAAGAGTCCTGGGGATTCGAGCGAAGCGAGAAGCCCTCCTGAGCCTTTCTAACATGTATAGCATTTGTAGCATGCGTCATTTGAAATTGTATAAAGTCTAGTCTCTCAGACTGACTGTATCTTTTTAATGTAATCATTGCAGTTAACGAATAATCAATAAATCGAAAATGAAAAATCGGTTAATTCCGACAAATAACGATTAATCGATTAAGCGTTTAATCGTTTAACTGATGGTCGTTTAAATAATTAATCAGTTGGTCTAATAATATTGATTAATTGTTTTATCGATTAAACGACGTACTTCGCTCCTTTCAATACGCACTCACAGAAGCAAAACATATATATAATTAGTTAAAATATTTTTAAATAATGTACCTTCTTTCTGAAAACTAGGATAAAACAAAGTTAAACAAAAATGTTCCTGTCCTAAATTGTAAACATTCAACAGGAATTCAAAATCTTTGCTGAAAATTCTTCGTTTTCTATTTTCGAAACCCTTCCCAATTTGATTAAGTTTGTCCTTCTACTGTCACTGATTCTTATTTGCTTATTGTTAACGTAAAGAAGGAAGAACACTTTGTATATTTAGAAAAACAAGTAACTTTTATAATGTTATATTCATCATTCCACAAATAAGCTTAACTCAACTTAAGTGATGACCTCGCATTTAAACTTCTTTTCCTATGTCGTGTATAAAATAAATTATTCGATTCTTCAGTTAGCCGATTAATCTATTATTCGGTTAGAAGATTAATCGAATGAACATTCAGTCGATTTATCGTTTTCGATTACTTTAAATTATTCGATTAATTGAGCATCGCTTATTACCAGCTCTAGTTCCGACCTATTTTATTCCTGAGCTCTAACTCTCCAAATTTTATTTTAATGTTCTAAGTACCAACTTGGAAAGACAAAGTAAGAAATGAGAAGGTTAGAGAACAAGCTGGAATAAATCAGTCCCTGAAGGAGACCATAACTGGGACACGTTTGCGATGGTTTGGTCACATCAAACGTATGACAGAAGGAAGAATTGCAAACCAATGGTTACATACTGAGATTACTGGAAAGACACCTGTTGGAAGACCAAGGAGGAGATGGCTGGACCAATTGAAGGAAGATATCACATCCAAGGGGATCAACTGGGATGAAGTCTTGAAGGAGCAGTGGTACATGAATAGCCTAAAATGGAGAGCGCTCGTAAACCACACCCGGGCATCTGGAGTGGAAACTTGATGATGATGATGATGATTTTTTAGCGTATGGCTTTTAGTGCCGGGAGTGTCCGAGGACATGTTCGGCTCACCAGAGTTAGTAGCTGCTTTTGAGCGGACACCCATTGGGTGAGCTACAAGTACCGTCGCGTGTGGAGTGTTGACTGGGGAGGAAAGTGTGAATGTAAGGACTAGGAATTGGAAGGTAGAGGCTGTGGCCTATAGTTAGGGACCAACCCCGGCATTTGCTTGGAAGGAAGATGGGAAAGTACAAAAAACCATCTTCAAGATTGCCGGCGGAGGGATTCGAACCTCCTCGCCTCCAGGATGTAAGCGACTGCCTGCAGCCACACAGTAACAACCACGGCTGACTCACCCGGTATGATGATGATGATGATGATGATGATGTACCAACGAGTAGGACTTTAATTTTATAAAGCCTAATAAGACCTAATTTGCGTGATAGAACCTAAAAATATCTAATGAAGTTCGCATCTCTTACCTCACGTGAAGTGGAACGCAGTTTCTCCGCTTTCAAGCGCATTTTAACAGAAGACAGAAGAGGTCTTACACCAACTCATCTTTCAAAATAACTTACTTCTTTGTTCAATGTTATACTAAAGCAAAATGAGCATACTGAGAATTTTTTCTCAATTAAATCAAAATGATGAGTTTTTCAGTGCCATGCTAATCGTAGGTGTAACTTATTGAAGTTACAGTGAATTTTAGTTTTTACAATTTAAAGTTACAGTGTTTTAAACACAGTGGCATGCCATGTGATTTATATAAATACAGTATATATTCCTAAATTGAACATATAAGATCTTTTAAAATCCTAATATACTGATAGAGCCAAATTTTAACTTTTAGAACCTTAAAATCTGGGGATTGCTACTGAAATGTAAATGCTTTTCAATCGGACATCACGATTGAACCTACATGTTAATGTGTGTTAGGCTATTCCCTACACCTGATTATACAGTAATTTTAATTACATAAGATTAATTCATAATTAATTAGTACTGACGTTAACGCACTACTTCTAGCCTCGCTGGAGTAGGTAGAGTGTGGGTTCGAATCCCACCTCAGCCGTCCTGAAAATGGTTTCCTTGGTTTACCATTTACACAAGGCAAATGCTGGGCTGGTTCCTATCAACTGGTCCACGACCGACTTCCTTCCCATTCCCTTCATTAGACTCAAGCTAGCGGTTATCTGGGCTATCGGTCTGTCACCATCCCCAGTTGTATCTGCTTTCAAAGTGTTATTTTTTTAAATATAAATTCTAAAGTGATGGTGGTTAGCGATGACCTAGTGCAAGTAGCGAGTATTTTCTTTTGTTTTCTTAAAAGAAACATCTTTTTTAAACCTTTTTCATACAGGCTATATTTTCTTCCTTTTCACATTTGATTTACTGTACTTTTTTCGGGGTTCCTTTTACTTTGACATTCGGTATTTCATTTTTGAAAGCCTTTGTCTCGAACGCGGCAATAATGTATATGGAAGTTAAACGTGGACTATTGGTGCAGCAGAAAAGAGAAGAAGTGAAGCGATTGAAATGTGGTGTTACAGGAGAATGATGAGGATCAGATGGGTAGATAGGGTAACAAATGAATAGGTATTAAGGCTAGTGGGTGAGGAGAGATGTGTCTGGTGACTGCTAATGAAGAGTAGAGATAGGTTGGTAGGACACATACTAAGACACCCAGGAATAGCAAGCTTACTGTAGTTATGGAAGGAAGAGTCGAGGACAAGAACTGCAGGGTTAGACCAAGGTTAGAATATGTTTAACAGATTGGCTTGGATGTAGGGTGTGGTAGCTATGTAGAGATTAAACGATTAGCTCAGGACAGGAAGGCATGGAGCGCTGCATCAAACCAGTCAAAATACTGAGGATGAACACACACAACACATTTCTATCATAAAGACGTCACAAACACCCAGTCCGCATGGCCTGGCCAGGAATCGAACCTGGTAATCTACCCTTCGTGGCAAAGCTTAGCATTCTCTTCAATCAACTGCGGAGCGGTACTGTGTGTGTTAACTTCCAGGCACCGTCCTCGCAGAGTCCGTGGGTGAAGCCGAGCTGGGTGGACAAGCGATTTAAATATGTTATTTAAATATATTATTATTATTATTATTATTTTCTCCGCTGATATGATTTTCAACTGTGGTCGTGAAGAGAACCTAGATGATGTTTCTGGTGTGAAAGGATTAGCTGGCGTTTTTGCCGTTGCCCGGGGAACGCCCGATTGCTTCATAACTCAACTGTAGGTCACAATCTTCGAGGAGGCACCTTTCTGGTTCCCCAGTTTGGTACAGGTCATCTATCACATGCCAGACAGGTAGATACAGCTCTGAACGAAACCTGCAGGTTGATAACAGGTTGCTTAAAACCTACCCCTACAGATAAGCTGTACCTGGCTGGAATAGCACCACCTTGTGTACGCAGAGAGGTGGCTGCCAACAGGGAGAGGACAACGCCCACCCACTGCATGGATATAATCCTCCTCAGCAACGGTTGAGGTCCCGAAAGAGCTTCCTGAGGACATCTGAGATGCTTACCTTCTCACCGGAGAAGGCAAGGCTGGATATATGGAAGAAGTTGGCCCCTCACCCCTGCGGTTGGATGCCAGAAGCTGAAGAACTACCACCCGGACACAACGAAAGCTGGTTGGTGTGGAAATCCCTAAACAGGTTACGAAGATCCCGAGACAATCTGAGGAGATGGGGCCTCAGTACATGTGACACGTCTTGCGAATGTGGACAAGAACAAACCACAAGACACATGCTTCATTGCCCTCTGTGCCCTTCATCTTGTGCAGAGGAAGATCTCCTGTTATAGCCACTCCGAGCGCCTTGGATGTTGCTCAGTATTGGGCGCGTGTTATATAAGTAGACAGTGTTGCCCCTTTATGTAGCTGTATAGCAACTGTACATTTGTATGTTTCCGACACGAGAAATAAATAAAATAATTATTTTCTCCCTGAAACTGTTGAGACAGAGGACTGTCACATATAGCTAGAGCCCTGCGCGGATAAACAAAACGTTATCCGCATCCGCCTCGCATCCGCCTCGCATCCGTCCCGCATCCGCACGACTGTTTTCCGCATTCCCACGTTTGTTATCCGAATCTACCGGCATTACAATAATATGTTTAATTAGATAATAATAATAATAATAATGTTATTGGTTTTACGTCCCTTTTAACTACACTGGCTTTTAGAGACGCCGGGGTGCCGGAATTTTGCCCTAAAGGGGATCTTTAACGTGCCAGTAAATCTACTGACACGGCTCCCTCGCATTTGCGCACCCTCAAATGCCAGCTGACTGCGCCAGGTTTCGAACCTGCAACCTTGGGTTCAGCAAGCGAGAACGTTACCCCTGAGCCACGCAGCCAGACTTTAATTAGATAAAGCATAAATTACTGAAGCAATATATTTTGACATTTGATGAAAAAATCGTTCCCTTAGGCTTTGTATGTCATGTGCTATGTTTAAAATGAATGTTTTACAGCTAGAATTGCAACCCTCTCCTGTTCGGTGTGTTAATTATGCTTAATGGCATAATTTGAATGAGATTAGTTTAATTCATCATCTTACATTCGTCATGAAAAAAGATCATAACGGAAAACAAGTAGTTCCGTGGAGAACTATACAGCCTATTTTCATATATCCTACTTATGTTAACTGCCACAATCAACATACAAAATTTCAGTTTAATTGCTGTAACAGATTCGTAGATATTGAGAACCGTCTAAATATTTCAGATGGTCGCCAGGTTGGATTTTTATTTTTGTACTATTACAATAAGATTGTTGTGTACGTGTGGTATTCAAACTTCAATCGCATGATTAGACAACAAGAAGTAAAAACGAGATTTTAAAATTACGCACAGCAGCCATCTTGTGATAATGCAAACCATTGAAATAAATTAGATGCCAGTGGATCAACATTTGTATAAGCATTTTACGTGCAACGTTTCACGGCACTCGGATAGTTAATTTGCGAGAAACGTCCATTTAAATATTTATACTTCGCGTCGCCGCCATGTTGGATTTGTGCTCACCAGGTTCCTGAACGTCCTATAGGTGAACATATGTTCATAGTCTCTATGAACATAAAAAAATTCAGTTTGGTTGCTGTAAAAGATTCATAGATATTGAGAACCGTCTAAATATTTCGGGAGCTCACCATTTAGGAGTGTTATGTGTATAGGCCATAGAGTTATGTACCATTCAAGGACAATTATTGCCTAGGTTCATTATTCAAACTTTCACTTCGATCGCATGATTACGACACAAGAAATTAAAACTTAATTTTAAAATTTCGCACAGCCGCCATCTTGAGGTTATGTAAGCAATTGAATTAAATTAGATGGCAGTGCATTACAATCTGAAAAATCAATTACTGTACCACATTTCACTGCGCTCAGAGAGTTAAATCACGAGAAAAGTCTATTAAAATATTTTAAATTCGCTTGGTCGCCATGTTCGTTTCGTACTTTACAGGTTTATAAAATATACATAGGTATACCTGTATCAGTACCCTTTATCACCGTACAAAATTGCAGGGTGATATCTGTAATAGTTTCGGAGATATAGAATGTCAGTGAAATATTTCGCACAGCCGCCATTTTGAGGTTATTTAACAATTGAACTAAATTAGACTCCAGTGCATTACAATGTGTATAAACATTTGCTGTACCAAGTTTCATTACATTTAGATAGTTAAATCGCGAGAAAAGTCTATTTAAATGTCTCAACTTCGCTTGGCCGCCATGTTGGTTTTGTAGTCACCAGGTTTTTGAAAGTCTCATAGGTGAACTTCTAGTAGTGCCCTTTATCACCGCACACAATTTCAGGGCGATATCGGTAATAGTTTCGGAGATATTGAATGCTAGTGAAATATTTCGCACAGCCGCCATGTTGGATTGGAGAGACGTAACAAAATTTGAAGGGTACGGTCGAGGTCGCCGGGAATAGTGCTATGAACTTCCCGAGTTTCATTGATATCGCACCAGCCGTTTCGATTTTATTAGGGGGGGGGACACACACGAATCTCACACACACACACACACACACACACACGCACACACACACGGAAAAAAGGTGATCTCATAAGCCTATTTTTTCAAAATTGAAAATAGGCTAAAAATATGATACCAGTATTTCATAAACATCCGGGTAATAATAAAGATATTATACAAGTTCGGATTGTATCCTAAAAACTATCCGCAGCTTATCTGCTATCCGCACAGCCATGCAAACTATATGCGCATTGTAAAAATTCGCGGATATCCGCATCCACGCAGGACTTGACATATCGCATCTCGTAGCGCACTGCCACGACTCGCTCTGCCTGGCTCGGTCATTAAGATAGCAAACCCTGATTGCTCCAGGTGCAACCCACACATGGCTCCTAATGAACCCACGGTGACCCTAGTCGGTCAATTGAAACGGGTTCTCTCTTTATGACTTAGTCGAGAGGTGTTCATTTGTGATTCGATCGCCTTGGCTAATGATTTCACCTCACGAACGTTGCTTACCAACGATGATTTCATCGCCTTTCACTCCCTCTCTCTATGCAGGAGATGACGGATGTGCCGTTCCTACGAGCCTCGAATGCTTTGAAGTCATCAACAAAATTAGCAGATACAACTGTTTGTAGATTCTATGTCATCTCCTCTGCACAGTCACGGCAAATTGTTAGGGGCGCTTGAAGTCAAGGAATGTTGATTATCCTTGATTAATCATGACTAAAGTTTATTCGCCGAGTCGAGATAGTGGAAGTATACACAATTGTACACGTGATTGCAAGGCTGCCCGCCAGCGGTGCATAGAGCTGTGGCTGTTGAACGTACGCCAACTTCAGTGCTGTGTGAAGCGGGCTGACATCGGTTACATGCTACAGCACGGTGTATTTATTGTTCATTTATAATACCCTTTCACGAATTGATTGCCGGCGGTCGAGATGGGAACTATTCCTTGTTTACTTGTGTCACACGTCAGCCTGCTTCGTTGGCAGGTACAGTTGCGTGAGTAGGATATAACTCAGCTCCAGTAGCCTCAGTTATCGTTTGACTGTCCGTGGTGACATGAGCTCCTGTGACGCGCAATGCTGCTTGACTTATGTGCAGAATGAACTCTTGTCATCGCTGTGTTCCCCGCTTCGTCCCGCGGAGCAGCTGCTACAATCAACAACAAACACTGGCGCAGCCAGGCTCAGCGACAATTAAATGTTAAACGGGTAATAATTAATTAATTAATTAATTCTTAACTGCTTATGACAGGCAACAGTATACAGTGCAACACAGCACTAAGTGCAGCAAGTCTTGTCTTTTCTAGGGCTACGGCATGACTAACGATCTCGGAGCTTCTTGGCTACCCCTGTCCGGCAGAGCCGATGACGTGAACTGGGCGTGTCTCCCTGTCCAGGCAGTCAGGGGGGGGGGGCATCAATTCCACCCGGGAATTCCAGTCAAGTAGCCAGGGTTACCTCAATTCCACCCGGTCCTCCAAGTGACCCAGAAATGAGTTCCTCAACTCCGCCCAGGCTTTTCCCCAATGACGTAAACAAATGTCATAACCCTCCTGCTCGCATACCAAGGGCCGTGTCAAACACCTTATGCAGCGCATGAGTAGAAAAAAATAGAAAACTTGGCAGACTTATGTAAAAGAATATTATGATTAATTTTAAATCACCACCACCTAGTCCGCTCAATCGTTAAATCAGATATAAACATAATACAAAGAGCTAGATATTAATCACTGTTGTTAAATAAAAATATGGGCAGGAAATTTAATAAAATAAGAAAAATCAGCATCTTAAAATCACATAAATCTTTACTTCATTTCAAACTATACAAAAAACATTGGATGAAACTCTTTTCATTCCCTAACTAGTGTGTGAGAAACACACTTCGAGCAGGAGGGTTATGACTAGGGCTCGGATCGATATGCTCGATAAAATCTCCAGATATGCTCGAAAACCAAGTGTTTTATGCTCGATTGATATGCTCGAAAAACCCAATATATGCTCGATGGATATGCTCGAAAACCCCATTATATGCGGTTTAATATGCAGAATATGCTCGAAAAAACACCGTTAAAAACTATAGAAAGGAAAGTGAAACGAAAAAACCAATAACATACCTTTATATACGAGCTTTATTTTCTAATTGTATGTATGATACACTACAATATACTCGCATTCAAGTTTTTCAAATATATATAAGTGAAGTTTTCTTATAAAAGTTACAGTTTAAAAGTTCATTTACAAAATGTTCAGAATTAGGCGAGTCAATGAAGTAGATCTGCATTGGACTGTACAAGAATAATTTTTTCTATGTTTTAAGTTTTGAATGACTTTCTTATATCAGGCAATAAAAGTTTCAATGACGAGAACGACCTCACTAAAGGTTAAAAACCTGCGGTTCTATTATTCGCACCAGATAGGCTTTTCAATAATTAAGTTATTTCTGTTTTCGAACCTTAAGGATGATCAGGACCCGAATTCGGGGAGGAATTCGAAGAAAAACAAACTATTTAGACGAAAACCACAAGAATATGCATTTATATGCTTCTATTCTGAAAACCGCGGTTTTATGCATTTATATGCTCGATAAATTTCAATTCTGTTGGCCCCAGAGAGGTGAAAATACCACCGAAAGACGTGTTTCAGTGTGTACTATTCAGGAAAAAAATATGCAAATATGCTCGAATCCGAGCCCTAGTTATGACATTTGTTTACGTCATTGGGGATAACCCCTTTGCCGACCCCTTTTCAAAGCCTGGGCGGAGTTGAGGAACTTATTTTTGGGACCCTTGGAGGACCGGATGGAATTGAGGATAATCGGGCGGAATTGATGTTCGACCGCCAGGGGCACTGTCTTGACTCGGCGATTAGACTTTAGACCCGGGAACTTCATGCACAAAATACGCTAAAATATGCTCCAACATTTAAGAAATATGCATTAATTCAACCGTGCGGTGTAGCTCAGCGCATTAACGTACAGGGCCATTGAGGTAAATCATTGGCTGTCCTTGAAATATCTTTGCATGGTTTCCAATTTCTGGACCTAGCCGCTCCTTACCTAATTTAATGCTTTTTTAATTTTATCCATCAGTTACTCTTCTTGCCAATGGCTTGGCCATGTTTAATCACTGGAACCCGTCAAATCTTCAAAGTTAAGCAACATTTGGCTCGGTCAAAACTTGGATAGTTGACCATTTCAGGAGGACCACGTGCTGTTGCCGGGTAAAGGAGGAGCAAAGACGATCTGGACACACTATCGCAAGTAAACTCCGATTCAAGCCCGCCTCTACGGAGGTGCAAGCTAGCCTGCTCTTGCTTATCATGGGCTTGGTGTCCACCCAGGGGGTCACAATATGTGCGATTGGGGTGGCGACCACGGGAATCTTACTGAGTCTGGCATTGCTTCCAGTTACTTGTGCAGGGCTCCTCTCGTTCATCTTTCCATGTCAACCTCCCTCGGTTAACTCTCGTTCTCCTTTGACCCCAGCGGTATTAGGGTTTCCGAGGGTGTCCTTCATTTCCCGCTTTAATTTTCCCTTGTTATTCATTTTTGACACTCATTTTCGATTGGTCAGAATTCATCTTTTCTATTCATAGTATCACCTTCCTATTGAACGAGGTCCTAAAATAGGCAGGGTGTGTGTAGCTTCACCGCTTATGGTGCACTTGAATAGTGCTCCACTCTCAAGGGATCACGGCTGGTGAGCTCGGGTGCTGGTGACGCCGAGGGTTTCCCGAGCTGGGTCCGGATTTCCCCTTCTTCCATTGACTTTGGGGCGGACCTTCTCCTCTCTCCCATTTCTGACTGCCTTTCATGGCTTGACCTCTTTCCAAGTCCCTCAATCCTCATTCTTCGAGGGTTGGGGACATTTCCTTTTGCTGTCTTTAATATCCCTTATTCCTGTTTTGTTTAATGCAAAATGAGGTATTCAAAAAGAAATGCCTCGTCCAATGGTTCGGATTCCTCGTAAACATATGGTCCCTTGCTGTAATATTGTGAGATGTGAAGTCTCGTAAATCAAGTAGCCTGGATTGCATAGTTCACCAATCACTGTAGGCTGATTGTGTTGTTCCAGAACCCTTTCTAAAATAAGCATCGGACGCAACTCTTTTCTGTACCTTAATTAGAAAGGAGTTCATCAACCCTCTAACAAGGAACATCAATCTTCCAATTTAATGAACGTACTTACGAAAGGAATGCTGAATATCCATACACACACTTTACACCTCTGAACAGTAACGGAAGGAATGTACTGAAGAAACCAGTTTTCGCAATATTCAATGACGAGGAAGAAATACTGGCACCACTTTGTGGTGACAGGCGACACATTGCGATAGCTAGCCACAGGGTGTCTAAACATCAGTCTACCTGCTTAAAATTCTGACAAATTCCCACGAACTAGCTAATTCTAAAGAGAATACAACCACAAGTTATTTACGATATCTTTTTTTCTTGATGGCTGCGTGGCTAAGCTTGCGTTCACGCTTGCTGTGCCCAAAGTTGCAGGATCGAATCCTGTCGCAGTCAGCTGGCATTTGAGGGTGCGCAAATGTAAGGGAGCCGTATCAGTAGATTTACTTGCACGTTAAAGATCCTTTTCGGGGCCATATAGCACTACGCTCCAGACAAAGGTTTAAAAAAATACCTTCTAATTCATAAATCTACATTTGATGTCAGCTGGTTTAACTGGCATGTGCTAAGTAGACATACATGACAGGAAAGGCTTGCACAGTAGAGCTATTGAAGCGTGCCAGTGTAGAAAACGATAGCCTTGGGCATCAGCATGAGGTGTTAATTGCACCAATTTAATCTCAGTTCCGCCTCTCAAAGCTGATGGCATCCCGTTTCAACCCTTATGCAAGAATTATACATCCTGGGAGAGCCAGGAGTCGAACCGGATTGTTCCCCTCGTTGCGTAGTGGCTAACATTCTTGGCTGTCACCGCGCAGGCCCGGGTTCGATTTGCGGCTCTGCCAATAAATGTAATTCTGGTCCGAGGGCTAGTACGGGGTACACTCATCCTCGTGAGACCAAACCAAGATGAGGTTGGTCTGATTCCTACCTCAGACATGCTGGAAGTGGTTTTCCGTGTTTTCTTCACTTGTACTCCAGGCAAATGTCGGGATATTCCTAAATTTAGGCCACTGCCGCCTCCTTCCCAGTCCTCATCTTACAAATACACACACTAATACAGCCATCACAATAACACGGGTTATATGACAAATTTCACACACACACACAAATACACGGAGTTTCATGTCCACGTTGTCACGAAGCCCGTAAGGAATTAATAACAACAACAACAACATCAACGACGAACTGGATCGTAGTGGCGTCTGCCAAGAATGCTAGCCACTGCACCATAAATTGTCAAGTTGTTGAAAGAAAGAAAGAAAGAAAGAAAAAAAGAAAGAAAGAAAGAAAAAACGATAATAATAATAATGATGTTGGTTTTACATGCCTTTTAACTACAGTGAGTCCGGGAATGTTCTCTGCAGCGCCTACATGCGTCTGCGAGAGCTAGCTACAGAAGTTACGTTGGCAGCATGGCTGCCGTTTGCATCATATTAGCCCTTCACGAATTGATTGCCTGCGGCCGAGATGGGAACTATTCTTTGTTTACTTGTGTCACACGTCAGCCATCTTCGTCGACAGGTACAGTTGTGCGAGTAGGATATGACTTAGCTCAAGTAGCCTCTGTCATCGTTTAACTGTCCGTGGTGACATGAGCTCCTATGACGCGCAATGCTGCTCGACTTATGTGCAGAATGCATTCTTTCATCGCTGTGTTTCCTAATAACTAGCAAACAGTAAACTTTGTTCTCACCACAGCCATTCATAACAGTTGCTGGAAGTGCTGATGACACATCCGCTCGCTAATTGCAATACACACTGACGATTTCGACAGGCTACAGCCCACACGTGTGGGATTCACCCTGTCAAGGTACCAACTAAACCGATGACGCAACCACTCACAGCTGCACGTAACCACTGCGGAGAACATTCTCGGGCTTTTAGAGACGCCGGGGTGCCAAGAATGTTAGCCACTACGCAGCGAGGGGGACAATCCAGTTCGACTCCTGGCTCTCCCAGGATGTATAATTCTTGTATAAGGGTTGGAACGGGATGCCATCAGCTTTGAGAGGCAGAACTGAGATTAAATTGGTGCAATTAACACCTCATGCTGATGCCCAAGGCTATCGTTTTCTACACTGGCACGCTTCAATAGCTCTACTGTGCAAGCATTTCCTGTCATGTAGGTCTACTTAGCACATGTCAGTTAAACCAGTTGACATCAAATGTAGATTTATGTATTCGAAGGTATTTTTTTAAACCTTTGTCTGGAGCGTAGTGCTATATGGAAGTGAGATGTGGACTTATTGAGAAGTAGAAAAGAGGAGTTTAGAAGCATTTGCAATGTGGTGCTACTAGGGAATGATGCATGCAGATTAAGTAAAATTTATTAAAAGTGTAGGTACTATAAATTTGATTAGTAATAAAATGTCTTTGGAGAGTAAAATTTTTCAATTTTATAAAAAATATATTTTTGCCCACCCCCATCTTCTGGGAAGTGGAGGCAATCTCAAGGGGGAATTGAGATGCAGTAACAAAGAGCGATTTCCTGCGAGTGCTAATAAAGAGAAGGGGTAGGTTTGTAGGGCACATAGTACGTCACCCAGGAAGAGGAAAATTAGTTATGGAAGAAAGAGTCGAGAACAAGAACTGTAGGGGTAGATCAAGGTGTTAAACAGATGGTCTCACAAGTAGGGTGTTGGGTGCGGTTGCTGTATATAGATGAAATGATTAACTCAGTCTAAAGAACGAAAACTCCAACACACACAACACGATTTCCCACTAGCCTACTGTGGAGGTCTTTCTTCCCATACAGTATGTCCCTTTGAGCGTTCGCGCATTCATCAGCGCTGACCTTTCATCACCACACTTCCCGTTAGGTCCTCAATGACAGCCAGAACAATTAGCGAGAACCGTATATCCTTTCCAGTGTCACTCAACTAACTTGGGAGAGCAAGCACGCTTCATGAAATACAGTAATACAGTGAGAGCCTTCTCTACAGAAGAGAAGCTCGCATGCACCGTGTGACGGCAGGGGCACTTTGGCTAGCCGCCTGTCGAGCAAGGCACTAGCAGTAGCGTAGCGCCCAACTAAATCAACACATTTACACTTTTTAACATATTTAATAACGGTAATCATCATTGAAAATAAAATTCTTCCAGTCGACCGACCGGGTCAGAGAATGGAATGAATGAAATCCCCATCTAGCGGCGAAGATATGAACTGTGCCGGCTGCCGAAAGCTGTCGCACTCACCTGGGGAAATGATTAAATGAATGACAGATTTATTTTTTTATTTATCGTATGGCTTTTATTGCTGGGAGTGTCCGAGGACATGTTTGGCTATCCTGAGTCTGTAGCTTCTTCCAGCGGACACCCTTAGGGTAAGCTACAAGTTCCGTTCAATTTCAAGTAGTTCCAACTTTCGCCACCAGATATCAGTGATACCTAGTGGTGAAAGTTGGAACTTTGATAGAGCGTTCCGATGAAATCTAACCTAACAATTTAGTTTCACACAAGTTTAGTCTGTAGAAGGATCTTTTAAATGCCATAAATATATGACATGGGACCGCCGGCTTTACTTCTCCTCCGAAGGAAGGCATACTGAAGGATTTTTAACGCTTTTAAAAAATCCGACGACTTCGGCCGGGTTTGAACCCGTTATCTTGGGCACAGCAGTTCAGCATGCTACCGACTACGCCACCGAAGCTGCTATGAATGACAGATGAAATGAAATGACAGTGGAGAGTGTTGCTGGAATGGAATTTGTGATAGGGAAAACTGGATTACCCGGAGAAAAACCTGTTTGCCTCCGCATTGTCCAGCACAAATCTCACATGGAGTGACCGGGATTTGAACCACGGACCCGGTGGTGAGAGGCCGGCGTGCTGCCGCCTAAGCCACGAAGGCTCACTTAATATAATCACCATTACTTACATAAATTTCAGATTAGTTGCTGGAAATACTGTCCTTCATTTTCTCAACACATATTGCAGCAACGTAGGAAGTTTCGGTACGGTGGCTGTAATTCACCCTCACTGATATTTCATATCAGTGCAGTTATTTCGTTCTCGAGAGCATCCAGAGTATGGTTTTGTTTCTCTACACCTATTGTTTGAGGTTCCCCCACAAGTAAAAATCGCACGGCGCAGAAACATACAAGCACATTTACTGGGAGACTTCTTCTTGAGAAGATAAGTTTTCACTAGGAAAATTTGATGTTTAGTTCTATACCTAACCAGCGGGCCAAAAACGTGGTAATCACTAGGGTCGAGGTCCGGACTGTTGGTGGGTGGTCCAGACTCTACCAGTTAAATGACCAGAGCTTGTTGTCGGTTCTGGTTGCCACATGTGAACTTGGCTACAAGACGCCACCGCCACCGATTCTGATGCTAGACCACATGTGGCAACCAGAACCAACAACAAGCTCCTGGTCATTTCACTGGGAGAGTCTGGACTACTTACCAGCAGTCCATACCTCACCGCTAGTGATTTCCACGGTTTTGGTCCACTGAAGAAGCTCCTGGCAGAAAAGCAATTCACGTGCAACGATGACGCCAAGACAGCAGTCCGACGATGGTTCCACAGTCAGCCGGCTGAATCTACCACAGGGGCATCTCAAATTTAGTGCTGCGATGGGACAAATGTCTGAACAAATGTGGAGACTATGTGGAAAAATAGTGTAAAGTACGTAGAACAGTACGTGAAATGAAAATCCACAGCCTGCTTCCAGTCTCCGACCTTGTCAGGAATGGAATGAATGAAGCCCCCATCTAGCGGCGAGGATATGAAATGTGCCGGCTGCCGAG
The DNA here is from genome assembly GCA_946902985.2 of Meconema thalassinum. Taxonomy (NCBI): domain Eukaryota; kingdom Metazoa; phylum Arthropoda; class Insecta; order Orthoptera; family Tettigoniidae; genus Meconema; species Meconema thalassinum. The sequence goes on from OX336392.1 coordinate 354,039,672, forward strand.
GCCTGACGCACTCCTCTGGGGCAATGATTAGATGAATGACAGATGAAATTAAATGATAGTGGAGAGTGTTGCTGGAATGAAATGTTGACAGGGAAAACCGGAGTACCCGGAGAAAAACCTGTCTGCCTCCGTTTTGTCCAGCACAGATCTCACATGGAGTGACCGGGGTTTGAACCACGGACCCAGCGGTGAGAGGCCAGCGTGCTGCCGCCTAAGCCACGGAGGCTTCCACGTAGAACAGTACGTATATAATGTAATTACCTTACGTTTTTTTTTTGCTAATAAAAATAGGGGCAAAAACTTTTCGATCCGCCCTCGTATATACATATTTTGACACTTTCAGTGCATAGGTTATAGTTAGAGCCCTGCACGGATAAACAAAACATTATCTGTATCCACCCCGTATCCGCACGCTTGTTATCCTCATCCGCCCCGCATCCGCACGCTTGTTATCCTCATCCGCCCCGCATCCGCACGCTTGTTATCCTCATCCGCCCCGCATCCGCACGCTTGTTATCCTCATCCGCCCCGCATCCGCACGACTGTTATCCGCATCCGCCCCGCATCCGCACGACTGTTATCCTCATCCGCCCCGCATCCGCACGCTTGTTATCCTCATCCGCCCCGTATCCACACGACTGTTATCCTCATCCGCCCCGCATCCGCACGCTTGTTATCCTCATCCGCCCCGCATCCGCACGCTTGTTATCCTCATCCACCCCGTATCCGCACGCTTGTTATCCTCATCCGCCCCGTATCCGCACGCTTGTTATCCTCATCCACCCCGTATCCGCACGACTGTTATCCTCATCCGCCCCGCATCCGCATGACTGTTATCCGCATCCGCCCCGAATCCGCACGCTTGTTATCCTCATCCGCCCCGTATCCGCACGCTTGTTATCCTCATCCACCCCGTATCCGCACGCTTGTTATCCTCATCCGCCCCGTATCCGCACGCTTGTTATCCTCATCCGCCCCGTATCCGCACGCTTGTTATCCTCATCCGCCCCGTATCCGCACGCTTGTTATCCTCATCCACCCCGAATCCACACGCTTGTTATCCTCATCCGCCCCGTATCCGCACGCTTGTTATCCTCATCCACCCCGTATCCGCACGCTTGTTATCCTCATCCGCCCCGCATCCGCACGCTTGTTATCCTCATCCGCCCCGCATCTGCACGACTGTTATCCTCATCCGCCCCGTATCCGCACGCTTGTTATCCTCATCCGCCCCGCATCCGCACGACTGTTATCCTCATCCGCCCCGTATCCGCACGCTTGTTATCCTCATCCACCCCGTATCCGCACGCTTGTTATCCTCATCCGCCCCGTATCCGCACGCTTGTTATCCTCATCCACCCCGTATCCGCACGACTGTTATCCTCATCCGCCCCGCATCCGCACGCTTGTTATCCTCATCCGCCCCGCATCTGCACGACTGTTATCCTCATCCACCCCGTATCCGCACGCTTGTTATCCTCATCCACCCCGTATCCGCACGCTTGTTATCCTCATCCGCCCCGTATCCGCACGCTTGTTATCCTCATCCGCCCCGCATCTGCACGACTGTTATCCTCATCTGCCCCGTATCCGCACGCTTGTTATCCTCATCCACCCCGTATCCGCACGACTGTTATCCTCATCCGCCCCGCATCCGCACGCTTGTTATCCTCATCCGCCCCACATCTGCACGACTGTTATCCGCATCCGCCCCGAATCCGCACGCTTGGTATCCGAATCTACTGACATAAAAAATAATATTTTTTAATTTATTAGTTAAAGTATGAAAGCAACACATTCAGACATTTGAGGAGAAATTCGTTCCCCTAGGCTGTGTGTGTCATGTGTTCAGTATGTTTAAAATGAATATTATACAACCCTTTTCAGTTCAGAGTGTTAATGATATAATTTGAATGAGATTAGCTTAAATCATCATTTTACATTTGTCATGGAAAGAAGAGACAGTCAGTCTTAAAGACTGGACTTTATATCATTTTAAATGTTACGAATGCTGAAAAATGATAGAAAGGCTGGAGGTTTCGAGCGAGCGCGCGGTGAAAGGAGGGATCTGGCTGGATGACGTCACGTTCGCCGTGTCGTTGCCTTCTCGTAAATGTCGCCAGAGCTCACCAGTGAACTCAGTACACATGCACCAAGCGGTACTATGACGTCACACACCTCAGTGCATTCTCGGTACATTTCGTGACGTTGCCGTAACGTAACGACGAAGTCGACTAGATCATTTAAAATGATAAAAACATGATATGTCACTCATAAACATCTGAGTCCTAGTAATCATATTAAGCAACTTCGGATTGCATTCTAAACAAGAAGTTCCGTGACGAACTAAAGAGACTACTTTTCTTAAAATTTAAGATTCATGCCAATGATTAATCTATATGGATCCATCTAGAATAATGACGAAATAAAGTAGGTAATATCGAAATTTCTAATTAGTTCGAAATACTGTATGCCTGGCAAAATGTAGCCTAATAGAGCACTACAGTTGGCAGCCCTGGTGACTGAATATATTCTTAGTTCCATCTCTTAAGGTACAGAATACAAAATTTGGTTGAAGTCCAATGAATAGCATGGACGTTACATGAAGTTAAACATTCGATCTAACAGCGCGCGTAAATTCATGTTGGCAACAATGCCATGCATGTAATGGTCAGAAATAATCTGAAATAACATGATCTATTGTTGTGCCAATTTTGAATGAAATCCATTAGATAGTATAGAAGTTACATGCATTTTAAAATTGGACCTATCAGCAGGCTTAGACTCATGTTGGCAGCACTGACGTATATTAGTTACTCCAAATTCACCTAGAAAGCCAGGTACTATACGTGTGCAAAGTTTAGAGCTATTGGCTTGCATACTTTCTGATATATTGATATTAGGGTAACAACAATAGAGACAGCACATATTGAAAGTTGGCAGCCCTGGCTGCTCTTAAGAATACGCATAGTCATATCTGTTATGGTACACATAGCACATACGAAATTTGGTTGAAATCCAAATGATAGTATGGAAGTTACATGTATTTAGAGTTGGACCTCTCAGCAGACTTAGAATCATGTTGGTAGCACTGACTTATATAAGTTACTCCAAATTAATATAGAATGTCAGGTACTATACGTGGGCATAGTTTAAAGCTGTCGGCTTACATACTTTCTGATATATTGGTATTTGGATAAAAGAAATTAAGAGCATTTATTAACAGTTGGCAGCCCTGGTGGGTCTTAAGAATACGCTCAGTCATATCTGGTTATGTACACATACAACATACGAAATTTGGTTGAATTCCAATTGATAGTGTAAAAGTTATATGCATTTAAAAATTGGACCTATCAGCAGGCTTATAATCATTTTGGCAACACTGCCATGTATGGCCTCCTGGAAATTAAACTGCAATATTATTATCTATACGTGTGCCAATTTTGAAATAGCTCCCGTTCATACCTTCCAAGATATCCAACATGGAGCTCAAATTTCAATTGCGATTTTTTAGCAGTTGGTAGCACTGACATCATTTTCAAATATGGCCGTGAGATATTCAGGTATAGCTCTTTAGTCCTACCAAATTTTGTTTCGATTGCTCCAGCCGTTTAGGAGTTGATAGGGGGGGGACACATACACAGCCAGACAGACAGACAGAAGGACAGACAGACAGACAGACACACATTTGCCCGATTTCATAAGTCTACATTTTTCTCATTTTTGCAAAATGTGAAAAGTAGGCTAAAAAACTATCCGCGAATTTACTCCAAACATTATCCGCTATCCGCAAAGCCATGCAAACTATATCCGCATGTCGAAAAATGTTGCGGTTATCCACGGGTTTATCCACGGATATCCCATTCGCGCAGGGCTTTAGTTATAGCCCTGGTAATCAAACTTCGAATCCTCCCTCTCATTGTCCTCGATGCGTACCCCGAGACGCTGAAAGCGGCAGGACCTGTAATTACAATGATCACGTTACCAATGGACACAAAGCCGTCTCATGAAAATGATCGCAGGTGGCCGTGTAAACCAGTCAGTGAGGCTGAGAGAATAGAATTATTGGTTTCCGCGCGAACGCGAGTCAGGTGGCCTTGCATTGTGTGCAGTAGCCAGCTGATGGATGGGCTAAGATGTGCTCTTGTTTAACTTCCCTACATGGCCAGGAGCAGGTCTCCCTAGGGAACCATTACCTTCTTTGGAATTGGAGCTGAACCTTGGACCTCAAGAAATTCATATCTACAGTTATTCTCAGCGACACACTGCATCTGCTACCTTTTTGAGTATTGTATGAATGTGATGGATGATCTGTGAAACTGTGTCCGTTTATCAAAGTACTAAATTTTGTTTCATTGTGAACGATTCCTTTGTTAATACCAATTTCTTGTATGCCTTGTGTTTTTTCTACCAGCGTAGCGTTTCAGAGATAATTTGTCGGCTTCGGTGGCGTAGTTGGTACCATGCTGAGCTTCTATGCCCAAGATCGCGGGTTCGAACCCGGCCGAAGTCGTCAGATGCCTTTCGGAGAGGAAGTAAAGCCGGCGGGCCCATGTCATAGATTTATGGCATGTAAAAGAACCTTCCACTAACTAAACTTGACTGAAGCAAAATTTGTAGGTTAGGTTTGATTAATGCTCTTAAGTTCCTACGTTCGTCACCAGGCGCTGGTTGCGATAGCATCTAGTAGTAGCCAAGTTCACAGTTAGGTGTCGTGGACGGTAGCATTTGGTAGCGGAAGTAGGAACTGCTTGAAATTATTGTCTGCAGTCCTTGCTTGAATTAAAAACAGATAACTCACACTAATACAGTCATCACAATTAACACCGGTTATCAGACCGATTCTACACACACCCAAAGTACACGGGGCTACATGACCGCGTTGTCGCAGCCCCTAATCTAAGCAACCAACCAACCAACCATCAGAGATAATGCTAAGTTTAAACATTTTCTTTGTTAGCCAATTGTCATCTGTTCTGTAGTGACCATACAATTTCCGTATTCTTTTTCTGATGAAATCCGTGATTCTTTTAATACTTTGATAGCTTTCATGTGGCTTTGTGTACATCCAATCCCAGTTTTCATAATTATTTTTGTCGAAAGTATATTCTCAGAATTGTTTGTCTTTTAATTCTCGATGTTTTTGTTGCTGTTGCTTTATTTGAGGTGCGTGGACAACGCGGTCATTAAGCGCGGTGTACTTGAGTATGTGTAAAATTTGTTTCTTAACCTGTGTTATTGGGGTGTCTGTAATAGTGCAAGTATTTGTAATTCAGGTGAGGTTGGGATGGAGGCGCATGTGTCTTTAAGTTAAAAACCATCCAGACATTTGCCTCAAGTAGAAGTGGGAAACCACGAAACAACACTTACGGGATGGCTGGGATAGGAATCGAAGCCACCTTTTCCCACTTTTTCCTCACGTAGCTGAGTGTACCCCGTTCCAATTCTCAGACCAAAATTAGATTTCTTAGCAGAAACACGAATCGAACTCTGGGCCGTCAGTCATGAATGCTAGCCACTACCACACGAGATGGACACGATGTTTCTTAATTTATGTGCCCCAACTATCAAAGTTTCATATTATTATTATTATTGTTACTAGTATATAATTATTGTTATTAATATTGCATCTCTATCTGAAAAGTTCAAACCGTCTCTATCACCATTCACAAAACCGTTTGAAACTGACAATGTGATGCTGGTGCTAACGAACAGGCTATCAATATTGTGTGCATACTTCCAACCAGACCTAACAGAAGTAGACATTATAGACGAATTAGGCACAGTAATGTCGATAGTACCTACCACAAATCCGATAATGATAGCCGGAGACTTCAACTGCCGCATTGATGTCCCATGCAGGAAAACAAACGCGTTACTTGAATACTTAGAAGAAGAGGGCTTTTCCTTAACGAACAAAAGTGATGAGAAGACATACATAGCTTTCAATGGCACAAGCACGATAGATCTCTTATTCATAAGCAACGACATAGAAATATTGCATCAAGAAGTACTATCCAATGTTGTAGCAAGAAAACACCTCCCATTAGCAACCACCCTCTCAGTTAACATCAATATAAACATTCAAAAAAGCTCCAGAACCCCTATTTCGCGGAAAATAGACATGAACAAATTGAGCACTATAGACATGGAAGGAATCACGAACATAATCAAATCTGGAAACATAGACGCCGCGCTAACACTGATCGAGAATCATATCAAGGACGCAACTCCTAAGATAGGTCAAAATACAAGAAGAGCAAAACCATGGTTCACTACCGAATGTTACCAACGGAGGAAGGAGACGCTAGCAGCATTACACAAGATAAAAAGGGCAAGTCCACATACAGCACTACAAGAGTATGTCGAGAAAAGAAGATATTATAAGGAGGTAGTTAAAAGAGCAAAGGAAAGCTATCGACAATTGAAGGAAGCTCAACTAATACAGGAGGCTGAAACAAACCCTTTCTCAGCCCTAAATCCCAGAAGACCCAAATTCCCAAAGGACATTCCTATGACAACGTGGATTCAGCATCTTACAGCAACCCTACAAGCGCGGGACACCAGACCTATTCAGGTTAGCAACCCTTCTCAACTACCAGTGCCGATCACGGCACAAGATGTCCTAATTGAGATAAACAACTGCGCAGAAAAGAAAGCATGTGGTCCAGATACTATTCACTACGAGCACCTGAAGATGACAGCTCCGCTGTTAAAAGGGCTATGGGCAGAGCTCATGAACGAATGTTTACTTCAAGGTCACATACCGTCAAACTGGAGAACCTCGACTTTGAAGATGCTATATAAAGGAAAAGGTAATACAGGAGACCCAAATTCCTATCGTGGTATCGCTTTGGAAAACACAATCTTTAAGATCTTTACGAAAATACTCACTAGAAGACTCACAGATTTAGTTGACAACAAGATACCTGAAGAACAGTTTGGCTTCCGGAAAGGAAGGAATACACTACAAGCCGTTAACTGTCTTTTAACGAATGTAGAAGACGCGCTAAGACAGAAAAGAGGAAAGCTATATGCAGTATTCGTCGACTACACCAAGGCGTTTGATCTAGTGAGTAGAAACACTTTGCTCAGGAAACTTGAAAATATGATCGGAAAAGAACATTACCTTTTTGGGATAATAAGGGACATTCTCCACAAAAACAGCCTACAAATAGATGACAGTATAGTTCAATCAGAACGAATAGAACAAACAAATGGTGTACTTCAGGGTGACCCTTTGAGTCCGTTACTATTTAACATCGCTACAGCTGATGTCATTGAGGCTATTTACCTTGAGGGAGCGAAAATTTACATCTACGCGGATGATATGGTTGTGGCATCGACATCAAAGGAAACCTTGCAATCGTCCATTGATAAACTTACCACATGGGCTCAAGAAAATGATATGACGATAAACTGCACCAAGACAGTAATGCTGGCATTCCGTAAAGGCGGGAAACTATCCGCAGATGAGCATATACTACTAAATGGAGAACCCCTAGTCAATGTAAATCATTTCAAATACCTAGGAGTAGTAATGCAAATGCAAGGGAACGTATTCACGCGACATGTCAGGGATAGAACAACATCCGCCATAAAAGCAATGCAAGACATAATGCAACTGGGAAATCTATCTTTACAAACCGCAATGAATTTATTCAGAACGAAAATAACTCCAATAGTGACATACGGCATTCAAATGACTTGGGATCATTTGACACAAAGTAACCTTCGAGAGATAGAAAGAGTTAAGTCTACTTTTCTAAAGAAAATTCTGCACTTATCAAAATACACGCCATCTCGTCTAACGTACGTACTAGCAAGGGAGACTTTCTTCATAGAAGACCTGCGTTTGGAGAACTCCCTACCATCAACAGTGCAATACCAGAGACTGATCGAAGAACTAAACCTCAAGCGTAATGACATATGGCCTGATTTCTATTCCACAGAAGCTCTTATGTCGACGGACTGGATGAATGCCAACTTTGAACTGCGGCATACGATCACCCGTTTTGCAGTCCACGGTTTTCATTTTAAGATATGCACAGCAAGAGGATTTCATGACCCAGGCCCCCAATGCACCTGCTCTCTGTGTGGTAGTGCTTGTGATAGATATCACGCCATTTCCTGCGCCCAGAGGAAAGTATCGCTAACACGCTTCTGCTGCGAATAACTATATATATAGCAAAGAACCTGTCAGACACTTTGTATATAGACACTTTGATGAGTAAGATTTAAGTTATTAGTATTAGTTTTGTATCTCTGTATGGCTATTTGCTGCAATAAATGATTATTATTAAAAGTTCGGTGAATGGGTCTATATTACGAACGGATTGTTGACTTACCTGAAACAGCTATTACTATCCTTTGAAGTAATCCCTGTGGATGGTTATGCACTTCTTAGAACGGCTGTACAAGTTCTGCCATATTCTTCCTGAGGGATAGCCTTCAGTTGGGTCGTCACATTACGTTGGATGTCCAATATGTCCGAAAACCTCTGGCCCTTCAGGGCTTTTCGGCGACCCTAGACCCTGATACTCCTTGCTTTGATGCTTGGCTTCAAGGTCGTACCTCAACACCAAGTCTCGTCACCCGTGACGATGGTTATCAGGACCATTTCATTCCACGGAACATTCACCCTTCTCACTGCCACCCGTCGAACAGGTGTGCACGTTAGGTAGCATAAATTCACCCTCCTTACTGCCGCCCGTCTATCAGGTGTGCAAGGCAGGTTGCATAAATTCACGTTTCTTTCTTGCTTTCAATTTAGGGTTCTGACGACCCAAACTGAAGGCAATTCCTAAAGAAGACTATGCCAGGAGTTTCCAGGATTTGTTCAGTCGTTCTCAGGAGTGCATAGCCTAACCATCCACGGGGATTACTTCGAAGGACATTAACGGCTGTTTCATGTAAGCCAACAATCCATTCGTAATATAGCCCATTCACTGAACTTTTTAGACAGAGGGTGTATTATGATTATTATTATTATTATTATTATTATTATTATACTAATATTATCACAATTAACTTATTATTGTTTCCATATTTGAATTGAGTCTCTATGGACTGCCAGTTAACAAATAATTTAATTTGTGTCTGTGTCTTGCTGTTCTACCGGCCTTCACATCCTCCGAGTATTTATTGAGTCCATCGATCAGTGCCTTCTTTCGTGCTTCTGGTAGAAACCCTCTCTCCATCTCCTGGACTAAGATTCCACTGAAAAATTTGGATAGTTTTTAACAATTTGTCGAAATTCAACTCTGTCGTGGATTTTCGTTTCTGGAATGCCAAATTGCATCAGGTCTTTCTCGCATTCTCCAATTGGTTGACTTTGGCTTTGTGAAATTCCAGATTTTTTATTCAGTCAGCCATCAGTCATACGGAAGATAAGCCGTAGAACAGCAATCTTTTATTTTTCATGAATGATACATTTGGTTCTGTCTTAGTGTATAGTTCTTAATTGGATCTCAATTGTACCTGACCAACAACCAATCCGTTTCCTAAAATCTTCCTTAATATCCTTATTATTGTTATCACTAATATTTTTCTTCTTCTTCTTCTTCTTCTTCTTCTTCTTCTTCTTCCCTATTAGGAATATTCTACAATACAGTAGTTTTCCTTCAACCCAAAAATACTCTACTCCACAAATTTCGGTATTCAGCATCTTCCTAAGTTAAGCCTCTGGTAGCCATGCTTCTCTTTACACCATCCATCCATTGTTCTTTTGGTTTACCCTGTTTTCCGTTTGCGTTCAGCTTGCCAATGTAACATTAAATTTGGAATTCTACTAGTCTGCATCCTTTTCACATGTCCAAACCATTGTAATCTTCTTTCTTCAACCACTTTTGTTTACCTGCATAATTTCTCTGAATCTCGTATTTCTAATTTTATCCAATCTTGAAACGGCAGTATATTTATTTGTTTATAACGTGCGTTTGAAACAAATACTGCTGTATATACAGGATGATAGCCTCTTACAGAAATGTGTCACCTTGAACCCGCATAACAACAAAGCCAGTCGGGTGGTCTATACACATGGGGCGATCACAAGTAACCGACCGTAACAAATAAGCATTCTAAAGAAAGAAAAAGAAGAATGAAGTTTGTAGTTTTACGTGACCGTTAATCTTGCGATCATGACCTTCTTTTTACGTGGAATCCGAACCACGGGACATAGCATTTCACTTTGAAAATCTCATTTCCATTGGTCGGGAATCGAACCGGGTTCGCAGTGATGAGACGCAAATACCTTGACCATTGCGCTACCACGCCCCTAAAAAGAAATATAATTACCCGCAGCAGTGACGAATTACATTCTGATTTCATTAATACTAATTTGTTTGAAAGTGAGTTTAAATGAATAAACCAGACGATAGTCCCTGCCAGAACTACATCGCATCAAACCCGCACACCAATGAAGCCAGGCGGGTGGTTTATACACATCTCGTATACATCCGCTAGGTATTATTATTATTGCTATTTTATTATTCCGTGCCGTAGCAGGCATGTTAGGTACGTATTGCACTGGCAAAGCATCACCGGAGACACGGTATAGCGACCTGTGTCTTGTGTTGTGCTGCAGTGTGCGATAACGCGAGGCGATTACTCGTCCTGAGCTTATCTCACGTACATACCTGAGAGTTTACTTTCTCACAGAGCACGCCTTGTAGCGAAAGTAAGTAAAGTAACTTGTGTTACACACCAGCTGTTCTCAATTTCAACTCTTCATTACTCTACTTCCTTCATGCTGTGCAATTTGTGGTCAGTATTATAAGGTTCATAATACAGTATTTATAGCGTTCTGAAATTGTTTTCACTTTTAATAACTCTCGCGGCGTAGCTTTCATAACACAGCTGTGATGTAGGTGGCGGGGAGGGGGGGGGAGGTGGCTGCAGCAAGTCTGGAGATCGGAGGTTCGAATCCCGGTGCTGACATTTGCCATCCTGTACCAAGTTTTCTCCCACCAGGAAAATGATGGGATCACAACTTACTTCTAGCTATGGGGCACCAACCCCAGTTACATGCACACTGATATAGTGTGACAACTATCATTCTGTCAGCAGCTTATTATGTTCCGAATTCCAGCTAATTCGCTGTCACCCCTAATGAAAAATAAACAAAAGGTTTATAGCACTATTCAGGAGTCACGTTTTTGAAAGGAATGGAAAATACATACAGTAAAATTAATCACAATGTATCTTCAATATTTGCTCAGCAACATTTAACCCTAGTTAGTATGAGTAGACCAAGTGACAATAACAGCATGGCGTAGCAACAGTTAACTGTTGTTGTTTGATTCTTCAGTCTTTTGACTGGTTTGATGCAGCTCTCCATGCCTCCCATTCCTAAGCTTATCGTTTCATCTCTACATAGATACCACTCCCTACATCCGATACAATCTGTTTAACATATTCTATCCTTGGTCTACCCCTACAGTTCTTGTCCTCGGCCCTTCCTTCCATAACTAAGCTTGCTATACCTGGGTGTCTTAGTACGTGTCCTACCAACCTATCTCTTCCTCTTCATTAGCAGTCGCAAGAAAAACATCTTTCCTCTCCCACTAGTCTTAATACCTCTTCGTTTGTAACCCTATCTACCCATCTGATCTTCATCATTCTCCTGTAACACCACATTTCAAACGCTTCAATTCTCCTCTTTTCTGCTGCACCAATAGTCCAAGATTCACTTCCATAGAGTGCCATGCTTCAGTTAAAGGCCTTGGAAAATGACTTCCTAATACCTAAATCTATATTCGATGTCAACAGATTCCTGTTCTGTAGAAATGCTTTCTTTGCATGAGCTAACCTGCTTTTTATATCCTCTTTAATTCGTCCATCACTGGTTATTTTGCTTCCTAAGTAACAGAAGTCACCTACTTCCTTTAGTCTTCCACCTGCCAATTTGATGTCCATAGAGGTTTCTGATTTATTTCGGCCGCATTCCAATATTTTTGTTTTACATTTATTAATTTTCATCATGAATTCTGTCCTCATGACGTAGTCCATACCATTCAAAAACTCATTCAAATCCTCAGGTGCGTTGGCCAAGATGACTATGTCATCGGCATATCTCAGAGTTGAAATTATTTCTCCTTGAATCTTGACTATTTATGTATTTGTGATAATAGAACCCCATTTTATCACGTTCTAGCAATCCGCTCCGGCTTCGCCTGGTATTGTAACGGTTTACCCAACGTAAGCTTAAAAGGCGCACGGACGGCAGGTTTTTCTTCGACTCGATTTACTGAAATCGTTACTGCTCGACGTCCTTTGGTCATAAACGATTTGTTTTTATACAGAAACCTTCCTCGAGAAATCCTTTACAGAATGGTGAAAATCACATCAAAATCCATACCATGGTTCTCGAGATTACCCGTTACATCCAAGAATCGGGGACTTTTATACTAGTATGTAGATATTTGAATATAGCGAATGTTCGATAACTCGAAGTAATTTTTATTTCCGAAAGCACTTCGAGATATCGAAGTTCGACGGTATTTATCTCCGCGGTGATAGTCACAATACCATGAGGTGAACCACTGTAATTTACCTCCCAGCCTCGCTCAACACGTATCTCTTCGGTTAGTGTGTCTCATGACATGTAATACATGATATAATATCCGAGCTAACGGGAGCTGCATTCAGATATTATGTTACATCTCACTGGGAATATCGAGTTATATCATTGTGCATGCTATCAGTCAATAGTATTGTGTGAGTTATGTATCCATTTCAAGGACTTAGGGCATCATGGTCATCAGAATGCACGCATTTTGATGACGTGTGAACTTTTAATTGGTTCACCACACACATTACCGACATATGCTCGCTAAAGCGGAGGTTTAGGTCATGGGGCCAAGCTCTCTGCTGACTCGGTAGACACGTGGGTTCGAGCCCTACCGTCGGCCGTCATTGAAGAGGTTTTCCGTGGCTTCCCGTTTTCAACACCAGTCAAATGCAGGGACGGTACATTCTGACAGGCCACGACCACTTCCTTCCACATCCTTGCATAGTTTCATTCATCTTCATATTCCATCTCTAATCCCGGCGTGCAAGTCTCCCACGGGCGTCAACTAGAAAGACCTGCACTCGGCCTCTCAGGAGGCCACATCTCATAAAAAAAAAAGAGAATCACACACATTGCAAACGTATACATAAATCCTGATCTAGTTCCCACATTGTAGGAATACTAATTTATCACGCCATTCTTAAATTTTAATATTTTTCTAAAAGTTTACATCATTATTTGGTAATTTCATGGAATTTATTCGACTATTTTATACTTTATTAATAATTTTCTCACTATCGTGTTGGAAGACATGTTTTTCATTGTTGCCTTAGTGATCAAAATTTAATGTTTTCAGTCAGTCAACACGATTGTACCCAATTGTAATGGGAAAAGAGAAAATTGACATGAAATTGACTGGATGAACAGTTTCAATCGTCAAGCGATCATCGTCAGATCCATTACAATTTATTATTTGTTTATTTATTTATTTGTTTGTTTATTTATTTATTTGTTTATTTATTTATTTATTTATTTATTTATTTATTTACTGCGGTTGTCATTTCGAGTGTGTTATAAAATGTCGAATTTAAAGCCATTTAGGAATGAGCATTTCAAACAAACAATTTCGGAATTTAGCGAGGATATTTTTTCTACCGATGGAGAAAATCATTTCTGCGAAATCGGCTATGTGAAGTCAAAGTTGATGTTTGTATTTCTCTGAGTGTTGACATTAATATACGGTACTACTCGATGAGTCCCGTAAATTGGTTGTAAAATTTCATTTAAACTTTAAAGTCTCTTTTTTTTAGTTTTTGGGTCATTTCATTCAATTTTTGCAGTATTTTGTAGATCAGTTTTTAAACATTTTTCGGCCATCAAAATCCTGCCCCTGGTCATCAGCCTCCTGTACTTGAGTGTGACCAAGTGAGGTCAATATGAAATATGAAAGTGAGGAGCCCAGCATAAGTAACTGGAAGCAATGTCGTGCTCAGCTGGTGTCCCATGGTTGCCAACACATGTATAGTTCTGCCGCACTCCTTTGTACACAGGGTGAACGTAAAATGTCGCACTTGGAGATCAGCACGCGGTTCCTCATCCAATTGCAAGAAAAAAGTTTCTATAGCAAGATCGGATCGGGTGCTGTGTAAAACCACAAGTATGAAAGCGAGGAGCTGGCAACACTGTCACATACTGAAGCGCATCGGAATGTACAGAGAAATGTGTATCATCCCGCGATACCGTACTAGTTGTCTCAGCTCACTGACTAGCCTGCTGGGTTATCAAACCCACAAGCACCATGAAGCTACGGTTCGAATCTACGTCATTAGCCTACTTTCGATTTTTGCAAAAAATGAAAGTAGACTTATGAGATCAACACAGGGCGAAAAAAGTGTGTCTGTCTGTGTGTGTGTATGTGTGTGTGTGAGTCTGTGTGTGTGTGTGTGTGTCTGTGTGTGTGTCTGTCTGTGTGTGTGTGAGTGTGTGTACTCTGAATGTCTGTCCCCCCTATCAATTCGAACACGGTGAATGCGAATTGAACGAAATTTGGTACAAAGGTAGCACTAGCAAAGGACACCTCAGTGTCATATTTTATATCGCCGCCATCTTGACGGAAACGTAATGGCGGCCACACAAATGTTCAAAGCTTAAATCAAATTACGACTAACCTAATCATCCGATCTCTACCAAATTTTGCAACAACATACCTTAATGGGGGGAGCATCCTTTGACCAAACCAATAGGCCATAAGCTTAATAGTTTGCGGATGGCGGCCATCTTTGTGTGAAAATCGATTCCCCCTATTAATTCGAACACGGTGCAACCGAATGGAACGCAATTTGGTACAGAGGTAGTACTAACAAAAGGCACCTCAGTGTCATGTTTAATATCACCACCATCTTGACGGAAACGTAATGGCGGCCACACAAATGTTCAAAGCTTAAATCAAATTACGACTAACCTAATCATCCGATCTCTACCAAATTTTGCAACAACATACCTTTATAGGGGGAGCATCCTTTGACCAAACTAATAGGTCATCAGCGTAATAGTTTGTGGATGGCGGCCATCTTTGTGTGAAAATCGATTCCCCCTATTAATTCGAACACGGTGCAACCGAATGGAACGAAATTTGGTACAGAGGTAGTACTAACAAAAGGCACCTCAGTGTCATGTGTTATATCGCCGCCATCTTGACGGAAACGTAATGGCGGCCACATAAATGTTCAAAGCTTAAATCAAATTACGATTAACCTAATCATTCGATCTCTACCAAATTTTGCAACAACATACCTTTATAGAGGAAGCATCCTTTGACCAAATGACTAGGTCATTAGCCTAATAGTTTGCGGATGGCGGCCATCTTTGTGTGAAAATCAATTCCCCCTATTAATTCATACACGGTGAAACCGAATGGAACGAAATTTGGTACAGAGGTAGCACTAGCAAAGGGCATCTCAGTGTCATGTTTCATATCACCGCCAAATTGACAGAAACGTAATGGCGGCCACACAAATGTTCAAAGTTTAAGTTAAATTACGACTAACATAACCATCCGATCTCTACCAAACTTTGCAACAACATTCCTTTATGGAGGGAGCATGCTTTGACCAATTTAATAGGTTATTAGCCTAATAGTCTGCGGCTGGCGGCCATCTTTATGTCAAAATTGATTCCCCCTATTAATTCGAACACGGTGGAACCGAATGGAACGAAATTTGGTACAGAGGTAGCACTAGCAAAGGGCACCCCAGTGTCATGTTTTATATCGCCGCCATCTTGACTGAAACGTAATGGCGGCCACACGAATGTTCAATGCTTAAATCAAATTACGATTAACCTAATCATCCGATCTCTAGCAAATTTAGCAACAACATACCTTTATGGAGGGAGCATCCTTTGACCAAACTAATAGGTCATCAGCCTGATATTTTGCGGATGGCGGCCATCATTGTGTGAAAATCGATTCCCCTTATCAATTCGAACACGGTGAAACCGAATGGAACGACATTTGGTACAGAGGTAGCACTAGCAAAGGGCACCTCAGTGTCATGTTTTATATCACCGCTATCTTGACGGAAACGTAATTGTGGCCACCCAAATGTTAAAAGCTAAAATGTAATTACGACCAACCTAATAATCTAGTCTCTACCAAATTTTGCAACACCATATCTTTATGTGGGAAACATATTCAGACCAAACTGCAAGAACATCAGCCCAATAGTTTGCAGATGGTGGCCAAGTATGTGTGCAAATCGATTCCCCCTATCAATTCAAACACGGTGAAACCGAATTGAACGAAATTTGGTACAGAGGTAGCACTAGCAAAGGGCACGTCATACTCATGTTTAATATCCCTATAGCACGTAGTATTTCAACAAGCTACTACAACCAACATTCGATCATACTCCTTGAAAAGGACAAAGAGTTATAACAATACCCATGCATTCAGGAGAAAGTAGGCTATATGTTCTTTGCTGAACATCTTGTTGTGTTTTTTTCGTATTACGTCAGTTCCCGTCGTTTAACTGCGTTTGTAAACAAGCATGACATCACATCATTTTGACAGTGTGAGTCGTCTCCGCTGCGTAGAGGTCAGCGTGATTAGTTCCCATCCTGGACGTCCGCGATTCGATTCCCGGCTCTGCCACGAAATTTGAAAAGTGGTATGAGGACTGGTACGGGGTCTACTCAGCCTCGCGTGGTCCAAATGAGTAGAGGGGGCTCGATTCCCACCTCAGCCATCCTCGAAGTGGCTTTCCGTGGTTTCCCACTTCGTCTTCGGGCAAATGCCCGGATGTTACCTACCGTAATGCCACGGCCGTTTCCTTCCCCCTTCCTTGCCTAACCCTCCCACTGTTCCCATCCCTTCATCAGGCCCCCGTTCGCTTTGCAGGTGAGGCCGCCTGCGCGAAGTGCTAGTCACACTCCCCAGTTGTATCCACGACTCAGAGTCCCAAGCTCCAGGACACTGCCCTTAGTGGCGGTAATGGTGGGATCCCTCGCTTAGTCTGTAGAACGATAACGGAAAAAACGGCATGCATGAGTCGACTAACCACGCAGTGCACAACCATAACTGGTCCTGTCAAGTGCATGTAGGTTGGCTTCATGATGGAGTTCACAAACGGTGAATACGTCGATATGCTCTTAGTGTTGGGTTCATCCAATAACCAAGCTTCTGCTGCTGCTCGTGAGTATGCAGCACGGCACCCCCAAAGGCGCCATCCCGATAAAAATGTTTTTCGTCGCCTTGAGCAATGCCTGCGGGGACAGAGGTCGTCCAAAGACTCGATGCACGCCACAAACAGAGGACGCAATTCTGGAAACCGTTCACCAATCACCTCGGCGAAGTACCCGTGATATTGCAAGGCAGTTCCAGGTATCTCAAACACTGGTAGTGGACGTGTTGCACGACGAAGAACTGCATCCATATCATTACACGTTAACTCAACACCAGCAGTCAGAAGACCGCATTCAACGAGTACAGCTCTGTGAATGGCTTTTGCAACAAGTTGAAGATAACGAACATTTTGTCAAGAATGTGATATGGAGTGACGAATGTAGCTTCACTCGGGAAGGTATTTTCAACCATCACAACAGCCATTATTGGTCAGAACACAACCCACATGTCACCCGTGAACGTGTCTTTCAGACACGCTTTGGCATAAACCTGTGGGCTGGAATCGTGGGAGGAATGCTTTTTGGCCCTTACCTATTGCCGGACAAGTTGAATGCCCCCCTTTATCGTACGTTTCTTGGCAATACTTTGCCTGACGCCTTAGAAAACGTTCCACTTGGTGTTCGGCGACAGCTATGGTTTCAGCATGATGGTGCACTGCCACACTTTTGAATGACTGTGCGTAACTATTTAAATGAAGCGTTTCCAGGGAAATGGATTGGTCGTGGAGGTCCAATGTTCTGTCCTCCACGTTCCCCGGAACTTAATCCACTAGATTTTTTATTTGTGGGGACACTTAAAGGAACAAGTTTAAGTACTTCACCCATGGATGTTCATGACTTAATAGCTAGCGTGCATGCTGCATCGGCAATGGTGGATGGAGGTGTGTTGCATAGGGTCTGTCAAAGTATGCTCCAACGAGTGGCGAAGTGTTTGGAAATGCAAGGTGGTCGCTTTGAACATCTGCTGTGACGTGTCCGTTGCTCGTAAGTGTACGTACTGGCTCTGTAAAGATAAGACTGGACGTCAAACGTACATTATGGAATTATGGTGTGTAGCATAATGGGCAATCTAGTGTAGGCTACCTACAATATTGTTTATCTTTGTACCAAATTGGATAGAGACGATGTTACTGTATCCACTATTATGTTCTATTAGCTTAATTTGTGCCATGGACGAAACGAAGGGTCGTTTACGTCGGTAAGGAGTTCATGTTATGTTTGAATGTTTAAATAAAGGCAACTCTAACGGTAAGACATGTAAACAACATAGTGTATTGCATAGTGGAGGTGTACATTGGATGCAATTTGATACATAACTGAAGAACATAATCGGCGTGAACGCGACTCGAACACCGGTGCGTTCGCACAACCGGCATTTATGGCATAACCTCGTCTCACTGAGCTAATGAGACAGCTCCGGCTGAGCGCAGAGTTCCTGCGACCTGTGTTTGGCCACACTGCATGCAGTTACAGCGTTGCCAGAGCCTCTTTTCTTAACACGCATTCCTGTTAAACCTATTGGTTGGACTAGGTTTTGCAAGATAAACTTTTGTCGTGAATTTCGACAAGGAACCGCATGCCGATCTCCAAATGCGGCATTTTACGTTCACCCTGTATAATTTGTCCATTATTATTATTATTATTATTAGTATTATTATTATTATTATTATTATTGTTAATATTATTATTATTATTCCTAGCATTAATCCCTTGCCGGCTCTGCTATTTTGCTATATCTCCTCCACTTCTTTCTGTCGTTGACATCTTCTGGTGTTAGACTAACAGCGTACATGTCAGCCCTGATATTGTCAGTCCACCGTTTTGCAGGTCTTCCACGTGGTCTTGTTCCACCTGGGTTGATGTGGAGTGCTGTTTTTGCAACTGAGTATTTCTGTCTTCTCATGACGTGACCGTACCAGCGTAGACGAGCCTCCCTCACCTTCTCGACAATTGGTGCTACACCAAATCTTCGCCGGACGTCTGTGTTCCTTGCGTGGTCCCATCGGGTCATCCGCATCGACCATCGGAGCATCTTCATTTCCATTGTATGCAAAATTTGCTCATGTTGTTTGGTCATAGGGCAACATTCAGTCCCATAGATTGCTGCTGGGCGTACCACAGACTTATAGACCATTGCCTTTAGATGCAGAGGCACCTTTTTATCACAGGGAACTCCAGTGACTTGTCTCCACTTGAGGCAGGCTGCGTTTACCCACATCCGAGTATTGTTACTGTCTTATCGTTACTACAATTGTTAGACTATTATTATTTATATTATGAATGTAAGTGAAATGTTTCATTTTTATAAGCCCTAATCGTATTGTACGTAGGGCGCTACTGTAAAGGAGCTCTTAAGCTCTAAGTGTACCGTGGAAATAAAATCAATCAATCATTAACGACACGCTCACTTTTGAAACCTAGCTGGGTGGATATGTTTACATTCCATGTCTATGTGGAGCCAGGGCTTTCCCAGCTTGAGGCACAGTGTTGTCAACTCTCCACCGTAACCATTGAGAGCAAGCAGCGAGACTGGAAAGAACTGCGTGCAACCGTGGAACACTGGAGACCTGACAAGCAAGCATGCTATTGGTCAGCAGCAAACAATGATTAATGTCGGCGCATGTTGCTGCCTAACGTGTGAGTTGCCACTCGTTAACGTGGAAAGTGAGAGAACTAAACCACCCAAATTAGAGCTCCTGGAGGAAAAAATAGTTTTGTGTAGGTTATGGCATTCGAAGATGGTGTATTATTTTGTTCTCTTTACGGTAAGACCACCTCATGGTGTAGCGACTAGCGGTCCTGGCTGTTACCCTGGAGGTATGGGTTCGATTACCGGCTCTGCCAAATAATTTTAGTTCGGGTGTGAGGTCTGCAACTGCTTACACTCAACCGAGTTAGGCAAAACTGAGAAAAGGAGGGTTTGATTCCCACCTCAGCCATCCTAGAAGTTGTTTCCCCGACTTCCTCTCCAGACATATGCTGGACTGGTTCCTACCCTAAGGCCATGGCTGCCTCCTTCCAATCCTATCCCCAATTTACAAAAACACACACTAGGACAATCATCACAATAGCACAGGTTATCACACAAATTGCATACACACACCCAAGAATAGATGGCGCTGTTAAACCACGACGTTGCAGGCCATAAAATTAATAATAATAATAATGTTGATGGTTTATCGTCCCTATTAACTACTGGGGCTTAAAGAGGCACCGAGGTGGCGGAATTTTGCGCCGAAAGGGATCTTTAACGTGCCATTAACTCTACTGACACGGTTCCCTCAGATTTAGCCACCCTCAAATGCCAACTGACTGCGTCGAGATTCGATCCCGCTATCTTGGGCTGAGCAGGCGAGAACGTTAACGCTGAGCCACACAGCTAGACCCCCTAAAATGAGCAACAATAACTCTTTAGGGTTGTTTTAATTTTTCTATGGCCTGAAGATATGATGAATGGAAAAGGGAAGATGATTGTGAGATGAAACTCTTCAAGGTTGTCCAGGTTGTGGTTATGCATGGTTGAACACCGGCAAATAATGGAATTAATGATTACGTTGTACCGCGTAGGATGGTTGCGGATACACAGAACGAATAGAGATGACGTGGGTAGCTCGGGCAGGTGGACAAACAAGTCATAAATCATTTACATACTCGCAACGTTCCACAGTGAATACTTTCTTCACCCATCGGGTTTATGTCACTGCCTCAAAATAGAGGCAGGTATGCTATCTTTCCAGGGTTCATCTGTACATTTCAATTCTTTTTATGGTGTCTTCAGTCTTTACACTAGTTTGATGCAGATCTCCGTCCGGCCTGTCCTGAGCTAATCGTTTCATCTCCACATAGCTACCACACCTTACATTTGAGCAATCCGTTTAACACATTCTAATTTTATTGTTTATTTATTTAGCGTATGGCTTTTAATGCCGGGAGTGTCCGAGGATATGTTCAGATCGCCAGAGGCTGTAGCTGCTTCCAGCGGACACCCATGGGGTGAGCTACAAGTTCCGTTCAGTTTCAAGTAGTTCCAACTTTCGCTACCAGATGTCACTGATACCTAGTGGTGATCGTTGGAACTTTGATAGAGCGTTTCAACGTAATCTAACCTACAAATTAGCTTCACAAGTTTAATTAGTGGAAGGTTCTTTTGCATGCCATAAATCTATGACATAGGACCGCCAGCTCTACTTCCCCTCCGATGGAAGGCATACTGAAATATTTTAATGTTCTTAAAATATCTGACGACTTCGGCCGGGTTTGAACCCGCGTTCTTGGGAATAGAAGCTCTGCATGCTACCGACTACGCCACCGAAGCCGCTAACCTTGGTCTGCCTCTACAGTTCTTGCGCTCGATCATTCCTTCCATAACTAACTTTGCTATTCCTCGTTGCCTTAGTATGTGCCCTACCAACCTATCTCTTCTCTTCATTAGCAGTCACCAGAAACATCTGCCCTCTCCCACTAGTCGTAATACCTCTTCATTTGTTACTCATCTACCCATCTGAACACCATTCTCCAGTAACACCACATTTCAAACGTTTCTATTCTCCTCTTTTCTGCTGTGCCAACAGTGCACGTTTCACTTCCATAGAGTGCCACGCTCCAGACAAAGGCTATCAAAAAGACTTTCTTATACCTAAATGTATATTTGTCAAGAGATTTATTTTCTGTAGTATAGCTTTCCTTGCCTTGCAAGCATACGTTTTGTATCCTCTTTGCTTCGTCCATCACTGCTCTATTTTTCTTTCCAAGTAAAAGAAGTCTACTGATTCCTTTAGGTTTTCGCCTGCCAATTTGATGTTAATAGGGGTTTTTGATTTCTTCCGGCGGCATTTAATTATTATTATTGTTTTATATTTATTGATTTTAATCATGAATTCTTACCTCAAGACTGAATCCATACTGTTGAAAAACTCATTCATTTCCCCTGATAACTCAGCTAAGATGTCAGTGTCAGCAGTAGACAGTGTAATTCAGGCAAAATCCATTTTCCTTCTCTCACACACAGTTGAGGTAACACGAACCTCGATATCTCGAATCGTTAGGGGATGTTAAAAGTAAAGTCGACTTGGTCCAAAAAATTAACACTCTTATGCACGGAATATCCTTCTTAAGAGAAAACTATGGCACTTAGACGTTTGAAATCTCCCGTATCAATAAACCCCATAAAGAAATATCAAACTTGTACTCGTTGTGTAAAAATATTGGGGGGGGGGGAATGTGAGGATAAGTGAGTGTCATATATTTCTTTGAAATTTTCAGGGAAAGACCTCAAATTTTAACGATCATTTTAAAATATTATATTTGACGCCAGCGCTTAGATGTTATCAGAGCCTTCTTATGCACGTCTGTTTAGGCGGGAAATGTCATTATTTGGGAACATCTTATTGCTTTGTTCACTGAGCGATGTTTTTGAGATTAAGTGCATATTTCGTCAAGTTCATGCATGGGTTTGCTGAAACAAAATTTCAGGATGAAATAAACTCGCAAATTGTAGGTATTCACAAGGGTGGCAAGAGTTATCGACGAATTGGGACTGATTTTAGCGTTAGCGAAACATTTTTGCAGAGACTGGCAACATCAAGCATGGTGTTAGGTCAAGGGAAACCTCTCGTGGACAGGAGATAAAGCTTATTCATTTGTCTAAATTGAACAGGAGGGCTAGCCAGGGTGATCTACTGCTTTATACCGAGAATTTAATATCCTAGTTAGTAAGTCAACAGTTAGCTGACAGTTGCGTGTGAGTGTGTCCTTGTATTACAGGGCTGGCTTTTCATCACTGGGATTTGAAAGTGATACCTTTCTTTGTCGTATGATTGGAAGGTGGAGTCGTGTTGATCTGTAGGAACATTATATAATGGACTGTCCGATGAGAGATATGAAGAGGAGCTTGATCAACCTGCATTCATATGGGCCTCCATCATGTTACATGTCAGTCGTTTTGTACTTTGTTTATTATCATCCATCACGATTAGCTGAGGAAATAGATTGTGTATTCTCAGTCCATTCATGCTTCCTTTCGATTGATACTGTGAGCTATTCATATCACAACAGTGGCTACCACATTCCATCAACATATCCAGTATTGACTCACTCAAGTTAAAGTCCATTTTCACTCTCAGCACCAACAAAGACATTCTCTCATTAAGTATGTAGTGGCTAGCCTTCTTGGCTAAATTTTATTTTACCCCCAGAGGCTCACAACTTGTGGGAAGTGGGCTGGCGACCACGGGACCACAGCTGAGTTTGGCATTCCTTCCACTTAATTGTGCCGTGCTCCTCTCTATCATCTTTCCTCTCAACCTCCATTGGTCACCTCTTGTTCTCTTCAAATCCCGAGGGTATTAGGGTATCCGAGGCCTAGGGTGTCTTTCAATTTTCCGCCTTAACTGGCTTTTCTCAACTTTCCTAATCCCTCGAGGGGTCAGCTCTCTTGTTTTCTTTTCATGACATCTCCTGTATTCTGCTCAAGGACCTATAGGAAGCAGGGTGTGTGTAGCTCCACCACTTATGGTACACCCTGGATGGTGCTATATCCTCAAGGACTCACGGCTGGTGATCTTGGGAGTCGGTGACCCTGAGGGATTCCTGAGCTGGGTCCGGTTTACCCCCTTTTTCCATTGCCTTTGGAGCGGACCCTTACCTCATGCCCTTTCCTATCTGCCTTTCTTGGCTCTTCATTCTTCTAAGTCCCTTAATCGTCATTCTTTGTGGAGTGAGGACTTGTTGTCCCTTATCTTCTTCTAGTACGTACGTTATTTGTAAGTTTTAGTTGTTGGTTTCATGTTACCGTATGTTTTATTTTCACTCTCATCTAAACCATTAGGGGCCAATAATCTAGACGTTGTCCGGCTCTGTGGCTAAATGGTTCGCGCTAAGCTTTGGCCCGAAGTGCCCCGGGTTCGATTCCTGGCCGAGACATCAGGGATTTTAATCTCCTGGGGTTAATTCCCGTGGCTCGGGGACTGGGTGTATGTGACGTCTTCATCATCACTTCATCCTCATTACGACGCGCAGGTCGCCCACGGACGTCAACTAGAAAGACCTGCACTCGGCCTCTCAGGAGGCCACACGATCATTTCATCTAGACGTTTGGCCCTTTAAAACTACAATTATCACCATCATCATCATCACCAACAGCCTCCGTGGCTTAGGCGGCAGCACGCTGGCCTCTCACCGCTTGGTCCATCGTTCAAATTCTGGTCACTCCATGTGAGATCTGTGCTGGACAAAACGGAGGCAGACCGGTTTTTCTCCGGGTACTCCAGTTTTCCCTGTCAAAATTTCATTCCAGCAACACTCTCCACTATCATTTCATGTCATCTGTCATTCATTTAATCATTGCCTCTGAGGAGTGCGTCAGCCGCTAGATGGGGGCTTCATTCATTCCATCCCTGACCCGGTCGGTCGACTGGAAGCAGGCTGTGGATTTACATCATCATCGCCATCATCATAAATTTAATTTTGGTAACAAAGTTGGCTCGTGAGGCAAAACTGATAAGAGGTGGATTCGATTCCCGCCTTAGCCATCTTAGAAGTGGCTTCCGAATTTTATTACAGGTAAATGCTAACATATTTTTTAAATTAAGGCTACGTTCCACGTCACTGATCTGAATGGGAGGTGTACTGTAGAAGATAACAGATCTACTGATTAAGCGCTGCCTATTCCACGCCTGCTCATCCTCAGATGAGTTGTTGTTCATTCATTTAGGGGCTTCGTGGCATCGTGGTCATGAATCCCCGTGTACTTGGGTGTGTATGTGGAATTTGTCTGAAAGCGTGTTATTGTGATGCCTGTATTAGTGTGTATATTTTTAATTCAGATGAGGATTGAGAAGGAGGCGACTGTGACCTAAATTTTATTTAGGAACCATCCTGGCATTAGCCTGAAAGAGAAGTGGGAAACCACGGAAAGACGCTTCCAGTTTGGCTTCACGAGGATAAGTGTAATTTACCCGGTTCAAGCCTTCAGACGAAAATTACATTTCTAGGCAGAGCCGGGAATCGAACCTAGACCTCGGCTGTGACAGCCAAGAGTGCTGGGCACTACGCAACGAACGGACATCCACCCTTGGATGGATGTAGAGCCACGCGTTGATACACATACTATTAATAATAATGATAATAATATCTTAGCACCCTCGAAGGCCAACCGATTGCACCTGGATTCGATCTTATAACCAAACCCGAGTAGGCGAGAGTCTCTTCGATTACACCATTTGTATGTGTGCTCCTTTTTGTGGTTGTTGTTGTTATTGCATTTGAGGGGCTTGGATTTAGTAGTCATTTAGCCTTGCGTGGTTGGATGTGTGTGTATATAGAATATTTCTGATAAACTGCTTTATTGTGGTGTCTGTATTAGTATGTGTATTTGTAATTGAGGAGAGAATTGGGAAGGAGGCAGCCGTAGAAGTAGGTTAATAATATACAGTATGTAACCAGTTGGACAATAACATTATTCTGAATACAAGATTGTTACTGATAAATTATTTATTTGAGTAATACTTTGCACACCACTTGTATACCGTACTTTTCACATTTCTGCCAGGAACGATCCCCTTAAATACTGTGACGAAAACGTTTTTTTCAGTAAACCTCACACATTTTAGCATACGTTTTTTATGACTTTCGTCAGTTCCTTACGTGGTGAATCGTATGTTCCTGGCTGCTTACTCATCCTCAGACACCCTGAATACGCGCACAGCTCTTGGAGGACACTGACCCCCCGACACCCACTGTATGGGCACCAGGGAGTTCGATCTCGCAATGACGTTCTGCGTAGGATTAGTTCACCTCAAGTCACCTGCTGATGCGAGTGTTTCTCATGTTGTGTTGTAGAGACAACTTGCTGTGGGAATGAGAGGAACCTCACCTAAAGGCTAGGGACAGGATATTCATGCACTAAAACTGTAGGGAATACGGATTAAAAATTGAAAGATATGCACTCAACAATTAGCCAATCTTATTCACTTATCTTGCACTCGTTTGCCTTATTTATTTATCGTATGGCTTTTAGTGCCGGGAGTGTCTGGAGACATGTTCGGCTCGCCTGAGTCTGTAGCTGCTTCCAGCGGACACCGTTAGGGTGAGCTACAAGTTCCGTTAAATTTCAAGTAGTTCCAACTTTCGGTACCAGATATCAATGATACCTAGTGGTGAACGTTCCGACGAAATCTATCTTAACAATTTAGCTTCACACAAGTTTAGTCAGTGGAAGGATCTATTACATGCCATAAATCTATGACATGAGTCCGCCGGCTTTACTTTCCCTCTGAAGGAAGGCAAACTGAAGGATTTTTAACGCTCTTAAAAAATCCGACGACTTCGGCCGGGTTTGAACCCGCTATCTTGGGCACAGCAGTTCAGCATGCTACCAATTACGCCACCGAAGCCGCTTCGTTTGCCTTAATATGTGCAGTCGTTTTTGCATGTTGTTGAAGCTGAAATTACATTTCACATTTCACTTCCTTCGAGCATAGTTGACAATAGATGACAACGCCATTAGTTGAATAATCACTATTACCTGACACCCACTGATTTAATAATACTTGCTGCTGCTGTTCTCGTTAGGCATTTTGAGGCAGCATGCTTGCGTAAAATACTGTTATCTCGTTATCTGTTGCTCATAAAGTTGTTTACAGGGGAAACCAATTGTGTTCGAGATGTTTTAAATTATACTTCATTTCAAATTCATATGCTAAAATATGTTGCTATGTTCAGAATATGCAATGAACCCTCAAAATATGTGCATATGCATTTTCAAAATATCGGGTCCCAACTAATGACACACCGAGTGATATGAGCTCGCTACACGAATTGACTGGTGCTCAAAGTAACAAGGAGAATCGCTAATTGAAAAGCAAATATGGCCTACTGTATAGGGATACACAGTGGTAGGATACTTATAAGCAGGGCTCAGATAATTATGGGCTTAACGTTTCAGAAATTTGTATTTATTTGTGTGGTTAATACTGGAAAATATGTGATTAAGTTTCCAAAATATGTACTTAAATTTGTATCATATTCATGTCCCCCAGTTACTCGAAATATAGTCCAGCAGCTTGAATAATCCATGATCCTGTCTAGAGTACAAATGTTCCAGCTTGGCTCAGTTTCCGAATCTTACAACACTTACTGCGAATACACGATACGAAATAATGTATTTGCTGTATTCGAATTTAATTCTAAAGAGCAGAAGAAAAGGTCACTTCAAAAACTTTCATAGCAAAAACTTACAAGTTTCGCAGACCACTGCAATTTCAAGTAACATTTCCTGTCAAGGTAAGGACTATTGCAGGCATAATGAGACTGTTGACTCCAGCCCCTCTGCTATATTTAATGACCGGGGAATTCCTGTCTTGAAATACTACTGCAGTAGTATACAGAGACAAGAGTGCATTCATCAAATAGAGAAGCAAATTACTGGAATTGCCAAGGGTCGAAAATGTGGGCAAGTCATCTAAGGAGTGTAAAATTGATTAATTTGCTCGAGGGAAAAACCGGAATAAACAGGGGAAGCAGTAATTTTATCGGCATCGTAAACATGCCATATACGCCGCATTTTTAGAATTAGGCTATATGGTTGTTTCAATGTTTCTATATAAAAACAGCAAACATACGTGACTCAGGCCTCGCCCAACCCGCACCAAAAGTACATTTTTTAGCCTATTTTTCACATTTTGCAAAAATGAGGAAAAAGTAGACTTATGAGATCGGACAAATGTGTGTCTGTCTGTCTGTTTGTCCTTTTGTCTGTCTGTCTGGCTATGTGTGTGTCCCCCCTATCAACTACTAAACGGCTGGAGCAATCGAAACAAAATTTGGTAGAAGTAAAGATCTATACCTGAATATCACACAGCCATATTTACAAATGATGTCAGTGCTACCAACTGCTGAAGAAACGCAATTGAAATTCGAGCTCCATGTTGGATATCTTGGAACGTATGAATGGGAGCTATTTCAAAATTGGCACACGTATAGATAATAATTTTGCAGTTTAATTTCCAGGAGGCCATGCATGGCAGTGTTGCCAAAATGATTATAAGCCTGCTGATATGTCCAATTTTTTAATGCATATAACTTCTACACTATCAATTGGAATTCAACCAAATTTCGTATGTGCTATGCGTACATAAACAGATATGACTGAGCGTATTCTTAAGAGCCTCCAGGGCTGCCAACTGTTAATAAATGCTCTCTTTTTTTTAACCAAATACCCATGTATCAGAAAGTATGCAAGCCGACAGCTTTAAACTATGCACACGTATAGTACCTGACATTGTATATTAATTTGGAGTAACTTGTATACGTCAGTGCTACCAACATGATTCTAAGGCTGCTGAGAGGTCCAACTTTAAATACATGTAACTTCTGTACTATCATTCGGATTTCAACCAAATTTCGTGTGTGCTATGTGTACCATAACAGAGAGCCTATGACTATGCGGATTCTTAAGAGTAACCAGGCCTGCCAACTGTTAATAAATGCTGTCTCTATTTTTGTTACCCTAATATCAATATATCAGAAAGTATGCAAGCCAATAGCTCTAAACTTTGCACACGTATAGTACCTGGTATTCTAGATTAATTTGGAGTAACTAATATACTTCAGTGCTGCCAACATGATTCTAAGCCTGCTGATAGGTCCAATTTTAAAATGCATGTAACTTCTATACTAACTAATGGATTTCATTCAAAATTGACACAATAGATTTCAGATTAATTTTGACCAATACATGTATGTCATTATTGCCAACATGATTTTACGCGCGCTGTTAGATCCAATGTTTAACTGCATGTAACGTCCATGCTATCCATTGGACTTAACCAAATTTTGTATTCTGTACCTTAAGAGATGGAACTAAGAATATATTCAGTCACCAGGGCTGCCAACTGTAGTGCTCTATTAGGCTACATTATGCCAGGTATACGGTATATCGAACTAATTAGAAATTTCGATATTACCAACTTAATTTCGTCATTATTCTAGATAGATCCATATAGATTAATCAATGGCATGAATCTTAAATTTTATGAAAAGTAGGCTTCTTAGTTCGTCACGGAATGTACCGAGAATGTACTGAGGTGTGTGACGTCATAGTACCGCTTGGTGCATGTGTACTGAGTTCACTGGTGAGCTCTGGAGTTACGAGACGGCAACGACGCGGCAAGCGTGACGTCATCCAGCCAGCTCCTTCCTTTCACCGCTCGCTCCGGCTCCCTCACGATTTGTAAATTTCTAGCGTTCTGATTGTTTCTTGATCAACTAACATGTCAAGAGTGTTTCGCTTCAAGCGAAGCGAGAAGCCTCCTGCCTTTCTAGCATTTTTCAGCATCTGTAGTATTTAAAATGATATAAAGTCCAGTCTTTCAGACTGACTGTCTCTTCTTTTTACGGGGGCGTGGTGGCTCAGCGGTCTAGCTGTATGCCTCTCACCAAGGCGGTCCGGGTTCGATTCCCGGTCAATGCATGTGAGATTTTCGAAGTGAAATGCCATGTCCTGTGGTTCGGATTCCACGTAAAAAGGAGGTCCCGTGGCTCATAATCACAAGATTCACGGTCACGTAAAACTACAATCTTCCTTTTTCCTTCTTCTTTTTACCAGGGGCCGATAACCTAGATGTTAGGCCCCTTAAAACAACAATTATCATCATCATCATCATCTTCTTTTTATAAACTATTGTCAATCTGGAGCTCCTTCTGTCACTTTCATTTCTGACAAAAACCCTCATATACTATAAATTTGGACGACATCAGGGATGACGAGTGGCATGGTCCCACTGTTAGTTGATTTGCACTGCACTTCACATCCCTCCATTTATGTAAGAAGTGTTCTAGTATATAGGCTAAGTAACACAGGCTTGCAAAACAAAACAAAAATTCTGCGGTTCAAAAGGATAATATGTGTGCTTGATTAACCTCGATTGGCTGGTTGGTTCCTCAGTTTAGGGGGGATGTGACAACGTGGTCATGTAACCCCGGGAACTTTGGGTGTGTGTAGAATTTGTCTGAAAACCGGTGTTAATTGTGATGTCTGTATTAGTGTGTGTCATCTGTGATTCAGGTCTAAGGACTGCAGACGATTAATTCTTTCAAGTAGTTCTTACTTTTGCTACCAAACGCCACCTTCAACGACAACTAGTTTTGAACTTGGTTGCTAGATGCCTCCGCAGTCAGCTCCTGGAACCAAACAGCGTTAGTCAAATCTAACCTATAATTTAGCTTCACAGAAGTGCAATTGGTGGTAGGTTCTTTTACATGCCATAAATCTATGACATGGGACCGCCGGCTTTGCTTCCCCTCCGATGGAAGGCATACTGAGGGTTTGATTAACCTTGCTGTGCTGAATTCGAAAATAATTTCTGTTTTCCCTCATCACATCTGGTTAATCAATTGTCAATAGTGAAAATGTAATTTTGATTATCACAATAAAAAAGTAATTGAGCCAAAACAAGATGTGATATTCCAAAACTGACACCATGTCCGGATTCAGAACATTAATCCCTATCAAAATTGCTTATTTTTTAATTTACCGCAAAACCATGCAGGCGTGTGTTTTGAAATTAATTTCAGGCATTGGGAAATTAATTGTTACTTCCCACCCAAACTAATTGGACACACTCGTGTTGTCCAACTTAAAAGCTTCTAATAAGAGATTACTTTGGCAACACTGAGGAATGGTTTCCAATATTTCTGACATGGATCCTAGCTTCGTCTCTGGTCTTCATGGTGCACACTTGTGTTATCTCCTGTTCTGACTTTAGGGCGGGCCCTCTCGTCTTTCCCTTTCCTATCTGCCTTTCATGGCTCTTCTTCCTTCCAAGTTCCTCAATCCTCAGTCTTCGATGGTTGAGGGCATTTCTTTTCTTCCTGTCCTTTATTTGCCTTATCCTTTATTTGTTTACCATTTCTTCTTATAGTATGTAAGTCTGTAGTTAATAATAATAATAATATCGTCGAGACCTCAAAGCGAACTCTACCAAAAGATCCACACGATAACGGAAGTAATCAGAAAACGCCGAGTACAGTTTTATACACACATTTACAGGATGGAAAATTTCAGAACGGCGAAGAAATTGCTCAGCGTTATAACACGGAGTAAGGGTGGCACGGAGAGGCTGACAGAGGTTCAGAGGGACCTACAACAGGTCAACATTGAAAACCTTGAGGACCGCACCGAGTGCAGGAATAAAATCAAAAATGTTAAGTTTGATCAGAGACCGTCACGAGAGCCTGGAAGAAAGTGGACAGCTGAGCGGAAGAAGGAGCATTCTGAGAGGAAGAAGAGATTTTGGGAAGGGAAGCGGGAAAACGCCAGGAGATAAAATCATGTATTCAAGTTCAATCGCTCTCCTAAAGGTTGCCGGGTGCAAGCTTTGTTATTTGACACCCAAAGGGTAGCTTGCATATCGAATTTCGTTGTTCCTTGAAGCATTATGAAAGTCATGGAGGTTAGATATCTAAGATCCTTGAACACTATAGTGCTTTCTAGTAGAGAAATGAGAAACGTTTTGTCTGCGGAAACTCCCGAGATTAATTTTGCCACTATGTACATGGCCTACTGAATTCAAATGGGTTCTTTGACATGCCAACATCGTATGACATGGTGTCGTAATTTTTGCCGCCTTTCAAAAATCACTTACTGCGGCCAGGAGCGAACCTGCAAGCTTGGGGGTTAGTAGACCGACACGTTGACAACTCACCCACCGTGGCAAGCAGTCTGTAGTTAGTATTAGTGTTATAGTTTTCATTTTCATCTCATCTTTCACTATCACCCAAACCATTAGGGGCCGATAACCTAGGGACTGGCGCGCTTGTCGGCGGTTTGAGGGACGAAGTGTGGGGAAAGTTGTTTTAAGCCGGGCAGAATGCCAGGCCCCTTAAAACAACAATTATCATCATCATCATCATCATCATCATCGTCGTCGTCGTCGTCGTCATCTCCTGTTACGATTCACACAAACCAGATCAACCACGCACTTCCATGTTGGACCACGTGTCCGAACGCTAAGCCATGTTTCAACTACTGCTAATCGATTACCATTTTATCTGTCAAAGGAACAGAATACGTAATGTTAGTGGTTACCTAATATGCCAAGTCAATTGAGGAGGCGACATTGTTTATTGTGAGAACGACATGGACCTCACCAGCTGTTCATACGGCTTGGCGAAGCGTTTAGATGAGACACTCCCACTTCCTTCCTCCATGAAACTCACCTGTGAGATGTGGTAACCTTCAGCCCCCTAATACAGGATAACAAGCCGCCACCGTCAGGTGCCAATTGCTTTGATAATTAGCCACGTGGTTGGTTATCTTGTAACATCTGATTTATTGCTTCACTATCCAGTGTTATTTACGGATGTGGTCCATGACACTCGAGATGTGAGTACTTCACCTACGCAACGCATGACCAACGCTTGTTTCAAAATAATTAATTAATTAAATTAAATAAATACATAGATAAATAAATGAAGCCTCCGTGGCTTAGGTGGCAGCACGCTGGCCTCTCACCACTGGGTACGTGGTTCAAATCCCGGTCACTCCATGCGAGATTTGTGCTGGACAGAGCGGAGGAGGACAGGTTTTTCTCCGGGTACTCCGGTTTTCCCTGTCACAATTTCATTCCAGCAACACTCTCCACTCTCATTTCATTTCATCTGACATTCATTTAATCAATGCCCCAGGGGAGTGCGACAGGCTTCGGCAGCCGGCACACTTCATATCCTCGCCGCATTGACTAGCGACGTAACCGCAAGGTAAACACAGCCAGTGCCTGCGCCCCATATTCCCTCAGTCGTGTTTACCCTGTTATAGTGTGCGGAGTGTAGCCTCGTGGTGAACGTGACAACGTAATGGCACAACGACACCATTTGGACCCCGTTTTGCAGTGTAGAATACTCGGCCACCTGGAAGCAGGCCAGACACAGACCGAAGTCACCGTATCCTTGAATGTGCCACAAAGTGTCATTTCCAGGCTTTGGAGACGGTTTCGAGACACGGAAGATGTTAGTCGTGGGCCAGTACCAGGTCGACCAAGAGTAGCCACCCCACAGCAGGACCGATATCTGGCCTTAACCGCCCGACGAAATCGGAGTGCACCTGCAAGACAATATTGTCGGCGGAGCTTGCAGCCGTCTCAGGGGTTGCTGTTTCCCGACAAATTTTGTATCCTAGGCTCAGAACAGCAGGGCCGTTTGCCAGACGTCCAGCGGTGTGCGTCCCGTTCACTCGAGCACAGAGACGGGTCCGTTTACTGTGAAACCGTCAACCTCGAAACTGGACCATGAATGAATGAATGGAGCCTTCTTAGATGAATCCTGCTTCAGTTTGCAGAACGATTCCCGTCGCTTATTAATCCGGAGAGTACCGGGTAGCCGATACAACCACAGGAGCATCGTGGAACGGAACCAGTATGGTGGTGGTGGCGTCATGGTATGGGGCGACATATTGTTGAATGGCCGTACAGACCTGGACATCTTCATGGGTGGTCCGAGGAACACTGTGTACGCTTGGAGATACTGGGATGAGGTATCGAGACCACATGTTCGATTCTTCAGAGGTGCGGTTGGTCCAGACTTCTTTTTAATGGACGATAATGCCCGACCACACCGCGCCAGAAATTCATCCACCACACCACACTGCTCTGGTGGATGAATTTCTGGCTGGGGAAGACATTCATTGCATGCACTGGCCAGCGAGGTCTGTGGATCTGAATCCTATAGAACATGCCTGGGATGCATTGGGGAGGCGAATTGCATCCCGTCAGCCTCCACCAAGGACCCTCCAGGACCTTCACATTGCCCTTTCAGAGGAATGGTATCGACTGCCACAAGAGCTCTTGGACCATCTGATAGAGAGCATGCCACGTCGCTGCGAAGCATATGTGGCCGTTAGAGGTAACCATACACCCTATTAACAGCATATTTTGTTGTGGAAGACATTGCGATGTTTTGTTAGTTGTTGTCAAAGGTGTACCTTAGCTATCAGAACCTTTCTGACACTGTTATTCTGGACAAGTCGTGTGACATATGGTGTGTGATTCAGCTTCCGTTTGTTCAGCAAACCGTTTGACATTCCTATCAGGCGGTATGACCTCGTTTAGTGATTATGCTTAACTTTTGGACACTAATGTAGTTCATGATGCCATGGTGTATGTCAGTTTGGCAATAAAGGGTCCTTGGATAAAAATGACGAAACTTAGTTTCGGAACCTCCCTCGTAATAGCGCATGTTATCACTACTTACACTCAAATACACGGGGCTAAAACAACGGTGTTCAAAGCCGCTAAATGAAATGAGAACGCCTTGAGATGCTGAACTGGCAGTGCCTAGCCGCTACAGGTAGGCTAATGTTTGAGTAGCAGAGTTGTACTATGTTCAAATACAGAGCGAAGAGTGTGTGTGGACTCAAGGTAAACATGTGTGGACAGCACTATATCTATATTTACTGTACCTTGTGTGTAAAAATACTTTTACTCGATTTCATCATGTTTTAAGTTCCCTTTGAGGGTTTATGGCGGTGATTTTAACGGGAGAAACATTGAAGTCATCTTTGACACACATTTCTAAACACAGCTTTTAATTGGATCAAAGAGTATTTGTTGTTAATTCACAAAGTTGAAATATTTAGTGGCATATGCCATGCTCTGTATGTATTTTTTAACCAATTTCCAAATGTCCCTGATTCTTGGATGTAACGGGTAATCTCGAGAACCACTGGAAGGATTTTGATGCGGTTTTCACCATTCTGTAAAGGATTTCTTGAGGAAGGTTTCTGTAGAAAAACATTCATTTATGGCCAAACGAAGGCGAGCGGTAACGATTTCAGTGAATCGATTCTAAGAAAAACCTGCCGTCCGTGCGCCTTTTAAGCTTACGCTGAGTAAACCGTTAAAAATATCTTATATACAATACTATGAATGTAAGAATTGTTCAGCATGAAACGTTCTACAAGAAAGTCCGGGAAAGCATATCTCTATCTTTAATACAACGCCCACAATGATTGTTTTTTACGTTTTCGTTTCTTCCAACAATCAGTGGAAATTTAAATTACTAGTTTCGTATCGAGTTTACGAGCTAGCTAGCAAGCGTACCACCCCAGCTTCGGCCAGCATCAAGCTGTCGAGTAGTGTCGAGTTAAGACTTCACAGAAGAGTATATGTGTTTGGAGTTTCGCTGTTCACCTCGGCTTTTCTGAATTGGGTCTAGGACCTGCCGTCCGTGCGCCTTTTAATCTTACGCTGGGTAAACCGTTAAAGATACCGGGCGAAGCCGGGGTGGGTTGGTAGTTTAGTAAAGACAGTAAAGAAAACTATTCAGTGTGTCAACACAAATGTTTGCGCCCAATTCCATTAGGCGGGAAAACATTTTTGTACATAAAAGCGTGTTACTTTGTGATAAATATCTTAAGTAGTGTTTTTCATGATAGGGAATATAAATACTTGCTTTCCCGCCAAATGTAATTGGGCACAAAAGTTTGTGTTGACTGACTGAAAAGCTTTCTTTATTAATACTAAGCTACACTGAAAGAATGCTTCTATCTCTTCAATATAGTAATAATACAGGGTGTTTGTACAGTCGCCGGACTCTGACTTCGAAAAATCGTAGGTTACGTATCTGATGGAATAATTTGGCAAGCTTTGCTGTGAGATGTTTTCAGACATGTAGAACCAGTTGTTATGTTATGGGGTTTAAACCATTTTTTCAGTGTTGCCTTAGTAAACAAAAGTTTGGTGCTTTTCAGTAGGTCAACACGAAATATCCCAAAAGACTTGGGTTATACCCTAATCCTGAAAAAAATTAAATTTACATTAAATTTACATTAAATTACAGTCGTGGTAATGTCAAAACAGTGCGACTGTTTCCTTGTACGGAGTGAGTCATACAAGGTCAAGCGGTCGACAATGCGTTTTACGCGCGCACATTATTGGAGGCGTATTTTGTGTGCAAAAGTTATAAGATATGTGTGGAAAAATGGAGAAGTAGATTTCCTGATGAGCCCTTAACAGGTAATCTTCTTTGTGTGATCTTGTACGCAGGTTTCGTGACACAGACTTCGTGGGTGATAGAGAACAATGTGGAAGACCTAAATTAATTACTTACACTTTCCTTCACGATCTCCGCGGAAATTTGAAAGATGTTTGTCACAAGAACTTGGAGCATCAATTGGGTCCACACATAAAGCGCTGAAAGTGGGAAATTGTGCAACAATTCATAATTTTATTGGAAGAGGATGAGGGCTATTACTGGTTCCAGCAAAATTGTGCTACTTGTGATACGCGACCATCACTATGTTGCGATTTTTTCTCCGGATATTGAGTAATCTCAATAAACTTGTGGCCTCCTCGTTCGTCTGATTTAACCTCTATAAAAATACTCTATGGGGATATTAAAAAAGAGTATACAGAAATAATACGCATTCCTTACAAGAACTCAAAAAAAAAAAACAATTTCTAAATTTATTGGAGAAATAACATCAGCAACTTTCAGAAAAGTGTCGCAATACATGTGTAAGCGTGAAAATTCTGTGCCTGCAAGAAATTGGTGGTCACTTTAACCATCTCTTGTGAACTGGAATTGTGGGAAATCATTGTGGGGAAAACGACATAGTGTTATGTCTGAACATTTTTTAATCTCAGCACTCAGCGAACCGGCTCTGTCAAGGAATTTAATTCTGGTCTGAGGACTGGAACACTCAGCCATCTGGAAATGCTTTTCCGTGGTTTACAACTTCGGCTCCAGGAAAATGCCGTAATGGTTCCTAACTTAAGGTCACGACTGTCTCCTTCCCAATCCTCATCGGAATTGCAATTACACACACTAATACAGCCATCACAAAACACAGGTTATCAGACGAACTCCACACACATCCAAGTACACGGGGCTACATGCCCACGATGTTGCAAAGCCCTTAAAAGAATCAACAACTACAACAAGGAGTTCTACCGTACTTTCGCGCAAGAATGTAGCCACAGTATGCTACCCATGTGTCGAATTCAAGGCGGGATCCTTGTATGGATAAAAGTGACGGGTCTGCTGCACTTCCTCCTCACCATTAACGGCGTGGTCTGCCTGGGACGCTCACCTTCGCGAGTCAAACCTGCCCAATTGTTCTCCTGGCAACTCTACCTAGTTCGAGGCCAGTCTCGGACAACGCTTTTTCTGCTGACTCTGTTCTTCCTTAGGAATAGGAATTTCTTTGTTTATCGGCCTCGCGGCGTTGGAATAGAACGCTCGCTACTTACCTATAGCTTGAGCCCTGCGTGGATAAAAATAAAAACGTTATCCGCATCCACCAGACTGTTATCCTCATCCGCCCCTCATCCGCACTACTGTTATCCGCATCCGCCCCACATCCACCAGACTGTTATCCACATCCGCCCCACATCCACCAGACTGGTATCCGCCGCCGCCCCGCGTCCACCACACTGTTATCCGCATCCGCCCCGCATCCACCCCGCATCCACACAACTGTTATTCGCATCCGCCCTGCATCCGCGCGACTGTTATTCACATTTACACGTTTCTTATCCGAATCTACTGGCTTTACAATAATATGTTTAATTAGATAAAGCGTAAATTACTAAAGTAACATATTTAGACAATTGAGGGAAAAGTCGTTCTGTCTCCGTTCATGGTCATTTTTTAAAGAAATACTCTGTAAAAGCGATACCTTCTTATACACTTTGCTTATATCGTGTTGTATCGTGTTGTATCGTGTTCCTCGTTTTCCCTCTTGACGTGAGGTAGGTTAATACTGAGTGTCAACACTACCTGAGCGGAAGATGATGAGGAAAAATGAAGTGCGTTTAGGAGTAGGAATAATTTTTGGCAAAGAGGAAGAGAACCCTATAAAAAAGAGCACGGAAATAGTGATCTGACGACAAGTCATGCTGGGGAGAGCCCGTGAAGTAATTAAACAAGAGGGAGCTCGGTCACCGTCAACGGAGAGAGCGGCGGGAGCTACGGTTACCTGCAATATATCGCCAGGAGTTCTTTCCCTCCTGAGCTGGGATTTGGGTACTATGGGGGATAGGTGGTACGCTAAAAAGCAAGGATATATGAAAGGAAGTGCATTTATGTGGTTTCCCTTCAAAAGGGTTAGATTTTACTAACATTCTGAAATGCTGGAAGGATTTGAATTTGCCGTAATATTTTTATTACTGGACACTTTTCGATCACCGGCAGAACAGCCAAATGCCCTCAGAGTGGGAAGAGATAAAGCAACTCTAGTGCCTTTAGCAATATTTTTTACTGTTATTAGTGAGAATCTTTTAAGAATACCAATTGTTGCACTTAAAGTAGGCTAAGCTTTTACCCAGAAGGGCGCCGACTAAAATCTTAGAACGGAAGAATCCCTCAGACATAACTTAAACAAAACTAAAATTTTGAAGAGTAAAACACAAGTTAGAGAAGACGTCTCTACAATTAGGAAGCTGGCGGAGCGAGCTGTACTTGCCTTAATGATTTACTAGAATTAGCTGTGACCGCTAAGAGAAACTTTGCAACGCAACAAGTGGTAAAGTTTTTATTGATTCAGTGATTGCCTTTTTTATTTCGAAATGGGAAAGGAGAAGAATCAGGG
Source organism: Meconema thalassinum (assembly GCA_946902985.2). Classification (NCBI taxonomy): domain Eukaryota; kingdom Metazoa; phylum Arthropoda; class Insecta; order Orthoptera; family Tettigoniidae; genus Meconema; species Meconema thalassinum. The sequence continues at coordinate 354,078,446 of OX336392.1, forward strand.
AAGAGAAGGTTCTGCCTAACCATGATTCTAGCAAGAGAGATAGAACCAGAATAATAAATAATTTATTTAACAAGATAGAATTTTAAACATTTATCAATTTGAGTTAAGAGTAACAATTTAGTTGTTTATAAGATTTCAAGGTCTTAGACCTAATAATAAGAGGTTTACAATTCGCAAACAATATTCAATAATGTACAAGTTTCGAACCTGTTACAAGCACTAAAATCTCACAAGGATTTTAAAAAGTGTGCTTACAATTAAGAAATGTAAAGTTTGTAATGAGCTAATGACAATTGTTAAGTAATTATAACTTTGATAATTTAGTTAGGTAGGATACAAGCACTATTAGAATGCCCTTATGGCAAGCGAAAAGGCTATAAACAAATACATTAAATTCCTGATCGTAGCAGGAGGAAAAAGGAGAATTACAAGCGGAGATTACCGCTATTATTTAAACAGAGGTTAATAAATTTTAAATTCAAAAGGTGTAGGTCGTATTAACGAAGCCTGGAGCAAAAACAATCAGGTACAAAAGTTTAACAATTAGAAAATTACAATTCCTTAGCCAGCAGGATAAGAAGAGAAAGATTAATAAGTAGTTTCTATAACTACTAATAGTTATACAGAATGAATAAGTGGTACATTGAGAAAAAATGGGAGGGCGCCAAAATTTGGGCGAGGCCTCGTAGAGTAGTAACTAGATATTTAGATTAACCTAAATTTGTTAGTAAAAGGTATTGGAGGAAAAGGAGATAAGGATTCAAATTTCTGGCCAATTTTATTGCTCTCAATCGTACGTGGCGCGGTAGATAGTTGAACGGACACCGTTTTGCACTAAAGTTTGTTGATAGATTGGAAGATTTCACTATTGCAGCACTGACATTTCACGGAACAAGTGAAAAGTTATTGCAGTTTATGGAGAACACGTAGTTGAATTTGACTTGAATAAGTTTATTGCGTTGGAAAGTTTGTGGGTTGCAGTTAAGAGTTCCAGTTAACTTGAGGTTCCAGCAATTTGACGGTGTTGAATATAGTTCTTTGCGGTTTGGAGTTTATTTAAATGGAAAATTCCAGAACTGTATTGCCAGTTAAATGGAGCGGTAATAATCCCTCGGCGGAAACAAGTTAAGTTTAAGACAGCGGTTAATTGACATGAATCGCTCGTTGCGGGAAAGTATTCCCTTACTTGGTGTGGAAAATACTAGATTTCATGACTGGTAAAGAGCTTTGTTAGCTAAGAAAATGGATTCCCACGAGGGGCAGAGGTTTCACAATTTTGTGAAATTCCAGCACTGCCTATAACGTTTAGTAAAAGCATTCAACATGTTGATTAAAGCCCTTTAAAATGGTTTAAAATTCAAAGTATGCGGTTTACATAACTTGCCATGATGATTGAAGTGGAAGGTTCCTTGTAGCCGTTACTTCAAAAAACAGACATGGCGTATATTTTAAAATTGTCTCGTGGAGATAGGAGACTGGCCTCTAAGAGAGAGCGCCGAACTGTACACTCGAAGTCTGAACTAGAAGTGGGAGCGAGCAGAGAAGCACACGATAGAGCTAGGTAGGCGAGGAGGAGGGGGAAGGAAGCAAAAGAGTATATAGCAGAGTGGGAATATTAAAAAGACAAAGATTCGTCATTTTGAGGTTCGATACATAGAAATTATCTTCATGGAAGTGTCTTCAAGGAGATGATAGCTGAAGACAGCGGCGAAGCCTGTCGGAGTGGTATGTAAGTCCTCTTGACCCAATGAATCTGAAAAACTTCGGCGTGTTGCCGCGTGGTGAGCCAGTGATGTTTTCACAGAATAAGCAACTGAAACAAACTCAAAAACTCAATAAATTCCTGCTCGTAGGAAAGAAGGAATACAAAGGGATCACTGTTGGTGTCTGCAAGAAGGGAAATTAAATAAATGAAACTGATGAAAAAAAGCAAAGAGCAACAAGAGCTAACTCTGACTGAACGTTTATTCCAAGGAATACACCTACGTGATACCAGCCTCGTTGTGTCATGATACCATCTGAGACCAGTTTGGCAACACTAAACACGGTAGAACTGGTATCAGATGCGCGTTTCATGATACAGTCTCTTGTTACATATCTCAGCGTGTATGGCACGTATGTTTGTGTTTCTCTATCGTCCGGAAGGTAGCGCGGTCATACGAAATCTCGTTAAGTCGTTGCCATGCTTATATCGAGTTTGGTGACCGTCATGTTGAGCACCATGTATGAGTTTGTACACACTGGTCTGTTCATGGCATGGCTGTAATAATGTACACATTTAGTTTGAATGAACGTAAAAATACAATTAACATACAAGACACCTTATTTGTGTTAGCCATGTTACACATTTACTGCCAACAAAGAAAAGATGAATACTCAGGTCATCCCAGTCATGTTACACATGTTAACGTCCATAGCACCTGTGTGTGGTCTCAAACATGAAATATCCTCAGTGTTCACAACTAGTGACAGTAGTGGCTACGCGGGCTAAAGCGCAGCGTTAGGTCATGGGGCCAAGCTCTCTGCTGACTTGGTAGACGCGTGGGTTCGAGCCCCACCGTCGGCTGTCCTTGAAATGGTTTTCCGTGGTTTCCCATTTTCAACACCAGGCAAATGCTGGGACAGTACCTTCTGACAGGCCACGGCCGCTTCCTTCCACATCCTTGCCCAGTTTCATTCATCTTCATCCATTCCATCTCTCATCCCGACGCGCTGGTCGCCCACGGGCGTCGACTAGAAAGACCTGCACTCGGCCTCTCAGGAGGTTACAAGACAAAAAAAAAAAACTAGTGAAATGCGTGGTGGTGACCACAACAGCTTGTCAGAATTATCCGTAATCCCTGCGAACACCGACGTGTACGGACAGTGGGAATCTCATTAATCCACCAGAAGACTAGGTGAACTGGTGCACGTGCATGTCGCTCCCACCGTATACTCGGCATCCTCACAGAAGCTGAATCGAAACCAGGGCTTTTGGGAGTAAAATCAATACGTACCCCAAGACAACAGAAGGCGGTATTTGCATGATCCGACACGGATGGCTATCAATGAAGGTCAACCATAGTACTATATTGTTAATTTTCTCCCTGTTAATTATAGCTTATTTATCTACCTAACCTTCGCCTTGATGTTAACATGCCCGCACTAACGATGTTAGTTAACACATTTAACAAGCTCTGCAGACAATCAACAGGGCAATTAAAGCCCAATGATGTCAACATCGAATACTTACATGGATGCACTTCTGAACCAAACTCCAGAAAATATAACAAGCCTTAAACTGGGTTCGGCATTAGTCATTATTTGGTTAGAAACGCTCTATCAAGTTCCAACGTTCGCCGCTAGATGTCAATGACAGTGGTATCTGATAGCCAAAGTCGGAACTACTTGAAATTTGAACTTTTTGGGAGCCTACGGGCGATCAATCAAAATACCATGCTAACGCAATTGGCTGCAATTCATATATACAATTCAGGGAACGGATTTATATGTGCTAATTTGATTATGTAATGAAATATGTACATATACTGTATATTTAGTTATTTTTATAGAAATTTGGAATTATAGACTATATGGACTTAAAATTACAAAAAAACAAACTGTAATTTCTATTGTAATACTCAAATTCAAAGAAGCTAAACAAAGTAGATCTACTTGAAACAACGTTTCACTTCTCAATTTAATATCAATATGATCTTTGAAGAACACTGAATCTTTTATTTTCAAATTACGAAAGCAATGGATTACAAAATGTTCATTTAAGTGCTGAAAAGTGAATGTTCTCCTGTTGTCTCTAAGGACAGATATATATTGACTAAAACTGCGTTCAACATCTTTGAACTTCACAATGCCTCCTGGAGTGAATCCAACATTAGCTTTAAATCTCCACACAAAATTGCAGCAACCTATCACATTGCTTCATAAATCCAGGGTTCTTTGAAAGTACAGTGTCCATCTTCATTTTTGCCACATCTGCAACTTAACCTGTACCACGATTTAAATGTGTATATATAGATATTTAACTTGCTTCTCCATTATTGACAGGACTGCTAAATTACTAGAAATTGATACTTTCTATGCGAAATATGGACTATATTGATTTTAATGACTAAAAATATGGAATATATGTTCTAAATTTCCAAATATGGAAAAATGTGGAAAATAAATACCCTACTTTTCAACTCCATATGCCATGATTCGTAACGATAATACTTACTTACTTACTTACTTAGTTGGCCACACGAACCGAAGTCGGGTCATTGCCTCACTCTTTATCCTCTTCCATTGCTTTCTGTCTCCGGCGATATTCTCGTTGGCTCCCAGGCTTCCAGGTCTTTCCTGACTCCATCCTGCCATCACAACTTTGGTCTACCGAGGGGTCTTTTTCCTTGTAGTTTTCCTACTAGCACTCTTTTTACAATTCCTTCTTCCCTTCTCAGTACATGTCCCAGCCATTATACTCTTCTGCTCCTTATTACTGCTATCACATCCGGTTCGTTATACAGTGCGTGAATTTCTGTGTTTTTTCTTCTTCTGAAGTTTCCCTGCTCTATTGCCAACCCGAAGATTTTTCGAAACACTTTGTTTTTAAAGGTCAATATTCTCCTCTCCATGTTCATGCTCAGTGTCCATGTCTCTGCCCCATATTAATTACAGGTCGTACAATTGTCTTATAAACACGGAGTTTTGATGCCCTGGATAACAGTTTACTGCTGAATAGTTTATTCATTGCAAACATGCACCTCTCTGCAGATTTTATACGGTTCATTATCTCTTCCTCCATGTTGTTATTCCAATTTACGATGCTTCCTAGATATTTGAAGGATCCCGTCTTCTAAAAAAGCAAGCTTCCTATCTCTAGTGCCCCCGTCGCTTCTTATTTATTCTCCCTTGTATCTACCATACAAAATATAATCAAGTTTTACTTCCTAAATAGATTATGTATTTACATAGAAATCCGTTCCCTTGATAATAATCATGACTTCGAGAGCAACAGTTGTGCTTGATCCTAACACGAGAGTAAAAGTGATGCGTTACTGTATTCATTCGTAGCAGAAATACGTAAATACGGCATTGAATAACATTTGATTAGTATTTTATTTTTATCAGCATGTCCATTACAAGCATGCCCTTGGTTTAATAATTTTAGCAATGACCAACCTCCGTTAACCAAAAACCTATCTTTAACAGAAGAAAATTTTAGTCCCTTTCGATTCCGTTGAAGGCAGTTCTTCCAGCATTATCTTATTATCTTATTCTATAATACGCTAAGGTGTATGTTTCACAAAACTCAAGCTCCTAAACCAGAGGAAAGTAGAAGGCGTGATTTGTACCAAAATCTTCCAAATCGTCTCAATAGTGAAGGAAAAATCTTATATTTCTCGAAAAATGAACGGAAATATATTTTATTTGTTTATAAAGTTCGTTTAAACAAATAAACAAGACGATAGCTCCTGGCAGAACTGTGTCGCATACAGCCCGCATAGCATTAGTGCCGGGCGGGTGGTTTATACACATGCGAGAGTTCTCACACGGGTCCGCTAGTTATTATTATTATTATTGTTAATAATATATCATATATGACCACTTTAATTGAATGAATAGTAATAATTTTGAAATAATGACCAGTTCCTTATTTGTGTGTTTAGGGGCCGATAACCTAGATGTTAGGCTCCTTAAAACAACAATTATCATCATCATCATCCTTACTTGTGATCAATGGTGTGTGATGGGCTTCAAGGACCTACTGGTTACACACAAGGATATGTGGTCAGCGGGGAGCCAAGGTCACTTGTCTCCGGACTGGAGGTCATCGTTCTGTGGCTTACCTCGAGCGATACAATCAGCTGATCGCCTAGTTTATCGTGTCATCCAAGGCGGAAGTGAATTGGATACCTTGTGCCGGATGTGGCCTCTTTTTGAGCTGAACTTATAGTCCAGCGATGCTATTGTTGTTACTTCCTGTTGATGTTAGGGACATGACGGTCACTAGCCCCACCTACATACTGTGTGTCGTGCTAGTCTAGTATGGTAATCTGTCGAAATTTGATGTTTTACAGTTGGTCAACACGATTGTTCCCAATTGTGATGGGTTGTTCCCTAATCCTGAAAATAAATGAGATTAATAAATACACTTGGATGACCAGTTTCGATTGTCAAGTGATCATCATCAGATCCCTTACACTTTGGCTATAGAAAACATCAAAATTCGATAACTAAGTCAACACTGAGAAATGGCTTCAAACCCCATTGTCTGTTCACTCTCTCATAGCAGATCAGGAAGAGTGGAGTATAAAGAATGTGTTGTTTGCGGATCCGAGGTTTATATCCCGTAAACTCGATCTTTTGTCACAGTCATTGGCAGCGAGCGTAGCGAGCCAGCCAATGACTGTTTGAGGTCCAGGTACCATTGCGCTAATACGCTACTTTGCCTGGTTTTTGAGAAATGGTGGGGTATAATTATGTTTGGGAAATTGTAAATTTCATTATCTTCATTTCTTATAGTTTGTCCCCCCGATGCGACTGCCTTTACTAGGCGGAATTACGAATTTGAGTTTGTTTAATGTAAGAATATTAATGGTTGTTGATCTGAATTTTATTTTGGGTGCAGGGGGGTGGGGGTGGTTGACATTTGTTGTTTGATTGTGATTTAGGGTTTCTTCAGCTCGGGCTTGTAGTTCTTTTGACAGACGGCTGGCATGTTGGCCGACGTGTATGCTCTTTTAAAAGTGTCTTCAAGTGCATTGGCTACAACTGCCCTACACTCTCGCTTGCCATAGCCGGGCATAATTGATAAATTCTAATTCTTCAGGCGCATTGAATATTATTATACCGGCAACACACTCACCTCTTACGATCTTGTTTCATGCAACACACCGCGTTCCTTACAATTCTGAAAAACATAGGACCCGCTACCTAATCAGGGGTAATATAACGTGTGTGGTTACGGGTTCATTCGGGGTACTCATAATGTTTTAATGTTGGAGCACATGATTCTAGCCCGAAATCACGCATCTCGTTATATTATCCCAGATTAGGGAAAGGGGTAAATGTTTTTCAGAATTTTAGAACACATGGCAGGCTGCACATAACTAGATCGCAAGGGGAGGGTGGCCCACCCAGTATTTGGTCTTTTTCGTCTTTATCGTTTTCGGGAGTCCACAAGTGATTTTCCTCTGCTTGACATTTTCAGCCCCATTCAACTTCACTCATTTCCTCTAATGGGATTGGCGGGTAGAATGCACTGGTAGGGACATGATCATGTTCCCAATTCAAGTCTTTTGCTGACAGCCATCACGACTAGAGTATACTAGCCCACCATTTTGATTCTCTGCTGCATTGCGCTGAGCTAGCTCGGTCAGTTCAATTATAGCTACATCGTGAATACTCTATTATAATTGCTCTGCCAAGCAAACGCTTGGAAACATTGGTACAAAACTTCATGGCATCACTATGCAAAATCTTTCGGTAACCGTAAAGAAGTGCTGATCCTTCTACAAACTACTGAAATTTGCCGAAATATCTCTTGTAATGATACCGCAGGGGCTCACATCTAGTGGGACTTGGGTTGGCAACAACGGGATCCCAGATGAGTCCGCATTGCTTCCACTTACTAGTGCCGGGCTCCTCTCTGTTATCTTTCCTCTCGACCTCCCTTGGTCAACTCTTGTTCTTTTCCGACCCCGGCGTTATTAGGGTATCCGAGGCCTAGGGTGTCCTTCACTTTACCGCCTTAATTGGCCCTTGTCTCATCTTTCCTGATACCCTCACTCTTCGAGGGGTCAGCCCTCTCGTTTTCTTTTCATGATATCTCCTGCCTTCTGCTCAAGGCTCTCAAGGAGGCAGGGTGTGTATCCCCACCACATGGTGCACCATGGATTGTGCTACAACCTAAAGGACCCCGAGGGCTTCCGGAGCTGGGTCCGGTTTTTCTCCTCTTTCCATTGCCTTTGGGGCAGTCCCTCTCCTCGTTTCCTTTCCTATCTGCCTTTTCTGGCTCTCCTCTCTTCCAAGTCCCGTAATTGTCATTCTTCGAGGATTGAGGGCATTTCCTTTCCTCCTGTCTTTTGATTCCCTTGTGTGTGTGTCCCCCTAATAACTTATAAACTGCTGGAGAGATTACAATGAAACTGGGTAAGATCATAGCACTATTCTGGCCGATCCCGACCGTGCCCTTCAAATTTTATTGTGTCTCACCAATCCAACATGGTGGCTGTGCGAAATATTTCACCAGCATTCAGTATCTCCGAAACTATTAATGATATCGCCCTGAAATTGTGTACGATGATAAAGGGCACTACTAGAGGTTCACCTATGAGACTTTCAATAACCTGGTGACTATAAAATCAACATGGCGACCAAGCGAAGTTGAGACTTTTAAATAGACTTTTCTCGCGATTTAACAATCCAAACGTAATGTAACTTGGTACAGCAAATGTTAATACACATTGTAAAGCACTGGAGTCTAATTTAGTTCAATTGTTTACATAACCTCAAAATGGCGGCTGTCTGAAATATTTCACTGACATTCTATATCTCCGAAACTATTACAGATATCACCCTGAAATTTTATACGATGATAAATGGTCTTGATAAATGTTTATCTATGTAACTTTCATAAACCTGTCAAGTACAAAACAAACATGGCGGCCAAGCGAAGTTGAAACATTTTAATAGATTTTTCTCGTGATTTAACTCTCTGAGCGCAGTAAAGTGTGGTACAGTAAATGATTTTACATATTGTAATGCACTGGCATCTAATTTATTTCCATTGTTTACATAACTTCAAGATGGCGGCTGTGCGATTTTTTTTTATTTCTTGTGTCGTAATCATGCGAGCGAAGTAAAAATTTGAATAATGAACCTACGCAATAATTGTCCTTGAAAGATAGATAACTCTATGGCCTATACATATAACAATCCAAAATGGCGAGTATCCGAAATATTTAGACGGTTCTCAATATCTATGAATCTTTTACAGCAATCAGACTGATTTTTTTAATGTTCATAGAGGCTATGAACATATGATCACCTATAGGACTTTCAGTAACCTGGTGAGCACAAATCCAACATGGGGGCGACGCGAAGTATAAATATTTAAATGGACGTTTCTCGCACTATCCGAGTGCAGTGAAACGTTGCACGTTAAATGCTTATACAAATGTTAATCCACTGGCATATAATTTACTTCAATTGCTTGCATAATCACAAGATGGCAGATGTACGAAATTATAAAATCTCGCTTTTACTTATTGTGTTCTAATCATGCGATTGAAGTTTAAATACCACACGTACAAAATAATTTTAATGTAATAGTACAAAAATTAAATTCCAACCTGGCGACCATCTGAAATATTTAGACTGTTCTCATATCTACGAATCTATCACAACCTTCAAACTGAATTTTTTAAATTGATAGAGGCAATTAACATGAGTAGGATATATTTTCACTATCACCCAAACTATTAGGGGCCGATAACCTAGATGTTAGGCCCCTTAAAACAACAATTATCATCATCATCGTCTTTTGTAATGAGATTAATAATATCATAGAATGACGTGGTCTAGATATGTTCTCCTCCGTTTTATATAACCTACCCATCATCCCCGTTTTAGAATACGACTTATAATTAGTGAAATTTCAGTTGTGTCTGCCATAATACACGTGAATTATGGGACAATATTCCATTGCCAACCTCGTGCATACGTTACTACTCATCAATAGTCTTTATCCAGACCAATGGTTTTCGCGTACACCAATAAGTACTAGGTAACGAGCTAATACTGTTACAATCCTGGTTTTTGTCACGCACAGTGGGAGTACTCACGCATCATTAACATTTATCCAGACCAATAGTTTTTCTAATGCTTCTTCACATAATTTCAAAGTGTATTTTACATCCCACATGTTGGTAACAGTTGAAGAGACCTGATCCGCCTCACAAACATGGCAATTGTTGAATGAGCAAGAAACAAGTGCAAGTGTAGAATCCTGGTTCAGTACTCCACTACAATGGGTTGCCACGGTGGGTGAGTGGTTATTGTGCCCAACTACCAACCTCAAGCTTGCAGGTTCGCTCCTGGCCGTGGTAAGTGATTTTTGAAAGGCGACAAACATCTCGGCACGGATGTCATACGGAGTTGGCATGTTATAGAACCCATTTGAATTCAGTACGCCGTGTTCATAATGCCAATATTAATCTCGGAATTTTCCGGTAACAGAAAGTTTCTCATTTCTCTACTAGAAAGCGCTATAGTGTCAAGGAGCTTAGATGTCTAACCTCCTTGACTTTCATAGCGCTCCATGGAACGACAAAAAAAAGTCTACATGCAAGCTGCCCTCTGGGCGCAAATAAAGCTTGCACCTGGCACCCGAGGCCATACGATATTATTATTATTATTATTCTCCACTACAATTACTGAACTTTCTTGGACAATACAGGAAAATCATGAGAGTTTCCTACCATCCTCAGATATGAGTTGCTGTTGTTGTTGTTGTTGATTTATTTAGATGCTTTGCGACTTTGTGATTATGATTATGTATCCCCGTGTACTTGGGTATGTGTGAAAGTATTCTAATAACCTGTCTTATTGTGATGGCTGTATGTTGGGAATTATCCTGCATTTGCCTGGAGTAGAAGTGGGAAATCACTTCGAAGATGGCTGAGGTGGGAATCGAAGCTACCTCGCATCAGTTTTCCCTCACGAGTCTGAGTGTAGCCCGTTGAAATCTCAGTGTTGTTGTTTGGTTCCATGCAGCTCTCCATGCCTCTTTGTCCTGAGCTAATCGTTGCATCTCTACATAGCTATCACACCTTACATCCGAGGCAATCTGTTTGACTTATTCTAACCTTGGTCTACCCTTACAGCTCTTGTCCTCAACTCTTCCTTCCATAACTAAGTTTGCTATTCCTGGCTGTCTTACTAAGTTTCCTACCAACCTATTTCTTCGTTTCATTAGCAATCGCCCGAAATATCTCTCCTCTCCGATTCGTCTTAATTATATTTGAATTGCAGCCAATAGCCACAGCAGGACATTTCAATTGAACGCCCGTGGGCTCCCCAACAAATTCGAATGCAAGTAGTTCCAACTTTGGGTACCAGACGCCACTGTCACTGTCACCCAGCTGCGGACGTTGGAACTTGATAGAGCCTTTTTTAACCAAATAACCTAAAAACTTTGGCTACTCACTACCAATTGTAGTGGTAAGATATTTTGCATGCCATAAATCTATGACATGGGCCCGCCGGCTGTACTTCCCCTCCGAACGAAGGCATACTGAAGGTTTTTTACGCTCTCAAAAATCTGACGACTTCAGCCGGGTTTGAACCTGAGATCTCGGGCATAGCAGTTCAGCATGCTACAGACTACGCCACTCGTCTTAATACCTCTTCATTTATTACTCTCTATACCCGTCCGATCTTCATCATTCTCCTGTAACACCACATTTCGAACGCGTCTATTCTCCTCTTTTCTGCTACGCCAACAGTCCAAGTTTCACTTCCATAGAGCACCACGCTCCAGACAAAGGCTTCCAAAATTATTTTCTAAGACCCAAATCTATATTTGATGTCAACAGATTTCTTATCTGATGAAATGCTTTCTTAGGACCAGAGTTAACTTTCTTGACAGAGCCTGGAATTGAACCCAGGACCTTTGGATTTGGAGTCTAAATACGTACCTTGAGACCACAGTAGGTGACGTGACCAGCAAAGTTCAGTGGCAGGATCTGCTACATATCTCTCGATCTGTTGGTATGCTGTGCTGATCGTTTCTAGTGAAAATGACCGTGTTGTAAGAGCTATTCTTATATTCCATGGCCATCATAAACACACACCTTTCTCCCGGAAGGCAACATAAACCGTGCGGTTGATCTGATACGATCCACTTGGCGATTCACTCTAAACAGTTTCTGGTTTGGTTCACTTATTAAAAAAAAGGAAAATGGAAGATTATGTAAATGATCGGCTGCCCCTGAAGGAGAGGCAGCCCTTGGTGGTCCATTAGCATACGATATTAGCACAGTGGCACTAATGGGCCCTGGCGAATGAAGGTTGTGCAGTAAAGCTCATGTCTGTACTTATGAAGCTGTATTTGGCAACCATAAAACTCACCATTCTAAGGTCATGTTAAGAGGAATGAAAAGAGTTCTGGTCTAAACTTATTATTATTATTATTTAGCTCTACAACAGTGATGTGCAGACTTGTCCCTGGTTTAGCTTCACATACAGAGGTGTGTATATTCTTAGAATTTAAATCGTTCACTTTTTTATTTTTGTAGTAAATTATTTTATTGATGACCTACTGACGTATTTTATTACCATACATAGTAATGTGTTTTCCTATGGACTTAAAATTTTCCATAAGGAATTGCGTCTAGAGTTTTCGGAATTGGATATTCTGAGGGATGCCTGATCTGAGCTCGTTTTCTCGTATTTCAATTACTTTGTAGTAAATTATTTTATTGATGACCTACTGACGTATTTTATTACCATACTTAGTAATGTGTTTTCTATGGACTTAAACTTTTCCATAAGGAATTGCGTCTAGAGTTTTCGGAATTGGATATTCTGAGGGATGCCTGATCTGAGCTCGTTTTCTCGTTTTTCAATTACTTTGGAATGTACCCACTAAATGTGATGATTTCAATCCATGGTCCACGAACCTTTGAATAGTTCATGAGGGGTCTATCAGTAAGAAACACTTCGAATCCCTCTGCTCTCAATTCGCACAAAAACTAAAATAAAGAATTCACAATAAAACGTATCACATTTAGTACTAGCAAGGTTCCTTTATTTTTTTTTGTGAAAATTCAAAGCTGTCATCATACTGTGAGTTTCTTAATGGAAAATATAATTAAGGCTATTGTTTAAACATTTGAAGTAATTTCAGCGCGTTGCAAACGTTTTTACTGCAATAAGTTGTGAGAAGTAAAACATGAAATGTTTGAAAATTGGAATCTAGTCTAATAATTTGCACACCTCTGTACTTGATGAAGTGCAGTGCCTGGAACGTGAATGTTATTGATGCAAGAGGTTATGTCTGCGTTTACACCGACGTTGTTACAAGATTTTCTAGTAACATTTTGGAAAACGCTTCTGATTTTGTTACTAACAGGCAGTGTTTGTTAACAGGAAACAGAAAAAAAATAATCCACAGTTCCACCTCTTCAGGAAGGCAACTCAATGTTGAAAACATTCTTTAATATCATAGAATAGACTTTCCTTGAACACTGTTCCTTTAGGGCAGTGGTTCTTAACCGGTGGTCCGCGAGTGCTTCGGGAGTGGTCCGCGGGAGAAAGGGGTCCACCAGCACGTATATAAAAGTGACCAATAAATGGGGAAATCGAAAACGATGTGCTTTGAACGAGAATCACCCGAATGTATTCGCGGTGATGACTATCAGGTTTAGAATTGAAATATCTTTAAAATAAGTGTTATTGAGGAAGGGTTACACTGATAAGGTGTATTGGGGGGGGGGGGGGGGGCGGGGAGGGGGGTGTCCGTAGATAATTCAGCTTCAGGCTGAGTGGTACGCAGACTTCTACGGGTTCAGAACAACTGCTTTAGGGGATATGGACTTAGGAATTTACGTACCTTGTACTTTTAGGTGAAAATATACTTGTTAATTTACTTACCAGCAACCTCTAGGGCAGGGATTTCCAAAACTTTTTCTCATGGCGTCACCCGATTAGCACACATAATTCTACATAACACCCAATTAATTATTTTAATTATAAAGGTAGACTAGTTTAACAAACGAGATTAATTTTAAAGAAATTTAAATTTTTCATAGTATATATACATAATGATTTTCCAAGTATTATATGCTATATTGAACACCTTTCTCATAGATATTTTGGGGTTTGAAGCCATTTTCCAGTGTTGCCTTAGTAAACAAAAGTTTGGTGCTTTTCTGTCGGTCCGGTCCCGGTCTCGGGAGTTTCCGCCAACACAAAATTCCTCATTTCTCTACTAGAAAGCGGTATAGTGTTCAAGGAGCTTAGATATCTAACCTCCTTAACTTTCATACTGATTCAAGGAAAAACGAAATTCGACATGCCAGCTACCCTTTGGGTGTCAAATAACAAAACTTTCACCCGGCACCCGAGGCTATACGAAAAAAAAAAATGTCGGTCAACACGAATGTACCCAAAATCCATAATCCTGAAAGAAATTACACGAGACTAATAAATACACTCTTTTGGGTACATTCGTGTTGACCAACTGAAAAGCACCAAACTTTTGTTTCTCATAGACACGAAACGTGCACCCTGATTTTCCAATTCAATGACTGCTATGGGCTTGGGGATCATTACAAATCTGCTTTATATTGGGTCGGATGCAGGACAAATACGCACGCATTTCCTCATCTAACATTCCCAAACTTCCACGTTTAACTGTTTCTGCATTAGTCATAACTAGAGCTGGAATTATTATGTAGGCCTAATATCAAGTGGCGTAATACGTACATAAATATGTAACAAAAAGCACCAAAATATGTAGCAAAATATGAAGATTGGGCATCATATAATTAATATAAACTTACCATTTTGTCAGTCACAACACTCTAAACACGCTTTATATTACATTTTGTAGCACGGTGAACAACTATGTATTTTTCAGTGTTCTTTGGAGTCATATATGAATAAATCACACACATATTCAATAGAAACTTATGATTTTCATAACTCAAAGCACGTTTATTCATTAAATTTTGCTGCACAGTGAACTATTAAGTATTTTTCAATGTTCTCTGGGGTCATAGAAAAACGTTTGTCACTTAGGATGTTTTTATATGCAGAGATTTTATATTTCAACATCACATGATGTAACTGGGGCAAATTTTAGGAGAGGAATTTTCGCTGGAGAAATGTCCTCGGGAGGATCAACGTCATCTCCATTTAGAATTCGGCATACACTGTGAAATGTTGAATAACCAGGATTTCTCTTCAAAACTTTTTTGCAATTTAGTCAATACACTTGCACCAGTTTCCCCATGCACAGTACTTATCATCGTACCATCCTCTCAAATACCTGTCACTCATAATTACCTTACAGACAACAGCCCCTCATTAAGTGTGAAACTTCAATTCAGCAATTTATTTTATATAAAAACAGGAAAACTCTGAAATATGTAATTTTATGTAATATCACTATGAATATGTAGAATACCCACAATTATGAAAAAATATATAAAATATGTAATTACATAGAAATCCCAGCTCTAGTCATATCAGAAAACGCACTTTCACAAGAACATGTCGTAGAAAAATGCAACAAAACGATGAGGGCTCTTTTACTCTTGTTGAATAGAAACCCAGAAGCTGTCAAATTCTGACTCTTGGTCTTAAAGTCTGTTTTTTTTTCAAGTTCCGCCAGTTCCTCCTCTTCGATAAGTTGAAGTCGACAAGAGCTGGAGGGTGCAAGAGGATTTCTTATCCAGTCATATTGGTTTACATTGTCTTGGAAAATATCTCACGACATCCTTGGTGGTAGCACGTGACACCCTGCGTGGAAAGCACTTCTCTAGGGATATGAGCTAGGAATTTTAGGTGAATAAAATATAATAAAGTATGAGAATACATTCTTTATTTATTCCTATTCCTATTTGCTGATGACACGCCTGAGGATTTGAATGAGTTTTTGAATGGTATGGACTCCATCTTACGGAAAAAATTCATGATGAAAATTAATAAATGTAAAACAAAAATACTGGAATGCTGGCGAAATAAATCAGAAACCCCTATGGACATCAAATTGGCAGGTGAAAAGCTGAAGGAAGTAGGAGACGTCTGTTACTTAGGAAGCAAAATAACCAGTGATTTAAAAAAAAAAAAAGCGTATGGCTTTTAGTGCCGGGAGTGTCCGAGGACATGTTCGGCTCGCCAGTTTTGTAGCTGCTTCGAGACGGTTTCCCAATGGGTGAGCTACAAGTACCGTTGGGGAGGAATGTTGGATCGGAGGGTCGAGGAGTTGGAAGGTAGCGGCTGTGGCCTATAGTTAGGGACCAACCCCGGCATTTGCCTGGAAGGAAGATGGGAAACCACAGAAGACCATCTTCAAGGTTGCCGGCGGGGGGATTCGAACCTCCTCGCCTCCCGGATGTGAGCGACTGCCAACAGTCATGCCGCAACGACCTCGGCTAACTCACCCGGTATAACCAGTGATGGACGAAGCAAAGAGGATATAAAAATTAGGTTGGCTCAGGCAAGGAAAGCATTTCTACAAAAAATGAATCTGTTGACAACGAATATAGATTTAGGTATTAGAAAGTCATTTTTGAAAGCCTTTGTCTGGAGCGTGGCGCTCTATGGAAGTGAAACTTGGACTATTGGTGCAGCAGAAAAGAGGAGAATTGAAGCATTTGAAATGTGGTGTTACAGGAGAATGATGAAGATCAGATGGGTAGATAGGGTTACAAACGAAGAGGTATTAAGACGAGTGGGAGAGGAGAGATGTTTCTGGCGACTGCTAATGAAGAGAAGAGATAGGTTGGTAGGACACATACTAAGACACCCAGGAATAGCAAGCTTAGTGATGGAAAGAAGGGTTGAGGAGAAGAACTGTAGGAGAAGACCAAGGTTAGAATATGTTAAACAGATTGTCTTGGATGTAGGGTGTGGTAGCTATGTAGAGATGAAACGATTAGCACAGGACAGGGAGGTATGGAGAGCTGCATCAAACAAGTCAAAAGACTGAAGACTCAACAACAACAAAAATCCTTTACTTAGTCATCGAATGTGTATTTAGGAATCTTTCACCGGATACTCAACCATATCCAGGCGATTAAATTAGCAGTTTGCCTTTCCTACCACTACGATTGCTAGGGTGAGGCAATGCAGAGTTTCACTTAAGTCCTTATAACTACTTCTGGTGGGCAAGATTTTTCAAAAAATCAGAAAATACCTGAGGGTATTAAACCAAGGAACACATTAAAGAAACAAGTAGTTCCGTGACGAACTAAAGAGCCTACTTTTCTTAAAATTTACGATTCATGCCAATCTATATAGACCTATCTAGAATAATGACGAAATGAAGTTGGTAATACTAACATTTCTAAGAAATGCAGTTTGAAATACGCTTGAAATAATGTAGCCTAATACAGTAGCTTACTACAGGTGGAAGCCCTGGGGACTCTGAATATATTCCTAGTTCCATCTTTTAAGGTATAGAATGCACATACAAAATTTGGTTGAAGTTTAATGGATAGTATGGACGTTACATGCTGTTTGATATTGGATTTATCAGTGCGCGTAAAATCATGTTGGGAACTATATCATGTACAGTATGTGATGCCCATAATTAATCTGAAATATCACGATCTATTATACAGTAGTGCCAATTTTGGATAACATCCACTTGTTAGTATAGAAGTTACATGTAATTAAGAATTGAAACTATCAAAAAGCTTAGAATCATGTTGGTACCACTGAGCTATATTAATTACTCCAAATTAATCTAGAATGCCAGGTACTATACGTGTGCAAAGATTAGAGCTGATGGCGTGCATATTTTCTGATATATTGATATTAGGATTAAACAAATAGAGAGATCATTTATTAACAGTTGGCAGCCATGGTGGCCCTGATGGTCCTTACGAATAAGCATAGTCATAACTGTTATGGTACACAAAGCACATACGAAATTTGGTTGAAATCCATCAGTTAGTATAGAAGTTATATGCATTTAAAAACAGGACCTATCAGCAGGCTTAGGATCATGTTGGCAACACTGGCATATATGGATTTCTGAAAATTTATCTGGAATATTATTGTTTACATGTGTGCCAATTTTGGAATAGTTCGCTTGCATAACGTCTGAGATATCCAACATAGAGCGCAAATTTCAATTGCGATTTTTCAGCAATTGGTAGCACTGACGACAATTTTAAATCTGGCTGTGAGATATTCAGGTATAGATCTTTACTCTTACCAAATTTGGTTTCGATAGCTGACGCCGTTTAGGAGGAGATAGGGGGCTGGGGGTGGGGGGTGGGTGGGGGTGGACACACAGACAGAAGGACAGACAGAAGGACAGACGGACAGACAGACAGACAGATACACATTTTCCCGGATCGATCTCACAAGTCGACTTTTTCCTCAGTTTTGCAAAATGAGAAACGTAAGCTAATCCACCGCTGGTGTATTAGTAAGCTAACTGATCGTTGCTACGAAAAATTGTCGTCCTGTAAAAGTTATTGTTATATGCAGTGGTCATAATAAACATACGCTGCAAAAGGCAGCAATCAGTCTCAAAATATGCTACTTTGAATAGTTAGTTAATTATTGCTTATTTAAAGGTGTGTAGCAGCGAGGTCATCTATCCCTGTTACAAGAATGTAAAATTATACAAATTTAGAGGTGTAGATATGATTTTAATAAATGCTTTAATAATATGTATGTTCCCTGGCGAAATGTAAATATTATGTGTCAGAAAACTGTATTATAATGAGGCTCATTATAATACAAGTTTTCATTAAGATACAGTTTCTCCCATCAATCAGAGCTCAAGAAACAGTTGTGTGATCAATTAGGTGAGGATAGCACCGCACCTGCGCTCACTTCCATGGCCCCCTATTTTAAATTTCACTGCGTGGCGAGTGTCATAGTGAGGTATTCCAGGAGGCCATGGTAAAATACAAGGTATTCTCTGCGTCTCATGCGCTCTGTTCAGTATATAAAACTGGTGAAATCTCGACAGATATTTATGAATAATTATGTTCGAACATAAAATAGTCATAATTATCGTCGAACATAAACAGTTGTATGCAACTCGCCTATAATGGTAATTAAGAAACTCGTGTCTTATTTATTGCCATTATAGGCTCGTTGCATAATGTACTATTAAAAGAAAACAGTTATAATAATAAATACAAATTACGGGGGAAAAATCATAACTTCAAAAAAGAACAAGTTCGTAGAGTAATTGACACATGAATACTTTAGATAGTTGGCACTAACCCGCTCTCACTTACAAAGCGGATGACGAGATCAGCAGCCACGACGTCATCGGTGGTGGCTTCGGTGGCATAGTTGGTAGCATACTGAGCTTCTATGCTCAAGATCGCGGGTTCAAACACTGACAAGGTCGTCGTTTTTTTAAGAGCGTTAAGAATCCCTCACTATGCCTTCTTTTGGAGAGGAAGTAAAGTCGGCGGGCCCATGTCATAGATTTATGGCATTTAAAAGAACCTTCCACTAACTGCAATTTGCGAAGCTGAATTTGTAGGTTAGATTTGAGTAACTCTCTATTAAGTTCCAAAGTTCGCCGGCAGGTGATGGATGTGGTGGCATCTAGTAGCCAAGTTCAGGGCTAGGTGTCGTTGACGGTAGCATTTGGTAGGAAGTTCACTAATAATGTTTATGAAGGCATTTCATTTGTCGAGAGTACCCCTCAAAGCATGTGTAATGAAATGGCGAAAGAACGTATGTGTGGAAACATAGTATGATCCTACAAACAAGTGATAGTATTCATGGGATTTCACTCCGAAAGTTAAGTGCTTCGCTTGTAAGGAAAGAGTGACAGCAATATATTTCTTAAAGTAATAAATAGAAGGAATGTTACTTTCCCACGATGACGTAATCTGTCATCTGATAAGTAAATACTATTTAGTTGTAACATGAAGGTCATGACCTGAAGTGAAAATAATTTGTTATGCATACAGTGTGCTCGTTAAGGAAGTCCATTCATTACGACGAATGGGATAATAGCTGTAATCTGTGCGCGATATTGGTTTTCTACAGCAGTGGGCGGGACGCTGGGACCAAAGAGAGACGCCGCCCGCTCCGCTTCGAGTGGGATTTACCTCTTCATTCACAGTTGATTTGTAGAGACTATCCTCACTGCGGGTTGGAGGGCACATACTGTTTGAAGATTTCAATCGTAAATGTATTCAATAAAATATCTTCTATAAACTTCATATATTCTAATTAAAAACAGCTTTTCATGAGACACAGCAATATTCATATTGTCAGAAAATTATATTTGAATAATTTTGTAGCCGATCTGATTTCCTAGTTTACTGTTTGTTTGTATATACTTATAAGGACTTTCAAAAGCGAACCCTACGAAATACAGTAATATACTCGCAATTATAAATTGATTCTTAGTTTTTTTGTAGATTATGCTGATGAAGACTCTAATGTGGTCGAAACAACAATCTTCTAGTAATTTATTGACTTTTTGTGGATTACTGTTAATACTGAAAAAATAAAATCCACAGCCTGCTTCCAGTCGACCGACCGGGTCAGGGAATGGAATGAATGGAGCCCCCATCTAGCGGCGAGGATATGAACTGCGCCGGCTGCCGAGGCCTGTCTCAGTCCCTGGGGGCAATGGGTAAATGAATGACAAATGAAATGATAGGGAGAGTGTTGCTGGAATGAAATTGTGACAGGAAAAACTGGAGGACCCGGAGAAAAACCTGTCTGCCTCCGCTTTGTCCAGCACAAATCTCACATGGAGTGACCGGGATTTGAACCACGGACCCAGCGGTGAGAGGCCGGCATGCTGCCCCCTAAGCCACGGAGGCTCCACTGTTAATACAATTATTATTTAATTTCATTAGTTGTCAATAAGGACCCAATTTAAATATGATTAATTTCGTATCAATATATATGAAATTTTTCTAAATAATAGATTTCACCGCGCATACTACGAGGGTGGATAAAAAAAGGTTTTGCCCCTATATTTTTAGCCAAAAAATAAAAATACAGGTAATTTCAAATATTCGTACTGTTCTTCGCACCTTACACTATTTTTCCAAGGCTGGCTGCGTGGCTTAGCGGTAACGTTCTCGCTTGCTGGGCCCAAGGTTGCAGGTTCGATCCTGGGGCAATCAACTGGCACTTGAGGGTGCGCAAATGTGAGGGAGCAGTATCAGTAGATTTACTGGCACGTTGAAGATCCCCTTCGGGGCAACATTCCGGCACCACGGCTTCCCTAAAAGCCACGGTAGTTAAAAGGGACGTAAAGCCAATAACGTTATTATTAGTCCACTATTTTTCCTCATAGTCACCACATTTGTTCAGACATTTGTCCCATCGCCGCACTACATTTGAGATGACCCTGGGGAAGAATTCTGTCAGCTGAATGTGGCACTATCGTCGGACTGCTGTCGTGGCGTCAACCTTGCACGTGAATCACTGTCTCGCCAGGAACGTCTTCAGCGGAACAAAAACGTGGAAATCACTAAGGGCGAGGTTCGGACTGTTTGAGGGTGGTCCAGACTCTCCCAGTGGAATGATCAGAGCTTGTTGGCGGTTCTGGTTGCCACATGTGGTCTAGCATCAGTATCGGTGCAGGTTGCGGTGGCGTCTTGTAGCCAAGTTCACAGCTAGCTGTCGATGACGGTAGCATATGGTAGCAAAAGTAGGAACGACTTGAAATTGATCGCCTAGAGTCCTTACCTGAATTACAGATAACGCACACTAATACAGCCATCACAATAATTAACACCGGTTATCAGACAGATTCTACACACACCCTAAGTACACGGGGCTACATGACCGCGTTGTCGCAGACCCTAAACTGAGGAACCAACCAACCAAGACTGGAAGACGGGTTGAGGGCAATGTACACCCCAGACAGTGGGAGTAAGCGGCTAACGACAGTAGCAACAGTTCACTATTTATGTATCTATGTATTTCAATATCTCAAACTTTCGATAACTCGAAGTAATTTCTATCCCCGAAAGCACTTCAAGATATCGAAGTTCGACTGTGCTTGAATTTTATCAAACAACAGTCAGAGCCTCTTTGTGAATATTTTCTGGAACTACCAATATTTGGGCAGCTCTAGACTAATTCTGTGCGATTTTATCAGATCGTACAGTTCCTTGGGGAGATACAAATTCAACAGTTCTCGTCAAAATTGCCGGCAAGACTACCTGAAACAGATTGTATCAGGAACTTAGATCTCTAAGGATTATTTAAATTTGAGAACTTTTTTAGACAGTTGTAATATGGCTGGCGGGTAGTCACGACTCAAACACGCTGCAGTAGGTAGTAGGCTCTTGTGGGCGTATCAATGGATCGCAGCCTTCAGCACACGTGAGATCAGTGTGATTGATCCGCCTCTGTTTAGATTCCTCATTCTCATGTGAAGAGGTGATTCAACGGTGCGTGTCTCCCATAAGAATGAGAACCATCCAGTTCGTCTTCAGGGAGTAGGTCTCGATCACAAGTCACCGAGAAGTGGGGCACGTTCCTACCTAACAAGGGAAGAATCAGGTAAGACAGGTCGAAACCTATCTTGAACTTTTGTGGACGCAATCGTTGTACTACTTATAAGAGGACAACGTCCGGTAAATCAGCCGCCAAATTGAACTGCAAGGCTCCGAAATCACGTGGCGAATCTCTCATGTAAATCAATGGGAAGTAGCGAGTACCGTACATGTTGGAAGGGACAGCCCTGACGGCCCAAGCGCTCGAGGCCAGTGGGAAGCAGCCGCACGCTCCAGTCAGCATATACGTTCCGCCTTGCTCCTACTCCGATTGCCACAGGGATGTCCAGCTCCTCCAGCCGTCATGCCTGCGTACCAGGATGTCAGGTACGATTTCGGAGCCTTACAGTTCAATCTGGCGACTGAATTTCCGCACGTTATCCTCTTATAGTACAAAGCTTGCATCCACAAAATTTCAAGATAGGTTTCGACCTGTCTTACCTGATACTTCCTTTGTAAGAAAGGAATTCAAACACAATGTAAGGGTCACCGACGCGACATCTGTATCAGTTCCTTGAATGGCTCCGTAGTTGAATTTATCTACTGTAACTTTCAAGCAAAATAAGAAATACTCTATCAGTATTAGCCTGTCAAGATACGAGTGCTTATGGACTTGGCTGCGCCAGCGTTTGTTGATCATAGCAGTGGGAGCCTTGCGGGGCGAGGAGGGTGACACAGCGATGACGGAGTGTAGTCTCGACATACAGTAAGTAAAGCAGCATTGCGCGCGCTACTTGTGTTAGAGGCGTTCTCAACCTTGTAGCACCACGGTGCTCTTTAAATGGAATTTGGTGCTCTCGTACTACGAGCCAAAAAAGTGCTCGCGAGCATAAGCTTCTCTGAGATCCATTTTTCAATTGAAATTCTGTTGCACGACCAGAATAATAGTGTTTTCATTACAAGTTTTGACAATAGGAAATTTTATCATTTTGTGAAATACTATTTTCAATCTGCTGTAGAAATAATTGGACATCCCTGTTTTATGAGTAACATGATTGATGCTGATTTGACCTGTCTGACCACATGTAAATGTATCTTATCTACATGCATCATGCAAGCAGTTGAAGCTTGCCTGATGAGCGGTGAATTCCTAGGTATTTCAGCACTTCACAGGGAGAGAGAGAGTAAAGCAAAGAAAATGCTTGTTGCATTATTATTATTATTATTATTATTATTATTATTATTATTATTACTAGCGGACCCGTGCGAGAACTCTCGCATAATGGGCTGTGTGCGCCCCATGTATACAGACTACCCACCCGGCCCTAGTGCTATGCGAGCTGTACGCGACACAGTTCTGCCAGGGGCTATCGTCTTGTTTATTTGTTTAAAAACACATTATAAACAATTAAATATATTTCCGTTGACTTATGAAGAAATGCAAGATTTTTCCTGTACTATTGAGACAATTTGGAAGATTTTGGTACAAATCCCACCTTCTAACTCCCTCTGGTTTAGGAGCTTGAGTTTTGTGAAACATGCACCTTATCGTATTATGTAATGAGATATTTGTATTTTATTTCTGGCACTAGGATATGAACTGTTGTTCCCCGCCCAATCTAATTGGGTACACTCGTGTTGACCGACTGAAAATCTTCTAGTGATAGATTATTTAGGCAACACTGCAAAATGGCTTCTGATATAATAAAAGACATGTTTTATTCTTTGAATAAATTTGCCAGCTGCTACAGTCGTAAACACACGCTGCAATATAACAGTTGGTAAAATATCACGTCGGGTGGTTTGGATTCCCATGGCTTATTATAGAGAGATTAATTAATTAATTAATTTTATTAATGCAGCCAATGGCCATGTACTTTTCTTTTCAGGACGGGTCAGGGAAGGGATATTGGAAGGAAATCGGCCGTGGACCTATTGAAAGGAACCGTCCCGGCATTTGCCTGGTGGTGAAAATGGGAAACCACGAAAACCATTTTCAGGACGGCCGAGGTGGGAATCGAACCCACGCTCTCCCGATGCCAGCGAGGCACGAGGTAGCGCGTTAGCTCTCTCGGCCACCGCGGCCGGTATAGAGAGATTAACGGACACGTAAACCACGATTAACGGACACGTAAACCACAAGATTCCAGGTAGACAGAATTCGAAAATACTGTACTGTCAGTTTGGCATTGTTATTCTTTTCTATAATTCCTTCCAAAGATGAATTACTAATTTCATTTCTATAGATAGTATTCATATCCGTAAATGCTTAAGTCAGATTTCATTAAATAAACACCAATTGTTGTGGAAACATAAAAAGAAAAATCTAATTCGGGAGTAACTACTTACGATTTTAACCCTCAAATTTGATGACAGAGAAATTAGTTAAATTCAGTTGCTGGACTCATTTACATAAAACCAGTGTTACTTTAACTACGATATTTTAATGATATCCTCATGATTGGTAATTTTTTCCTTGAGTCTTAAATAAAATACTGACGATTTATTTTCTGACGTACTTTTAAATCTCTTAATTATTTAATTATTTTAAAAACTAACTTTAATACTGTATATTCAACAATTAACTTTCAACTCTGATCTTTAAGCAATTAACTTTGATGAGTTAATTATTTAAAAATAAAATATGTTCTACAATTAACTTTCAACTTAAAAGGGTGAATCTTTAAAACAATTCTCATTAACTGTGATCAGTTAACTACTTATAATTTAACTTCAATTAATATTTTCACCAATTAACTTTAACTTTGACAGTTAATATGTTCAGTAATTAACTTTAATGGAGAACTATTTACAGCAATTAACTTTAACCTGTTAATATTTTTGCCTAACTTTCTCAGGTATGAAAATTACAACTGATCTTGTTATTGATTGTATTTTGATGAGCATATTGAAAATATTCATTCAAATGTGTTTTCTTGTTGTTTTAGGTAAGTTGCTGTTCCTTCTTCTCTTCGAGCATTAAATGCCGTTGGGTGAGTCTCTTAAGCTTGATGTCACTTACTCCTTCGCATCGTCACCTCCAAACGAGGCTGGTATAAGCTACAAATTAAATATTGTCAGCCAAAGATAAAAGCTATACTAGCTTTGTATTCGGCGTCGTTCAGGTGACGCCATACGTTGAAATGTATGTGTTAAGTAAAATTTCATAGTGTGTATTTACTTTGCTACTGACATAAGTTGAAAACGTAATTCCAACTTGCCTCTAATGTTATTCAAGTGGAAGATCAACAATAAGCTACAATACAATGACAGCCTAGAATGCAACGGTTGTAGTTCTTCATAACACCGATTGAGGGGAAATTGGATTACGCAGTCTATGAATTGTCCTCATTTTCCTCCATTTTTCTGCTAAATAATAGTCTCTTGGTTGAATGTTTATATGCGGCATTTATGACGGTTGAATATACAGGGTGTTTCAAAATTCCCATTACAGACTTTGAGGGCTTGTAGTGGGGACCAAGAGAGTTAGGTTTAGCAGAGGAACTTGTGTTCGAAACGTACCGTCTTCCCATTACCCGAAAAAACCACTACAGCACACTTTCAAATCTCCCGCAATTTCGGCGCCACTGACTAGATTACGTACGTAATTTAACAATCACCTAATGTCCCATATCCCCTACAGGTTTGCTGACATTCCACATCTTCTTCCACGAAATCTCAAGGGTGCCGCGTAGTTGGTATTCCTTGAAGACGTACTGCGTGAGTTCTTAGACGATGTACCACTGAATGTGCGTCAAAACATGTGGTTTCAGCACGATGGCGCACCACCTCATTTTTCACTTGCGGTTTGAGACCATCTGCACCACAGATATGGGCAACAGTGGATAAGTCGTGGTGGCCCGATTGCTTGGCCTGCTCGTTCACCCGACTTGACACCGCTAGATTAGCCTACTACCCTGTGGGGTCACATGAAAACCTTGATTTACGAGACCCCTGTCGAGGGTTATGTCTGCGCCGGATGTTGGAGGTTCGGGGATTGGTGATCGTGTGTGCCAGAACATGGTATGGAGGTACCGTGTCTGTGTTGACGTCGGTGGTCGTCAAATTGAGCCCCACCTGTTATTGGAACCAGACGACACGCAGCTGGAAGAAATTAACTTACAACAAACATAGGGACTGGAAGAGGAAACGGAGAGTAAGTAAAGAATAAGGGAAACAAAAGATATGGAAAAGAAATGACCTCAATTTTCGAATAATGGAGCGACTTGGAAAGAAGTATGGCCAGGAAAGGCAGATAGGAAAAGGGAAAGAGGAGAGGGTCCACCCCTAAGGCAATGGAAAAAGGAGAAAACCCAGACCCAGCTCAAGAATCCCACGAGGTTGCCAACTCCCGAATTCACCAGCCGCGAGCCCTTGAAGGTGTAGCACTATCCAGGGTGCATCATAAGTGTTGGGGATACACACACCCTGCCTCCTTAAGGACCTTGAGTAGATGGCAGGAGATACCTCGAATAATGAGGGATAAGGAAAGATGAGATAAGGACCAACTAAGGCGGGAATGTGAAAGACACCCTAGGCCTCGGATACCCTAATACTGTCGGGATCAGAAGGGAATGAGAGTTGACCAAGAGAGGTCGACAGGACAGATGATGGGGAGGAGTCCGGCACAAGTAAGTGGAAGCAATGCCGGACTCAGCTGGGGTCTCGTGGTCACCAACCCAAGTCCCACTAGTCGTGAACCCCTGGGGTGATTATCCTGAGTTAAGCTGTATGAGCAACTGTTTGATTAATGATAGTAGTCATTGTGAGTGACTGGATAGCTCTTAAACTAGAACCATGCCCCATGTTAGAATTTGGTTATCGACCAGGACATTAAGTAGACAGTATATCAGGTGTATAATCCCTGGCCATAAACCAGTCATCAGCTCGAGGCAGGCATCCTAACATGGAACAAGTGATGGCCTGTCTGCACGGAGCCCCTGACACTATACCGAACGTCAGGTCAAGACCTAAGCGGTCCCTTTGATATTCTGGTCTGTGAAAAGGCTATCGCGCAAGGAAATAGTTCCCAATTTTTCTGCTTGTTTTTGCAGTACAAGATGTTTCAGCGCATGTTGCTATGTTTCGATAAACTGGCTAGATTACTTTTAAGAAATTCCTTGGTATAAATCTATGAATAAATTAATCATTTTCTCGTTAACTGGGAGCTGCACCAACCTTGCTTTTCATGTGATTAACTGTGTGCGCGAATATTGCTTGTAGTGGTATTTTATACGACAGGCAGAGTAATTCAGTACGAATTTGATATTATATTATATTTCGTTCTGTAAAAACCTTGTTTGAGCTGCAAAAGAGTAACCGACTCATTCAATGTTGTGGCAAATCAGGTTCAAACGTTGGCAATACTGTTATGATTGCACGGACTTCAAGATGGCTCCTTCAAGTAGACAACGTGTTCAAACTGCAGCTGTAAAGCTTGAATCACCAACAAAATACTTCAAAAATAATAAAAGTGGGGAGAAGTTCAGTAAAAGGTGCAAACAAATGATTTTAAATGTATATACTGTAGTAGGTTGAGGGATGACAATCCAGAGTGGACAGTAGAAGAGTTGGTGAAGAAGACTGCATACTTGACTGGCGTTTCGACATACAGTGTTGACTCGGTGCGCGCTGAATTCAAAGCTCATGGTGAGTCTCCGGCGAGAAGTCGGCCGGCGTCACAAGGAAATGGGGTTCATGTGTCACAGTATTTAGAATTTTGTTCTGTGTGGAATTCGTAGGAAAGTGCTTTCTTCTTTTTCTCAAGAATGAAATTCCAACTGTGACGAAAGTGACAGTGAAAGTTAATGGTGATAGTAATAGTAGTGAATCATCTGACGGCGGTCTCAGTGGAATAGAAGCAATGGAGGAAGATTAGCGACAACATCTGTAAGTTATATACACATGTTGTATTCTAATTAATCTTATTTATAGGAGATTGTTTACTTCTTAGCAGCCTATGTCAGCTCAACCGAAAATATATAGCCTACTCGCCATGTTTTGTAATGACATTTTGATGATGGCTAATACGCATATAGGCCTACACCTGACAGTATTATTTTCCTATGCGCGGTATAATTATTATTTTGTTTTATAATTACCCTCCACTTCACGTTACAGTTAAGTCTTTGTACTAAGAGTAGATCATTCTGCCTTCTGATTCTCAAGAGTACGTGTCGTAACCCTTCAAGGAAGCAGCTGTTTCTCCCCGTCAACTTTCGATCTTTTGCAAGATAAGATGGTGACGGATGAAAAATAAGCAATTAGTTGGTTCATGGGGTTCAAGGGCACACGTCATTTCGTCTCCTTATATCACTCATCGTTCATGTGTCATTCCTCGCCTAACACAATGTTATAATGTTTTAAATAATCGCACGATAACATAAAACTACAAGCATCCTTTTTTTTTATGAACACAGAGCCTCGGGTTTCGACACGATAGGAAAACATATTTGGTTCAGTGAATATGCCGTAGATAAATTCGTAATTGAAGTGAATCGAAGGTCCGAACGCAATAAAGTATTTGTGATTAAGGTAGATTCAAACACTCGATCAGATGCGGGCCATGTTGGAAACACAAGACGGGACAGAGAGAGAAGATGCGCGGAGGGACAGAGAGAGAAGATGCGCGGAGGGATATTTTCCTCAGGTCTTGACCTGACGTGGGGTATAGGAAAGAGACCGGGATATCGGTTCTGATCTGAAATTCACATCTGGCCTACAGAAACTCGAGTGGTACTCACTAATCTCCCCCAGGGGCTCACAGCTTGTGGGACGTGAGCTAGCGACCACGGGACCCCAGCTGAGTTCGGCATTACTTCCACTTTTTTATTTTATTTATTAAACATCATATTTATTAACTGCATGCTCCATTACAATTGAAGTAATACTACATGCATTGGTGATCTTATAGGTAAGTATGATAAAACTTTCTTTACATTATGTAACCTATATCTACATGGTTGATAGTAGTGTGTCTAGCCTAGATATAATATGTTTAAGTTTTCTTTCTTGACATAATTATGTCCTACATCAGGTTATCAAAATTGATGCTCTGCACAAATAGCTTAAAGAATTTGACATATTTAACAACAAGTTCATTCATCCTTGCTGGCCAGTGGCCTCCTGATTTCATTACATGTCTTCAGTTTTTCCCTTTCGTGATTTAGTAATTCACACTCATATAGGATGTGGTCCACACTTTGCGATTTTTCGCCACACCGGCACGTCATGTGCTCTTGTGTTTTAAACCTATACAGATAGGTCCCTATTTTTCCATGTCCTGTCATCATAACCGTCATATTATGGCTTAGAAGAATTTTTGAGGCAAGTCTCGCTTGAACACTTGGAAAGTACTTTTTTTTGTCATGGATCCATTGGAAATTTCTCTCCACTCTTCTTCCCACAATTATAAACTTCTCTCACGCAATACCCTTTTCACTACACTATCCGGAATTTTATCGAAAGCCACTTCTAGGTCTGTCCTGCCTGCTGCTTGTTTAGCCAGATGATCGGCTATTTCGTTTCCTTCCGTGCCGACATGAGCCTTAATCCATGAGAAGTGAATTTCCCTGTTTTGAAGTTGCAGGTCTCTCACCTTCCTTCTGATCTCTTCAATTAGATGATTTCCTTTCCCGTAGTTTTTGAGTAGGTCCAGGGTTATTTTACTATCGGTGTATATACTGTAATTGCTAACTTCTCTGCTCTATTTACGTAGTTGATGTCTTGTAATTTCTCCAGGGCCTTCAGTATGGAGTATTGCTCTGCTTGATTATTGGAACAGGTTTGATGTAATTTGAATTGATATTGCTGAGGAGGTTCATAAAGACTGTAGAGAATTATTCCAGATCCAACTCCTGCGTCACTTTTGCTGCCATCTGAATTGATTTGAAATGGGTAGTGTTTGTCATAAATTTGGTCCTGTGTTTTAATCTGCTGAGCCGAGTGCGACCACTGTTTATAACAATTCATGGTATCAAGTTTCAATGTCTCTTCTCCCACTACCATTTCTCCAGTGCGTTTTGTTATGTCATAATACATAGCAATCTCTCCAAGTTGTATCATGATGGGAGTTAATCCTGTTAAGACACATAGTGCATCATGTGATGTTGTACTGTAGGCCTTATCTATTTTAATGTTTATTACTTCCACTTACTTGTGCCAGGCACTGTCTATATACTGCATTATATCTGTTGCTTTGGTACTTTCAGTGGTATTTCTTCCTTATAGACATTAGTAGGGCTGTTGTTACAAAGTTCAATGTTCCTGTACTTGAAAACTTGGGCATTAGGTTATATTGATGGCCACTGTTCATGTAGTGACAATTAGTACCTGTATATTCAATTATTTTATAAGAAGTTACAGCCCGTTTTTTTTTCTGTCATTGAAACTTGTATCAATAGGTTTGCCAACGTACGTTTGTAATCCTTGATCATATTTTGATTAACGTCATCAAACGTAGCATTTGCTGAAGAACATGGCGATTACGCATTGCCTTGTGCTCTTCTGCTACTGATCTCACTTAGATACGGCGCATACAGGTCTAGAACAGGTGCTGTTTTGCAACTGCCTTAATTTCCTTCCTACAATTTTAAGGACTTTCGAATGGAACTTAAGTTATGTTGTTTTGCACTGTACATAATGCGTAGCTGTCTAAAGAACTCTATTCTGATCTAAACTTGTGCGGTTCACGACTTGTATACGAATTACCGAGAGAGCCCTTCTACATTGAGGACCTGCGGCTCAAGTTCTCGCTGCCATCTACCGCTCAAGTGACGAAGGTACTTCGAATAAGCACGGCCGATTGAATGCGAGCTGCGCTCTATATCGGCCTTGACAATCCCAGTTAGAGCCCATGCATAACGTGTAATTGGAAAATTTCTACTCGGCGCCGATAGAGCGCGCTCCCATCCCATTTTAGGCGCGATTAATAAACAGCTGTACAGTACGTTTATTAAATGTGTAATCTCAAGAACCTCTGGATGGATTTTGATGCGGCTTTCACCATTCTGTAAAGGTAATCTCGAGGAAGATTTGTGAAGAAAATAATTTATTTGTGACCAAAGGGAGCCAAGCAGTAACGATTTCAGTGAAAAGGTCGAAAAAAGAGCCTGGCGTCCGTGCGCTTTTTAAGCTTACGCTGGGCAAACCGTTAAAAATATCAATACACTATGAGTATAAGAATTGTTCAGCGTGAGAAATTCTACAAAAAAGTCCGCGAGAGCATATCTCTATCTTCGATACATCGCCCACTATAAGTGTTTTTAGTTTGGACGGAAGGGGGATTTGTGTATCATGCACCTCGCCATTCTTAAATTACGTCTGACAGGAATTCCTTGCACATTCATAACTGTTCCCGGGCGAAGCCGGGGCGGGTTGCTAGTGACACTATATAATTATTATCATTATAATTTCCGCATTATCAAAATTAAAATTATATCACAAAATAAAATAGCGTGCTAATAAATCTAAGAGAAATTAGACATACCTTGCACCTTCTTCGGGTACAAGGACAATTCCAGCGCTGTCTCATCAAAAGGAAAGAGAGGATGAAAATTACAGCCGGGAACAAGTAGCAGCCAATCGTGTGTTGTGTTTTGTGCTAAGAGATCTTTCGACAAATTATCAGATACCGTGTGTCTTCTTTTTCACGAAGCAGCTGTCAGGACGGGACTTACATAAACTCACGCGGACTTTTTTGTACAATTTTTCATGCTGAACAATTCTTACACTCATAGTATATTGATGTTTTTAGCGGTTTGTCCAGCGTAAGCTTAAAAAGCGCACGGACGTCAAGTTCTTTCTTCGACCTATTCACTGAAATCTAAAATCTTTACTGCTTGGCTCCCTTTGATCATAAATAAATTATTTTCTACAGAAATCTTCCTCGATATTACCTGTACAGAATGGTGAAAGCCGCATCAAAATACATCCAGTGGTTCTCGAGATTACCCGTGATATCCAAGAATCGGGGACTTTGTTTTACACTAAGTAGAGATAAGTCTTAGTCGTGCAATGCTTGGTCAACAGCGCAGTGTGAGCAGTTGAGTAACTAACAAGATTTCATGTAAACGGTCTCATTGTCTAGGCCGGTATGAGCGCAGCTCGCATTCAGTCGGCCGTGGAATAAGACAGGAAAAAAGAGATGAAAGTCTACAAGTACTGTATTTTATGCAACGGATCCAATGATAGACAAAATATGGTCAACTGAACTTCAATCGCTACTCTCTGTATTAACACGTTTTCTAATTCATGGTTATCATCATAAGATATGTCGGAATGACAAATTCCATGTTTCAAACTCTGAGTGTGTGATAAATTCTGTGATACATATCATATAACTCTCGGATATTTAAGAGCATTAAAAATCCCTCAGTATGCCTTCCTTCGGAGGGGAAGTAAAGCCGGCGGTCCCATGTCATAGATTTATGGCATGTTAAAGAACCTTCCACTAATTGCATTTGTGTGAAGCTAAATTATAGGTTAAAATTTGACTTACGCTCTTAGGTTCCAACGTTCGTCGCCAGGAGCCGACTGCGGTGGCATCTAGTAACCAAGTTCAGAACTCGTAGTTGTTGACGGTGGCGTTTGGCGGCAAAAGTAGGAACTGCTTGAAAATTCATTGTCTGCAGTCCTTACTTGAATTAAACACAGATAACACACACTATTACAGCCATCACAATTAACATCGGTTATCAGACAGATTCTACATACATGACTGCGTTGTCGAATCCCCTAAACTAAGGACCCAAACCAACCATCTGTGTAGTAATAGGCAAAAATCGTCAGTGTACTACAGCACATTTTAAGTTACTGTATACTTTTTTGCACATTTGTGGCTGTATCTCCACCCTTAACGAGGACAGGGATTTAAGGTATCTCCTCGCGCTAAAGGTCACTTTGGGTGTGTATTCACAGTTCAACAACTGTATTAGAGAACGTGGAGGAATGAGCTATGCTAGGAATATTGTCTTATAAGGAAACTTGCATCAAGTGCACCAAGAAAATCGTTCTTTAATATGTTTGATGTTCATTGACTGCTGGCGATAATATTCTAGTGAGTGGGACTTAAATACATAAAGACGTAGTATAATGACGGTATTACAGTCGAGGATTATCATAATGTCTGTACATATGCTCATCATACCATAAATATCCAGTGTTGAGATATGATGTAAATTTGATGGTCTTACCGATTACTCCCGTTCTGGAGGAGAGCTACTGGCTTAATAAACAAGGATCTGTTCGGGAAGATAGCTCAATTTCAAAGTTACAGGGGAAAAATTATGATATATAATCTCTCCACCCTGGGCGATTGGTTAAACCTGACATCTGGCCAACACATGACCGATCATCAGACCTTCCCTCATCTGTCCATACCCAGTTAGTTACCTAGTTGGTTATGGTTGTTTATGTTATAACCAGGCTTCGGATAATTATGCATTTTGCATATTGCATATGCAATTGCATATTTGGGACAGTTTTAACTTAACAGTGCATATTTAGGGGATTCCTCCTGTTAGTGCATATTTCAAGAACATTCTTAATATTGAGTGTCGACATCAGCTTCTGCAGGACACTTTTTGAATATTTGACATGTATTTTAGGTAACAGGAATGTTGAGCAGTGCTGGGTTTGCATCGTGTTTAAATTTAGCAACACGAGCCCTCCATCCGGCCATAGCTTTGTCTACCTGCAATGCAATTAGGTGGGGACTGATTCTTGGTATTTCCCGTAAATCAGGTTATCTTTTCCTCATTCCTTAAATAGTTACCTTGTAAGTGTTACTTTCGTTGAGTTTAAACAGGCTGTGGCTCATAGCACGTTAAATAGCTACTGTATTTAAGATGCCTAAGGAGAAGAGAACTGCTAATGAGGTAATGAAAGGGTATGTACGAGAGTTTCAAGACTTTTCAACTGACGGAAGTGTATTGTTTTGCAAATACTGTAGCACAGTCGTAAACGCATCTAAAAAGTATCAAATTCATCAATATCTTCAAACAACGAAACACAATAAATTGAAAGACGTTAACCTGAAACATAAACACCAGGTTCTTGTAACCACTGCTTTAGTTAAACCTGGACCAACACGTAGTAAATTCAATGAAGATCTGTGTAAAGCATTTCTCTCGGCAAATATACCGATGGCTAAACTAAACTAAACAATAAGAACTTAGTTCAGTGTCTGCAGGAGTATACGAAACAACCAGTCCCAGATTAATCAACAATTAGGAAGAATTACGTTCCTGAGCTTTACAATGTAACGTTAGCTAAACAAAGGGAAAAAGCTCATGGAAAATATATTTGGGTCTCACTAGACGAAACAACGGACGTAGATCAAAGATATGTAGCTAACTTCGTGTTTGGAATTTTAGGAGAAGAAGAGAGAGACAAATCATATCTACTAACTATGGTTGTGTTGCCTAAGGTGAATCACTCAACAGTTGCTGCATTTTTCAATGATGCACTTGCTTGTTTGTGGCCACCAGGCATTCTTTACGATCATGTTATCGTGGCCTGCACGGATGCCGCACCTTACATGTGTAAAGCCATGGGAGGTCTTGGGATATTATATCCCGAGTCGCTGAAGCAGTCCGGGCTTCCTTTCCTGAAGTAAACACGTTGATCTCCACAGTGAAAAGAGTGTTCCTGAAGGCTGCAAGTCGCAAAGAAAAATTTGTTGATGCAGTTCATGATGTGCCGCTCGCGCCTTCACCAGTTCATACAAGATGAGGAACGTGGCTCGAAGCTGGTGTTTATTATGCCAATTATTTCAAGGTAGTAAAAAAGGTAGTTGAAGACCTCGATTCTGAAGAAGCTGCTTCTATTAAAGAAGCTCAAGAAGTCTTGAGCAAAAATGGTGTTCGTGAGCAACTTATATTCATTCGTTCCAATTTGCGTTGCATACCTTCAGCCATCAAGAAATTGCAAGAAAAAGGACTGCCTCTTCACGTTAGCATTGGAATTGTTGAAGAAGTCGATCGATCCCTAAAGAACTAATCAAGTTTTCTCGAAAAAATTGCAGAATGTAGTGCTGAAAAATTCCGGTCTCCTCAAACTTAAAAGCATTTGTGGTGTTATCCAAGGCAAAGATAAAATTGACAGTGCATCGATACTAGAGGTCTCTGATTTCGTCAAGTTTGAGTATGCTCCAATTGTGGCATTTGATGTGGAGAGAGTGTTTTCTGAATACAAAGCCATTTTAAGTGAAAATAGGCGCAAGTTTGTGTTTGAAAACCTATTACATCATGCAGTGATTAAGTGTAATCAAGACTTGTAAATTTTATTGACAAACTGGAGCAATCTACTGTAGTACTGTAAGTAATTTTCTTTATTTTGGCGATATTTAATATGTAACATTAATTTCTTGTAATATAAACCACTAATTGATATCAGATATATGTTTATTTTTAATGCATATTTTAGTGCTTATTTAGACACTTTTTAGTGCATATTTGCATGCATATTTTGGCATTTTTTAAGTGCATAATTATCCGAAGCCTGGTTATAACGTTGCAAACAAAATCCAAATTTGTTAACCAACTTAATTGTGTTCTCAACATTGGACTAAGATAATCATATATTGCAATAAGTCTTTTCTGCTTTATCTTCACCAAAAAAATCTTATATATACCATATTCATGCGTTCATAAACCATTCATCCGATTGCGATCAAATTTTGGTGAGTTGTTGTAAACACTTCCGGGATGATCATAGGCATAGTTAATCCATTCCACAATAGATAGCGTGCGAGTAGTTTAAACAAATGCGTAATGGCGATGCGTTCATATACAATTCGTCCAATTGCGATCAAATTTTTGTGAGTTGTTGTGCACAGTCCCGGAAAAGTAATAGGCGTAGTAAATCCAATTTACAATAGATGATGCACGAGTAGCTTCAACAAAATGGCGTGCGTTTGTTTCAAGAAAGTCCCACATGTGTTCATATACCATTCATCCCATTGCGTTGAAACTTGGGTGAGAGGTTGTGTACACTACATGCAAGGTTTCTGGCTTAGTAAATCCATGTTATAATAGGTAACGCACGAGTAGATTCATCAAATGAGCGACGACGCGCGAAGCGTTTCAACAAAGTCCCGTATGCGCTCATATACCATTCGTCTGATAGCGATGAAACTTGGGTGAGATGTTGTGTACACATCAGGGAAGGTTTCTGGCTTAGTAAATCCACTTAACAATAGGTATCGCACAAGTAGATTCAACAAATGAGCGACGACGGGCGAAGCGTTTCAACAAAGACCAGTATGCGTTCACATACCATTCGTCCGATAGCGATGAAACTTGGGTGAGAGGTTGTGTACACTTCAGGAAAGGTTTCTGACTTAGTAAATCCATGTTATAATAGGTAGCTCATGAGTAGATTCAACAAATGAGCGACGACGCGCGAAGCGTTTCAACAAAGTCCCGTATGCGTTCATATACTATTCGTCTGATAGTGATTAAACTTGGCTGAGATGTTGTGTACACTTCAGGGAAGGCTTCTGGGTTAGTAAATCCAATTAACAATAGGTATCGCACAAGTAGATTAAACAAATGAGCGACGACGCGCGAAGTGTTTCAACATAGTCCCGTATGCGTTCATATACCATTCGTCCGATAGTGACTAAACTTGGATGAGTTGTTGTGTACACTCCAGGGAAAGTTTTAGGCTTAGTAGACCTAAATCCATTTTTAATAGGTAGCGCAAAAGTAGATTCAACAAATGAACGAAGTCGCGCGAAGCGTTTCAAGAAAGTCCCGTATGCGTTCATATACCATTCGTCCGATAGCGATGATACATGGGTAATATGTTGTGTACTCATCAGGGAAGGTTTCTGGCTTAGTACATCCACTTTACAATAGGTATCGCACAAGTAGATTCAGCAAATGAGCGATGGCACGCGAATCGTTTCAACCAAGTCCGTATGCGTTCATATACCATTCATCCGATTGCGACCAAATTTTGGTGAGTTGATTAGCACACTTCCGGGATGGTTATAGACATAGTTAATCCAATTAACAATAGATAGCGCACCATTAGTTTAAACAAATGAGTGTTGGTGATGCGTTCATATTCAATTCATCCGATTGCAATCAAATTTCGGTGAGTTGTTTTGCATACGCCAGGAAAAGTTATAGGCATAGTAGATCCAATTAACAATAGATGGCGCGCGATTAACTTCAACAAAATGGCGTGCGTTTGTTTCAACAAAGTCCCACATGCGTTCATATACCATTCACCACAATGCGATGAAACTTGGGTGAGATGTTGTATACACTCAGGGAAGGTTTCTGGCTTAGTAAATCCACTTAACAATAGGTAGCGCACGAGTAGCTTCAATAATTGAGCGACGACGCGCGAATTGTTTCAACAAAGTCCCGTATGCGTTCATATACCATTTGTCTGATAGCGATGAAACGTGGGTGAGATGTTGTGTACACTTCAGGGAAGATTTCTAGCTTAGTAAATCCATGTTACAACAGGTAGAGCACGAATGGATTCATCAAATGACCGACGACTCGCGAAGTGTTTCGACTAAGACCCGTTTGCGTTCATATACAATCGTCCGATAGAGATGAAACTTTGGTGAGTTGTTGTGTACACTCCAGGGATGGTTTCTGATTTAGTAAATCCATTTTACAATTGGTAGCAAACGGGTAGATTTAACTATTAAGCGACAGCGCGTGAATCGTTTCAATAAAGTCCCGTATGCGGTCATATACCATTCATCCGAGTGTGATAAAACTTTGGTGAGCTGAGTACAGTCCTGCGAAGGTTCATGAATTAGTAAGTCCGTTTTTCAATGGGTGGCGCACAAGAAGATTCAACAAATGAGTGACGGCGCGAATCGTTTAAACAAAATCCCGTATGCGTTCATATGCTATTCATCCGATTGCGATGAAACTTTGATGAGTTGTTGTGTACACGCCAGGAAATGTTTTCGAGTTAGTAAATCCATTTTACAATAGGTAGCGTACGAGTATATTCAACAAATGGGTGACGGCGCTCTAATCGTTTCAGCAGTCCCGTATGCTTTCATATACCATTCATTCCATTGCGATGTAACTTTCGTGAGTTGTTGATCACGCTACCGTGAATGTTTCTGAGATAGTAAATTATTTTTTATAATAGTTTAGAGGTGGTTAACGGAAAAAGAAGAAAATATTGGGAATCCAAAGGCACTGCAACTAACAAAGTCAAAACCCCAACACTTTCTTTGATTGGCATTGCAACGCATGCCGGGTACAGCTAGTATTTTTATGTAAAAAAAAGGGCATCCATTTACGAAATGTGATAAAATTTCTAGAAATGTTATAGCCCAGATTATTTTTCATAAAGTAGAAAAAGACTTTCATAGCATGTTGTGAACTAGGATCTTGAAATTATCATGAACTGAAGTAGAGCTTGACATCAATTTTGAAAAAAAAAGATTCAAATTACTCCAAAAAAATGTTAATAATAATAATAATAACAATAACAATTAGCAATAATAATAATAATAGTTATCTTCAAAACATGAATACAGTTTTAATTTACAACGTTCCCACGTTCATTAGCTTTAATTTACTGTAATGTATCAATTATTTCTCTACCACAATTTTGAAAGGCTATTTATGTTTATTTGAAATATAGGAAGTGTCCCAAAGATCACTTTCAGCAGCACTGAAGTTTAAGAATTAAGTTGTGAACATGCGTGCATGAGGCTCTATAAATCTTATTTTCAGGCACTTAAGAGTAGGAATATATGAATGAATTATATCTCATTTTAAAGAAGACATACTCTATCAAGCTTTCATTTCCAATGACAATATTTAAATTACATTTTTCAGCAAAAAGTGCATTTTCAACGTTAATACATACCTTAAGGAGCTTGCTATAGCCAACTGAAAAAATACCCAATCTCTCGCCACTGATATAAGAGACAAAATTATTGCCCTCAACAAGTTGAACAAGATTACTTTTCAATGGATTAAAGGACACACAGGACTCTGGGGGAATGGGAGAGCTGACTATCTCGCCAGGATTGATGTCAGCCATAGAACTGCAATAGATTATGGATCACCACCCCTAAACCAGGCAAAAAAGTAGTAACTGAGCATTATTCAAATATATGGAACTCCATATTCAGAAGACTCTTTATATACAAAATTATTCTTTCCTAATATACCACACATAATTTCCTCATCTCTCTGGCCCAACTTCATAACCACCCAGGACAAATCATGGTCGCTTCAAATCCTATCTTCATAAAATGAACATTATTGATTCACCAATTTGCAGCTGCCAGGAAAAAACTCAACAGACGGCTCGTCACCTGTTGACTGAATGCACCACGTACTCGGGAGAACGACCAACTGTACTACGATCATTACCACTACATACCGTTATGAAACACCACTGGAATACTGTCGAAATAACAGAATTTATAAAAAAAAATCTTCCACTCACTTCAGTAATATTATTCATGTTAATTTTGCATTTAAATCTGTAAATATCCCGTGATATACCTGTAGGTGAAACACGGGTTGTAATTATATTAAATAAATTAAAAAAGAAGGAGAAACAGCGAGGCCATCTGCTCCTTGTCCATACCTACTAATAAATGGAAATACAAT
Organism: Meconema thalassinum; assembly: GCA_946902985.2. Classification (NCBI taxonomy): domain Eukaryota; kingdom Metazoa; phylum Arthropoda; class Insecta; order Orthoptera; family Tettigoniidae; genus Meconema; species Meconema thalassinum. The sequence continues at coordinate 354,118,227 of OX336392.1, forward strand.
ACTAGTTATGTTGTTGTTGTTGTTGTTTCATTTTAAGGGACTTGCACGTCGTGGACATTTAGCTACATGTATTTGAGTGCATGTACTGTTGATTTTGACTGATATCTGTGTTATTGTGGTGTCTGTAATAGCGTAAGGGAAGAAGGAAGGAGCCTAGTAGGAGCAAGTAGAAGCAATGCCGTACTCGACTGTGTCACACTGGTTGAGAGTCTCTGAGGTGTTTGAATTCAGTTCACATGGGATAACGCTATATTGTCCGACAAGTATGGTCATTACACGGTAAGTGAATGGAGGCAGGACAGTACAGGAAGCAGCATGTCACGCAACGAAAGGTTTCTATTAGGAAATGATCACGCTTCACGGGACGCTAATATTGTAGATGAGATCCGCTCTGTGATCTACCGTCTTCCCTCGATCAAATTAATAAATTTTACGCACTGCTTCTTCTCTATCGCACATTTCCTGCCGAACAGTTGTGCGTATGTCTTCATGGGGAACACACCCTTATCTTAGTGCGTTGGATCGCTCTTCACATTGGTTGGTTGGTTCCTAAGTTTAGGGGCTGCGACAACGCGTTCATGTAGCCCCGTGTACTTTGGGTTGTGTAGAATCTGTCTGATAACCGGTGTTAAATGTGATGACTGTATTAGTGTGTGTTATCTGTTTTTTTAATTCAAGTTAGGACTGAGACTTTGAATTTTTCAAATAGTTCCTACTTTTGCCAAACGCCACCGTTAACGACTACTAGTTCAGAACTTACCTACCAGACGCCATTGCAGTCGGCTCTTGGCAACGAACGTAGGAATCTAAGAGCGTTGTTTACATACTTAACCTACACAATTTAGCTTCACACAGGTTCTTTAACATGCCATCTTCTTCTTCTTCTTCCTTCGGCTTTTTCCCAATTAATTGGGGTCGCCGGAGCCAACCAGGCTCAGTTTGGTTTTGGCCGGGGATTTGAGGCCGGATGCCCTTCCTGACACCACGTGATTTTTCAGGTGAAAATTCCACCCCGCTGTCACCGGGATTCGAACCCCGGCCGTCCGGGTGAAAGACGAGTAGCTAAGCCACTGCGCCATCACGCTCCCCTTCTTTAACATGCCATAAATCTATGACATGGGACCGTCGGCTTTACTTCCCCTCTGAAGTAAGGCATACTGAGGGATTTTTAACGCTCTTAAAAATCCGATGACTTCGGCCGGATTTGAACCCGCGATCTTGTGCATAGAAGCTCAGGATGCTACTAACTACGCCACCGAAGCCGCCCGTTCTTAACATTGAGGAATGGCTAGACGTAGTGGCACGTCCGGAGATCTCAGGTTCCTGTCATGGCGCTAACAGCTGTCAATCTAATAAGGGGACCGCTGTTTTATGTTGTCTTTCTCTAGCAGCAGCAGCAAGTCCGGAGGTCGCAGGTTCAAACCCCCGCGCCAGCAGTGGCCATCCTGAGTTTTGTTTTCCCTGGGTTTAACCACACTCCCTCCAGGCAAATACTGGGATAGCACCATACTTCAAATCCCAGGGCGCCTAGGCTACAATATTTCAGTTCTTCTTCTTCTTCTTCTTCTTCTCCTTCTTCTTCTGCTTTTGCTCTAACATTGAAGCGTTTGAAATGTGGTGTTACAGGAGAATGATGAAGATCAGATGGGTAGATAGGGTTACAAACGAACAAGCTTTAAGACGAGTGGGAGAGGAGAGATGTTTCTGGCGAATGCTAATGAAGAGAAGAGATAGGTTGGTAGGACACATACTAAGGCACCCAGGAATAGCAAGCTTAGTTATGGAAGGAAGGGTCGAGGACAAGAACTGTAGGGGTAGACCAAGGTTAGAATATGCTAAACAGATTGCCTCGGATGTAGGGTGTGGTAGCTATGTAGAGATGAAACGATTAGCTCAGGACAGGGTGGAATGGAGAGCTGCATCAAACCAGACAAAAGACTGAAGACGCAAACAACAACATTTGTCCCGCCTCGTGGCAGGGTCCGCTATGTGAATCCGCTGCCTCCACTTTACTCGGTCATAGGCCATGTCCGGATGTAGGTTGACGCAGTGACGACTGCTGATTTTTGTAATGTGTAGGACGTAATATGATAGGCTTAACTTAAGATAATTATTATAGCTGGGCTAAATTCAGTTATTAGACTCAGTCTAGTATTAGTTGTTTAGTCGCACAGTACTATTACGAACACATTACACAATGCAATGCAATACAATCGAATACCACTCCAAAGATGTGCACACACTGGAAACAGACTATCCATTTTGATTGCGCGAAATCGTAACCAATAGGCTCGTAGTGTTGGTTTAAATTCAACTAATAGCGAGACTTGAGGATCTCAGTCGAGGTCCTCAGAGCGCCATTAAACAGACCAAACCTGCCCCTTCCCCCTCAAGGACTCCCATACATTTCTAAAGCTATAAACACGTGTTTTGAGGATGCAATGCTTCCTTCCTCATCTTTCTACTCTGGGCGGTGAAGGTCACACTTCACACATCTAGGGGTGAAATGTAGAAGTAGTTACAAGTTCCGACAGTGACAGCGAGATGAGCGAGACAGAGCCAATCGAGAGGGCGCGCAAGGTAGCCCCAAAGACTATTTTACAAAACAATCAATTTAATTAAAACTCAGCAATTCTTCTAGGTTTGTGCCGTGTCTTGTGTGGGGTTTCGCCTAGGACACCAAGCTAGGCTCATCGGCGGGCTCTTGGTGTCCCTGCCAGGACCCCCACAGGAGTATCGAACTGCGCGATACCTCCCTTTATATAGAGTGCAACTGCACTCCTTGACTGCGAGAACCAAAAGCTCAAGCAGCCGTAACCTCCCTATGAAGGCTTCCAAAAAGTTGGTGTATTGGCTTTCACGGCCGGTGAATTAAAACTCAGCAATACACCAATACACCAACTTTTTGGAAGCCTTCATAGGGAGGTTACGGCTGCTTGAGCTTTTGGTTCTCGCAGTCAAGGAGTGCAGTTGCACTCTATATAAAGGGAGGTATCGCGCAGTTCGATACTCCTGTGGGGGTCCAGGCAGGGACACCAAGAGCCCGCCGATGAGCCTAGCTTGGTGTCCTAGGCGAAACCCCACACAAGACACGGCACAAACCTAGAAGAATTGCTGAGTTTTAATTCACCGGCCGTGAAAGCCAATACACCAACTTTTTGGAAGCCTTCATAGGGAGGTTACGGCTGCTTGAGCTTTTGGTTCTCGCAGTCAAGGAGTGCAGTTGCACTCTATATAAAGGGAGGTATCGCGCAGTTCGATACTCCTGTGGGGGTCCGGGCAGGGACACCAAGAGCCCGCCGATGAGCCTAGCTTGGTGTCCTAGGCGAAACCCCACACAAGACACGGCACAAACCTAGAAGAATTGCTGAGTTTTAATTCACCGGCCGTGAAAGCCAATACACCAACTTTTTGGAAGCCTTCATAGGGAGGTTACGGCTGCTTGAGCTTTTGGTTCTCGCAGTCAAGGAGTGCAGTTGCACTCTATATAAAGGGAGGTATCGCGCAGTTCGATACTCCTGTGGGGGTCCGGGCAGGGACACCAAGAGCCCGCCGATGAGCCTAGCTTGGTGTCCTAGGCGAAACCCCACACAAGACACGGCACAAACCTAGAAGAATTGCTGAGTTTTAATTCACCGGCCGTGAAAGCCAATACACCAATCAATTTAATTGTTTAAAACAGTTACAGCTGAGGGCTGACTGTAGGACAGGGTGTTCCAAATCCACGAGTTTGAATAAGCGGACACACGAGTACTCAGCAGCGATGCTCGGAGCACGGTTGGAGAGGGACTGGGGGGTGATAGCCAATACGTCACTGGGCGAAGGTCATAGCACAAGTCCATGCACTTCCTGCCAGTCTTGATGTATCCACCGCGCAGATACGGCAGCCCCCACAGCAGAGCTGTACTGCATGTTGCAGGTTTACTCACGCAAGGTGGCGAGTACTCCATTGCTCACTGGCGAGCAACTCGGCTGGAACAGCCTGCTGTAGGATGATCCACATGGAGGAATCGCCACTGGGTTGACGCTTTTCAGATCCCTGTGCAGTGTATCGGCCCAACGATGTCTTGGTCACCCCTTTGGTCTTTTCCCGGTGACCTCTAGTGTGTATCCCTGTTTTGAAATGGTGTCCGCTCATGACCATAGCACATGCCCAAACCATTGGGGACGGCCCTCACGCATTTTGTTGTTGATTACCGCGACACCAAATCGTTCCCTTATTCTTTCATTGGGGATGTGATCTAACCTAGTGATGCCAGCTGTCCATCTAAGCATCTTGGTCTCCATGACACTTGGCCGACGTTCTGCTTCCTGGATGATCGGGCAACATTCAATACCATAAAGCGCCACGGGACGAATGACAGGCGGTAAATCTTCGATTTTAGGTGGTCTTTCATATGGCGGTCACACATGACACCTGTCGTTGTTCGCCACTTCATCCACGCAGCATTAATTCTTAAGTTGACCTCCTCGGTGAGACGACCTTCAGCAGTTATCGTACAGCCAAGATACTTAAATTTTTGTCCTTCGAGGCAGATCATCCCCGTCGACTTGGATTGTTCCGATTTCTTCTGCATCCGATGTCATATATTCTACAACATTTCAGTTTCTAATACAATTACAGACACTACTACAGCCATCACAGGAATAACTTACAGGTTATCAGACGAGTTCAATACACACCCATCTACATGGGACTGATGACCAAGATGTCCCAAGACCCTCAAGTGGATTAACAACAACAACAACAACAAACAATAACTTTTAAACAAAGCCAGCCCGGGCGATTTATTGTTGTTTCATTTTCAACTTCCTGATCATCAACCCGGCTACTAAAATGTATGTAGAATCTATCTCATAACCTGCGTTATTGTAGTGGACGTCTGCATGTAAATAATGGATAAGATTCGGAAGATGGCAATCGCGATCAGAATGTACTTTGGGAAACCACGAATAACCAATTTTGCGGTGACCAAGAGCCTGCTTTCAACTGTCTCTAGAAGCCAACCAATCTCATAAGAGGATTAAAATTCATGACAGAGCTGGGAATTGAACCCTGGCCATCTTCGTGGGAATACATTAGCCATCGCTAATTCATTCCGTTTTTCCACATTACTGGAATTCACTTGTCCGTTCAGATCAAATAAACTGAGAAGTGGGTTTGATTCCTTCCTCAGCCACCCTGGAGGTAGTTTTCCGTGGTTTCCCATTTCTACTCCACGTGAATGCCGGGTTGGTAGCTATATTAAGACCACGGCTATGACTACACAACCGACAGTAGTGGCTACGCTGGCTAAAGCACAGCGTTAGGTCATGGGGCCAAGCTTTCTGCTGACTCGGTAGACGCGTGGGTTCGAGCCCCACCGTCGGCCGTCCTTGAAATGGTGTTCCGTGGTTTCCCCATTTTCAACACCAGGTAAATGCTGGGACGGTACCTTCTGATAGGCCACGGCCGCTTCCTACCACATCCTTGCCCAATTTCATTCATCTTCATCCGTTCCATCTCTCATCCCGACGCGCAGGTCGCCCACGGGCGTCGACTAGAAAGACCTGCACTCGGCCTGTCAGGAGACCACACGAAAAAAAATGACTACACAAATCATTGCACCAATTACAAGTACACACATATTGCAGCCACCACAATGACACAGATTATTAAACAGATCTAACGCGCTCACCCAAGTACACGGGGCTACATGACCACGTTGTCACAAAACCATCTCCCACTGCTGCTATGTAGGCGAGATTGAGAACCTCAATAGAGGCTTGCCACGCTTCAGGAAAAATGCTTGTATTTGATTTAGATAAGTGACTTCTTTGATACAGAAAAAAGTCTTATCACTGTTCGAACGGTGACATTGGGGGATTGTCCTCTAATCGGGAGTCTCTGCTGCATTTCCGGAAGCATTATTCAAGTGTTTTGGTTTTCATATGTACCCAGGGTTGCCAAACGTCCCGGGTTACGGGACAGTCCCGTGTTCGTGCTAAATGTCTCGCGTCCCGGATAGTTCTTATCCGGGACGGTTATTGTCTCGGAATTCCGAAACTCGAGACAATTGCGTCTGTGTTTACACCTCTGGTATACTACTTCCTTCAACAAGTTCTCTTTGGGTCTTTCTCTCTAAGTTTTTCATTGCAAAGAGTAGACCTACTTACTCTGGTATATTCGTTCCTTTAATTCACTGGTCTTGAAAGTCAATATACCATCTTTTTTGGAAGCCTTCATAGGGAGGTTATGGCAGCTTGAGCTTTTAGTTCTTGCAGTAAAGAGGCACGGGTGTGCTTCATAAAAAGGGAGGTAGTGCGCAGTTCGCTACTCCTGTGGGGTCCGGGCAGGGACACCAAGAGCCCGCTGATGAGCCAGCTTGTTCTAGGACAAAACTCCACACAAGGCACGGCACAAACCTAGAAAAATTACAGTTTTATTTGGTTCATTGCTTACAATTTTGGCGAGTTTTGGGTTGGCGAGCCTGGTGGTTCTAATGCGTAATAATAGACAACTGCTGTCGGTGCCGCATACGCCATGCTCTTACCATTTGACTAATTTATGTAGTAGTGGGACGTGGATCGGCGACCAAGGGACCTTCCTCTTACCTGAGCTTTCTAGTCGGTCAACACACATTGTACCCAATTACATTAGGCGGGATTTATTTATTTACCGTATGGCTTTTAGTGCCGGGAGTGTACGAGGACATGTTCGGCTCGCCTGAGTCTGTAGCTGCTTCCAGCGGACACCCTTAGGGTGAGCTACAAGTTCCGTTCAATTTCAAGTAGTTCCAACTTTCGCTACCAGATATCAATGATACCTAGTGGTGAACGTTGGAAGTTTGATAGAACGTTCCGACGAAATCTTACCTAACAATTTAGCTTCACACAAGTTTAGTCTGTGGAAGGATCTTTTACATGCTAGCCTATAAATATATGACATGGGACCGCCGGCTATACTTCCCCTCCGAAGGAAGGCATACTGGAGGATTTTTAACGCTCTTAAAAAATCCGACCACTTCAGCCTGGTTTGAATCCGCTATCTTGGGAACAGCAGTTCAGCATGCTACCAACTACTCCACCGAAGCAGTTATTAGGTGGGAAACAAGTATTTACATTACGTAACCTGAATGAAACTAGATATTATTACAAACTAACACGCTTTTATGTACAAAATGGACTACATAATTGGGTGACATGTTTCAAACGTCAAGCGATCATCTTCAGATCCTGTTCACTTAGGCTTAATATCTGTATGCCGGAGGTAAAGGGCACTATGTCACAAAATTGAAACTTTACAGGGGAGGCATTTGAAGTTTTTTTAAAAACGTTGCTTAGGATGCAGCGTTCTCGTTAATATATTATTGAAGAAATCCTTGTCTGTTTTATTCATTGGATTATTGACTTTGAAATTACAATGCTGTATTTTGTAAGATTTATTTTGTTATAACCGACAGCGGTGGCTACGCTCGCTAAAGCGCAGCGTTAGGTCATGGGGCCAAGATCTCAGCTGACTCGGTAGACAGGTGGGTTCGAGCCCCACCGTCGGCCGCCCTTGAAATGATTTTCCGTGGTGTCCCAATTTCAACACCTGGCAAATGCTGGGACGGTACCTTCTGACAGGCCACGGCCGCTTCAATCCACATCCGTGTCCACTTAAATTCATCTTCATTCATTTCATCTCTCATTAACTCCTCTCATGGGGTTGGCGTTAGGAAGGGCATCCGGTCGTAAAACCATCCGCCACGTAGAATTTCATCGCATTTCATCCCCGACCCCGTTGGAAACGGGAATAATAAGGGATAGGCATACAATGTCGTTATAATTTTTTAAACATGTTTTTTTAGGACATAGTGCCCTTTACCTCCGGCATACAGAATTAGTGTACGATGTTTAGGAATTACACTAATTTACAAACGTATAGACTATACAATGTTTAGATTACGTAAGTTTGTAAAAACTTGTGTAACGCGTCAAACATATTGTAACGTGCCACCCCTTGGCACTTTCGTTAACTTTATTACGGTGGGTAGAAGCACAACACAGTGGTCTTTCTAAAGAAAAAGTAGTTTTATTGCAGGTCTTAGCAAGTTACAGTTCACAACACAATAAACAGATACAAGCAATTAGTATCTCACTCTAGGTCCTCTCTGACTGGGAAAACTCCCCTTTCACTCTCTCGAGCAGCTGTCCGTTCACTAATTAGGCAGGCCTGTGTCCAGCCAGTCTGTCACTCACCGAAATACCTGTACAATTCATTGAGTACACAAACAACCGTTAGGCTACTTACGAGCCTGCTACACACTGCTCCGCAGGCTCGGAAAGAATCTCACTGGGTTTCGAAATTCACACAGCACTTCACTGCACGCAATAGCCTCACTTGGGTTTCGCACGTCACATCACCATCTATTGTCGCACTCGCTCAAAAAAACACAGTCCCCCTCGCTGGCCATGTCGCTCTTATATAGCAGGCTGGTGACTCAATGAATGCTTCTAGACCCATCCAGGATACACGGCTTCTCGAGATTTCCATCACTAGCTGGGTCGCGAATCTTCTGGACCATCCCTTTTGTCCTCGTAGCCCTGTTGCGTAAGGCGCAGCTAACACACAGAGGCAGAGCAAAGCCCGGGGCGGTTGTGACTCACACGGCGAGGCGACGAAACAAACTCACAGCCGTAACAATATTTACAGACGGCATAGTTCACTTCTATGGTTGTTGCGTTATTATTAATGTAGTTCAGGTGTTTTGCCTGTGACCTATTGAATTATTCTTGTGAATAACTTCAGAAATGATGTTGTCAACACTATTTTTAGCCTACTTTTCACATTTTGCAAAAATGAGGAAAAAGTAGACTTATGAGATCGATCCGGGAAAATGTGTGTGTGTCTGTCTGTCTGTCTGTCTGGCTGGCTGTGTGTGTGTGTGTATCCCCCTATCAACTCCTAAACGGCTGCAGCAATCAAAACCAAATTTAGTATGAGTAAAGATGTGTACCGGAATATCTCACGTCCATATTTGAAAATGATGTCAGTGCTATCAACTGCTGAAAAAACGCACTAGAAATTTGAGCTCCATGTTGGATATCTCGCAAGGTATGCATGGGAGCTATTCCAAAATTGGTACACATGCAGATAATACTATTTCAGTTTAATTTCCAGGAGGCCAATAATGACAGAGTTGCCAAAATAATTTTAAGCCTTCTGATAAGTCCAATGTTTAAATGCATATAACTTCTACACTATCAATTGGATTTCAACCACATTTTGTATGTAATATCTGTACTTAAACAGATATGATTGAGCGTATTCTTTAGAGCCACCAGAGCTGCCAACTGTTAATAATTGCTCTCTCTATTTTTTATCCAAATACCAATATATCAGAAAGTATGCAAGCCAACAGCTTTAAACTATGCACACGTATATTCTGACATTTTAGATTAATTTGGAGTAACTTATATACGTCAGTTCTACCAACATGATTATAAGCCTGCTGATAGTACCAATTTTAAAATACATGTAACTTCAATACTATCAGATGGATTTCAACCAAATTTCGTTTGTGCTATGTGTACCATAACAGATATGACTGTAAGTATTGTTAAGAGCAATCAGGGCTGCCAACTGTTAATAAATGCTGTCTATATTATTTTTACCCTAATATCAATATATCAGAAAGTATGCAAGCCAGCAGCTCTATACTTTGCACACGTATAGCACCTGACATTGTAGATTAATTTGAAGTAATTAATACAAGGCAGTGCTGCCAACATGATTATATGCCTGCTGATATGTCCAATTTTAAAATACATGTAACTTCTATACTAACAAATGGATTTCATCCAAAATTGGCACAGCAAGATATCATAATATTTCAGATTATTTCTGACCAGCACACGCATGGTATTGTTGGCAACATGCTTTTACGCGTGCTGATAGATCCAGTGTCTAACTGCATGTAACGTCCATTGGACTTCAACCTAATTTTGTATTCTGTACCTTAAGAGATGGAACTAAGAATATATTCAGTCACCAGGGCTGCCAACTGTAGTGCTCTATTAGGCTACATTATACCCGGTATATTTTGAACTAATTTGATATTTCGATATTACCAACTTAATTTTGTCATTATTCTAGATAGGTTCATATACTGTAGAATAATCATTGGCATGAAAAGTAGGCTGTATAGTTCTTCACGGAACTTCTTGTTTTATATATTCTAAATTAATCGTTCCTATTTAAACTGGTGGCCTATTGTATGTGTTTGTACACACTGCACTATAATGGAATAAGGTTATTTAAACTTATCTGTTGTTCGAAAACCTGAGTCCTATGGCGTCCGCTCCTGTTCACGCTTAAACTCGGACGCCATTGATCTATAATTTGAAAGCCTGAATCGTTTGCAGTTAATAACTTGAAGATTCTCGGGATAAAGGGAAATTGGAAGGAGAAGGTTGGACAAGAAAGGAGAAGGAAAAGGAAGGAGGAAAAGGAGGGGGAGGAAGGGAGGACGAAGGAAGGACAAGGAAGGAGGGAGGAGGAGGAAGGAGCAGATGGGAGAATGGAAGGGGAAGGAAGGAGGAACGAAGGAGGTGAGGAAGGAAGGAGAAAAAGGAAAGAGATGGTAGGAGAAGGAAAGAATGATGAAGGACGAAGGAATGAATAGGAAGGAGGAATAATGGAAGGAGAAGGATTGATTGATTGATTGATTGATTGATTGATTTTATTTTCACTGCTACACTTAAAGCTTAAGAGCTCCTTTACAGTAGCACACTACATACAATAAGATTAGGGATTATAAAAATAAAACATTTCACTTACATTCACAATATAAATAATAATAGTCTAACAATTAGAGTAACAAAAAGGCAGTAATAATACAATAATAATAATAATACTAATGATACTGGAAAAAATATATACAAAAGAGTGCATACAGACTATCAGCCCGGAAAACAAACACCATATACAAGAAAAGCTACAGTGAAACCTCTCTTAAGAGACCAGTGACGGTTCCATGGAAATCTGGTCTTTTAGAGGGGTGGTCTCTTAATAGGGGTAGGCATTAAAAATAATTTTATACTGCATTATTAATAAAGTACAGTTGGAACACATACTTGATTGCAATTTATCTGCATTGGTTCACATTTAGTACAAATTAATTACAATTAGTTATTTTCTGAGCTCTGTCATTCAAAAAAGTCACGAATTGATCTCTGTTTCGGATTAGCACTTTTTTTTTACAATTCACTTTCTAGAATATGTCTTGAGTGAGTTCGAAAGTCCATTAATTTATTCTGGGTTCGAACAATCTTCTAGAAAACCATTTTTTGTATTTTTTATACGTTACATAACACTCTTTCTAATGACATTGTATGCTGATGCAGTTCTGTACCAACAAAACCATTGTTTAGATCATCACCCTCAGCACCGTCTCCAATGGGAAGGCAGACGAGAATTGGTCTTTTGAAAGAGGTCAGACTGAGAAAATGCCTGGTCTTTGGTCAGGAAGAGGGGTGGTCCTTAAATAGAGGCAACAAACCTTATGAGGGTTTAAATCGGTTCCAAGAGAAATAGATCTTTGAGAGGGGTGGTCTTTTAATAGGGGTGGTCTTTTAGAGAGGTTTCACTGTATTAAAGTAGGCAGGATGTCAGCTATTGTCCTAAAAAAAAGTATTTTAACATAATACAGTAATCAGATGTGAGAGGAATACTGCTTCCAAGAAGCAAGATAAAAGATGTCTTTTGAGAGTTGCAGTGCTTGCAATGTTGACGATCTTATATAAATCGAAGGTGTTGAAGAGGCACAGGAGAGGAATAAAGGAAGGAAGGACGTTAGGAAGGACGGAAGGAAGATTGTAATATTACGTGTCCATTATGTCGCCATCATAAACAATGGGACCTCCATTTTTTATGTGAAATCTGACCCATCGGGAGTGACATTTCACCTCGAATGTCCCATATGTATTGTGGGAATTGAACCCGGTCCTCCTTGGTCAAAGGCAAGCAGCTTGATGGCTAAACCATCACACCTTAAATTTAAAACATATCAGAATAAATCGATTTTGGAATATTGTTATAATTTCAGTTTCATAAAGGCTAATTTTCTTTTAACACTTGTAGGTCATAAACATCCAGGTCCTTAGAATAATAGCCGAGTGTTTCAAAGAGCCGACGTATAATTAAACTGTACAGAAGGCAGGGTGAGACTAAAGGACAGTAAAAATGATGCCGGTCCCCTTTGTTGTGATAGAACAGGTCCTCCCACTGTCTAACATGCTAATCGCTTCTCTCATTGTTAATCCCATCACAGGTCTATTGATAGCGTTGAAATCACCGTGCGGGGCAATTGCCATTTGACGCCAAGTTCTAGAGCACGTCTCACCTTGACCAATGACGTAACCTTTTATATCACCGAGAGAGAGGCGAAGCTTTGCTATTTACTTGAAGCTAATTTATTGGTATTGGAGTCACTAATCTCTGGCAGTAGACGTTAATCAGTAGTTATGCCTTGTGATTTCGGGGACCAGGTGCCCAGATTGATGCTCCTTTTGCCCCTGATCAAGAGAATTTTAATTTTTAAGATGTTAGGTTTGTTGTAGTAATTTAAATAATTAAGTTGAGTCTTAAACCTATTGCTCAGATAAATGTTTGAGACAGTAGGTGTCAATAGGTGCGATGGATGAAAATGTAGATTTTATTAATAAAAGTAAAAGAATGAGAAAAATCGCTAGTTTCCGCCATGGCCTACCCCAGAGGTTTCCAAACTACAACCCGCGGGCCAAAACCACCCACGAGCACCACCAATCAGGCCCGTGGTAGCCGGCCGGACATGCCCGGTATCCAGCACGCCATAATCTATTTTGATTACATTGAAAAATATGAGTTATATCCTAAAATCTTAATATAATCCGAGGCCTAGGGAGTCTCTTCCTTTCCCGCCTTAATTGGCCCTTGTCTAATCTTTTCTTACACCCTCGTTCTCGGGGGGTCAGCCTTTTTCTTTTCATGTTATCTCCTGCCTTCTGCTCAAGGCCCTCAACGAGGCAGGGTGTATGTAGCCCCACCACTCTTGTGCACCCTGGATATTGCTACACCCTCAGGGGCTCACGGCTGGTGAGTTCGGGAGTTGGCGACCCCGAGAGATTCCTGAGCTGGGTCCGGTTTTCCCCCTTATGTCCCTTACCTGTGGAGAGGACCCTCTCCTCTTTCACTTTCCTATCTGCCTTATATGGCTCTCCTTCTTTCCAAGTCCCTCAATCTGCATTCTTCGAGGGTTGAGGGCATTTCTTTTCCTCCTGTCCCTTATTTGCCTTATTCTCCTTTTGTTTGCCATTTCTTCTTCTAGTCTATCAGTAAGTAGTTAGTTTTAGTTATAGTTTCCATTTCATTATCATCTTCACAATCACCCAAACCATTAGGGGCCGATAACCTCGATGTTAGACCCCTTTAAACAACAATTATCATCGTCATCATCTTAATATAATTGAAATACATAGGTTTTTGTTTTGCCGCTTGACCTCCTGAGAGACCGAGTGTAGATCTTTCTAGTTGACGCTTGTAGGCGAACTGTGCGCCGGGATGAGATATGGAAAGGATGAAGATGAATGAAACTGGGAAAGGATGTCGAAGGAAGCGGCCGTGGCCTGTCAGAAGGTACCATCCCAGCATTTTCCGGGTGTAGAAAATGGGAAACCACGGAAAACCACAGAAAACCATTTCAAGGGCGGCCGACGGTGGGGCTTGAACCCACGCGTCTACTGCGTCAGTAGAGAGCTTGGCCCCGTGACCTAATGCTGTGCTTTAGTGAGCGTAGCCACTGATGTCGGTAATACTAACTAATTGACTTAATTAAATTATGCATTATTATTATTGTGAGATTTAGCCTATGTACAAGGAAAGCTCTGAAAGTAAGTTTCGTAATTATTTCCCCAAACTGACATACACCATGGCATCATGAACTATTCACCTTGCACTATTTTTCGACATAGTCGGCACCGATATTGAGACACTTGTCGTAGCGTGCAATCAGTTTGAAGAAACCACTCAGGTGAAACTCGGTGCCCTGCATCTGTCCACTAACACCATGCCCTGTAAACGAGCAATGTTGTTTTCATTCGTGGATGTGGAGGGAGGCCCACTTCGATCATCATCCTCCTCACACTGGCGTCCTTCACTGAACATACAACACCAGTGACCGACTATTTGACGAGATATAGCCGCCTCGCCAAACGCGGTCTGTAGGAGTTCATGGATGACTAACACACTAGTCCCACGTGCCCATTCATACCGGATAACCGCACGCACTTCCATTGGTGACCTCGTTGACAGTACACATCTGTCTGCCATCATGAGGTGTACTCCAATGATATCGGGCACACCAGTCTGCTGCTCCTCTCTCTTCGTTGGCGCTCTGCGTATGCGTCATTCCCCCCTCCGCAAACGCTCCTTCCGTCGTTGAACCAGCCATGGGTGTGGATTCTTATGGCGATTGTTTGTGTCACCTGGTGTACAACCTGCTTGTGCAATAAAATGACGAAACTTACTTTCGGAACTTCCCTCGTAGCTGTAACTTTCCACTGACAAATGTTTGCAGTTGTGGAAATTATCAGCAGCGACTTGAATGCTCATCAGTTAATTTGGATCCGTGAATATTATTGTATATTTCATTTTGTAGACAAGTAGTGTCGCGTGCTGCAACTGATCAAACTGTGTGTGTGGAAGACTCTTATAAAATTCCAGCATGATGACATTAAATATATTTCTTTTATAAAATATCGCTACACTGCAAATTACCCCCGGCGCACTGCGCCATACACATCTCACTAGTCCCTAAACGGAACTTTGCGCGTAGCCTACTGTAATTCAAAACTATACTATGTTCGTGTGAAGAGATTGGCCCTTAGGACTTGGTCGAGGAGTCTGTCTGGACCTTTGGCTAAAACGTTTGGAGCCGTTGGCCTACCCCATAGTTCTTCAAGTATGTTGGTCTCCAGTGTCTTGTGAACTGTCTTAGATAATGGTCCATTTTGCTTCGCCGTGGGGTGTGATGTTGGATGACAGCCTGTGAGTTCAACAGCAGCAGCACAATGATAGACGTTTCGTTAGATGGTTCCCCGATTGAGTAACATCTAAAATAAATAAGAAACGGTGGTTTTAAAATGACGCTTGTATTTTTATCAGCAGGGCCATGACTGCTCTAACACCAAAAGTCACATGGAATATTTGTGCTGGTCGTCTCCAAATCAACAACAAACAAGCTAGTGACCACGGAATCCTTAGCAGCAACAATAAACAATATACAGTATTTCATAGGAAAGGAATTTGTATTCTGCCTCGAGTGCAATATTGTGAAAACATTAGCAGATATTGCATAATCACCTCCAATGTAAGGTTCCGAGGAAATTTCCGTAGACATCATTCTCTCTCCATTGGTCACTGTCCGTCATTGCATTCAAACGATTCTTTGAGCTTCTGTCTGCTATGGGAAACCCCACTTCAATTTACCAGAAGGACATGGTGACAAATCATTTAAAATGTCATTAATGTTTGCCAGCATCTTGTGTGCTTATTGCATCGCTCCTCACTTCCACTCGGCAGGTTTGCTGGAATGTTAGCTATAAGAGCATATAATTGGGCAGTCCGTTCTACCCCGTAACTTGAAAATAAAACTCGTCCAAACCTTGATACTCCCAATATTTAACTACTGTGATGTTGTATTAGTAGATGCTACCGGATAACAAAACAAGAAACTTCAGAGAGCTTTAAATTCCTGCATTAGGTTTATTTTCTCCTTGAAATTTTCCTCACACGTGTCTCCGTTTTATGATCTACTTTCCTGGCTAAAAGTAGAACAACAAAGAAACCTGCACATATGTACCCTCATCTATCGACTTCTCAATTAAAGTACACCTCATTATCTCTCTTGTAATTTTCATTTTCTTTCTTCCTTTCATGATCGTCACACGCGATCTGGATCTATAATTGCAATTCCTCTACATCATTCATCTGCCTTCAGTAACTCTTTCCTCGTGTCGGGAACTAGAATTTGGAATAATTGTCCTCGTGACGTCAGAAATAGTACATCCCTAACAACTTTCAAATGTGCATGTAAAGATTTCCTCTTGAATTCGTAGGCCAACTAGAACAATTTGTGTATGAATGTGTGAGTGAATGACCATAGTATAATTTTGTTAAAAATGTATGTCATTTAAATTGTATAGCTTAGTTAATATCACGCAGTCGCCAATTTAATTTAATTTTATTTTATTTTATTCTAGTATTTAAGTTTTTCCTAGTATTTAAGTTTGGTAGGTTAAGAATAACATATGTGTGTGTATTCATGTAAGTTGCACTGTGTGTGGTTAAGTGTAAGAGAGGGCCTAGAGCCCTAACTTCGCCACAATAAAGGCACCAATAAATAAATAAATAAATAAATAAATAAAAGTTAATTTTTACCTAAAGTATTCTCAATTGCATTTTCAGCAACCGACCTCTCCAAATCGAGCAGTTTTTCCCCTAAATCCTTCAAAGACAGTCCCATAATAGAAAGGTGATCTCTGGAATTAAGTTTTTTTTCTTAAATCGATTATTTTCCCAGCTCGGCTTTGCCCACGGGCTCTGCATAGGAGCATTCCTCTACAGTCGCAAGGATGGTGCCTGGGAGCTGGACACACTTTGTCAGGAGATCTAACTGGGATTGGTGACAGACCGACCGCTAAGTTAGTCTAATTAAGGATGGGTTATGGAAGGGATTTTGGAAAGAAGTCGGCCGAGGACGTGTTGAAAGGAACCACCCCGACATTTGTCTGGTGACGAAAATGGGAAACCACGAAAGCCATTTTCAGGAATGCCAATGTGGGAATCAAACTCACTCTCACCTGATGCCACTGAGGTACGCATTAGCACGCTAATGCTCTTGGCCACATTGGTCGATATAAGGGCATATAATTGGGTCCAAATACGTGTTGACCACCTGAAAAGTCATCCATTTTTACCTTAAATATTCTGAAATGCCTTCGAAGGTACAGTATATTTGAAAAGTAATGAGTCCTTCTTTCCCTCGATTCTACAACAATCCGTCTGGTCTACAAACTGAGAAAGAAACTGTCAGTCATTACATATTATTGTCTCTCATTTCTATTCAGTCCCCCCGTGTGGCGTAGTCGTGCGTGTTAAATCGCTCTCCGCAACGGTAATGGAGAACTCCAGAGGGTACATAGATCGTAGGTTTGATTCCAGACCAAATGTTTCTTAAGATTAATTGTAGTTAATACTGATGAAGACCACAATGTGGTCGAAACTAGTTCAATAAACATCTTCTAGTAATTTATTTTATTGACTTTTGGTGGATTACTTTTAATGCCAATGACATTTAGTTTAGTTGTCAATAATGACCTAATTTAAATATGATTAATTTCGTATCAATAAAATAAAATAATTTTAATAAATTTAATTCAATTAAATAAAAATGAATTAATATAGATTACAATAAAAATGAAAATATAAAAAAATAAAATTAAAGCAAAATTAAGTAAAATTAGGTTAAGTTAAGTAAAGTTAAGCAATGTTAAATACATAAATGAATAAACATAGTAATCAGCTCAAGCAAGAAAACTAATTGGTATCATGAAATAGAGGAAGAATTAAGGCAGGTGGGGGTCGACAGGCAAATGATAGGAAACAGAGGAGAATTCAGAAACAAAATTAACAATACAACATTTAAAGCAAATGAAAGTATGAAGACAAGAACATTGTGGACAGAACAAAGGAAACAGGAGCACAAAGGATGGAGAGATTTTGGGAAGAGAAGAGGAAGAAGGGGGAGATATTTAAGTTCAAACACTGTCCATAAGGGCAAAAATGATGTAATAATAATAAATAAATAATAAATAAATAAATTCATTTAATTAGATTTTTAGCTTGAATTGCTGCTAAAATACAGAGAAAGTGTCAACATTTTCGTACTATTTTTTATCGTATATTTAAAATTTGCTGCTCTACATCGTTGCGATGATTTATGACAATGCATTGGTTGTCGAGAATGTTTACTACGCTCCGACATAAATCAGTCTGTAATATATTGGCATTAGCGGCGTTATCTGATTTTGATATGCTGAGTATAGCACCAAATACAGGAGCCAACCATCCATAGCGCTCTGACGAGTAAGCCACACCGCTTGTGTCGTGTCCTTTTGTGAATTCCTTGGCGGACATCACAATACAGTAGCTGCGGTTATCGTATTGTATGCTAATCCTTTTTGTGTATTCAACATGTGTACTTTTCGTAACCATATTTCTTCTATATGTCCTGCCGCGTTTGATAAAGATACCCAAATAACTGGTAAGTTTTATGCGACGATACAAGTAAGATGGTTTCCTTGAAAGCCTATTTCTTTTCATGTCCTCTTCAGTTGAGTGCGTGACCGCTGGGACAATGTGTAAAGTTATTGCAGCTTGAGTCTGATATTATCGAGTGTTGTTTGTTCTCCAAAACAAATATGATGGCAACATCACAAATGCTGCTGGAGTTCTGGTGATATTTTAGAACAACCATGTTGAACAGCCGGTCCCCGGGCCGCTGAACCCTTTCATTCGGCCCACCTGATCAGGTATTGAAAATTAATTCTTACGTAATCTGTCAAACTGATATTTTCATTTTTTCAACCCTCGACAATGCAGCGCGAAAATTTTCTCTCTGGGTTTGGGAATTCTGTTAAGACAAGGCCTGGCGCCAACGCCAGTCCGCCACCCAGTGGCGTAACTAGCTTTTGCTCCTGGAGGGGGATGAGCTGAGTCCAAATTACTGAACATTCAGGGGGCAGGGAGGTGGCTCGGAAATACTAAAACATAATCAATGACAGAAAATATACGTTCCCGAAGTTTCAAAATCTCGTATCTATTTTTCTTTTCGTGTTTAGTTTCATTATCATTGTACAATCGACTGTAATTCTGAAGACCTGCAGCATCGTTAGAGGATTTTTGAATACACACTAGGATTTCCTTGTACACTCTTGTAAAAAGGAGACGGGGAAGATAGTATTCCTGGAATTAATAGTTTACTGTCATGGTATTTAGTTTGAAATTGTAAATTATAGGTCTTCAAAGTCTGACGGCGTAACTCAGTTTCTTGTACTCAATGATGCGATTTGAGTCATGTTACCAACTGTGAGTTCAGAAAATAAAGAAATAATAATCATAATGAAATTAACATTAAATCTCTTGCTATCCTTGGTGATGTTGACGGTTAATCACATTACCTCCCCCTCCTCTGGAAGCTAATGTGACACACAAAGCTGAAACCTTCGAGCCACCACCTCCCTTGGTTACTCTTGTTCTCTTCTACCACCAGTACCACCACCTGCCGCGTTTGATAAAGATATCCAAATAATTGGTAAGCTTCATACGATCACCACCACCATCACCAGGAATCTAAAAATGTATCCTCTAAAGTAATGTCTCGAGCTGACGGTGCATCGCCAGCAGTATGTACCTGAAAGGTCATTGCTACGTGTGAGATACGAGAGCCAGATAACTAAGAGTCGTTGTCCTGAATCACAAGTAGTCCTAACCTCATATGAGAGAATCTTAAAAATCCTGAACAGTTCGCAGTCTGGTGCAGAGTGTGATGTGGATGAGAAGCGAGTTCATCTCGTGACTAGAAACGTGAAGAGATCCCTTAGTTCCTGCCAGGAACCATCCCACAGTCCAGACCTCCCACATTCTTTAGCATCGCATTATTGAGAGATTACGGAAGACGTCTCTCAACGCAATGCTTATCGGACTAAAGGGATTACGAGTTTGGGAATAAGATTGGCGGTCTGTAGTGATTTCTGGACTGGATTCCTTTCCTTTTCTCATTTTCTGTTTCACTATCTTCGTCCTGCCCTTTTTGGAGTTGTTGTTGTTAATTCATTTAGGGGCTTTGCAATATTGTGGCCATTTAGCCGGGGCATACCTCTAATAATATTATGTCATGCAACCCAACTAGCATTGCTATCAGGAGGTCGATATTTCTCTGCTTGCATCCCATAAGGTCCCAACGCACTGCAAGCATCTCCTGCAAACGATACTGGACACTATTATTTTGCCCTTTCAACTGATAAGTAGGGCTCGGATTTTTAGGTGCTAAAATCGGGAAAATATTATGTGTTAAAAATACCTGAAATAAGTGACAAAAAAGTAAAAATATGTAACTATAATTCAGTTTAATGCGAATATAAACAATATGCAGTATTCACGAATGCAATTTATGCTATGTCTCACTGACAGCTGAGAATTACAATACACAACGAGATACATCTTCAGATTGTCCATCACAAATGATCGACGATGATCGCGAAACACGTATTCTGAAGGCGCGAAACTGTGGCAATATGTGTCTTGCCCTTGAGGTGTTGTGTAACTTGAGATCGCTGTTCAGCCTTGATTGCTTTCCCACATAGTTGGTAAAACAGAACGCCCCCATCAGAAGTAAAATTACCTTTAAATTCTGCAACAGACGATAACTTTTAGTTGTTTTTACTTTTGGCATCGTAGAACTGCCTTACACTTCACAGTGCGAGATATGAACTGCATATTAGTGGCACTGGTTCCGGGTAGTTAGGGGTGAAGGTCTAGCACGTGGGGCAATATGGCTATGGCTTCCACAGTGTGTGGCACGGGGCGACAAGTTAAGAATAACACAGTTGCAAGCTGACATACGCTCGGCATGAAGATTAGATAGCTCACAGGTTCTTCCCCGTTGAAGTAACACAGAACAAAAATTCAACAAACTGAAAGATCTAGCATATTGATTTTTTTAATGTAAATATTATGCCTTTTTATGCAATAAGTGAAAAGCAGGAATTTATTTATAGAAAAAAATGCTTAAAATATGTATTTACATACAAAAATATTTATTTACCTAAAAATCCGAGCCCTACAGATAAGAAGCAACGAAAATGCCCGTTACTTATTCAAGATGGAGGGAGCATTTTGGGGATATGAAACAGGGAGAGGGTGGTCGCTTATTTACTTGGCAGCTGCAGTAAGTCCGGAGATCGCAGGTTAGAATTCCGACGCTAACAGCGGCTAACCAGAGTGTGGTTTTCCCACACACTCCTCCAGGTAAATGCGACGATAATACCACATTTCAATTCCCGGAGCAGCCACCCCATACCTGTCCTTAATACAGGTACTGTCACTACCACAGTTATTACAAAAAACTGCTTTGCTTTCACCGCGGAGGCTCGGGTTCGATTCCCGGCTATGCCAAGGATTTTAATTCTGGACTGAGGGCTGAAATGGGGTGCACTCAGCCTCGTGAGGCAAAACTGAGTAATGCGGGTTCGATTCCTACCTCAGCCACCCTGTAAGTGGTTTTCCGTGGTTTCCCAACTTCTACTCCAGGGAAATTCTGGGATGATGCCTAACATAAGGCCACGGCCGCTTGCCACCCAAATCGTACCTGAATTACAAAATTCACACACTAGTACAGACATCACAGTGTCACAGGTTATCAGACAAATTCTACACATACCCAAGTACATGGGGCTATGTATGACAACGATGTCACAGAGCCCCTAAAGGAAATCACAACAATCTTTACAGAATAACAAGTTCAACGCACACCCAAGTGCATGGGGCTGATGACCAAGGTACAGTAACAGTTGCACGAACGGTCGCGATCTACAGGGCGTTTCTGAATTCCCATTACAGACTTTGAGGGCATCTAGTGGAGACTAAGACGGTTAACTTGTATCCGGAAACCTAAAGTATTCCCAATACCTACAGCCTTCACTACAGATAAGACAGCAGCAGCTATAAAAGCAATGTAGGAAATTCCTAAAACTATAGTCGATTACTAGCTACAGCAATGGCACTCTATAAAGTTAAAGTGGCCCCTGTAGCAACGTATTCCTTCAAGACGTAGGTCTACTGCATGAAATCTTAGACGATGTGCCACTGCATGTGCGTCAAAACATGTGGTTTCAGCACGATGGTGCATCACCTCATTTTTCACTTGGGGTCCGAGATCATCTGCACCACAGATTTGGGCAACAGTGGATAGGTCGTGGCCGCCCGATTGCTTGGCCTGCACGTTCACCCGACTTGACACCGCTAGACTACTACCTGTGGGGCCACGTGAAAACCTTGATTTACGAGACCCTTGTGGAATCCGAGGAAGACTTACTGGTGCGGGCTATGGCTGCGATGGATGTTGGAGGACCAAGGATTGGTGATCGTGTGTACCAGAACATGGTACGGAGCTACCGTGTCTACGTTGACGTCACATCGAGCCCCACCTGTTATTGGACCCAGACGACAAGCAGCAGAAGTCGGACAGAGCGCTGCAAATGTGGGAGCTGTGAACGTGTGCTGTGGAGGTTTTTTGCGGGTAGTGGGAAGACGATAGATTTCCGGGCACAAGTTCCTAGGCTAAATTTAACCCTCTTGGTCTCCACTTCTTCTTCTTCTTCTTCTTCTTCTTCTTCTTCTTCTTCTTCTTCTTCTTCTACGTAATCCGATACGGACGTTGGCTACCACAATCCTGAAGAGTTCCGTGGAAGACAGCCCAAACCACGTTCTTAAATTATCCATCAAAGTTATTCGTCTCCTTCCCGGTCCACGCTGACCTTCAATTTTACCCTGAAGTATAACTTGGAGCAGACGGTATTTTGGATTCCTCATCATGTGTCCCAAGTATTCCAATTTTCTCTTCTTAATTGTGTTTAACAGCTCAGATTGGCTGCTCACACGCTGAAGAACCTCGGCATTACTCACATGTTCTGTCCACGAGATTTTAAGAATCCACCAGTATATCCACATTTCAAAAGCTCGAATCTTCTTTTCTGTAGCTACGGACAAGGTCCAAGCTTCACTACGAGCCCTCAAAATCTGTAATGGGAATTTAGAAACACCCTGTAAAACAGTTGCTTAGTAATTCTGCACTAGGGCGTATCCTGTCATGCACGCCTCACCTGCTGAAGAATCCGCAAACGGTAAGAGTATATAGGAATGTGTTGATAACGATCTCTTTATAGTTGACTGGCAAACATGCGCTGTAATTCAACACAGACGTTTACAATCAACCAGTTATAACAGTACATGCACCGTTGTTGTGCCAAAGGATATAAATACCAGGACATTCGATAAGCAATGCCAACACTGCTATAACATCACAAAGAGTATTATTTGGTTAATATCGACATTACGAACTTCATTTATAGTTTTCTGCTATGTCAACAATACGTTGCCAAATCTTTGGAAGACGACGCACTCCATCTGCAGCCCCATCTCTGGATATATCTCTCACTGATCGATCTGGAGCTCCCTGGATGTCAACTCCTGATTGAAATCGAACGCCTCGTAGAGGTTCCTTGATCTTCGAGAATAAGTCGTAATCACAGAGGCTCATGCCGGGTGAATTTGGTGGCTTTTCGAGTACTTCCCAGTTCCACTTTGTAAACAAATTCCTAACGGTTGCGGTTACATCACAATGACATATTTTATGAAAAAAAAAAGGCTTATGAGATCACCTTTTGTCCGTGTGTGTATATATGTGTACGTATGTGTGTCTGTCTGTGTCCCCCTAATAACTTCTAAACGGCTGGAGCGATTTCAATGAAACTCGGTAAGGTCATAGTACTGTTTTGGCCGACCCCAACCTTTTCCTTCAAATTGTATTACATCTCACCAATCCAACATGGCAGCTGTGTGAAATATTTCACCAGCATTCTATATCCCCAAACCTATTACTGATATCACCCTGAAATGTTGTACGGTGATAAAAGGCACTACTAGAAGTTCACCTATGAGACTTTCAAAAACCTGCTGACTACAAAACAAACATGGCAGTCAACGAAGTTGAAAAATTTAAATAGGCTTCCCTCGCGATTTAACCATCCATACGCAATGAAACTTGGTACAGCAAATGTTTATGCACATTGTAATGCACTGGCATCTAATTTTGTCCAATTGTTTACATAATCTCAAGATGGCGGTTGTGCGAAATATTTCACCGGCATTCTATATCTCCGAAACTATTACTGATATAACCCTGAAGTTTAGTACGGTGATAATGAGTACTACTAGAAGGCTAGCTATGAGACTTCTAAAATCCTGTAAATTAGAAAACGAACATGGCGGCCCAGCGAAGGTGAAACATTTTAATAGACTTTTCTCGCAATGTAACCATCTGAGTGTAGTGCAATGTACAGAAAATATTTATACACATTGTAATGCACTGGCATCTAATTTAGTTCAATTATTCATATAATCTCAAGATGGCGTCAGTGCGCAATTAAGTTTTTATTTCTTATGTATTAATCATGCGATCGAAGTGAACGTGTGAATAATGAACCTATGAAAAATCATCATCTAATAGTACATAATTCTATGGCCTATTATATAAAAATCCAACATGTCGACCAACCGAAATATTTAGACGGTTCTCAATATCTACTAATCTATGATAGCAATCAAACTGAAATTTTGTATGTTGATAAAGGCTATGAACCTAAGTTAACCTATGGGACTTTCAATAACCTGGTGAGCAATAATTCAACATGGCAGCGTTGCGAAGTATAAATATTGAAATGGACGTCTCGCGATTTAACCATCCGAGCGCAGTAAAACTTGGTACGGTAAATGCTTGTAAAAATGTCAATCCAGTGGCATCTAATTTATTTCAATTGCTTTCATAATCACAAGATAACAGCTGTGCGAAATTTTAAAATCTGATTTTCATATCTTGTGTCCGAATCATGCGATTGAAGTTTGAATACTACACCTACACAATAATCTTCATGTAATACTACTTAACTATCAGTCCTACATCTTTATATATATAATTCTTCGACACGTATGTATGTGACTGAACTACTCCTGAACGGCTGGTCCGATTTTGATGAAATTTTTAATGCATATTTGAGTGGGTCCATGTATGGTTTAGATTCATAATTGGATCTGGTAGGTGGCATACCCACGAAAATGTAGGATGAAAACCCTTTTAGAACCACAAGATACAGTCAACAAAACGAAAACTGTCGTCGTGAAAACAGCTAGCCTTAGTGAAAACTTAACTCGCCGCTAAACACGGACATCTTCCCCACTAATTCTCCCAAGCCCGTCCCCTTGGCAGTGGTTTCTTCTAAAACGTTTTGAATAATAGACTTTCTGAGAATAATTCATGGCGATGTTAATGTACCATAGGTGGCGGTGATGTCGAATCCTTGATATTTGAAGTAGGCTTCAAAACATGCACAAATCACTTGCATCGTAGAGCTTGACATTGTTTGGACATTTCAATAACGGCTCATAGAAAATAAACAACATGTAAGTTTGTTTGAGTGGGTCCCTGTATGGTTTAGATTCCCAATTGGACCCAACAGACAGCACACGAGTAGATGCGATGAATGTGCGACGAAGCGTGAAGCGTTTCAAAAAAGACCCGTTTACGTTCATATTCTATTCGTCCTATTACGATGAAACTTGGGTCAGATGTTGAGTACACCCCAAGGAAGGTTTCTGGCTTCGTAAATCCATTGTACAACAGGTAGCGCCTGAGAAGATTCAACAAGTGAGCGACGACGCGCGATGCGTTTCAACAAAGTCCCATATGCGTTCATATACCATCCGTCCAATAGCAATGAAACTTGGGTGAGATGTTGTGTCCACTCCAAGGAAGGTCTCAGGCTTAGTAAATCCATTTTACAACAGGTAGCTCATGAGTAGATTCAACAAATGAGCGACGACGTGCGAAGCGATTCAACAAAGTCCCGTATCCGTTCATATACCATTCGTCCGATAGCGATGAAACTTGGGTGAGATGTTGTGTACACTCCAAGGAAGGTTTCTGGCTTAATAAATCAATTTTACAATCGGTAGCAGACGGGTTGATTCAACAAAAGTGCGACGGCAGGTGAATCATTTCAACAAAGTACCGTATGCGTTCATATACCATTCATCCGACTGCGCTGAAACTTGGGTGAATTGTCGTGAACACTCTAGGTTAGGAGTCTGGCTTAGTAAATCCATTCTACAATAGATAGCACCCGAATAGATTCAACAAATGAAAGATGACGCGCGAATTGTTTCAACAAAGGCCTGTATGCGTTCATATAGGATACGATGTATCCGATTGCGTAGAAAGTTTGGTGAATTGTTATGTACAATCCAGAAAAGGTTTCTGGCTTAGTAAATCCATTTTTAATAGGTAGCGCACGAGTAGATTCAACAAATGATCGACGGCGTGCGAATCGTTTCAACGAAGTCCCGTATGCGTTCATATACCATTCATCCGATTGCGATGAAACTTGGGTGAATCGTTGAGTACACTCCAGGGAAGGTTTCAGGCTTATTAAATCAATTTTAGAATAGGTAGCGCATGAGTAGATTCAACAAATGAATGAAGGCGCGCAAATAATTTAAACAAAATCCCGTATGCGTTCGTTAATATGCCATTCATCCGATTGCGATGAAACTTAATGAGTTGTTGTGTACACGCCAGGGAAGGTCTTTGACTTAGTAAATCCATTTTACAATATTGGTAGCGCACGAGTAGATGTAACAAATGAGTGAAGAGGCGCGAAGCGTTTCAACAATTCATATACCATTCATCGATTGCGATGAAGCTTTGATGAGTTGTTGTGTACACTTACGTGAAGGTTTCTAACTTAGTAAATCCATTTCACAGTAGGTGGCGCCCGAATAGATTCGACAAATTAGTGACAGCGCACGAATCATTTAAACAAAATCCCGTATGCGTCATCTGCCATTCATCCGATTGCGATGAAACTTTGGTGAGTTGTTGTGCACGCTCCCACGAATGTTTCCAAATTAGTAAATCCATTTCACGATAGTTAAGAGGCAGTTAAAGGAAATTGAAAAAATATTGTGTATCCAAAAGCACTTCAAGAAACAAAATTACAACCCCAACACTTTCTTTGATTGGCATTGCAACGCTTGCCGGTTACAGCTTGTATATAAATAAAAATCCAACATGGCGACCATCCGAATATTAAGACGGTTCTCAATATCAACGAATCTATTACAGCAATCAAACTGAAATTTTGTATGTTGATAGAGGCAATTAACATAAATAGGATATATGAGAATAGTTCTTCACGGAACTTCTTGTTTCAAAAATGAATATGGGCTAAAAATGGTCCAAACATTTTCCTATTTCATTTTCTGTACTTGTGTGAATATTTGTAATAGAGGTGAGGATTGGGAAGGAGGCGGCCGTGGCCTTAAGTTAGGAACCGTCCTTGAATTCGCTTGGAGAAGAAGTGGGAAACCACGGAAAACCACTTCCAAGATGCCTGAGGTGGGAATTGAACCCTCCTCTTCTCAGTTTTGCATATCGAGGCTGAGTTGACCTCGTTTCAGTGCTCAGACCAGAATTAGAATTTCTTGCCAGAGCCGGGAATAGAAGCCAGGACTCCACGAGGCAGGCTATTTCATTCTTATGAGGGTGTATTTGCAGAACGTGTTTCATGAATTCATTAGGAGTGGAGTCGCATGTGGTATCAAACAGTAGATTCTATCTCGCTAACAATGGAGGAGAAAATGGTGTTAGGTTAAGCAGCTCAGTTGTGGGTTCGATCCAGGCCTAGTTCAATGTAACTTAGAAGACAATGGGAATTTCCCAACCCCCTCCAGGCAAATGCTAAAATAGTATCTTATTTCAAGTTCAAGGGGCACCTACCCCATCCTAGTTCCTTATAAATACAATTACACATACTATCACAGTCAACACAGAAACACAGGTTATTAGACAAATTAAGCACACATTCCGAATATGTGGCTGATTACCAAGATTTTACAAGCCCCTAACACGAATAAATAATAATAATAATAATAATAATAATAATAATAATAATAATAATAATAATAATAATAATAATAATAATAACTAGTGGACCCGTGCGAAAACTCTCGCATGTGTATAAACCAGCCGCCTGGCTTTACTGCTATGCGGGCTTCTATAAATATGTTTATTTGTTTTTAAACAAATTGTCAATATTGATGGAATCAGAGAGCAATTCATCACTGCTGCTGATTGCACAATGGGTTGTGTGCGCCCCATGTGTATAGACTACCCGCCCGGCGCTAGTGCTATGCGGCTGTACGCGACACAGATCGGCCAGGCGCTATCGTCTTGTTTATTTGTTTAAAAGCACTTTATAAACAAATAAATATATGTTCATTGACTTTTCTTGAAATGCAAGATTTTTCCTGTACTATTGAGACGATTTGGAAGTGTTTTTTTTTTTGTACAAACCACACCTTCTAACTACCTCTGGTTTAGGAGCTTGAGTTTTGTGAAACATACGCCTTAGCGTATTATATAATAAGATAGTTATGTTATTGAAGTACAGGAGAGAAAGATAATGAGGAAGATATTGGAATCTGTTAAGGGAATCAATACGGAAGGCGACCTAATCACGAGCTCTACACGTACTGTGAAAGAATCACGGATGTTGCTAGTCAACACCGTCTAGCATGTTATGGACACGTCTACAGGATGCATCCTACCAGGTTGACTAACCAGCTCTTCGGTTACTGGCAAAAGCAAAAGACCAAGTCACCATGGTTAAGGGAAGTGAGCAAAGATCTGCAAGAACTTGGAGGGACGGAAAGAGATTTAAGACCGGACATCTCTCAAGAAGATGCTTCAGCAAATGAGGTTCCGGGACAAACCACCAAGAAAGAAGACAGGAGCCCTCTGGACACAGAATAGGAGGGACCAACACAGCCATAGGATGCGTAACTACTGGGCAAACATCAAAGCTCACGCCAAATGTAATAGTTGAATGACATGGTACTTAGATGGCCTATACGACACGTCCCTTTTAATTACAGTGGCTTTTAGAGACGCCGAGGTGCCGGAATTTTCCCCCCGAAAGAGATCTTTAACGTGGAATAAATCTACTGACACGGCTCCCTCGCATTTGCGCACCCACACATGTCAACCTGCTGCGCCAGGATTCCATCCTACAACCTTGGGCACAACAAGCAAGAACGTTACCAATGAGCCACGCAGCCAGTCATAACATGAATTAACAAGATATTTCCCTCATATAGGCTAATTTGTGTTTTTGTGGTATCTGTAGTAGTGTATGGAATTGTGGTTATTTTTATCAAGACATAGCGTAAGTGCCCCTGGACTAGTTGTTATTTTTCTGAGGTGAGTGCGGAAAACCCCGAATATGAACCAAACTCGGGTTGACCGCTGCCAGTGTCGGGATTCTAACGTTGGAACTCTAGACTGTAGCTTTCTATTGCAGGCCACTCGACTAAGCTGCTGGAATTTTCATATTGATGGCAGACAGAAGGATAAATAATTTGAAGACCATACGATAAAATATTAGTTTGTGAGATGTTCCTTGCAGACTGCTGTCTAAGGGGCATACAGGTCATCTGACGTTGGTGAGTAGAGGGCGTGTCACGATCAATGTGACAATGAGCGCCTTTTACTAAGACCCCACGCAGATTATGAAACTTGCTGGGCTGTACCCACACGATAAGTTGGGCTCAGCCTTTTGATATAGCCTGCCGTATTGTAATCGAGTACTCGTGACACACTAGTACATTTAATGTTTCTATCTGTCCCAGTGGCGTAACTAGGATTTGCTTCTGCAGGGGCTTGAGAGGAGTTTGTTGTTTTCTCCTTTATTTTGCTTCGTGTTTCTGGTTTTGTGATTGCTTTCTGCTTTTGTTTTTGAATTTTGCTTTTTGTTTTTGGTTTTGTGTTTGTTTTCTGCTTTTGTTTCCAAATTTTGCTGTTTGCCTTTTACTTTTTGCTTTTTTTGTTTTGTTTTTCTACTTTTGCTTTTGGTTTTGAATTTTGCTTTTTGGTTTTGGTTTGGTGTTTACTTTCTGCATTTGCTTTTGAATTTGCTTCTTTTTGGTTTTTGTGTTTGCTTTCTGCTTTTACTTTTGTTTTTGAATTTCGCTTTTTGTGTTTGTTTTCTGCTTTTGTTTTTGAATTTTGCTTTTTGCTTTGTGTTTTTGGTTTTGTGTTCGCTTTTGAATTTTGCTTTTGTTTTTGAGTTTTGCTTTTTGCTTTGTGTTTGGTTTTGTGTTTTTTTCTGCTTTTGGTTTTGGTTTTGTGTTTTTCTGCTTTTGTTTTTGAATTTTGGTTTTTGCTTTGTGTTTTTAGTTTTGTGTTTCTTTTCTGATTTTGCTTTTGTGTTTGAATGTTTATTCTTGCTTTATGTTTTTGGTTTTTGGTTTTGTGTTTGTTTCTGCTTTTGCCTTTGTTTTTGAATTTTGCTTTGATATTTTATTTTTATTTTTATTTTGTTTTCTGTTTTGTTCATATGTTTGTATTTGCTTTTTATTTTGTGGGGGGGATAAGACAATCAATGAAAGCAAACCTACACGTTCGATAGCATTTGATAACTTACGTTTTATTTGCACCCCTCGATGTGCCTCGGAAATGAACAGTTTAGGTTGGCCTAACACTAAATATTTCATACAAGTAAAGATAAATGTTCTCAAATTATAAACGTACATAATCCAGTTGTTTGTCATCAATCCGAAAATTGGCTCTTTTGAAAATAAATAGTTCCTCAAATTGCATTTTCTTAAAATTATTTGGATCGGGAGTGGGGAATGGTCCCCCTAATCATCCCCCGTAGTTTTGCCACTGATATGTTCCTTTAATGTAAATAGATGACCTTACAAAAGATAGACCAAGAAAAGATTCACTTTTCAGCAAGCTGCTGCAAATGTAGTCTTTAAGAGCACGTCACAAAGCCCCTAAATGAATCAACAACAACAATAACCCGACTTGCTAAATAAGTTATGATAAATATACAATAGGCCTATAAATATGTTTACAATCAATTTAATAATCATAATAAAAACAGCCTATAAGGTAATATACAGTTACCAACCATCGTGGCGTAAATACGGGGTCAATGCCTCCCCAGAGCCAAATAATAAAAATATAAAAATTGTTGAAGTTTTAATTTTTTTATAACCCAATCGTCGGATTGATGACAAATGATTGAATTATGCAATTTTATAACTAACTTGAAAGCATTTCTAACACTCACGTAAAATGTTTGGCGTTCTCTTAACTTAACACTTACTGAAGGAGCAAAATAGTCAGCTGTTCAGTTAGCCATAGGGGTGGCTGTGAGAAGGGTGGGGCGATGTCTTTCCTCATCCCTTTCCAAAAGTACACCATTTCTCAGTTGTCATTCCGTTAGTGTCCGAGTGGGTGTGTCATTTTAGAATATTTTTGAAAGAAAACATCTTCGTTGAAAACATCTTCGTTCTGAAATATATGTTCACAGGCTCAACACGTCATCATGGATAAGCCAGAAATACGTAGCTCGTTTATCTTACGAATACAATAACTGCACAAATAAAATAGGATTAGTGAATGGCTACGTTCTGGACAACAGGTAAGCTACTTAACCAGAAGATAAATTATGTGTTTTAATTTTCACCCATTTATAACCGGTTCTATGAATTGGAAAGACCGCACACATGGCTTCGTGTCCGTACACACCCAAAAGTACCCTAATGAATTTTACAACATTATTAACGGTAGATTATAAGGCCACAAATGAATGGTTTAGGATATTAGGTCGTGCAATGCGCAATGTAGGCCGTTAAAATATCTAACCCATATCGGATTCGTATACACGACCTCCGGATTTGTATGCTGATGCTTTGACCACTGAGTTAATGAGAGGCACCATAATTCTCATTTGGCAATGATTCATCTCGGTCGCGGATGCGAATCCCACATTGAGCTGGATTTCAACATACAGTACTTGAAATCTCCCTATTTATTTATCTATTCCATCTCATCTTATCCTTTCCTCTCTCCTCTTTCCTGAACCCGGCCGAAGTCGTCGGATTTTTTAAGAACGTTAAAAATCCCTCAGTTTGCCTTCCTTTGGAGGGGAAGTAAAGTCGGCGGTCCCATGTCATAGATTTTTGGCATGTTAAAGAACATTCCACTAATTACACCTGTGTGAAGCTAAATTGTATATAGGTTAAACATTTAACTAATGTTCTTAGGTTCCTACGTTCGTCGTCAGGAGTGGCATCTGGTAACTAAGTTCTGAACTAGTTGGTCGTCGACGGTGGCGTTTGGCGGCAAAAGTAGAAACTACTTGGAAAAATTGAATGTCTGCAGTCCTTACTTGAATTAAAACAGATACACACACTAATACAGTCATCACAATTAACACCGGTTATCAGACAGATTCTACACACACCCAAAGTACACGGGACTACATGACCGCGTTGTCGCAGCCCCTAAACTGAGGAACCAACCAACCTTACGTTTCTCCTCCTTCCTTTATTTTATCCTCTTTCTTCTTTCATTTCCTTTCTCCTTACCTTTCTCCTCTTTCCTTTCCTTTCTCCTTACCTTTCTTCTCTTTCGTCTTTCATTTCCTTTCTCCTCTTTCATTTCCTTACCTTTCTCCTCTTTTCTTACCGTTCTCCTCTTTCCTATTTATTTTCCTTTTATTTCCTTTCGTTTTCGCTTTCCTTACCTCCCATTTCCTTTCTCCTATACTTTTCTTTCCCTTCTTTACTCTTTCCTGTCCTTTGCTCTCATTTCCGTTCCTTTCCTTATTGTAAAGTGTACAATATACAGTATATAAAATAATCCAAATCTAAAAACAATCTAAATCATCTGAGTTGTAAATCTAATTGTCCAGCCATTATTATAGCCATTGTAGAGTTTTTCGCAAAGTCTTCCAGTGATCCCTAGTATACGCCCTGCTACAACATTCAATAACCATATGACGGATAGTTTGTTTTGGCACACAGTTAGGTGACGGTTCCATGCCCCACTTTTAAACAGCAATGTGCCACACTGTCCATGGGTTATCAAACCGTCAATCGTGCTGCACTGCACCGAACTGAATCGAGAAAACTTATTGTAGGGGAAAACCTGTCCAAAGAGGGACATACTCATGATTAGGTCTAGGATTTCGATGACTTTGCATCTTCTTTCTTGTAAGCCCAATTCATTATTGTGTTTTATATAAATGTGTTACAGAGTAAGAAGTGCTGAACTAAGCGTATTTGTTAGGGCATTCTTTTGCATTTGTCTCTAATTCATCAAGATAGGGCATTTTTAAGATTTTCTTGCGTTTTCATGCTTTTTTCGACACTTATCGGGGTTAATTGCATGTATTATGCATTGGAAGTACTTCTTGGATGTAGGCATACTCTACTTTTTTTTTAAGTTTTCAAGAATATTCATGTATACCCCTAATTATTCCTGTTTCTACGGGATTGGCGATGGGATGCGATTAATTTATATGTGGCAGATGGATCTTAAAGCCGGATGCCCTTCCTGATACCAACCTTGTGAGAGGAGATGAATGCAACTAGGCGCGAGTTGGAAGTACGGGGCCGTGGTCTATTCGAAGGTTTGATCCTGTCATTTGAGTTGGTCTGAAAATGGGAAATCGTCGAATACCATTTCAAAAATGGCCAACGGTAGGTTTTGATCATCGATCCCATTCGTCTACTGAGTCCGGGGCAACCTGGACCCATGACCTTGTGCCTTAGCCTGCGTAGTTACCACACCCGGTGTCGTCTTTTCAAGAGGAATATTTTGGGTTTTAAATGTCATTTCTTAATAAGTTATTGACTTTGATTAGTTCTTAACTTTCGGTAACTACATTAAATGCACTTTATCTTTACTTAACTGTAGGATTCTATTCTACTGTAGGTGATTTTGAATTTATATTCAGAAACCGGATATCAGAATAAATTGTTTGCAATTGTAAGGGCATTTTATGAATTTTATACGGCATTTTTTGAAGAATTTTAGATCATAGCTGCATTTTTGAAGTGCATTTTCCATTGTATTATAGAGCTTTAAAATCCTAGCCTTACTCATGATGATGACAATGATGACGATGATTTTATTTATTTATTTATCGTATGGTTTTTAGTGCCGGGAGTGTCCGAGAACATGTTCAGCTCACCAGAGACTGTAGCTGTTTCTAGTGGACACCAATTGGGGTGAGCTACAAATTCCATTCTTTTTCAAGTAGTTCCAACTTTCGCTACCAGATGTCAATGATACCTAGAGGTGAACGTTGGAACTTTGATAGAGCGTCCCAACGAAGTCTAACCTAGAAATTTAGCTTCACACAAGTTTAGACTGTGGAAGGATCTTTTACATACCATAAATCTATGACATCGAATCGCCGGCTTTACTTCCCCTCTGAAGGATGGCATACTGAAGGATTTTAACGTTCTTAGAAAATCCGTCGACGTTGGCCGGGTTTGAACCCGCTATCTTGGGCACAGCAGTTCAGCATGCTACCGACTACGCCACCAATGATGATGATGATGATCATAAACTCGCTAGAAAACTCGGATAAAACCCACTTCTGAAATCGTGCGTGAGGTCTTATAAATTCACGTCACGGAAATGGCTCTACCTAAACATGGATAATTTATCTCCTTGCAGCTAAGTAGCTGACCTGCCATTGTAGGTGCAGCCTTTTAATAATCCTCATTTACGTTCTCTCTAAACAGTGCCGTTATAATACTCCTGTGATAAATGGGATTCGTGTTTCAAGTTGAGCAATAATGAAGTAATTACAAGCAAGTGTTGAGTCCCCTGAGCGGTAACTGTATTTATTGCAAAGCGGGAAGATACGTTTTTTCTGAAATCTAAGAGATAAAATCACTGCCAAGCCAAATATGACAAACACATGGTAATGTATTCGTCCAAACCGGAGCGGCGGACCCTCACAAGGACGTGTGAATGGAGCGTGGCGAGAATTTTATCAAGACATTCCATCACGTTTTATGAATGTTGGGTTGTTTTCAAACTCAAGACTTCCTCTGTATTAGGAGTACCACTATATGCCCTTTTTAGGATCAACACAACTAGGATTCCAGATAAATATTCAAGAGGAGATGCACGAGACTCAATTCACTACAGTGCATTTATACTTTTATTTCATTTAATTCTTTCTGCTCTCTGTATTTAAAGACCGAGAATTTGATAAAGCTTAACATACATATTCATTACGTAATATCTAAGAATGATTCCACAAAAATTTTATACCGCGGCTTTAAGTGCCAAATTGACGAAATAGGAAAATAATACCATAAATAAACAAGTAGTTCCGTGAAGAACTATACAGCCTATTTTCATATATCCTACTTATGTTAATTGCCACTATCAACATACACAATTTCTGTTTGATTGCTGTAATAGATTCGTAGATATTAAGAACCGACTAAATATTTCGGATGGTCGCCATGTTGGATTTTATATGTGTAGGTCCTAGAGTTATGTACTGTCACATGAAGATTATTGTGAACGTGTAGTAATCAAACTTCAATCGCATAATTAGGACACAAGAAAAAACAAGGAGATTTTAAAATTTTTCACAGCTGCCATCTTGAGGTTATGGAAACAATTGAAATAAATTAGATGCCAGTGGATTAACATTCGTATAAGGATTTACTGTACCAAGTTTCACTGCACTCGGATGGTTAAATTGCGAGACACGTCCATGTGAATATTTATAATTCGCGTCACAGCCATGTTGAATTACTGATCACCAGGTTATTTAAAGTCCTATAGTTGAACTTAAGTTCATAGCCCCTATGAACATTAAAAATGCAGTTTGATTGCTAAAATAGATTCGTAGATATTCAGTATCGTCTAAATATTTCGGATGGTTGCCATGTTGGATTGTTAAATTTATAGGCCATAGAGTCATGTACCATTAAAGGTTCATTGCGTAGGTTCATTATTCAAACTTTCACTTCGATCGCATGACTACATCACAAGAAATAAAAACTTAATTTTAAAATTCGCACTGCCGCCATCTTGAGGTTATGTAAATAATTGAACTAAATTAGATACCAGTGGATTACAATGTGTATAAATATTTCCTGTACCAGGTTTCAGTGCGCTTGGAACATTAAATCGCGAGAAAGGTCTATTTAAAATTTTCAAATTCGCTTGGCCGCCATGTTCGTTTTGTAGTTAACCGGTTTTTGAAAGTCTTATAGATGGACTTCCAGTAGTGCCCTTTATCTCCGTACAAAATTTTAGGGAGATACCGCTAATAGTTTCAGAGATATAGAATGCGGGTGAAATATTTCGCACATCCGCCATCTTGTGATTATGTAAACAATTGAACGAAGTTAGACGTCGGTGCATTACAATGTATATAAACATATACTGTACCAAGTTTCATTGCGTTTGGTTGGTCAAATCACGAGAAACGTCTATTTAAAAGTCGCAAATTCGCTTGGCCTCCATGTTGGTTTTGTAGTTACCAGGTTTTCAAAAGTCACATAAGTGAATTTACAGTAGTTCCCTCTATCACCATAGAAAATGTCAGGGTAATATCGGTAATAGTTTCGGAGATATTGAATGCTGGTGAAATATTTCGCACAGCCGCCATGTTGGATTGGTGAGTCGTAACAAAATTTGAAGGGCACGGTCGAGGTCGCCGGGAATAGTGCTATGAACTTTCCGAGTTTCATTGAAATCGCTCCTGCCGTTTAGATTTTATTAGGGGGGGACACACACACGAATCACACACACACACACACACACACACACACACACGCACACACACACGGACAAAAGGTGATCTCATAAGCCTATTTTTTCAAAATTGAAAATAGGCTAAAAAGTTGTAATTCTTGAGTAAACTGTACTATTTTATTCTACTGTAGGTGATTTTGAATGTATATTCCGAAACCAGATATCAGAGTAAAATGTTTGCAATTTTAAGGGCATTTTATAAATTTTATAGGGCATTTTTTGGAGATCTTTAGATCATAACTGCATTTAAAATGCATTTTTCATTGTATTATAGGGCAGTAAAATCCTAGCCCTACTCGGATAAAGCCTACTTCTGAAATCGTGCGTGAGGTCTTATAAATTCACGTCATGGAAATGGCTCTACCTAAACATGGAAAATGTATCTCCTTCCAGCTAAGTAGCTGACCTGCCATTGAAGGTGCAGCCTTTTAATAATTTTCATTTACGTTCTCTCTAAACAGTGCCGTTATAATACTCCAGTGATAAATGGGATTCGCGTTTTAAGTTGAGCAATAATCAGATGTGTTACAATTTTTAATTAGATTGAGTTTCTAGCCATGGAGTGCATCTCCTCTTGAATATTTATCTGGAATCCTAGTTGAGTTGATCCTAAAGTTTATTTAATGAAGTTACCGAAAGTGTTAAGTCCCCTGAGCTGTGGTATGATGTATTTGATGCTAACACGGTCGTTACATTCAGCACTCCGTTCGCTATTAGGCATCAGCATCTAAATTGTCGAACATAAGTTATTGGTAAGGTTGATTAAGGGCCAGGGGAAAACCCCATAGGCAAAGAGGAAAGTTTGTCTACATGTAACAAGTGCTGTCGATGCACGAGTTATAACATCACAAAATCACAGTGGGTGCATGGTTTTGCAATCGACCTTCAGTGGCAAGTATAGTGAGCCTGAGGTCGCAGGATGGTATGTCGGCAGAATAAAGTGTTGACCTTGAGCAAGTAGAAACTTATTTCGTCATCTGAAGAGACTAAACGAGTGTGAATGGTGGACACGTGTCTAGTCTGGTCCAACCTCTGGGAATGTCAACATCACTGGCAAGCCTCCATAACAGCCGAGTGTTGACACTGTACCACCAACAATATTTAAACAAATGTCCACGTGCCTGCTGTGTATGAACTAATAATACGCTCCACCCTAGTCGAGCTGTCTAAAGACACATTTTCACAACTCCATTCAGGCCCGATGAGAGGGAGGGGCAAACGGGGCTATAGCCCCAGTGTCCGGATTTGCTGAGGGTCCGAGCCGGTAAAAGGAGTGGACAACGTTATTTAATTTAATGTCAAACCTATAATCACATTTTCTGATATGACTCTGTTCGATGAAAATACAGTCAGTGAATAGTATCCAAAACACACTCACACACTGACAAACTGACAACATTTGACCCGTGTAGATTTCATAAGTCTACTTTCATTTCTTGCAAAAATCGAGAGTAGGCTAAAAACGCGATTCCTGAAGTATTGCATTTCATGGATTTACGTCACTTCGAAAATAAGTCCTTCGTAGTTAGTAGAAGGTTCCTTTACATGCCATAAATCTATGACATGCGCCCGCCAACTTTACTTCCCCTCCGAATGAAGGCATACTGGGAGATTTTAACGCCCTTGAAAAATCCGACACGACTTCGGTCGGGTTTGAACCCGCGATCTTGGGCACAGAAGCAAAACATGCTGACAGCTTCGCCACCGAAGCCACCAGTAAAAATAATAAGCATGTATTTAGGACAATTCTTTAAAAATATGATCACAAAGAATAGTGCAACATATTTCAGTAGAACTGGAAAGGTTAATTTATATCATGCCAGAGCACTTTGTGGAACAATACTTTTTTAATTTAATCTCAGAAAAAATTATTCTGTACTTCATTTCGGAAAGAAATACGGCTTATTCTTCTGGTGCTTGAACATGTTCAACTTTAATGCACAGTGTTCAAAATTCTGAAGTAAAAGAACAACCAGAGAGAGAGAGAGAGAGAGAAGAGAGAGAGAGAGAAAGAAAGAGAGTAGCAAAGTAAAGTAATATTCAGGTTTTTTTTGAGGGGAAGGGGACCGTCAAAAATTTGCAAGCTTACCGTAATACTGTAATTCCAAAATTGTCACAGGTTGAATAAACTTGGAGGGGCCCGGAAGACCTTATTCTAGGGCCCGGAACGCGTACAGCCCTGACTCCATCGCAGTGTTGACTAGCTGGTTATGAATAAAAATGTACTTGTTTGTGTATCTTTATACTCCGAACAGTCTTATTGTCCTAACATGAGTAAGTAAACTCTGAATCGAAAGCGAACATTAAAAGATGCCTTTAACCCTCCTTTTCAACCCCTATCCCCTTCCTGACCACGTACTATCTCAATCTTATCCTGTGACCTTCCCAAATTTTGACCCTTTTTGTCATCACTGATATTTGTCACCTGCTGTTGTTAATATTACATACGATGTGTTAATGATATTAGTGTAAAATGACCCTTTCGTGGTTGTAAATAAATAAATAAATAAATAAATAAATAAATAAATACATAAAAAAAGCAAAGCCAACTCCGTACAGGCCATGGACGCCCTGGGAGTAGCGGAAGGTAGAGGCTTCCACTCTGTCTGACCTCGGCACTAGATGGAATGGAGTTGTCAGCTCCATGCCCGGCCGTCTTTGCTCCCAGGAATTACCCTGGTACTCATTTCTGGTGTAGGTTGAGTGAACCCCAGGGCTATTTGCGTTTCCAAAAGTGGTAGTTTTGTCTCTAAAATCCACTATCTGGGTGGGGAAATAAATACATGCATAAATAATCTCATAAATAGATAAATAAATATATAAACAAATAAATACCTACATCGGTAAAACATAAATAAATAAATAAATAAATAAATAAACAAATAAATAAATAAATAAAATTAATTCATTAATAAATAAATCACATGGACTCCCTTGCATACGAAACTCGTTGCTTACGCATGTGCTGTCAGGTAATAATTGCGGTATACTTGTTGTTTATCCTGATTTGAGTGAGTTGTCCCTTTATCTACTGTACTGTGAACATTTTCACATGGCTTCTTATTTTTTCTTAACGGAGTTCAAATAAAGTGCCGAGTGAGTACAGTAGGTAGTGGCTAACGTGATGTTTTTGGAATGTGCCGTACATGGTATGCGGGAAGGCGTCTGCTGTTCAAACCCTGCTGACTTCTCCTGGCGCGCGGACAATAGAACGAGCACGTAAATTTTAAATGAAGCGATTGGATGTAATCGTTGCTGAGGTATCAAATTGACGGTGGACTTATCGATCGATTTTTATATAGGCCTCGGCTTCCGAAAATGTTCTTTGCATGTATCGGTCGTAACTCTCTCCCTATGTAGGGTTTCTTGCACTAGCAGGGACGGGCTGGAGGGTCGGTCGTCTCTGGAATATCTAATGAGGGGGAGAAGGAGGCGGGATCTTTAACAGGCGCCAACACCCAGATATCCATCACTTGCCTGCCTGTCATAGCCGACAAAGTTAAATGATCGTTTATCTATTATATGCCGCTTCTTCCTGAGCTTTATCGGATATACTCTACCACACAATGTAAGAAAAACACTGATCTTAGGGGGTTTCCGTTTGATTCCCAACCATTAAGTTGGTTTACGTATTGAGACTTCGGTCGAAAACGTTCTGGGTTCAATTCCCGGCTCTGTCAAGAAATATAATTCTGATATCTGAGTTGGAACGGGATACACTCAACCTCGCGAGTCAAATCTCAGAAGAGATGGGTTTGAATTCCACCTCAGCTAACCTAGAATTGGATTTTCGTGGTTTCTCCATTTCTACTCCATGTAAATGCCGGGATGATTCCTATCAGAAGGCCTCGGCCGGCTCTTTTCCAATCCTCGTATCAATTAAAATGCACTCCTACAGACGCCACAATGACATAGGTTATCGAACAAATTCTACCCACACACACCTTAGTACACGAGGTGGTAACGACCGCGATGGTCAAGTCCTTAAATCAAGAGCAAGAAGAACAACAACAAACTTTGAGGTAGTTTTACAGCTGTACAGCATGGACGGTATGTGGTGAAGCTTCAAGGTCATGGTACTACAGTATGAGTGGTGGGGAGCTGGAGCGCTGGAGGAAAATCCCCTCCCTTAACTGCACCGAGCTCAAGGCAACTGTATGCACAGAATCTGATCATTAACACGCGATGTCGACAGCACGGCAGACGACGACTGACTGGTGTCGCTGTTCCCCCACCACTGAAATGTGGCTGGAAATCAGTCTGCACAAAGCGGTCAGCTTGACCTTAAATGCTCTCCACATACCATCCGTACTCTACACTGTTTAATTTTCTGCAAATGACGTCGTTAAAATGAAGATATGAACGTGCGTATTGTGGGGTACACTTGGTCCCTTAAGAGCGGCCATCCCTTGTGCAGCCACATGTTGAATAATAGGGTCAACTGGAAATTATCTTAACAGGCATTGCTCGCGCATTCGATTCATCACGTGCGTCAAGAAAAATCCAGTTATTTTGTAGTGAGTAATCTGTGATGGAAGGGAAGGATCTAATTGCAGTCCATACCCTACAAGGTAGAGCAATGTGTGCAGACTTGTTTCATCACTCCTAATGACTATCATACTGAGCCCATCCATTAAGCAGGCCCCTCTCCTAGTGACGAAGCTAGCACCGCGCACCATTAGTCGTCTTGACTTGCTCTATCGCTCATTTACAAGGTCCTTCAGCATGCAAGTTGTTATTCTTGAAGCTCTGAAAAAAAAAAAAAAAAAACAATAAAAAAAACGCGATATCCGTTTTGGGAAGCATTACGCTGCAAGTTGCTTGGATCAATTTATGTGTAGATAATTAATTATGTAATAAGAAATTTTCTCCTCGTTACGATATTCACCGACCCCAGTGATAAAATATAATTACTGTACAAGTAATTCTATTTACTTGAAATCACAAATTACGAGTAAAACGATATTAATTAGTGAATTTCTGGAATAAGTAAATACAATACACAAATACATAGGTAGATAAATAAATAGGTAGATAAATGAATTGGTAGGTAAATAAATAGGTAGATAAATAATTAGATAGTAAAATAAGTAGATAGCTAAATAGATAAATAGGTAGATAAATAATTAGATAGTAAAATAAGTAGATAGCTAAATAGATAAATAGGTAGATAAATAATTAGGTAGATAAATAAGTAGATAAATAAATATATAGGTAGATAAATAAGTAGATATATAAATATATAGGTAGATAAATAAGTAGATATATAAATATATAGGTAGATAAATAAGTAGATATATACATATATAGGTAGATAAATAATTAGGTAGATAAATAAGTAGATAAATAAATATATAGGTAGACAAATAAGTAGATATATACATATATAGGTAGATAAATAAGTAGATATATACATATATAGGTAGATAAATAAGTAGATATATAAATATATAGGTAGATAAATAAGTAGATATATACATATATAGGTAGATAAATAAGTAGATATATAAATATATAGGTAGATAAATAAGTAGATATATAAATATATAGGAAGATAAATAAGTAGATATATACATATATAGGTAGATAAATAAGTAGATATATAAATATATAGGTAGATAAATAAGTAGATATATAAATATATAGGTAGATAAATAAGTAGATATATAAATATATAGGTAGATAAATAAGTAGATATATAAATATATAGGTAGATAAATAAGTAGATATATACATATATAGGTAGATAAATAAGTAGATATATAAATATGTAGGTAGATAAATAAGTAGATATATACATATATAGGTAGATAAATAAGTAGATATATAAATATATAGGTAGATAAATAAATAGAGGTAGATAAATAAGTAGATATATAAATATGTAGGTAGATAAATAAGTAGATATATAAATATGTAGGTAGATAAATAAGTAGATATATAAATATGTAGGTAGATAAATAAGTAGATATATAAATATGTAGGTAGATAAATAAGTAGATATATAAATATGTAGGTAGATAACTAAATAGGTAGATAAATAGTTAGGTAGATAAATACATAAATAGATAAATAAATAGGTAGAGAACTAAGTGAATATATAAATATTTAGTTAGATAAATAAATAGGTAGATAAATAAATGAAAGGAAGGAAGATTGCAGTTTAACGTGACCGTGAATCTTGTGATTATGAGCCACGGGACCTCCTTTTTACGTGGAATCCGAACCACAGGACATGGCATTTCACTTCGAAAATCTCACATACATTGACCGGGAATCGAACCTGGACCACCTTGGTGAGAGGCATACAGCTAGACCGCTGAGCCACCACGCCCAGATAAATAAATAGGTAGATACATAATTAGGTAGACAAATAAGTAGATATATAAATAGATAGGTAGATAAATAAGTAGATATATAAATATATAGGTAGATAAATAAGTAGATATATAAATATATAGATAGATAAATAAGTAGATATATAAATATATAGGTAGATAAATAATTAGGTAGACAAATAAGTAGGTATATAAATAGATAGGTAGATAAATAAATAGGTAGATAAATAAGTAGATATATAAATATATAGATAGATAAATAAGTAGATATATAAATATATAGGTAGATAAATAAGTAGATATATAAATATATAGGTAGATAAATAAGTAGATATATAAATATATAGATAGATAAATAAGTAGATATATAAATATATAGGTAGATAAATAAGTAGATATATAAATATATAGATAGACAAATAAGTAGATATATAAATATATAGGTAGATAAATAAGTAGATATATAAATATGTAGGTTGATAAATAAGTCAAGTCAAGTCAACCCCTGGCACCATCCAGCCCATGACGGGCTAAGGCCGACCAAGCGACCGCTGCCCAGCCATTTGGCCTGCAGATATTGGTGTGACGCGTGATCAGCGCGTCGGATCCCCTCGGCCGTTAATCTTGGTATTCGTGATCGGAGCGCTGTCTCACTGTCAGACAGCTACTCAATTGTCCTCACGAGGCTGAGTGCACCCCATTCCAACCCTCACGTCAGTTTTAAAATCCCTGACGGAGCCGGGGATCGAACCCGGGGCCTCCGGGTGAGAGGCAGGCGCGCTACCCCAACACCACGGGGCCGGCAGAGATAAATATGTAGGTAGATAAATAAGTAGATATATAAATATGTAGGTAGATAAATAAGTAGATATATAAATATGTAGGTAGATAAATAAGTAGATATATAAATATGTAGGTAGATAAATAAGTAGATATATAAATATGTAGGTAGATAAATAAGTAGTTATATAAATATGTAGGTAGATAAATAAGTAGATATATAAATATGTAGGTAGATAAATAAGTAGATATATAAATATGTAGGTAGATAAATAAGTAGATATATAAATATGTAGGTAGATAAATAAGTAGATATATAAATATGTAGGTAGATAAATAAGTAGATATATAAATATGTAGGTAGATAAATAAGGAGATATATAAATATGTAGGTAGATAAATAAGTAGATATATAAATATGTAGGTAGATAAATAAGTAGATATATAAATATGTAGGTAGATAAATAAGTAGATATATAAATATGTAGGTAGATAAATAAGTAGATATATAAATATGTAGGTAGATAAATAAGTATATATATATATATGTAGGTAGATAAATAAGTAGATATATAAATATGTAGGTAGATAAATAAATAGATATATAAATATGTAGGTAGATAAATAAGTAGATATATAAATATGTAGGTAGATAAATAAGTAGATATATAAATATGTAGGTAGATAAATAAGTAGAT
This sequence comes from Meconema thalassinum, assembly GCA_946902985.2. NCBI lineage: Eukaryota > Metazoa > Arthropoda > Insecta > Orthoptera > Tettigoniidae > Meconema > Meconema thalassinum. Next base: position 354,162,588 of record OX336392.1, read on the forward strand.
ATATAAATATGTAGGTAGATAAATAAGTAGATATATATATGTAGGTAGATAAATAAGTAGATATATAAATATGTAGGTAGATAAATAAATAGATAAATAGTTAGGTAGATAAATACATAAATAGATAAGTAAATAGGTAAATGAATAATTTGGTAGATAAATAAATAGGTAGATATACATATTTACATATACAGATGTATTTATTGCCATAAAAATCACTGCACTAACAGAAATAAACATTTACGTCCATTCCTGAGCTACATGTAACATTCACAGAACACTGGTGTCCTTGACTGCGAACGAATATAATATTTAAATAGATTTATAGAGTAAAGAAATACAGAAATCCATTTTGGAAGAAGTTCAAATTTAAATTATGGAATACCGACTTTCACAACCAAGGGATAAAACTCTGGCAATTCTTATGTGGCCAAGGGTTGAGGAGCCTTGCCGTTTGATGTACACAACACGATCTCAAAGAAGATGATATGTGAGAATGGGAATCATTTTAACAAGTTCGTGCTGGGAACACCTCTTGTTTACATTTCACGATTCAGCTGACTATTCCAAGAGCTGTACTTGAATTCGTTGAAGAGACTAATAGTGATTGTAATACGTAGTGTGTATTCTCAACGTACAGTAATTGGTCTCGAAGAGTGCTGTAGGTAATGGCTTCTCTCTCACCAGGCGGAGGAGATGACGTAGAGGAATAAAGAGGCTGTCAGTTTCTTGTGAAAGGGTCATGGACACCTCATGAATGATACCAGCGGGCAAAGGAATTATTAATTGCCGTACGAATCATTCCTAAAGAAAGAGCAACGGAACTATTCCCCATCACATTAATCACGCTGTTGTTTTGGTTTCATTTTAGTGGTCATTAATCCCAAGTGCCATAATCTCGATAATCCACCTCCATACACGAGTGAAAAAATAGTGGTCATGTAGCCCCGTGTACTTAGGTGTGTGTAGAATTTGTCTGATAACCTGTGCCACTGTGATGTCTGTACTAATGTGCGTAATTGTAATTCAGGTTATATTTGGGAAGGAAGCGACCGTGGCCTTAAGTTAGGTAGCACCCCGTCATTTGCCTGGAGTAGACGTGGGAAACCACGGATAACCACTTCCAGGTTGGCTGAGGTAGGAATCGAACCCACCACTTCTCAATTTTACCTCACGAGGCTGAGTGTACCCTGTTCCAGCCCGCAGTTCAGAATTAAATTTCTTTGCAGAGCCGGGAATCGAACCCGGGCCTCCGCGATGAGAGTCAAGAATGCTGCGCAATGAGAGAAAAAGTGAACTCGTGTAACCCACTGGCCAGGTGCAAGTCATCTTCGGTTTACCTCGTGGCGTAGTGGTTAGCAATATTGGCTATCATGGCGGAGGTCTGTGTTCGATTCGTGACTCTGCTAATAATTTTAAATCTGGTCCGAGTACTGGAAGGGGGTACAGTACTTTGGGTTGGTTGGTTCCTAAGTTTAGGGGCTGCGACAAAGCGGTCATGTAGGCCCGTGTACTTTGGGTGTGTGTAAAATCTGTCTGATAACCGGTGTTAATTGTGATGACTGTATTAGTGTGGTGTATCTGTTTTTTAATTTAAGTACAGACTGCAACTTGGAATTTTTCAAATAGTTCCTACTTTTGCCGCCAAGCGCCACCGTCAACGACTACTAGGCCAAGTTCAGAACTTAGCTACTAGACGCCACCGCAGTCGGCTCTTGGCAACGAACGTAGAAACCTAAGAGCGTTGTTTACTTTCTTAACCTATCCAATTTAGCTTCACACAGGTGCAATTAGTGGAAGGTTCTTTAACATGCCATAAATGTATGACATGGGACCGCCGGCTTTACTTCCCCTCCGAAGGAAAACATACTGAGGGATTTTTTAACGCTGCTAAAAAATCCGACGGCTTCGGCCGGGTTTGAACCCGCTATCTTGGGCATAGAAGCTTAGCATGCTACCGACTACGCCACCGAAGCCGCCAATACAGTACTTTCAACCTCAAGATGCAGACGTAAAAAGAGGTGGGTTAATTGAATTCCTTCCAAAGCCACCCTACAGTCCAATGCCGGGATGAATAAGTTTTTGGGCTGGGGCTCTAACTGGGATTAGCGTGGATGGTTAAACGTTGACAATTTCTGTCACTATTGTGATGTTTGAAGCAATTTTCAGTGTTGCCATAGTAATCAAAAGTTTGATGCTTTTCAGTCGGTCAACACGATTGTATTAACCATTAATATGATAAAATTGGTCCAGCCAGATCAAACATAAAATGCCAGCGTTTCGCCCCAGTGTGCCGTTGGGCTCGTCAGTTGGTACAGACACACCTCACCAATCCGCGTGGCTAGCACATATTGAGAAGGCCATCACAAGACACAAAATACAAGTAGTAATGACGTCACGAGTGATGCCAATGTGCTACGGAAGTCAAGCTCCCTTTCATAAAACAAAAACCTTACCTTGGCAATCCAAACAGGTTATGAACATTCCCGAATGGGAATGCCCTACGGCACACTGAGGCGAAACACTGGCATTTTATGTTTGATCTGGCCGGACCAATTTTATCATATTAATTGATAATTTATCTGATCAAAAGGAAATAACATCATATTCCCATTCGGGAATGTTCATAACCTAACACGATTGTGCCCAAATGAGATGGGTTGTACCCTAATACTGAAAAAAGTTACACTTGTATGTTTTTATTAATCTCATGTCCGGCTCTGTGGCTAAATGGTTAGCGCCCTAGGCTTTGGCCCGAAATGCCCTGGATTCGATTCCCGGCCGAGCCATCAGGGATTTTAATCTCCTGGGAGTTAATTCCCGTGGCACGGGGACTAGGTGTATGTGACGTCTTCATCATCACTTCGTCCTCATTAATACGCGCAGGTCGCCCACGGGCGTCAATTAGAAAGACCTGCACTCATTCATTCATTAATCTCATGTAGTTTTTCAGGATTTGGGAATAATCCATCTCATTTGGGTATAATCGTGTTGACCGAGTTTAAAGCAACAAACTTTCGTAATTTCTGTCAGCTGATTCTGGATACGAAAAGCAAATGTGGTTTTATACAACTCTATCCAGTCTGGAGAAATCGTAACATATCCTAGAAGACGAAAATCAGACTATTGAATACCAATGTGAAAGCTGTCCTATTGTATGCATGTGAGACATGAAAAGTTACCAATCCTATTAACCACCAACTTCAAGTATTTATCAATCGTTGTCTGCGCGGCTTCGGTGGCATAGTTGGTAGCATGGTGAGCTTCTATGCCCAGGATCGCGGGTTCAAACCCTGCCGAGGTCGTCGGATTTTTAAGAGCATTAAAAATCTCTCAGTATGCCTTCATTCTTAGGGGAAGTAAAGCCGGCGGTCCCATGTCATAGATTTATGGCATCTAATAGAACCTTCCACTAACTACAATTGTGTGATGCTAAATTGGTAGGTTAGATTTGATTGACGCTCTATTAAGTTCCATCCTTCGTCGCCAGGTGCCGCTTGCGTTGGCATCTAGTAGTAAAGTTCACAGCTAGGTGTCGCTGACGGTAGCATTTGGTAGCAAAAGTAGGAACTACTTGAAATTGATCGTCTGCAGTCCTTACCTGAATTACAATTAACACACACTAATACTGCTATCACAATTAATATCGGTTATCAGACAGATTCTGTTCATACCCAAAGTACACGGGGCTACATGATTGCGTTGTCACAGGTCCAAAACTGAGGAATCAACCAACCAATCGTTGTCTGCACTGAATTCTGGGTAAACGATGGCCAGATATAATCCCAAACTAAGAGCTGTGGCAAATGGCTAACCAACAACCTATAGAAGTCCATATTAAACAGAGGAAATGGGGGCTGGATTGGGCATACTCTGCGGATACAGAATGATGCAGTAGAAAGGAGAGCTCTAGACTGGAATCCTCAACGAGCTCGGAGATGAGGAAGACCAAGGAAGACCTAGAAACGTACCATTGAGGAGGAGGCCAGGAAATCTGGAAAGAGTTGGAGGGAAGTGAAGAACTTGGCACCAAAAAGAGTCTGATAAAAATTAATTTTGGATGCCCTATGCTCCGCATGGAGCGAAGAAAATAATGTTGAACAAGTAGTTCAGTGAAGAACTAAAGCCTATTTTCATATATCCTACTTATGTTAATTGCCAATATCAACATACAAAATTTCATTTTGACTGCTGTAATAGATTCGTAGCTATTGAGATCCATCTAAACAAATCGGATGGTCGCCATTTTGGATTGTAATATGTATAGACCATAGAGTCATGTACCATTAAAGGAAAATTATTACGTAGGTTCATTATTCAAACTTTCACTTCGATCGCATGATTACGACACAAGAAATAAAAACTTAATTTTAAAATTCGCACAACCGCCATCATGAGGTTATGCAAACAATTTAACTAAATTAGATGCCAGTGCCTTACAATGTGTATAAACATTTCTTGTACCAAGTTTTATTGCGTTTGGATCATGAAATCGCGAGAAAGGTCTATTTAAAATTTTCAAATTCGCTTGGCCGCCATATTCGTTTTGTAGATAACCGGTTTTTGAAAGTCTTATAGATGAACTTCCAGTAGTGCCCTTTATCTCCGTACAAAATTTCAGGGTAATACTGCTAATAGTTTCAGAGATATAGAATGCCGGTGAAATATTTCGCACAGCCGCCATCTTGAGGTTATGTAAACAATTGAACGAAGTTAGATGTCGGTGCATTACAATGTGTATAAACATATACTCTACCAAGTTTCATTGCGTTTGGTTGGTTAAATCGCGAGAAACGTCTATTTAAAAGTCGCAACTTCGCTTGGCCACCATGCTGGTGTTGTAGTTACTAGTTTTTCTAAAGTCACATAGGTGAGCTTCTAGTTGTTCACTTTATCACCGTACGAAATTCCAGGGTGATATCGGTAATAGTTTCGGAGATATTGAATGCAGGTGAAATAATTCGCACAGCCGCCATGTTGGATTCGTAGATATTGAGAACCGACTAAATATTGCGGATGGTCACCATGTTGGATTTATACAATATATGTCTTAGAGTTATGTACTGTTACATGAAGATTATTGTGTACGTGTAGTATTCAAAATTCAATCGCATGATTAGTGCACAAGAAGTAAAAACGAGATTTTAAAATTTCGCACAGCTGCAATCTTGTGGTTATGGAAACAATTGAAATAAATTAGATGCCAGTGGTTTGGTTTTGCAGCAACAAAACTTACTTTTTCACTTTCACTCCAGTCAAGGTAAATGCTGAGATGGTACTTCTGTAAACAAGAATTTCTGCAGATAGCAACAGCTTTATACGGTAACCAATACTTGGTAGCTCGATCACGCGGCAGAATATGAACACCTTGACCGATCCTCGATGACAGTAACGGATGTTCTGCCCGCCAGAGGCTTCCTTTATTTCCAAGCATGTCTTTGTAGGTCACGTCAGTGTACTGCAGCCATGTCATTGGTGGGCGAAACAAGCTCGTTACTCATGATTAGACCTCGGATTATTAGGCACTAAAAAGTAGTTTCAGGCACATATAATATGCCTAAAAATGTTAAATTAGGCTCCAACCTATTAATATTAGGCACAACAAATGTTATATTAGGCTGCAGCCTATTATTATTCTGTAGTAAAAATTAAAAGATGAGTGACCAGTTAATGCATAAATATAAGTAACGACAAGAAAAGTTGTCACTAAATTAAACAGGTAACAATTTTTTAGGAACTAGGAGCAAGTCAACATAAAAAACAATTAACTTTCTCTTACTGGAGCTTGTTTTCATGTTGTGGTTAATGTCCACTACCATAAATCGCTGCACAGTATATTACTAAATTTTAGCCTATTTTCATTTATGAAAAAATAGGCTTAAGAGATCACCTTTTGTCCATGTGTCTGTCTGTGTGTGCGTGTGTGATTCGTGTGTGTGTGTTCCCCAAATAACTTCTAAACAGCCGGAGCGATTTCAATGAAACTCACTAAGTTCATAGCACTATTCCGGACGACCCCATCCGTGCCCTTTAAATTTTGTTTCGTCTCACCAATCCAACATGGCAGCTGTGCGAATTATTTCACCTGCATTCAATATCTCCGAAACTATTACCGATATCACCCTGGAATTTTGTACGGTGATAAAGTGAACAACTAGAAGCTCACCTATGTGACTTAGAAAAACTAGTAACTACAACACCAACATGGTGGCCAAGCGAAGTTGCGACTTTTAAATAGACGTTTCTCGCGATTTAACCAACCAAACGCAATGAAACTTGGTAGAGTATATGTTTATACACATTGTAATGCACCGACATCTAACTTCGTTCAAATGTTTACATAACCTCAAGATGGCGGCTGTGCGAAATATTTCACCGGCATTCTATATCTCTGAAACTATTAGCAGTATTACCCTGAAATTTTGTACGGAGATAAAGGGCACTACTGGAAGTTCATCTATAAGACTTTCAAAAACCGGTTATCTACAAAACGAATATGGCGGCCAAGCGAATTTGAAAATTTTAAATAGACCTTTCTCGCGATTTAATGATCCAAACGCAATGAAACTTGGTACAAGAAGTGTTTATACACATTGTAAGGCACTGGCATCTAATTTAGTTAAATTGTTTATATAACCTCAAAATGGCGGTTGCGCGAATTTTAAAATTAAGTTCTTAGGTCTTGTGTCGTAATCATGCGATCGAAGTGAAAGTTTGAATAATGAACCTACGTAATAATTTTCCTTTAATGGTACATGACTCTATGGTCTATACATATTACAATCCAAAATGGCGACCATCCGATTTATTTAGATGGATCTCAATAGCTACGAATCTATTACAGCAGTCAAACTGAATTTTTTTAAATGTTCATAGGGGCTATGAACACAAGTTCACCTATAGGACTTTCAATAACCTGGTGATCACAAATCCAGCATGGCGGCGACGCGTAATATAAATATTCACATGGTCGTTTCTCGCAATTTAACCATCCGAGTGCAGTGACACTTGGTACAGTAAATCCTTATACAAATGTTAATCCACTGGCATCTAATGTTTTTCAATTGTTTCCATAACCACAAGATGGCAGCCGTGCGGAATATTAAAATCTCGTTTTTGCTTCTTGTGTCCTATTCATGCGATTGATGTTTGAATACTACACGTACACAATAATCTTCATGTAACAGTACATAACTCTAAGACCTACATATATAAAAATCCAACATGGCGACCATCCGCAATATTTAGTCTGTTCTCAATATCTACGAATCTATTACAGCCATCAAAGTGAAATTTTGTGTGTTGATAGAGGTAATTAATACAAGTAGGATATATGAAAATAGGCTGCATAGTTCTTCACGGAACTACTTGGTTTTTTTTTCATAATCATCAACGGTCAGACTATGCCTTTTGACCGACAAAATCATTTTAAAAACAGAAATACTCCTTTCAACTGAAACATGTTGCACCTTGCACCCTCTTGCATTCCTGACAATTGTCACTTCTGTCATTTCGTCACCCTCTTCATTCTCTAGGAGAGTATCATTGGGAGTGCGAGGCATGCAATAATAGTACATTATGCAACGAGCCTATAATGGCAATAATGAAGACACGAGTATATTTATAAACGAGTGAAGCGAATTTTATAATTTCCATACGAGTGTCTTAATTACCATTATTGGCGAGTTGCATACGACTGTTTATGTTCGACGATAATTATAACTTTATTATATGTTTTAACATAAAAATTCATAAATATCTGTGGGATTCAGTAACTTCAGTTAGTGAACAGAGCGCGCTGGATGGTTTGCTGACTGAACAGAGCGCATGCGTGGGTCAAAGAATTTCGAAAGCAGAGACCATTTACTTTGCTTGGCAATGCTATTGTTTATAGCCTGCATGATGTCTAGTGCCGATCAGAACTAGCATTCACTAATATTGTCACCGAAGTCGTTTGAAAGCAATGCTCTGTGTTGGGGATATTAAGGTACAGTTCTATTTCTTGTCTCATATTCGCCAGTTTATTTACGCGAACATATGGGACAGTGGACTTTCCATGTCGGTAATTTATGTAGAAGGATGCTGTATTGCCAACTTCTGGACGTAGATTCATAAATTTCTTGCATATGTATTTTCTTGTTACCGTAATGGTTCGTGATGATTTTGTCTTTGTGTTTGGGATTGTAACTACAATGGTTGATCCGATATCCAATTTGAATTTTCAAATCATGTAATTCATGTCTGACATGTTGGATTTTGAGCGTATGCGCGAAGCTATCCCTACCTAATTGGTCAATTAATGAGCTCTGATTGGCTGGAGAAACTGTTTCATAATGAAGAATAGTACTATAATGACCCTCATTATGATACAGTTTGGCTGGAGAAACTGTTTCATAATGAAGAATAGTAATATAATGACCCTCATTATGATACAGTTTGGCTGGAGAAACTGTTTCATAATGAAGAATAGTAATATAATGACCCTCATTATGATACAGTTTGGCTGGAGAAACTGTTTCATAATGAAGAATAGTACTATAATGACCCTCATTATGATACAGTTTGGCTGGAGAAACTGTTTCATAATGAAGAATAGTAATATAATGACCCTCATTATGATACAGTTTGGCTGGAGAAACTGTTTCATAATGAAGAATAGTAATATAATGACCCTCATTATGATACAGTTTGGCTGGAGAAACTGTTTCATAATGAAGAATAGTAATATAATGACCCTCATTATGATACAGTTTGGCTGGAGAAACTGTTTCATAATGAAGAATAGTAATATAATGACCCTCATTATGATACAGTTTGGCTGGAGAAACTGTTTCATAATGAAGAATAGTAATATAATGACCCTCATTATGATACAGTTTGGCTGGAGAAACTGTTTCATAATGAAGAATAGTAATATAATGACCCTCATTATGATACAGTTTGGCTGGAGAAACTGTTTCATAATGAAGAATAGTACTATAATGACCCTCATTATGATACAGTTTGGCTGGAGAAACTGTTTCATAATGAAGAATAGTAATATAATGACCCTCATTATGATACAGTTTGGCTGGAGAAACTGTTTCATAATGAAGAATAGTAATATAATGACCCTCATTATGATACAGTTTGGCTGGAGAAACTGTTTCATAATGAAGAATAGTAATATAATGACCCTCATTATGATACAGTTTGGCTGGAGAAACTGTTTCATAATGAAGAATAGTAATATAATGACCCTCATTATGATACAGTTTGGCTGGAGAAACTGTTTCATAATGAAGAATAGTAATATAATGACCCTCATTATGATACAGTTTGGCTGGAGAAACTGTTTCATAATGAAGAATAGTAATATAATGACCCTCATTATGATACAGTTTGGCTGGAGAAACTGTTTCATAATGAAGAATAGTAATATAATGACCCTCATTATGATACAGTTTGGCTGGAGAAACTGTTTCATAATGAAGAATAGTAATATAATGACCCTCATTATGATACAGTTTGGCTGGAGAAACTGTTTCATAATGAAGAATAGTAATATAATGACCCTCATTATGATACAGTTTGGCTGGAGAAACTGTTTCATAATGAAGAATAGTAATATAATGACCCTCATTATGATACAGTTTGGCTGGAGAAACTGTTTCATAATGAAGAATAGTAATATAATGACCCTCATTATGATACAGTTTGGCTGGAGAAACTGTTTCATAATGAAGAATAGTAATATAATGACCCTCATTATGATACAGTTTGGCTGGAGAAACTGTTTCATAATGAAGAATAGTAATATAATGACCCTCATTATGATACAGTTTGGCTGGAGAAACTGTTTCATAATGAAGAATAGTAATATAATGACCCTCATTATGATACAGTTTGGCTGGAGAAACTGTTTCATAATGAAGAATAGTAATATAATGACCCTCATTATGATACAGTTTGGCTGGAGAAACTGTTTCATAATGAAGAATAGTAATATAATGACCCTCATTATGATACAGTTTGGCTGGAGAAACTGTTTCATAATGAAGAATAGTAATATAATGACCCTCATTATGATACAGTTTGGCTGGAGAAACTGTTTCATAATGAAGAATAGTAATATAATGACCCTCATTATGATACAGTTTGGCTGGAGAAACTGTTTCATAATGAAGAATAGTAATATAATGACCCTCATTATGATACAGTTTGGCTGGAGAAACTGTTTCATAATGAAGAATAGTAATATAATGACCCTCATTATGATACAGTTTTCTGACATATAATATTTACATTTCGACATCGTCGAACATAAACTTCAATATTGTCGAAAGACTGGATTCAGTGCTTGTTTCTTCTGTATTTGTTCTAATATTTTTCAATTACAGTTTTCAGAGTACAGAACTTTATTTGCGTTACTAATTTAATAACACAGTCAATTTACAACAAACCTTCCAAGCAATACACTGAAAATGCACTTTTAGGCCTTTTAGTCGCTAAATATATAAAATAAGCACCAACGGGTCAAATAGGCGTTTTAGGGTACTAATAAACGTCATAGTAGCCTGGCTGTCTGTCACCCGGAGGACCCAGGTTCGATTCCCGGCTCCGTCAGGGATTTTAGGAACTGACGTGAGGGCTGAAACGGAGTGCACTCAGCCTCGTGACAACAATTGAGTAGCTGTCTGACAGTGAGGCAGCGCCCCGGTCACGGAAACCGAGATTAACGGCCGAGGGGACCCGATGCACTGACTACGCGTTACCCGAATATCTGCAGGCCAAATGGCTGAGTAGCGGTCGCTTGGTAGGCCTAGGCCCTTAATGGGATGTAGTGCCAGGGGTAATTTATTGTTATAATAAACTTCATAGGAATTGATAACTTTTCATGAAACGCAAAGATATCTCATCGCCTACTTTCAATCCTTAAAGGAACAAGATAGGCATTGGCCTAACATCCGAGGTCTACTCATGATAGATGACCAGATACTGTGACTTAATTAGCAGAGATATAATGACTGGCAATGTCAATTAGTCGGTAAACATTCTTGGAATTAGAATTCTATTCCGAGATCTATTTTAATACTGCCAACATCCTCATTCCATCCTGAGTGATGAGGGGACGTGTTCTGAGTACCGCTGACCTGCATAACATGAAGTCTTTATAATTATTCATTGACATTCGGCCAACTAACGATGTTCAGTCATTAGATTGCGGGCGGCACGGCTATGTTTAATTATCTGTGTAATAATGACGCCATGTAACTCAAGGTTATCCATCTGACCCGTACACCTCCGAAGGTGTGTCGGCAAGGCTTTGTATAACGCGTATCCCTTATGATAGAGTGGTGTGAGGTAATATCAATAGACCTCAGGTTTGAAGCGCTGTTGTTGTTATTATTGTTGTTTCGTTTAGCCACGTGAACTTGGGTGTATTTGGAATCGGTCCAATAATCTGTGATCAATTTGGTTGGTGTCGTATGGTGTGTATGTGTTTTTTAATGGGGTAACAATTTTAGTACGGTATTTGAATGGTTCATTCTGGTTCCGTATTGATGCAACAATAAGTATTAATATTTGGCAAAAGTTCCGCCTAATCAATACCTTTATTGTCATCATCATCATCATTTCCCCTTATCCAGCTCCTGCCGGGTCGGGGTATTTATGGCACTTCTCCACTTTCCTCTTTCCTTCCACCATTCTTCTTCCACGATCTTGTCCCAGTCCAGATTTCTTTTTCTTATGCTGTTCTTCACTGAATCAATCCACCTTGTTCTAGGTCTTCCTCTTACTCTCTTACCCTTGCACTTCGCCTCCAGCATCTGTCTTGGTATTCTATTTTCCTACATCCTCTTTACATGTCCAAACCACCTTAGTTTATTCTTCTCAATTCTCTCATTTAGTTTTCCCATCCCAACTTCCTCCTTAACATCTTCATTCCTCACTCTGTCTTTCCTTGTCTTTCCTATCATACTTCTTAGGAATTTCATTTCACTGGCTTGGATTCTACTCTCTTGCCTGCTTGTCAGGGTCCAAGTCTCAGCTGCATAAGTTAATATGGGAACATAGTACACTTTATACATTACCTCCTTGCTTTTCCTTGGTACTTCCTTATCCCAAACAAGTTTTCTTACACTTTGATGTAATGCATTGCTCTGCTGTACCCTCCTGCCAATCTCCATGTCCAACCTACCAGTTTGCATCAATTCACTTCCTAGGTATTTGAACGTGTCCACAATTTCCAAACTCTGACTTCCAATTATTGTATTATATATAAATGATCACTTAGTGGTCATTGGTACATGTTTCGAGTCCTAATTGGCCCCTTCATCAGCCTATATAGATAAAAAGTCAAGGCAAATAGGTGGTCGGATAGCTAAACACTCATAAAACATTCCCTTCAAAAAAAACTATTATGGTGCACCAATGAAAGGTGAAAGATGTTTATCCAAAGTAACATAAGGAAATAAAATTCATAATGAAAGAAAGAAAGAAAGAAAGAAAGAAAGAAAGAAAGAAAGAATGAAGGAAGGAATGGAAGAAAGAAATAGTTGAAATTTGGAAAAAACAAAAAATATAGTGTGAACACACTCTAAAATTTTACCCTTTCTTGTTGATCACAGACTACATGAAGAGTGAACAATTTCTGTGATCAACAAGAAAGGGTGAAATTTTAGAGTGTGTTCACACTATATTTTTTGTTTTTTCCAAATTTCAACTATTGCTTTCTTTCTTCCTTTCTTTCTTTCTTTCTTTCTTTCTTTCTTTCTTTCTTCCTTTCTTTATGTATTTTATTTCCTTATGTTTCTTTGGATAAACATCTTTCACCTTTCATTATGGTGCACCATAATAGGTTTTTTGAAGGGAATGTTTTATGAGTGTTTAGCTATCCGACCACCTATTTGCCTTGACTTTTTATCTATATAGGCTGATGAAGGGGCCAAAACAATTAGGCCTCGAAACATGTACCAATTACCACTAAGTGATCATTTATATATGATACAATAAAGGTATTAATTAGGCGGAACTTTTGCAAAATATTAATACTAGGGGTAACAATTGGCAAGGAGGTGGCCCTGGCCTTACGCTAGGTAGGCTACCATACCGCGTAGAAGTGATAAACTAAGGAAAACAATTGTAGGGTGGCTAAGGTGGGAATTCTCAGCTCCGCCTCACTAAGTTCAATTTAACCGCGGCGTTCGTAAACCTTACAAACTTTAAGAAGGCCGCGGGGTAACCCCTTCGAGCCCTCAGACTAGAATTGCATTATTTGGTCAAGCTGGTAATCCAACTCAAGAGATTTTTGTTCCGGACACCACTGAAGGTGGCAAATTTATCTTGTCTAAAAACATATTTTAACTGTCCAGAGATCATCTCAAAATATATTCTGTACAATTCTGAAGCGTGCAAATGACCCTTACTTTAGTTGAAAAAGAGCCTTTAAAGAAGAAACTCGTATTTACTGTTACAAGTGACAGCATTTGAGACCGCATCACTCTTCTTCCTGATGCCAGGAAGTTGCGATGCCACAAGAGAGGTGGGGTTTTATATCTGTGGGGCAAACTGCCTCACAATGGAAAACGTGTAGAGTTGTTTCGGTTTACACACCCGCAAAGAATTTATTCTTGTGAGATTTTCTGTTCCTGACCTGACCCGAAGCATTTCTTGGAAGCCTTTCAGCCCGTAGGCCTTTAGAGCTATTTCTTAATAATGTATTACTGTTAGATAGCAATCGCAGCCAATGGCCATAGCAGGGTATTTTAATTGAACGCCTGTGGACTCACAACAAGTTCAATTTCAAGTAGTTCCAACTTTGGCTACAATATGCTACCGTCACTAATACCTACCGGTGAACGTTGGAACTTGATAGAGCGTTTCCAACCAGCCAAATATAACCTACAAATTTTCAGACACTCTACCAATAATTGTAGTGGTAGGTTCCTTTACATGCCATGACATGCACTCGCCAGCTTTACTTCCTCTCCGAAGGAAGGCATACTGAAAGATTTTAACGCTCTTAAAAATCCGACGACTTTGGCTGGGTTTGAACCCAAGGTCTTGGGCATTGCAGTTCAGCATGCTACCGACTACTCCATTGAAGAGACGTGGAGTTTTATGCAAGGTCTTCATATTTGCTTGGCAAGGACATTCTCGCTCACGCGCTCCGCCAGTGCGAGCTCAGTTGCCGGCGTCAGCGAGCGCATATGTACCGCAGAGTACGGTACTTAAAATCAGTATCATGCATTTCTACTCACCATGTTTACAGTAGATGCTGAAAATGTTCCCCATCCACTGCCAAACATAATCGGCAACTCCTTATGAAGTTTCCGGTTACTCCGGTTAATTTAGCTTCAGTAAGGAAATAATGACCTGCATGTCTATTTTTATTGTTTACCGAACCTGTACGTTTCGATCTCTTAGCCAGTTGTTTTATTGTCCGATTTATAGGAATGGGTCTCCCTGGAAATTTCACTCGAAACTTTTGTCGTGTTCTAGCGCACGATTTCCTGCACTTTATGTACGTATTGTGCAGATATACACGTTCACGTGACGGATATTTCACATAGGGCATTACAGCACTATACACAATCACAATAAATCACTACACAATACGATATACAGTACACAGTAGCTTTATAAAACACCAAATTAGCTCGGAGCTCACATGTCTACCGTAGAAATACGGCCGGAGACCGCGCACGCCAACCTATAACAGCCGGCCATTGGCCGGGGACCGCCGGACAAGGTCGAGCGGAATCGCCTTGCCAATCAAAAGTAAAGACCCTGTATTAGTGGGGCCAGCTGCCTCACAAAGTATAGGATGTAGAGTTGTTCCATGTTTATACACCGGCAAAGAATTGAATACGGGATGACCACGTAATTTAATTTTTTAATTTTTACTGACAGTGGTGGCTACGCTCACTAAAAGCGCTGCGTTAGGTCATGAGGCCAAACTCTCTGCTGACTCGGTAGACGCGTGGGTTCGAGCTCCACCGTTGGCCGTCCTCGAAATGGTCTGTGGTTTCCCCATTTTCAACTCCAGGCAAATGCTGGGACGGTACCTTCTGACAAACCACGGCCGCTTCCTTCCACATCCTTGCCCAGTTTCATTCACCATCATTCATTTCATCTCTAATTAACTTATCTCATGAGGTTGGCGTCAGGAATGGCATCCGGCCGTAAAAACCATCGCCACAAAGACTTCCATCGCATCTCATCCCCGACATCGTTGGAAAACGGGAATAATAAGGGGTAGTCATACTTGTTTGGGGGTGTTACCTTTTAAATCCTCATTGGTCAGAATATGACCTAGTGCACAAGGCACAGAAAGGAATGAATCAGAAAGAGCCTAAGTGACAATGTTGTGGGAGAACGATAGAATGTTTGAAGAATTAGCGCCAAGGGAGGCATGTCAGATTGGAGAGATGCCTTAAAAACGACTAAAGGGGTTGCTGCAGTACGCTTACTGGGGCGGTCAAGTCAAGTTCTAGGGCAGTAACATCCCCTAGCGCACGAAGTGCGACCAAGCGCCCATGAGGTGGTGTTAGGGACTGTCAAGTCAAGTTTTGGGGCAGTAACGTCACCCTACGGGCAATGTGAGCGCGGAGGGTATAAAATTGAGGGTATAAAATTTTTATTTATATGTAATTGTTGATTGGAAGTGAATTTATTTTTACGTTGCGTTTTTAAGTGGTTGGATTTTTTAAGTTTTTAAAACTTGAAGTGACCCTTGTCTGTACTTTCACACAGCAGCGTTGGATGGATTATTCGCTCGCTCGTTGGCTTGTAGCAGCAGCTTCAGATAATAATAATAATAAGAAATTGGTAAGTGAATGGATTGAAGAGTAATTAAGTAGTTATATGAAATGAGAAAGGCCCCTAGTGGGCTGATTTTTGTAGTATGAAAATATAAAGACCTAGAGTAGGTTCTAGTTTTCAAATTAATAATAATAATAAAAGCCTCAGTTGTGTATTTTGTAGGTTTAAGCTTGTAAGTGATGTAAGTGTAGTGTTTTTTTGGATGGAAGTATGGATTTCTGCCCCAGAACAATTCCACTATCCTCTGTCTCTTCTGTGGCAGCAGTAAACACCTCACATGTTCTGGACGCCTGTTCGTATGGATCAGTAGACGCCATCAGGTTCGTAGTACGAGGGCATAAGGCTTCCAGGTACACGAAGAGGAGTATGGTCGCGTCATGAATGAAAGAAACAAACCACAAGACAAGAGCGGAATGATCATTGATCCTACCATTTGTTTTGAATCATCCTGAGAAAGTCGACGCTGAAAAGATGGAAAATTACCACCCCACTACCTCTTATTATAAATATGATGGTCTCGAAAACTTGACGGTGATAGGCACATGATAGGTGCACGTGGAATGATCCCGAAACTGCAGCACCATTTTCTAATAAGTCGCGGCCTGGACGAGCATCTATGATAATCGATTGCTATTTCTGCATTAAAAGGAACATTTTTCATTTTAAGGAACCATCTTTTGCTGTATAGTATTGATTTATTCATATTCGGTTGGCTTTCTTTAGCCTTCTTGCAGTTCTTAGTGACCGGCATTGTAGGTTTTCATTTTTTTTGAAAGTTTTGCTTTTGGTTCCATATAGTTTTTGTTTAATTTCCACCGACAGCAGTGGCTACGCTGGCTAACGCGCAGCATTACGTCATGGGGCCAAGCTCTCTGCTGACTCGGTAGACGCGTGGGTTCGAGCCCCACCGTCGGCCGTCCTTGAAATGGTTTTCCGTGGTTTCCCATTTTCAACACCAGGCAAATGCTGGGACGGTAGCTTCCGACAGGCCACGGCCGCTTCCTTCCACTTCCTTGCCCAGTTTCATTCACCATCATTCATTTCATCTCTCATTAACTCCTCTCATGAGGTTGGCGTCAGGAAGGGCATCCGGCCGTAAAAACCATCGCCACAAAGACTGCCATCGCATCTCATCCCCGACCCCGTTGGAAAACGGGAATAATAAGGAGTAGACATACATAGTTTTGTTTAATTTCCATTTTCTTGTAATATTGCAGTTTTTTTTTCACTTACTTGATTTTTGATTATTTCTCTTGGATTCATTGTTTTGTAATTATTTTGCACTTTTGTTGAATAATTATAGGTTAAATTTTGTTGTTTGTAATTATCTCACAATTAATTATTTATTGGAAATATATAATTGTTGCTGTAAGCTTTGTCTTCCCTAGCCATGAACTAAGAAAAGAAAGAAAGAAAGAATGAAAGAAAGAAAGAAAGAAAGAAAGAAAGAAAGAAAGAAAGAGAGAAAGACACATAATGAATGAACGAATGTATGAATAAATGAACAAATGAATAAAGAAAGAAGGAAAGAAAAAAAGAATGAGTGAATAAATAAATAAAGAAATTAATAAAGAATGAATGAATGAATGAATAAAGAAAACGAAAGAATTATGAATACATGAATAAAGAATGAATGAATAGATAAATAAATGAATAAAGAATGAATTAATAAATAAATAAATAAATAAATAAATAAATAAATAAATGAATGAATAACTAAATAAATGAATGAATGAATAAATGAATAAAGAATGAATGAATAGATAAATAAATGAATAAAGAATAAGAGTATAGTGCTTTTCAGTCGGTCAACACGAATGTACCCAAAAGAGCTGGGTTATGCCCTAATCCTGAAATAAATTACATGAGATTAATAAATACACTAGGATGACCAGTTTCGATCGTCAAGCGATCATCATCAGATCCATTACACTTAGGCTATAAAATCTGTTTGAAAATAGAGGTGGAAATATTTACAATATGTACAATTATTTGTAAATATTTCCACCTATATTTTCAAACAGATTTTATAGCCTAAGTGTAATGGATCTGATGATGATCGCTTGACAATCGAAACTGGTCATCCTAGTGTATTTATTAATCTCATGTAATTTATTTCAGGATTAGGGCATAACCCAGCTCTTTTGGATACATTCGTGTTGACCGACTGAAAAGCACTAAACTCTTGTTTACTAAGGCAACACTGAAAAAATGGCTTCAAACACCACAATCTGAATAAAGAATGAATGAATAAATAAATAAATAAATAAATACAGAATGAATGAATAAATGAATAAAGAAAAAGGAAGAAAGAAAGAAAGAAAGAAAGAAAGTAAGTAAGAAAGAAAGAAAGAAAGAAAGAAATGAAAATGGAAAGAAAAAAGAAAGGAGGAAAATGAATTACAGTAACTTAATTATTAATAAATTGATTGATAAATTAATTAACGTTTCACAATATGGTATAATTTGAACTAACAGTCGTTCTGACATTCATGTGTTAATTATGAAAAGTAATGTACAGTTGTAGATAGGCCGGTGTAGCTGCACGTGTTAACGCGCAAGGTCGTCTGGACTAGGTAGACCAGTGGGTTCGAAACCCAATGTCGGCTGTCCTTAAATATGTTATTGCCTCCGAAAGCATCTTCAAGTTCACAGTGACAGACCATATTGTTGTTGTTGTTGTTGTTGTTGTTGTTGTTGTTGTTGTTGTTGTTGTTGTTGTTGTTGCAGACACCAGTACTGAAGTACAGTTCGCAGTTCATGACACTTGTGGCACGGATGAAAGCAGCCGTGACGAGGAATTTTTAAATGACGGCCAATGTATTGCTCCAGGAAACAAGAACAGTGTTCCTTGTGTCATCTGTTGTTGTTACACGTGACCGAGACCTGCACCGTAAGGAACCTGTTCCAATTGCTTGGAAGAGCAGGTCACCTTCCTGGTAACAAAGGAGAGGATACATCCTGAAGGTTTCAAGACAGAAACAAAGAATGGTTTTCCCTCCCCACTCTCATGAATTTTCAGGTAATAATAATAATCGTAGGCCTCAGCTACTGGGTAGTTCTTTTTTTTTAATGGACCCATTTAGGCGATTTACTCTCCAATTTTGACGTTTCTTTTTATTATACTCTACGGCGTAGCCGTGCACATTAAATCGCTAACCACGACCACGGCGGGAAACTGCAGGATATCTGGAGATCGGGGGTTCGAATTACGGCGCAGACATCGGACATCCTGAGTATGGTTTATCTCGGGGTTTTCTACACTTCCTCCAGAAGAATGTCAGGATAATGTCTTATTTCAAATCCCGGCACACCTACACCATCCCCAAACACACAGAGGGGTGCAAATTATTAGAGAATCAAATAAAAATGAAAATCCACTGCCTGCTTCCAGTCGACCGACCGGGTCAGGGAATGGAATGAATGAACCCCCATCTAGCGGCGATGATATGAACTGTGTCGGCTGCCGAAGCCAGTCGCGCCCCCCTGGGGCAAGGGAATAAAATAAAGAATTTAAATCAGTCACAATTTGCAATTACAATTCAAAATCAATTTATTGTCCAACTGCTGGCATCATTTGCTACCCTACTTAGTAATGTTTTCTCCCCCGTGGACTTACACCTTTTCCCTTAAGGAATTGCGTCTGAAAACTTTTAATATAGGGGATTCTGAGGGATTCCTGAGCTGGGTCCGTTCTCTTTTTATCATTGATTTAGGAATGTGCCCTCTAAGTCAGATGATTTCAATCCACAGTTCATGAATCTATGAATACTTCAAGAGTGGATCATCAGTAAAACGATTCCAAATCCCTCTGCTCTCAATTCAGAGTGTAGTGAAGTAATCAAAACAAAACGTGTGGCATTCTCCATTAGCAAAGCTGCTCTGTTAGTGCAAATTCTAAATAATGAATTTACTTTGAGTTATTTAGAATTTCGGCCATGTCATCCGCCGAGACGGCATTGAGAAGTGTATCATTCACGGTAAAGTTAACGGAAAACGGCTGAGGGGACGAGCCCCGAACCGGTACCTTGACCAGATAAAGAGTCTGACTAATCTGCCACTACAGAAATTAATGCATACAGCAGAAGACCACGGTGTATTGTGGGGTATTGTTAACAGAAGTGCGTGAAGGGTCACAACGTTTGAAATCGAACTACGACCAAGAAGAAGAAGGCAAGGTGAGGAGTGAGGTAGTTTGCTATTGCTTTCCTCACTGAGCCAGTACTGCAGTAATAACCCTATGAGTAGAACCTTTCTCAACAACAACAGGCACTGGCTGTGTCCTGAATACCATTACTCAGCTTTACCATGCTCAGTAACTTCCATATAATCACAGCTATGAATGAGGCTGAGACATCGGTGAAAAGCCACATTTTACTCTAGCCTGTGCCAACAGACAAATGCAAATGTAGTGTATTAAAAACAAGGACGCTGCGGAACCAAGGAGTTGGGGACTTTTTGTTTATCTTGTGTGAACGATGGGTAGGGTGGGGTGTTAGCACTAAGCATGGCATTTTAAAAAAATGTTTGCTATGAACTTCATCAGAAAATATAGACGTTTGTGGCAACTATCGGTTTAAACTCATGGGGCCCCTTCGTCCAAAAAATTAATGAATACACCTATTCGAGCATCCCACCCTTTAATTACTCCCAAAAGGATGGTATATTGGCTTTCACGTTTTTTCAGCTCTCGCAGTAAAGAAGCTCAGGTGTGCTTCATAAGAAGGGAGTTAGCGCGCAGTTTGCTAATCTTGTGGGAGTCCAGGAACGGACCCCGCTGATGAGCCCATCTTGGTGTTCCTATGCCAAACCCCGCTCAAGACAGAGCAATAAACGTAGAAAGATTGATTGATGAGTTTATTCCCACCGTTTATTCAAAATCTTATCTTTTTACTTCTAATTTATTGAAGGCAAGGCCTATTTTACACGGTACGACACGCAAATGCGTGTGACTTCCATTTTAATGATAATTATAGAGAGTGACGTTAGGAGAAAGTCGTTGACATTTAGCAAGTGCCAATGCGGATCTCCATCGTGGAGCAATGTCACGGATCCACGGCGCGGTGGTCTGGGACGAGCCAGGAATGCGGGATGGATGTCGTGCGATGCTCTACAAGTACGTCACTGCCTGTTTTTGTCCATGCCCCCTCATGGTCCCAGAGGACGACAGACAAGTGTTACATTAGCCACGCCACTGTTTACAGTTAACCTCTCCATATTGAGTAGTATTATTGCCCTTGTCACTCATGTCATAAAATGTACCGTATATAATATAAACAGACTAATTCTACTCAATTATTAAAGTAGACTATAGGACTCGAGTCAATTCAGAATATTTCAAGACTAGCTGCGTGGCTCAGCGAATACGTGTTGGATGCGGACGTGCTAGTTGTGGACATTATCTGCGCCACCCCCAATGGGGCGTGCTAGATGCGGACGTGCTAGTTGTGGACATTTCCTGCGCCACCCCCAGCGACGCGTACTAGATGCGGACGTGCTAGTTGTGGACATTATCTGCGCCACCCCCAATGGGGCGTGCTAGATGCGGACGTGCTAGTTGTGGACATTTCCTGCGCCACCCCCAGCGACGCGTACTAGATGCGGACGTGCTAGTTGCGGACATTTCCTGCGCCACCCCCAATGGGGCGTGCTAGATGCGGACGTGCTAGTTGTGGACATTTCCTGCGCCACCCCCAGCGACGCGTGCTAGATGCGGACGTGCTAGTTGTGGACATTTCCTGCGCCACCCCCAGCGACACGTACTAGAGTGCTAGTTGTGGGTATTTCATGCGCCACCCCAGTGACGTACATTTTATATGTGTGAAAATTCTTCTAAAGCTTCGTCATCATGTTTAGAGTCACTAGTCCATCTTATTAAGAATCCCCAGGGAATAACCCCCGCGCCTGGCTTCCCAATCCATGTCCGTAAATAGCATCATTTAATCTTGACCTTCATACCATGTCCGCAACCAGCACCATCTAGACTTGACCTTTATACCATGTCCGCAACAAGCACTGTCTGCAGCTATCACGTCCACAAATCGCAATACACCGGCTCAACGGTAATCAGGGCGATCGAATCCCGGCGCAGTCATTTGGCTTTTGAGAGTGCTTAAATGTGAGGGAGCCGTGTCAGTAGATTTACTGGCACGTTAAAAATCCTCTCCGGGGCAAAATTCCAGCACCCCGGCGTCTCTAAAAGCCGCTATAGTTAAAATAGATGCCACGAGCAGTGCCAACGTACGCTGGCAAATGATTTGAGCTAAACGGAGCAATTTTTCGAATTTCTCTGAAATTCGCCCTAGGGGCTCCGAACTAGTAGGATGTGGGTTGGTGACCACGGGACCCCAGCTGAATCGGGCATTACTTCCACTTACTTGTGCCGGTCTCCTCTCTGACATATTTCCTGATCTCTCATTCTTCGAGGGGTTAGACCTCTTCTTTTCTCTTCTTGATATCTGCTGCCTTCTGCTCAAGGCCCTAAAGGAGGCAGGGTGTACGTAGCCCCACCACTTGCGGTGCTCCCTGGATAGTGCTACACCCTTAAATGGATCATGCCTGGTAAGTTCAGGAGTTAAGTGGCCCTGAGATATTCCTGAGCTGGGTCCGGGCTTCTCCCCTTTTTACTTTGCCTCCGGGGCGGAATCTCTTCTCTTCCCCTTTCATATCTGCCTTTTATGGCTCTCATTCCTTTTAAGTCCCTCAATCCTCGAGCGTTGAGGGCATTTTTTCCCCCTGTAGTTTATTTACCTTATTCTTTGTTTGTCTTCCATTACTTCTTCTAGTAGTCCGTAGTTAGTTATAGTTATAGTTTTCATTACATTATCATTTTCACGATCACTAAAACCATTAGGGGGCCGATAACCGAGATGTTAGGCCCCTTAAAACAACGATTATCTTCATCATAACCATCATTCTTTGAAATTTGAAGGGTTATCAAGCTCATTCGGAGAAATCAACATCCTGTATCCTTCGGGAAACAGTCATTCCAATACACTAGTACAGTCATCACAAAGTCACAGGTTATCAGGCAGATTCCACACATACACACACACACCCAACTACAGGGGGATTCATGACTTCGATGTCGCAAAGCCTATAAAGTAATCAACTACAACCCGGAGGGTTTTGCGAATAACTACGTTCCTGTGAGATTAAAATAATGCATCGCCAAACATTTCTTAGACTTTTGTTCATATTCACTTGTTGATCAGGTTTAAAGTATAGATTTTGTGGTGACCATGATTAACTTTTTATATTCCATGAACATTTTTGTAAGCGTAATACGCACTTCAATTGTTATTAGTAACCTATGTGGTTTCAAGTATAGCAAAAATAAAATTCGTACAAGAAGTACGTGGATATCATTAATAACTAACCACAAGTTCCCTTATAGACATTATAATCGGAAATGAAATACCATAAGTATTTATTAAATTTAATACATCTTGGTCAATAAATAATGAAATAATGTCAGTTTCAGCCACATTGTTGCCCTCTTCAGTAATTGTTTTCTAAAATAAATCAAAACTATTCGAATTGCAAGCTAATTTAATAAATCAGTATTTAATTTGGGTTTTATTTTTCTTTGATAAAAAAATCATAAAATAGTTTTTCAAAAACAGATCTGTAACATTGTGGGCTTTAAATCGATGATAGGCTACTGTAAAATAATTTTCTGAAAAATACGTATACTAAAATATCTTGAGATAGTAAAGAAAATTTACATAAACAGATAAAACAATTTTTAAAACTGTCTGGAGATGGTTTTCCATACGATTATATAAAGTTCTTTGCTGAGCGGACCATGGTTTGGAAATGTATTGTATGTAATCTTTGCTTCAATGATTTATTTTTGTATGTGGTATGGATGAAGCTGATGGTCTTTGACTGAGATAATGTCGCGTTGATACCTTTGTTGAAGTTGGATTACAATATGTGTTAATATCACCAGATATTTTAGATATACGTATTTTCAGAAAATTATTTTAGAGTACCTATCATCAATTTAAAACGGCACATAGTTACAGATCTGTGTTTTGATCACCATACTTCTTTATGAAAAGTATTTTTTTTTGAAAAAGAAAACCCGAGTTAAATATTGATTCAATGACTTTGCTCGTAATTCAAATAGTTTTGATTTATTTTAGAAAACAATTACTGAAGAGGGATACAATGACGCCGAAACTGGCATACTGTGTTCTATTTTCATTATTTATTGACTAAGGTGTTAATAATTATGGTATTTATTTCTGAAGTTACATTAGTTTCAATAATGCCTAACTGACAACCCACGTATCAATTGCACATGCCTGAGGCTCACAGACCGACGTCCGTATGATTGCGCAACCGGGACAGACCGGCCAAAAACTGTATCTCTCGGCAATGAGTCACCTGGCTGCGAGATTGCTAATTCTAGTTCAGTTTTAGCAGAGGGAAGATTATGGTTCTCTGATTGGCTGTTGTGAGGGAACATGGTGGCCGAAATCAGTTGCGCGGTGGTTGCAAGACTGCTTGCTGCTGCAGTTCATTGAAAGTATAGACTAAGAATAAACTATGCGTTTGGTATTGTTACGTAGTTAAACTTAATCATAATGTTCGCAATGCGTTGTTAGTAAGAATTTCTACCAGTAATTTATGTTGAAATAAAGTGTTGTAATAAAAACATTAGGCCACAATATTGAGACTTGCCAGTATACACTTAATTATGTGTTTCTGGAATAATAACTCAGGTTTTAAAGGCTTGGGGCACCGTGGTCATCAGTGTATTAAACTTTCTGCGTTCTTGAGATCTGTCTGATAAATAATTTGTGACTCCGGTTCGGATAAGAGCAGCCATAGGTTTCTGAAAGGGTCTATCCCAGCATTTTCTGAATACAAAATGTAAGACCACGGAATACCTACCATTTCTAAGAGGGTCAACGGTGGCACTCGAACCTACTTTATCTTAAGATCAGAATCCGATTGTACGCACTTATCATGATTGGCGAGTAAAGTAGCCTTTGAAAATGTATATGGATATTTAAAATCTCTTTAGTCCCCTGGTCTGTTTACGAGAATGGGGAACGGATGACCTCGCTGCTCTGCCCCTTATACAAAAATAGTCATAATTAGAAGAATGGTATCTGATTGGTTCACGACGTTTACTACACGGACTGACCACAACCAACGATTTCTTGTGAAAGCCAATTAGGGAGCCTTATTCCTCCTATTGCTAAAAATGAACTAGAATCTGCAATCTCGCCACCTGGCTACGCTTACATTTTACCGGCGTGCTGCTATTGTACAGGCCCCCAGTGGGCTGCACCCCCTGGAAGCCACCCTCCATCATCTATTAAAACCACCCCTAACTGGCAAATCTCATAAGTCCAGAACAACATCTTTCACACAGCAAGGGCAGCTAATCAGCTAGGAAGGCTTGCCAAACACTTGCATCCCACCATAAACACCTACACTATAACTAACTGGGGCAGCTATGCCAATGGAATGCTGACAGTACAACAGCAAAACCTATAAAGAGGAAGGCCTTAAGGAGGACACTCTCTCTCGATTATCAGTCATACAGTGTGTCAGCCGGAGGCCCTAGCTGTTATCATCAGGTGAGTCAGCAGTGTTCAGAGATCCTATATTTTGTAACCTACCCCACAAACTTGTTCACTTAAACTTATAACATTTATTACATTCCCTTAAAAGGGACATACAATTTCATATCCACTGACCAATAAATACTTGGTCAGTACACTACACTTGTCTTACTAATTACACGCCTCTTTACGCCCTAACGCCCTTCCTAATTCCCGTCACGACTCACCGTGACAATAGTAGCCAATTAGTTGCAAGCTCAAGCTTCATTGTACTTCCCGCAGCGGCCCGACTGCCTGAGCAGCGTGCCACCAACATAGCTGACGCACGCACGTCGGTTATATAACTCTCTCCGACCAGCTGAGAGGCTAGTACATTAACCTGTACACAGAGGTTCATCTCCTGAAATACACTTACGTCTTTATAGGAGCATCCCCTAGCATCCTAACACTAAACAACACTCTACACTGGTCAGCTTACCCAGCTACGGGAAGCTACCCCCTCCTAGGCATCACCTTATAAATTAGTACATTAACACATCCGTTTTAGATCTAACTACCCCCAACTAAGGGATCTAAAACAGATTGGTGGAGGCCGGGTACCACGCACAGTAGACAAAGAGCTCATACAACGAGTTCTCGTGGTCAAAACGGCCCGTACCGCATACAGCCAAGCG
Source organism: Meconema thalassinum (assembly GCA_946902985.2). NCBI lineage: Eukaryota > Metazoa > Arthropoda > Insecta > Orthoptera > Tettigoniidae > Meconema > Meconema thalassinum. The sequence continues at coordinate 354,188,653 of OX336392.1, forward strand.
AGACTGGAATTTTTTTTTCAGACAGAAAGCATCATTTTTGCTCCGCACTACCTACACAGGGGAAAATCTTGTTAAACCAACCCCCCAGCCCCCAGAAAGAATCAGAGAGATACAAGATACACTGCCAAACACGCACAGTTTTTTAAAATTAGAAGACGCATTCACTTCATTCAGCATGGCCCCCCTATACCGCCTAGCTGTGCTGAGGAGCATTGGGGAGTACCAGGAATTAATTGCCTGGCACAAAGTCTTTGAAACTAGGCAGGACTACCTCAGAAGGTTTCAGCAGCTCCTGCACGCCCAGTATATGCGGATCATAAGAGTACTTGTCCGGCCACTCCGCAGCGCTAAGAATCGCAAGATTCGGGCGAAAATCCCCACCCTCCGTACACAAATCATTAGGGCACACTGGCAATTACACTGCCGACACGAGTTCATGTTCCAGCAATGGGAAACACTCATCAAGGAACACCAACGCATAGGGACTAATGGCACAAAAGTCGCTGAGCAGGCCATGAGCCTCAACAGGCAGTACACACAAATTTGGGACGAGTACCGCGAGCTCCAAGCTAACCAGGCCATTTTTGAGTTCATGGTAGGGCCACAAGCCCAGCCGAGAGAGGACATAAGCGTAGATACGATAACGCAGCAATTTGCGAGGATGTCCCTCTCGCCACATACTGCCACACATGGGAAGGAGTTCACCGTGGCCACAGTCCAGAAGACGGCCAGGTTAGACTCCAATACACTGCGGGGACAAAGTTACACCATTACACATCCCTTAGCTCCGGTTCGGAAGGCAATTTTGCCAAACCGGGGAGCAAAACCTAGACCAACCCCTTCAAAACGGATGAACGAGAGGGAGTTGACGCCAGGACTCTCGGTCACACATGACATAACAGGGAGAAAACGGGAGGTAACCACGTCATGGGCTGAGGACGTAGAGCCCGCCCTACAGCACATTAAGCCTACACACACCTACACAAATAGGCAAACACAAGGGCAGGAGTCTACCGTGGCCATAGGCCAGAAATCGGCCAGACTACGCTCAAATACATTGTTAGGGCAAAAACATGCAATTAAACGGCCTTTACCGCTAGTTTAAAGGGCAAGTTTGCCAGAACGGATGCGGGCACTGGCATTCGTACCACAGGTGCGAATGCATAAGAGGGTGTTGCCTTCAGGCCCTCAGGGTGCACAACACACACCCGCACACTCTGACCAGGCGCAAACACACAGTACACGGGGTATAAGAAAGGTCCTATTACCTACCCCACGAGACCGGTCAGTCAAAAATACACACACCCCCGTAAACTCTACTAGGGTAGCGCAGAGCGCAATTAGTCCCTCGAATACAGGCACACTCAGACCAACAGCCAGGCGCTACGGTGAAAGTAGGCCCAGGCTTACTTTGCTACAAACTCCTCCGGAAAATAGCGAAGGAGCGCCTCAATGGGTTTCAGGGGCCTATGCCCTAGTAACAAGGCGAAAGTATTCACCTTTCAGACCAAGGACGCTCGGACGGGAATAACGACTTCCACCAGGGACACAAAATAAACCAATATCACTTGCACCAATATTATAGATACACGTAGGCTCGTTTACACGTGAGAAATACGATAATAGACACACCGAGACTCACAAACATAAACTACACATTTTTTTTTCATGTATATACAGTGGAACATGGCTAAATCAAAAGTGTACAATTCAAAATTCTTCTTGTTTTTTTTGGCCCTTAGCATTTTTTTTAGGCCACCAATGGCTTAGAATCGTGACTAATTGAGGACATATTCTGGACAATGCAAAGTTTTTAATATGCAAAGCCAAGCGGAAGCTATTAAATGGGCCACGCGGCTTAGGTCCTCCGAGAGCTATTTCGAACACAGCTTAAGCAATAAACCACAGCACAGAGCTTAGGCAGGCCTTTCTAAGTACAAATGGCTAAGGCGTTCTGTGTTCCATTCCCACAATTTCATAGATTCTCTTGTGACGGCCGAGAGCCCTAATCATAGACAAGAGTAAGAATCTCAAACTATTTTTCAAAAATGGTAGATTTTCCCTGAGACGTAACTAGATTACCGTTGTACTAACGTCGCCATATAGGTGCATAGTACACTCAGGTCCTACCTTTCATTTTTCAACATTTTGACATTATTTACGACCGCCGCATGGCAACCCGCTTTAATAAGCATAAAGCAGTGTGCAGGCGGGATATAATATTTATTTATTTATTTATTTATTTATTTATGCTGGTTTACAACAGGGTCTTTAACCCCAATAACAGTAAACCTACAAAATTTTAACAGTAATTCTAATGTTTTTCATAACTTAAATCTAATCTTAAATCTAATATTAGCATCTAAATTATTTACATAATAATATTATTTATAGCTTAACCTTAATGCTGTTACATATTCTACCTTTTTGTTAATTAATTACACTCATGGCAATGTGGTCATAAATACCTTTACAAATTTTTGGAGACTAAGATCGAAGTCTAGACTTTTATTACACAATTTCCTCTACTCTTTTCAAAGTGCTCTCTTAATTCGGAGCGTTGCATAACTTATTTTTTTCTTTTGCCTCTTTCACTAATCCCGAGAAAGGAAAGTTAGCCAAGTGGAACTGTATGTATTTAATCCATAGGCACACGTGACACATTACACTGCCTATAACATGACTTTTTCTCGCCTCCATAACAGCACGCAAGCTAAAACACAAACACCATAGGGCGAAAATCCCAGACTTTGGGAAAGCCTACATATTTTTGGACGGCACACAGTCAACCCACATTACCACATAACAAGTTAATACGCTAACACAACTGTCCAGACGACACAAGCCTGAATGGCACCAGAAATAATTACCGTGGTTAAAGACGGTCTCAAGCCCGCAACCTTCTGAATACCAGGAATGTAAGGTCGGGTAGCTATCCAGTTGCAGGATAGGAAAGTAAGGGACAGTTACACTAACAGATATTCATACGCGGAAAACAACAAAATCACCTCCGACACCTAGTCACCAAACACGCGACTAGCGGCCCGGAGACACTCGTGCATAACGACATTTAGTACCATTAATAGGGATATACTCGACCCACGCTTACAGTTAACACAAACCTTGGGAACACAAATGTACTTAGCGGAAGGTTCTTTTATATTACGGAAAGCCCTACTCGCAACTACAGAGATAGCACTCAGGCCCAGACACACACACGTGCCGGACACGGAGCATTGTCAAACAAGTAACAAGTGAGTGCGCACGCCATTGTAATTCAATACTATCGCCGTCAGCGATAAGACACTCGTGACTAGGCGACCTTCACACATACAGACAGACTAAGACCATTCCAGGTTAAACTGGGACATACACACTCATTCACGCCAAGTCCAGAACCCCATAACTTCAAAAATTACACTACGAGGAGAATTCAAGAAGATCCAAACTTCTCATGCCAAGGCGTATTTTTATCCGCATGCCTTAAATACACGATGCGTGTGCCATAGTACATACGGCACAGATATCGTAATACCAGGTCCTTACAGCAAGCCGGGTCCGAACTCATAATCACACAACACACTCGTACCAAAAACTAACTAACCAATGGTATTTTTGGTACGAAAAACACAATCAAAATACATACAAGGGGCGATTAAAACCAACAGACTACGCAGTCATAGAACACAGAGAATTACATGAGATTGCGGGTCCAAATGCCCAAGTAAAAATCGGACACAGTGGGAAACAACTATACAGACTCCCAATTAGACCGAAATTGGCCCATACAAGTACATAAACAGGTAATACCACATTTCCTCCGGCCAAACACCGTGCAGAAATTTCGATTACACCTGACATAGGAAATAGATTTCCCAGACACAGGTATAGCAATTTCATAAGGCAAAAAGTCTTAGGGAATAGTGTCCACACAGCAGTACTAGCAAAAATAGGACGAATTGACACATTAGACCGCCCGGAATCCCAGACAGTGACAACACTCACATACTGGCAAAAACAAAATCACGTTCCGATAGCTGACATACGCAATGTCAGAGACATCATGTACACAAACAAATGAAAACATAACATGACGAAATACTGACTTGCAGATTCCGCCGCATTGCAACACTGCTGCCGACAGACACTATTGTTATATCGGCAGTGACCATGAAATCACAAACACAAACCAATGATAATGCCATACATTTTTCAGCACTGTTACAACAGTTGGGACATTTAGCAATATGCGGATACTGTGGGCCACATTATCTCAGGACCATAGGAGCATATCTACAAAGATGTTGACAAGTTGCACGCGCCATCTGACACTCAGACACGCGATACACGATAGGACTTAGCCGATAACAGGCTGCCCGCCCGCATGATGTAGCGGAACATAGTCCCACACACACGCGCTCACTAATCAGGGGCGAATACAGACAGGGGCTCTGGGGGAACAAGACCTCCCCCCCAATAACTTCTTTTCTCGACTTTATTTCTAAAAAATCATTACAGGCTGTCAGGACATGGCCAGGCACACTACGACCACTTGCCACATTAACACTACAAATGGGAGACCAGATTAGGCCGTGACGTCATAGCGTCACCATACTGTACTATCCCAAGGAGCAATAGAAAACACATATTGACCAAGGGAGGATGACAGGAGCATAGGTGGGCAATCCCAGCGGGATTACCAATATACCACCCACAGGCTACCATCTTACTACCATATTCCCCTTCCATAACCTTCCCACTTCCAACATCAGCCAACACAGACATATAAACACATAAAACACATAAAACTACATGACAAAATATACATCGGGGTTGATAGACTTCATGCGTTTAAAGAGAGGGCTTACTACGCCCTGGATCTCAATGCTAACACCTGAATATTAGGGGTGTGTCGGAAAAACGACAATTAAGCGTAATGCGCATCTCTAAGTCAGAGATGAGGCCAAATTTATATACTAACCATTCTTTTTTTTATTAAATAATCCTTCATGAAAGGGACATAATATTATTTTACACTGACCGATACCTATCCTTACATGAGTGCGGGTACGCCTCATATCCAGACACATGCATGGAATATCCCGTCCACATACCAAGGGTTATTACTATTAAACCTGCATGACACTTTGTTAAAATTTTTGCAATCCCGGGAAATACCTACCCCCGTCCACTCATTGTAGAAGCATCCTGGTAGCATCACCGGCTTTAGGCCACCATTTACATGAAGCCCTAAGATGCGCAACCCCCTCATACCTTGCTTCAAACCTATTCAACGAATAATACCCCCGGATCCTAATAACAGGGAACCTAACGCCATGAACCCTACTAACGCCTCTATGAAAGTTAACCGAGCATTACAGCTGGAAATCCGACATAGCACAGTAGACCTGAAGTAGTCTATGCACTTAGAAGTTTCTACAACCCCAAAACACTTGAAAAATTTTACATTTTATACACAGCAAATTATTTACAGGTTACACTATATTTATATATATATATATATATATATATAACACAAAAGGAATCTGATAACACGCTGATTGGTGATAACGACATAAGCAGAAGGCCAGAGGCACCACACTGGAGCAGAGCTGGGGAAGGTGATGATGACCCTTACCCCAGTTGGCTCAACAGCTCAATGACCCAGACCAATAACAGACGAGCTACGTAAGGTTGAAGCATTCATGGCCTGGCACGGGCAAACTTCGGAATCCTAGGTGTGCCTAGCCTGCCCCTGGGACGAAGAGATGTTACACCCACTATGTGCCACGGTCGTCGAAGCCAAGACCTGCAGGGGAGACTTTCTGAGGATGGTGGGAGAAATAGCCAGCTCCACGCCGGACTCAGGAGTTGACCCTAGGGACGACCAAACTAGGACTAGACTTGTAGTTAAATATAAATAAGTAGAACTTCCAGGGCGGGGAGTTAGACTCCTATGCGCAGGAGTGAAGTATTATTGATGCCAATCAGGGCGAAGAGAATATTATTACTGCCAACAAAGGCGAAGAGAATACTATTACTGCCAACAAAGGCGAAAAGAATACTATCACTGCCAACAAAGGCGAAGAGAATACTATTACTGCCAATAAGGGCGAAGATGATACTATGCCATTGGACGATGTCCAATGCCCACATAAATGGTGACGCAGCGGGCAGCCAAGGGCATTAAATGAGGAGCATGGCGAGCCTGGGTAGATTATAGGTTAGGGAATAACCCACCCACCAAGGGAAGATGATGAAGAGAAGGAAGTAGATTTGGGATTTGAAAAGAAGGATAGAAGAATAGGAGGAGAGTCCCACAAAAGTAATAAGTTTAGTGTTAAACACACTTAAAGGTGGTTGCCACTGCAAATATGTGCTCGGATACCTAAAATAGGAACGAGCTTGGTCGAGGCTGACGGGAACCGCAGATAAGGCTTGGGCAATTTGCCAGAGAGAACCTGTAGTGTATTTCCTCCCAAGCACGTATAAGAGTACTATAGGGAAGGGTGATGGTCTGGCCAGACTTAGAGGAACAAATTTACTGTATGTTTTCTCAAGGAGATTAGGTTTTACAAAGTAATTCGAAGAATGCCGATGATTTAACTCAAGCTTGGTATTTTCAATTTCCAAAATTATGGAGTTCCTGTAAGGGCGACCAAGTGTCTCTAAGAAGGAATATAATAAAAGATTATGCCTTATTGGGTAATCTTGGTAAATGAACCAATGGTTGCATTGGGCAATGGCTAAGCTTTTACTCAGCGAGGAGCCGGCTAAAAGTTTAGACAAAAAGAAACACTTATTTTTTAGAAAACTGACCATAAGTTTTCGGAGAGGGTCTCCACAAGCAGGTAGTTGGCTTAGCGAACTTTACTTGCCTTACTGGCCAATTAGAATTAGCTATTATCGCTAAGAAGAACTTTAGTAAGGTGAAAATTAAGAGTTCTTGCTCAAAGGCAACAAATGGTGAAAGCCCTATTAAAGATTTTAATATCATTGAGTGAGGAGAGTCAAGGAAGACAGGATTTTGCCTAAACTTTATATTCGCAAATGAAAAAGAGAAGGGAAAAGATTTGTTTATTTTACAATTAGAAAAAATTTGATGAAATTAACAATTATACAATATAATTTTAATAAACATAGTTCGTTTGAACTTTTTAACAAATAGGGTCGCAGACCTCTCCACATTAAACAGTTGCTCCAGGCAATTGACAATTTTTAAGGTTTTTTAAACCGTGTATTAAAATCTTGGTAAGATTTCATAAATAGGCAAAATGGAATAATTAAAGTTTTAACATTTACAGGAGTACAAGCAGTGTACTATATGCAACCTCTGAAAGAACATTCTAACGAGAATAACAACTTCGAAGATAACAAAATGGAAAACATAAAGAATAAAAAGGAAGTTCCTACAACTTCTTATATTTATACAGAATTACTTTGTGAAATTTATACAAGGAGAGCAGGTCACTTACTGTGAACCTGAAAAGTTAATCAGAAGGAAGGTTCTAGACCTCTTATACTTTGAATAAGACTCGCCAGTCAAATGAGGCAGTTTTCATTTAGCGAGACCAAAAAATAACTCACTCAAGAGTTGAGAGAATTGTTTTCCCTGCTTTTGAAGGGAGGAACAATGTAAATTTAAAACTTGTATCACACAAGAAATTATGCAGAATTTAATTAATGTTAAACTAGCAAAGTTGGAAGGGCACTTTGTGAGTAACACCTTATAGAAAGTTACAATTTTATAAATAATGGTTGTTAGTAGAAGGTTGAGGAAAGATCATTGGGATATAGGATCAATGTTCATGGCCGTATTTAATATAACCGGACGATCGCGACGCGGTAGAAAAGTGGAGCAAGCACTGATTATCACTATAGTCTGTAAAGATGGATGCAAAGTTCACTAGAGAAACACTGAAGTTTATGAGAAAAAAAGTTATTGCAATTATGGAGATAACTGATTGCACTAGGTAGGTGAAAGTCTATTTCTTGAAACAGTTGTAATTTACAATTAAATGCGCCATAAAATGTTCCAGCGGTGGAAGAAAATTCACTATTGTAGTAATTTAGTTTTGAACAGAATTCTCCCCAGTACAAGAAAAATACATGACGGCAGGACTCGTAGATTGAGTACCGAATCTGGAAAGTTCCAGAACAATCTTAGCAGAAAAATGGGGTTGAGAAAATCCAACGGCGGAAATAACTTTGTAATTATAGACAGCGGGTATTAGATAATATCCCACGTAGCGAGAGGGTTTCTCGTTTAAAGCTTAAGAAAAGCTCTTTTTAGTAAGGTTGGCTAATACAAGAAAAAGCTCAACATTGCAAATCCCACGAAGAGTGATTATTGCCCCAAAGTAAATAGTTTCACACTGCCTATAAATTATAATTAAAATCACTTGGAAGTTAAAACCATGAAGATGAGGTTAAAACTTTTTAAAAATGGTACTTATCTCGATTTCATGTTGAAGTCGGAGTTCCTTAGGAAGACTATCTAGCCAACATGGCGTAGGAGAGTGTGTGCCTCTTAGTTTGAGGCTAGCTCGAGAGGAGCTTTGACTGATCGAGTCAACTGCAGACGGAGAAGTGAGAGCAGCTCAGCGGAGCACGGAGGGTCCAAGAAAAGGGGGAAAGAGAGGGGGGTAGGAGACATAAGGAGAACATATAAGCATTGCCAACTTAGCAAAACATAATTGATTTCTTGGTGAGCTGGTCTTCAAGGAGTTGATAGATGATACTAGCGCAGCATGGTGAGTAAAGAAGTAAACGTGGTCCTCTTGCTCAAGGAGAAAGTAGCTGACGATGGTAACGAGATCTGGTAGCCAAATGGATGTGGAATTCCTCTTGCGCGAGGAAGAGTGGAAGAGCTTCAGAGATTTGTTGTTATATGACGCTAGGTGGGTCACAGAATATATATCTGGAACAGACTCATACAACATATAAGAGATTTGAACATAAAGGAGAAAACAAATGATCACTGTTGGTGTTTGACAAAAGGGAAGGAAAGAACGTGCAAAAGCATTCAAAATTATGATCTCAGGTACCGTGCATTCCAAGAATGCACCAGAGCCCTCAAAGGGGTCAAAGTGGGCAGATCCAACAACGACAACATATGCAAAGGCAACGGCAATGAGCAGGAAAATACAGCGGGCAAGGCGGTTTTGCTTAGTGACACCGTAAGCCGCCTGCGACTATATTAATACTAGTTAATAATCATTAGCATAAGCGTCGACAACTAGTATTAAGGGAGCGGAATCCGGCGATTCTAGAGACAACCGGTGTTTCTAGGATACGTGCGGGTGGTGATCTGGGGAGGTAAAACTGCCCCGGGCGATCGCTCTGGTCAAAATTTTAGCACGTAAGACAATTGCAATTTGACACGCAACTTAGGATTAAGCAAATTTACTAACCGCTGTTGCTAAATAATAGCACAGCATATTGCGGCAATAAAGTAAGGTCAACCTTTCGGCTTATAGATAACACACTAGAATAAGTCAGATTTAGGCTAAATATCTCGGCACCTGATGACTGACAAACCCGTCATCAGGGTAAGCCCGATAACACACTAGAATAAGTTAGATTTAGGCTAAATATCGCGGCACCTGATGACCGATAAACCCGTCATCAGGGTAAGCCCGATAACACATTAGGTTAACAATAGACTAAGGTAGAATATGTCGGCACCTGATGACTGACAAACCCGTCATCAGGGTAAGCCCGATAATACATTAAGTTAGATTAACTAGGTTAAGTAAGACTAATATAAACACTTTGAGAGTAAGAAATAACATTACGGCACCGTGTAGGGTAAGCCCGATCACACATCAAGTAAAACAATCATGTGTAAAGAGAACATGACATTAATAATGGCCACAGATTAACACTAATCATGCTATATTTTTCAGGGAAAAAGAGCTTCAGCCAGTGAACACACTGACACAGGAGACGACATAAAGAATATGTAATATTCATATGTTTTTTTAACCTCTCCATTTTTCAGGCATCGTCACCAGGAATATGGCACTGGTGACAATGATTTCACTGCCATACAGCAGCAGCACGTTATTTGTGCCATGATATTATTGTGTACCACCTTTACGCACTAATTTGTATTTCTAATCTGTATTCATCCTCACACTACCCAACACATACACCTCCATTTTTTTACAGCTACACTCCAGAAATCTGAACAGCAGGGTTGATACCTGTGGGGTATCAGGCTTGCTGACAGATCAACATAATCAAAGAACATAAAAGCGTCAAAGATGCGACGCAACATACGGCAATGAGGGCGCAACCGATCTGTGGTGGCGACTCTCACTGTCAAGTGTGAAAGCATTCGCCCACAGAGAATGATTCACAAAGTAGGGGTATATATCAGCGGCACGACCACTAAGCTACGCCGGGAAACGGCCGGACAGGATTAGCCGTGGGACGGCACACAAGTACCAAGGGTCGCGTGCACGCAAGTTACAATAGACACGGCCGTCTAAGTATAGCATAATTAATAAGTAGGATAGATAAATATAAGTATATAATGTAATATAATGTAACACAAAATACGGTAATATTGTTCAAAGGCACTGCACACAAAATTATGATGCCACACATTGTGAACACACATATTTTTGTCACACACACATGTACACGATGATTATGATTTGTTTCTTTCATTTTCTTTCTTCTAACGTCCCAATTTGTAAAGGTGTTCCGTTTTATCCCAACTCAATAAACATATTTTAAATATTTCCTTTAACTTATACCCTGGAACACCTATTTCTTTCTATTTCTTCCATCTTTCACATGGCAGGGAGCAATGTTTTTCCCCAAGACAGAGGCGGACGGCACAATCACCCGTCCAGCCCTGGTTTTTTTTCCTCCCTGCACAACAATATATTACATAATGTTTAAAACCATGTATTTTTTTGGGGAAACTTTTTATATATTGCAAATGCCAATTTTTTTTCTCTCATGCACCGTTTTAAAATGTGAAATGTATATGTATATCCCAAAACCCACCCCTCTGAACACGAGCTGATCTCACACCTACACGACATCGCTACATCAACACGACATCACTACCTCTACACGGAACAGAAGAAACGAAGATCAGACACAAGGAAGACTCCACTACGACCTACTACGACGACACCCCAACTCCACGTTCCGTTCCCGTTCGCGGGGACGCGAACTAAACAGAGGAAGAGGCTTGTACAGGCCCCCAGGGGGCTACACCCCCTGGAAGCCACCCTCCATCATCTATTAAAACCACCCCTAACTGGCAAATCTCTAAGTCCAGAACAACATCTTTCACACAGCAAGGGCAGCTAACCAGCTAGGAAGGCTTGCCAAACACTTGCATCACACCATAAACACCTACACTATAACTAACTGGGGCAGCTATGCCAATGGAATGCTGACAGTACAACAGCAAAACCTATAAAGAGGAAGGCCTTAAGGAGGACACTCTCTCTCGATTATCAGTCATACAGTGTGTCAGCCGGAGGCCCTAGCTGTTATCATCAGGTGAGTCAGCAGTGTTCAGAGATCCTATATTTTGTAACCTACCCCACAAACTTGTACACTTAAACTTATAACATTTATTACATTCCCTTAAAAGGGACATACAATTTCATATCCACTGACCAATAAATACTTGGTCAGTACACTACACTTGTCTTACTAATTACACGCCTCTTTACGCCCTAACGCCCTTCCTAATTCCCGTCACGACTCACCGTGACAATAGTAGCCAATTAGTTGCTAGCTCAAGCTTCATTGTACTTCCCGCAGCGGCCCGACTGCCTGAGCAGCGTGCCACCAACATAGCTGACGCACGCACGTCGGTTATATAACTCTCTCCGACCAGCTGAGAGGCTAGTACATTAACCTGTACACAGAGGTTCATCTCCTGAAATACACTTACGTCTTTATAGGAGCATCCCCTAGCATCCTAACACTAAACAACACTCTACACTGGTCAGCTTACCCAGCTACGGGAAGCTACCCCCTCCTAGGCATCACCTTATAAATTAGTACATTAACACATCCGTTTTAGATCTAACTACCCCCAACTAAGGGATCTAAAATACTATGTTGCTAGACCAATAAAATGACCCTATATATTTACAAATGAGACAACCCTGACCATATCTAACACTATTATAAAGCCACTGAGGAGAATTCCAACTGTGCTAATACTCAGTCTCAATGTTTGGGTGTAGCCAGAGATAGGTGGATACATCCTGTTCGACCGCCCCCGTCCCATCTCACAATCTCGCACGGAGCAAGGATATGCTTCTTGGCCCCGAAACTTCTTTATCGTCACGTCAGAACTGGTGTTCTTTATGTCATCGAGCAGCACTATGGGAGTGTGTTCAGATACAGTAGGCAGTGAGTTGTAGTACAGTACTCTGGGCTGGTCACGACAAACTTTATCCTCTCATCTGCATGTATCTCTTGTCCCCTTCCAACCTACATCTTATTGGTGTTGGATGAGAAGATCTAACAAAGATCTAATGTGGCCTTGACTTCATGTTCCGTATACCGTACACCAGGCACTCTCAACCTGGTGCTGGTTGGTTGGTTCCTTAGTTTAGGGCTGCGACAACGCGGTCATATAGCTCCGTGTACTTTGGGTATGGGTAGAATTTGATCTGATAACCGGTGTTAATTGTGATGGCTGTATTAGTCTGCGATTAAGGTAGAAGGACTGCAGACAATTAATTCTTTCAAGTAGTTCGTACTTTTGCTACCAAATGCTACCGTCCGAGACACCTAGCTGCGGACGTGGCTACTAAATTATATCGCAGTCAGCACCTGGTGGCGAACGTTGGAACTAATATAGCTTTATCAAACTAACCTACACATTTTAGCTTCTACAAGATAGTGTAATTAGAGGAAGGTTCCTTTTCATGCCATAAATCTATGGCATGGAATTTCGGCTTTACTTCCCCTCCGAAGGAAGGCATACTGAGGATGTTTTCACGCTCTTAAAAAATCCGACGACTTCCTCCGGGTTTGAACCCGCGATCTTGGGCATAGAAGCTCAGCATGCAACCTGGTGCTCTTTAAATGTAATTTGGTGCTCTCGTCTTACGAGCCAAAAAGTACTCGCGAGCACAAGCTCCCCTGAGATCCAAATTATGTTGCACGAACCGCAATAAATTTGTTTACAATACAAGTTTTGACAGTGGAATTGTTATCATTTTGTGAAATAGATTTTTAATCTACAGTAAAAGTAATTGGTCATGCCTGTTGTACGAGTAACACGAAAGATGCTCATTTTCACACGTAAATGTATCTTATCTGCAAGAGTCATGTAAGCAATTGTAGCATGCCTGGTGAGCGGTGAATCCCTAACTATTTCTGCAGTTCTGAGGGAGAAAGAAAGGAGAGGAGCATGTTTGTTGCATTATTATTATTATTATTATTATTATTGTTATAATAATACTAATTATTATTATTGTTATTATTATTATTTCCGACGCTCGCTAACGCGCACTGCTAGGCCATGGGGCCAAGCTCTCTGTGGACTTGGTAGACGTGGGTTCAAGCCCCACCAACGACCGTCCTTGAAATGGTTTTCCGTGGTGCCCATTATCAACTGAATGGCGGCGTGGCTCAGCGGCAACGTTCTTGCCTGCTATCCCCAAGATGGCCGGATCGAATCGTGGTGCAATTGACACTAGAGGGTGCACTAATATGAGGCAGCCGTGTCAGTAGATTTACTGGTATGTTAATGATCCCCTTCGTGGCAAACTTCTGGCACACCAGCATCTCTAAAAGTCGCAGTGGTTAAAAGGGTTATTAAATAATTCGCTAAGGTGTATGTTTCACAGAACTCAAGCTCCTAAACCAGAGGGAGTTACAAGGTGTGGTTTGTACCAAAATCTTCCAAATCGTCTCAATAGCACAGGAAAAATCTTGCATTTCTTGAAAAGTTAACGGAAATATATTTATTTGTTTACAAAGTGCTTTTAAACAAATAAACATGACGACAGTCCCTGGTAGAACTGTGTCGCCTACAGCCCGTTCATAGCACTGGAGCCAGGTGGGTAGTCTGTACACATGGGACGCACATAACCCATCGCACGGGTCCGCTAGTTATTATTATTATTATTATTATTATTATTATTATTATTGGTGCTCGGGTACGTGGTATGGTATAGGGGTGGAGCTCACAGTTTCAAATAGCTTGAGATCACCTGCCGTACGCTACGGTTTTTGTTGTAGTTACTAATCTATTTAGGGGCATTGGACCTGTTGGCCATCATCTCTGTGTACTTGGGTGTGAATTGAATCTATCTGATGACCTGTATTTATGTAGTTTAACTGTATTCTGGAGAGGGATGATGTTGGTGCCCCGGAATTTGATAAAGGTACTATCCTGGCATTTTCCTGGAGAAGGAAATCCCGGGGTAAAACCACATTCATGATAGCCACTATCAGCGCCGAGATTCGAAACTACGATCTCCGGACTTGCTGCAGCTGCCCTCGCGGCCATGGTGCACGATTTAACATGTATGATTACGTCACGGGAAATTCATTTAGGAGTGTGGATTGTGCAAGCTAGACTTTTAAAGAAGTAGTGGGAAACTTGAAATGATTACAGTTCCACATATTTTGTACATCAAATTAATGGAGTTTTAAAACTAACTCATTGTGTTTCTTCTGCAATTATAATTGCTGTTATTTGTATTGAACTTATGCGACTTGCCAGCGCATCGTTCTAATTGTTAAATTTGGATGGGACTACAGTAGAAAATCTCCTGTTCCACTGCCTCCACAATCTCGATCGAAACACGGAAATGCCTTTTGACCGCGGCACGTCTTGACTGGCGTCTCTTTTGCCATAATCGAACACTGTGTGTTGAGATCCAGCAGGTCGTGGCTTGGTCACGAGAAACATAAAGCTAGAGTTTATCCTTTCATCTATTTGTATTTCATGTCCTCTCGCAACCTACATCTTATTGCTGTTTGATGACATAACAAAGGCACTCATAGCCTTGTTTGGTGAACTGTTTTCATTGGGTCACAAGAAGCTGGTTCACTCCGTGTAAGGGGAAAAGTCGAAACATGTTTCCTCTCATTAGCCTTGAATGTACTCCTATATTAATCCTCGGTCAGAAACGGGAAGAGTTCACAAATTATTTAATTTGCTCTACACACAGTGTTCTCAGCGGAATGCTTATTAGATAAGTTGTTCGTTCTTATCCTATCTTCATCATACGAAAATAATAAAGACTTATGAGAACGATATTTCCCATATGCGTTCTTGTGTGTGTGTATTAAGACTGGTACTTCGATTAATTTCAGTTATCGAATAATAATAATATCGTATGGCCTCGGGTGCCAGGTGCAAGCTTTGTTATTTGATATCGCTTGTGTTTGATGACCCAATATCATCACCGATTCATATTTTTTAGTTTTGCTCAATATTTTTCTGTGACCTACTTATATGGTGCACCATATTAAGTCAAATTGCCTTTTTGTTGTTGTTGTTGTTGTTGTTGTTGTTGAGTGCTAAGCTATTTTGTAACTTTCTTCGGATAGTAATCTTGGCTGATGAAGGGGATAAAAGCAATTAATCCCTGAAACATGTACCAGGAACAAATCTAATTATATTTCCCTTCGTTTATGTATTGACTAAGGCGGATGTATAATTGTTGTCAAAAACTATTTAGTACGCCAATACGGAACCATCATGGAAACTAATTTAAATAATAGAACCCAGAGGGTAGCCTGCATGGCAAATTTCGTTGTTCCTTGAAGCACTATGAAAGTCAAGGAGGTTAGATATCTAAGCTCCTTGAACACTATAGCGCATTGTAGTCGAGAAATGACGAACTTTGTGTTGGCGGAAACTCCCGAGATTAATTTTGCCATTATGAACACGGCCTACTGAATTCAAATGGGTTCTTTGACATACCAACATCGTATGACATGGTGTCGACATTTTTGCCGCCTTTCAAAAATCACTTACCTCGGCCAGGAGCGAACCTGCAAGCTTGGGGGTTAGTAGACCGACACGTTAACCACTCACCCACCGTGGCAAGCTATCGAATAATCGAATGTACGTTTCAAGGATTAATCTGTAGTTCGAATAATAGATTATTGTTTTGTAGATTTAGCGATGTACTTCGCTTTTTCACTACGCTCTCACAGAAGCAAAACAGACATATTTTTTAATAATGTACCATTTGGTGAAAACTAGACTAAACATAGAAAAAAAAATGCTCCTGGCCTAAATTGTAAACACAGAACAAGAACTGACCGTTCAATCGAATAACAGAATTGATTAATTGATTAATTTAGCAGTTGAGACAAAATAAGAAGAGAAGTTTCAATGATAGGTCATTGCGTATGTTGAGTTAAGCTCATTTTCGGAATGATGTATAGAAATCTATAAAAGTTACTTTTTGCTGAAATATAGTTTACAAAGTGTCCTTCCTTGTTTATGTTAACAATAACCAAATAAGAGGCAGTAACACTGGAAGGACAAACATCAATCAAATTGGGAAGGGTTTCGAAAAAATATTTTGAATTTCTATTCAATGTTTACAATTTAGGACAGGAACTTTTTCTTTTACTTTTTTAGCATAGTTTTCACAAAGAAGTTATATTATTTAAAAATATTTGATAAAATATATTTTAATTAATTAAATGCCTGTTTTGCGTCTCTGAGAGCGTAGCTAAATGAGCGAAGTGCATCGATTAATCGCAAAAACGATCAATTAATCGACTATCCGATTAATCGCCTAATCGATTAATCGTACAATAGATTAATCGTTTTGTAGCACTTGATTGATTTTTCTGCTCCGATTAGTCGATTATTCTATAACTCAAATTAATCGATTTAAAGTATTAGCCCCAATGTATAGTCATTTTTAGCCTATTTTCATTTTATGAAAAAAAAAATAGGCTTATGAGATCCCTTTTGTCCGTGTGTCTTAGGGGGGGGTGTGATAGTGTGTGTGTGTGTGTGTCCCTAATAACTTCTCAACGGCTGGAGCGATTTCAATGAAACTCGGTAGGATAATAGCATCAATCTGGCCAACCCCGACCGTGCCCTTCAAATTGTATTGTCTCTCACCAATCCAACATGGCGGCTGTGCGAAATATTTCACCAGCATTCAGAATCTCCGAAACTATTACCGATATCATCCTGAAATTTTGTACGGTGATAAAGGGAACTATTAAAAGTTCACCTATGAGACTTTCAAAAATCTGGTGACTACAAAACCAACATGGTGGCCAAGCGAATTTGAGACTTTTAAATAACCTTTTCACGCGAGTTAACCCTCCAAACGTAATGAAACATGGTACAGCAAATGTTTATACACATTGTAATGCAGTGGCGTCTAATTTAGTTCAATTGTTTACATAACCTCAAAATAGCGGCTGTGCAAAAATATTTCACTGGCATTCAATATCTCCGAAACTATTTATGATATCACCCTGAAATTTTGTACGGTGATAAAGGGCATTGCTATAAGTTTATCTATATAATTTTCAAAAACCTGCAAAGTTCAAAACGAACATGGCGGCCAAGCGAATTGTAATCATGTAATCAAGCGATGTAATCATCCAAACGCAATGAAACTTGGTACAGCAAATGTTGATACACATTGTAATGCACTGGCATCTAACTTAGTTCAATTGTTTACATAACCTCAAGATGGCGGCTGTGCGAAATTTTAAAATTAAGTTTTTATTTCCTGAATCGTAATCATGCGATCGAAGTGAAAGTTAGAATAATGAAGCTACGCAATAATTGTCCTTTAATGGTACATGACTCTATGGCCTATACATACAACAATCCGAAATGGCGAGCATCCGAAATATTTTGACGGTTCTCAATACCTACGAATCTTTTACAGCAATCAAACTGAAATTTTGTATGTTGATAGAGGCAATTAACGTAATTAGGATATATGATAATAGGCTGTATAGTTCTTCACGGAACTACTTGTATGAAATTGGAATCAATGTAAACGGACATATCTTTGGACTTTTTGATAGTCACTGTGCGAACTGCTGTGTATAAGTCAGAACATACCGGCCGCGGTGGTCGAGAGCGTTAATGCGCTATCTCGTGTCTCGCTGGCATCGGGAGAGCGTGGGTTCGAATCCCACCTCGGCCGTCCTGAAAATGGTTTTCGTGGTTTCCCATTTTCACTACCAGGCAAATGCCGGGACGGTTCCTATCAATAGGTACACGGCCGATTTCCTTTCATAATCCCTTCCCTGACCCGTCCTGAAAAGAAAATACATGGCCATTGGCTGCATTAATAAAATGAATAAGTCAGAACATGTTCGTGGAGCTCGTAAAAAGTACGGTACGTACTGACAAAAATAGGAAGTCGCCCGCTTTACATTACCTTATACAGGCAGCACAAGTCGGATGAAAGTTAGCCAAACCTGACGCTGAGGCCTGGAATTTCACACAAATAAATTAGGGTAGAATTTTTCGGCATTGTTCATGGAGCTATTCCATTGATTTCTTACGTGACAGTTGTTCGTAAACACTAGAGAACAAAACATGAAAGTGATACTGCTGGCCATTTGTTCTCCGTTCAACAATGCGACCGTTGCCCTTCATATTAAACTTTTCTCAGACGCTCTTGTGTTTTGCCAAATTCTCTCAAGGTAGCCTATATTGTGTGTTTGTTTGAGTCTTCAGTTTTGTTTTGATTTTTGCTGGTTTGATCCAGCCTTCCATGCCTCACTATCCTGAGCTAATCGTTACTTTCTTTTTTACTGTGTAGCACATACAAATCCTTGGCCTACCCCTACTGTTCTTGTCCTCAACTCTTCCTTCCATAATGTAAGTTTTTATTCCTGGATTCTTTGTTCCTCACCTACCAACCTATCTCTTCATTTCATTAGTAATGGTGGAGCAGTGGCTAGCATTCGTGGTTATCACCACGTACGTCCAAGTTAGAATCCCGGCTACTGCAAGACAATTATTTTAATTTGATTGATATTGTATTTTAATTTAGTTTATTAGGATTTGAATTGATTTAATTTAACTTGATTTGATATGCTTTTTTTGTTGTAAAATGTATTAAATTTGAATTGAATTTATAATTTTAATTTAAATCAGTACTGAGGACTGGTAACTTACTGGGTGATGCAGAACTGAGAACATTATATAAATTATAGCCATTATAGAATTTGTTCTTTTTGTGGTTGCCCCTCTCCTATTCCAAGTGAATGCCGGGATGGTGTCTATATTAAGACCATGGCTGATTCCGATCCTCATCCTGGCCCGTGTTACAAATTCACACACTAGTACAGCTATCACATTTACACAGACATACATACATACTCCACTCACGAACAAGTACACGGGACTGCATGGCATCTTTGTCACTAATCCCTTAAATGAACCTACAATAATATCAACTACGAAATATCCGTTTGTTCCTTCCTTCCTGTATGCCTTTCTTCCTTCGTACCTTCGTGCTCACCTGCATGCCTTCCTTCATTCCTCCCTCCCTTCCTTCCTTGCTTAATTCCTTCCTTGCTTAATTCCTTCCTTCTTTCCTTGCTTGCTTGCCTCCTTCCTTCGTTTGTTCCTTTCTTCCTTCCTGCCTTTATTCCTTCCTTCATTCATTCTTTCGTTACCTCTTTCCTGCCTGCCTCTTACCTTCCTTCCTACCTTCCTTCGTCCCTTCCTTCCTGTCTGCCTTCCTTTCTTGCTCAATTCCTTCCTTTTTCCCTTCCTTCCTCCCCTCCTTCGTTCCTTCTTTGCTTGCTTCCTTCCCTTTTCCTTCCTGCCTGCCTTCCTTCTTTCCTTGCTTGCTTCCTTCCTTCATTCTTTTCTTCCTTCCTGCCTTTATTCCTTCCTTCATTCTTTCTTTCCTTACCTCTTTCCTGCCTGCCCTTTCCCTTCCTTCCTTCTTTCCTTCCTTCCTTCTTTCCTTCCTGCCTGCCTTCCTTCTTTCCTTGCTTGCTTCCTTCCTTCATTCTTTTCTTCCTTCCTTCCTTCCTCCCTTCCTTCATTCCTTCCTTTCTCCCTTCTTTCCTACCATCCTGCCTGCCTGCCTACCTTCCTTCGTCTCTTCCTTCCTGCCCTCATTCCGTCCTTGCTTCCTTCCTTCCTATCTGCCTCCATTCGTTCCTTCCTTACTCCCTCAGTAAGATGGGAGATGACATCCTGTACAGAGAGAGAGATTACCCTCACAAAAAATGTCGAATACCCTTCGTATTCTCTACACGCCATACGAAATAGTTCTCTCTTTTAAGATACAGCTTCACATAAGAGAATAATTCTTGTGATTCCGTCGATTTATATTCAATGGCATCACCAGTTCATTGGAGAATACAATGCGAGTGAAAGTTATACCGTGTACGTGTAACATTATATACAGTTGCTCACCGCATACCTGAAGGTAAGGGTGCGTTCCTTTGTACTCGATCATACACGACTCGAGGTCTCATTAGGCATGCAACTCGAGTGACGTCAGGAAGTACCCGCGGCTAATGGCGTTGTTAATTATTACCTCCAAGGTGAATGTACGACTTACTTCGTAATTAATTGTGAAATTATATCAATGGTTATATTATGATGAAAGTAGAGCACCTGGCTGGCGGCGCAGCGTCTTCAGGAACTTGATTAAGACTACATTTTATATGTGAAAATTAACTAAGCATTTCAGACGTGGAGTATAATTTATGCTATAATATAATGTGCAGTAATTTTGAAGGAAGGTTTTAACTTTTTTCCTTAATGTATAATTTCAGAAGTCTCTGGAACATTTCTGTCTCATCCTTTCCTCCTCCCTTCCTTCTTTCCTTTCTTTCATCCTTCCATCTCTTTCCTTCCTTCTGTTCTTCGTTTTTTCCTTATTCCATCTTTCCTGCCTTTTCTTCAATTCTTCCATTCTTCTTACGTTTCTTCCTTGTTTCCTTTCTTCCGTCCTTTCATTCGTTCTTCCCTTACTTCTTTTCTACCTTCCATCCTTCCTTCCTTATATCCTTTCTTCCTTCCTTTCTTTCTTTCTTTCTTTCTTTCTTTCTTCCTTCCTTTCTTTCTTTCTTTCTTTCTTTCTTTCTTTCTTTCTTCCTTCCCTCCTCTCTTTCTTCCTTTCTCTTTCCTTCCTAATTTATTTTCATCCTTCTGTATTCCTCCTCCATTTCGTAGTTTCTTCCTTCGTTCGTGTCATATTTTCTTCCTTCTTTGCTTCTTTCCTTTTCTTTCCATGTTTCTTCCTTGTTTCCTTCCTTCCCTCTTTCCTTATTTAGGCTGCTTGTTTCTTTCTTTCTTTCTTTCTTTCTTTCTTTCCTTGCTTCTTTCTAATATCCCTTTCTTTCTTCCTTTCTTTGTATCTTACTTTTTCCTTCTTTCCTACCTTCTTTTCATCCTTCTTTAAATACTTCCTTACTTGCCTTCTTCCCTGTTTCATTTATTTTATTCCTCTCATTCTTCTCCCTTTCTTCATTTTGTACTCCTTCCTTCCTTACATCCTTTTTCCTTTCATATGTCCTTTCTCTTAACTCCAGTAATAGGCTACTAATTCCATGATCGTTTAGTACGTACCAGGTTTTCGCAAGTCTAATAGCTGAACTTGTAGTAGTGCCCTTTATCACCGTACACAATTTCATGGTGATATCAGTAATAGTTTCGGAGATATATAAATACTTCGCACAGCCGCCATGTTGGGATTGTGCGACGAAGTATAATTTGAAGGGCACAGTCGAGGTCGCACGTAATATTCCTATGATTTACCGAGTTTCATTGAAATCGCTCCAGCCGCTTAGATTTTATTAGGGGCACACACACATAGGCCTACACACACACAATGACAAAAGGTGATCTCATACGTTTATTTTTAGCCTACTTTCGATTTTTGCAAAAAATGAAAGTAGACTTATGAGATCAACACAGGGCGAAAAAAAAGTGTGTCTGTGTGTGTGTGTGTATGTGTGTGTGAGTCTGTGTGTGTGTGTGTGTGTACTCTGAATGTCTGTCCCCCCCCCTTTCAATTCGAACACGGTGAACGCGAATTGAACGAAATTTGGTAGAAAGGTAGCACTAGCAAGGGACACCTGAGTGTCATGTTTTATATCGCCGCCATCTTGACAGAAACGTAATGGCGGCCACACAAATGTTCAAAGCTTAAATCAAATTACGACTAACCTAATCATCCGATCTCTACCAAATTTTGCAACAACATACCTTTATGGGGGGAGCATCCTTTGACCAAACTAATAGGTCATCAGCCTAATAGTTTACGGAGGGCGGCCATCTTTATGTGAAAATCGATTCCCCCTATTAATTCGAACATGGTGAAACTGAATGGAACGAAATTTGGTACAGAGGTGGCACTAGCAAAGGGCACCTCAGTGTCATGTTTTATATCGACGGCATCTTGATGGAAACGTAATGGCGGCCACACAAATGTTAAAAGCTTAAATCAAATTACGATTAACCTAATCATCCGATCTCTACCAAATTTTGCAACAACATACCTTTATGGAGGGAGCATCCTTTGACCAAACTAATAGGCCATTAGCCTAATATATTGCGGATGGCGGCCATCTTTGTGTGAAATTCGATTCCCCCTATCAGTTCGAACACGGTGAAACCGAATTGAATGAAATTTGGTACAGAGGTAGCACTAGCAAAGGGCACCTCATATTCATGTTTAATATCCGTATAGCACGTTGTATTTCAACAAGTTACTATAACCAACATTCAAATATACTCCTTGAAAAGGACAAAGAGTTATAACAATACCCATGCATTTAGGAGAAAGTAGGCTATATGTTCTTTACTGAACATCTTGTTTTAGCCTATTTTCAATTTTGAAAAAAATAGGCTTATGAGATCACCTTTTTTCCGCGCGCGCGCGTGTGTGTGTGTGTGTGTGTGTGTGTGTGTCCCTAATAACTTCTAAACGGCTCGAGCGATTTCAATGAAACACGGTAAGCTCATAGCACTATTCCGAACGACCCCAACCGTGCCCTTCAAATTTTGTTACGTCTCAACAATCCGACATGGCGGCTGTGTGAAATATTTCACCAGCATTCAATATCTCCGAAACTATTCCCGATATCACCCTGGAATTTTTTACGGTGATAAAGGGAACTACTAGAAATTCACCTCTGTGACGGTTGAAAAACTGGTAACTACAAAACTAACATGGCGGCCACGCGAATTTGCGACTTTTAAATAGACGTCTCTCGCGATTCAACCAACCAAACGCAATAAAACTTGGTGCAGTATATGTTTATACACATTGTAATGCACCGACATCTAACTTGGTTCAGTTGTTTACATAACCACAAGATGGCGGATGTGCGAAATATTTCACCGGCATTCTATATCTCTGAAACTATTAGCGGTATCACCCTAAAATGTTGTACGGAGGTAAAGGGCACTACTGGAAGTTCATCTATAAGACTTTCAATAACCGATTAACTACAAAACGAACATGGCGGCCAAGCGAATTTGAAAATTTTTAATAGACCTTTCTCGCAATTTAATGTTCCAACTGCAATGAAATCTGGTACAGGAAATGTTTATACACATTGTAATACACCGGTATCTAATTTAGTTCAGTAGTTTACATAACCTCAAGATGGCGGCTTTGCGAATTTTAAAATTAAGTTTTTATTTCTTGTGTCATAATCATGCGATCGATGTGAAAGTTTGAATAATGATCCTACGCAATAGTTTTCCTTTTATGGTGCATGACTCTATGGCCTATACATTTAACAGTCCAACATGGCGACCATCCGAAATATTTATACGGCTCTGAATATCTACGAATCTATTATAGCAATCAAACTGTTTTTTATGTTCATAGGGGCTATGAACTTAAGTTCACCTATAGGACTTTAAATAACCTGGTGATCACAAATCCAACATGGCGGCGACGCGAAGTATAAATATTCACATGGACGTTTCTCGCAATTTAACCATCCGAGTGCAGTGAAACGTGGTACAGTAAATCCTTATACGAATGTTAATCCACTGGCATCTAATTTATTTCAATTGTTTCCATAACCAAAAGATGGCAGCTGTGCGAAATTTTAAAATCACCCTGTTACTTCTTGTGTCCTAATCATGCGATTGAAGTTTGAATGCTGCACGTACACAATAATCTTCAGGTAACAGTACATAACTCTAGGACCTATATATATAAAATCCAACATGGCGACCATCCGAAATATTTAGCCGGATCTCAATATCTACGAATCTATTACAGCAATCAAACTGAAATTGTGTATGTAGATAGATTCAATTAACATAAGTAGGATATATGAAAATAGGCTGTATAGTTCTTCACGGAACTACTTGTCATAAATGAAAATGGGGTAAAAATTATAGGCCTATAATTGAGTTTGTGTATAATCAAGTAAGATAGCCTACTTACGGTGCCGTGAGTTGGGTCACCGTAAATTACTGAGTTTGACAATTTATAATAATGTCCCCCGGTACATTACTGCTTCTGGGTGTATTGTATGAAAGTAGATAAATAAGAATCACTTGTCTCATTAATTGTACTTTGGTTAATTTAAATGAATCTACTTGATTTGTGTATAAACGTGAAGTGGGAGTGATTACTTATGCATACACCTTGCAGGTGGGAACACCAACAGGTCCCGCTATAAACAGCTCTGCTGCTTCAGTAATATTCCACCTCCTGGTGAGTTCGCTGAATATTAATTTGTCACTGCACTACTCTGTTACATCTCGGTGCCACCCACCAACGGTGTTTTAAGGGACTAACAGTTTGTGTAAACAGTTATCGACCCTTAATGATATGGATGAGAATGATGGGGTTCGAACCCCCGTCTTCCGAGTCCACAGACAGCTTGACCTCATGTCCTAGCGCTGTCTGTTTAAGGTGGGGGGAGGGGCGAGGGGGTAAGGGGCAACACTCATTGACCCCTAGTGATATGGATGAGAATAGAAATGAAGATGAGAACTACTTATTACCCTTTTCAAACATTTATGGCATGAAAATTACCTTCCACTAATTACACTTGTGGAAGCTAAAATTTGTAGGTTAGTTTCATAACGCTCTATTAGTTCCAACGTTCGCCACCGGGTGCTGACTGCGATGGCATTTAGTAGCCGCGTCCGCAGCTAGGTGTCGTGGATGGTATTATTTGGTGGCAAAAGTAGGAACTACTTGAAAGAATTAATCGCCTGCAGTCCTTCTAACTGAATCACAGATAACACACACTTATACAGCCATCACAATTAACACCGGTTATCAGACAAATTCTACACACACCCATAATACACGGGGCGACATGACGGCATTGTCGCAGCCCCTAAACTAAGGAGCCAACCAACCGGGGTTGGGGATGAGAAGAGATGAAAGTCTATGTGGCGGAATGTTTTTATGGCCGGATGCCTTTCCTGGCGCCAACTTCATGAGAGGAATTAATGGGAGATGAAATGAATGAAGATGAATGAAACTGGACAAGGATGTGGATCAGTGTTATTTTGGTGCCTGTTTTAGTGTGTGTATTTGTAATTGAGGCGATGATCGGGATGGAGGCTTTGCCAAGAAATTTAATTCTGGACTGAGAGCTGGAACAGGTTATACACAAGCCCATGAGTCAAAGCTGAGAAGCAGTGGGTTCGATTCACACCTCAGCCATCCTGGAAGTGGTTTTCCATGGCTTCCTAATTCTATTCCAGGCAAATACCGGGATGGTTCCTAATTTAAGGCCACGACCGGCTCCTTTTCAAGAGCTAAACTGAATTACAAATAAACATACTACTACAATCACAATAAAACAGGTCATCAGACAAATTCTACACACACCCAATTACAGTTTCCGACAGTTAGCTCTGCACTTCCCCATCCTACTCCACCAATATACTACTGCAGCGTTAAACATTTGCCACGCTGAGCGTGTCTGTGTCTGATTGTGAGAACCTACTGTCACGCGTCAATGTTCTCAGATAGGGAAGTATTCGTTCAGCTCCCCACACCACTCTACACCCCTCTCCTACCACTGAGCTCTCAAGGTCAAGTGCATAGCTACGCGCTGGTATTTGTACACGGAGCTAAAACAACGATGTCCAAGGCCCTCAAATGAAGGAACGACAAGATTTGATTTTCGATTTTCAAGCCGGTTAATCTGGACGTTCGGTTTTCGTTTATTCGGTTAATCGCGTTTCGATTAATCCGTTTCAGATAAACAGATTTTTGATTTTTGATGATCGGTTGTCGGAAGATTTTGTTTAACCGGATTCCGGATAATCGAATTTCGGAAAATCGGGTTTTTAGTCAATCGGGTTTTAGTGAAGTTACAGGTAAGACTATTTTAAGCGAGATGCTGTCTTCTGGAAACAGGAAGCTACTTCTTAAGCTTAGCATTGGCTGGAGGTTTATCATGCATAAGAGAAGGGTCATGCGGTATCATCTCCAGGAGGACCTTATGGGGAATGTTATGAAAACAGAGACTCAACAACAGCATTGGAAACTAAGAGCCCTATTATAATTTTATCGGCGGAAGCTAGAGAATTAAACGGCGCGTGCTAACGTCATTCTTTATCGTTTGGAAATGAGTTGGCTAGCGGGAGGAGATAGGCTAATTCTTTAATAACACGAGGATCATTAGAGTGTTCAACTTTTCCCAGGGGTCCACAATCAGTGGGACGTAGGTTGGTGACAACGGGATTCCGGCATTGCTTCCACTTACTTGTGGTGGGCTCCTCTAGCTACTTCATCATTCCTGTCGACCTCCTTTGGTCAACTGTTGTTCTCTTCCGATCGTGGTGGGATGAGGGTTTCTGAGGTGTAGGGTGTCTTTTCACATCCCTTTGTGAAATCTTTCCTGATACCCTCATTTCTTCGAGGGAACTAACCTCTTCCTACCTTTTCCTATTATCTCAAGCCTTAGGGGCAGATGACATCGTAGTTCCGCCCCTTAAAACAACAATAACTAACTATCTCCAGCCTTTTCTCAGTATCTCCTAAAGGAGGCAGGGTGTGTGTAGCCCCAGCATTTATTACGTATCCTGGATACGAGATAGTACTACACCTTCAGAGGCTCACGGCATCGTAGCTCTAATGATGTTGTTTCTGTTTCATTTGAGGGGCTTGGACATAGTGGTTATTTAGCCCAGTGTACTAACGTGTGTGTGTGTGGGGGGGGGGGATCTGTCTGATAACCAGTGTAATTGTTTTGTCTGTAGTTGTAGTAGTGTTTGTATTTGTTATTCAGGCGAGGATTGGGAATTTGGCGGCCGTGGCCTTAAATTAGGAACCATCGTGTCTTTTGCTTGGAATGGAAGTGGGAAACCACGGAAAACCACTTCCAGGATGATTGAGGTAGGAATCGAACCCGTCTCTTCTCAGTTTTGCCTCACGAGGCTGAGTGAACTCCGTTCCAGCGCTCAGACGAAAATTAAATTTCCTAGCAGAGCCGGGAATCGAACCCTAGCCTCCACAGTGATAGCCAAGAATGCTAGCCACTACGCAATGAAGGTGAAGTGTCATTTGTAATGTGAAGAGGTTGTCCGAATTGGAATGTGTTAGCACGCTTGAAACTCGAATATAATCTTGTAT
Source organism: Meconema thalassinum (assembly GCA_946902985.2). Lineage (NCBI taxonomy): Eukaryota > Metazoa > Arthropoda > Insecta > Orthoptera > Tettigoniidae > Meconema > Meconema thalassinum. Next base: position 354,216,204 of record OX336392.1, read on the forward strand.
TTACAGATTTTTCAGTTTCCTGCTGCGACACGGAACTAATGGTAGCCTGCGGGAACGTTGAGCTGTGCCCACTCCATGGCGATGTGCCTCCCACACAACAACGCTCCTTCTGCTAGCAACATCACGACAAAACACTTCCCGCTTCAATTTAACCCTGGGCGCTAGCATTTTTCACAGGGTGGTTGCTTATGTGGGATGTACTCATGAACTGCTAATAAAATGTACAACCGCAACGAGGTGGAGTGGCTATTAAAAAAATACCCATTCAAGATTTGATTGCCGCTGAGCGTGGCTGCGCCAGCATTTGTTGTTTATTGTAGCATCAGCCCCGTGGGGCGAAGCGGAGGACACAGTGATGACAGAGTGCAGTCTGCACATAAGTCAAGCAGCATTACGTCAGATAAGCGTTACAGGAGCTCATGTTACCACGGACAGTTAAACGATGACTGAGGCTACTGGAGCTGAGTCATATCCTACTCACACAACTGTACCCGTCAATGAAGCAGGCTAACACAAGTAAACAACGAATAGTTCCCATCTCGACCGCCGGCAATCGGGTAAAGAGCAGTCATGGTTGCCACCCCTGGTTCTGCCAAGAAACAATATTCTCGTCTGAGTGCCGGATCGGGGTACACTCAACGTCATGAGGCAAAACTGAGTGGAGGAGGCTTCGATTCCCAACCACAGCCATTCTGGAAGTGGTTTTCCGTGGTTCCTCACTACCAATCCCGGCCGCCTCCTTCCCAATCCCCACCTGAATTACAAATACACACACTACCACAGACACTACATTAACACAGGTTCCCATACAATTTATATATGCGTATATACACCCAAATAATAGACTATAATAAGAAGATTAAAACCGTAAGTCAATATATGGTGTACTTTTAATGTTGTACCAGTATCGACCATATTGTGACTTTCCACAGCGCAAATTATAATAAGAAACGGTGCAAGAACTAACATTTAACAAATTTACCACAACAGAAGTTATCAAAAATGGTTCTAAAAATATTAATCGTCTAAAACAGCAGTTCCCAACCTAGTTTTCCTCCCGTACCCCTTTATACATATTTATCTAAAATAGTACCCCCTAAAAAGTAAACTTTTAAAACGTTTAATATTTTGCGGACAACATTAATACTAAACTATAAATAAATTATCATTAAAACAAACTGTGAACAACTATTGATAACTTCTCTTTTTGAATACAGTATGACTAATATTCTTAATTTATTAGTTGTTTGCTGTTAGTATGCATTTCATTTCAATAAAATGCTAAATATAATATCCAGATTCACTTGTAATTACTTATGCAAATGAAGATGTATACACATTTAGCTGAGGAAAATAAGAAATTATAGTACATAAGATTTATATTTTTTTTATTGATAAACAATTAATTCTGGCGATTTGTTTGGAAAACATTGGCAAATCTAGACAATAGCAGTTCAGCGGTGAAATTGACTGGGTTAGGGGTAGGAGGGCTGTTGAGGGGGAGCATTGACCTAGACGTGCGTGAATAGGACGGTACTGTGCGCCGGTACATTACGACTGACACGTAGTGACACGCCCGCCATTACCATTTATTTGTGGCGTACCCCTAACCGGTTCGTTGCGTACCTCCAAGGGGTACGAGTACCCCAGGTTGGGAACAACTGGTCTAGAGGATTAAAAAAAACACATTAAAATTAAAAAAAAAACAGATCTGTTACAAAAATATATTAAATAAGAAAGATGTAAGTCTTGATACAAAACCAGTTTGAAGTAGGAGAGATCTAAAAAGAAAATTAATTTAGAAAAGAGAAACGAATGCTAGAAATTCAGAAAGGAAAGAGATTTATAAACCACGTAAGTGTTCTTTGGTACCGTATATTGACTTAAGGTTTATACATCTTATCATATTATACTTTGTCAATAAGGAACAGGGCAAATATGGTCATTTTTATGTCCTTTCATACATTCAAGTACATAGGGCTAATAACCACGATGTCAAATCTCCCCATATGGAACAACAATATAATATCTCAGGAGTCTGAGAAAAATTGAGAGCAGTCTGACAGGCGTACCACAAAGTGCATCCCATTAAAAGCTCTTCATGAATTAAGAGTTAATAATTGTTGCTTTCGGTTTCTAGGGTTGTTTGTGATAAAAATGATAGTGTGATAGTGACAGAAACGCTATTAATATTACATGAACTCACTGACATAGGCGGGATAGATCACAGGATGCAATGGAAGAATCCCGACTACACGTTATGTTTAACACTTACACTAATCGACCAGTATGGGGAAAACTAAGCAGATGTCTGGGAATTCCCACCGATCTGAGCAGGGCAGATCATCCAAATAAAGTTAAGGGCCGTCCGCAGCGTAAACATTATGGGAAATATTCTTTCATTGATCGTGGTATTGATAATTGGAACTCACTTACCTTCCACAGTCTTAGAGCCTTTCCCCAAATATATTGATGTGTTTAAGAGAAGACTGATTTGTTGTTATTAATATCCCGATGTTATTACAGTACTATAGTTTCCAAAACGCGACTTATGTACAATAAGTGTGTTTGATACTACAGTGGAACTTGGATAATTCGAACTTCTATAATTCGAAATCATATTTAATTCGAATATTTTGCTTGGTCCCTAGCATTTTGTATGTAAATAATGTTAAAAGATCGTGGATAATTCGAATATTTTTTTTTGGTTAATTCGAACTCTTTACGTGAACGGTAGGGCGCAGTATTGTATTTCATAACTCGTATAGTTTTCTAAACAATATTGTAGAGGCAGTGTTGGAATGCGGCCAAGTTCCCAGTTGACGGTTGGGAGGAAATTGTGACTGTTTCTATCTCGAATGAAGAATTTGTTAATGTTGGTGAGATATTGTAGTGTGTGGCGAGCTTAGTGACGTGGACATAATCACCGAGGTAATCAGTAACGCCAACCAAGCTACAGGTGATGCATCTGAGGATGAGGACGGTAGTGTTACAGTGTGGGGCAGTAGCTCCTAGTGTAGTGTTACACAGTGTGGTGCAGTGGCTCCTAGTGTAGTGCTATACAGTGTGGTGTAGTGGCTCCTAGTGTAGGGTTACACAGTGTGGTGCAGTGGCTCCTAGTGTAGTGTTACACAGTGTGGTGCAGTAGCTCGTAGTGTAGTGTTATACAGTGTGGTGCAGTGGCTCCTAGTGTAGTGTTATACAGTGTGGGGCAGTAGCTCCTAGTGTAGTGTTACAAATAATCAAGACGATAGCCCCTGGCAGAACTGTGTCAAGTACAGCCCGCATAACACTTGGGCCGGGCGGGTAGTCTGTACACATGGGGCGCACACAACCCATTATGCGAGAGTTCTCGCACGGTTCCGCTAGTTGTTGGTTATTTTCTATGAGTGTACAATTTGCCACCGGGGAATCACCCCCATTTGCAAATAAAGTAAATGAATGAATAAATGAATATACTCGGACCAAGTATAAATATCCTTGACTGTACCCTATCCACACCATATTACTCTGTTTAAGTCAATGTGTTTCTATTTGCAGGTAAGTTGCTGTGCCTACTGCAGCCTAATTTGTTCCAAGATACTTGGTCGCTGAATGAGTGAGTACGTTAGACTAAGACTATGGTCTATAACAAGCCGATTTACTCACCCACCATTTAGGTACTTTCACTAGTACTAGACAGTTTAATTAGACCTCCACTTGGTGTAGAAACTACCGTTCCTATTTGTCTCCACTTGAGGGCAGGGTTCGACTCCCAGCTCCACCAAGAAATTTTATTCTACTATTCACCAACTCGCCCGCTTTTAATCGCACGGGCCAGAACGCACAAAACCTCCCATTAATATTACTCTTCAAAAATTCGTCATCACACTGTACGTTTACAGTGGTCGTAGTTTCCGATAATCACGAATGAGAGCTTCAAAATGATACCAAGTTTCCTGCTGTACGTTTATCCTGGGCTGAGAAAACGTTACGTCAGAAAAAGTATAAGAACTTTTTATTGGGTAGTTGAAATAAATTAAAACTTGAGGTTTACACTACCGATACTTGTGCCTATCATATATAAAAATGTCATTACCCTCAGCCAAGTAGTTTTCTATGTATATAGTTTTAAGTGAGCGGTTCCTAGAAAAGACGTCAAAAACACGGACAATTTCTCATACAACCACAAATAAATAAATAATTAATACACTTGAGAATAATTGTCTTATATATTCTAACGCAGAATTAAACAAGGAAAATATTAGTATAACTCGTGTTTCAATAGTTCTGTTGGTTTGCTAGTAATTAAGGCCTCTAAACTCGAGTATCCATAATACAAAATCCGATAGTAGTCTTCTCTTTTGCTTAAATTTATTGAAAACAATAATTTGTTACATTTACATTAGTTCTCCTGCCTTTCAAGTTTTAGTTTTTGTTAATGTCGCATTAGCCCGTGCAGTGGTGTCACCTAGTACTGACCAATGTTTTTGCCCAGTTAGTGATCCCAGACAAGTGGTCTAATCAAGTAGTGACTGTTGTTTTCACTCAGACAGTGGTCATTTTCTTGTAGCGATCAATGGTTCCATCTAAACCAATAGTTTAACCCAGTAGCGACCATTGGTATCAGTGTTGTACTGAGCCTAGTCAGGACAACTAAGGACAAGTCACCTCGGTCGTCTTCGAATTGGTTTCCCGATGTTTTCCGAGTGGAAGTAATGAGGGCTAGCATTGAAAATGAAGCGGCCTTGACCTTGAATTGGCTACCATACTGGCATTTTTCTGGAATAGAAGTGGAGAAATTATGGAAAACTAGTCATGGGATGGCTCACGAGGGATTCGAGCCCAAGATCTTCACAACCGGAATCTCAATAGACTACGGAAATGTATCTCATCTCTGGCTTTTACTGGAAGTTCATTCAGAAACCACTTGCCTGGAGGCCCAGGCTTCAATTCCCGAATACGTCAGCGATTTTAGAAACTGACGTGAGGGCTGTACGGGTGAACTAAGCCTCGCTAGGATTTAGTTGCTGTCTGACAGTGAGACAGCATCTCGATCACGGAAGCCAAGAATAAAGGCCGAAGGGAACCCATCGTCACCCCACAATTTGAGGGCCGAATGACTGGGCAGCGGTCGTTTAGTAGGCCAAGAAGGCTGTTCATATGGGTTGTGGTGCCACCGGGGGAGAGGGGTCATTCAAAGTACACTCACGTATTTGTGTTTTCCTCGTATTTACTATCGTCACATAAACTTGACTAAAATCTACGGTTATTTGTCAGAGACTTGGTGATTACTATTCGCAGTGGTAGATTCATTTAATATCTTAGATGTTGGGAGATTGTTTACTGAACTATAACTCTCAGTGCAATTTATGTCATTTCCCGCAGCGACAATGTCAACAGAGAAGACGCTAAACAAGTCTGCCCACGACGAACATCGCATATGGTGTGCACTAAAAACTGGAAGGCCACAAAAACTGAGCGTGATCTTGAATACGCAGAAGGTTTGAGCAGCAGTTTAAGATAGAGTGACAATTAATTGGTTAAGATAGCGATACGTTTAATGTTGTTGTTGATGATTCTCTTAAGAGGGGCTTTGCGAAATTGTATTTATGTAGTCCCGTTTACTTGTGTGTCTGTGTAGTGACTTTCTAATAACCTGTCTCATTGTGATGGTTGTACTAATTAATGTGTAATTCTTATTGAGGCTAGGGTTCGTAAGGAAGCGGCCATTGCCTTATTAAGTTAAGGACCATTCCAGCATTTTTTTAAATCACTGAATATTTATTTAAATAAATATACAGAAACCGCGCTCAAGTGTGCATAAATTAAATTTAAATTACAGAGTTTAGTCTTCTGTGCTCAACTCCATCACAGTTCTTATGTTTTCCTTGCAATGTAGGACGTGATATTTGCTACACTTGGCTCCACAGAGTTTGCAGATGCAATCTTCAATCACTGAATGATATGAGTTTATAACACACACTTTGTGGTGAAAGCCATGAGCAGCTGGTCTGTTCACAGCACGTCTCATCTTCTGGTTTGGCTTTATCCAACTTCTATCAATCATGGCACTGGTGCAGAAGAATTCTTCTTCTATAATTTCCCTCTTCCGGGTGTTTTCATTTAGCAGGTTATGATATGCATCGGCTGATGGCAGATATAGGGTGTTGCGAAGATCTTCTATGAAGAATGGTTCCCTCGCGAGCAGGTATATGAGTCTTGATTTTGTGTATTATGATACCCCAAGTTTTTTTTTTTTCAAATACATTTTCCAGGGTTTTGATGTCCTTTTTCAGATGCTCCCATATGATGTGTATCCATATGTAATAATGGGGGTGATTTTTGTCTTGAATAGTTTCATGGCTGTAACGAGTGAAAGCGATTGTAACTTAATTATTTGACATCACCGGGTGAGTTAGCCGTGGTCGTTACGGCATGACTGCTGGCAGTCGCTCACATCCGGGAGGCGAGGAGGTTCGAATCCCCCCGCCGGCAACCTTGAAGATGGTCTTCTGTGGTTTCCCATCTTTCTTCCAGGCAAATGCCGGGGTTGGTCCCTAACTATAGGCCACAGCCGCTACCTTCCAAGTCCTCGTCCTTACATTCCAACTTTCCTCCCCAACGGTACTTGTAGCTCACCCATTGGGTGTCCGTCTCGAAGCAGCTACAAAACTGGCGAGCCGAACATGTCCTTGGATACTCCCGGTACCAAAAGCCATACGCTAAAAAAAAATTGACATCATTCATTGATAATATTGCTGCTACTGATTTTTGTTTGATATTATTTAAGAAAGGCGGATAATGTGCATAATGGTACGTAAATTACTCTTGACCTAGTCCTATTATTGAGATTGTCCTGCTTGGGCAGTTTTGTGCATGATATCGCTCACAATGTTCATTGCACAATTTGCACACGCAGGATTCTTCCGGTTGATGAAATCTTAGGTTCCAGCATTTGACAGCAGTAGATATGAAGAACCATGGAAAATCACCTCTAGGACCCATCTCTTCTCATTTTGTCATCTCATTAAGGCTGAGTGTATCATGTTCCAACTGTAGGACTATAGGTAATTATCCTGACAGAGCCGGGAATCAAAATACGTACCTCGAGACCTCAGGGGGGAGGTGCCAACTACAGTAAGTATTCAGTATGAGATAAAACAACCACAGAAAAAAGAAATAAAGAAAGAAAGGAAAAAGGAAATAAAAAAAGAAGCTTTTAGTTTTACGTGACCGTTAATCATGCGATCATGAGCCACGGGACCTCCTTCTTTACGTGGAATCCGAACCACAGGACATGGCATTTCACTTCGAAAATCTCACATGCTATGACCGGGAATCGAACCCGGTCCACCTTGGTGAGAGGCGAACAGCTTGACCTCTGCGCCACCACGTCCCAAAAGAAAAGAAAAGAAAAGAAAAGAAAGAAAGAAAGAAAGAAAGAATTTCAATAGAAAGTATAGTTAGACTTGATGTTACTAAGTTCGAAACTTGAATGTCGTTCATTTATTTTTGTATTTTAGAACATACATTGTTATGGAAAAATTAAGTGGCATACTTAACCTCTAAATAAATAAATAAATAAATAAATAAATAAATAAATAAATAAATAAATAAATAAATAAATAAATAAATAAATAAATAAATAAATAAATAAATAAATAAATAAATAAATAAATAAATAAATAAATAAATAAATAAATAAATAAATTGAAAATCCACAGCCTGCTTCCAGTCTCCGACCGGGAGAAAAAATGAAAAAATCATGGGTCCCATTAAAGAGGGAGATGAATACAGAATCAGGCGTAACGATGAGCTTTACCAACATTCTTTACCAATGGAATGAAGGAAGCCCCTACCTAGCGGCGAGGATATGGACTGTGCCGGATGCCGAGGCCTGACGCACTCCTCTGGGGCAATGATTAAATGAATGACAGATGAAATGAGATGATAGTGGAGAGTGTTGCTGGAATGAAATTTTGACAGGGAAAACCGGAGTACCGGAGAAAAACCTGTCTGCCTCCGTTTTGTCCAGCACAGATCTCACATGGAGTGACCGGGATTTGAACCACGGACCCAGCGGTGAGAGGCCGGCGTGCTGCCACCTAAGCCACGGAGGCTTGCGAATTAATTAATTAATTGATAAATAGATAAATAAAAAAGGTGCATCAGAATTCTTGATCATGGTCAAAAAGCGACAACTCAGGAATTTGGAACTGAAAGAACGAAAGTTGAGAAAAATCATGGGTCCCATTAAAGAGGGAGATGAATACAGAATCAGGCGTAACGATGAGCTTTACCAACATCTAGAGAGCATAACATCAGCCATGAGAAAGAGGAGACTTACCTTCTACTATCACATAGTCAGAATGGACAACAAGAATCTTCAACATCATTTCTAGAGGGAAAGGGACAAATGCCAAATGGACGAGACTTGTTCGAAAAGACCTCGTTTTTTCTTTTTTGTAATTGATCCCAAGGATATATTCAACAGGGATACATTTAGAATGCTGATCAGAGCATCCGACACTCTCTAGTCATTGGCAACTAAAATACTGCGTCCTGGAGTGGGATTGAAGTGGACTCATGAAAGGAAAGCAACCCATAAAGATGAAGGAATACTGGGCTAAGAAGAAAGTTCGCCAAAGTTAGGAACCACGTGATCCAAAGGGGCTCGACGAACCAAGAAGAAATAAATAAATAGATAAATAAATAAATAAATAAATAAATAATGAGGAAATAAACAAAAATAAATAAAAAAAAACAAATAAATTAATAATTAAATAAATAAACATATATTTTGCCAGTTTCATGAATAAGAAAGTTCTTCGGTGTTCTATCATCATAATCGATTTTGGCCAATTAAGGACCACGTAAATAACTCTTCATGATTTCAGTTTTCTTTGGCGTCAGTATTCCTTCATCCTCTTGCCCACAGCTTCTTTCTTCTCAGCTGTCCAATGTTGTTTCTTCTTGGTCGCTGTTTCTGGCTCTATATAAATACCTAAAATAAACATTTTCAAATTCAACTTTTCAGTAAAAATAATTAGGAGGATGATATATTTCGTTTGTCAAGCGAACATCATTGGATTCGAGATAATTAAGTAAATAATGCAGACGAGAAAAGTAACTATCATTTCGTAAATATTATGAAAGTCGGGAGATCTGTAACGTGTTGAATAACTGAAGAGTATTTTACATACGGTCTGATTATAGTTAAACTTCATTCAGAGATTATCCCACAGCCGGTAGATTTCAGGCACGGCTCTGTCATTGATTCAAAGTCAAGCTTTTTTTAACGCACAAGTGTGTTTTGAAAGCAGATAGGCCCACTATGTTTAATATATTTAGTACAATAAAATGTTTCGTTTGGGGCAGATGACCTAGCTGTTCCTCCCCTTAAATTAATGATCCCTTGTAAGAGAAAATGCACACCAATTTAAATAGCTTCAAATGAAACTCGTTCACTTGTAGTTTCCCACGGAAAGAAGAACAGTACCGAAAAATTCTAATACAGTACTTAATAGGGGCCCTCCCACTTTTAGAACATCTCCCAAACTTCTTGGTGTAGTGGCTACCATTCTTCGTTGTCATCTCTGAGTCTCGGGTTCGATTATTGGCTCTGCCAATATATTTCATTTTCATCTGATGGAGGCAAAGGGGTACACTCAGCCTCGTGAGGCAAAACTGAGAAGAGGAGGGTTTGATTTCCACCTCAGTCATCATAGTTATTATCCACTTCTACTCCAAGAAAATGCTGGGATACCACCTCCTTCCCAACCCTAACCTCAATTGCATTACTGCAGACTCCATAACAACACAAGTTATCAGACGAATTCGACACATAGTCAACTACACGGGGGTAACGACTGCGAGGAAAACAACCATAATCGTATTCTGTCACATCTGTTATAACGCATCAATCCTTGTGGCTAGCCTGGCTCAGTTATTAGACCTATTAAATTGGGGTGTCTTGCTCCTGTGGTGGACTGAAAATAATAAACAGGCTAATAACCGCCCGCATGGGTTACATTATCGCTGTAAGACCAAGGGAGGCAATTGAAAAGTCTTTAAAAAGAAGATTATATTAAAGTATACAGATAGGGGTTGATTATGAGTACAGACGTTCATTCCGAATGACGAATGACAATAACGAACCATTATTCTTATAGTTATGAGCTGTGACTCCATGTCTAACGTTTCACCGTAAGACCCACGTTACAAACATCTCACCGTAAGGCCCATGTTACACGGACCGACAAAACGCAGCCGAATTTCGGCGGCAAATTCGGCAAGACTGGCAGATTTTAGCATGTTATAACAGCTTAATTTCGGTCGCCAATTTGAGCGATCGAAACGCGTGGTGCATGTTACACGGACAGAATGTTAACCGAAAAATTGCAAGCTGGATTCCTTCGGGGCACAGCAGTCACAAAATGGATGAAATAGAACAAGTTTGTGTTGGTGCAGTGCATTATTTATTAAATTGCCTTCATGAAGTGATGCCAACACGCTGCAGTTATGTTTTTGTTACTGTACTCTTTACACCAACAGAGGAGACGAGAACGTGCCTTCAACACAACTTCGTTAATACGGATAATACACGATTTTCATACGGTACCTTTCTTCTAACTAGCTGCCTGGTGCAGCGGTAACATTCTCGCTTTCTATGCCCAAGGCTGCAGGATCGAATCCTGGCGCAGTCAGCTGGCATTTGAGGGTGCGCAAATGCGAGGATTCGTGTCAGTAGATTTACTAGCACGTTTAAGATCCTTTTCGGGGCAAACTTCCGGCACCCCGGCGTCTCTAAAATCCCGAGTAGTTAAAAGGGATGTAAATCCAATGCCATTATTACTATCATACCTTTCTAGGGGACAATACCAATTGAAATTACCGTCCATTATCACTAGTGCACTGGAAATATTAGCAAAATAAAATTACGTAAATATTTGTCTTTGTTTCTTGCTCAGTGAACAACAGCAGCCATGTTCCTCAAGCGCTGAGCATTCGTCAACTGTTACCTGGGTGGAGACATTAACGAGATATGACGACACGTTGACGTCACAGTAGTGTTGCCAACATGTAAGATATAAAATACACCACGACATGAGGTCGGTCATATGCGTCACTATTTCCACTGTACGTGACAAGAACCAGGGGTGCATATATGCCCAACTCTACTTAGTAATTATTGGTCTAGGCAAAACCCATTGTTCTAGAGAAAGATTATGCGTAGTACTGTATGTGTGGGGTTGGCAATACTGTGTTTGTGCATAATTCACAAGGATAATGGCCGATACAGCTGGAATTTTACTATATAAGTTGTGATATAAAAAGGGAAGGTGGGCGCGTTATAGACAGCGGAGAAGTTACCTACATCATTTCCAGATATACAGTATTTTGAATCATTATAGAAGGTTATTATGACTAATTACAGTAGTTTAGAAAATGTTATCGTAGGTACTCGTCTCCTTCACTGTTACTCTCTTTACAACTACATCATACAGAGCTGGTATCTATTCTACTAACCCAATATATTTTTCTCAGTGTCTAACATACTTTAACTTAAAATGCATTCACAGTCTGCACGCACTACAACATGAACAACAGCACATCAATCGCCTTACACAACCACCACAACATAACCTACATTCAATGTTTTGATTCGTAGTTCCAATTTTCCCCACCCTGCGAGCTGCTTTTACTCCGCGCGCTTGCATTCGGTCGACATTCTGCCCGTATAACTTGGTTGGTTGGTTCTTAAGTTTAGGGGCTGCGACAACGCGGTCGAGTAGCCCCGTGTGCTTTGGGTGTGTGTAGAATCTGTCTGATAACCGGTGTTAATTGTGATGACTGTATTAGTGTGTGTATCTGCTTTTTAATTTTAACTATTGCAACTTAGAAGTTTTCAAATAGTTCCTACTTTTGCCGCCAAGCGCCACCGTCAACGACTACTAGGCCAAGTTCAGAACTTAGCTACTAGACGCCACCGCAGTTGGCTCTTGGCAACGAACGTAGAAACCTAAGAGCGTTGTTAACATTCTTAACCTATCCAATTCAGCTTCACACAGGTGCAATTATGGAAGGCTCTTTAACATGCCATAAATCTATGACATGGGACCGCCGACTTTACTTCCCCTCCGAAGGAAGGCATACTGAGTGATTTTTAACGCTCTTAAAAAATCCGACGGCTTCGCCCTGGTTTGAACCCGCTATCTTGGGCATAGAAGCTCAGCAAGCTACCGACTACGCCACCGAAGCCGCCCCCGTATAACTTGACAGGCTTTTTTTTCTCTCGCATTTTCTTTCTGCAATTTTGCGCGCCATTTGGCGTAAAAATTGCCTCTCCGCTAGTTAACGCGACTGAAGGTGTGGTATAGTTTTTAAACCATTACCTACACACTGATCCAATGGGTACGCGTTTCGTTCCCTGACATTCGGTCGGTGTAACATTGCCCTAATGGTTCAAAGTCCATCCAGTGTATTTGAGGTTTTTGGTCCGATAGACAAGGCCCTACTATATCACGTCCTTTGGTTCAGATTCATGGCCTGTTTGCCATCTCATGAGGAATGCAGTACATTTGCATTTGTCTGTTGGCACAGGCTAGAATAAAATGTGGCTTTTCACCAATGTCTCAGTCTCACTCATGGCTGTGATTATAATATGGAAGCTACTGAGGTATGCGTGGTGCTTAGTAATGACATTCTTGGCACAGTCAGTGCCTGTATATGCTGTGATAGGTTCTGCTCATAGGGTTAGTACTGTTACGGCTGTGAGTTTGTTTCGTCGCCTCGCCGCGTGAGTCACAGCTGCCCCGGGCTATGCTCTGCCTCTGTGTGTTACCTGCGCCTTACGTAACGGGGCTGCGAGGACAAAAGGGATGGACCAGAATATTCGTGACCCAGCTAGTGATGGAAATCTCGAGAAGCCGTGAATCCTGGACGTTCTAGAATCATTCATTGAGTCACCAGCCTGTTATATAAAGCGGCCTCACCAGCGAGGGAGGGACAGTGTTTTTGAGCGAGTGCGACGATAGTTGGTGACGTGACGTGCGAAATTACGAAACCCAAGTGAGGTTATTGCAGTGCGGTGAAGTGCTGTGTGGATTGCGAAACGCAGTGGACTGTTTTCCTGGCCTATGGACGGCGAGACAGTGTACATTCAGAACAAGTGAGTGTGGCTAGTTTACTTGAGGGAGAGTTCCGTTACTTCTAGTCGAGGACACCGGACTCATTCGTGAGAGGATTAACTGCAAGGCCGAGTGAAAGGGTGAGTCGACCTCCCTAAAGGAGGTAGCTACTCTAAGACAGCTAATTGTTTCTGTTGGCTTATTGTACGGTGTATATTTCTAACCTGCAATAAACCTAACATTTCTTTAAAGAAACAATTGTGTTGTGTTTCTACCCACCGTAATCCAGTTAACGAACTTGCCACTAGGACTAGCACGTAACAGTACTGCTGTTCTGACTCAGTGAGGAAAGCAATGGCAAACTACCTTACTCCTCTTCTTGCCTAGTGCGCCTCAATATAGCGCTGCCTTGGGTTTGTGGGTATCTATCCATATAACCTATTGGCGGTACTTTTTGAGGATCCAGCCAGCCATCGGGCTGACTACCTAACAGACGGAGGTTTAGGTTCTACGTAAAAATGGAGGTCCTGTGGCTCATGTTCGCAAGATAAACGGTCACGTAAAACTACAAACTTCCTTCCCTTAGATCTGAATAAGTTAAAGACAATTGAAGTCATTGACCTTTTAGATTCTCTCCAATTGAGTGGTCTGGGTTCGACGGAACATTGTCTTGAATTAAATTTATAACGGTGTCTCCAGTTCGCGCCGTGAAATGCCAAAGAGAGGGATTGCGTCCTCACGACCTGCGGTCAAAGGTGACCTGTGCTCCACGCCCCACCCCGCAGTGTCATCGTAAACTGCGACTAGATTGTCATCTGTGTGTCAGCCATTGTCTGTTCGCTCTTCATTTAAATAGTCCCACGCGGCTCCAAATTGTTTTCAATGAGCAGTAAATTAATTACTTTTTGTGTTCCGGAGGTTGACACACGTCACACTCGTTGTGGTAACAATGCCTTAGCATTCGCTATGTTTGTCTCTCCCAAATGGAAATTAGATTATGAGTTAAACGTGTCTCTATAGATAAAGCCCTACGCGGAAGCGGATATAGTTTGCATGGCTGTGAGGATAGCGGATAAGCTGCGGATAATGTTTAGAGTAAATGTTCGAATAGTTTTTAGAATCGAAGTAGAATGCGCGAACACTGGGCAAATGTGAAAGAACGAGGGAAATGGCAGTTGAAATAAAGTGGTCCATAGACGACCGAATCGATTATAAAAATTAAAAAAACAATGCAACAAGCATGCACCTCTCTTATATTTTCCTACCTCTCCCTCAGAAGTGCTGAAATAGCTATGGATTAACCACTCACCAGGCATGCTGCAACTGCTTGCATAAACCATGCAGATAAGATACATTTACGTGTGGACAGTCGTTCTTGGGTCCACTTCTTGCCAGTTTTCAATATGGGTTTTGACTGAAAACTCTGTATTTCCACAAGTTTCTTCTTCAAAGAGTCACGTTCCAAGATGTCCTCAAGTGATATCCCCTCTTCTCTTAGGTCTTTTTCTACCTCTGTAAACAAGAAGAGGGGATATCACTTTGTCATTCATGCTGTATGAGTGTATTGAATATCATCGTACTTCTATTTTAAAGGGACTTATAAAAGAAAGTGTTTTATTTTTTATCCACTATAAATAAATATACAAGAAAACGGCAACAATGCTATGGAAACTAAGTTCAGACAGCCACAAAACTCACCATTTTGCTCATATATTAAAAAAGAACCATACCCCCCAAAACCTCCGGAGTGTTATTGGCCTGCAAGGTTCCCTAACTATTTACAATGTAGCCCTTAGTTTGAAAAAAAAAAAAAGGTTGGGCACCCCTGATCTAGAATAAATTTCTTTGAATTATTCAAACTTAATTTTCTATCTCTTCATGGTGGTCCGGTAGAAAACTCTCGTCGGGGCGGGCCGCCTTTTTAGAAGGCCTGCCATAGAGCAATGTGGGCGGGGTCTAAAGAGGCAAGCTTCTATACGACAGCGCTTAAGTTTGTATGTTGAGCGGTCACCATTTTTTCGGTGACAATGGATTATGATGTTTATACAGGGTTTGTCACTTCAGTTGTTGTTCTTGTTTCATTTGAGGGGCTTGGATATCGTGGTCCATTAGCCCGTATACTTGGGTGTGTGTGTAGATGATAATGATGACGATAATTGCTATTTTAAGGGGCCTGACATCTAGGTTATCGGTCCCGAATGGTTTGGGTGATAGTGAAAGATGAGAGGAGAATGGAAACTATAACAAATACTAACTACAAACTTACATACATGGTAAACAGATCAAGGATAAGGCAAATAAGAGACAGGAAGAAAGGAAATGCCTTCAAGCCTCGAAGAATGAGGATTGAGGGACTTGGAAGGAAGGAGAGCCATGAAAGGCATATAGGAAAGAGGAGAGGACCCACCTCAAGGTCAGAGGAAGAAGGGGGCAAAACGGACCCAGCTCAGGAATCCCTCTGGGTCGCCAACTCCCAAACTCACCAGCCGTGAACCCTTGAGGGTGTAGCACAATCCAGTGGTGGGGCTACATTCACCCTGCCTCATGAGGGCCTTCAGCAGAAGGCAGGTGATTACATGAAAAGAAAAAGAAGGCTGACCCCTCGAAGAAAGAGGGTATCAGGAAAGATGAGACAAGGGCCAATTAAGGCGGGATACCCTACCGACAGGGTCGGAAGAGAACAAGAGTAGACCAAGAGAGGTCGACAGGAAAGAA
This sequence comes from Meconema thalassinum, assembly GCA_946902985.2. NCBI lineage: Eukaryota > Metazoa > Arthropoda > Insecta > Orthoptera > Tettigoniidae > Meconema > Meconema thalassinum. The sequence goes on from OX336392.1 coordinate 354,232,031, forward strand.
GACGGAGAGGAGCCCGGCACATGTAAGAGTTGATACCTGAATTAAGGCCACGGCCAAATCCTAGCCCCAATTACAAATACACAGCCATCACAATGACACAGGTAATCAGACAGATTGTACACAAACCCACGTTAACGGAGGTACATGACCATGATGTCGCAAAGCCCCAAAATGTATCAACAACATCAAATTGGCTGCCAGAGGTACGGATCCGTTTCTAGTCTCTGCCAAGGAATTTTCTGATCTGGAGCGGAGTACACCAGCCTCTAAGGCAAATACTTAGTCTGTTCGCCGAGTCGAGATAGTGCGCGTAAATACTTGTACGTGGTCACTTGACTGCCTGGACAGGGAAACACGCCCAGTTCACGTCATCGGCTCTGCCGGACAGGGGTATCCAAGAAGCTCCACGATCATTAGAGCTCGAGTCAGCCGGGAAGGCGGTGCGCAGAACACAACGCTACAATTACGTCATGCCTCACTTCCATCCCACCAATCACATTCAGATTGTCTTGAGAATCTGAGCTAGTGTGTTGTCAGTGATTATATCGTAATATGTAAAGATCCAGTGGAAGCAATTGTGCACATTCTTTGTGCTATGGAAGCAGTGGGAAGTAAACGATATGTTGTGCATAGGCAAGCCCGAGAAATAGTTTACAAAGTACACGAATACTTTAAAAGTGTAAAGCAGCGTGAAAGAGACGGGCTCGATGAGCTAATCGGCGGTGTTGCCACATCGCAAGAACTCACGGCAGCAGCTTGCGGTGTGGGGACTTGGACCTGGTGGACCTGTTGCAACAGAGGATATGTATCTCTGTCTCTCTATGCGCAGTTCCCGGAGAGCCAGCCACCTTCCCGGCTGACCCGAGCTCTAGTCATGCCGTAGCCCTAGAAAATAAACACATCAAAAAAAGTTTTGCATCACCTCGGTTCCCAGATCTCCGGCATATAGACGTTGACTGTGTATATTGTATCCAAGATACAGTCCCTTTGACTGTTCATAGATGTCACTAAAACTGATCAAAGATGTAAACAACCATGCATGAGCAGGGCCTATTAGACGGAGGGGGACGACAGCCGATCAGTTCCAGTCATTCCACCAGGACGAAGGTACGCTGCTCATGTTGTCTGTAGTTCTACCATGCCTAGAAGGTCAATACCGCAGTTCGATCGCGTCCGCATTGTTACTTTGTGTCAAGAAGGGCTCTCAACAAGGGAAGTTTCCAGGCGTCTCAGAGTGAACCAAAGCGATGTTGTTCGGACATGGAGGAGGTACAGAGATACAGGAACTGTCGATGACAGGCCTCGCTCAGGCCGCCCAAGGGCTACTACTGTAGTGGATGACCGCTACTTACGGATTGCCGCTCGGAGGAACCCTGACAGCAATGCCACCATGTTGAATAATGCGTTTCGTTCAGCCACAGGACGTCGTGTTTCAACTCAAACTGTGCGCAATAGGCTGCATGATGCGCAACTTCACTCCCGACGTCCATGGCGAGGTCCAGCTTTGCAACCCCGACACCATGCAGCGCGGTACAGATGGGCCCAACAACATGCTGAATGGACCCCACGGAATTGGCATCACGTTCTCTTCACCGATGAGTGTCGCATATGCCTTCAACCAGACAATCGTCGGAGACGTGTTTGGAGGCACCCTGGTCAGGCTGAACGTCTTAGACACACTGTCCAGCGAGTGCAGCAAGGTGGTGGTTCCCTGATGTTTTGGGGTGGCATTATGTGGGGCCGACGTACGCCACTGGTGGTCACGGAAGGCTCCGAAACGGCTTTACGATACCTGAATGACATCCTCCGACCCATAGTGCAACCATATCGGCAGAATATTGGAGAGGCATTTGTCTTCATGGACGACAATTCTCGACCTCATCGTGCACATCTTGTGAATGCGTTCCTTCAAGATAACGACATCGCTCGACTACAGTGGCCAGCATGTTCGCCAGACATGAACCCTATCGAACATGCCTGGGATATGTTGAAAAGGGCTGTTTATGGACGTCTTGACCCACCAACCACTCTGAGAGATTTACGCCGAATTGTCGTTGAGGAGTGGGACAATTTGGACCAACAGTGTCTTGATGAACTTGTGGATAGTATGCCACGGCGAATACAGGCATGCATCAATGCAAGAGGACGTGCTACTGGGTATTAGAGGTAGTGGTGTGTACTGCAATCTGGACCACAAATGCTGAAAGTCTAGCTGTATGATGGTACAACATGCAATGTGTGGGTCTCATGAGCAATAAAACGAGCTGAAATGTTGTTTGTGTTGATCTCTATTCCCTTTGTATTTAACGGTTCCGGAACTCTTGGAACCGAGGTGATGCAAAACTTTTTTTGATGTGTGTATAAGACTTGCTGCACTTAGTGCTGTGCTGCACTGTCTACTGTTGCCTGTCATAAGCAGCTAAGAACTAATTAATTAATTAATTAAATAAACCGCGCTGTTTGTGGGTTAGGGCCAGCAATCTAAATTCTCCAGTCAACATTGACTCAACGACTTGTTCGTTTTTGAATGATGATGTTTTTGTGTTTCCGTAATTTTTGTTTATTTTTATATTTTTAGCCTATTTTCAATTTTGAAAAAATAGGCTTATGAGATCACCTTATGCCCGTGTGTGTGTGCGTGTGTGTGTTGTGAGGTGTGTGTGTGTGTGTGTCCCCCTAATAAAATCTAAACGGCTGGAGCGATTTCAGTGAAACTCGGTAAGTTCATAGCACTATTCCCGGCGACCTCGACCGTGCCCTTCAAATCTTTTTACGTCTCACCAATCCAACATGGCGGCTGTGCGAAATATTTCACTAGCATTCAATATCTCCGAAACTATTACCGATATCGCCCTGAAATTGTGTACGGTGATAAAGGGCACTACTAAAAGTTCACCTATGAGACTTTCAAAAACCTGGTGACTACAAAACCAACATGGCGGCAAAGCGAAGTTGAGACTTTTAAATAGACTCTTCTCGCGATTTAAATATCCAAACGTAATGAAACTTGGTACAGCAAATATTTATACACATTGCAATGCACTGGAGTCTAATTTAGTTCAATTGTTAATATAACCTCAAAATGGCGGCTGTGCGAAATATTTCACTGACATTCTATATCTCCGAAACTATTACAGATATCACCCTGCAATTTTGTACGGTGATAAAAGGAACTGATACAAGTTTACCTATGTATATTTCATAAACCTGTCAAGTACAAAACGAACATGGCGACCAAGCGAATTTGAAATATTTTAATAGACTTTTCTCGCGAGTTAACTCTCTGAGCGCAGTGAAATGTGGTACAGTAAATGATTTTGCAGATTGTAATGCACTGCCATCTAATTTAATTCAATTGTTTACATAACCTCAAGATGGCGGCTGTGCGAAATTTTAAAATTAAGTTTTAATTTCTTGTGTCGTAATCATGCGATCGAAGTGAAAGTTTGAATAATGAACCTAGGCAATAATTGTCCTTGAATGGTACATAACTCTATGGCCTATACATATAACAATCCTAATTGGCGAGGTTCCGAAATATTTTGACGGTTCTCAATATCTATGAATCTCTTACAGCAACCAAACTGGTTTTTTTTTTTATGTTCATAGAGACTATGAACATATGTTCACCTATAGGACTTTCAGTAACCTGGTGAGAACAAATCCAACATGGCGGCGACGCAAAGTATAAATATTTAAATGGACGTTTCTCGCGAATTAACTATCCGAGTGCCATGAAACGTTGCACGTTAAATGCTTATACAAATGTTGATCCACTGGCATCTAATTTATTTCGATTGTTTGCATAATCACAAGATGGCTGCTGTGCGTAATTTTAAAATCTCGTTTTGACTTCTTATGTTCTAATCATGCGATTGAAGTTTGAATACCACACGTACACAATAATCTTAATGTAATAGTACAAAAATAAAAATCCAACCTGGCGACCATCTGAAATATTTAGACGGTTCTCAATATCTACGAATCTGTTACAGCAATTAAACTGAAATTTTGTATGTTGATAGTGGCAATTAACATGAGCAGGATATATGAAAATAGGCTGTATAGTTCTTCACGGAACTACTTGTTTTATTTATTTTTTTAAATTTAGGTCTTTTTAAATGTAGGTGTCCACCTCAAAATTTTAATTTCAATTCCAAATTTGTATTCTTTAATCTGTGTCAAGAGGGGCAGATGACCTCGTAGTTCCGCCCCTTAAAACAACAATAACTAACTAACTAACTAACTAACTAACTAACTAAACCGCGCTGAGGCATGTAACTGATAAGTAGGGCTCGGATGTTGATGCCGTTGAAAAGTTAAAAAAATGCATTTACAATTTTCAAAATTGGCTATAATAAATGACCAAAAAATTCGAAAAATGCACTATAAAATGGAGACAATGATCGTATAATAATAAACTCGAGATGCTAGATACTAGTTGTTTTAAATGCACTCACACACTCGGTTTCATTTTATGCATTTTGAAAGCGGCAATGAACGATATCTATCGCCGTGAACTATGCGGAACTGAGACAAGAATATTCACCCCTTCCCCTTTCTACCCCGCCACTGCTGACCTTGATCAACAGAGCAGGCAACATTCCACTTCGCTAATAACTGGAACATCTGTATCACCTACGGTACCCTTCTTCTGCATCCAAGATATAGCCTATATTTTTCTACTAATAGCAATACTGAAATATTTTATTTCAACAAAAGTTTGGTGCTTTTCAGTCGTTCAATCTCATGATATTATTATTATGTAATTTATTTCAGGATTAGGGCATAACCCAGCTCTATTCGGGTACATTCGTGTTGACCGACTGAAAAGCACCAAACTTTTGTTTACTAAGGCAACACTGAAAAATGGCTTCAAACCTCACAATTTTATTTCTATATTTTAAATTATCTTGTATCAGCTACTAGCTTCTTCTTAACTCTGAGAGACGTAACTCCCTCATATAAAGCTGTGACATGACTAAATTGAAGAGAAAAAACATTAAAAGGCCCGATTTCACTAAAATATGACCAAAATAATCTACCAAACTTAAAAAAATGCTCTTAAATGGAAAAATAGCAAAAAAAAATGCAAAAAGATGCAAAATAAAAATGACATATTTGAAGACGGGGTGGCCCGTCCGGAGGTTCTATGTACTTCAGAATTGTTTTAGACAACTCAGTAAAAAGATGACATGTCATCAACATCCGGGCCCTACTGATAAGTCAGCCCGCTTCACATGTAGGCTATACACAGCACTGAAGTTAGCGTACGTTCAACAGGCACAGCTCTATGCACCGCTTGCTGGCAGCCATGCAATAAGATCAAATTCATCACATTGAGATTGTGCAAAATACATTTCTAAGATAGGCTACATGTATTATAAGACGTTCAATGTATTTCGTCCATTTGACACTTCGACCCAGTTTTTACGAAATTTGTTCAATTTCATGTCTTTGAAAAGTGGAAGGTCGTTAAGTTCTTTGCAACTGCTGAGGAAAATTTTTACTGGAAAAATTGACTGCCAAGAATTATTTCAATTCATCACTTTTCATGTACCACAAGTAAGATCTCGACAGCAAGCACTCTGTCACATCCCAAGATCTAAAAGTGTTCACCATTCTAATTCGCCTTTAGTTAAAATATTATCATTTTATAATTCAATTGATGTTCAAGTAGATTTATTCGCTGCCGCTAACTTATTCAATAAACAAGTAAAAGCAGCTGTTCCTTGAATACTGGTTACTCTTTTCTCCTTTATTTTAGTATATTCTTTTTTTTCTACTTTGTACAGTTTTGTTTTCATTTTATGGTTTATATTTTCACGATCTTCTTTGTAGTATTTATCTTCTGTTCTTCATTTGTGTAATTTGTGTAATCTGTTTTCTCTTGTTTTTACTGATACATGTTGTTGTTTAATCAGATAATGTCAAGAAGGAATATATTTGGGCTGGTGCCTGTGTTCCTTCATATTGCTCAATAAATAAATAAATAAATAAATAAATAACGTGTTGAACTGTGTTTACTTCCACTATCTCGACTCGGCGAACAGACTTTAGAAGAGGAGGGTTCAATTTCCACCTCAGACATTTTGGAAGTGATCGTCCGCTATAACTTCCACTCCAGGCGAATGACGGGATTGTTCCGTCCTCTTCTGTCAACATGAGCCTTTTGGCACTTGTATGTATTCTACAGCAAGGGGTGTAGTAAGGGACGGTGCCAGTTATAAGTAGCACATAAATTAAAAGCTTGTCGCTGGAGTGATGTATGGCAATTGGCTCGACGTCATTGCTACTTCAGCCATAAATTTAAATCGAATTTCTCTTGTCTGTGCCAGCACGAGGTCGTAACATTAATAATGCATGTCGAGTGTGAAGCCACAAGTACTCGTGCTTACCAACCGAGTCAGGCCAATACTTGACAATAACAACACTTACGTCAGATATAAACATAACATGGCTTAGGGCAGGAGTTCGCAACCTTTTCGAGACTATGAGTACCACCCTCTTGCCATACCAAGTAGACTACCCATCACCATTAAAATGAAAACAATAATAATAATAATAATAATAATAATAATAATAATAATAATAATAATAATAATAATAATGCAAGCTGCATGCGTCTCTCTTTCCTTTTCCTCTGTTGTTGCTTATTTTAGGGGTTGCGAAATCGTGGCTCACTATTGCAATGAAGTATGGAAACTTTTTACAAGTTTTCCAAGACGCAACAAGTTTATGAAATTCATTTGCATTGCATATATCAAATATGAGGTTTCTTAAATTTAACAAGTAGTTCCGTGAAGAACTAAAGCCTATTTTCATATATCCTACTTATGTAAATTGCCACTATCAACATACAACAATTCAGTTTGTTTGCTGTAATAGATTCGTAGATATTGAGAACCGACTAAATATTTCGGATGGTCGCCATGTTGGATTTTTATTTATGTAGGTCTTAGAGTTATGTACTGTTACATGAAGATTATTGTGTACGTCTAGTATTCAACCTTCAATCGCATGATTAGGACACAAGAAGTAAAAACGAGATTTTAAAATTTTGCACAGCTGCCAACTTATGGTTATGGAAACAATTGAAAAAAATTAGATGCCAGTGGATAAACATTTGTATAAGCATTTACTGTACCAAGTTTCACTGCACTCGGAAGGTTAAATTGCGAGAAAGGTTCATTTAAATATTTATATTTCTCGTCGCCTCCATGTTGGATTTGTGATCAAAGAGGTTATTGAAAGTCCTATAGGTGAACTTATGTTCATACCTCCTATGAACATAAAAAGTCAGTTTGATTACTGTAATTGATTCGTAGATAATGAGAACCGTCTGAATATTTCGGATGGTCGCCATGTTGCAGTGTTATATGTATAGGCCAAAGAGTTATGTACCATTAAAGGAATATTATTGCGTAGGTTCATTATTCATACTGTCACTTCGATCGCATGATTACGACACATGAAATAACAACTTAATTTTAAAATTTGCACAGCCGTCACCTTGAAGTTATGTAAACGATTTAACTAAATTAGATACCAGTGCATTACAATGTGTATAAACATTTTCTGTACCAAGTTTCATTGTGTTTGGGTCATTAAATCGCGATAAAAGTCTATTTAAAACTTCCAACTTCGCTTGGCCGCCATGTTAGTTTTGTAGTTAACAGGTTTTTGAAAGTCTCATAGATGAACTTCCAGTAGTGCCCTTTATCTCCGTACAACATTTCAGGGCGATATCAGTAATAGTTTATGAGATATAGAATGCCGGAGAAATATTTCGCACATCCGCCATCTTGAGGTTATGTAAACAATTGAACGAAGATAGATGTCGGTGCATTAAAATGTGTGAACATATCCTGTACCAAGTTTCATTGCGTTTGGTTGGTTAAATCGCGGGAAACGTCTATTTAAACTTCGCTTGGCCGCCATATTGTTTTTGTAGTTACCAGGTTTTCGACAAACACATAGGTGAACTTCTAGCAGTTTCCTTTATCACCGTACAAAATGTTAGGGTGATATCTGTAATAGTTTCGGAGATATTGAATGCTGGTGACATATTTCGCACAGCCGCCATGTTGGATTGGTGAGACTTAAAAATATGTAAAGGGCGCGGTTGGGGTCGGCCAAAATGGTGCTATGACCTTACCGAGTTTCATTGAAATCGCTCCACCCATTTAGAAGTCATTAGGAGGACACATCACAAACACATCGGACACACACCACACAGACACACATACGCACACAGACAGACACGGACAAAAGGTGATCTCATAAGCCTATTTTTTTTCATAAAATGAAAATAGGCTAAAAATAGAATAGAGAAAACATGATGTTCACCAAAGAACATATAGCCTAATTTCTCTTAAATGTATGAGTATAGTTATCTCTTTCTCCTTATCAAAGAGTAGACAATAATTGAAAGTTCATTTTAGTTCGTTGTTGAAATACAACGTAGTGTATTATACGTTATACTTTGCTAAGGATTTTCCTTATTTCCACTCATTACGGTACTTACTGGACCTATTATCGACTGCGTAACTCAATCTGGTACTTTTGGCGAGTGGTCTTCCGGCACCGTGGCTAATTGATTGCCATCATAGGCTTTGGTCCAAAAGCCTTTATCACACGACACACAGGCTGGCTGCGTGGCTCAGCGGTACAGGCCGGACGTTTGTTTTAGACGATTGCCCTTGACCTTGAAGCCTGCTGGTGAGCCTACACACCTCACTCTCTCACCCTATCGCTTCACACTTGTCACCACCGATCTGATGTAATGGAATTCCAGACTTGAGCAGACAGTACAGTTCACGTCGAAGTATTGTGTGACGTGGAAGTACACGTTACGTATACTCTGTGAGCTGCCTGAATAGGATTGACGTTTGACCGGATGTTTCACCTCAGCCATCACCTCTCTGCCTCTTGACCAATCCATGATCGCATAGTTGATGCCATAATTCTCTGCGTTGCAATATCACAGCCCACGTGCGTCAGTGCTTGGTTAGCTGTGTCTCTGACTTGTACAGTGAGATCGCTTGTTATTCTAACCGTGTATTGGTGCTTTAGTGATAGTAATAGTGCTTTAATAATTGTTTGTGTAGTACTGTAGAGTAGAACAGCAGTAGTTAAAAGTAATTATAAACTTATATTTGTGACTTTATTCAGTTTTCATTGACATTATCAGTCTATTTTCGTATTATATTTTGCTATGTCGGAGGCGGGTACGGTGGCTAAGGGAAAGGGTAAACTGAAAACCACAGGGCGAGGAATCGTTCTGCGAGGTCAGTCCCGTGCATTGGTATGTACTTTACGAGAATATTTCGAGAAGGAGAGAGATAACGGCGGTCCTTTAGTGCATTTTAGTAAAGTTATCGAGAGAACTTCTGATGCCCTAAACATCAATAAGAATACAGTAGTACTGTTACAGCTTAGTGATATCTGTTGGCTCTTCAAGTGATAGTTCCGAGAGTGTCAGTGACAATGACGGAGATAGTGACACTGACACTGCCAGTGATAACAGTGGTGTGGACCCTCTCTTACCTTAATTTTCAGGGGCATATGACCTCTCTGTTCCGCCCCTTAAAACTCCAATAACTAACTACCTGAACCTTCGTTTAAAATGACTAGTTGGAAATAAATCTACGGATACACCTGCAACGAGAACTTCCAGTAATATCAGTCTTAGTGGATCACCCGTCATCTAGCTACCAGTGTGAAGGTCCTTGATACTATCCATCAAATGGTAAGTGTCTTTGTTTTTAAACCTCTGAACTGACAGTTCACATTTTTTTGTGTGTTTTCCTAAACATGATTTTGCTTTGAGTAACAACTTGCTCCCTCCAAAGTTAAGGCATAGCTTGAGACGTCAAGCAAAGTAGCTGACTTGAGGAATGTTAATGATGCCACAATGAAAACTAACAAGCTTACTGACAGCGTTATGACTGGTGCGTATACCAATATGCTTGTGAGAGCTGATGAAATGCCGAGACCCTCTACTCGAACATACGCTACTTAATAAGCTGTAAAAAAAAAAAAAAACTTTGAAAGCATGTGAATAAATATTTCTCGGGTTTAAGAGCAAACCTGGCCTAACTATTTCGTTCGCAATATAGGAGCAAAATCCTCTTTTAAGCCTGAAACAGTAGATTGTCGCAGAAAAAATGTAGGCTAACGTTATTGTAAGTTATCGAACTCAGCGTTTTCTTAAAGCCATTACTATCATCGCAACATAAGGAGATATTGTATATTCTCCATCTGTAGCAACAATTCTACATTCTAAATAATTCTGTAGCTTATCACTGAAATAATTATTAAATATATTATAGCGAGTTGAATGAACTACTGCAACTCATTTGCCCACGCGCGCGCGGTGGGAGCGAGCAGTTTGGCAACCTCGTTCTCAGACCACATGGCGAGGCGAGAACTGTCAATCCTATTCAGGCAGCTCACAGAGTATAGTTACGAACAGAACGTCATTATATTTGTCAATGACTGTACTTCAGGAGGAGTGTGAAACAGATTAGTCAATCATCGGACCGCTTGGGGCAGCTGATAACAACACAGGTACTGCAGTAACTCGCCTCCAGGCTTCCATTAATATTTTTCACTCGTCTAAAACAAACGTCCTGCCTGTAACGTTCTCGCCTGCAGTGCTCAAGATTGCAGGATCGAATCCTGGCGCAGCCAGTTGCCATTTGAGGGTGTACAAATGTGATGGACAAAATACTTAAAAGTTTTGTTTACATATTTTTTTTCATAGATAGTTATTTTTAAGTTAAATCAGATATACCGATTACAGTGTTCGAGTTAGGAATTTCTCGTAGTTATAGTCTTTTACCTTTATTTAAGCGAAAATTCCCCTACAGGAGAGCGATTAAACTTGATAACATGATGTCATTTGGAGGTGTGTCTCCTCCACTCCTCCCAAAATCTCTTCATTCTCGAGGAATGCTCCCTCTTCCTCTCATCCGTCCACTTTCTCCCAGGTTGTCGTAATGATCTTGGTTCAAACTTAACATTCGCGATTTTCGTCTGGCACTCAGTTCGGTCTTCGAAATGTTGTATACTGATTAATTGTAAGTCTCTCTGTACCTCTGTAAGCCATTCTGTGCCGTATTTACTCTGTGTTATGATACCAAGTAGTTTCTATGGCAATCTGGGGTGGCCATCCTGTGGGTGTGAGTGTAAAATTTGGTTCTGCGTTTTCTAATTTCGTCTGTTATCGTATTGGTCTTTTGATAGACTTCAGTACTAGGTCTCTTCATCCAAATGCCGTTTCTAGTCTTTTACCTTTAATAATATATAAATATATTTATTTACATAAAAATCCTTTCCCTAGTCATTATGTATCCACATCACCCACGCTCTACATACACACACACACACACACACACACACGCATTCGCTCAGTGGATACAAGTGTGTTTATGACCTAGTTCCACCTCATTAACGCCGATGAATAGTAAATAAGGAACATATTAATGATTCTCGCATTGTGAGCCTAATTTCCATCCAAGTGACATCACGCCGCGCCGACCTTGTGGGTAGTGTTGTCATGTTTCTCTTGCAACACGTATTCAAAGATATTGAGAGCTACAACATACCTATTTGGCACATGAGATAACTAAACGCCGCGCCGTAACGTCACCAGAATATTTACCAAGGGAGGCATTGGGGGTGACAGATAAAATGCATTCAAAATTTATGCATCATCGGCTTTTAAATGACCGTTGAGTTTATTTACCGAACACTAATAAAACAATCCAATCCAAAAGATTAACTGTAACTCAAATTTAGGTAAAATCATAAAGTTTAGCGCAATAGTAGCTGAACTTCTTTATCAATAGAGGAACATTTATATCTGTGAAAAAGGGGATAAGTAAATTCTCCATCTCTATTGTAACGATTCAAAATATGGAATATTCTGTCACAAACAGATCGCTAGATTTAGTGGCAAAACCGCTTTTAGAGGTAACAAAGTAATGACAAAATCGCTAGATCTAGTGACAAAATCGCTTGTAGTATTGGCAAAATAATGACAAAATTACTGGATCTAGTAAAAATAACTCGTACTTGGGACAACATAGCTTGTACTAATGACAAAGTAATGACTAAATCGCTAGATCTAGTGACAAAATCGCTTCTACAGATGACAAAGTAATGACAAAATCGCTAGATCTAGTGAAAAATAGCTTGTACTATTGACAAAGTAATGACAAAATCGCTAGATCTAGTGACAAAATCGCTTCTACAGATGACAAACTAATGACAAAATCGCTAGATCTAGTGAAAAAATAGCTTATACTATTGACAATGTAATCACAAAATAGCTTGTACAAATGACAAAGTAATGACAAAATTGCTAGATCTAGTGACAAAATCGCTTGTACTAGTGGCAAAATAATAGCAAAATCACTAGATCTAGGGATAGAATCACTTGTACAGTTAGAAAAGTGAAATCACTAGAGCTAGTGACAACATCGCTCTGAGCTAGTGCGAGAATTGCTTGTATTAGTGAAAAAATCACTAGATGCAGTGACAAAATTGTTTGTACTTGTGACAAAATCGTTCTGAGCTAGTGACGAAATTCCTTGTACTAGTTACAAAATCATTTGCTCTGGTGACAACATGGAGACGAAATCGCTAGCTCTAGTGCCAAAATCACTTGTACTAGCTACAAAATTGCTAGATCAAGTGATAAAATAGTAACAAAATAAGTAGATCTAGATTTTGATGTTCATTCATTTCGCGTCTTTCGCACATCCTAGTCATGTAACCCCCCCGTGTACTTAGATGTACGTGGAATCTGTCTGATAACCTGCCATTTTCATGACTGTACTTGGGTGTTTATTCGTAATTGGGGTTAGGAATTGGGTAGGAGGTGGTCGTGGCCATAAATTAGGTACCATCCCGGCATTCGCGCGGAGTAGAAGTGGACAACCACGGGAAACCACTTCTACGTATCGAACACACTTCTTCTCAGTTTTCTTAAAGAGATTGGGTGAATTCCATTCCAGTCCTCAGACAACAATTATATTTCTTGCCAGATCCGGGAATTGAACCCGGACTTCCATTGTGACGAATACTAATCACTAGCCAGGAGGTTGAATGTGAGTTTTCTAATTAGACAAAGAACGTGAGTTATGTTTTTATTTTTATCTTTAAATTTGTAAGCTAATGAATATCCTAGCTCAACTGACGGTAGTGTCCCAGACTTGAGTTATGACGACATAATCGTCTTTAATCTGCTCTCTGTACCGCTCCGTGGGTGGAGGGTACCCGTGAACTGCGCGCTGGTTCAAGGTTCAAGGACACTTCCTGTGGAAGAAGTTGTTTTTAGCAAAGTACTGATCTCTATCTATACTCAAATCATAAGCTGTAGGTACAGTACAAGAAATTCTATCAGCATGGAATATAAGAACGCTATCGGGCATAGCGGTTTCCTCTAAAGACGAAACGGATGTTTTGGTTTCGCTCCGGCGTCACCTTGTCTGGTACGACCTGTCAGCTACCAAGCTATAATTTCTAACTTCTGAACCGTGACCCAGTAAGGGTCAAGAATGTCAAGGACCAACCAGAATCGTGAAAGGCGCCATGAGGTCGGCCGACTGGGCATTGGAGGTATCATCATAATTCTCCTTTCCTCGCTGTAATTTCCCCGAATTCAGTATCTCGTCCAAATAAAGGATAAAATGAACACCCCTCCTGAAGACATCATTTAAATTGAATTGTTACGAATTATTATGACAACTCCAATATTTCCAACCTTTAATTGGTTTCTTGTCAGTCTCAGCACATTAGAAACAATACTTGGTTTTCTACTGAGCCTCCGTGGCTTAGGCGGCAGCACGCCGGCCTCTCACCGCTGGGTCCGTGGTTCAAATCCCGGTTACTCCATGTGAGAATTGTGCTGGATGAAGCGGAGGCAGAGAGGTTTTCTCCAGGTACTCTGGTTTTCCCTGTCACAATTTCATTCCAGCAACACTCTCCACTATCATTTCATCTATCATTCATTTAATCATTGCCCCAGGGTAGTGCGACAGGCTTCGGCAGCCGGCACAGTTCATATCCTCGCCGCTAGATGGGGGCTTCATTCATTCCATTCCCTGACCCGGTCGGACGACTGGAAGCAGGCTGTGGATTTTCACTTGGTTTTCTACTGGCAGTTGGTACTGTAAATGGCTCCTGCTTTGAAAAACGATCAACTCAGAACTTGACAGGAGATTGAATAACTCACCCTTTATGGTTGATTAATTATTTTTACAATGGAGTTCATAACAAGTTTTAGATGTATTTAGGACGATTTGTGGCTGAAAAACTATTGTTGGCTTTTCATTAGCTTGCAGAAACCTCTGAAGATATTATGATAAACTTAGTATTTAGCTCACGTCAGCAATTTTTCTAGGTTTGTGCCGAGTCTTGTGTGGTGTTTTGCTTAGGACATCACGCTGGCTCATCAGCGGGCTCTTGGTGTCCGCGCCTGGACCCCACAGGAGTAGCGAACTGCGCGCTACCTCCCTTTTTGAAGCACACCTGTGCCTCTTCACAGCGAGAGCTAAATGCTCAAGCAGTCCTCACTTCCCTATGAAGGTTTCCAAAAATATGTAAAGTGGCTTTCACGGGTCCATAGCTAAGGGTCCATAGCTTAATATGACGTAAAAATGAAATGTCGAAACTTTTCAAGCAATTCGGCATTTCGGAATCCCTTCATCCAAACTTCATTAAACTTTTTGTCTTTCTACATCTTTCAAAGCCAAGTTGACACATTTAGTTGATGAATAATGTTCAATTAGGAGAGGGCAGTGGCTTGCGGTCTTGAGGAGTGCTAATATTTTTCCTCCCACACAGGGGCCAATTGATGCTGGAACATATAATAAATAAGAGTTTTACATACTGCCCTTAATTAACTCAAAACAATTGTTTACCTGCTTCCAACGAGAACCATGTCGGCAATCCCACTCTACCTTTTTTAACGCCTCCAAATACCCGAGGAAATGTTGAGATGTAAACCGCAGAGATAACAAAACCGAAATAATAGATCCTATAATACGTTTTTAAGACTCCTTTTACTACCTCTAAATGTCGACAACGACAGCAGGGTATTTTATGAGCCGATAGTTCCTTTGTTTCAAAGGTTGTATTGTACTACGTCAGACACACCACTTGGAAAAGACTCTTTCGTCTGTGCAAGAGGAACAATATCATTTGTTGATTAGCGAGAAAGGAGCTTGAGGATCAAATGATGACGACATGTCGTATATGTCTTAAAGAATGTATATGGTCATTAAACACATACAGGGAGGGTGAGGGATTACCAGGCAGCCGAGAGCGTAGGTCAGGTAGCTTCGAAAGACGTAAAACGTATGATGAAAAGTGCGTCGTTCAGGAGAAAAAATGTAACCATCCGTCTGGCGCAAATAACCTTTGAAATATATGTTTATTTACATTATATCACCTTGAAACAACAGCCTCTCAGGAGACTACACGACAAAAAATATATAATAATAATAATTAGAGTAATGAGCTATATGAACCCACAGACAGACTCACAGATATCATTAGAAAACGCAGACTAACTTTCTATGGGCACATACAGAGAATGAACAATAAACGACTTACAAAGAAAATCTTTGATGTAGTAAACAGTTCAAAAAGGAAAACAAATTGGTATCATGAAATAGAAGACGACTTAAAGTAATTAGGGATCAACAAGCAAATGATAGACGACAGAGAAAAATTCAGAAACAAAATTAAGAACGCCAAACTTTTAGTAAGTGAAAGGAAGAAGATAGGAACATTGCGGACGGAACAAAGGAAACAGAAGCACAGTAAAAGGATGAAGAGATTTTGGGAAGAGAAGAAGGGAAAGAAGTAAAAATTGTGACATCATGAGATATTTAAGTTCAAACACTGTCCATAAGGGCAAAAATGATGTAATAATAATAATAATAGTAATAATAATGATAATAATAGTAATAGACTAATGAAATGAAAAACCACAGCCTGCTTCCAGTCCCCGACCGGGTCAGGAATGGAATGAATGAAGCCCCCATTTAGCGGCGAGGATATGAAGTGTGCCGGCTGCCGAAGCCTGTCGCACTCCTCTGGAGCAATGATTAAATGAATGACAAATGAGATGAAATGATAGTGGAGAGTGTTGCTGGAATGAAATTGTGACAGGGAAAACCGGAGTACCCGGAGAAAAACCTGTCTGCCTCCGCTTTGTCCAGCACAAATCTCACATGGAGTGACCGGGATTTGAACCACGGACCCAGCGGTGAGATGCCGGCGTGCTGCCGCCTAAGCCACGGAGGCTCTAATAATAGACTAATAATAATGTTAAAATAATAATGTTAATTGTTTTACGTCAATTTTAACTACTGTGGCTTTTAGAAACGCCGGAGTGCCGGAACTTTGCCCCGAGGGGGATCATTAACGTGCCAGTAAACAAACAAAAAAAAAAAGGAAAAGAAAACAGTATTAGAGTTTGGCATCTCATTTGATTGTTGTACTTTTAGCTTGAGGAAAAGAAAATATCCAAATTAGAAAATGCTGAATTATTACTAAAGCGCAGCGATAGGCCATGGGGCCAAACTCTCTGCTGACTCGGTAGACGCGTGGGTTCGAGCCCCAACTTCGGCCGTCCTTGAAATGGTTTTCCTTGGCTTCCCATTTTCAACACCAGGCAAGTGCTGGGATGGTACCTTCTGACAGGCCACGGCCGCTTCCTTCCACATCCTTGCGCAATTTCATTCATCTTCATCCATTTCATCTCTCATCCCGGTACGAATGTCGCCCACGGGCGTCAGCTAGAAAGATCTGTACTCGGCCTCTCAGGAGGCCAAGTGACAAAAAACAGTAGAATTTCACATCTCATTTTGACTGTTGTATGTTTAGCTTGAGGAAAGGAAAATATTCAAATTATAAAATGCTCAATCATTACTAAAATAAATAAACTCAACTTCTGAAATAATATTACACTCAAGCTTCTCTACTGACTTGTGAGATGTAAACAAGCCACATATTGAATTAACTTAAGGGGGGAACATACAAGTTAAGGAGCCAAAACAATAACGATTTTAATATTTGTCAGCTGCACGGAAAGCTACCCACGTATCGATTACACATGCCTGAGGCTCACCGACTGTCCTCTGTAAGACTGCGCAACCGGAGCTGACCGGCCAAAAACCGAGGCGAAAACTGTACCTTAAGTCGCGTGACGTAACTTTTCACCTCAAAGGGAGAACGTGAGTAGGTCGACACATATAGATTATTAGTTTTGAATGCCATCTGTTAGCCTGATCCTTGGTAATCCTTAATTAGATACTGACGTTGTGTTGTTTCACAATGATTCTTCCAAATTTTCCGACATTATTATGTTGTTAATTATTATTATTATTAATAATAGTATTTCTATTATATTTATTGAGTCCTGTTCTTGTTTGTACATCCTAAGACAGGACTTCGCAAGCGTCACAAGACTAGAACTTTCCGTTTCACCTTTAAAAAAATGATTTTGGAGTTTTGAATATTTAATTTCCAGTGCACAAAATGCTAAATATGAAAACTATTTAAATACGCAATGCTGATATTCCTTTATCAGTCAGATTTATTTAAATAATGATTATATTATCGTAGTGCTAGCCAATGACCTGGCCATGTTGAAACATTGGATCCCAAGGGAACTCCGCAGTTAAGCAGCATCGGGCGTGGTTGGACCATGGATGGAATGGCAGTTCAGTTGGACCACGCGCTTTTGGCGGGAAAAGAAGGAGCAGAAAGTCCCTGGCCACCCTACTATACGTTTACTCCGGCTGAGGATAGCCTCTTCGGAGGCACGGACCTGCCTTCGGGCAGAATACCAATAATAATAATAATATCGTAGTGCTATACCAAAATTTGCATTCAATTTCCTCGAATTTCAGCAAATTTTGTCTTACTAATTTAATGTAACTAGTTGTTGTTGTTGTTGGAGTCTTCAGTCTTTTGACTGGTTTGATGCAGCTCTCCATGCCTCCCTGTCTTGAGCTAATCGTTCCATCTCTAAATAGCTACCACACCATACATCCGAGGCAATCTGTTTAATAAATTCTAACCTTGGTCTACCCCTACAGTTCTTGTCCGCAACCCTTCCTTCCATAACTAAGCTTGCTATTCCTGGGTGTCTTGGTATGTGTCGTACTAACCTATCTCTTCTCTTCATTAGCAGTTGCCAGAAACATATCTCCTCTACCACTCGTCTTAATACCTCTTCGTTTGTTACCCTATCTACCCATCTGATCTTCATCATTCTCCTGTAACACCACATTTCAAACGCTTCAATTCTCCTCTTTTCTGCTGCACCAATAGTCCAAGTTTCACTTCCATAGAGTGCCACGCTCCAATCAAAGGCCTTCAAAAATGACTTTCTAATACCTAAATCTATATTCGATGTCAACAGATTCCTTTTTTGTAGAAATGTTTTCCTTGCCTGAGCCAACCTACTTTTTATATCCTCTTTGCTTCGTCCATCACTGGTTACTTTGCTTCCTAAGTAACAGAAGTCGCCTTCTTCCTTCAGCTTTTCACCTGCCAATTTGATGTCCATAGAGGTTTCTGATTTTTTCCGGCTGCATTCCAATATTAGCCTACTTTCGATTTTTGCAAAAAATGAAAGTAGACTTATGAGATCAACACAGGGCGAAAAAAGTGTGTCTGTCTGTGTGTGTGTATGTGTGTGTGTGAGTCTGTGTGTGTGTGTGTATGTGTGTGTGTGAGTCTGTGTGTGTGTCTGTGTGTGTGTGAGTGTGTGTACTCTGAATGTCTGTCCCCCCCTATCAATTCGAACACGGTGAATGCGAATTGAACGAAATTTGGTACATAGGTAGCACTAGCAAAGGACACCTCAGTGTCATGTTTTATATCGCCGCCATCTTTACTAAAACTGAATGGCGGCCACTCAAACGTTCAAAACGTAAAATCAAATAACGACTAACCAAATCATCCGATCTCTACCAAATTTGGTAACAACATACCTTCGTATAGGATGCGTCTTGTGACCAAACTACAAGGTCGTCCGCCATACCATTTCAGGATGGCGGCCGTGCGAATTATGCAAACTTTATAATCCATATCATGGGACCCACCAGTTCCGATTATCGAGCCGAGAATCGTTTTAACTGTTCTAAAGGAAGAGGCACGTTCGAAATTAAAAGTTTATTTTGTAATACTATAGTGCAGACGTGATTTTAAAAAGCTGAACTGATTCAGTAATAAGACAAGATGGCAGCGGATATCTTGTGCCTGACTTATATTTCACTAATTTGAGTATTGAATGCAATATAGCGTACTGATAAAAAATAAATAAACTTTGTATGAAATGCTTTATATATAAATAATATACTCCAGTGATGATATCGTTTAGTATAAATCATTATTTGCTAACAAGTTCTATGTAAGTCATTTTAAATAGAACGATATTCGTTGACACAATTAGCTCAGTGGTAGAGCGATAGCCTGTCGCTCAGATGCCTATGGTTCAAACCCGATCAGAGCTAGAAATGCTTGAAATGTTATATGTTTATTGTTTTGTAATGACTCAGATGTTTTAAAATTAAGCGTTATATTGTGCAAATTATGGTGTAAAATATATATTTAATTAAAACTATTCGCCAGCAGATTTACTCGAGACATCTAGCTGCCAAAAAGGTAACTTCCAGATTTTATTGAAAAGTTTCTTCTTCTGGCCGCTAGAATGCACTCGCTCTGTTAGGATTATATTGTTCGATATTTCACCACTAGATGTCCCGACTAGTCTACGTGGGGATCCATTGATTACTATACCATTATCATTCTATGCGCATCGAATTTGAAGAATGACAAGTTGATACTACGATACATTTTAACTTTTTATTTTAAAGGGTTTGTAACAGCCTATTTTGCGTTACTTGAAAATGTTATTAAGCGTTATATTGTCCACATTATGGTGTAAAATATATATTTAATTAAAACATAATTCGCCAGCAGATTTACTCGAGACATCTAGCTGCCAAAAAGGTAACTTCCAGATTTTATTGAAAAGTTTCTTATTCTGGCCGCTAGAATGCACTCGCTCTGTTAGGATTATATTATCGAAAATATCCACATAGTTTGTATACACACGTCTCTGTAGGGTCATGGAAAGATTTGTTAATTCAATTAGGGTTGTGAAAGCCATGCACAACCAGACGTGTAAAGACATGCCTCAACTCAAAGTTGGATGTTGCCCACGGCAGGTCGTAATAATAATAATAATAATGTTATTGGTTTTACATCCCTTTTAACTACTGCTGCTTTTAGAGACACCGGGGTGCCGGAATTTTGGCCCGAAGGGGATCTTTAACGTGCCAGTAAATGTACTGACACGGCTCCCTCGCATTTGTGCACCCTCAAATGCCAGCTGACTGCGCCAGGATACGAACCTGCAACCTAGGGCCCAGCAAGCGAGAACGTTACCGCTGAGCCACGCCGCCAGTCCGGTCGATTATGTCTCCAGATCCATAACATTCTTGATATACTTCTTATCTTTCTTTCTTTCTTTCTTCAATGATGGTAGCAGTTTTTATCTAGGTCGTGGCGTTTGGTAGAGGTAAATCGTTTCTAAGGTCTTCAACAAAGAATAGTTCTATTATACTCTTTGATAATAACAACGAGTTATAACTATACTCATACATTTAGGAGAAAGTAGGCTATATGTTCTTTACTGAACATCTTGTTTTTGTTTTACGTTTATTAATTTTCATCATGAATTCTTTCCTCAAAACGGAGTCCATACCATTCAAAAACTCATTCAAATCCTCAGGCGTGTCAGCCAAGATGACTATGTCATCGGCAAATCTCAGAGTTGAAATTATTTCTCCTTGAATCTTCACTCCCACTTAAATTTTTTCTCCTATTTCCTTCATTGCTTGTTCAATGTAACTTACAGTGACAAATTGTTTAGCTTCTGGTTTTCACGAAATCGATCGCAAATTTACCTACTATCTAATTACAAAATAAACTAAAAATGAAATGGTTTCCTGGAGACCGTCACTGATACGTAGGGATTTACTCACCAGACTGTTAAATAATGCATTTGAGAACACGGAGAAATTCTATAAAAACAGGGCTGGATTGAGTGCACTGAAATGTTTATCTCAGATCAATTTGTGTGAAAATAACCTCTCAGCCCGGTAGCTGCACACATCACGGTATAATGGTGTAATGTACAGCATGTAATATTAGGTATTGTCATAAACTATACCTCTCACTTCCTTGAGCTCTCGGCATATTTGAGTGGATTGTAGAAATAATGCTGTCTTATGTTATGCTTGTGTATCGCCTTTGACCTTAACGGTTATCGCTACCACACACTGGTGCCAAGAGGCTAAGCTGTGTGCTTGTCGAGGTAGTAATTTGCTTATGTTATGGCTCGATTTACGAAAGCAATCAAGACGGCAACCTCATTGAGGTTCATCCCACAGCGTTGCCGAGTGCTTGATGTTACGCTCCACTGCTAGGAATTTGTAAGTTCTAAGATACAAGTGTCGAATCCGGCTTCGATTGTGGCCATATTGAATGTGTCTCGACACTCGACCCAGGCAAATACCAGGTAGGAACCTTATTACAAGTCGTGGGGAATTTTGCCCAGTCCTTGACTCCAATAAATAGAACTCTGATGGTTGTTGTTGTTGTTGTTCTTAATTCATTTGAGGGGCTTGGGACATTTTGGTCATCAGCCCCGTGTAGTTGGATGTGTGTTCCGCCCAGGAGCTCATATCTAGTGGGACGTGTGTTGGCGATCACGGGACCCCAGCTGCGTCCGGCATTGCTTCCTCTTACTTGTGTCGGGCTCCTCTCTGTTCTCTTTCCTGTCGGCCTCCCTTGGCCAACTCTTGTTCTCTACCGACCACGACGGTATTAGGGTACCCGTGGCCTGGGGAGTCTCTACCTTTCCCGCCTTAATTGGTCCTTCTCTCATCTTTCCTGATGCCTCATTCTTCTAGGGATCAGCCTTCGTTTTCTTTTCATTATAGTTCCTTTTCTCTTTAAGATTCCCGCCCTTTTGTTCTGAATTGGCGCCCCATGTCTCTAAATTACATTTTGTGAGTATTTTGAATCTCAACCACATTTTGTAAGTATTTTTGATCTGAACTCCATTTTGTAAGTAGTTTCAAACTATATTTCACTAGCTGAAGTACCCGTTCTTCGAACGGCGTTTAGTACTTGCTGGCCTAAATCATTAATATATATAATCACACATTCCTAATGTAGTTATGCTATCTCCATGTTACCAACTACATGTGTAGACTACATGCATTTTCAGTCACCAAATTATTAATCAGAGGTAGGAAAGTGAAAATCCTTAGCCTGCTTTCAGTCGACCGACCGGGTCAGGGAATGGAATGAATTAAATCCCCATCTAACAGCGAGTATATGAACTGTGCCGGCTGCCGAAGCCTGTCGCACTCCCCTGGGGCAATGATTAAATGAATGACGCATGCAATGAAATGATAGTGGAGATTGCTGCTGGAATGAAATTGTGACAGGGTAAACCGGAGTACCCGGAGAAAAGCCTGTTGCCTCCGCTTTGTAGGTGAGAAAGTGCGTTTAAATATTGGAAATAAATATCAGCTTCTATGTAGTAAAAGTTAAGCCTCCGTGGCTTAGGCGGCAGCACGCCGGCCTCTCACCGCTGGGTCCGTGGTTCAAATCCCGGTCACTCCATGTGCGATCTGTGCTGGACAGAACGGAGGCAGACAGGTTTTTCTCCGGGTACTCCGGTTTTCCCTGTCAAAATTTCATTCCAGCAACACTCTCCACTATCATTTCATTTCATCTGTCATTCATTTAGTCATTGCCCCAGAGGAGTGCGTCAGGCCTCGGCAGCCGGCACAGTTCATATCCTCGCCGCTAGATGGGGGGCTTCATTCATTCCATTCCTGACCCGGTCGGAGACTGGAAGCAGGCTGTGGATTTTCATTTCATTTCATGTAGTAAAAGTTAAATAACCTGTCTTAAATATTGAACACCTATCGTTTAACGTCTTCATACTATATTTGAACATATAAGCATTATGCTAAAAATACATCAAACTTGATAGCAATTATCATATCCGCAATAATTAATATTGCGGAAAATACGTACCATGTCATGATAAAGAGTAACAGTAACGGAACAAACTTCAATCATCCCAAGTAATAATAACAAAAACAAATTAATCACAGAAACATTTTCTAAGTTTATGCCGTGTCTTGTGCGAGATTACGCCTAGTAACTCCGAGATGGTTCATCAGCGGGATCTTGTGGTCTATTTGCGGACTACCAAAGGAGTGGCAAACTGTGCGATACCTCAATTCTTATTTAGAACACCTCAGCTACTTTACTGCGAGTGCTAAAGGTTAAAACAGTCTTTCACCTCCCTATAAAGGCTTCCAAAATGATTGTATATTCAATTTCAGGGCCAAGCAATTAAAACTCAGCAACTTTTCTAGGTTTACGCCGTCTTTCGTGCGGGGTTTTTAATTGGCCGCGAAAGTCAAAATACCTACTTTATTGAATTAAATCTGCCCAGTTCTGCAGTAAGATTAATATGAACACTAAATAAACTAATGTGACAGTCGATAGTCTTCGACACATTCGTCCATGAATTTGGGTTTCTGATCATGGTAAAAAACGACAAAAAGCAGATAAATATTGGCCAACTGAAATATTCATTTAACGAGAAACAAATCGATAAAAAGGATGAAAGCATACCCTGCAAAGTACAAAGCCCTATAACATTGTGAAACAGCGTAAAGATCCAAATACTCACATACAATAACCGGCACAAAGAGTATAAAATTAGACTCAAAATCAGACTCAAAATCACGTCTAGTTTCGGACCCCACAAACTACCTCTATAAATAAAACAGTTCATGTAGAGACTAATAATAATAATATAATAATAATGTTATTGGTTTTAC
The DNA here is from genome assembly GCA_946902985.2 of Meconema thalassinum. Classification (NCBI taxonomy): domain Eukaryota; kingdom Metazoa; phylum Arthropoda; class Insecta; order Orthoptera; family Tettigoniidae; genus Meconema; species Meconema thalassinum. Next base: position 354,256,000 of record OX336392.1, read on the forward strand.
GTCCCTTTTAACTACACTGGCTTTTAGAGACGCCGGGGTGCCGGAATTTTGCCCCGAAGGGGATCTTTAACGTGCCAGTAAATGTACTGACACGGCTCCCTCGCATTTGCGCACCCTCAAATGCCAGCTGACTGCGCCTGGTTTCGAACCTGCAACCTTGGGCTCAGCAAGCGAGAACGTTACCCCTGAGCCACGCAGCCAGACTCATGTAGAGGCTAACATAGACTAAGCGTTGACCGTGTTTTATAAGACATATTTAGGTTTTACTCGCTAACCGTTGGAGATACACGAAAATTGATAAGGACCTTTCGGATAGAAAATTAAATTTTAAAGCTCGTAGTGTCATCAAAAGTTTGCTATTTATTAGCGTTTTCTTTTTATTTGAAATGGAAATATGAAAATAGTCGCCATTTTTTTTAATAGTGCAAAATATCGAAATCAAAAGTAGCCTATATGTAAGCCTGGTAAATCAGCTACGTCCATGCAAAATTTCATTTAAATCGAACCAGTGGTTCTTTTGTTATTGAGTAACACACAGACAGACACACACCACCGGGTGAGTTAGCCGTGGTGGTTACGGCATGGCTAATAGCAGCCGCTCACATCCGGGAGGCGAGGAGGTTCGAATCCCCTCGCCGGCAACCTTGAAGATGGTCTTCTGTGGTTTCCCATCTTCCTTCCAGGCAAATGCCGGGGTTGGTCCCTCACTATAGGCCACAGCCGCTACCTTCCAACTCCTCGCCCTTCCCTTCCAACTTTCCTCTCCAACGGTACTTGCAGCTCACCCATTGGGTGTCCGTCTCGAAGCAGCTACAAAACTGGCGAGCCGAACATGTCCTCGGTCACTCCCGGCACTAAAAGCCATACGCTAAAAAAAAAAAAAAAAAAAAAAAAAAAAAAAAAAAGACACACACCATCTCATTTTTAGCCTACTTTTCACATTTTGCAACAAGTAGTTCCGTGAAGAACTATACAGCCTATTTTCATATATCCTACTTATGTTAATTGCCACTATTTAACATACAAAATTTCAGTTTGATTGCTGTAATAGATTCGTAGATATCGAGAACCGACTAAATATTTTGGATGGTCGCCATGTTGGATTTTATATATGTAGGTCCTAGAGTTATGTACTGTTACATGCAGATTATTGTGAACGTGTAGTATTCAAACTTCAATGGCATATTTAGGACACAAGAAAAAAAAGGAGATTTAAAAATTTTTCACAGCAGCCATCTTGAGGTTATGGAAACAATTGAAATAAATTAGATGCCAGTGGATAAACATTCGGATAAAGATTTACTGTACCAAGTTTCACTGCACGCGGATAGTTAAATTGCGAGAAACGTCCATGTGAATATTTATAATTCGCGTCACCGCCATGTTGGATTTGTGATCACCAGGTTATTTAAAGTCCTATAGGTGAACTTAAGTTCATATCCACTATGAACATTAAAAAATGCAGTTTGATTGCTAAAATAGATTCGTAGATATTCAGTATCGTCTAAATATTTCGGATGGTCGCCATGTTGGATTGTTAAATGTATAGGCCATAGAGTCATGTACCATTAAAGGAAAATTATTGCGTAGGTTCATTATTCAAACTTTCACTTCGATCGCATGACTACATCACAAGAAATAAAAACTTAATTTTAAAATTCGCACTGCCGCCATCTTGAGGTTATGTAAACAATTGAACTAAATTAGATACCAGTGGATTACAATGTGTATAAATATTTCCTGTACCAGGTTTCAGTGCGCTTGGAACATTAAATCGCGAGAAAGGTCTATTTAAAATGTTCAAATTCGCTTGGCCGCCATGTTCGTTTTGTAGTTAACCGGTTTTTGAAAATCTTATAGATGGACTTCCAGTAGTGCCCTTTATCTCAGTACAAAATTTTAGGGAGATACCGCTAATAGTTTCAGAGATATAGAATGCCGGTGAAATATTTCGCACATCCGCCATCTTGTGATTATGTAAACAATTGAACGAAGTTAGATGTCGGTGCATTACAATGTATATAAACATATACTGTACCAAGTTTCATTGCGTTTGGTTGGTCAAGTCGCGAGAAACGTCTATTTAAAAGTCGCAAATTCGCTTGGCCGCCATGTTAGTTTTGTAGTTACCAGGTTTTCAAAAGTCACATAAATAACTTATAGTAGTTCCCTCTATCACCATAGAAAATGTCAGGGTAATATCGGTAATAGTTTCGGAGATATTGAATGCTGGTGAAATATTTCGCACAGCCGCCATGTTGGATTGGTGAGTCGTAACAAAATTTGAAGGGCACGGTCGAGGTCGCCGGGAATAGTGCTATGATCTTTCCGAGTTTCATTGAAATCGCTCCTGCCGTTTAGATTTTATTAGGGGGGGACACACACACACACGCACACACACACGGACAAAAGGTGATCTCATAAGCCTATTTTTTCAAAATTGAAAATAGGCTAAAAATGAGGAAAAATTAGACTTATGAGATCGATCCGGGAAAATGTGTGTCTGTCTGTCTGTCTGTCTGTCTGGCTGTGTCCCCCCCCCCCCCTATCAACTCCTAAACGGCTGCAGCAATCAAAACCAAATTTAGTATGAGTAAAGATGTGCACCGGAATAGCTCACGTCCATATGTGAAAATGATGTCAGTGCTACCAACTGCTGAAAAAAACGAACTAGAATTTTGAGCTCTATGTTGGATATTTTGCAAGGTATGCATGGGAGCTATTCCAAAATTGTCACACATGTAGATAATACTATTTCAGTTTAATTTCCAGGAGGCCAACCATGACAGTGTTGCCAAAATAATTTTAAGCCTTCTGATAGGTCCAATGTTTAAATGCATATAACTTCTACACCATCAATTGGATTTCAACCAAATTTTGTATGTAATATCTGTACATAAACAGATATGACTGAGCGTATTCTTAAGAGCCACCAGGGCTGCCAACTGTTAATAATTGCTCTCTATTTTTTTATCCAAATACGAATATATCAGAAAGTATGCAAGCCAACAGCTTTAAACTATGCACACGTATATTCTGACATTTTAGATTAATTTGGAGTAACTTATATCCGTCAGTTCTAGCAACATGATTATAAGCCTGCTGATAGTACCAATTTTTAAATACATGAAACTTCTATACTATCAGTTGGATTTCAACCAAATTTCGTATGTGCTATGTGTACCATAACAGATATCACTATAAGTATTGTTAAGAGCAATCAGGGCTGCCAACTGTTAATAAATGCTGTCTATTTTCTTTTTACCCTAATATCAATATATCAAAAAGTATGCAAGCCAACAGCTCTATACTTTGCACACGTATAGCACCTGACATTCTAGATTAATTTGGAGTAATTAATACAAGGCAGTGCTGCCAACATGATTCTAGGCCTGCTGATATGTCCAATTTTAAAATACATGTAACTTCTTTACTAACAAATGGATTTCATCCAAAATTGGCACAACAAGATATCATAATAATTCAGATTATTTCTGACCAGCACACGCATGGTATTGTTGGCAACATGCTTTTACGCGTGCTGATAGATCCAGTGTCTAATTGCATGTAACGTCCATTGGACTTCAACCAAATTTTGTATTCTGTACCTTAAGAGGTGGAACTAAGAATATATTCAGTCACCAGGGCTGCCAACTGTAGTGCTCTATTAGGCTACATTATACCAGGTATATTTTGAACTAATTATATATTTCGATATTACCAACTTAATTTCGTCATTATTCTAGATAGGTTCATATACTGTAGAATAATCATTGGCATGAAAAGTAGGCTGTATAGTTCTTCACGGAACTTCTTGTTATATATTAGTATGATTTCGTCAGTGCAATATTTTGAATCACGGGCTTCCACATATAGTGAGTATTTTGAATCTACCACACATTTTGTAAGGCATTTTCAATTTCAATTGCACTTTGTGAGTATTTTGAATCTGAACCGGCCTTTTTCAATCTAACTTGCATTGGGTATTTTCAATTTTAATTGCATTTTGTAAGTAGGCCATTTTGAACCTAAACTACATTTTGTGGGTAATTTTCAATCTCTTCCTTTTGTAAGTATTTCCACTCTACATTTTGTGAGTCGTTTTAATCTGAGTTCCTTTTTGTAAGTATTTTCAGTCTCACTTAATTTTCGTTATGGTTTCCATTTCGTTGTCATTTTCGCTATCACCCAGACCATTAGGGGCTGATAACCTAGATGTTCGACCCCTTAAAAACAATTATCATCATCATCATGGATATGTGTTGAAAACCTGTATTTCTATGATGTTTGTAGTAGTGTGTGTAACTGTATTAGGGACAGAAATGTGGTAGGTGCCCCGGGACTTGAGGTAGGGCACTAAACTATCCCGGCATTTGCCTGAATTAGAATTTTGAATTTATTGTTGCTCTTGTACAGGACACTGAGGCTACAAGTCTTCTTTATGCAACTCTCTTCATAAAAACATAAAATAAAAGGAGAAACAAAAACTCAATCTAAATAGTAAGTTGACAATAAAATTAAGTTCTTGCTACGTGGAGTAGAATATAGCAGGAGCAGGATACCCGCTGTCAGCGCCGGGATTCAAACTTGCCAAGTCTGGATTTGCTGTTGCTGCCTTCATGGCCGTGGTGCATGATTTAACCCCTGAGTGCATAATCCTTTTCTTTGTACAGATTTACATAAGCCGTGCTTGCGAGGCCTGGGAATGGACTATCGAGGAAATACTGGTGTGAGGTCAATATGGATAATACGAATGAAATGTGAATATCTCACTATGTTAATTTAGGTTCTAAAATTGAAATTTAACATTGAAATAAGGAATTAATTCAATCAAATGTGAAAATATATATACGAAAGTGTGAGTTTAAAACACTGTCTCACAGCATGAAACCATGACGTCCTCACATGAAGTTATCACTAAATTAACCAACTATGGTTTTTGCCAAGTTTTCTATATCATAAAATGAATAATTAACTGAATTATTTTAAAACATGAGAAGCTCATGCAAATGTGTGGTAAATAACAATAAAGCTACATTGTCACTCTATATACAATAATGGTTGACTGGTTCTATTGTTGCATTTCTCCTTAACTGTGAGAGGAATATTGGGAATTTCACACTCGAGGTCCGAACACTTTAATGATTAATAAATCACACCCTGGGCCTCGGAGGACCAGTTTATGTACTCAGGGGTTAACAAACACGTCTTCGCCCCGGGATCTCTTATGGTGTTGTAGCCATTGAGGGGTGAGTGCGGGAAGGTTTGATACCCTCTATGAAGTGTGTATAATGATGATCTCTTAACAAAGGTTTGCCGCGACTTGTTTAGTAACACATTGAAAAGCTTAAAATTAACATTGTCATGAATGCCTCAGTTCCACACAAAGCGAACTCTCTCATCTGCTGTCATTTCCACAAAAGCTGTGCTTTGATTAATTATTGCGTTTGCACACTGATCTGTTGTCTCAGTGATACCAACTGTCTAACCCACCATCAATAACATTAGTCACGCCATTCTTGGCGAGGCCCATACGCAATTCCATGGCCAAATGCTGCTAACAATGGCGGTCTTCTGACTATGATTTGTAGCGTGCTTATAAAATTATCGCCAAAATTCCTGGGTAACCTTATCTGTTTTGTTAGTTTTTATTTCATTTAGGCGCACGCGACATCGTAGCCATATAGCCCCCTGAACTTGGGTGTGTCTGTAGGATTTGTCCGATAACCACATCAGGGATGGTTGAGATTATCGCACCGCATCTTCCTTTAGTTCTGCCTTCTGCCTCTCAATCCAGCCCTCAGATCTGAATGGTATTCCCAAGTCTTACTCTGCGGATGGCTGCACACTATAGTAGTGGAGTGATGGCGCTTCTAACCCACCCATTTTATTTGTACCAGACTGTACATGTTAAAATAATGAATATCTCTCAAACGCAAGGTCCGATTTTGACAAATGAGGTGTCGTTGGACTCGGGTTGACGCCCTCTTTCCAATGGACCACTCATTTCAACCCCTAAATAAAACCTACCCCTACTAGGGGGTGAAATTTTAATTTTTTAGTGAAAGCCTCTTTTCAAATGGGACATGTATAAGGTGCGCTGCTAAAATGAACTTAAACGTGGTTGCTCATATCGCGCATGCGTTTTACGGGATGCCGCTATGGATGAACATTTTTGTTTTTGTTTTATACGCATGCGCACTGGGGATTTTTGTAAGAGGGCAAGCTCTGTGAAAAAAATGATTGATAAGAAGGGGTTTTGGTGGTGAGGAGAGAACTAGATAGTCGCCTACTTTCCTACGAAGTTTCCCGATATCTCTCAAACGCAAGGTCGGATTTGGACGTGTGACGTGTCAAATCGCTTGTCTCGAAGCTCTATATATGCTATTAATAGGTTAAAGTTTTGAGAATGAGGGAAACAGGCTTTTTGGGGGTAAAACCATGATTTTAGACTTTTTCCGATATCTCACGAATGCATGGTCGGATTTGGTCCTATGACATGTCAAATGGCTTGTCTCGAAACCCTCTTTATTTTGGTAATAGGTTAAAGTTTCTGAAAATGAGGGAAACAGAATTTTTTGTTGTAAAACCGTGATTTTAGTCTTTCTGTTATATCTCACAAACCAATAACGCCAGAGACGTATACGAGGGGTCGTAGGACTCGGGGTGACGCCCCTTTCCTCTCTCCTTTCGAATATAGTATTTATGTTTTAAAAAATGTGAAAGGGTCTAACGACACTTTTGTTGAAAACATTTTAGTTTTTAAAACTTTTTTTTTAATTTGTCTAAAATGTTCATGAAGAGTGGTTGCAGATAGAGACGATACCACTGGACACGTGTTTCAACGAAGCTATTACTGGCCACGGTGGTGATATACTAATACAGTATTCGCTATTTCGATGAGACGGCGGAGGGGGAAGCGAGGATGATGTCGCCGATCATGTTCAATGTTCAATGAATGAATTTAAATTTTGCGAAGCATTGTTCGGAGAGGGTTATGTGACGACTTGTTTTAAGGATATTTATTTTTCCGATTTTTCTTATGGTGGTCTCATTGATTGAAATCATTCAAAACTGCTAGGGCATGGCCTTGAGATTTTATAAACTGATAATGGGATTTTGACATACAAGGTCCACTCAGAACTTGACATGATGTCATTCTTTTTATGGCTTATGAATTTCCCCAAAAAAGACCCAAAACAACAAGATCATAGACTTTTGCTTTTCTTAATATATTGCAAACCCATAATGTTAGATGTTTACTGTGAGTGACGAAACCTAGCTAGGTAAAGAAAGAATTATTGTGGGCTACATGTATGGTGACTGACACGTCTTTGACCATTGGAACTTGTTTTCAGATCTGACTGTAGTACATAGGGAGTATAGGTTGTAGGCATGGATTGACAAACGATGCACACAAAATTCAATTTATCGATTCGAGAATTAAGAGTAGACTATCATTAATTAATTGGTTAAAGAGTGTAGCTAAAAATAAAAAAGTGACTACATTAAACTAAACTGAACCAAGTCGAATCAAACCCAACTGAACCAAACCAAGCCTAAAGCAAACCAAACCTAATCAAGAACAAGCCAAGGGCTTAAGTGTAAAACTTGTGGGGGAATGCAGTCATTGGCAATGTCCAAAGGAAGGGATAACGCTCTACCTTTAGAGGGTGAGGTAAAGCTAGCGCATGGTGCTAATGCATATTCCCAAGTACATGAACCACACACACACACACACACACACAACTATCCTATGCTGTTTTTATGAGTTGACTGTTAAAACTTACTCAGTGGTTACTGAGCAATATGGTCGCTACACACACAACAAGCTTTAAATACTTGAGGCTAATAATCTATACACACACACGCACTCGCTTGTTCTAAACTAAACTGTCTCGCTGGCAGTGCTCACACAGTAGGCAAATGACAGAAATGCTTGGCTAACCGAAATACAATCATTTTCGGTTGTCTAATGATACCAGCTAGCCATTACATGCTATAATGGTGAGCACATGTGCCTCTTGCACTGGAGATCGTAACTCGATTTCTAGCTCTAAGGCCTAGAACGAATCAAACTAAGAAAGAATGGTATGGTGACGCAGTAGTTAAACTGTTAGCCTTTCAATAAGGTAGACTAGGGTTTGATTTTGGGTTAATATACATGTCATAAACAAACAAACAAACAAACAAAAGCGGAGATAATGTTTAAAACTGATTACACTTGTCTCTTTTCAAATTATTACTTAGATTACAAATACAAAGGTGGACTGGGTTTGATATACAGTTAATGCTGCCTATCGCATACTAGCCTGTAAGAAAGCCAAACAAGCAAAAGGCGTAGGTAGAGCAGTGGTAAAATCACTATGTGTAGAGAACTACCTAACGGTTTTATGAACTGGCAATGCTATGTCGCATAAACAGTGCAGGATACAATCCGGCAACCATAATTTTTATCTTGTGGAACAGAGAAAATGCAATTTTACCTTGATGGATAGCAAATGAGTGCAGATGAATGACCTATGCATTAGCCTACCATAGGGTTATAACCACGAGGTGGAGGTGTGACTTTTATATTTTATTGTTTAGAGACATGGCTTTTTTTTGTAACCAGTAGATTTAGTATTTTGTAAATATTCATTTTTGTAATTGTAAATAGTGGAAACATTTTTTTTGTAATAGTAAATGTTAAATGTATAACTAAAAGTTATTTGGGATAAGTGTGCATGTCAAGGATAAATAGCGTGGTTGTATTTGTTTTCAAAGACAGGTATGGTTGTGTGAATGTATGACTATAGATAGAATGATAGAGAGAGAGAGAGAGAGAAAGCTTGTGTGTGTGTGTGTGTGTGTGTGGGTAGCATTGATTTTTCAACCAAAGCAAACACGGCAAGGTAGGATGGTGGGGTAATTAATGTATATAGCAAATGGTAAATAGTATACTATATTTTTTTAACACTTGTGTTTTTTTAATGCAGTAGTAGATAGGTGTTATTTTGTAAAACAGTCTTGCCTACAGTAGTAGTAGTAGTAGTAGTAGTAGGCCTATATGTTTTTGGAAACAAACAGAAAGAGAATGCACTATTGCCATGGCCAAGCACTTCCATTAAAGTGATTTCAAGAAAATTTAAATCAGCAAATGTGTGTTTTACAAAACTAAACATTCAGCATGGACTAAATCATAAACGTGTCTTCTGTGATATGGAAAAAATAGGAAATCCATGTTTCCATATCAACACAATTTAAAAACTTAAAACTGACATTTAAAAAATGTAAATGGGAAATTGGCAAATGTGTAAACAACAAAATGGAAAATTCTTGTTTCCATATCATGAAATCCAAAAACTTTAAACTGACATTTTCAAATCGTGTACATGGAAAATTGACAAATGGCAATGTGTGAAATGTGAAAATGAAAAAATATGAACAAATGGCTATCATTATTTAAAAAAAATAAAAAACCGTCGTGTTCTATCGTTAAAGTGTGAATCAAACCACATATACTTATTTGGATCACCCGAGACTGAGTAGACCTGTTTTAGTCCTAATATACTTTTAAAATTTTATGTTAAAGCTCAATTTGAACTCAAGAGCTTTAGAGTGCCAGTTAACTATTATAACCGTTACGTCACAAATACAACTTTACACTACTCTTAATAAACAATAATAAGAAAAAGAATAATAAATGTTGATTTTTTTTTAAGGATGAACATGGTGACACTGTTTCTGTTGCACAGTCTGCTAGCTACTAGCCAGCAGCTGGGGTCTTAGAAAACGATACAGTTGACATTTTGTAATGAGATGTGACATGTTTCAAAGTACAGTATTATGGGTTGCTGTTGAGTAAAAACTAATCCTGTACAAGGAAGCAAGGGTTCGAACCCCTTACCTAACATTACTATTGCCTGAACATGGCTTGACGACACTGTATTATTATGATACTCGGTACACAAACCATAGATAGAGTGTATTGTTTAAGATCACTTTCTTTCTGAACATAGGTGGAGACTGTTGATGGTTAACAATGGCATTAATATAGTAGGACGTGGGTATAGCAATTAAGAAAAAACAGACAATACCCATACAATATTTTTATTTATTTAATATAAGTACTTGTACAATAGTTACATTCAAAATACATTTCTTTTTCTCTATTACTATTTAGTCCTTTTTGATTCTCTTGCATATGAAGGGTAGATAACCTTGTAGTTCAGCCCCTTAAAACAACAACAACAACACAACCTTTTGCATAGTCTGTGATGTTGACGACTCTTGAGATGTGGAAGATGGATTAAACATAACTTTTACAGCAGGGGTTAAATGTTGCTCAATAAACACTGCACTATTTTGAGTAGCAACATTTTTTTCTTGTACTAGCTTTTTAGCATTGTCATGATTATTTGTTGACACCAACAGTGTTTCATATGGTACACCACATTGATGATCACTCACACTTAAAACCTTACCATTTCTACTTTTTAGATTGCCTCGACATTTTTTTGACCTTTCTTTTGAGCATTGCCAAAATATTATTCCTTTTACATTTTGACGATTATAGTTATAAGAGTAGCCTTTATAGAGTACACGTTGTTTACCTTTGTTAGTTGTAGTAAGTTCCATAGTAGCAACTAACCTGTTAGTATGATTTGCTCACTACAAAGGTTATAACTGTTCTGATAATAAAATCATTTAGCGTTGGCTTTTATATTTAATATGTACAGTTTGAAGTGATAGCAAAAGTGAGAGCAAAATGGTAGCAGAGTGGTAGAAAATATAACATGTATTGTTAAGAAATAGTTTAAGCTGTTATGTGGATCCATTACATAATAATTTTAGCACGACGAAGCTCATTTTCTATATCCAATAGTTCTTCCTCATATTCAGTATAACCAGCCTGTTTATAGACATGCAGTTGCTGAAGCCGCCGGATTAGCTTACTTGGATTGTTCCAGTAGACAAATTTAACAAATGATTTTTTAGTTGTAAACAAAGCATTACCATTATCATTATTATCTTCATCATCAACATCATCATCATCATAACCATTATCATTATCATCATCATCATTATCATCATCATCATCATCATTATAATCCTCATCACTATTACTATATAGTCCTTTTTGATCCTTTTGCAATACCACATTTTGCACAGTCTGTGTTGCCCTTGATAATGTTGGGAGTTTTTCAGACATTGACAACTGTCCTAACACGACTTTCTGAGGAGATGATACATGCTTTTTAACAAACAATGCACTATCTTGAGCTGCAATATCTTTTTCTGGGACAAGTGTTTTAGCATTTTGAAGAGTTTTTTTAAACAGCAACGATGTTTTATCTGGTACACTACATTGATGATCACTCATACTTAAGACATTACTATTTTTACTTTTCAGCTCACCTCGACACTGTTTTGAACGATGTTTTGAACAACGCCAAATAACAGTTCCATTTTTATTGGTTCGTTTTACAATATATTTATATCCTTTATAGAATGCGTATGGCATACCATTGCTATTTGTTGATACTTCCATGTCAATTGTCAAGCATGAACTAATCTCTAGCAAAGTTCACTCGATAATATAAATAATTTCTAAACCCCAGTAGTGAATAGTCAGTTGTTTTTGATCTATGCAAGCGTAAACATGTCACATACACTGGTGATGGATACTCAAGGCTTTAAGGTCAATGAAAACAAGTACAGTATATATTTAAATAGGTGGCTATCATTGATTGCACAACACGCGGGTCACCATATCTTTTTTTCTTTCGGACTAGTGTTTTAACATTTGAAGAGTGTTTTAAACAGCAACGATGTCTTATCAGTCACACTACATTGATGATCACTCACACTTAAGACCTCGCTATTTTTACTTTTTAACTCACTTTGACACTGTTTTGAACGATGTTTTGAACAACGCCAAATAACAGTTCCATTTTTATTGGTTCGTTTTACAATATACGTATAACCTTTATAGTATGCATATGGCTTACCATAACTATTCGTTGATACTTTCATATTAATTTTCAAGCATGAAATAATCTCCAATAAATTTCGCTCGATAATAGAAATAATAGTTTAAAGTGGGTGCGAAGGTGGGTGCAAAAGTGGGTGCAAAAGTGAGTGTAAAAGTGGGTGTAAAAGTGGGTGCAAAAGTGGGTGCAAAAGTGAGTGCAAAAGTGGGTGCGAAAGTGGGTGCGAAAGTGGGTGCAGTTTATAGTAGGCACCATTTTTACTAGAATGTGATTTGAGTAAATGTAATTTCTAAACCCAAGTAGTGAATAGTCAGTTGGTTTTGATTTATGCAAGCGTAAACATGTCTCATACACTGATGATGGATACTCAAGGCTTCTTGGTCAACAAAAACAAGTATATAGTTAAAGAGGTAGCTATTATTGATTGCACAACACTGAATCTATTTTTGAAATTTTGACAAAGGGTCTAAGTGCACTTTTGTTAATATCTCGCGAACCAATAAGACTACGGCATTGTATGAGGTATTGTTGGACTTTTTGCTGAAGACTGCTGGTAAACACTTATGTTCCCACGACCTTTTTAAAGATGGCGGCTGACCCACGAGGGGTGATTAAAACGTATTCCAAGCGACGCTTGTCGATAAGCAAACCAATAATCAAAGGGGGGGTGTGACAGAGCTTGAGGCGATAACCCCTTTTGATTGATCCCTGTTGATTTGCCCCTTTGGACTGGTCCCCGTTGACAAGTCCCTCTGAACGGGTCCTTTTTGAAGGGAGTCATTTATGACGGGCCCCTGCTGACGGGTTACTGTGGACGGATCCCTGTGGACAGGTCTCTGTTGACAGGTCCAAAGGGATTAGTCAAAAGGACCTGTCAACAGGGACCTGTCCACAGGGATCCGTCCACAGTGACCCGTCAGCAGGGGCCCGTCATAAATGACTCCCTTCAAAAAGGACCCGTTCAGAGGGACTTGTCAACGGGGACCAGTCCAAAGGGGCAAATCAACAGGGATCAATCAAAAGGGGTTATCGCCTCAAGCTCTGTCACACCCCCCTTTGATTATTGGTTTGCTTATCGACAAGCGTCGCTTGGAATACGTTTTAATCACCCCTCGTGGGTCAGCCGCCATCTTTAAAAAGGTCGTGGGAACATAAGTGTTTACCAGCAGTCTTCAGCAAAAAGTCCAACAATACCTCATACAATGCCGTAGTCTTATTGGTTCGCGAGATATTAACAAAAGTGCACTTAGACCCTTTGTCAAAATTTCAAAAATAGATTCAGTGTTGTGCAATCAATAATAGCTACCTCTTTAACTATATACTTGTTTTTGTTGACCAAGAAGCCTTGAGTATCCATCATCAGTGTATGAGACATGTTTACGCTTGCATAAATCAAAACCAACTGACTATTCACTACTTGGGTTTAGAAATTACATTTACTCAAATCACATTCTAGTAAAAATGGTGCCTACTATAAACTGCACCCACTTTCGCACCCACTTTCGCACCCACTTTTGCACTCACTTTTGCACCCACTTTTGCACCCACTTTTACACCCACTTTTACACTCACTTTTGCACCCACTTTTGCACCCACCTTCGCACCCACTTTAAACTATTATTTCTATTATCGAGCGAAATTTATTGGAGATTATTTCATGCTTGAAAATTAATATGAAAGTATCAACGAATAGTTATGGTAAGCCATATGCATACTATAAAGGTTATACGTATATTGTAAAACGAACCAATAAAAATGGAACTGTTATTTGGCGTTGTTCAAAACATCGTTCAAAACAGTGTCAAAGTGAGTTAAAAAGTAAAAATAGCGAGGTCTTAAGTGTGAGTGATCATCAATGTAGTGTGACTGATAAGACATCGTTGCTGTTTAAAACACTCTTCAAATGTTAAAACACTAGTCCGAAAGAAAAAAAGATATGGTGACCCGCGTGTTGTGCAATCAATGATAGCCACCTATTTAAATATATACTGTACTTGTTTTCATTGACCTTAAAGCCTTGAGTATCCATCACCAGTGTATGTGACATGTTTACGCTTGCATAGATCAAAAACAACTGACTATTCACTACTGGGGTTTAGAAATTATTTATATTATCGAGTGAACTTTGCTAGAGATTAGTTCATGCTTGACAATTGACATGGAAGTATCAACAAATAGCAATGGTATGCCATACGCATTCTATAAAGGATATAAATATATTGTAAAACGAACCAATAAAAATGGAACTGTTATTTGGCGTTGTTCAAAACATCGTTCAAAACAGTGTCGAGGTGAGCTGAAAAGTAAAAATAGTAATGTCTTAAGTATGAGTGATCATCAATGTAGTGTACCAGATAAAACATCGTTGCTGTTTAAAAAAACTCTTCAAAATGCTAAAACACTTGTCCCAGAAAAAGATATTGCAGCTCAAGATAGTGCATTGTTTGTTAAAAAGCATGTATCATCTCCTCAGAAAGTCGTGTTAGGACAGTTGTCAATGTCTGAAAAACTCCCAACATTATCAAGGGCAACACAGACTGTGCAAAATGTGGTATTGCAAAAGGATCAAAAAGGACTATATAGTAATAGTGATGAGGATTATAATGATCATGATGATGATGATAATGATGATGATGATAATGATAATGGTTATGATGATGATGATGTTGATGATGAAGATAATAATGATAATGGTAATGCTTTGTTTACAACTAAAAAATCATTTGTTAAATTTGTCTACTGGAACAATCCAAGTAAGCTAATCCGGCGGCTTCAGCAACTGCATGTCTATAAACAGGCTGGTTATACTGAATATGAGGAAGAACTATTGGATATAGAAAATGAGCTTCGTCGTGCTAAAATTATTATGTAATGGATCCACATAACAGCTTAAACTATTTCTTAACAATACATGTTATATTTTCTACCACTCTGCTACCATTTTGCTCTCACTTTTGCTATCACTTCAAACTGTACATATTAAATATAAAAGCCAACGCTAAATGATTTTATTATCAGAACAGTTATAACCTTTGTAGTGAGCAAATCATACTAACAGGTTAGTTGCTACTATGGAACTTACTACAACTAACAAAGGTAAACAACGTGTACTCTATAAAGGCTACTCTTATAACTATAATCGTCAAAATGTAAAAGGAATAATATTTTGGCAATGCTCAAAAGAAAGGTCAAAAAAATGTCGAGGCAATCTAAAAAGTAGAAATGGTAAGGTTTTAAGTGTGAGTGATCATCAATGTGGTGTACCATATGAAACACTGTTGGTGTCAACAAATAATCATGACAATGCTAAAAAGCTAGTACAAGAAAAAAATGTTGCTACTCAAAATAGTGCAGTGTTTATTGAGCAACATTTAACCCCTGCTGTAAAAGTTATGTTTAATCCATCTTCCACATCTCAAGAGTCGTCAACATCACAGACTATGCAAAAGGTTGTGTTGTTGTTGTTGTTTTAAGGGGCTGAACTACAAGGTTATCTACCCTTCATATGCAAGAGAATCAAAAAGGACTAAATAGTAATAGAGAAAAAGAAATGTATTTTGAATGTAACTATTGTACAAGTACTTATATTAAATAAATAAAAATATTGTATGGGTATTGTCTGTTTTTTCTTAATTGCTATACCCACGTCCTACTATATTAATGCCATTGTTAACCATCAACAGTCTCCACCTATGTTCAGAAAGAAAGTGATCTTAAACAATACACTCTATCTATGGTTTGTGTACCGAGTATCATAATAATACAGTGTCGTCAAGCCATGTTCAGGCAATAGTAATGTTAGGTAAGGGGTTCGAACCCTTGCTTCCTTGTACAGGATTAGTTTTTACTCAACAGCAACTCATAATACTGTACTTTGAAACATGTCACATCTCATTACAAAATGTCAACTGTATCGTTTTCTAAGACCCCAGCTGCTGGCTAGTAGCTAGCAGACTGTGCAACAGAAACAGTGTCACCATGTTCATCCTTAAAAAAAATTCAACATTTATTATTCTTTTTCTTATTATTGTTTATTAAGAGTAGTGTAAAGTTGTCTTTGTGACGTAACGGTTATAATAGTTAACTGGCACTCTAAAGCTCTTGAGTTCAAATTGAGCTTTAACATAAGATTTTAAAAGTATATTAGGACTAAAACAGGTCTACTCAGTCTCGGGTGATCCAAATAAGTATATGTGGTTTGATTCACACTTTAACGATAGAACACGACGGTTTTTTATTTTTTTTAAATAATGATAGCCATTTGTTCATATTTTTTCATTTTCACATTTCACACATTGCCATTTGTCAATTTTCCATGTACACGATTTGAAAATGTCAGTTTAAAGTTTTTGGATTTCATGATATGGAAACAAGAATTTTCCATTTTGTTGTTTACACATTTGCCAATTTCCCATT